>OZ026494.1:1080000-2465000 GCA_964019985.1 Aurelia sp. 4 Dawson et al 2005 | reverse complement strand
AAATTTAAAACGAGAGAATCAATATTCCGAATAGATTTCACACCTCTGAGTGCTCTCAGTAAAATAAGAAAATTAAACAGAGAAAACAAAGCATTAAGCCTGGTTTTAATTAAATCGTAAATCATCGCCGATCATTGTCTTGCAGCAGGGCGATGATCGGCGATGCTCCAAGACAATGATCGGCGATGAATTACGATTTACTGAAAACAAGGCTTTATGGTCGGCTGCATTAAAGGTGTGAAATCTATTATTTGCTTTAAACATAGCTGTATCGTTCGTTTTATAAAATTCCCTCTTGGAAGAAAGACAGATGTTGTTATACGATAGCAACAGTTGCTTTAACGATCAGTGACAGCAGACAACAGAACTTTAGATTTACACTCCCTCTGTCGTTTTAAGCAGATAACTTATATTAAAAACTACCATTCGCTTGCACAAGGCGATAGTTTGCCCTACTGGTTTCAGGAAACCTTTCGCGGCCGTGTTTGTTTTGGTTTACCGGTTGAGAGAATTTCATTTGTCTGCAGTCACTAATCGCTTTGAATTGGTGTGTCAATTAAGCAACTGTTGCTATTGTATTGTAACATCTGTCCGTGTTCTATCTTGGTGATAACCTGCTTCTTTGTCATCGTTCTTGTTGGGGAGACGAGATACGCTTTGTCCGAGAAACCTCATGTGCTCATGCGCCCGTCACCGCTTCAACTCCAAAGCGCTACTGCGCATGAGCTTTAACCCACTGCACGGGGGGACACGTAAGTTTTCTCGGACAAAGCGTATCTCGTCTCCCCAACAAGTTCTAAGAGTTATAACTTGGACAGAGATTAATCCTTGTTTTACTACTTTTTCAGCATTTTCAAACGAGCTGCTAGCCTAATTTCTCTAATCTTCGAACGGTTTGGCCGATTTGAATGGAGTAAAGTTTCACACCAAATTTAGCCATTCCGCTACAAAATTGTCTATGTCTCCTGGAAATTGTTGAGCAGTTCACCGTTGTACGTTTCTGCAAACATGGGTAACTTTTTCGCCTCAGCCATCAATCATAGTTGCTTAATTTCAATTGTTTTGTTTGAAATTGGGCTTCGACGATACATGTATTTATTTATTTATGCCGTTTTGTATTTCAAACTTGGAATCGATGTTGTGAGCCTTGCATTAAAGGTAATTTTTAAAAGAAACTAAGAATTTGGTCCGGTCCTGAAAATTCTTTTTAAAATTACTAGATTTTGAGTACTCAGAGAGTTTCTTACAAGTTTCTTAAAGGTTCCATAACAGTCTTCTTTTATACCACATGTGCACTCCTTGACATGTAAAAACTTTTTGGAAGCCTTCCCTATGTGTATACAGTACTAATGTACCTGGGTGTAATATGACACAAAAACAAGTTAAGATAAAGTAAAAGATGTGCAAAGGGTTTCTTTGTTCAGATAGATTGTTTCTTAAGTTATATTTTCCCAGAAATAAAATTTGGAATTTCTTAATGTTTTGGTGATCTGAGAGTCTGAGTTTCTTACGGAAAAGATGCGCGTAATCTTGCTAGACATAGGGTGTAGCGGCAGACGACGTCATCATAAACCCACTCAATGCGGAGGAGTATGACTCCAGCTTTGCCTCTTCTTTGCAGGATTAGTAATAAGCTCTCATCGCAATTTGTCAGTTGTCTGTTTACAACAGTGACTCGCAGTCAATACTTTGCATACTTTATCATGCTTCCCACTTGTCAGTTTAATCTTTATTATGTCGGAAGTTCGTTTTTCGGTTTCCAGAATAGCTTCAAAAGCTCTATATGTTTCTTTGGGGCTTCTTTCTCAAGAATTATGAACCTTAGAGGAGATAATGTTCTTAAAATCTGATTTGCTAAGTTGAATGTAGGACGATGTCTGATGTGATTGTAATATGTAGGCGAAAGGACCGAAAAGCCTTCTGAAAACATATTGTCCATTTCCAAGGAAACAAGTGGCAAGAAGCCAGTTCTAGGGTGAACTAAAGTGTAATATACTCTCATTACTGAAACACAAGTTTTACCAACCTGAACACACATTTTACTTCCTTGAATGTAACGAAACACTAAGAAACTTTCATTGTTCAAGCCTTTGCCAGGGATTGCTAGTAAGATGAGTTTTTGACTGATCTGGGTGATTCAAGTTCTAAGAGATTGAAGTATTTTTGTGACTATTCTCGCGTTTCTATAAGCACCGAAAATGTATACAGGAAAATTCAACTTTTTAGCAACTCTCATGGTTGCAAAAGGCCTTACAAGAGCTTAAAACACTTGATCAAACAATAAGGAAACGTCAAGCAGAATTCGATTCGTTCCAAGCCACTGAATGATCTTGATGCTATGAATTTTCAAAAGTTGGAGCTTTTTTTCTGACTCACAAGTGAGTGTACAAAACTCCACGGCAACTGCAACTGCTACTGCAACGCACTGTTGCTTTTATTTCAGAAATTTAGATTGAATAGATTCCTTATTTTCTATTTGAATTTGCTTACCTTGAGGGTCTCTGAATTTGTCCTTGCAGATCTAGGCATCCGAAGCAAAACTTTGCTTTTTTAAATGTTTGTCGTCAAAGAAAAAGATGGTTTTCAGGCATCTCTGAGTTATAGGAAGCCTCATTTTGGTCTTTTGGATGATATATTAAAAGTAGCATACTGAAATAATACTTGCTTTGAGGAATATCAGACCAAGACGACGTTCTGGCTGACGCTGCCGTCCTGGTTTTGTAAAGTCTATATTAACAAAACAGCACCAAGAGAATTAAATAGTTTTTATTGTAACATTGTACTCTCTACTTTACACTTGTTTTGCATTCATTTTATTCTAAGAAAACATTAACAGCTGCGATGAAATTATATTTGTGTTAACATTTTGTGCGACGACGTTCTTGTATCAAAAAGTCGCTTTTCTGTTTTGTCGCAATTCAAAAGGAAAAGTTGAGCATTTTTCAACAAAGTATCGATCCCTATGGAGACGACCTAAAAAGATACAATTTTCTTGATCCTTCTTTTCAAACATAAGATTAACAGATTAAATTTTAGTAAACCAAGAATGTTCCATGAAGATTTTTGTTTTACTAGGACTTGAGAAAAATGTTATCTTCTCAGCATGGTGGAGTTTGGCTCTACCTTATTTCGGCTATTTTCACTATGTTTTTTTGTTGAACTCCAAACCATAGTTTTTCTTTGTTTTTACTCTTCATAGTTAAGAGCTTCTTAGGTGTTCCCTAGTAGTTAGCTTGCTATGAAAATATTTCACCAGTTAAAGAACTAAGGCATGCTACAGGACCATCTGAAAATCAAATTTGGGCAGAAGCGAGACATCCACCGGAACCTCATTATCAATTCTACAGGCATCCCATTCATTTAGGGGCGCTGCGCAGTAGATGCATAATGTATGCAGTGAGACCATGACAGTGGAAGGCGGAGCGGTGTATGCTGGTTGCGAAGACGTTTTAGTATAAACGGAAGGCCAAAACGGCATGATTTTGTACCGTTTTCGTTTGAAAATGGTATTGTGTAAATGAGGCCGAAATGAAATGGTATCGTATAAACAGGGCCCAAGTCAAGAATCCGTTATTTGAAATTTTACTGCAAAGACTGCAAAACTAATTTTTGAAACTTTGATCTTATTTCTAGTGGAGGTTTCTGAATTTTCGGAAGTTTTACTTTCTATTTTGATGCATAATTTGATGCTCTGAAAGGATTCGTTATTTGCTCCAAAGCATCGTTTAGTCATTTCCGCAAAATTTGTATTTTGGCACATGAATATTCAAGAATTCAAACGATTTATCATATTTTTTATTTTATTTACTTTTTATCCTTATTTTTCAGCTATTTATTATTGTTTTCGTAAATATCTTCTATTTCAAGATTTGCTTGTTGATCTATGATAATCCGACATCATGTTTTCTTTAGTTTGCAGTTTATCCTATTTCCCTTAAATGTTGATATTCATTCATAGATTTGCAATGTGTAAGTAAACATTGGGCGTAATATAGCGTGCTTGGTTTACGTAAAAAGATCTTCAAATAAATATTAGAAAGTTCCAACATTTTTTATCATATTCAAATGTAGAAAAGTACTCCAGTAAGTCTAAGACTACTCTGCAACGAGGGCAGATTTTGTAATACAACAGCAACACAGTTGCTTTGGTTCAAACCTCAATTCAAAACATGGTTCATGTTTGGTTCACACCTCTATTAGCGAATGCAGACAAAAGAAATTTTCTCAACCGGTAATTAAAAACAAACATAGCCGCAAAGTTACCCTTTAACCGGCACGGCAAATTCTTACTTGGTGCGAAATAAGAAGGGTAAATCTAAAGCTCTGTCTTGCGGATTTGGTTTATTTGATTCAGGAGCTGAGGAGTAACTGTTTACGAATCGGAGTAATAGCACGAATTCGAAGCTTCACCAAAAGACGGAGAACAAGGGTTGCGACGATAATCGTATCTGTATTCATTTCATTCCAAGTTTGACAGGTAAGACAATTCCAAGTTAGACAATTCCAAGTTAGACAATTCCAAGTTAGACACCATTCCTAGTTAGACAGTTCCAAGTGAGACAAATTAAAAAAAGAGGGCGTTAACAATCTCTTAATTTTTTTCTTTAAAGTGGAAACGTTGGACTTTCACTAATCATTGGTGTTTTGTCTTTGTAGGAGAAACTACAACAGCTGTTAATCATGAAGATGCCAGACATCCTTGCTATTGCGAAGGAGCCTCAACAAGGTATCTGTTTTACACCCTTTGTACGAACCAGATAACTAAATTGCGGTTAATTAGAAATCTCAGTGTTAACGGTAAATCATCATACTGGTTGCCCAATGGTAGAAAAAGTGATGGACGCAAAAACTGTCGTTTTTTGTGTCAAATACGTTTTAGCTGTTGTGCATAATGTTTTGACTGAAATTTCCTGTGGAATTTGTATGAATTCTGGATACCGTAGCATTTCTGAAGTGCTTATCTCGAGCTGTCTAAGTTTGGCCACCGCCCTTGGTTAGGCCATCAACCGTTGTTTAGATTTGGTATAACTTGTTCGCTAAAATTATTCAAGAAGAATTTCATGCCATATCTTTTTCATTCAAGCGTGATTCAAAGCAGGCAACCTCTCAGTTTCACTCCACCCTTTCTTGTCACAGCATGTCACCTCTATAATCTTTGAACGAGAGATGACAAGCAAGGTTGAGATGTATCAACGCGCCTGTAGTCTGTCTCATATTGACGTCGGGTAGGTTCTGCGATAACGCTAAATTCCACGTACAAAATTTTTGTGCTGTTGAATTCGCGACCTTTTTGCACCTCAGTTTGACATATATCCTTTCAGTGTTTGTGGGTTCGTTCTGTTGCTCAATCATGGTGCAAGATTACATTTCATGATTGATTTTTTGGATAGCCCACTTCATCTTTTTATTTGCTCATCTTTTGATTTTAAAATCCGTAACCTCAATATTGGGACAATTTAAATCCAATTATATACTTGGATCCGGAAAGTTTTTTGTTACATCTCACGTAAATTTTGGTCTGTCTTCTTTCTATTATTTACCAGACCATTAAATGTTTTCGGTCATCATTTAACGGGGCTGATGCAGCCAGTGCAATGTGAGCTAGAGGCTGATGTTAACAAACATGCATTCCCTATCTGACAGCCGCTGGAATGTTCCCGGACTTCTCGCACGATGTCTAATCTTTCTAATTCGAGACAGGTTTCAGACATGCTAGGTTTCGTAGAATTTTCACAACATTCTTGTTGTATTAATCGGTGGAATTCTTGTGCCTTCATGAGCGTTTGCAGCAAACTTTTTTTTACACTCAATATAAAAATTACAACAACAAAATTACCTACTACACTACCTACGAAGTACTATACAACACTTCAAAAACGGTGCCAGAAGGAGCAATTGATCATGACTACCACCTGACATTAAACATGGACCTAAAAATTACAACTAAATATTAGATACAAAGTGCTAGATATAAAGAAAACAAAAGACTTTTTACGATAAATACTTGAGCCGGTTGCACACTGGATGTCAGGCCAACATGGGTGATGATAGTGCAAAATTTTTGGACTGCAAACTTTGTGAAGTGATGTAGTGACAAGTTTGTGGAGTGATGTAGTGACAAAGTGATGAGCCTGATCTCAGGCTAGAAGTGATGCTACTTTCCTACTCTCTTCTGCGAGATTTCTTCAACATTTTTCTTTATTAGTTTCGTAGTTCTGTGGTCCGTAAGAAAACCTCTAGGAGGAGAGTACTACTGTTCATACATTTCAGGTAGTAAGTAGCGAGAAAAGATGAAAATTTGCGTTGCATTCCTAGGCTCTAGTAAGAACCCCAAAACAGCGACCAGTTTTCAAGAAGCCTTGTGCTGCTTTGGTGTCAAAAGTATCTTTATGAAGAGTTTTTTCTAAAAGATAAGAATTTATTCATAAAAGTTTTTAGATTGTTCCCATGACTGTGAATTGACAAGCACCATCACACATTAAAAAAATAAGCTTCATGCTTTGTTTTGATTTTTCGGCTATTTCATTCACATATTTCTTATCTTATCTTGCAAACCATACTGTTTATGAAATATCCATTAGTTATTTGCTGTGGTCGTTTAAATACAGCAGGCTCAGCATTCTCGTCTGCGCTGCCTTTAGAAAGTCGAGTAAATATTATGATTTATCGAAAGAATAAAATTAGGCAGTGTTTCAGTGTTAAAGTTAGTAGTTAAATAATTAGAGTTAACCTCATTGATTCAGTCTGTGTCACGTCTAATCCAATAAGACAGCGGTTTTAATCAGAACAATACAAGCTGTAACCAAAAAGCTCAGATGACTTTATGCCCTGTGGCCCACAGTCTATAGCCCACAGCTCACAGCCCACACCCCATATAGCTTAAGATGAGAACTTTTTGCCTGCACCCCGCAGGCCGCAAACACGATGCAGCTGCTACTGATTGTAGAGTAGATGTAATGGATGTTGTTTATGCTCTTTTCTTTCGGCCCATTTACGCCCTAAAGACCTGCTTTTTGGATTCAAATAAATTGCGAGCCTTGGGCTCGGTACTTAAAACCTCGATGTAACGGACAACAGTGGGGCTAGTGTTATTTTCCGTTGTAGAAAGGTGTCCGCTGTGTGGAGGTGTCATATCTTTTCGCACTGTATTTTAGGATGAAAATATTTGTCCGCTATACGGAGGTGTCTGTTATATAGAAGTGTCCGTTAATGGAAATTCCACTGTAGTTCATTTGAGAGTGTCTGCTCTAAGCAGCATATAAATGCTAGGCTTTGACCATCCAGCACTGTTTGGTATCATTTTGAATAGTTTAGTATGATTTTCAATGTTTATCTAAGCCAAGAAGTTACAACATACTAGCTCTTCCCGCATTCCCCTTTTTTGACAGCAGTAGTAAACTATTTCTTTCGGTTTGATGGTGGAATCAGATCAACCAGTTCTCTGACTTTTTGTCTTATATGTTATCATTGCCTTGCAGAAAACAGTCTTGAAGAAATTAAAAAGTTTCTGCTGATAATCCTTGGTTGTGCTGTTCAGGTAAAACGCCCTAATTTGATGTTGTTCTTTCTTTCCTTGGTTGCTTTTAACGAATGCAAATCTTACTAAACTCAATATAGACTCTCAACTCAATATAGACTTATGACGATGAGTCCCTGCGGTAAACCTTGCTCAAGAGGGACTCATAATGAAACAGCGAAAAACTTGGCGCTATTTTCTTCAATCATCAATGGAATTATGATAGAATTACGGACTCGAATCTCAATCCCATGGGAGTGTTTTCAATTCTTCGATCGAGTCGAAAATTCTATCACATATATACTGTAACTATAGAAGTTCACAAATCTTGCAATCTGATTGGTACTGTAGGTATCGCGAAGTTTGGTCCTAAATAGGGCCAGGGTTTTTAGACTAATATGATGAATCTCTGTTGACTGAAGCGCCATCATCAAGTTAACGAGCACAGGGAAACAAGAGACTCATTGTCATAAGTCTATACTCAATATGAGGTATTCTTCAGCTGCCTTTCTGTCTGAGGCAGTAAGCCTTTGTTGAAGTGTTGGAGGACGTGTCTAGAGCTGAATGCTTGCACAGTGATATCTTCAAAGATAATTGGCCTCTATCAGGAACAGTTCTCGGCAAGTATTCGCGAATTTTCTGCAGACTTCATTCAGGTCACCTTTTGCTAATTATACTGCATTCGAAAGAACGGCAATGACTCTTGTTAAACTTTGCTGTCGTCCGTCATACTCCCTGGT
This sequence comes from Aurelia sp. 4 Dawson et al 2005, assembly GCA_964019985.1. Lineage (NCBI taxonomy): Eukaryota > Metazoa > Cnidaria > Scyphozoa > Semaeostomeae > Ulmaridae > Aurelia > Aurelia sp. 4 Dawson et al 2005. The sequence goes on along the minus strand of OZ026494.1, from coordinate 2,456,744 downwards.
ATTCCCAGTGGGGTGTACTTTGTTTTGAAGTACTGGTGTGATATGTCAGTTTTTGCAATTGTATGACACACTGATGGGTGAGTGAGTGGGGTGAGCGCGATGAGTTGGGTGAGTGGTCGAGTGGCTTATACAGTCTTCGTCAGGTGACTGAAGTTAAGCTCGGTCGAGTGAGGTCAAACTCCAGATGGGTGACCTCGTAGGCCTGACCTCACAATTCGCCTCGTCGTCCTTCGGAAGGGACGTTAAACTTGGCGTCCCATGCATGGATGCGGCATGCACAGTGGGCCCAAATTAGCTTTCAGTAGCTAGAAATCCTGACAAGTCCACTCAAAACAAGTTGAAAACAAGACAAACTTGTAAAGCTGTAAAGCTCAAATCATGACTCTTTCCAAGACCAGTGATTAGGACTACTTAAAGGGTTTGTGCAAGGCTATAAGCCTGCATTTGCACAGAGCAGAAAAATCTAAAAATAATCCATTGAAATTGATGGCCCACACGTGTTGTTAATAATCGATAGCTAAAGAAACTATACTATGTTTGTGCATTTTCTTTGTTCTATTTATAGAGAAGCCCATTTAACATTGAACACTCCCTTTAAGGCATGTTTGAAAGCACACAGGATCCTGTTATCTGTTCACGATTCTCAACGAACAGAGTATGTGCTAGTTCATATTTCTTTGATAATTATTCATCTTGACAATGATCTTCATTCATTTAGTGAAAGTAGTTTGTTGATGAAGATTTTGAAACTTTAAACTTTTTTACTGCAGCAAATTGTTTTGAGATCAAAGGCAAAAAGGTAAAAATCTGGTCTAACTTTGTGTTTATTGTGGTTCTTGCACAACATGATAGGTCCAATTCAGTGAGATGTGTCTAATTTTTCAGCCAACCAGATAATGGTGCCTATGCTTTATAACTTTCAGCCGTAAAATATTTTTCAAACAGCAAAGGTTGTACTTATCAAAAGTATGAAAGTAGTTTTCAACAATTCCATATTAGCTTGTGTATTTCGTTTTTCGCAGTGTGACAACAAGGAAGTATTTATCGAGAAAATCAAAGAAATGGATGTGGAGATGCAGCAGCTATTAGTGCCATACATTCAAGAGGTTCGATTTCTTGGCTGCAAATTTCTGCTTCATCTGTTTAACATTTTTGCCTTGGTCTTTGGTATCATCTCTTCTATAATCTATGATTATAACCTGTTTAGTAGCAACTGTAAATGTGGAATGAATTCTTGGTCTTTGTCCTTGTTGAGACTCAGCAGCTATCTTTTACGGTCCGTCGGATTGTTTGTTTCGAATTTCGTCCCTTTTTGCGAGTCCAAGATTATGTTCTCGAATAATCACAGTTCTAAATTCACAATTTATAGTGGTATTAACGGCTAAGGTTTAATTAGACCATATTGCAAACTACGGCAGCCAGAGAATTTTTGCGTAGCTGCATGGCAGTTTGTAATTGATTGAAGTAATGATTTATTGTTTTGAAAGTCGAACTCAAATAAGTAACATTTCGAACTGAAGCAGGTCAACTAAATGCATCAAGGTGACATTCGTATTGCTGCAATCTTTACTTGCAACTTTAAAGAGTCAGTTTTAAAGCCTACTTCTTGTGTTTTTATTTTGTAGATAACAGATAACAGTGAACATGTGATGTCATTTAGAGTGAACGAATTATCAGAATACACACAAGAGTAAGTCAAACAATAATTCCATTTTTCATTTGAAACTATTTGAAACATCTTATACTAGGATAGAGATCTTTACTGCTGTACCATTGTCCTAGATTTAGTAGCTGTGAAGATTCCGGCCCACAAGATCACAACGAACACTCAAAGAAGGAGTGAGGCCGATTGCGGAGGTTCCCAATGCTTTTAGCAGAAATGGGGAGGAGTGCGGAGAGAGAGAGAGAGAAAAATTGTAATGGAGCTTTAATGTAGAAAATGTTCATTTGTCGTTTATGTGGCAAAATTCGTGTATTTCCTTTCACGATGCTGCTCTCCTATTTGATCATGCATGGCATTATCATGAATTAACATACGATGACGAGAAAAATGCTCAAGGCTGTTACATTAGTTGGAACATAGCACTGGAATTACCTATTTTTTAATACTTGCTAACTTGTGATCACAGATTTCAAAAATTAAACTGTTTTTCTCTAGTCAAATGGCAACTCTTACTGAAGGAATGTATTTCCAGTTTCAAAGATTGCTTGAAGAAAGAGATGAATACTTAGAGGTATTTAGCTGCTTCTATTTTGCTCTTTGATCCTTAAATCTTATCTGACTGCTGAACCTTGAAGACTAAATGGTGAACCATGAATGGAAGGTGAAGGTGAAGGTGAAGGTGCGGTTTTTTAGCGCCAAGCGCTGGGATCGCAGAAGTAGCTAAGCGCTAATCGGGTCCGCCATGACGCTCAAGTGGTGAGGCCCTGTCGCTTCTCGAGCCCACTCCGCCTGACTGTTCTGGCTTCAAAGACAGAGGATTACACCACTGCGCCACAACACCTTCACGGAAACACAATAAAGACAGAGACTATTTTTGTTCTCAAGTTCCCACCAAATCAAGGAGCAAGTATTTGACCATTGTTTGTCATTATTGATGTTTGTTATCTGCATTTTTCTTTACTCTGTTTTAGGCCGTTCTGGATATGAATCTTGAACGACACGAAATGGTTGCAAAGGTAACTTAGAAGTTTTTCAGATCAGTGTTGTTTGCGTTGTTACCAGAGCTGAAATTTCAACCTTTCCCACTGTCATTCATGTTACTAAGGCCCTGTCCACTGACTGAAACGCCGTCTCCGTGTGGACGCAAATCCAAAATGGATAAAAAAGATGCGTTTTCAAAAATGTCCCGATAGGTGTGGACGGGACATAAGTTGTTCGGAAGACATGTATAGGTATGTTTCGGAAGACCTTAATGTATAGGTACAATTTATAGATACCATCTTGAAAATTGCTTCTCAATATTCTGAATTCTTATTGAAATCATCATGTGAATTCTCTGCAGTCATCAACTTCAGACATTTATAATACTTTCGTAGGAAATTCTACGTTGATGAAGTATGTCTTTGGTTGTATTTGCAGGAGGCAGAGTTGGAATTAGTCAAATCACCGCCAATGAGCCCTTCAAGATCTGGTTCTATCAAAACTGCTGTTGTGTTGAAGGCGAATAAACAGAAAATTCGTGATTTGCAAAACGAGTTGTAAGTTGTTCATAGTGTATCCCATTCGTTTCCAAAATGCCCTGCATCATCAAAGTAAAGATGACATCACAATAGACACTCTACAATCATTTTCTCCGTTATTATATATCGATTTAGTCACAAGTTGTTACAATATTCTTTTTCTCCAGGGAGGAACGTAATATGCAAGTTGCAGAATTCAAAGAAGAGATCATAAATCTTAAAGGAACCATTGAAAATGTCAGGCAAGAGGTAAAGAAACTTACAAATGACATGATGTCTGATATAATTATAATTCTTTAGCATAAATTTTTAGATATTATTCTAAAATTTCCCTTCATTGTCGCTGACCTTAAAGTTTGTTTGTCTGCAGTAAAACACAGGAAATCCACTAATGAGATTGCTAAAGTACTTTTTGGCATTTCCATTGTATCTTTCTAAAGCTTCCCGTTTCCTCTGCGGTATTGAGTTGAGAAGGAATGGGAAGTGTGGAGGAGAAAGAGCAGAAATCGTTAAATTGTGGATTGATTCTCCTCTGCGCTTTCCTTATAGCAGAGGAAACAGGAAACTATATAGAGAGGCGAAGAAAATTTTCAACGGCCATCTTCTTAGAAAGAAATGAATTTCTGAAAGCAATCTTAGTAGTGAATTCCCTGCGGCAAAGAGACTTGACAATGCAGTTTCATTGCTATGAGTTGTCTTCGGAGGCTCTTCAATTAATCGCATTTTAAATCTTTCAACGTTTAGTCCAGGATTTGACCGCGCCAAGTTATTCTTAACGGCTTCTACGACAGTGTTTGCCTCGATAGTGGTAGCCTTGATTGCAGATATGGAAATCTGGCCTGCAAGAGAACTTACATTTATTTTCTTTCAACAGAATAAGTCGTTAATGAACGAAGCAAGATGGGTAAAAACTTACAGAGATGAAATGGATGTTTTAAAAAGCCAGGTTTGGAAATTCTCCTTTACTTTTCTCGTTATCTCTATTGAAATAATCTGGACGGTCAAAGCACTTGTTATATATTGCAATGTTCACTGGTTTATCATTCATGGAAAAGGACTTTTTTAATTCAGACTTTTTGTTGAAAATTATAGTTCCTGCTTGACCATCGTATTTTCTCGTATTAAATTTCCGTTTCAATTTACTGTAAGATCTTGTTTGCAATAGACCTTAGCTATTCTAAGAAAGAATTTGAATCGAACGATTTTTTGATGCATTGTGAAGAATTTTCGAATGTGCACAATAGTGATAGAAGTTCTAACAACATTTAGTCGAACCTCGAGTATAAAAATGTCTGAAATAACGCTCGCTCCAGGTTCTTTTGTGGTAAGGTCCATTCCATTTTTGCTCTGTTGCTTACTTATCATTTTCTTAACCAAAGCTGAACAGTGTTCTGCACCTCTTTGCTTAGGTCGACAAAGTTACAAAGCTGGAAGGCGAGAATTTGAAGTACAGAGAGAAACTGCGAGAACTGGACTTTTACAAGAAAAGATTTGATGTAAGTAATTCTAAAATGATATTTATACTTCTTGTTCATCTATATTCAATGGCCAAAAAATGTACCTTGAATTTTTTTGGAAATGTTGCTGTAATGCTGTAAGTCCTGTTTGCTGATTCCTACTGAATGCTTAGCCTCAAAGCTGGAGGGACTTTGCATTCGTGTTTGAGCACATGAGAGTACCAGTACAAATTTGCTATCATTTCTGTAAGCTTTTTCGATCTAATTCTTACAAAGATCGCATTTTCAAACAGGAACTTAAAGAACAACATGAATTGCTTTACGAAACAAAGCTAGTCTTGGAGGAGCAAGTGACCAGTAATTCTACAAAGATTGAACGAGTTGGTAAGAAAATATGAATGTCGATATTCTTATTTCTTTTAAGTAAAAAGCTGTTGCATTAATAGATTCGCGCCTGCAGACGAGGCTAGATGAAAATTGCTTACAGCTTTCCAGAAAGTTCCGTTTTCTTTTTTAATTTCAGGTTTTTGATTCCTTTCTAACATTTCGTAGCGGTGAAATTTTCGCATTGTTGAATCTACCCATCTTGTTTACGATGCTCGTAAAAATACGAGAAAAATTGCAAAGATACTGCTGTCTTTCGGCTTTCAAGCAAAATTCGATTCATTTGAGTTCAAACGTGGAAACTTTTCTCTGCGTCGTCCGGCAGTATGTATTTAGACTTATAATGATGAGTCTCTTGTTTCCCTGTGCTCGTTAACTTGATGATGGCGCTTCGGTCAACAGAGACTCATAATATTACTCTTAAAAACCTGGCCCTATTTAGGCCCAAACTCCGCGATTCCTTGTGTACCAATCAGATTGCGAGATTTGTGAATTTCTATTGTTACGGTGTAAATGTGATTGAAGAATTATAAACACTCCTACGGGATTGAGATTCGAAGCCGACATTCCATCATAATTCCATTGATGATTGCAGAAAATAGGGCCAAGTTTTTCACTGTTTCATTATGAGTCCCTCTTGAGCAAGGTTTACCTCAGGGATACAAGGGACGCATCGTCATAAGTCTAGTATTTGTTTGCGTCAAAATAACTTGAAAGTTTCGTTTATCGACTTTGTTCACTTCTGAAGATCTCTGCATTTAATATTTCTTTTTAAGCATTTGAAATTTTTTATATTTCTCACTTTGAGACCTGTTCACATTCGCTCATCCTTTTTTGATAAGCTGTGGCTTGCTTTTGTTAATCGTGAACTTTGATTTTCATTCTAAAGGCCATCTTGAAGAGGAAAATGATCGACTTCACGCACAGTTGAAAATCATAATGGAAGAACGCGAAGTAAATCAAGCAAGGCTGAAAGAACTGATGGATGAAAATGCTAAATTACAAATGGAAAAACAAGAGGGGTGAGTAATTTGTATATGATGAGTGATGTCACAAGCTTATGGTGAACCATCTGGAAGAGATCGAATGCTGATATCATGTGATACCAAAAACTGATCTTCTGAATACTGTACTGGAGAAACGTCTTATTCGTTTTGTTTTTCATGGTATTAGAACTTTTTACTTGCTTCGCAGGCTTTTCCTGGAACTATGCTTTCCTTGGAATAAACTGCTACTTTTTCAAAATCGTTAGGATTCTTTCCAGGTGGGTTGAGAAAGGATTTTAGAATGTATCCTGTTTGGAAGCCGATTGTTTTCGATTACGTACCTTCTTTCTGATACTTTTACCAATGTCCTTAGGTAAAGTTCCTTTAAATTTAGCTATTTTTTCTTGTAGCATGCTAGAGATTGTCTCTCTTAACCAGATTATAAATGGAATGAGGGAAAAAAGTCCAGATGGTGAGTCGGCTACTTGAAAGAGCCTTGGAGGTGTTTGATTTTGATATATCAATTTTATACTGTTTAGAGTGTGTATTATTGGAATTCCAAACCTACCAAAGTCTGAAAACGGTAGACTTCGCAGAGACAGAAAGATATTTCCCAATCAAACACAACATTCTTCAAAAGGTTCCCAGATGAAAAACATGACAGATGAGTCTGGTGCTTGGCAACTGGCTCGATTACCATAGCAATCGAAGTCACTTTGTTTTCGGGCCTTCAAAGTCTGCCAAATTTTGATAACGAGAATCTCTCCAAAATCTGCCAAACCTGCGGCCTTTGAACGGAAGGTTCAGCATTCCAAATTTGCCAATCCTGCCGTTTTGGGAATGTGGGAGTCAATCAAGCACGAATTCCGAATTTACCAAGTCTACCGTTTTCAGCACTGGTACCAATCAAACATTCGCTTAGAAAAATCAGATCAGAGACATGTGAAAATGTTTGATTTCTTTGTTCGAAAACTGTGAACCATCAGAAATAAATGTCAGTTCCGTCACTTGCAGTAGTTTGAATGCACTATGCATCCCTTTCATCGTTACTGCTCAACTCAGCTACCTTTTTGTTTCAATTTCAGGTCCACATGTACCTCTGTCTATGGAGTACAAAGAGAGTTCGTACGTATTCATTTATCCCGTTCCAACCTATATTTGCGTTAACGCGCGTCTTATCAGCAAATGAATGGAATTGAAACTGTTTCGAATTTAGAACGATTAGAAATGATAGGCTGAATTTGGACAAGCAACGGCTTCATTTGTTAGTCGTCATGTTCTCGTCAGGAATTTATTGTCAAGATTGTTTTACATGTACTTGATTGCGTGTACATCTATTGATATCAGTTTTCAAATTTTTAGATCCACTGAGTTGCTGAGGCTAGAAAAAGAGAATAAACATTTGATGAAGCTAGTTGAGTCATTAAGGGAAGGGACACCGCGAGTTAGAGAACTGGAGAAGGAAGTTGAGGCCTTGGAAGATAAACTTGATGACGAGAAGACTCAAGTTGCTCGTCTCACTGAGGTTTGTTCAATTATCAGATGAATTTAGCGGAAACATTTTTCAACCATGCACCTATGTTTTCTTTGCTTCCATCATTTATTTTCATCACTATCGTTACGGTAAGGGAAAATTCTGTAAAACAACGGATTCAGCTCTCCGAAAAGACAAAGCGATTTGCTTTTCAGAAGAATGGACTTCACACCTCTGAGTGCAAATCAAATCAAAATAAACAAAAAAGCAAAACGTTATGTTTAGCTGCGTTGACATCATGCTTTCACACGAGGGGCAAATCACTCCAAAAATCTCGTACACTCTCCTAAAAAGTTCTAAAAATCCTTCATAAATCCCAGAAATCTAAGATAATCTTTGATATCTCAAAAATCTTACAAAAACCTTAGAAATCTCGAAGAAAATCCTGGAAATCCTTTAAAATCTCAAAATCCCCCTGAATTTGCCAAAATTGACACAAATTCTCAAAACACCTTTCGAAATTTCTGACTATCTCACAAATCGTTTAAATCCTCGCAAATCTTAAAGAATCTTTGAAACTCTTGTAAATCTTTAAAAATTTGCTAAATCTCGCAAATCTTTTAATGCCTCGAGAATTTTGAAAATCTGGAAAGTCTTAGTTTCTGGAAAGGTCTTAGAAATCTCAAAAAATCTTTGAACGTCCCGGAGAAAATCCCAGAAATCTTCGTAACCTCTGAGAGACTTTCGAAATCCCAAAATCTCGTACACCATTTTTGCAGTGATTTGCACTTCGCATTCACACATAGTCGTCCAACGAAACTGAGTCGTGATGATTACTTTACATGCTATGAATCTGTCCAAGCACCTTTTAATTTAGAATAGACCTTTTAGCCATTCTGAAAAAGAATCTCAGTCGAATGATGCTTTGCTACATTTTGTAGAATTTTCGAATGTGCACAATAGTGATAGAACCTCTGACGCCACTCGATCGAATCTTGTGTATAAAAATGTACAAAAATAAAGCTCGATCCAGGCTCTTTTGCAGAATAGCTAAAAGGTCTATTGGCCTAGATAAATGTGTCCTTTTTAAAGATGATGTGATGTAAAGATTAAAGCATGACCAAAGACTTAATTCTGTATTAAAATGAGTTTTCATCAATACGAGACACTTAATGGAGCACTCTTAACGAAAAGTCATTTACTTCTATTTTGATATAAATGATCTGTAAATTGCGTTACAAAATAAATTTGACGGTGAATACATCTAAATGCATTGGGATAATTTGCACTAGCACAAGATTCAAGATTTAAGAGACTTCGAAGTTTTAAGAGACTTCGCACACCGAGCTAAAATCGTTTGTAGTAAAATTGGAAAGTTTGAATTCTCTATTGTATTGAAAATTTCTTTATACAGGAGTTGTTAAATGGAGGAGGAGATGAGAATGTCCTCATGGCAAGTTTATGATTTTCAAATTTATAAATAACTTCACTGATAATTAAATTGCCCTGATAAATGTTGCTGTTACTGAAGAGCTCCTTGTGTACATTTTCAAATATAAATTCCCATGCATTAATATTTGGTGCACCGTAATCGCTGAATCCTAAACGTGTGAAATTAAAGTATGTATTTGGACAGAATTCTAGTCTGTAGGGGTTACTGGGTAAAACGGCAAATTTTAGCGTTATAAAAGGGTGGGACAAAAAAATTTTGATAAGTTTTGCTAAGATCTTGCTCACAGTTTTCCTCTAGCTACAGCCTCTCGAATTACAAACCTTGACAATGGGATAATAATTGGATAATAATTTATTAGCACTGTTTTCCAGCGATTAAGGCCACCTTTTTTACCCAGATGACCTACTTACCCCAGCAGACTATACAATGACCCTGTACCATAATAATCTCAAGCATACTGAGGAGCAAGAAATTTTGTCATAGATATGAGAAATTAAATGAAGTCTTACATTACCAGCTGAGTTAAAAAGGGGTCGGAGTTTGAACGACAACTGCTCACCGAGTACAGAAGTTATGATATTTTGCAATGTCTAGTTGAATAGCTAGCATATTCAGTCCTTGTTAGATCTCTTCCTGGCTGAAAACAGTCAATCTGTTCAGGTTTTGCATAAGATTTTTAAAGAAAATTTCCTTCGAGAAACCTTGAAAATGTGCTAAAATTAGGGGCAAGTTTCTGCAATCTGCGTTCCTCGCAGCGATGAATTCAGCACGCTTTAGCACTTTGCCGGCATGAAAACGTCTTCCTCCCTGGTATGAATAAGTTATTCAGGGGGATTCCATTCTCCCAAGAGGACAAAATACATGAAAGCAACCAAGTGTCATTATTGCTAGGAAGGAGAACATAGGGACATCTTGCTTGTTTTCACTCGTTTTCGCAGGTTTTCAAAGGGTCTTTCTGCAGAAAATCTCCCATTTCGAGCGGGACAAATAGCCGATTAAAGCTGGTAGAATTACTAAGCCAAATTTTACATGTCGGGAATAAATCAAGACAGTTTTCAATATCATTACTATGATTTTCAGGGAGCAGCATTATTTCAAACACCGTGCCTTTTTATTGACTCACCCATCATGTTGACCTGTAGTGGATAATAAATAGAATATTGATAAAATGCACAAATACTACACATAAATGAGAATATCTGGAAACAGCTCCAGCACACACCTCGGAAACATAAAAGACTGCTGAAATTTACTTCCACTTGAATTAAACATACATTTTTGTACCCAGACTGAAAATACCTTTACCATCCATAAGATCGAAGCTTAAAAGCACTGTAGAGTTTTTCTAAGAATGCATAGCTATTAAGAAGGCCATTTATAACTCAACTTGCACTCTCCAAAGACGCAGTTTTTGATAGAAGCCTGCATATATGTAAATATAGATTTAATTTTTACTTTAGATATGTGAAATAAGCCTCCACTAAAATTCAACTACAGTGTTCGTTCTGTTGAACGAAGCTTAAAGAATAAGAGATTAAAATTTCTACCAATACTATTGAAACTCGTTAAACCAACAAAAAATGTTTATCAACAGGAACTTGCATTTGAGCGAAGCAAGGCTGGCGAATTAGCTGGAGTTGCAGAAAGCCACGTGAACAAGATACAAAGACTGCAATCCAGGCTGAGCCAAAAATCAATGCGAGTTGAAAACTTGAATGCAGAGCTAGCGAAGAAAGGAAAAGGTGCAGATAAATCTAAAAGCTCCTTGTGAGTACCAAGTTTAGTTATTTTCACTTTGCATCGCCTGGCTGCCTGTACTCAATTTGTTAGAACTTTGGGCCCGGTTAACGTAACGAGATGAATATTGCAAGATGCTTTTCGTCTTTGAATGTGGCCCAGGATATAATGAGACGGGAGATCTATTACCATGATAGCATGGAGGGGGGGGCATAATTCGTCTTGTCGAAAAGATAACTTTAAGTTAGTGAGTGGATTTTGCACATTTGGATTTTGCACAGACAAATGCATCTTTTAGCAGAATGCTTTTGTAAAGTGTGTGATGTCTTCATTTTGAAATGAAATATGTCGCAAATTTTTTTTTTCTATACTGTACGGGGTGAGTGGCCGAGTGGCTTATACAGTCTTCGTCAGGTGACTGAAGTTAAGCTTGGTCGAGTGAGGTCAGATTTCGGATGGGTGACCGCTGAGGCCTGACCTCGCAACTCACCTCGCCGTCCTTCGGAAGGGACGTTAAACTAGGGGTCCCGTGCCTGGATGCGGCATGCACAGTGGGCCTAAATTAGCTTTCAGTAGCTAGAAATCCTGACAAGCCCACTCAAAACAAATTGAAAACAAAAACAAAAAAACTGCAATTGTGCCACCCTTGTGGCTTGTACCATACAAAAAGAATATTTTGTTATGCAGCATATCCCTATAAATGAAAGGATGGTGCTGCCAGTTTGGAAAAATTACACCATAGCAGGTTATCTGCTATGCAAGTTCTTTTGCAGCTCTTGCATTTCTGTGTGTCATTCTCATTAGATTTACGATCTGATGAGTCATTGCTTGTTTCAGGGGAAGTTATTCTGAAGAAGCAAATAATAATTTATTGGAGAGTGACGAAGATGCTGGAATATTATCAAGTAATGATTTTATGGAATTGAAAAACGAAATCGAAGATAAACAGTCCAAGATCAGAAAGCTTCAAAAGAAGTAAGTTGGTTTTTCATTTTCTAAGTGCTTGCTCAACCAAAAGCGATTTTGATATTTGAAACAAGTATTTTTAGCAGCTAATGGTTAAGATTTTTCAGCTGATTTTCATCTTATTCCTGCAGGAGAAATATAGATTAATTGACAACTGACGAAGGGTACAGCACGATGCATTTAGTCATTATATTCTATGGCGTTTAGAGTATTTTGCGATTGTTATCTATACTTTCCCACACACTGCGGCACAGCTTTCTTCATTGATAAATAAAGGATGCCTAAAAACTCTTTCATTACACAGGTGATAGTATCAGCTGTCACTGTCTGCCATTTTGAGGTTGAGCTCCATTTGACTAGATTAAGACATATTTCTTCCGCCCCTTTTCGTGCCTCTGTTTCTCAGACTTCGTTTCTCTTTCAGAAATGGAGATATTTCCCCTCTAAACTTTCGGCTACACGACTTTGACGTTGTTTAAGATGAGTTCTTGTTTTGTTTGTTTGAATTTCCGACATTTGCAACAATTGTTTCCGTTTTGAAAGGTTGAAGGAAGAAGAGAAGAAAAGCCAGAAAATAAGTGCAGAAGTTGCTCAAAAACTCGAGGAATATGAGACAATGGAGACTAAGTAAGCAGATTTTATTTGCTCTCATTCAGAAAGCATTTTATTATGTTATATATTCGGCAAAAAAGAATTAATGATAGACTTACGGCCTGTAGTCCCTTGTTTGCCTGTGCAAATCTGACTTGATGATAGTGCTTTGGTCAACGGAGACTCGTAACAGTTCTCTGACAAACCTGACCATATTTAGGCCCAAACTCTTTGTTTCTAGAATATCAGTCAGATTGTAAGATTTGCGAATTGATATGTTTACGGCAAATGTGATAGAATTTTCGATTCGATAAATCGATTCGGTTGAAGAACTGATAACATTCGTACCAGATTCGATATTCGAAGCCATGATTATATCATGAAGGCAAAAATAGACCAGCTTTTTCACTATTTCTTTATAAGTCCCTGTTGAGCAACGTTTACTGCAGGAACACAAGGGACGCATCGTCATAAGTCTAGATTAACAATGGCAGCCTTCCATAGGTCAGTAAGGTTGAAAACCAAACAATCGCTTCCCAGGTCATGGAGTAATTTATCGATTTATTTCGATAGGTAGTCTTTGAGATCGTGGCTATGTTTTGTTTTTACAAGTGAGTTCCTTTCAAGAGCAAGTTTTAAAACAAGTCGTGTAATGTTTTTCCTAGGGTTAAAGAACACGAAACTTACAGTGCAAAAGTAGAAGAACAGTTGTCTCAGAGAGAAAATCATATTTCTGATCTCGAGAGAAGGTATTTGATATTTTTATAACATTCTCGTTGTTTCGTACGACCAAATTTTGTGCAGCCTGGTTAATTTCAGAATACACCACAGAAAATGTCTTCCTTTTCATCAACATTTGCAAGAGTTCTCGTACTTTCTTCACATTCTGATAAGACTTCTTGAGAAATGTGAAGGAAAGGCAAAATATTAAAACAAGACTTTTGAAAAATTGCATTGGAATTGGTAGGCAAGAAAGAAATTTCAATGAATGTACATTAGAAAAGAAGGTATGCCCCGCAATTTAATCATCAAATAAAAAGTTTGAGCCCCATCATCCACAAACTGTCTTGTCGAGAACAAAAAAGCACTGTTACGCACACAGCCGATTGAAAATAGAGTCCAGAAAATTTTCAAACCTTCTCTCGATGGGCAGTTTCGTTAGGTAAGCCTTCCTCATTTCATGAGTCAAAATGATTAGGTTTTTCAAAATCCTCACGTTTTGACAACCCAAATTATTGAATCAGTTGCTGTTGCAAATCAAGTCAAATTCTCCCAGCAATCACATACAAACTTTCTTCATTATGCAACAAAGGTGCTGCAGCGCAGTGGGTTAAGCCTCAGAGTTTGCAGCCAGAACTGTCATGGCTAGGTAGAGTGGGTTCGCTACCCGTTGGGACCCCACCACATGAGCATCATGACAAGGGGTCACGGATTCGATCAGGTCTGCTCTTTTTCTGCACACTTCACCTTCACCATAAAGAGCTGCAGTGACTACTTGTAGAATTACTCTACTTTCTACTAAAACGATACCGAAAGGAGCAAAAAGCTGTGTCTTCCCTGCAGCCTTTGCACAGAGTTAAGGCTACTAACAAATGCGAAGCAAAAATAGAATAAAACCAAACAATAACTACTCTAAATCCTCTTTAAATCTACTCTAAATAACTACGCTAAATTTACCTTACAAGTTCCAGCAGGTAAGTATCAGTAGCATATACAAATTAGTAAGTCTTCGTCACATGTGACACTAACAAGTGAAGCCTTTCTCCGGCACACAGCCGTGGAGCCATGAATTTTTCTGGGCTCTGGAAAAAATAGCCCAAATTTCGCAGAACATCAGGTCCTATGATTCGTCATTGCGTGAACATTGCATTATTTTGTCTCCGTTGCAGGTTTGAAAATGCAACAACGCAGAACAAAACTTTGAATCAAACAATCAAACTGAATGAGGATAAAATTTCTGCTCTGGAAGAAAGGTATGATGATGATATCGTTATCGAACTTTTGTTTGTTTTCCCTTACTTTTATTGTTCTACATTACAAGTTATTGTTTCAGTTTTTCAAGATGAAAAAGTTGCTCGAAATTCAAGGTTAATTTAGATCAAAGACTTTTGTTGCCTTGGATCATAGCTATTCTGTGGAAGTCATGATAATTTTTTGCAATCGTTTGGTTAAAACTTTCCAACTTCAAATATCTTATAGCTAATAGAAATATTGGTTCCTTACTAACTAAATTCGCGACGAGGTTTTATTAGGCTGAAGAGGTGGTTATTCTCTCATGTGGATTCCTTTTTGCGTTAGTGTTTGTATGCAGTAAATGACCTTCATACAAACTTTGAGAATAAACAGTTGAATCTAAAGTGGACTGATTTGAAGCTGAGAATTTTCCACCTTTTTGTTGCAGGGTGTCTCATTTGATGGACTCAGCAAGTCAAGACACAAGAAAAGTCAACCAAACCATCGACCAAAAATTGAAGCAGATCAGAGACTTGCATGTCAAGTGAGTTATTCAATTTTCTTGCTATTACCACTTTTAAATTTGTTATCATTGAAAGATTCCTCCCATGAACAGAGGTGCAAAAATATTTCCCTTTCTGGGAGCCTGGCAAATGGGGAAAATTTGCTGTGAAGCCACATTATCTTTTGCAAGATTTCCTTGCTGACAATGATGTGCTGAAAGGTCCAATGGATGTTCTAACCAAATGTAAACTGGAGAATCGAAATTATCTTTCACAAACTCTCCTCACTTACGTATGTGAAGAATTCTTGAAAATTCTTAAGAATCCTTGGACATATTTGATGTTTGCAATGCCGTCAATTTTACTCGGGATTATGGTCAGCAGAATAGAAGAGTCAAAAACATTTTCAGTTTTCTGCAGAAATCTTAAAACAATCATCTTATACTTGTGCGAGAAACCTTTTATTGAAAATTTTCTGGGAACCTGGTTCCCAGGCTCGTTACTTTTTGCAACTCTGACCATGGGTATCGAGTTTGGCACAAGAATGAAGATTGTTTCAAGTAATTGAAATGTGTAACGAAAGTATTTGTCTGACACTGGTCAAAGCTAACAGCAGTTCTGTTCCACGAGAGTTAAGAACAAGGATAGTTCACTGTTTATTCTGTTCCTGTTATGTTTTGGAGCATATATGATGAATGCCTCGAAAAGTTCTCACCAGCGTGTTTCTTGATCTAGTATATCATTGTAATTCCACCCGGTCAACTTGCTGGGAATGGACTTGGAAGGTTCGAAACGTACTAGTTTATATGGCTTATTCACTCGATTTATGTCACTCGATTTATGTCACTATTAATCATAGCATGGACTTATCAACTGTCAACTTTATGGACTGGTTGCTAATGTATCATAGCATCCATTTGGCGGTTTGATTTAACTATGAAACTGATTGAAATATGAGCCAATCAACATGGCGTTTTTTGTCGTCCTTGCCCATAACAAGATCGCCCTTAACAGTATTATGATGGTGCTTCATTACAAATGAGTCTTGTTTTCTACGCGATTCCTTCAATTTTCTGTTTCAAAGTTTTTCATCACGAAGTGCTTTTAATGTTTCTTTTCATTTTGAGTATTTTTCTTTCATTTTCAGGCTAGAAGATTTGCAAGAAACAGCACATGAGCACGAAAAACTATTAGTAACCACAAAACAGAAAGATGAGAAACTAAGCTCACTTATATCATCGAATAAAGTGCTCGAAA
This sequence comes from Aurelia sp. 4 Dawson et al 2005, assembly GCA_964019985.1. Taxonomy (NCBI): domain Eukaryota; kingdom Metazoa; phylum Cnidaria; class Scyphozoa; order Semaeostomeae; family Ulmaridae; genus Aurelia; species Aurelia sp. 4 Dawson et al 2005. The sequence goes on along the minus strand of OZ026494.1, from coordinate 2,440,800 downwards.
CACAAATTCATGAGATGGAAATCCAGTAAGTAATATTCATATTTGCATTGCTTTGTCTGAATGAACTCTCTTAGGATCTGCAATCATGGTTTATCTTTGTAAAAATGTAGCAAATCGACAGAGATTCAGAGATGGTTCATTGTACCTATCATTAATGCTTTGCTGATAATTCTAATTGCAATATAGAGCACTTGCGTTACGCAGCCAGATCAGCTTAAGGCTAATCAATTTTATTCATTCTTAAACGTTTGCATTTTATTTTAGATTTCATGTAATTTATCTTTCAGATGTGAAAAAGCCAATGGTACTTGCAAGAAGTTGGATCATGCGCTGAAGCTGAAAAATGAACGAATCAGCACCTTAGAAGCAAGGTAGGTATCTGGTATCACGTCAGATAGTTGTAAATTGAATTTATCGTAGGAGTCTCTGTAACCAACGGATACTGCACAAGGAAGCATTTGAATAAGGAATTCCCTTGAAACCCTATTTGCTCAAAAGGCCTTCTCGTTGTTCTACAAAAGAGGCTAGATCGAATGCTAATTTTATAGACAGAGCAGAAACTGCGTAAAGTGAGGTCATCGACCAGTCTGAGATAAGGAAGCGTTTGAATAGATAAGCTTTTTGAAATGATAAATCAAGAGTTTAAGGCCCAAGATAGAGAATATCAGGCGTTGCCAAAGTTCGGGATCTGTTGCAGGGAGGTAGGGGGCTAAAAGTTACAAGTTTTTGCGTATGTGTGCGCAATTTCTGCTCTGCCAGTTTTATACATTTTTATTCAAAGTTCGATTGAGTGGAGTTAGAGCGACTTATCATTATTGTACACATCTGGAAATTCTACAAAATGTTTCAAAATATTTTTCTTGCAATCTCCTTTTCAAAATAACTTAAAGGTCTATATAGCTAACTTGCAAGAAGACTAGTCAGGTAGAGCGATAAATCCTGATTGAATGGAATACATGTAATTCCGTAAGCGTTGATATCCAGTGATGAAATCTGCTCTAATCGACATGCTTCTTTTTTCATTCATGTCTGCTCTTCATGTGCAATGATTTTCGCATAGATTTATGATCTTCAATTCATTCATTGTTTTTATTTTAGTCTGCATGAATTTGAAACCGCCTCAGCGAAACAAGTCGAGGACAAAGTTGTATCGTTGAAGAGGTCACTGGAAGCTAGAAATGAAGAGGTAGCTGACATGGAAATGAGGTAATTTAGGAATAGTCATTGCGAATGGATTGCCAACCGAGCTTCGCATGCAATTAAAAGAGCCTCTGCTAACCATGAGGCCTTGCGCACATTTGCTATCAAATAACACACTGCGACAGGACTATCAGATTATCCGAAAGCCTGCGAAGCTAGGCCAATAGTTTGTTTTTACATTGCTCCTTCCATAACAGGTTAAATGCAAGTTACAATGGATACAGAGAAGAAAACGGGTCATTTGTAAGACTTTCAGAGGAGAGAAGAGTATCATTTCTTTGTGTTCTTCTCTGAGCCTAATAGGAGCAGGAGCACTATGAAAATTTACCACCCCCATTGCTTAGCTTAAGTTTGTGCTGTTTTCCCCATGTCCGTTGCGCAAAACCTGATGGTAGGGGTCTTTAAGAAAACTGTAGTCTCGTATTAGTCTGCACTTCGTTTGCAAGCGTTGTCTATTACGCTTGCATAATATTTCTTTGATATAAAAAATGAAGTGATAGATAGTATTAGCATGGAATTAGCTAAGCAAGTCTTGTCTCAGCCTGCCTAAGTGCCAGCTTCTCAAGTTTACAGATTACAAGATTGTCCATTTGACTTAGAATACCCCTTAGCATACATTGTGGACCAGATTAACTTAGAGTACCAAAGATTTTAGAATTTTGTTAAATTTCTTTCAGGATGGAAGAAATGATATCATTAAACAACAAATTAAAGAGCAGTAATAAAGCAAAAGATGACCGAATACAGTCCCTTGAAGATGAGTGAGTAAAGTTCCAGAAATATTTTCTTCGTATATATTTGTTTTGTTTTGAGCATCAAATACAAGTGTAGTCGCCCGTCAGAATAGTTCAAGTTCAAAATGTGTTCCTATTTAACGAGGTTTTGATGGCTCCATTTACAGTTACCTTGTCATAATATATGCTGTGTTTTGTATAGTTGGCCTTAGAAGTTAGTGTTACAAAGGTCTAAGTAGATGGACGTTATTTTTGTAGAATTTCTAAACTGGAAGAAAAGTCGAGTCATTCAAATGGCGAAAAGATTGAAGTTCTCACGAAGAGATTGCAAAAGAAAGCAGATGAGATTATGTCACTTGAGAGCAGGTAATATCTGTTCCAAACTTTTTTATTTTGACAACATCATTCAATACTTATGTTTCGTTTTAAAACTATACATAATTGCGAACTGAAAAAGATTAAAGTAAATGAATGGAGATCCAGAGGCATTGTCTAAACATAGCACAAAAGAACGTCAGGCGCCAATTATCTCTCAATTGTTTTCATCTATCAAGAGCGTCAGATACAATAGGTCCCCCTAGCTAAGTTGCTTTTAGCTCCGTTAATTTGCTTTAAAAGGTTAGGTCACGTAACCGTAAACAAACCTGTTATCTTTATATTCTATATTGCTTGTTGCACCACATATCCATTGTGTTTGTCAAAAATGTTGGTGGATCGGGTGAATCCACGAGAAAGTACTCTTGGAAATTCATACATACCTTACAACTTAAATTATTCTTAAATTAACTTAAATTAAATTATTCTTACAACTTACGAATATTTTGTTTGCTTCTATACGAAATTCAAAAGGCCTTCTTCAAAATAGCACCTTCATTTCGAGGACAGTAATGCAAAATCTGTGTAATATTTCTTTAAAAAAAAACTGTAAAATCTTCGTTTCGACAGAAGTTCGTGTACCTTTCATAACCCTTCCTCTTTAAGTCGATCATGTGCTGCACAACTTGCAGTGTACTTATGCCACAGAAAAGGTAAGCTATTCATGCAGTTTAGTGTTTATATGATGCCAAATATATCGATTGCATTTTTAAGGTCTTACCCCATCGTTGTTTGATTATTTCCGTTTCTCAAGACATGTTATGATTTGTTCCACAGCCTTGAGGATATCACATCGAATATGAAAAAGTATCAAAGAAATTCAGAAATAAAAGAAGACAAAATCCAGCAACTAGAAAGAGAGTAAGCTTTTTCTCATCTAGACCTGTTTTAAAGACTTGAAACTTTTTGTAGAATTGCCTTCTAATTTTGAGCACTTAACGATGTATTCGTTGCAGAGTTTCTTGATCTTCACAGATTTTCGATAGCCTTAAAAACCGGGCAATTTCTATGTTTATATCGAAAAAATTTCTATAAACACCGCATCTGTGATTTCCTAACGATGACAGAAGATGTATCTTGAAATTTGTTTGTGAAGCAAGGTCTTTTTGGAATTAACCAGCACAAGCAAATTATGCGTCTAAACTTGTTCATGTAGGCTCCAAAAGTATGAAGAATCCTCTCAACATACGGAGAAACTCTCCTCAGTAATTGAAGAGAAGAACAGAAGAATTACAGATCTTCAAGCAGAGTGAGTATTTCTTGCTTCAAGTTTTTCAAATATTCATGCGCAATAGCTACAGCTAGAAAACAACAGGAACGAAGTCTAATTTGATGCAGAAAAACAACAAAGTGAGAGCAACAGCTAATGTTCAACAAGTGCATTATTACAATCATAAGAGACATTGTTCATATTCCAGTACGAAGGTTCTTATCTGAACGAAAGTAACAGGGTTTAGAGTAGAAGATCTGACACTTGTTTGATGGTGTCGAATCGAAGATGGTACATTTGACTGGTTGATTGATTGGTGGATTGTCCGGATTGAGTTCACCCCTTTGAAAAGTCAAGCCAGGATTGTTTAACCCCATGGTATTCCCCGGGACAGGGGGTAACTACCACATATGCATTTATGGGATATGCCATTTTTTGGGGGTGCCTGTTTTCGAGCAGAAAATATATTTTGGGGCATCATTTTTGGTAAAATCTCACGGAGTCATAAATTTTGGGGTCTCATTTTAGAAAGATAACTCTAGGGTATTGATTTTGATCAAATTTCATTTACTTGGTTGAAATTTTGGATAATCGTCACAATTTTGGGGTATACTTTTTCAATGGCTTGTGAATTTTGGGATATCGTTTTCGCGAAACTTTATCAATTTTAGGGTGTGATTTCAGACGTCAAATGACACACCCCATCGCCCGCCTATTAAGTCACCCCCCCGGGTGGTATTCAAAAAAATATAGCGTCGGTAAATCTGATAAGATAAGCTTCCGGACTCTTTGTCTTCTTGCATCTACACCAGAAAAGGACTTTCAATTATTCTAAAAAGAGAGTCTGAGTCGAACGATACATTCATATCTTTTGTAGAATTTTCGAATGTGCACAAAGGGGTGGTCGAAGCTCCAACGCCACTCATTCGAGCCTTTCGTCACAATATGTATGAAAGTATCGCTCGATCTGGACTCTTTTGGAATAGCTATAAGGTCGATTTCTGTTTATTCGATCTTGTCATAACCTTGTGCGTTTGTTTTAACAGATTGATTCCGTTCTTAACTGATATAACAGACTTGTCGCATTGTGGCTAAAGAAATTTATCCCTCATTACTTTCCTAATCAACTTGTAAGTTGGTGGCAGTGTTCTTATTGTAATCAACTTATTTCAGCAAAGTCAAATTATTAATTTATTAATCAGACATCAGCAAAATCCCATTTCTAGCATTTCGTTAAGCTTTTTCACTTTATACTGTTGCAGTATTGATGTCTGTGGCGAATATTTTAATGCAAAATATCGTGCCTTGTTGATTATCGCAAATTATTTGCTTCCTTCAAATTCGTCGAGTCAGTTCAGTGAATTCCTTTCTCTTGATTATTCGTAGAGTTGATGAGGTGTCTGCAGAAGTAAGAAGACTCGAAATGGCTTCAAAACAAAAAGAGGAACGGTATCTTGCATTAGAAAAGAGGTAGCGATTTCTTTGCAAAATTATCATGTACTTTAATTTCAGTTAAGCATGTCATAACTTACTCATTGGCAAGTGCTAATCTTACGTTTCCATGTTTAGCGCAAAAATTTTCTTTCTGAGAGAAGATATTTGAATTAAGGTCTTCTTGCTTCATTCCTATCATTTTTCAAAGGTTCAAGAATAGGGATGTTCATCAAGTGACCAAACTTTAGAGCAGTTTCAAGTTTCGCAAATAAAGCAGACAGAGGATATTTCAGTATTCTCTTGCTCGAACATTTTGTTTCAAAATGAAATAGAAAGTTTGTACACACTTCAGATCAAGTGACCATGCATTTGAAGAATTATGTCTGTTTTGTGTTGATATAGTTATCCCCATCACGCTTTGCATGGTACAGAGTTCTTAAGATTTACGAAAAGGGAGCTTCCTCAAGATGACAATTACGTGGTCTGAAGAGGATGTAAACGATTTTAGCTGAATTTGTTTATTGCTTTGTCCTAAACATTGTAAAAAGATGACAAGCAACGGGTTTGAATAAATGCAGTTGAGTTAATATGAAGTTATTATTTCAACGGGAGATGATACCCTAAGAAATGATAAGCAAATTAGATATACCCATGAGAAGTTTTGCTACCATAAATTTTGACCATTTTTTGTGTGTACACAAATTAACTCAATATCAAACAAAATATCTATCTTATTGCTTATTGCAGTCTTCTGGAGTTAGAAGATTCGAAAGCTGATCAAGGGAAACTTGGTCGCATACTGAAGGGAAAGGAAACAAAGATATTAGCTCAACAGCAAAGTATCGATGAAAAAGAGAGTAGAATCGCTGAGCTTGAAAATGCGTAAGTTATATAGATCTTTTGATATTTACGTGTTTGATTAAAATGTCACTTCAGCATTGAGAACTATAGATCATATGCTAATAAAACAAGTTAGGTGAAAAATGCATATGTTTGGTCAAGTAATGTTTACGCATTCGATTCAAAATTCAGTTCAACAATGAGAACTGCACATCGTGTAACAAGGATACAGATAAAGTAGAAAATGCGTACATTTAATCAAGTATTGTTTACCTGTTCAAGGCACTAACTCAATTGAACACTGAGATCTGCATATCATGCAATAAAGAATGCAAATAAGAATGTAATTTTAAATGTCAGGGATTCTCAGATTAATAATTGTAAGCAAAGCCTGAAAGAATAGGCCTTTCATCTATTCTAAAGAGACGTGCACAGAGATTATTCTCGATCTTTTACAGAATAGCTAAAAATTCTATTTCCTTTAATCATTTTTCACAGGCTAGATGAGAAAGAAAGTAAATTGAAAAGGTTGAATCACTCTTTAAAACTGAAAGAAGATCAATTGCAGACCAACGAAGACAGGTGAGTGGAAACTGAAAGCAACCATTTACTGAAATCAATCCTGTATTCATTCACTTGCTGAATCATAAATTTTGATTATCGTTAAATGTGTAAAAATTGAATTGAGACAAGTTTGTTATTTTTCCTTCAGAGTAAGTGAACTGAATGAGCTTCAAAACCAGAACATCAAGCTGAATAATGTTTTGACACAGAAAGATGAGAAGATATTGCTGCTTGAAGAAAAGTATGATTCTTAACCCTTTCACCCCCGAAAGGGCCATATGGCCCAACAGTATTCATTGAGAACTGCGAACTTTTCAAGGGGTAAAGCATTTGCAATCTTGATTGATTTGAGGGGTTATGCACATTGCATTTATCTATTGCTTACTGAATCACTGATTATGATACCCCTTGGAAAACGACAATCTACATTAGGTTTTCCTGTTAAGCTTAATTTTAGCCGGGCGTGAAAGGGTTAAAAGTATTATATTTTGTCTATAATCAATTTTGTAAATTCAGTTGTCTGTTTTCGTCTGGACGTCTGGACATCCTACCAGAAATGCGATTCGGATATTTTTAGGTGTTGCTGCCCGCAGTGGAGCGCGAGAAGCAAGGTTTCTATTTGGCTAAAGGCACGTAATTTTTTATGGGAGCTTGCATTTGGTTTTTCATGCCATAAGTCAGCGAGACTCGTCAACAAGTGGTCAATGATAGCGAGATTCGTCAGCAGCTATCGCTAGCAGGCAATATTGTCTTATAAGACATTTTCACACACTAAACTGTCCGAGTCTGAATTACTTGAAACATTTTTAATCTTTATTTGTGGTTCCAATTTTCAAATTTTTCTTTTCGTTATCTCATCTAGAGATACGGCAGATAAGGGACCAATAAACTTTTAGCATCCATTTTTTTGACAATCCTCCAACAAAATATTTCAACAAAATTTTTCAACATGGCAATTATCATCAAATGAATTGATTGAAAACATTGCTGAATAGTATGGTCGTTTAGCAATCCATGCTTAGAATCACTTTGATCTGCTTGTTGGCTTTAGTACAAATGTTATTGGCATACTTGATCTGGTCAGGGACAGGCTCAAGACATCTGTCTGATCAAACTTCATTTTTTCAGGATTGATGGAATGAGCGAGCTACACAGATTACACGAAAGAATGAAAGAAAACGTTCGACAGAAAGAAGAGAAGATCTTAGGCCTTCAAGAAAGGTATGTCACACTTTTGAATTTTAAAGCTTATTTGTCATATGCACTAATACTAAGATGATTTTCAAAAGCTGTTTTGGGTAAGAGCTTTTTATGAAAATTTATTTCTCTTACAGGTTAGATGACATGGAAGACGTTGTAAATGTAAACGAAAGATTAAATCAGCAAGTGCATCAAAAAGACGAGAGGATAGCTCTTCTACAGGCCAAGTAAGATTCTCTCTCTTTTACTATTGTCTACCTTCCTCCTACTTTTGATTGCTAAAATGGTATACCCCCGAACCTACCGATGTGCAGATCTTGTACATTTAGAGAGGGGAGAGAAAGATCTAAGCAAATTTTCCTAGCCAAAGATCTAAATTTCATACCCATGTTTGAAAATTTGGTGGGGCTGTCAAATAGAAGAAGCAAAGCTTGCTCTCCTAAAAATGCTATTTCCTTATTTTAGCGTTTAATAATTTTACTGAGCTATGTTCTTAGTTACACAACTTATTAAGTGAGAGCATAGTCGGCAGAAATAATTTATTTTTATAACCACGTCGAGAGGTCTCTGTAGTTTTATCGCAGTGTCATAATTCATTTCGGTATGTGATCGTTATTTTGTTAATTTCAAATGACCTCTTGATACTAGAAATGACATCCAGCCTCTCGTTTCTTGATACCCTTATTGTCCACGTAGACTCCATGACACTGAAGACTCATTACACAGAGCTGAACAACTGAGAGGATCACTCGAAAAGAATGCCAATGATCAGATCCAAGGATTGAGATTACAGTAAGACATATTATTAACTAGTCAATTGATTGGCTGATCATCCAGTGATAGATAAATCAATCAAGCAGTCAATCAATTCACCAATCAATAATCCAATCAAGCAATCACTTCGACTTATTACGGTTCACCCCAATTTTCGCTCGCAATCACGACAACTTCGCCTACTTATTCATTGGATTGCATTGCTCGCTCAAACAGGTTTAGATTGAGCAAACGGGTTTGGAATCAGTTAAATATATGAAAGGGTGAAATTAGTCTGCAAATAATTGTAATTAGTCTAACGATACTCAGGTGCAGGAATATTGATTTTTGAATTCTATTCTGTTCGTGGAACTTTTGAAGAATGATCCTTTGAAAATGTTTCTTGAAGTGTTCATGAACTTACCCATGCTTGATTTTTTGTGACTAGACCATATTTGTTTTGTAGTAAATAGTTTTCTTACCATGTTTTTGTGTTTCCACAGAGTGGACGATTTATTGGATGTCAAAGTCAAAAGGCAACTGAGCATACGAAGAAGAGAGGAGAAAATTATGACGCTCGAGTCGAGGTATACCCTATTCAGTTTTTTGTGATTTATCTTTTCATTTTGATTTTGAAGGCACACTGTATTCACCAATAGACCTAGACTGATTACATGTCGTAGTTGCGCTCCTTGACAAACTGATATAGCTTCGACTCATGATCAAGCTATTCGAAAAATCGGCCAGTTGAGGCTAATTGAGGCCAGCCTCGTAATGATAATTCCGGTTCCGCGGAATACACATAAAGCGGGTGTTCATGGTCGGCAAATTATCAAGCATGTCTTTTGATCTGTGTTGTTGTTCTTTCCTTGCCAGACAACTCCCTAGTGCTCCCGTCTCTTCATGGCATTCTTTCATGCATTCATTATGGGCTTGGAAAACAGAATCATTTTGTGGAATCGACTTTTCGTATAGCATAGGTCGCAACGCTGATCCTCTCTCGACGAATCAGATCACAAGTAGAAGGTCCTGCAATCTGATTGGTCGCGCCATTTTTGCGGCAATTTTGGCTGGATTTCCTGTTAGTTTGATTATCAGGCCCAGATGAAGCGCAGATGAACGAAGCGGAAACTGGGACTGAGGTAGTTAGTCTACAATAGACCTGGACTTGCTACAAGTCTCTCTCCGTTCTTAGCACATGTTGTAAGATGTACAATGTGAGGCCAAGGGACAAGGAAGGAGAGAAAGACTTGTTAGGTTAGGAAATCAAAATCGAGATCTTAGCACAAAGAAGTTGATCATCCCCATTATGCAGCGACATGTGTCGCTCAGTTGATTAGCTTTCTGCCTACATCAAAGGATTTGCCGGTGGACAGAATCTTGTCCATCATGTCTGCAGACAAAAGAGTCTCTTTTTCAGTTTCCTAGTCCTACAAGTCTCTCTCTTTGAGCGTCTTTCTTTCTCCCTCTATCTGCTCTGCGTCTACCTCGAGTACCTGCGCCTTGCACTGACGAGCGAGACTTGAAGCAAATCTACAATAGACCCTTTAGCTTGCCTACAAAGGAATCTGGATCGAGCGAAATTTTTATACATTCTTTTACTAGACGTTCAACTGAGCAGCGTTCTAGTGGTTATAAAGGGTTAGTATCAAATTTCTCCTTCGTAGAGGAGCTAAAAGATCCATTGATTTATTGCAGAAACGTGAGATTTTTATCATCCTAGCAAGGCTACTAATGTTTTCAAAAGGGCTTATCCCAGTGAATCCTCTCTTTCTAGACTAGAAGATGTCTCATCAGAAAAAATACACAAAGAGTCCAAGATCCAAGATTTGCAGGCAAGGTAAGCCTAGCTTCAAATTCAAAATATCAAACCGCTATACAATTTACATATCTGTCACTACTTGCTAAAGAAAAGAAAAATTTAGATAAGCCTTATCCTCGTTGTGATTCTCAAGCTTTTGCTGTAAGGAGTGAGCCAAACCAGAATTCCCGATGAAATCCCTAGACTGAATCTTCCGGTGCCAGTTTCAAAGACTGACATCTGATTTTGTTCTCATCAATATGACTGGCAGTTTCTGATATGTCTCGTTTACGTTATCAAGATCATTCTGTTCTAAGTTTCGATCTCTTATCAATATTACATACTGGCCTGAAGACAGAAAGCTTTCTATGTCAGCAAGGGTGAATTTCGTAAGACTCATGGTTAAGTTCTCTGACGTCACAGAGTGATGTGCCTCCCTAAAAGAATAGATTTCGCACGGCGCTGAAGATCTGAAATCATTTCTTCGTATAGGCAGATTGCTTGTGATATGGGAGATCCGACTGTATTGTTTCCAAAATTCACTTTTGCTGCCTGTTGTGTTTCCAATTTGACAAGCGTTCATTATATTTGTGTCCTCCTCTATCACGTCTTTTAGCCTGTTTATGAAGAAAATCGAATCAAAACAGTGATCGTAATTGAATTTGATCAATTTCGCAGGCTTGAAGGTACTATGTCACAGTTCCGAAAACTTGATTTAAGTAATGAAGAAAAAGATGAAAAGATCAGAGAGGCAGAAGCCAGGTAAGATAACGTAATGTGCTTCCATCTTGAGTCCAGCTTGCTTAAAAGTGTGTGTCGAATTTCCCCCTTTATGACAGCCCTTTTTAATTGATAAGATTTTTGTCATTCATTTCGAAAGATTGCGTGATTACATTTACCAACTTGCACTAGTATTTTACTGTCAGCTTCTTTTATTAGTCAAGAGGCAAAGACCTTTTGACCCAACCCTCATATCTTCCAAATTTGTTGGGAGAATCGCAGAAAAGTTTTGGCCTTTGGCTTTCAGCCTGAGTCTGATATTTGCAGTGTATCCAGTGCTCTGCGCGATTTGAATTTTTGTTTTCGGCACAACAATATGAGCTATAAACGATAAAACGTTATTGTTCGGTTTGTTCCAACGGAACTAATTTGTTCCATTAAACTTCAAGGGTTATTTTAGATATAAAAAATGATTGGACTTCGCTAATGTTCTTATTTTCTCTAACAGGATATCCGAACTTCAAAACACGTACAAAGAAAATAGACAGCTGAGCAAATTATTAGAACAAGCTGAGATAAAACTGAAAGAAGTGAACCAAAGGTGAATTGTAAAAACATTTCTTTGCTACAGTAGCAGCTCTTATCATTTGGGCAACATTTTGCGAACAAATTTGCATGTTTCCGTGACTCGCAAACAGTGTCCTTTGCGGAGCCTTTTCATTAAATGTAAGCTTTCTGTACATCTTTGCAGTGCTAATTAATTTTTTTGTTAGATAGATGTCTGTTGATTGCTAAAGGTGTTTTCCTGTTTTAAACTACATGTTTTGAAATGCTGGGATTCCCGCTTGCGTGTTGTTACATACAGAAAATTTGCTCACGCAGATAGATTTGTAGTGGCGCTATCGTAGTTGCAATACCAAGAAGGTTGTACAGAAAAGACAACGATTTTGAGAAGTGATCGATAGGTCACTGATATTGATTGGGACTGATAGAGAACTATTCTCTTTCTCTACATAAAATTTCAGGTCAGATGATGCAGAAACCAGTAACGAACGCTTGAAAGAATCTAACAAAGAACTGGAAAATAATTTATCTGGTCTTCAACAAAGGTTTGTAAGAGCTTTGAAATTTATACTACCTTTCGTGGAACTATGATCCTATGTGAACCAAAATTGCCCTTTCAATTTATGGGTACCTGCAGATATGACGTATTTGGACCATGTCTTTTCTGATCGATTATCTCCCGAAACGTTTCATTGTCTGTTTCTTCCATATTAGATGTACTATATCTCAATAAATCAGAATTTTCCTCAATCACTACATAAGATCAACAAAGATTTCCAAAAATGTATAGAGAGTTGTTTCAAGGTTTCGCTTGCACTTCATCAGATCTCATGAGATCTGATGACGCGAAAGCGAAGCGTTAGAACAAGTTGTCTTTTTTCTATATCTCGGTGATCTACTTTTGCTAATTTTTTCAACAATTAAGCGTTTTAGAGTGAAATATGTTTTATTGCTTTATACAGACTAGAGACCACATTGAACCTGAACAACAAACTTGATCATTGTGTCAAGAAGCAGGAAGAAAAACTAAAAGAATTAGAGATGCTTTTGCAACAAGAGGAGGACAGGTAAGATTAATAACTTTCAAATCTGGAAGCTACCCGGCCATTGTTGATCGGACTGGCTGAAAATACAGGAAATCGTACACAATCTTTCAGAGCGATAGACCTTGCCAAACATTCTTTAAACTCCGTATAATGAACGGTCAAATGCTGAATCAAATCAAAGAGAACTTTTTAGGCTAGGTATTTTGTTTACATATCCTTAATTTATGAAATCTGAGTTTACTACATTCACAGAGGAAGGTCCTCAAATTTTATAGAATTGGTGAAGTCAAGTTAAAGCAGTGATGTTTTCTACAAAGGACAAACGCTTCAGCTTTGATTGAGAAGTTTATTAATAAACCTTTTATCGTCTCATTCTGTAGGAACGAAGAAAAGTCAGATCAGTTACTTGGAAAGGAGAGACTACTAACAAGACAGAAAATAAAGTAAGTTTGTGAATTTCATCGGATTTCATCGTAATTTGTCGGATTTCCATAACTGGGATTGTCAAATTATATGAAAATCGAGAATCGTAATTCATCGCAATTCGTCCTATTTCACCGTAGAAAACAAATTTTTTTGATTCGCTGGGATCAATTGCGACGAATTGCGACGAATTGCGACGACTTAGGCTGAATTAGGATACCTGGTTTTCATATGATTTGGTTGGTTTTCATATATCGGAATTAATCCTAATTGATCGTAGACCCGGAATTCCGATGAAATGCGATGAAATGCAACATATGAAGACCAGCCTTTACCAGTAAATGAGCTGGCTCAGTTACCTTGCTTTTGCGTCTCGATGTTACACAGATGTTGTCAGGAATGCTTTGCGTCTCCTAGATCGTATAGAATACACATTTTTTAATGACACTGTTGTATGAGGGTGTATTTCTATGAATAAGATTGAATTGAATTGAATCTGCTGATTCCTCAATTCGCACGGGAAATTTTCAGTGCCAGGATTATGCACAAAACAAATTGCTTTCTAAATCGTTTTCAATGTCCTTCTTAAAATGTCAAAACGTTTTGTAAGATAATCATTTTTATTATCTTTTAGAATCGAAGAACTAGAAGGAGCAATCATGGAAAGAGAAAAAGATCTCAGTGAGCTTGAGAGCAGGTTTGTTTCTTTGTTGGAATGTTTACAATTTCAAAACATCCTAACTGCTATATGCTACCATTCTTTAAACTTTCGAAATATTTTTTTTAGTTTTGAATGTTTCGAAAGTTTTTTTGGGCAGCATGATAAAGTTTGCGTTTTCTTATTATGGTCTTTCACATTTGCACAATAACTCTTGATTGATTGATCAGAAAAGAAAATATTTGAAATCAGTATAACAAAAACAACGGAACTTTACAGAGGATGTTCTGATCTCTTCATGTTCTGATGAATCTCGTAACACGAGAATTTGTTGAACTGAAGATGGGTATGTTGTATCCGAAGCATGTCGTATGAGTTAAGAAACGTTAACGTTTTATTAAATTTTGCACAGTATTGGAAATTTCCAGCCATGCTAGGCGAGATCTCGGGTACTCAGTAGCGAGCTCTCGCCCCATCTCGCCAAGGCAGGCTAGCCCTCCTCTCATGTAAGGGAAAAAGAATTTTGTGAAGGATTAGATCAGAATTTCAGATTCAGGTGAACAGGGCTAGCCCTACTAGGAGCTCCTAGGAGCCCTCTTAGGGATAGCCCGCCATGTAAACAGCACCTTACTTTGTGACCTCTTGCCTTCCGCATTTATAGAGTATCACAGATGAGCATAACAGATGACAATAAGAGCAAAGCTGCAGCGATCGTCAAGGAAAAAGACATCATAATCAACAATTTGCAAAACAAGTAAGATTTTTAGATTTTGCTCCATACCATCCATAAAGGAAACCTAAGATTTCTTTAAGGTTTTGAGTTGATTATTTATCTGTCAGATACAAGAATTTCTTATTACATCATGAGTTACTTTGTTTGATGTTGAATGAAGTTTCGATCTTTTGTATAGGTTTTATTTTTGGGAGTTGTAAGCAAACATGAAAGTATACTTCACTTTAAGTTCAATAGATCATCTGCTTAGGAGGTGCTTCCTACGGCCCTCCGAGAGAAGATCGTAGGGCAATGATAGTCCATGCCATGGAAGATCCAGACACTTTAAAGAAGAAGAAGACTTTCACTTGATTTATCTCTTTCCCTTGTTGGTTTCTGTGTTTACTCATGTTTATTTAATTTTTTGGTCTTTCAGGATAAATAGTATCGAATTGTCGGCTACAAAGCAAGAATCTTTAATTGTTCAAGCTAGTAAAGAGAAAGACGATAAAATGGAAGAGTTCCAAAAGAAGTGAGTACCGCAAAGAGTCGTGATTTTGTTTGTATGCGTAAATGTTGTAAGGACGGAGCTGAATAAAGTATTTACCAGCTTTATGAAGATGTATGAGATAGCAGACTGCAGATTATACTTTTTGCTGTAACGTTGATGGGACGACACTTATAAACCTGATTGCATAAAGGATTTCAGAGACATTTCCCATAAGTTCACAACTTTGGCAACTGCACACAACCTTAACAAGGCATACTTCAACAGGCTTTATCAACTGCTTCTGTAATTTGAGTCTTGTCAAGCTTTACTGTAAACAAGCAATAACAAGTATTTGTGCAGTTGGGCTTCCTTGTGGATATCAAATCAGAGTTTGAACGCAGCTTTTAAGGCAATACAAGTTTAATTGGATTGTTTCAAAACAGAAATGAATATTTACATCATATCTGTCAGCATCAGTTTATGTCTTGTTAAGTTGATCTAGTATAAACATTGGATTAATTCAGAGTTTAATGGTTGTGATATCATTTAACGACTTTCTGTTTTATGTTTTGTTTACGAAGGAGTTCCCTTATCGTACAATATATGCTAAGCAGCAAATGGTTGTTTTGTTTTGTTTGTTTATTTCTTCTCTTGATTTTTATTTCATTTTTTGTAGAATCAACGATTTGTCTGCAGAAAAGCATAAAATGAGATTATCATTGCAGGAAAGAGACGGAATCATATCTGACTTGCAAAGGAGGTGAATGTTTTACCCATATTTAACTGCTTTTATTTGAAGAGATTTTGTTTTCAGAAGTTCGCAGGTTTGGAATTACCAATCAAACACACCCTTAATGTTCTATTTCTTTTTATTAGGATCGAAGAACTGAAACTGACGAAAACTGACCACGATAAGATGAATCATATTCTGAATGAGAAAAATAGTCAATTAGGGTATTTGCGGGAAACTATTGAACAATATGAAAAGGATGTCGCCCACATGGAAACAAGGTAACTATTCTTTTGTTATGATTGAGGCATGTATTGCTATGAGAGGCATCAAACTCAATTTTTTTTTTCTGTCATCTTGGCTGCAGTCATACCAGACGTTTTGACTTAATCGTATCTTTGCAAAACAACTCGCTAATTTCCCTGTGATACGTGGCAAAATTTTTTTTCTCATATAATGTTGTTACATCGCTTTGGTCTTGGGCGTTGATTCCATAAGAAAAATTTGAGATATAAAAAACGGGACAGATACGGCCCCGAGCTATTTTTCAGCGTTGTGTTAGAGCAAAACCAACCAGTCATGGTATTTTTCACAGGATAAATCATGTCACTATGTGAGGGGGGTACTGCCGTACCGTTATATTGCCGCAGTTTCTAGCGACAAGAATAATTTCAAGGCAGTGAAGCATTTCACATCTCAGCGGAACATGCAATCATGTGACCGCAACCAGTATCTGGTGTGGCTTGCAAAGATCTAGTAATCTCGGATGTACTCGGATGAATAAATAACCAACCGTGGTTCGGTTTTCGTGATCAAATTAAAAATGACTTGATGATTTCAGATAAGAGAAATCATATGGCTTTTTCAAATTAGAACTTGTTTTTAATTGAAGAAGAAGTTATGTTTATGATTCTATACCTTCTATTTTTCAGGATTGAGGGAACAAATTCTGATCTAAACAGAGCGAAAGGCTCAATAAAACAGAAAGTAGGTAGAATAACTTCATTGAAGTCTCAGTTAGAAGAAGCAGTTAGCAAAAATCATAATCTGGCAAGTGAACTTGGATTGAAAAAGGAGAAGATTTCAAGTCTTGAGAAAAGGTAAGAAGGGGTTCCAGTTGAGGGGCAGGTCACTCTAAAAATACTTTACGAGATTTTTTTATTTTAAGTGAAGAATTCTGAGATATTTTCTGACCATGTAAGAGATTTTTGTAAGATTTCTAGCACTTTATAAGGCTTTTAAAATTCTCCAGATTTAGAGATTTTTCAATTTTTTCAAGATTTTCAAACTCTTTCGAGACTTTGCAAAATTTTTAAACACTTTACTAGATATTTGAGGGTTTAAACGATTTTGAGATTTTCAAAGAATTGTCGAAAGGTCTTTTTGGGAACCCGTATGATTTCTTGAGACAGATTTCTGGTTTTTTCAGATATTTATAGGATGATTGGGATTTCTAAGAATGTGTGGACATTTTGTAGATGTTCAAGATTTTAGGAGATTTTATGGATATCGAAGATGTTCCAGGATTCTTGGAGAAAGTGTAGGAGATTTTTGGAGTAATTTGCCCTCGGTTCCAGTCTTCTATTTTTTGGTCACGTAAGGTACAAAGTACCAATCTTCATTTATTGTCTTCATCAAAGATTTTTGTTTTTAACCTGAGGTAGAGTCATAACCAAGACAGGTTACTTATTTTCCTTCCATGGTGAAAAGCGTACGATTTCTTTTGCATTGTTGCAAAAACATTGATCTGTGTATTTCTTGTCGTCTGCAGCATCAAAGAATACCAAGCAAGCGAGCTTCGACTTAAAGAGGTATGGATGAATTATATTGGAACTGTAGTCTGGCAAATTAATCGTTAGTTTTGAACGTCTAATTTTTTAAATGAAATATTGAAATATTGAAATATTTTGATGATCTAGGTTCAGAAAATTGGCGTAGCATCTGATTGCAAAGTTCTTCATTTACTCTTGAGTTTTGCTTATTCACAGAATACCGGGTTGGTTGAATAGCGCCTGGCGTTTGAAACATTACTACTCCCTGAATATCAAAGCAGTCACTTTAGAAATTATATTGTTTTATTACCGATATGTCCAATCAGATACGTTAATTTACAAGGCTTTTGTCGGTCATTCCTTGCCGTGGATCTTTGAGATTTTAATTGTAGCACTTTTTTCAAGGAACTTACTCGAGAAAATCCCACGTAGAGTGTGGAGGGAGTGACCGATTTCAGCTGGAAAAAATGATGAAAATAATTGAACATGATAGCTGTTCAATCAGGTATTTTGAAATATCATTGCTTTGATATGCAGGGGACAGTAACCTTCAAACAGCATGCGTTTTTTCTGAAATATCCGCTATGAAAACAAGCGTGTCTCTTTACAGGAGTTGAACCATCTTGCTGCCGAGTTAGATGAGCTTCGCCAGAGATCAGAAACAGAGACGGTCAATGTCACAGAAAAGGTTCAATTGACGAAAAGAGCCAGGTATTTTTTCTCTTTCCATGAAGATTTAGCAAAGCAGCCTTTGGAGCCGTGCTGGTGTCCCAAGGGGCTATTTCTATCGCCTTAGGTACAGATTATATTGCTTTCATGTAATGACAGCGGAGAAGGAAATAGCCTTGTATAATTGACCAACAACCTTTTGAATTTATAAGTATCACTATGTCTGTGCATTATTTCTGAATCAGCCTGAACTAAAGCAACAACACAACAACACACAATTTCATGTGATCAATACAGAACTGACCAATCAAGACCCTTATTTTCATATGCATTTTCAGTAGATTTTGACAGATAGGGTATAAATTGCCTTCTTATGCTGATTCAGTTCCTTTAATGTTTACGAGAGAGTGAGAAAGTGTGTCACTTTGACACTGAAAGCAAATTGAAGCCCGGAGTAACTTGCATCTGTATATAAGTACTGCCTGCTCGAAAAATGCCTCTGTATGTCCTCCATATATATGCTGAGTTGAATGAAAAGTTCTGTAGATTTTTCAGTGTTCATATTGTTTCCTCAGTGCCTGGCTCTTTGTATATTTTTATGACCTCCATTTGACATTTAGGAACTCAGCTAGGTTGTACTTGAAATTAAGGGATATTGTAACCAAGAGGTGAAGACATCAGCTTATTATCTATGATCCTTATCGGAAATGCTAGCTAAGACTTTACAAATTATTTGATTTCTAGACTAGATTTCTAGACTGTATAGATATTTGCATGATATTTTTTTTATGGAAAATTCGCTTTGTTCAATTTTTGTGAGTTTGGCTTTATCCATCTTGGCATAGATCCAGATATTTGATTCTTGATTCGTAAGGCAAGATATCTCTGAACGGTGTTCTCATTTTCTCTACTTTTCAGGACAGAGCTTTACATCAAACGTGCTCCAACAGCTCATCAAATTTACCAGTTGTATGTTAAATATTAAATCGATATATAAATTACTTCAACTAATTTTTAATCAGTCATCGAAAATAACCAATCGTTGTCAGTGAAGTGCATCGCTGATCGAAATTTGAAATAAGCACACTCAAATTGACGTTTTTCATCAATAAAAATTTTTGCGTCATATTCACTTTAAATTCTTCATGTGAATGGCCCTGGGGTAGTCATGGTCTTTTGCCCCCCTTGGCATTGTTTTGTAGTATTGTATTGTAGATCGTTCGTAGTCGTAGGTAATTCGTAAATTGTAAATTTTTATATTGAATTTATAGAAAAGTGATCTTGTCAAACCTTTGTTAAATGTTTTGTCGTTTGGAGGGATGCTTGCGATTTTGCAACATTGGCACAGCTACTTGAAACACTTTGATAATTTTCTCGAAATAAATACTTAAGCTCTCCTCTTATCAGAGCATACTAATCCCATACCGGATTGATGCAAAATGATTCCATTTCGTCCTGAAATCAATTCCATTTTTATGGAAGAAAACTTGACACCCATTTTCGAAAGACCTGTTTCATTCCTTCTGGGCAAGATCTATAAAATACTTTTCGACGTTTGATCAATTTTGGTACAATGACTCGTGGACGTCAGATTCGTTCTGTGAATTGAAGACAATGCACTCTATTAGCAGAAATACAACCAAACGTTCATTCATGAACTTGCAGTTAGCTATGTAAAGCTCCGTTTTTCACCGTTTGCTAATTAAACTGATGACTCAAATTGGTTATTTTCGATGATCTTGTATTTAGAATTACGCAATCACATCATACACCGTAACCCGTCACCATTCTCTAATCACTCTTAATCAGTAAACTTAATGAGACCACCATAGGCCTTTTTACTACTTGAAAGAGAGGGCTGGATCGAGCGTCCAAATCTGGTAAATATGTGAAGGAAAGCGAAAAGCATGACCCCCGTTCTCAGTATAAACACTGCTAGCTGTTGCAAGAAGTTGCTTGGATCTTAGAAGACTTTTCAGAGAGTTTATTATGGACAAATTTACGCACAGTGAGTTAGCAGTGGTTCATTTTACACCGAGGCAAGTGTTATTGGCCTTTTTTCTTTGGTTCTCGTCACTTCATTCATTGTTAGCTGAGTTTTCTTTCAACCGAATAACAACGGTTGAAATAGCAAACTTTGATTTGCAACTCGCAAAAATAGAATCCTTGCATGCTTGCACTTTTGAACTGTAACTGTTACACCACAAAATCAGCTAAAATGAGCGAACATGACGAGAAACAAGGCCAAAAGGCGAATAAAACTTGCCTATGCATAGTCTAATTTACTTTGAGTAGAGCTTTCGTTGATAAACTCTCTGAAAAGTGTTATGAAATCCGCAGCAACTTCTTGCCACAGCTAGCAGTGTTTGTATCGAGAACGGGGGTAATACTTATATTTTCCTTAGCATACGGCTCAAATCTTTCAAATCCTTAAAAAGGTGGGTGTAAAATTGTATCACATTTTCTTTGAATTTATGTGCTTTAAAGAAACTTTGGGTAATTTGCTGTAAATCTACCGTGGCAATTTTTCGATATATTGATTATTTTCAAAATGGCGGCATTTTGACTTATTTTGCAAAAATTCATCAAAAATTTGGAAGAAGTTAAAATCATCGTAAATCTTAAATAACTCGAAGGAAATTGATACAATCTTCAAGATAACCATAGTTTATGAAGGTCTACAACATGGTTGCAAGCAGAAATCCGTTGCTCTTCTGGTTAAGGATTTAGAAATTTGATGACGTCACAGCATCAAAATTAATAAATGCTACCATTTTGAAAGTAGTCAAGGTATCAAGAAATTGCCACGGCAAATTTATTGCGAATTACCTGAAGTTCCTTTCGAGCTCTTTAGTTCAAAGAAAAATCTAATAGAATTTTACACCCACCTTTTTAAAAGATTTGAGCTCCATGCTATTTTCCTCCACAAATTTACCAGGTTAGGACGCTCCATTCAAATCTCTTTTCAAAGAGTACAAAAGTCTATTGGTAAGCACTAACATGTCATTAATGAATATATAACATCAATCATGAGATCCTGTTTCAGCGACCGATGGTCTTTTGTACTCGATGGATCTTCTTTAAATCTTTTAATTGGTTCGAGTACATTAATCATATAACCATTATCTAATATTCTTTTGGCCTGTTTTTAAGCTATTGTGAACCATTTCATGGATTTTCTTTTTCATCTCTGATTGTTCTTGAAAGAAGAAAGTTTACTAGAGAACCAATCAATTATCTTTTCAGTAAATGCTTCAAGAAACTCGGAGGAAATGTGCTGATATCGACAACATGGGCTTGTTCTTGATAGAAACTTAAGTAAAAAACTGCTAATATTTTCATGTCTATATTTGTAAGGAAATCGTTTTCTAATTTTAAAATTTTCCCAGTTGAATTTATCGGTTTCTCTTGTGGTAATCATTTGACCACTCCTTTTCCCTACGATATTCCTTCACCACTTTGCCAAAAACAGCAATTGGCCGATTCTAACGGAAATGAAATAATAATTCTAACTTTACTCAACTTCCAACTACTATTCCAAATAGCTCATCACCAAGACAGCTGACACGAAACTTTAATGAAATAGCGTTAACAAATAATGATTTAACCTTGTTAGACCCTTAATATATGCGCACCATCTCTATGCATTACGCTTGTTAGAATATCTCCTTTACTCAACTTATTTTGTTCTCAGTCAATTGTGGATTTGGGATTCTCATTAAAGATTGTTTCAAATAAGATGTCACGTGAAAATGCTCGCGAATTAAATTTGAATTGTTTTGCGTTTACTATTTTGCGTTATTGCTTATCTCACGTGACATCTAATTTGAGCTGTACTTTCAGTTTTATCTAGAGGGGGAAGGTTTTAATGTGATTTTGGAGCATTGTGGACGCCTTAATCTTGACAAAAATGTTTTGCATACTACTACCATAATTTTCAGTCGGGGCTACTAAAGCGCTCCTCCGGAGAGGAACTTCAGCCACTGCGCTTCTAGTTAAGGTAGCAGCCACGACTAATGCTTAAGGCTGTAGTATCAAATGAATATTTCTTTCACAATAAAGGTGTCCGCAATACTGCGTGATATGATATGAAAAGCCTCGTTTTGTAATGATCTACGCAGGGTTATTTATAGTGGTATCAAGATTTTCGCTTTCATTTTGAGGCTCTGTTATTTTTTACAGTCTACCCATAGCCGTTTTATAAATGAAGTAAACATTCATTCATTGAGTTCCTGTTAGTGCTGCTTTTAGTCTCCGTTTCATCATCTCAAAGCATAGCTTTGCTATGTAAACGCTCCCCGCACACGATGGAACTATGAAGCCTAATTCTAAATCGTAAGAAATGGAGACACGTGGCCTCTATATTGTAATAACCTATCTGCTTCATGTCTTGTTTCACTGATTTTTGTTTTATTGCAGTGAGACACATCCATCCAATCCAACTAAGCAGGGGATTATGACAGATGGACAGGTGAAGGCTTTGGAAGATCAAATAGAACTGTTGCAGAAAGAGGTATGCAGAAAGAGTCATATCTTAGGGGTGCCCTAGACTAACTACCTCAGTCCCAGTTTCCGCTTCGTTCATTGAATTGGATGCCGCCACTGCGCTTCATCTGAGCCTGATAATCAAACTAACTGAAAATCCAGCCAAATCGCCGCAAAAATGGCGCGACCAATCAGATTGCAGGACCTTCTACTTGTGATCTGATTCGTCGAAAGAGGATCAGCGTTGCTACCTATACTATACGAAAAGTCGATTCCACAAAATGATTCTGTTTTCCTAGCCCATAATGAATGCATGAAAGAATGCCATGAACAGACGGGAGCACTAGGGAGTTATCTGGCAAGGAAAGAACAACAACACAGATCAAAAGACATGCTTGCTAATTTACCACCATGAACACCTGCTTTTTGCGTATTCCGTGGAACCGGATTTATCATTATGAGGCTGGCCTCAATTAGCCTCAACTGGCCAATTTTTCGAATAGCTTGATCATGAGTCGTAGTTATAGCGATTATCAGTTTATCAAGGAGCGCAACTACGACATGTAATCAGTCTAGGGGTGCCCGCCAAGTCTGTCCTTGAAGTCTTTCGAGAAATTGTAGGGGGTGGCAAAGTTTCGACCAATTCTACAAAGTCATACACATCGATATACAGAATACAGAAATGGATTTGAGATATCTCACAAGATCATGTAAAATGTATCGAATGATTGGCTGCCCACAGCGTTTGTGGGCATGAATCATTTCTCCAATTTGTGATACCTACATTCATAAAATTACTTAAAAATTTCCACTAAGGGAGCGGTCATTTTTAATCCTGGTTACCGGGCGGGGGATAATGTTGCACGATTAGAGAAAATTTTATACCCCTATCTAAAACATAGAAAAAGTTTTCTTGTCGTCCCATCATCTTTCAGCAAAATGGTTTAGCACCCCATTCAGAAGTCTTTGTCCATAAAACATATATATATCTGGAGAGATATCATGTTGTCCCAGGCAATTGTCATATTGGCCAAGTAAAATGATTTATCATTTCCAGATGTCTGTTAGCTTTTCTTTCAATCTTTGATTGATGACTTTGGCCAAAATTTTTTCAAGGAAAATAGTTTTGTACCCCATAGAAAATGCTCTTAAAATTTTCGTACCCCCACAAAATAATGGAAAAAAGTATCATACCCCTACCAAAATCCTCCACCCCGGTACCCAGGATTAAAAATGACTGCTCCCTAAGCATAATCCTTTCCCAGTCCAGAGACGGAGAGTAATAGGATGTAATGCATAGTGGAGCAACACGTTCAAAAAGCACGCCTTGCACAGGTTCAAAATTATAATTTTTTGCCCAGTCTTAGCAAATTTTGCTGTTTCTTTCCCTTCATTCATTCGCACCTCCATAGTAGCTTGTGTTGAGCATTTTTCTGCGAGGTTTTCCTCTTCGAGATTTTCAATTTTATATCGCTCTCTTTACATCTACTTTGCATTATTTCTTTGTCTCCAAGCATTTCGAGCTTCCCATAAGTCTCTTTACCGATTTCATTGTTTCATTTTAGAAAAAACGTGTGATTCAACAGAACGAGGACATATCATCCAAGAATGCCTCATTGCAAACTGAAAATGAGTCTCTCAGGAGTGACCTCGATCTGCTGAAATCTGATTATGAAGTCTTGCAAGAAGATATGAACGAGGCTAAAGAACATTACAAAGACCTCGATATGTCAGCTACTAAGATAGCTCATAGATGTGAGGTAAGAGATTTTGATATGCTTAAATTCTGACCCCGAAACTGACACCTTTAGGGCCTTAACTGATTTCACTCTCGATGGTTTAATTGTAACTATGTGTATCTTTTCAAAGCTTAGGTAAACTGTTAGTTCATGTGTTAAACTACAAAGTGGCTTTGCGTTCGATAAACATCTTAGCCATGATTCCAAGAATGTAAGCCTTGCTTCCAAGGGTACGTAGTAAGGAGATCATTAACAGCATCTAAGGGCGTGTCGCCGTATGATTGTCGGTCTATTTTTCATTAAATGATTGGTGTTTCTTTTATCCAAAGGTACTCGTACAGCTAAACAGCACACTTGAAGAGGAAAATCGTGCTCTGATGGATCAAGTCAACAAGCTTTTAGCTCAGGTATTGTTTACGCTTCAAACTTGTCATTATCGTCGCTATTTTCCAAACATTAAACTGTGCACAGAATTTCCTGTTACTGCTTTAGTTATATGTCGTTTTTCACCAATTTTCTTAGTAAGACCTCTGAATTTTATTCTTTTGTATTGCGTCACCAGTTTACGTTTCGTGTATTCAATTTGTTAATGTAACAGACAAGGCAAAGTTTTGTGTTAAAGAGATTGGTTCCTGTGTTTCCAAATCCTTGATATTTGTTTGTTGTTTTTATTCATTTCTGCATTGATTTATGCTTGCTTTTACAGAACCAATCATTGCTGGTGAAAACATTAGAAAGCAGGGACACATATTTGGAAGATGAGCGTGCTTTCTCGTAAGTTTGATTTCACATGTTCTGCTATGGTAAATCAAATTATGGCATAGGATTGATCCACAACCTATATCTTGATTTGAAAATGGAAGATAACAGGCAGCCAATTGTTGTTAGAGCCCATATTCCTCACATATAAACTGCGATGCTCATTCATTCACTCATTCATTCATTCATTCATTCATTCATTCACTCATTCATTCATCCATTTTAAGTTCTTTAACCTTAGCTACACCGTCAGTCAAGGAGGACTGCTCCCTGTGGAAGGTGCTTAAAATCTTACAAATCAAGTTATGTAAAGTGAAACTCATTTCCAGTTACAATAATGATTAGATGACAAAGAAGTAACAAGAATGAATTACTTTAAAGCATCTTTAAGTGCTTCGAAAGAGGGATGCCTGCCTGCCCCAGACTCCAGCACCACGATCTAAGAATGAATTTAGGTACTAAACAAGGATACTAACATTTTTGATACTAGACCTAACTGATCTGACATCTTACTTTGCATTACTTTTGCAGTGATCGACTTTATATGTTGGAAAGGGATAAAGAGAAGTTGATGGACCAAGTAGATGCAGCAAACAAAGCTCTGCTGGATCATGCAAATCAGACTAAAAAGTAAGATTCAGATACAAGGCTGTGTACCATATGTATCATCTATCGTGTTTTTTTATGAAGCCTATTTCCATGTGTTGGAAAGGCACAAAGCTGTGTCATCAGTTGTATGATACGAATCATTATCCAACAAAAGTACGTAAATGGTGCAGCAAATCTGCCATCTCGATAAAAACTTTCCTGATCTTTCGTTGCATAAGTCCGAATTACGTGGCCTTGAGGAACTTCTTGATGATATAGGCTTTTGTTTCTGTCCCTGTAATGGCTGCAAGTTTGTCATAGTCTTCCCCCCATGTTATCGTCCTTATAGTGGCTCGTAGCATGATTTGTAGGCAGCGTAGTGAGTAACTTTTCTTGTAAATTTTTTAAAGGAGTTTCGAAAAGCTTTTGGACGACCAAGCAGCCTGATATTAATTTTTTGCTAGACAGTGCCAGGAAGGGCGTAGATCATAGCCATCATACGTTTCCGAAGAAACAAGTTTTCAATGCAGCATGGTAAGCGGTTGCCTCGATCATGAATGATTTTGGGTTATCGTGAAGACCACCCTTGAGTGGTAGGACACAATCAGATTGAATTAAATCGGGTTAGATTCTTTGCCTACCTTTAAATGCCATAAAATTCTGTTCCTTGACATTGGCAGCCTTCTCAGCCAAATTTCCTGGCCATGAACTGAAGAGCTCCGTCATATGTGCTTTACGTGATATTTGGGTCTAAGTCGACCTCTGGCGTCTCCTACGCATTATTGTCCTACGCAGTGGTGCATTTAGTTCGATTTCGGCACCATTGTGAGGACAATAAAGTGCAGGAGATGCCAAAGGTCGGCTTAGGCCCAAATATTACATAAAGCATATAGGACGGAGCTCTTCAGCCCAAGGCCAGGAAATTTAGCTGAACAGGCTGCCAATGTCAAGGAAGAGAACTGTATGGCATTTCACGGTAGGCAAAGGATCTAATCCGATCTAATTCAACTTAATTGTGTCCTACCATTCATGGTATACTTTCTTTCTTGGTATGAATCAGAGGTTGATAGCTTGGTTTTGATCTCTTAGGAAAAATCTATTTGTCCGTGGTGCACATAAAGTAATGAAGAAAGCTGGATTACGAAAAGGGGTAAGCCGCTTTTATTTACATTATTTTCCTTTGATCTGTCTCCCAAGGGAGCTACCCCCGAGTTTTCAGTACAAGGGGTCCATGCCACTATTTCTTTACTGGACCCCAAATATTGAGTCTAATATTTTGGAAACCCCAAATATTGCTGTTTATTTTTGGGGCCCTATGCAGAACGACATTTATTGAATTGGCTACCGCAATGAATCGCACTAAATTGCGCGATTTGTCCTTCCTTCAGATTAGTGGACCCCAAGTCTTGAATTTTTTCTATGTTGTTATTCACAGACCCAAAATAATGATTTAAAACGAAAGATCTCGGACCCCAAATATTGGCACGGACTCCCCTGTATTGAAAATTATTGAGTACCCGCCGTGATTTGTCTTCGTATACCAAGTAAATTGAATCATTTGACAAAATCCATTCATATCATTATTAGAGTTAATGAACATTTCTGAGACCTTCGCCTGCTTGCAGACTCTACATAAATAAGTAAAAAACGTCTGCGTAATGACGCACAATTTGTTGTTTTGAAGGGTCAGCAGAGGCAGTCCCGCACGTGTCTGCGGGTAAAAGAACAGTGCTTTTGAGGATGCAGGAACAATCAGTTATACAAATGCACCATTGGGAACAATGCGTTCTTCTGAACAATGCTTTTGAGAAACGCAAAACATATTTTCATTGGCAATGGGACAAAAAGAGTCGGGGGCACACAAAAGTATTGTTTCAAAGAAAAGCACAAAATCAGGCGTCATTTCTCAGACTTTACCTATCTCTGTATCTGTACAGTCTGCACTCAGCCTATGAGACCTCAGCTTTACGTTTTACAATTTTCTCATAATTTCCTCGTGTTATCTCTCTCAGCGGTCATTTGCAAGCGAAAAATTACTTTCCTTTGTTTGTCAAAAAAACCGGACATCCTACATAATTTGATATTTACCAAAATTTTATTACCCTGTGATCAGGACAGCAATTCTGTCATGCAAGCTGCTTGGCTG
This sequence comes from Aurelia sp. 4 Dawson et al 2005, assembly GCA_964019985.1. Lineage (NCBI taxonomy): Eukaryota > Metazoa > Cnidaria > Scyphozoa > Semaeostomeae > Ulmaridae > Aurelia > Aurelia sp. 4 Dawson et al 2005. The sequence continues at coordinate 2,413,188 of OZ026494.1, read as the reverse complement.
AAAACGTTTGAATGTTATGTAATGATATAGGGCATTATTATCCGGTATTGCCCGCTCATTACGTCACAATCTAGGTTCTAATTCGAAACACAGATCGGTGCTTCGAACAAATCAAGCAACAGTTTTGAAAAGCAAAAAGTGGCTTCGTCTGTAATGACTTCATGCTAGCTAGGCCAACGATAATTTTGGCTTTGAAATCATATTTCTATTTTGTTAAAACAGAGGGTAATAAACAAAATAATTATTTTTTCCTTCTGGCAATACCGATAATTTCTGGTATTGCCCTCGGAAAGAGTTATTGTAGGCTTAGTATATTTTGCGGCTTTCATTTTTCTTAGTTGCCGAACATTTTCACTTTTCAGCAAAAGAAGGAAGGTGGAAAGAACAATGTTGTTTTGACCAGGATGCATCGCTCCCCTGACAATACAGATATGTTCTCTGATGATTCAAATTCGAGTTTTAGTCCTTCACATGAATGGAGTCATCAACGAGATGGTTCATATGATGAAGCCAGCTTACATTCATCAACCGTCACTTCATCATTTGGACCAATCAGAACTGCTTTATCGAGAAGCAAGGAAAACCTGTTGGATACTGGTATCGGCTCACCGATAGAGAACGTGGTTCTTCGAAGGCCTAAAAGTTATGGACTGCCAACTGATAGCCCGTCTTCTGGTATGTCTTCTTATTCTATGTTCCATCCACTGGGCGTTAATTGGATGACAAGGCTTTCCACCTACGTTTATCCTGTGCAGTTCTTACAGCATCAGGATAATTGAGACCAGTCCATTGGACAATATTTTTCATCCATGATGTTATTGGCCCTCCCTTCTCTCGCTTTCCATCAACCTTTCCCGCTATCAGAACTCGGTATATGTTGTTATGTACTGATTTGATATTCTGGGGAATGTCAATGCCTTCAGAATTGTCCTTAAAGGAATATGGGATCTTCCTTCTTCCATCTTCCATCATGGCCATCTTTCTGATAACAATAAAATTCAGTTTTAAATTTGCTGTAGAATACTTCCATACTTGTTTTTGCCCCGAGCTATGTATTGATTTTTATTAAAGCCAAATATTTTACTTCAAATTCTATATTGTTACAGTTAAAACAGAACTTTACAATTTGTCATGAAAATACGATTCTGTTTGATTTGAAAACTTTGACTCTCCTCTAGAGAGAGATTCACTCTCATGATTATCCTGAAGGCTGTTTATAATATTCATTTGCAGGCAGTGAAAGTGGAGATCGTCATGCGCGCCCAAAATCTGAGTTCATACCCCCGTCTGCAATGTACGTGGTGCCTGGCAAAAGGAATCTACATAGACCTCATAGTATGGAGATGATTGCAAATGCCCGTCAAGCCGATGAATCAAGGACATCATCGATTGGCACAAATGACGGGGACAGCATGAGTATCGGAACAAGTGCACGGAAGAGTAGTGTCGCAAGTAGCAGATCTACTGGTGAGTGTGCTTTTTTTCTCCTTTTGTATCAATTCATTTTTCGTTGGCTTATCAAAAAAATGAAAGCTAAAAGTAGTTAGCTAATTAATTCCAACGTTAAAATGTATCATACGAATGTTACTTAAGTAAGAGATGAAATATTTACAATTCATTGAAAGAATACAATATAAAACAAAGTTCTAAAAACGTTTATTACGAAAGCCCAAGTTCGGAATGAAAATGCGATGCACATAGCTGGCATGGACCGCAGCATGGACAATGTTCACCTTTCCAGCTTTTTATATTTACTTTAAACTGACCAAGGATCCTGATCTCCGTATTGTTTTGGCAACATTTGCAACAGGTGTGGACCTTTGTGGCTGTTTTAGAACCACGCTGTTTTCCGTGAAGAGCTATAAGAACTGTCACATATTTTAAGAGCTATAAGAGCTATAAGAACTGTCGCATATTTTAAGCATTTTCTTTGTGGTACTTTAGACAGTTCATATAAGCTGTTGGCTGAATCTTTATGATTGAAAGCAGATAAGGCACAGCTCGTTAACAGTTGTTCGTTAACAATTTTTCTTGATTGGTAAGGCTACCAGAGAGATATTGTGAATGTTCAACTTAAGTCATGCGTTGAAATTAGACCAAATAGTCAGATTTCTTCGACTATGATAGCCAATAATTCAACTGTTTAGCATAATGTTCCGATGTGCTTTGCATGTTTGACAGCATTGCTAAATTTCAAATGTAAATAAAAATCTTTTTCATGTTTCAGGGAGTAACCCATCAAATGCCGGTCCACAAAATGAGGCCACAGGTGGTGGAATAACTGATTACCGTGAAAGGGCGAAGAACAGTCCTTTGCAAAGAGTTCGCGTTGTTAAAAAAGTCTTACCTGAAAGTCCGACCGTACGAAAGGCCAGTCGAGCATCACAGGATAATGATGAGGGAGATATCGTGATGGTACGTTACAACACGTTTTATTTTCAATGCTTTGTAAGCTTTATCTTTAATAGCTATGTATTTCCTAGATTTTTGCTTTTCACTTCCGTTAATTATTGATCAGAATTTTTCTAAGGCCCTGTTTATATGAGGAAAATCGCCTCACTTGCCAGACCCGGGGCTGACAGGTGAGGTAAATTTCAGTCACTGTTTGCATGAGATTTTTCACCTCATCTGTCAGCCCCCCCCCCTTGTCCTTGTACCCCACAAGTTAGATAATCCCCCAGAGCTTTTGTTGCAATGCTATTTTTGTTGTAGTATCAAGATGCAAAAGCGATCCAACCAAGAAAGGTGTCATTCCATTCAGAAATATTACAAAACATGAATCCACCACACAGCACACCTAAAGCGGAAACCAGTGATATGTCTGCGGAGCAAAGTGGTCATCGTAGCTCGCCGCTTCTTGCACGTTCAAACATATTTTACCAACCAGGAGAAAACAACCAACCGAACGACCTCCCTGAAGCAGACCAGAGATCCCAAAGAAAGACTAGTAGTGGCTTGTTTTATGAAGGGGAAAACGGGGGGACTGTAAGAAATAGATCTGAGGCACAAGCGCCTGTACCCCCACCGTACGAGGAAGCGAGCCGAAGACAAAGGACTGTTGTATCCCAAGAGGTTGTAGTTACCCCAAAGAGGGATAGTGCCAGCTCCAATAAATCAAACGAAGGTGCAAGTGCGAGAAATGATAAAGCAAGAAATCATGAAGATGGAGAGAAAAAGAAATCTGCAGTATGGTACGAGTATGGTCATGTTTGAAAGAACACTGTATTGATATGGTAAAAGTATGGTTAATTCTAACCCTAGTCTTGCGTAATAAAGTATAAGTAAAGTTATGTTCGACCGATTTTAACTGGTTATTTGATTGTTTGGAAAGTCTGTGATTTTGTACCATTCATTGAAAGGCTACCTTTTTCGGTTCAAATTGTGATACGACATGGAGCAATTCTCGACATGGAATATTTAGCGCTCAAATATGAACAGTTTCTCCTCAGCTCCTAAATAAAATAAACAAAATCCGTCAGAAATAATAGATTTACCCTTCTTCTGTCGTTATAAGCATATGACTTCTCTTAAAAACCACCCTTCGCCCGTACGAAGGGAGAGTTTGCACTACTGGTTTCGGGGCAACTTTGGCGACCGTGTTTATTTTGAATTACTGGTTGAGAGAATTTCTTTTGTCTATATTCGCTAATCGCCTTGAATTGAGGTGTCAATGAAAGCGATGCAATTGTATTACAAAATCTGCCCTTGTTACGCAGTAAAGTTTCAAGATGCATGTATGTTGGCTCCCACTTTGACATTTAAGAAAATATTGTTTAGTTAAAAAGAGCAGATCACCGTATTATATGATTTAGATTTTATAAGTTTTAGGTATTTAGAACTTTCTGGAATAAAGTCTTTTGGGTTATCTTTATGAAGAGCACTAAATTAATCGTCGTTGTTTTGCCACAAGATTTAACAGAGCATTATCATGTTCACCTAGCTTCGTATTTATTTAAACATAATTTGTTGGCAGTTATGATTTTAAGCGCATATTGCATTGCACAGATTTCTGTAAATCCCGCGTTGACGAATGCAAATCTGAGAGTCAAGTTTTATCAGCTGTGTCATTTTGCAACTCAGTCACCGTGACAGAATAAGGAGAATTCTTTTTATTCGCAAAGAGCTGATTTTAGTCTTGACAAGATACAAAATGCACAGTTCAAAACATCGTATGATTCCCGTTTAGGAGTTGAATAGAAAACTTCTTAGAGTTCCCCCAAAGGCAGAATCCATCCTTTGAAATAGAAGCTTAAGTTTCACTGTAGACTTTAATTGCACTCAGCTTTGTTAACCGTAGGCTGCATTCACATTGCACAATCTTTTGTAAGCGCGTAAACGCTCGTGCAGAAATCCGCCATATTAATCCCTTACAGTGTTCAGACTGCATAAATATGTTGCAATCTGAATCTGGAAGGGATAAGATAGGAATCAAATGTTTTTGCCGAATTTTGCTCGTGGCCCATGGCCGGAAACCTTCAAAGCCTCATTTTCACGGACCAATCAGATGGCGAATAAGCGAGGAAGAGAGAAGAAATGTGTGAAAATTTTTCTCAACTTTACCTACCTTCATAAAACGCGACCAGGATAAAAAACTGCTGCAGATTTCCCGAATATTTTTGAAGATATCTACTCCCCATATGTTTGGGTATCCAGGTTTGGATGCCGTTTTAGATACCTCACCGTTTGGTGGAGATGTAGCGTTTTCCGATAGGCAAAATCGGCCGAGGCTTGCTAAGCCTAGCCTGTGTTCCAGACCACTTGAAACGAAGAAAAATGATGCTTTGAGGGTTTTCGGCCATGGGCCATGAGCAAAATTCGGCAAAAACATTTGATTCCTATCTTGTAAGGGATAAGTATGGCGGATTTCTGCGCGGGTGCTTAAACGCTTTCAAAAGATTGTGCGAAGTGAACGCAGGCTTATGCCTGCTTGATAAGATAGGCAAGGAAGAATTTTGGAACAAAAGAAACATGTCTAAATGAGACAAAGAAATTTTGCCTCCTCTACAAAAGATTTTACACCTTTTGGGCAGGGATGCGCTCTTCATTTATTTTGTTCTGATCGAATTTACTCCGAGGTGTGAAGTCTATTCTCGAGAGAGGAAAATTAATTTGTCTCTCAGAAACTTGAACGCTTTGTTTCACTAATGGAACAAGACTTTCCGTCTGGTTTTTAGACAGCTGCAGGTTCGAGCTCTTCTCAGTTTTCTGCATTGTCCGCTGGTGTAGGGTATTCATAATCGCTAGCGTCACTCGAAGGGCATATCACTGCCATCGACATCTTGCAGAATACAGAAGTAGAAATCTCGAACGCTTGTCAAAGTCCCTCAGAATCAGATGAAACACGAGTTGTTTGATAAGAAAGATGATATTTTGGTTTGATTCCTATTATTATGATATGATGTATGATTGATCTTGTTTTAGATATGACTAACTAAAGTAAAAAAGATGTAGATACTCGTAGCAATGGTAATTATATATTCACGTCGCTACTTTCTATTTAGTATTTAAAAGCTTTTGATAACATGCATCGTGAAAGTAACATCTTCTCCCTACTGATTGCCTTTGCGTGAAACGATGTTATCAGGGCGGGGGGGGGGAAGGGTACTCCGTTATTTTCAATGCGGAGGTCCATGCCACTATTTCTTTCCTGGTCCCTGAAATGAACTGAAATGAAATGAAATGAAATGAACAACATTCTGGAGGCCCCAAATGTTGGTATTTGTTTCGAATGACTTCATTTTGAGCTTCTTGATTCCCTCTTGATCATTCTCACTTTTTAGTGATACCGAAACATACATTTCATGATTCACAACTTCAGGTCCACACTGCATTCCACTCTTGGCCGAGAACCCACTACACGTACAGAACGACCTTTATTGAATGGCACACGGTGATAAATCGAACCATACAGCACAATTCTTCAGTTTGATTTGTGGACCCATGCATTAAAAGTTGATTAGTACCCCCCCGGGAAAATTTAGCTGTTTTGATGTTTGTCTTTATTTACATAATGTTCTGCCTGGAAAATCCTGCTGTTTGTTTCATAGCAGAAATCAGATGAACAAAAGAAATCTCAGTGTTTTTCGTAAGTAATTTTGCGTCGTCACAAATCTCATATGAGATCTTATTTGGTACAGGCTTTAGGTGATCTTCGCGTGGCAATAGCAATGAAACGCTTGCCGAGCTAGCCTAGCACTCATTCCTTTCATTTGGCACGTTGGTGACATGCACAAAATGATTAGCTGTGCACGTACTTTTTCTAAGAAACTAAGAAGTTGGGCGAGTCCTGAAACTTTCGAAACTTTGTCATATCTGTGCTCCCTGGAGCATTTTCGTTCCTACAGCCGATACGGCCAACCCCAAAAATTAGGAAAAAGGACAGCAAAGGATGCCCTGGAAGACAGGTGACTAGGAACAACTTAAGCCCTAAATGGCGTTAATTTTCGTTAAGCGGCGTTGAAAGGGCCAGCGTTAAATTAGGGCCGGCGTAAAAAAAGCCGATAAGGTAGTTGACAACAGGAGGCGGAAAAATTTCGATGTATCTTTTCTGGATTGCAAGCAGCTCAAACTTTAAACAACCTCGTCGCACGTCGCCAGGCAATTTTTACGAACTCACTCTGGGGACGAGATTGCAAGAGCTGCGAAGGAGCATCCACCTCAATGAAAAGAATCTCAGAACAGATGTGAAGAAAACAGATTTTCGAATTAGACTTCGAGAAGGATAGCCATCTCTTTATTTTACAAGACTTGGTCAGAAGAGGCGAAGCATGTCTAAAGAAAATTGTTAGGTCCTCGTCGGTGAGTACCTTTATTTGTCAAAGGATAGTCATACACTTAAAGGTCCTTCAATAAACACGAAAAGTGGATGCTGCGCGCGGAGACGTATGGCCATGGGAAGAGAGTTTTGTGCCTTGCAGGGAGAAAGCAAGGCTATATATTGGCTTGAACCCCAAAGAAGTAACAGTTATATTCCAGTACAACATTTTTTTACGCATAAAAGCCAGCTGATCAGAGTTCCAGGATGTTAGGAAGGTCCAGGATGTAAGGAAGGCTTCTGTTCTGTACTTGTAGGGTAGAGGCCAATATTTCATTAATATCAGGCCCTTTGCCATCCCTTATAGATAGATGGACCCTACTGGCCGCCTATCATTTGTTGCCATAGTGCATTTCATGCACTTAGGCCCAAAGATCTTCAGCGTACACTTTGGCGTAACATCGGTTTGTGAAGTCGTCTTGAATCTTTTAGCAGTTTCTTTTGATGATACATGCATATCCTTGATGCTAAACTAAGAATTATGCTCAGTACTGAAAGTTCCTTAAAATCATCAGTACTCAGATGTTTAGCAGCTCTCTCTCTCTCCCTGAAAATACCTGGCGTACCAAATCTTAGGGCCGGGCATACCTTCAGTGTAGATTTTACATGGAATGCACCCTTGATTTGTTGTCAGCATTCTTTGTTGTACACTCTGAATTTATTCCATATGCAATTTTAATGATTCTGCAATTTTGATTTCAAAAAGAACACATTTTCATTAAGTCTTTTTCAATCAAGTATGCCTTAGCACATGCTTATTGGCTCACCTCTGTTGTTCCCATTTTCATGGGTCCTGAAAATGATGAGAGCAAAAACCAAATAACTGATGACATGTGCATTCATGCTGGTTGAAACATACCCTTCAAAGATTGAAATGCATGGTACTTTGGCAAAGTCACTTGTGCAGTCATCTTGCAGCCAGAACAGTCAGGAAGACAAGGTTTGATACCAAGTAGTGCCCCACCCCTTGAGTATCATGGCAAGGAGTTTTGGACTAAATTAATTGATTAGGTCTGGCCTATTTCTATGATCCCACCACTTGGTACTAAAAACACAACTTCACCTTCACTCACAGGTCCCTAAATATAGCCATCAGCTATTGTGAACAGGCTAACATGCAAGAAGACAAAGGGAATCCCAATACAGAAGTTATGACTGCTGTGCCAGTCACAACAATTCAGGACCAGAGCTATCAACGAGTTGTTGTCACTGAAATTGAAAGAGATGCCAGTATAGGATCAATAACATCATTAGCAAACAACAGAGAAACAGTTGAAAATAATCCAACAGAGATTTACAAAGCAAATTCTGATGCAATTGCTGCCGCTCAAGAGCAAGCATGCCAAAATGCCAAAGGAGAAGACCATCCAGAAACAGAAGATAGTTTGGTGGATATAACTCCAAATGAAGTGAGTTCTGCTTAGAAGTGAATTGTTTTTAGAAGTTTTCTCTTTTTTGTACACCGCTGTAAAAGTGGTAGTGGTGCTGAATCAAATATGTATTTCCATAGAGAATGTGTTGCGTTCCAAAACAATAGGTTAATGTAAGCAAGTAGGATCATTTTAGTACTTCAATACAGTAGTTTGGTTGACTTCTACGAATTTAATCAACTACTTCAATAATGAAGGCTCTGTTGATGAAGTGTATATAGTTGGATTATGTCATCAAGCAAAATACTGAAGCCTTTGGGTGATTAATGCTTAGAGTGAAAAATTTTACCAGCAAAATTTTCAAAAAGAGAACAGATGCATATCTGAGATTAAGGAAAAGGCAAAACCCAGGAAATAGCTGCAGTAATTTTTTCACTCCTTGCAGTATAAGATTGCTATCACTTCTTAATGACGTACTTTTTCAACTTTGAATCATAGCAAATTTTTTGCAGGCATTTAAAGTTGCAGGGTCATTGAATGCCACAATGGAAACATACAGTGAAATTCAAGGTCCTTCAATGATAACTGATGTAAACCAGGAAATTATTGCAGAGACAACAAACAGTACAACGAATGCACAAGAGGAGAAACAACAACCATTGCTAAATGATCAGGAAAGCCATGATTTGCGTGAGACTGCAAAGCAAGTTTATGAAACAGTCGTAACTCTAGCAGCATCTTCAGAGCCAGCTTCAACATCACAGGCAACATATTTGAATGCGCAGTCGCTAAACCAGTTGCAGAATATTCCTGGTCACACATTGGTGAATGCAAGTGAACTACAAAGTGGGCTTCTTGATTCTCTGTCACAGGGGACACATTACATCATCAATACCCCACAACTTCCTAACATCAATGCGTTGCAGAACTTGAACCAGCAAAATACAGCTCAGGTTGTTTTATTGCAAGTTCCAACTTCTCAAAGTGGCAATCAGGTAACCTTTCAACTTTTTATTTATTAACTGATTTGCTAATAGGGAGCTGCAAAACAAGAGCAAACTTCTCTCTTATATTGTGACCCCCAGTGATAACCCTGCTGAAATGATGCCCCACCAAAAAAAGTTGAGTTAGACATTTTCCCCATTTTATATTTCTTCTTTTACCTTTTGTTAATTTTGTGTCCCCATATGAGTTCAATAGTACTATAGACAATGGCCAAAATTTTTCCTCCCTTGTCATGATATTTATATTCCTCATGGAAAATGTACAATATATGTGTTCTCCCCTGCTGTATTTTTAATGTTTGGTAGGGATGTTACTGAAGGGGGGGGAACCATTTGGTTTTCCGACGAGCCATTCACATCAACAGCAACAATAACAGTTGTAGGAACATACGTTAAATTTATGCATTATATGACCGATCTAGCTCCTAGGTAACTAAAATTTGGCCAAATTTCACAATCCAACGTTGAAATCAACACAATTAGTCAATATCAATCAAAAATATGCCATAAAGTCAATAATTTCTGCTGGAATTTATGTTTTAACACTAATAAATTAATGTTTTAAGCATTATTTCTCCTCAAAATCCCCCAGAATTAGTCATTTAAATCACTAAAATTTCCAACAAGAGAGCAAAATTTTCCGACAAATGGTCTCCTGGGGGGGGGGCTCCACCCCCAGCCCCCCATTGGCTTTGGCCCTGATCAAAGATTCTTTCTGATGATTTACTCATCTGAAATCAAGTGGTGGCTGAAAATTTAGTGTTAATTGAAAAAATCATCAAAGTTTGTCAGATCTTACCATCCCAAAATTTTCTTCAGAACTCGTTTCATTAGCAAGGACCGACAAAACATTCATTGTAAAACAGTTTGCAGTAAGCTGATAATGGAACTTCTAGCTACTCTGAAAAAGAATCTCAATCAAATGTTTTCTACATTTTGTAGAATGTTTGAATTTGCACAATAGTGACAGAAGCTCTAACGCCACTCGATCAAATCTCGTGTATCAAAATGTATAAAAATAGCGCTCGATTCAGGCTCTTTTGCTGAACAGCTAAAAGGTCTATTGACCTAGTTTCCATTCAAAGTCATTTCGAGGCAAAAGATAAGATTCCCAGTGCAGCAAGAAATCTACACCTGACCTATTATGTTGAAAATACACATACAAAAATATCTCATTCGTATCTGAGAGCAATGCACACTTTTGAAATTTACATCCACATCGCATCGAGGCAAAGGATGTTCCAGGATGTATTTCAAAAGAACCGGCGTCATTGTGAAAACGGTCTATTATCTAATGTTCTTATCAAAGAAATAAAGAAAAATTTTGACGTCTGACTGATGCCTCTGTCATAATTTGTTGCTCAGGTGTATGTAACGAATGGAAATATCCAACCTGCAATCGCTAACTCCTCCACAAGCCCAGTTCAACAACATGACAGTGCCCCAGTTGCAACGCAACAACCAGGCCAAGAACCCAAGAAAGGACGCGGAAGAGGACGTGGAAAGGGAAAGAAAAAGTCACCAAAGCAAGAAAATCCCGCTGCATCACCACCACTTAGGCCATTGGCTCCTCGCATGGTAGCTGTACCAATTTCGTCTCCATTGGTCATCGCAGGAAACTCCCAGGTGAGTGAATACCAAATTGTCCTTTCTGTAAGGAGCTGTTCTAGAAGGAAAGAAAAGTTCACGAAGATGCCCTCAGAGGAATTTTTCTGTGGCCTATGCAAATTTTGTGCAGTCCTGATAGGTGTTACAATAGACTCAAAATGATCCATCCATGCAACCAAAATTTTAGTAGTCACGTCTTGCATAAGTCGGATATTCGCAAAAATGGGACCAGCTTGAAATCCCATGACATTTGCAATTTTTAAACTTGAACTTGCAAAGTTCAGAGTTCACAAAAGTTGGATGATTTGTCTTGGTCCAAAGCAATCCGACTCTTACGAGTTTTACTGCAAAGAGCTGAAGTTTGATTTTGTTTGATATAAGTGCCTGATCATCTTCATTGAGAAATTTTCGAAATCAAAAGCTTTCCTCCTACTTACCTTCAGCGAAATCTTGTGAAGCATGATTAATGGATTGGATTCAGATGCACCGTGCAGTTTGCTTCTATTTGGAAGCAAAGATCTGAACTTAGTTGAAAGCAGAGTCATCGTAGAAGCAACAATTTCATTCATCAATGCAACAAAGTGCTTTGATTGAAAACTCAGAAAGTAAACAGCAGCGACCCCTCCCCTTACCATTGTTAGTTTTATCAGGTAGCTTGTTACCAAATAATCAATTAAACCTTGAGATGTATAAACCTAATTGGATTTCGCGTTGAAAAAAAAATTAGGGTTTTTTATTATTTGGTACAAAGCTACCTTGGATTCTACTTTTCGTTTTTTGCTGAAGTATTAGAATTGTAAGTGTCATCCAAAGAAGGGACCAGATAACCTTGTGTCTATCCCTACTTTGGATGGCACAGTAGAATGTAGCGACTTTATGTTTGAATATTTTGGTGCTGATAAAAAATTGATTGATTGATTGCTTGATTGATTGATTGATTGATTGAATCATTATTAATTTGTTAATTGATTCTTCTATCGATTGATTAACTCACCTATTACTTTGCTTTGATCACTAGGTATTCACTTCAGTAACACCGGTAGATCAACTGCAACAACTGGCATCAATTCCATCCAGCCAAATGACTCGAACAGCAGGTCAGCATTTTGAAGTGTTAGGCAGATGTGTTGTGTGCTTCAGATTTTGCCGCACAACAACTTATTGCCGCGCTGAAAAGAATCATTTAGATGTCCGCGCTGCTGCTTGCGCTGAGTGTGAAGCTAAGGGTATCAGCACAGTAGTATGCAGGCGGAAACGGCTACACAAAGGCCCTAATGCATACCCGCCTAATATCGTTATAAACACAGTTTTACAAAGAGCTGTCGATTTAAAGGAAATGTGCATCAAAAATTATTTACCGTCATGTTTCGGTGAACTTCAAAGTTTAACCGTTCATCATGCTGACTGCGTATTTTCACAGCCTCGTAGTCGAAATGATGGCAATGAGCAAGTGTTAGGGGATGAGGGAACGTCACCAGAGAATCAAACGCAATATCGAAAGCCTACGGACTACGCACGCGGGTACCTTTTCCCGTATTCAAAAGAAGCATGGGAGCAGTGGTTGCTGAAATTCTGCTTGCAAACTGGAACGAGTTATAAAATTCGGACTGGAAAGCGAGTGAACAAAAAGACGGATCATGGATTAGCAAATCATAATGGAAAGATCGTGGTTTACAGAGCCTTGGAATCGCAGCTGCATAACTGTGCACTCGGGGGCAAACCACGCAAGAAAGCTCTGCGAGAGGGAACGAAACGCAGAAAATGCCGCGGTTCTAAGCTTATTGGATGCCCAGCTGTAATACATACGCGATTAGTTGTCACAGAAGAAGATTGGAAAGCTTTGGAAATCACCGTTCCAAAACTTTCCGCGCATTTACCAATCCACGACCCCCGTATTTCAGCTACCGAAATGGCAACTGATGTGAACGGCATGATTCTATCAAACTCACTTTACGGAGCGAATCAGGAGGTCGCAAACGAAACGCAAGAAGAGTTTGCAATTTTGGAAGATGTAAGATTTCACCATGAAACAGAATCGGAACTAACCAACGAACAAATGCAGTTACTCAGCTCATTGCAAATCGAAAGCTTGAAAAAACAAACCAAGACTTTGATGTCAACATGCGGCGAGCTGGTTGATGATGTTTCGAGTTTAGAAATATTAAAAAGTGTACATTTACATGTTCAGTCATTGTTCAATCAACTGAGTAAACCCGTGGCCAACCAATGTAACAAGCGAGGTCGAAAGCGAAACGCTGTGGAGGCAGATCTTGTAGATGAGGATGAGGTTCTAGAAGAAGGTGAATCAAGAACTGACTCAGTTGGTCAAGTTGTTTTATTGCAAACAGAAGGAGTATAGAGAATATGTTTACAATATAGAGAATATGTTTGCAGCTGTACGTTAGTTAGACCTAACCTGCATTTACTAATGAGGCAAGACATAACAGATCCGATAAAACTCCTCAAGGAAGAACCAAATCTTCGAAATTCAAAATGTTGTAAGTTTAAAGTCTCAGAAAGATGGTAGGGTGAGAAATCTAAGTAGCATGTTTACTGCTACTTTTTGTATGTAATAAGACTATTTGAAGGCATAAACTGACTTTACTAACGATACAAAGTACCACAGCCGGTGAAATTTTTCAAGAAAGAACAAATTTTATCATTCAAACTGTTGAAGTTTATTAACATATTAAAGTCTACGACATCAAACACAACATCAGAAGGAACATAAATAGTTTGCTCTTACTTCTGTAATAAGGCCGCTTTGTCATGACTAGGCAATGATTATTATACAAACTTTGGTGACATTTCACGAGAAAGAAGGACTTTTCATCACTAAAAGTATTGTAAAATCACATTCTCAAAAACACTGGATGTCTCAGGGGACGTTGAGAGAGCAAGGAAGTGATGGAGTAACAGGAAATTATGAATATGCTTGTAAGTTTTGTTGAGAAGAGAAATTTTAAATCAAGATGATATAAAATCGAATGCTTCGTTTTGTTTCTTGTGTTGCTTGTGGAAAGTCTCCATATAAATTGTGCTATGACTGTGCCTCTCAATTTCCACTCAGTTATAAGACAGAGGCAAGCGCAAGCCCCTACTGTCAGTCAATGTTGGTATCTTTACAGAGCATCTTATTTTAGCCCCAAATGACTCTTAAATGCCCCATTTGCCCCAAATTCTTATTCCTGCAGAAAATGAATTGTTTAATGGCCTGTTCAGGTTGGTCCCAGGGTCCTGATGTCGTCGTGTCGGGTGGAATAGAATCAAAATAGTTTTGCAGTATCTTGATAAATTTCACAAAACTTGGTTGTGATTTGAAGATTATCAGTATTTATCTCTGTAAAATAGTAGTCGCTGCTGGGTTGGGAGGAAGATTGATAATAGAAAGAGAAATTTTCAGAGTTGAAGAAGCGAATTAAATTTTGGTCCACCTGTTGTGTGGCAGGCAACAATGATCATTGTGTGCTGTAAGTGCTCCTTCCATTACGAGGCTGAGTAATGAGGGCGGACATCATAGGCCTAAAAACAACAATCGTGGAAAGGAGGACTGACGAATAACATCTGGCAGCAAAGGATAACGTCTATTTACTTCTTTGGAGAAGAATTTGCAAAAGGATTCGAGTTTCCATTCATTAGATATGATCAGGAGAAATCAGCTACAGAAGCAAGTATTAAGTTTATACCGGAGTCTACTGCGAGCTGGGCAAGGGACACCGGGCCTAAATGATTACATAAGAACTGAATTCAAGAAAAATGCGCAAATGAAGAAAACGAGTTTTTTACAAATTGAACACTTAATACGACTGGGAAATAAAAAGGTTAAAGAGATTAAAAAAGGTTCTTGGGCATCTATGGGTCGCTTTTCAGAATGAATTATACAACAAGAGCTTTGCAACGAGACGACTAGGACAGGTGAGGTTTGGCTAACGAGCAGAACGAAACGTTCACGAAAATTAGCTACACACCTCAAGTCCGATTTCGGAGCTGTCGAGAGGCCTAATTGTCTGTTTTGCTTGTGTTTCATTTGGCATTAATGTGTGGTCCAGTATGTGGCACGATTGGGCTGTTTCAAATTGCTGTTGATGGCGCTACGAAAGACTTGCTCTTCATGTTCAAGCAGTGCTCAAGCAAATGTGTACTAGACAGTTGATTCCTGTTTCGATTCGATAGAAGACACTTGGAATGATTTATTCATTATTTGTAACTTTGAAAGTTCATACATTGCAAAATCATGTGTATAGTATTGTGTGGAAAATGATTTTATTTAGAGATGAGTTTTATTAGAGTGTGACTGCATTTGAAAAATCTTTTGGACATGTCTGCAAGAGGCAAGTGTCAGCCACATATCTTAAGAATTAGCATTTATTGTAAATCTATTCCGAAATTTACAATGAAAGCATTCATTAAAAACACAAGTAGACTAAATGCTGATCTGAGATTCTGAAGTTGTGTAATGGTAGTTTCATAAAATGTGATGGGTCATACAAAATCTGTGAAAGTTTCAAACGTGATTTCGGTAAATTCTTTCTGGTATTTGGAGCGTAGGTCTCAAATCTTTGAAAGGTCAGGTGTAAAATTCTATTACGTTGTTCTGTGACTTTACGTGCTTGAAAGGAACTTTGGAAAATTTCCTGGAAATCTGTCTTGGAAATTTCTTGATATCTCGATTAGTTTCAAAATAGTAGCATAATGTCAACAAATTCATAAATTCCCAACCAGAAGAGCTACAGATTTTTGCTCGCCACCATTTCGTAGACCATTATAATTTATAAACTCTGGTTTTCTTGAATATTGTATCAATTTTCCTCACGTAATTTAACATTTACGACGACTTTAAATCATTCGAAACATTTAATGAAGTTTTACCAAAATGATTAAAATGCCGCCATTTTGAAGATAACCAAGTTATCAAAAATTGCCAAGGCATATTTACAGCAACTTGCCGAAAGCTCCTTTCAAGTTAGAAAAATTTGACACAATTTTACATCCAGCTTTTTAAAGATTAGAAAGATTTGACCCTTATGCTGATATTTTGCTAATTATTTCTAACAGCCGGTTACATCAGGAAAATGTTATCCCATCCCAAAATGCTACGTTGAAGCTGTGAAGAAGTGATTTAAAAGGTAATCAACTGACAGACATCACATTCTCTAATTTTGATAATGAATCAAAAAAAGTAATGTTGAAATGAAATTACAACTAATTTTTGCAGTTGAAAACAATTATTCAATCTTCCTCTTGGCTCTGATTTGCAGGTGGAAATATTTCTTCACTTCGAAATGACAGTTTTTGAATCATAACTTTTTCTTTCCTTTTTCACAAAGACATTGAGTATACCGCTTGTTATCATGAATCATAACACGTTTCTTATCGCATTTACATCGTCTTTTTTGAGAATCCTCAAGGTTCTCTCCGTTTAATACTTTGCCGGTTTTATTAAGACCATTAACCTCCTCTTTACACAACAATACTATGCTCGCGGCCTGCATCAAAACTGTTTCGTTGTTCTCCCTTTTCCCTCGATGCCGAGGCCTTTTTCGCAAGTGTCTGCCTGTGCCCTCCTTGATTTTCGCAGTATCTCTACGCAATGGCGGATACCTCGTTTGCGCTATATCGATTTGGTTCAAATAAGCTCTAGACCGCATCATTGCATCGTAGTTAACGAAATTTGCGGTGGCCAACATAAAACATGCGAAAACAATAATTCCAATTAGTTTCTTGTGATACCTCTTACGTTTGGAAGTTGGTGGCCGAATACTCTTGAAAATATCAGTGTCGCTTATCAAACTCTCTTCGGATCCATCAGCAATGTCATATTCCCGAAAGTCGAATTGTTCCATTTCCGAAGATCATGCACTCGTATCGCTGCTTCATTGCTGCTGCAGTTTTTCTCCCAAATGTCACCGTCTGTTTGCCACGTAAATACCATAGACAACAAAACAAATAACTTTGCATTTTTAATTGTGACGTCATCATTTAAAAGCTTACTGGACCCTGCAGCCATTGTGTAATTTCCTTCATTGCATCGTGGATTCTACATAACAAGCATGATGTCGTTATTAGATTCTCAAATTGACAACATTTAGGCCGTGAAACCCACATAATACACTTCAACACGGTTACTTTGAATGTTAGCAAAAGAGAGAAATCATTTATTGAACACTTTTTGATCGTAAAATTACTATCATACAGAAGACAGTTAAGGTCTTCACGTAACCACAGCAACCATTGAAACGTCACATCACGCCAAATTCAAGACCAGTGACATTATGTTCTGCTGTTTCTCGGGCGAATATGCTTCGAAAACTGCGCAGCATAATGATTGTAAGACGATCACAAGAAGATCAGCTGCTACTGCTACAATGGTCTAAGAATGCAAGTTACGTGGGAGAAATGAAAGATCAAAGATCGTTGATTTAATGTATCGAAGAAATTTCCTTGCTGATGCTTGTTACAGTATATTGAAATATGGTCTTCTTGATAGTGGAATACGTGTTGATGTGGCAGTTGCGATCGCTGTTGAGTAATTTCCTAAAGACGCCACACGAAACTGCACCAGTATTCTTTTTAAAACTTTGGTGATAGATATCTTTTGATAGCTCGAATATAATCAATTTCAAGATGAAATGGTCCGTTCTTTCTATCACTGAGTGAAAATCCGAATGATTTAATTTTATCGAATCTCATCTGATTGTCTTGTAAGAAACCTTGGTTTGTAAGAATGAATTTGCTGAATGGAATCTGCAGAAAGATAAAATGAATTTTCAGAAGATTGCATGCAGCCAGTTCTAATTGGATACAACTTGAATGAACTCATTAAGAATTAAGACCCATGTATGTCTACCAAATAAAGCACTTGCCAAGTTAATTTTGTCAATGTCTTTGAATATACAGTACAAGCCTTTTGCACATAAACAAGAATTCTTCAATTGCAAGGAAGACTAAATTTTTTCATGAAAGAATTTCTGAAGACTTATGAGAAATCTTAGACAGAAAAACCATGTTAATATGCGCAAGGAGATTTCCACTCTCCCTCTGTCTTCCTCCAAAGTTACAGTTGCAGCTGAGTGTGGAGTAATACTAATATCCTGAACTTCAAAAAAATTCACTGATCTGCTTCATTTGAAAATGCTTTTGCTTTCTCTGTTTTTCTTTTAGCAATTAAATTTTACCTTTCAGTACTTACCCTGATGATTTCCCAGTATGGTCCTCCTCTTGTGAAAATAAATGCTTGATACAAATCATCTTTGCTATGACTTTCAGGATGAATATTGAAAAAATAGCTCCTTCCATCACCTCTTAGTCTCAACTCAATTGTGTCAAAAATATCTAAGTCAAATGGTTCATCTCGGTTCATGAATCCCTGAAAGAGGAAATGAGATCCATTTTCATTATGTAATCTTACTTGCTGAATTTCTGCTTGAGGACATGAAGTACTGTAATGTTTTCATGAATTTAAAAAGTATAAAATCTTTCCAAACATTTTGATCTGTAATCTTTATCAGTAAAAGTCACAGATCAGAACATTATTTGGAAACATATATGTACTGTGCTCAGACATTCTGTTTTAGATCTTTTATACAATAATTAGTGTAAGCACTCATTATTTGTCTTTTCTTCATTGAATCACTTTCATCAAATTGAAAAAAGAAATGTCATTTTGAGGAGATGGAATCAAACGGTACTGTCTGTATTTTTCTGGATGGAAATTCAAATTTTTTCACTTGCTACTATGTGTAGGCCTAATCACTCATGTTTTCCAACCCGGTACACATTCGGGAACATGCGCGGTTTTCAACCTGAGCCGCACAGTTGGCAATAAACAAAGGATTTTTGTTTTAATCTATTATTCTTAACAGCAAATTTTTCACACACTCTTACTTAGACCATCTCAGCTCAAGATACAAACTTTCCACCCAGTCTGGCTTACTTAGGCCATCTCAACTTGCACGTGCAAGATACAAACTTTCCAATTCTGGTAGAAGATCATACAGGTGAGGTGATCAACATTAAAATGCAGGGTGGCTTTAGTTTGTACCTGCTGTGGTCTTGATTTTGCAGCACAAAATCCTGTATATTTCACTTCACCTCCATCGTTCGGCATTACAGTAGAAATGTTCCCTTTGAAGATACACTGTCCATGTTTGCTTTTCTCAAAAAGAACAACTGAGTTCCCACCAAATTCTTTATCACTCACGGTCAGCCATTTTTCATTCGCTTTTTCGTCCTTCATATCAAAAATGAATCTGTCTAATTCTAAAGTAAATAACTCTCCTTTCAGGCCTTTTATACTTCTGTTGATGCCATTTTGCAAGCGGCCGGTTACCTCAATGAAAAGCTGTTTGACGGCTCGGCTAACCATCTTAGCAAACAGAATGTGATTGAATCAGGAAGACAAGGCTTTGACTGATAAGCTGCTTGTACTTGAGCAGGATTTTATCGACGCTACTTCGCACTGCAAGCCAGAAAGTTCCTCCAATCATGCAGTGAGCAGATCAAACGGGCTCTACAGCTCTACAGCAAACTTGTCCAGGCCATTTTACCTCTTCTTGAAAAGGAGATTCCAAAGGGCGTTTTGGATGGGCTTTGCTTTGCCTTTGGCCCATTCAGGGGGTCACGCACTGAAATTAGTTTGTTTGAAAACTGGATCAAAAACCTGTTTCTTTTTTTAAGAAGCTGCTTTTAAGAAGCTCGACTAACGGAGTATCAAAAACTTAAGAAATCCCAGTGATAGGAAAGCTCAACTTAAGAAATTATTTTTTATTCAAGGAAGTTTTCAGCATAGTGTTACTTTATTGTCACGTTCCATGTGTATCAGCATATTGTACTCAGAAGACCAGAGGGATCTTGAGTAATATTTGAACATTGGAAATACTGGGAAACTTCATTTTGAAAGGTTTACGAGGGAAACCAAGTAAAAATGTTGATTATTACAGAAACTTTGAAAAACTCGTAAGGAATTCCAAGAACTCAAAGTCTGACAATTTAAAGAAACTTTTCGTGCTGGCTGAAATTGGTTAGTTTCCAAGAGAATTACATCCAGCATTTGTTGCATAAGTTTTCCTCAAGGTGACTCTAATTGCAAGCTCCTAGGAATCTATCATTCCACCGAAGAGGCGTGCGAGATATTCAAAACACTATGAATTTTAAGGGATTTTTCCCGGATGTATCTTGATAACGAAAAATTTTTGTCAAAGGTGCCGGTGTGCTAGATTTTGACTGATACGCCCCTCGGCAAGCCCAGCTTTTTTAAAGTATACATCACTAAAGATCAAGCAGAAAATCTGAGAAAACCCCAAGTGGTGCGAGAATAGTGTTTTTGCAAGAATGTGTAAGAAAATGTGTCGCGGGGTAACTTTTTCATTCAGTTGCCCCCGTTTCTACGATAACTTCACTGGCTTCCCTGTGACCATGATTATACAAATTAGGACGACAAAATCAAAGCATAAACATTGGAAAGGAAATGGCTGCCGCAGCAGTAGAGCCGTTTCGCTCCAAACCAATTCTTGTTGATAAACGGCACAAAGAGCATATATTTCTATCAATAAATACATTCAGACAGCAAAGAGCATTCACAGATGTCGTGGTAATCATTGAAGCGGCAAAATTCCATGCACATCGGCTGATTTTAGCCGGCAGCTCGCCTGTACTTCAAGCCATGTTAACTGCTGACATGAAGGAAAAGAATGAAGGAAAAATTTATTTGTCTGAAAGCAACATCTCTGCCGTAACCCTAGAACATATACTCTCGTACATGTATAGTGGGAATATTGAAATATCAATCGAAAATGTCGAAGATATCTTGCATGCCTCTACGTACTTGATGATGCAGTCCTTAAGCCAATTTTGTGCAGATTTCCTTGCTGATGTGCTGTGTGTAACCAACTGCCTTGGTATTCGAGAGATTGCTTCCAAATATGGCTGTCGAGATTTGTTTGTAAAAGCTGAGAAGTTACTCCATCAAGAATTCATCACGATCTCTAGCAACGAAGAGTTCTTGCTAACATCTGAGGAACATTTGTTAGAGATTCTGTCAAAAGATCAACTTGAAATTCATTCTGAAGATGATATTTTGAAGGCAATTGATAACTGGATTGATCATGATTCACCTGGAAGATTGGACTCTTTTGAGAAATTGCTCAGTGAAGTTAGAATTCAGTTTTTAAGTGATGAAATGCTTGATTGCCTTGAGGAAAAGTGCGACAGAATTCAAGCAAGCAATGAAGTTTTGATGCTTTTTAAAAATGCATGGGAAGCAAAAATTTCAAAACAACATGATGGAGAATTTATGCAAGTTGGAAAACATATAAGGCCAAGAAATTGTCTCAATAAAAGAAAATTAATCCTCTCTTGTGGTGGATATGATGGAACGAGATGCATGCAGACATGTTTTGGCTTCATGCCTGATGAAGAAGCCATCTACAATTTGAAAGTTATGAAAGTTGCAAGACAGGATCATGCTACTGCTTTGTTAAACAACCGTCTCTATGTGGTTGGAGGTTTCAATAGTCACAAAGGGCCATTGGAAAGTGCAGAATGTTACAATCCAATAAGGAATGAATGGGCTACTATCACTGCTATGAATACAAAACGGAAAGCACCAGGGGTTGCAGTTCTAAATGGCAAGCTGTATGCCACTGGAGGATTGGATGGAAATTATGCATCTCTTAATACAACTGAATATTATGACCCCACTTACAATACTTGGCAATTTACCAACAGTCTGAATGAAGCAAGGCATGTTGAATTGGTTTCTTCTCTTTCCTCATCTCTTGCTTCTGCCAAACTCTTAATGGCCTCAGTGCACCTCGCAGTCAATAAGCCTTTTAGCTGTTCTACTGAAGGATCTGAATCAAATGATACTTTTTAGTTTTGTAGAACTTTCCAATGTGCACAGAGGTGGTTGGAGCCTAGGGGGCCTACTTGAAGTTCAATTGTACAGGGGTGTGCACTCCAAGAAATAAATTTTTCACCTGGGTGTAGGATTTTTCTCTTGAAATGATAGCTGGTTGTAGAAAACATCAGTGAAAACTATACTTGAAAATGTAAAGGTTCAGAGGAAAGCAATAAGATAACACTTTTGACAACCAGCTTTAGAAAATTTGCCTTCTTTTGACACCTGGCATTAGTAAAAACGGAGGTGAAGAAATACCCTGAAAGAAGTGTACATCCTGTCAGCCAAAGTATCCCACCCGAGGATAGAAGCTATAGCACTACTCTAATGAAGCCTCCATTAAAAACTTATGAAACTATGAGTGGATCCAGACTCTTTAGAAGAGCAGCTAAAAGATCTGGCTGAATAAAAATATTTAATCAAGTGATTAATGGTCAAGTAGAAACAGTAAAGTGAGATCTCTGATAACTGTTTACAGCATGCTACATAGAGATAACATAGCTGCCTTTTAGCTGCCTTGTAAAGTTTGTATAAATCCCACAGGTATCATGTTTCGGTCCATTGCTTTTTGTATCAAGCGTAGTATCAAATGATTCCCTCTGTATGAAGAAGGTTCATGCTGTCTCCTTTTCTGACAAATAGGAATTGTCAAAGATAATAGGACATCTTCAGTCGAGATACTCTCAGAGGATGTGGCAAAGACGACTTATTTTACATATGTCAAGTGTAAACAGCAAGGGTTTCAAAATAGATGCTAGCAGTACTTGCAGTACGATAGAAGATAGAAGCGTGTACCTTCTTTCATTCTTCATCAGATGCCAACAAATTCTTGAACTGAACACTTGATAAAGTTTTTTACTCCTTCATTAAATGTATTTATTTTTCGCCATAGATACAGTCATTGCCTGTTATCAGACGAAAAAAATCTGTATGCCGTTGGTGGCTGGAAGTTAGCGTCGGTGGAAAAATTCAACCCAGGGCAAGAAAGTTGGGAGTTACTTTCAGAAATGTCTTGCCCTCGAGCAGGAGCAACAGCAGAGCTGGTCAACGGCAAAATTTACGTCATCGGTGGGCGTGGGGACAATGGATGCTTGAATACAATGGAAGCATATGATTTGAATACTGACCAATGGGCAACGACTTCTGATGCCTCAGTTGCAAGATGGAGAGCCTCGTCTTGTGTTATGGATGAGCAGATTTATATTATCGGTGGACGAGATTCAAACTGGCAGTACCTTGATTGTATAGAACGTTTTGATGTTGATGACGAAGAATGGCATATTAATGGGAAACTGTACTCAAAACTGATGGGACTAAGCTGCTCTGAGATCGAATTGCCTGTACACCACCTCAAGTGAATTATCCTTCACGCACATGAATAACTTTAAGGATGCCCTCGTAAGGGGGCGGGTCAAGTTCCTATGCTCCTATGCTTCCAAGGTCATTTTCAGTTTGTTCCCTTGTGCCCCGTAAGACCAATTTGTCGTTCCTTTGCTACCAGACCGTTTTCAAAAATCTGGCCAAAAACATGTTAAACAGCTCTTGTTTCCTAAAACCCTTGGAGGACATCTTTAAAAAGTGTTATCGCTCTTCTCTGCATAAACGACAGCACTCACTTCACTCCTTCGCAAAGCAGCGCACACTATATGAAGTATTCATCTTGTCTTAAAGAAAGTTTCAATGTAATAGGATAACTTTTGTATCAATTTGCTGTGTGCTGTCAAGCATATTTATCGTATCATATGTAATCTGGCAACGTTTTCGGAATGAATTTTAGGAGATTTAATCAAGTTATTTTATAAACATAGGATATATTTGCATTTTTTTGGTTTAATCTTAAGTGATATTTTTCATTCCAATGATCTTGGTATTTCCAACACTTTTCTCTTGCTTGTTTGAAATCCTTGTTCCAAATATTTTAAGCAAGTAATCTACGGGTTGCGCGAAAAGAAAGTAGATGTTTGAAAAGTTTACGTAGAGTATGCAATCAATTGAATGAAGAGACTTCTGCTTGTTCGTTAACATATTTTTTGTCATGTACGGTACGATCAATCAACGATAGAAGGTACGCATAAAATCATTAAACGTACTTTGGTCTTTCAACAACAAGAACGCTATCCATTCCCATTCATCCAGTACTCTAATAAGTGCACAGATTTTTTACTTGTTTTGGCAAGTTTTTCTTGCCCAACTCACAACTGTCCCTGTGCAGTGGGGAAAGAGAGAAAGAGAGAACTTGTAGTCGCGTTTGCCTTCATCATAGACAACACCAAAACACCAGCCCTTGAGTAGCAAATTGTTCGTCTGTTTCAGCATCATGAGTAGATACCAGTAAAACGCCAACGTTTCAATTCTACAAGAGATGGATTTTTGAGCGTAATAAAGGCAGCCTCCAACAAAAGCAGCGATGGTGGTTTTAAAAAGGAAGGGCGGATTTTCGCACAAAGTTAAAGATAGGGAACAGGCATGTGCTTGATTAATATGGTTGAAATTATTCGGTCAGAAGTGGTTTGATCAGTATTAGCTGCCACAGACGAATCCTACTAACATTTACACCTATAAGATAGCAAGATATGCATTTTCGCAAGTTTTTCCAGTTTTTCTCCCATGTTTTAGCGACGATGTTTGCAACCGGACAGCCCCGGGCAAAAGCTCGCTGCGGAGGCGCAGTCTCATTCTCATGCTTCCATCAGTTTTTCAAAAGCGCGCGAAAAGTGGGGAAGCCAGCAAACGGAAAGTCCAACGAAATTGTTCGGAATAAATGCGAAGAAAATTTCTCGCAGGTAATATAACTTTGCCGATTTGCCACTAATTGTTAGTTGGTAGTTACTTATCGTTTGTTCGCTGCCAGAAAATACCACAGTCATTAGGTAATTCCGCCGCAGCATAAACATTCAATGCGTTGATCAAATTTAGGCCCCACGCACGCTGCGTGCAGGCCAGGTTGGAAAACTTGCATTCACTACTCAGTTCGGTTCAATTAAGTGTTAAAATTCACTCGCATCTTCACAACTTTTTCAAGCCTGCTTGGAGCTACATAAAAGTTATCACATGTGAGAACAAAGGATCTATTCTTACTGTTTTTGGCAACTTGCTAACTCTCACACTTTTTAAACCAATCAACTACCTATGCATAATCATGCCTGTTTTCCAACCTGGCTTGCAGGACCAAGTATAAGCTCAGCATAAAATAAACTACGCTGTCCAAGCCCCAAGATAATCGTTATAAGGTTTTGGTGGCTGGATTCATTTTATTCAAAATAGATAATCCTAGAGAGTTGGGCGGAACTTACGAATTTGGAACATAGTTTTTATATTAAAGTATATACCAAATGAAAGCATATACTGTAAGGAGTATGAATATGCAATAATATTTGGGGTAACCCCCCTACGAGGAAAGTTATCCGAAGAAAATGATCGCTGTGATTAGGCCAAAACTTGACGATTCAATCGCTTACTGAACATACCACTTGATGCAACTTCTCTCGATGTGAGTCTTTAGAGTTCAATTCAGTTGGACAACACAAAGCGGAAAAAGTCAAATTGTCACCTTAATTCAAGACACATTTGGCCTAAGCTGGCTCTAATGTTGCATCAATACAAATTCTATTTCTGAAATATTAGTTGTTGATAAGAGAGATAAAAAGTTGAACTCAGGATGAGTTGGGCGTTATGGAACACTGCTGGGTATTTTGGAACAACTTATTTGTATTGTTTGTGTACTGGTTAAAATTTGAGATATCTCAAGAAAATGGTGGCCAGAATTTATGTTCGTCAGATGTCATTCATCAACATCAACAAAAATATGGCAATAGAGGTATGGAGACTTGCATCAAGTGAATTTGTCCAGCATTTTTGTCATCTCCAGGCCTCTAGCCTTCTATTTCTGAATAATGTACCAAAAAGCCAACCTCCCATAATACCTGAAACTACTCTAAGGGTCATAAATGTATGATGGTTTTGTTGCAGGAAAATCCAATCTTAGAATGTTGTCACAGATATGTGATACATAATGCAGTCAATGACATCACTTATTAAGTGCATTCTTCATACTTCTTCTTTCCTTATTCTCTTCTTTACTTTTTTCAAGAAGTGAAAGCCAAGAGATGGGTTGGCAGAATCTAGACATAGATGCTGGCCTTGGTGGTGGAGAAGAAACTCAGAGATTTGGTCCAAGGAATGAGAAAGGTTCAAGTTTGTATCAAGTAGATACTCTCGCTTGCATAAGTCCAAAGGGAGATGAAGAGGTTATTTATTATTTTATTCAGTATTTGGTTTTTCTCTAGAGTTTCACTGTCAAGAACTACTCCAAAAATATTTTGATTGATTTGAGAAGCTAAAGACTTATGCCTGGGTTGGATCAAATCTTTTACCTGTTTGAGACACCAGGTGTTGGCAATATTTGGTTTTTCATATCCACTAATAAGTTGAAATATGAATTTGCAATCTACGCTACATTACAAAGTAGCTATTCAACTTTACAATTTCTAATACAATCAACTGGGTTTGTGGATTAATTGTAGAGTTAA
Source organism: Aurelia sp. 4 Dawson et al 2005 (assembly GCA_964019985.1). Taxonomy (NCBI): domain Eukaryota; kingdom Metazoa; phylum Cnidaria; class Scyphozoa; order Semaeostomeae; family Ulmaridae; genus Aurelia; species Aurelia sp. 4 Dawson et al 2005. The sequence continues at coordinate 2,386,966 of OZ026494.1, read as the reverse complement.
CAGGAGTATATTTTTATTAAGTTTGCTGGGAAAGTTCTTATCACCATACAATAAAATCTGCGTTAGAAAATTATTTTTGAGATTTGTACATCCAAATGGCTGTAATAATTGGTTTTAAATGAATGCTTCCCAAATCACAATATCTTTGGTAGCCTCCTTCTGCATGCTGCATATAGGTAGGTAATCATATTCAACGTGGCTAGCCTGCGAAAGTCTGAGAGACTTATTTCCAGCATGGGCCACGGATGTTTTACCATCAACCCGCTGCTCGCCGCAGCTACCAGATTTCCCTAACATGGCTCTGGTCAACCTGGGCTAGAGTTAAGGACAAGGACCAAACTGTCCAGCACGGGATTTGAACCTCGGCCGTTCTGACCTTTGGTTTACGAGTCAGTCGCCTTAACCACTCGGCCACGCGCTCTCTAAATAGCACCCTCACAGGAGCTTATCAAATGTGTGCTCTCAGATTTATTAGTAGGATCATCCTCTCAGAATTGTTCAGGACTAATGATTGGCCTTGTGAAAACTTCTGAAACCCCTGAAAAATTCCCTTGTTGTAAAAATTGATAATGATATTGTGCAGCAAAATGATGCCACCCTTGAGAACTTCCCCAAATTGATAAACCAAGGTTTCCATTCAGCGATCATCTGATTTTCTTTGATTTTATTGAATTTGGTTTTAAAATTTTGTAATATGGACACTCAAGTCAATATGTGAAATATATTCCTCTTCTTATACAGTTGATTGGATGCCCCTCCATCTCATCCATTGCTGGCCAATTTGGTGTCTGCTTGGTCATAGCAAACAATGTCTTGATTTTTGATGAGGCATGCAATGCTTACAAGGTGTCTTTCAGTTTTGGTAAGATAAATTTCTAATTCGTCTCCTCAGTTTGTCTTTGTAAACATATGGGTTGAGTAAAAAAAGTTCACATGTTTGGCAGGCTGTGAAATAAAAGAGTATCAGACAGATATTCAAAACTGAAATGTTACTCTATCAGTCAAAGGCTAGCAAAGATGAAAAAGTTTTGTTTCGTAAAGTCATTCATCATTTAGACCTAGAAATTAAGAAAATTCTGGAAAGGGGCATTTTGGGGAACAAGGATTCCACATTCTATTCTGGTCCATAGATGTTCCAGAATGGAACATGAAATCCTTGATTCCCATACAAACCCCTTGTAGACATTTTTCTGATATTTCAAATATATATTTTTCTAATATTCCCAAGGGTCTCAAAGATGTGTGATTTTTCCTAACAAAATTTCTCATCAAATTTAGCTTTTGACTGATATATAGACCTTTTAATTTTGAATATTGGTCATCCACTTTTTATGCCATAGCCCACCAAACACATAATGTTTTTGACTCACACAGTATATGCTGTAAATTTGAAATATTTATTAGGTTGTTGTAACAATTTGTTTAGCTGAAATACATCTCACAAGATGTTTTAGTTCAAGTTTACTTCATAAATGCATAGTTAGATTTAGCTAGCCAGAAATTTGAAGCATCAAGGACATGTTTTGTCATGATAACATCAGTTCCTGTCATTAACATGTCAATTCGAAGCAATTAGGGTTTCCAGGCAAGGAATTCTCTCAACCAGTAATTCAGAAGCAAACAAAACTGCTAAAGTTTCTCCAAAGCCAGTGGGGTGCAAACTGTCACCTTGTGCACACATAGATGGTTTTTGTTGTAAGGGAAGTTAGATTATGTCCTTTCAACAAAAGAAGAAGGGTCAAATCTAAAGATCTACTTCATCAATTTATTTATTTGATTCAGGAGCCATGCAGGAGGTATTGCAGCAGTTATTGCATATTTAGGACATAAATGAAACAATTACCACAATATCTGAGTCAAATAAACAAAATTCACCAGGCAGATCTTTGGATTCATCCTTCTTCTTTCATTGTAAGCACATAGCTTCTGTTGAACGCCACCTTCTGCATGCACAAGAGGAGAGTTTGCCCCATTGGTTTTTGGGCAAATTTGTGGCTTTGTTTGTTTTGATTACTGGTTGAGAGAATTTCCTTTGTCTGCACTGGCTAATCACTTTGAATTTCTGTATTAATAAACAGCAACTGATGGTTGTATTAAAAGTTTGCCCTTGTTGGTTTGACCATCAATATTTAAAATTGGCTTAGTGTATGATTTTTGTGGCCTGTCAAAAACTGGTTAGGTTAGGGATTTTGGGAAAATAGCTTTAACCAACACAATTGTGAGGAATCTCATCTCCTAAAATGTAGCCTGGTAAGCACATCCTTTTCAACTCATTTGGTATCATCCCAAGGGAGCTTATTTTCTTCTGTTAAACTTCTTGTTGCATAATTCATCATAACAGCTTTCTTTATTGTTGTGAATTCTTTTTGGCCGCAAAACATTTAAAAATAGCTTTTGGATGCTGGCAAAAGTTTCCTTGACTTGCTTTTGAAGCCATCTGTTATGTAACTTTGTTTCTTGACATTTAGTTTGAATTGCATAAGGTAGCCTAATCTTTCAAAATTTGTGCTCACGATTCATTCAAAATTCAAAGCAATCATCTTTTCATTCTTCAGCTTCAAATGTAGATTGTATTGCTTGGCATGCAGATGGCAATTTCATAGCAATTGGGGAAAGGTAAGTTCAATTGACCAAAATCTCATCAACATATTGAGTCTATTTGCAGAATGTTGCAAGCCTGACACTAACTTGTCTTGAATATGATTTGAGTGTGTTTGAGAGCTGGATTCAAGTAAGAATGTTGCACCATTTAAGGGGAAGTGAAGTTGCGGTTTTTAGCACCAAGCTGTGGGATTGCAGAAGAAGCTAAGTGCAAAGTGAGTTGACGACCCCTTGTCATGACCCTCAAGTGCTGGGGTTCTACCAGGTATCAGACCTGGCCATTTGAGGCGCGCGATCATGTGCACATGCCTTATCACGCACATCATGCCCTCGAGAAGCGTCATTTGTAAAGCACCTAGAATATCTTTGCCTCAAAATCACACACAATCAGAATTCACAAAATCATATTGTTCCTGAATGATAGCCTTGGCTCCCTGTAGCTCCTCAAATTTCATTTTCAAATTTCAAATTTACCTTGGCATTTATCGTTGAGACTATGGATGTTTGATATTCTTGAAAATTGATATCTTTTTGGGAAAGGAAATCAATAAATTTATTTGTTATCTAAATGAAATGCAAGGACAAAGTCACAGGAAGGTCAGATTACATGACAATGAACAGCGGTGAACAATGCCACTGGTAGATATGTGTCTTGAATCTACGGACTTTGCTTTCCAGGGCTTGATCTTGAGTTCATGGAAACGATGTTGAAATGACCTGATGTGGAAGAATTGAAGGTGTTCAATTTCTCTTCATCTGAGGAATATCGCAGTGATACGGAGTAACTGGATTGAAAAGCATTCATTATCAAACGACCTAAATAGAAGAGTCTGAACACAGAGTAGAAAGTGATTATTTCCATTGATACAATAACCTTTTGAAATACAATATTGATCGTCGTTATTTCAACTCATTTCCAATGTGTTTTTGTAACACTAAGTACAGTACTTGAACAAATGTTTTTTTGTCCTCAGCTTTCAAAACCCCTCTTCATAGAGAGAAATAAAGCGCTCAAAATCACACGCCTCGCTAAGCAAGACGTGTGATTTACCATGCACCACTAAAATTTCTGATGGCCAGGACTGAAGTATTGAACCCACTCCGGCTGACTCTTCTGACTGCAAAGTCAGAGGATTACATCATTGTGCCACAAAACCTTCAACCGCTTGCACTAGCTTGCAACATGCATCTTCTGAATTGATGGCAATCACAATCAAGCTTGGTTGTTGTTTGTTTGAGATTGATTTTAGCATGGGATTATTTTCAAGCTTGGTCAAACTCTAATCATGCATAGAAACTGGCCAAAATTGTGTCAACATACTCATTTCAAGCTCATTTAAGCCAAAATCTTGCGTTTTTGAAGGGAAGGCCATAAGCCTTTGAACAAGAGGACCTAGAGGTGGCAATCTCCAACATCTGTAAAGAATTCGCAAAATTTGACCATATTTGGGCAAAAGATCATTTTTGAGTTCGACATATTGTTCCTGAATGATAGCCTTGGCTCCCTGTAGCCCCTCAAATTTCATTTTGTATACTGAAGATATTTAAAGCTTTTATAATGTGTGGAATGCCAAAGATTTGGTTGTTTCTGAATTGTGCTGTTAATGACTAATTTCTTTTCAGTTCAGGGGTACTGAGTCTGGCCCATGTCCCTTCAAAGAAAATCATTCTGAGTCAGGTACTTATATCTGTTGAGATTTATGGTTGACAGTGATCCGTTATCTAATTACTAGGGTTGACGTCAGATCTGTTGTCTTTAATTATCAAGGGATGTTAAAAAAGAAGTTAAGATCATCTTGAAATAACAATGTGTACTGCTGTCCTTTAGAGTTTATTAAATAAATCCTTAAACCTTTCTCATTCATTTTATGTATCTATTTGTCACAGTAAGAAATTAACAAGTTATTATAATACATATAACTGATAGATACAATGCAATATACTATAAACTTTAAGGCTGAAAATGTAAAAGGAAACACCCCTAATTACAGTGGCATGGATAACATTAATTGGTCAACAAAAAGTTAAAGAATGGAAAATAGGAAGGTACTTTGGTTGTTTTCAGTACAAAACAGAGTTTATCAGATCAAACAGGTCGGAAGAGATGACGAAGGGTCCTAGTAGAAGGAGTATATGTCATCTTCCTCTTTTTCTACTTTTTGGAAAAAATTTTTCTTTGATCTTCTATCCTGTAATCTTAATGTTTTTCTTTCAATCTTTATTTGCTCTTTATTTGTAGAGTCTGCTCAGTAAAGAACAAAGCTTACAGTTCCGCACTCTGGTGTTCTGTGAGTCAGAAAGAGGTAAATACTTTTTACTTTGGTGTTCATTCACCTACTCTTCAAGTTGGTAAAGGCTTTTTGAGTCATCAAAATGGACTCTGTCATTGCAGCCATTGTTTATCACAGACTTCCACCAAAATAACCTTCTCAGAAAGTTTTCAGGAATTCAAAAGCCAAGATAGTTTTTTTTGGAAGATCAAAGTTCAGTCTGAGAATGTTTGTATTCATCAAGAGTTTGTCATCTCTTTTACGATATCATCCACGTAAAAGACAACAATTTTGCCTTCTTGTTTCTAGGGTTGTTCGAACTAGAAATTCTTCCAAGCAAAGGATCCCTGACGAAACTGACCAACATAGATTTGAGGAGGCTTGGTCAAGGTAAGAACTGCTAGATTGTTGTTTACCAGATTTCTTGTGCAATACAAATTTGAAATGTGCGGAAATTTTGTCCCTCTCTTTAACTAGAGCAACTAAATTGTCCTGCAAACATCACCGTCGAAAGTTCAAACCTTGATTCTTTCCTACAACTGTAACGTTAATGGAGTCATGTAAATGCTGTCTTAACTCAGTCAGATTTCAGGCAAAAAGATCCGCAAAGAAGTGATGAAAATGTTTTGCTTGATTAACTTCCGTTATCGCGAATCTCAGCTAACTTCTACTATCTGTGAGACAGCCTTAAGTTCTGCAATTTTTGTTCGACTATACAGTACTTAAGTTTTGCTCACACAACTATCCTGTAAACTTCTCATCTGATAGTTTAGAATACAGATTCGTTACTCCGTCTCTTCCTACCGGTAATTCTTATTTCAAAAACAACACTATCTAGTTTCACAATATTACCGACGGTAACTTTAATGCTCAGGTGTTAGATCCTACATTGTCACGTTACTTTCTTGGCAATTATGCAGTATTTCTGTAAGAAGTCTTCAACCTTCAACTTAAAGTAAACATTCAAAGTTATGAGCGACCAACCAAGTTTTGCTGCCTATATTATGTAGTACTCTTACATTCTTTGAAATTAGCCTTCATTTAAGTTTTAAAGATCCTCTTGATCGAAAAAATGTCTTGCATCACTTGTTTGACCGAATTGAATTCATTTGATGATTGTTATTTTGCAGCCATTTCTGAAGGAAACATGGCCGAAATGAAAGAGGTACGATAGTTGCTTGGTTTCCTCAGATACTCTTCACTTAGGGATCATCTCCAAATTATCGTATAGCTTTTATACGAATTGATACGAATTCAATCCTATACGTGAAAAGGTGTCATACCATTTAATTCGTATAGCCGCACAGGAGATAAGAATTCTATACGAATTGTTTGATTTCTATACGAATTATGATACGAATTTGATACGATTTTGATACGAATTGTGTTTACGAATTGCTTATACGATTGTGTTACGACTTGTTGTGTTTACGAATTGCTTATACGAATTTGATACGGATTGCATACGAATCACATACGAATTGTATATGAATTTATACGAATTCTAAGAGGTGACGATACGAATTAATTCGTATGCGGCTTATAGAATATCGTATCAATATCGTATGATACTACGAATTCCCTATACGAATATGATACGAATATTTGGAGAAGATCCCTTATGATATCGTTCCTGCACATTTCATGAACACGTAAGGAAGAGAACTGGCCCTTACATTTAGCTGTAAGAATAAGGAGAGAAATTGCCCTCGCCAAAAAATTAAACTTGCTTTGAATACTGTTACTTGTAGGGATGTTTAGATGCTGAATCTGGAGCTTTGTACGTGAAATGTGCACATTTAGACTGATGATTACACGATGAGTAAATTTTTAGTAAGTTAAATTCATCGATACTTCTATTGCTTGTAAGACAGCGAGAGAAATCACAAGAGTACGTCAATCGTTTGTCTTTTAACTGGAATTCGAATCATTCAGATCTGTAAAGTACTCTTGGTGCGATGAAATTTCAAAAGTGGGAACTTTTTTCTGGCTCACCCAGTGTTCTGCAGAAGGAAGAAAGATATTTTACAGATTATTGAAGCCATTTCAAGATGTGATTTACGTTTGAATTTGCAGATACATGACCAATTATCTCGAGAAGTTACTGACATCACCTTCATTCATTCAGAGTCGTTGAATCATATCGTTGAATATGAATCAGATGTGCAAAGGAAACTACTCATTTCGGTAAGTTCAGTCTTTGATGTCATCGCACCATTTCTCATCTCCGTAATTATATTTTTATTTATTGATCTCTCTTAAAGGGGCAGGGTCGCGTAACCGTAAACAAACATGTTATCTCTAGAATCAATATTATTGCCCACACGTGGTGATTGTGTTCTGCACGGATTTTGGTGGATGGGGTGAATTCACACTAAAATTACTTCTAAAAATCCACCAATATCTCTGCAATCGTACAACATACGAGTGTTTCGTTTGTTTCTCTGCGAAGTACAAGAGTCCATCTTCGAAATAACACAATTTTATTTCGAGAAAATTAGTGGCAAATCACTGTGATATGGCCGATCAAAATACTGCAAAATCGTCATCTCGAAAGAAGTTTGTTTACATTATGTTACCCTGCCCCTTTAACTTTCTAAACTACTTTATTTATGATGGCTCTTCATTTTTGATGACTTCTCTTGCTGTTACTTCAACAAGAACCGGCAGGTATTGATTCTCTTAATGTTAACATTTCCCTTATCATCTAGAGTATATATATATATATATCTGGTTTATTTGATTTTGTAAGTATAACGTTTCACTATGCAGGGCCAAGGCGAGTATGGCTTGAGCGTTTGGGAGAAAGAAAAAGATGGAAAATTGTCAGCTGTAAATTTCGCATCTGATTATTTCAATGAAGGTTAGATTTCGTTTCTGATTATTTCAAAACCTTTTATTTTTGCTATGATGTATCTTATTCATGCTCTGTAGAAATTATTCCATACTGAAATAGCTCTGAATTTTATTTGATTTCTTATTTTTGACTCCTGAAATGTAAGCTTTACAGTCTCCTTGCAAGAAATTGCTCCACTTTCTTGAGCTCTTTTTTCTTTAATCATAACGAATCTGTTCTGCTGATGATTCCATATTGTGGAGTAACAGAAGGAGCGAATGCCGTCGGGGACTTTTTATTAGGCTATTTTAGAAGTAAGACGCGGACATCTTTGAAAACGCAGCTACTTTTTCACGTTTTTAGAGCATTTTAATTTTCCATCCTTTTCCCTCCCGGAAAGCTACTCACCGACAGACAAATTCCCTGAGAACAGGTTTTGTATTCTCGCAATTCAATCATTTGTAAATGTGTTCATATTGCGTTTTGCTTCCCTTCTTGGCGTCCTACTTTTGCAGTGTGGCCTTCAAAATATACTATTTAGGTTGTCAGTTTCAGAATAGAATGTACAATAAGTCTCTCGAGACTTGCAAACGCTTTGAAGTTCATTTCCCTTTGCAATTTATAGCCTCGAACAAAAGAATTATGCTGGCGTCTTCTTGACTCGTGTCTTCTTGCTAAAACAGCCTATTTATCCAACCAAACAAAGAAACTCTTTAAAAGACAACAAGGCCAGTTAACTAGGTGGCATTCGTGGAGGGAATTGACTTATGATCAGCGACTTTTCCCTACGTACGAAATGATATTTATGATATTATTTCAATTCAATATCAACTATTCTGACCATTGCCGTAAGAGAGGGACAAGGCTAGCATGCCTTCTTATGTACAGAAAGAAGTATCTTTTCTAGTTATGCATTGCACAGCGCAATTAAAAAGCTATTATTTGAGGCTGCACAAGTCAGCAGAGAAGGAGCTTACAAACCATTTATGTTGTGATGCTTCTTGATTTTAAATGCATACAAATATTTGAAGCTATATTTCTTATTTTTCATACATCTCTACGCAGATATCGGGTTCTTGAAATGCCTGTTCAGTCCAAATGGCGAATTCTTTATTGCTCTCGACACTGAGGTAGATAATTGTGACAAATTCTTCTTTCATTTATGCTGCTTCGTGCTCCCAGGCACTAAATTTGTCCATTGCATTGTTTATTTTTGATATTTTTGAACTTATCTGCAAATATTAGTGTGTGTGCAAATGTTTTAATCCTGTCTACTTTCGACACTTCTACGACAGAGCAAGGAACTACGTAAAATGACGTCATCGAGCAATCTGAGATAAGGAAGTATTTGGATACATAAGCTTTTTGAAAAGATGAATAAAGAATTTTAAGGCCCAAGGAACAAAATACCAAATGTTGCCTAAATTTAGGAGCTGTTGCAGGGCCCTAAAGCAACGAGTTTTTGCCCATGCGTGCGTACTTCTGTTCTGTCTATTTGTAATGATAAATTTTAAGTAATTTCTTGCGATTTACTTTCTTGCTTATTGCTTCTTGCTTATGTAATTTAGTGCTTGCTATCTAAAATTGATAATTTCTTGCTATTTACTAAATTTGAAATCAATAGAATAAGATGTTGAAAGATTTGATTCACTGATATCTTAATTTGATTTTCTTGTTTTGATTTGCGATTATGATATTTAATTTTCTTGATTTCAGTATCATATTAGTCTCTGGTCAACTTCCCTACTGACGCCATTGATATATTATGAAGATGTTAAAGTCCAAGATTTCACACTTTTCTCAACTAATTCTGTCGAAGAAGACTCAAAGAAAAAGTATGTTGTTGTAATGTCTCTATACTCTTCTTTTCGTTTCATATCTTCACTTGTTTTTTTAAAGGTTTGTTGGTACTGGTGCAGCTATCATTTTGTTGCGTCGACCCCCCATCCCGGTATAGGCGGGGCAGATGCCGCGCTATTCGCCTCCATTTCATGAAAATTTTGCCACGGAGAGTAGGGACATGCAGGATGATTCGCTTTTCCTCAAAGCTGATAGCTTTTAAACCGCTAGTGCGTTGAGCGGAGTCAAACATGAGCTTTTCTCCTCCCATTCGCAGAAGAATGTTGCCCCGATAGGCGGGTAAATCGCTCACTTTCACAAGGAAAAACGTGAATGATCCCGCATTAGCCCCGCCTTTCCCGGAGTTGTGGGGTCAGGGCAATGAAATGATAACTGCAAAATTCTGAAAACGGTAAACTTTATGGACTCAGGATTAGCATTTGCCTGACGTTGAAATTTAGAAAACAGTAGGTCTGGTAGGTTGGGAAGGCATTCTGAAACTTCCGCTCCAAAAGATAGAAGAATGGCAGACTTCGGAGGGATTATCATTTTCTTTAGCAAACCTTGGTGGTGATTCCGAAACCTGCTGCTTGAAAAGTATTTGTATCCGACTTGGAAACACTTTTCTTTCTCTGCGAAATCAACTGTTTCAGAATTGAGACATTTTGGAATTACGGATCAAACAAATCTTAAAGTGTTTCTTACTGTTGCCATGATTTAGCCACTACTAAGCAAGTGAATAGTGCAAGGAAAATAGGGCCTTGTTACTGTCACACTATGTTCATATTCCCATTTATTTGTAGTTTGATTTGATTTAATGCCTTTTATTGTTTAGTGGCTCATCTGAAGAAATCAAACTTGTGATTCTTACAAAAGCTGAAAACAAGGTATATTCTTTGCTTCACAAAATGATGATTTCAGGGTTATTTTCGAAAATTCCACTCAGAGAATATTTGTCAAATTTTCTATTTTACACAGTTGTGATAGAAGCTCTCCCGCAGATTAATCAAACCTTTCCCATCAAAATTTGTAAAATTATTGCTCGATCCAGACTCTTTTGCAGATTAGGCAATAGGTTTGTTGCTCTGAATAATTACATATGTGATTTATTGATTGATTGATTGATTTGATTGATTGATTGATTTGATTGACTGATTTGATCTATTGATTGATTGATTGATTTGATTGATTGATTTGATTGTATGATAGGCTACTTTACCCAATAACTAAAGGCTAAATCACAAGGTACTGAAGTAATGGAATGCTTATTGATTGCTTTTCTTGATTATTTTTCCTTTCTTCAAGAAATCATTGCTGCAAGTGCATTCACTTCCAAACTTTGAGCACGTGTACACCCTACAAGTTTCGGGTTGCTCCCGTCTTGCTGCTGTCGAATCGCAGCTGGTGAGTTTTCCTATTCCTATTATTGCATTTTATAGACCACCGTAGTTGGTTTTTTAAAGCTGAAAATTTCGTTTTTATGATGCGCAAAGTATCTCTGTGTTGATATTTATAGAGAAGGAGGACGAGGAATATCAACCAATGTGAGATTGTCAACTTACATTTAAAAATTGAGCCTGTGCCAAACCTTCCCTGGATGAAGATTTATATTGTCCAGAAACTTATTGAGAATGCAGTATATATGTAAATTCTTCTTTCAGCACATTGAGGCAATTTAGGATATTTATGTGGGAAGATAATATGTCCTTGATTTATCATTTGTTATTTATTTTCTTCTAGGATGCAATTTATTTCATCGAAGGCGTTGAAGATGACCTGAAAAATGATAGGTACAGTTACTTAATGAAAATGATTATTTCTCTATAACGAAAATGAAAATTAAATGTTAATTCTTAATGAAAATGAAAATGTTAATTCTCTTTAACATTTGGATAATGTCGAATAAATAGTTTTCCTTGCTAGCATAATGGTTCAGTCATAGAGAAGTTTATGCATTTGGCGGGCTGTGAAATAAAAAGTATGGGGCCGATATTCAAAGCTAAAGTGTTAATCTATCAGTCAAAGGCTGACTTAGATGAGAAAAATTTGTTTGGTAAAATCACTCGTCATTTAAACCCAGAAATTTGGAAAATGATGGTCAAGGGGCATGTTTGGGAATGAGGATTCCACAATCCATTCTGGTCCATAATTTACTTGCTATTGAAATTAGAATTCTAATTTTGACATTGACAATGTAAACTTCAATGCTACGTAAATCATGGATCCAAATGGAACGTGGAATTCTCGATTCCCATGCAAATTCCATACAGGCATTTTTTCTAATCGTCGGATTCTAAAGAGCCATGATTTTACCAGACAAAATTGTCTCATGTAAGTTGCCCTTAGGCTGCTTGATGAACATTTTAGGTTTGAATATCGGTCATATACTTTTTATTCCATAGCCCGCCAAACGTGTAAAAGTTTTCTTGACTCACGCGGTAGAAAGGGGTAACATTTTATGATTGCACTTCCTTTATGTGCAAGTCTATTAGGAGATGTAGAAAATGCCATTTTTAATGTTGTTTTTGCTGAAAAAGGCACGTGTTTTGGTTCGGTTTATAGCAGATCACCTATGTTCGTTTCATGTCATTCAATCGAAAGTAGTTTCAGGACGTCTGAGCTTATTGATGAAGATGAAGGTGAAGTTGCGGTTTTTAGCGCCAAGCGCTGGGATCGCAGAAGTAGCAAAGCGCTTATCGAGTCCGCGACCCTTTGTCATGATGCTCAAGTGGCAGGGCCCTATTGGGTTTCGAACCCACTCCGTCTGACTGTTCTGACTGCAAAGTCAGAGGATTACAAAACTGCCCCACAACACCTTCGCTCATTATCACTAATTTTTCTGAACAGCATGTTCGATGACGATGAAAACAATAATGATGATATGGATATTGTAACGATAAGATTGAGATGCCTCACTGAAGCATTACCAAGCAGCAGGTAAAAATGCTTTGCTTTTGATTTTATTAAGAACTACGTTTATAGACTTATTACGTTTAAATTTGAAATAATTGATGCAACTCTCTTCTACAATCCTAGCCATAAGTGTTGAGAATGTTTGCAAAATCTAGAATGTTTCATTTAGCACCCCCCCCCTCCGGCGCCCCCAATTCAATGTTGTTTGTGAAGATATCCTAAAATCTGATAACTTCGTATCATCTGAAGACAAAAAACAACATTGAGATAGGGGAGAGGGGGGAAGTGAACAGTTTGACGGTATTTTGATAGTGAGGTCTAAAAAACAGGGGAAAGTCGATATTTTCTCAACACCTTATGGCCAGGATTGTAGTCTTAAGAAGTAAATTCCTTCGTCAGTTTGATTCATTCTACAGCTATTTTCTTATTAATTCTATAGATATATTCATTCGATTTGATTCATTCTATTTTTATTTTGTTTTTCTTTTATTCCTATATTTAACGTCTGTCTCAAATTAGATGGCACACAAAATTTGTGATTCTGTCTAAGTTACCCATCCAAACACTTAAGTTGTTTCAATCGCGGGGTCGTGGCATGTAATTTAAGACAATCATTAGTTTTAATCTCTATGTTAAATTGGCCTCGGGGTAGTCATAGCCTTTTCTCCTCGGTGTGTCGTTCCAGTAGTATTGTATAGTTGTGTAGTAATCTTGTAAAGTATCGTAGCTTATAAATGTATGTCGTATTCTTTCATTGAAGCAAAACATGATTCTTGTTGTCAGATTTATGAGATTACTGCAGAAACAAAAATTTGATCAAGCAGAAGAGTTTGCAAAACAATTCAACTTAGACGTCGAGGTATACAAGTCTTTTTGTTTATCTTATTTCACGTTTTTCGCTCACATAAAAGGAGGGAATAATTGAAAATTTATAAATAGATATATGGAAAGTAAATTTCTTGCTGCAGATTGAAATTGAAATATGAAGGGAATAGCTTAAATCTTGTATAGTAAGCAAGAGTCTGTAGCTTTGATGGTTAGCAATTTAACATTTGATAACATAACAACGTCAAAAAGTTAACAGCGATACAGAAACCACTGCGTCTCCTACGATGATGATGCTATCAACAGTGCTCTTTGGATCTATGAAAAACTATCTAATTTCTCTTCGTGCAGTTCATTTCATTCTAAAGAGCAACAACATTTTACTGATCGATTTTAAAGTTGATTCACCCTTGCCATTCCAATTATCTTCGTCTTTGCTTATTTTTCAGCTCGTTTATTGTGTCAAAGCGTCAGCTATCCTGGACAAGCTTGAGCCATGGGGAAAGTCTGTCCCCAAGACTGTCGAAGATTACGAGAAAGCAATTGCAGAGCTGAAGGCTTGCTTGAATGAAATAAGTGTAAGTCTGCGTCAATTTTTCAGCTACTGTTTCCTGTTGTTATCTTTTCTGATACGAAAATCTCAATGATAACTTTATGGTTCAAGTGATAGCAAATCTTTCATTACTAGTAATTTATTGTATGCTTTTACCATTCTAGGATACGTCGCAGATCATAACATGCTGTCTAGCCGCAGCGTTGCCGACTTTCCATGCTACTTTTGATCTTCTGAAGTATGCCAAAGAGAGGGTTAGTGTATTAACATACGCTGTACAATTTAAGGCGCTAAAGAACCCTTTCTTCTTTGTTAGTTAGGAAGATAACAACGGTTTCCATGATAATGTTTGGGTGTTTGATTGATCATTTGCAGAGAGGTGGGGGGGGGAGGTCTTCTTTCTGAGAGGCCCGTTCAAGTTACTTTTCTGTTTTTGTTTATAAATTATCTGTTATCTATACATACATCTTGAAATTATTGTATGTGGCTGTCGTAGTTGGAACTCGCTGGCATCATGTCCTTTCCAGCTATGGCAGCCATAGAAAATTTACATTAGTTGTAGTTTTGCATTTTATGTGGTAAAAAAAGATAACGACCAAACCTATTTGAACTTTGCTAACCTTGTTGGACAGTTTCAGTTTACAATTTCTTTATATTCCATTTCAGCTCGATTCTAAGGAAGGTGCATGGTCATCTACCCCAAATGTTCAGTTGGTAATTTAAATCTTCATTTTCCATCTTTTTTCCATCTACCGAAGTTACTTTTGAGTACGACTAAATGCCACTGAAAAGTTTATGTTACACACTTTGGTCATTTTTAATCCTGTTAATGATATTGCTAGTCATTGCCAGCTTTGATCGGACTTGCTTCCATCGTTTCCTTTCAAAAGAGGCCTTGGAGGAACTAGAAGATATTTGTTTTGTTATAAAACTGGCAATATCCAGGTTGTGAAATGAAAGGCCGAAGCCTACCGTCGAGAAAATAATTTTGTTCACTTGAAAATTAACCACTTCACTTTGCAGCTTTTGGATGGGTTGAATCGACTTGTAACATTCGAGGTAGCATTTGGTGCTAAAAACTTCAGGTAAGTTGGATTCGGACGGTTTACTTCAAGTGGTTTTTAAAGATTTTAGATGCTTGTCCTGAAGACGGCTTCAGGGATTTCTTGTCATGATTCTTATCACAGTCTTGCCACGTCGAAGTTAATTCGTCAACATGGAATATTTTTCGCAGGCATACGTTACAGGCATTCACGAGCCGTAGTGCCGCAGGCCTACATCAGCTAAATAGCTGCTCACATACCTAGCCTGCGTTAACAAATGAACTTGCTTGCTTGCATAGTTTCGTTTTCAAAATTTTAAAAGTTCACTAAAATTTGATACATTATGTGCATGGTATAATGCTTCTAAAGTAACTTGCGTTACCTTGAAGGAGCTCTGTCACGCAGGTGATTGGTTTAGAGAACAAAACTTAGACAAAAAGAAGGAGCTAGAACTAGAACCTGAACTCTTTGAATTTATCACATGATAAAGAATTCAGTTCAATTCGCGAAACGATATCTCCAATTCTTGCTTATAATCCTCCAATTCTGATAATTCTTTCAAATCCTCTTTACAACCTCAGCCAATTATAAACGAGGCAGATTGCCTTTAAAGCGATAGTAAAGTCTTAATTTTTCTTCATTTTCCGTAATACAGTGTTGCAACATGGAAGCCATTCCGAGATGCGTCTCTCCTCGATGAGGTCATCAGCTGTTTTGACAGTGACGTTGCTGCTGCTATTGTCATCTGGAGACGTCATCAGGTATGTCTAGACTTATAAACAAATACCTAATTCCAAATGCAGAAATAGATCATTCGAACTGATACTTTATTCACCATGGTATGTAAAACCAGCTTAGACTAAACCAGGTTATCAAATACTGTATTGTTGGTGGTAAATCCAACAAATCATTTGATTGGCTCAAATTCAACAAGTCATTTGATTGGCTCAAATTTAGCCTGGTTTAGATAAAGCTGACTTGATTGCGTCAGGATGTGAATTATGGGCGGACTTAGACTATTTTTGTAGATAGATATGACTTGTCGTTAATAAATCAAATCAAATCAAATCAATCAAATCAAATCAAATCAAGGTATACACACATAAGTTGAAGCTTCACCTAGCACTGAGTAATCGTCAGGACGCTATGATTTGGTTTGAATAGATTATTCTTACATTTTGAACAGAACCAACAATTAGTTTGATTTACTCATTCATGACAGCCTTTTCATTCTGCGGGATCGATCTGAACTTAATCTCCAACAGTTGTCTATTCCACTGATCCTCTTTGGATTTTGTTCCCCAATTTATCTAATCGGGGCGTAGGCCTGTGGCCCCTGTGTGGAGGAAATGCAACTGACATTTGTTTGGCTCGTCTTTAGTTTGTTTGTTTCTCGATTTAAAATTACCACTCATTTTCAAATTGGTTTGAACTTTTCGAATAGAATATGAGTAAGGGATCGTCTCCAAATATTCGTATCAAATTCGTATAGGGAATTCGTAGCATTATACGATATTGATACGATATTTTATATGCCACATACTATTTAATTCGTATCTTCACCTTTTAGAATTCGTATAAATTCGTATACAATTCGTATGTGATTCGTATGCAATTCGTATCAAATTCGTATAAGCAATTCATAAACACAATTCGTATCAAAATCATATAAGCAATTCGTACACACAATTCGTATCAAAATCGTATCAAATTCGTATCAAATTCGTATCATAATTCATATAGAAATCAGACAATTCGTATACAATGCTTATCTCTTGTGCAGCTATACGAATTAAATCGTATAATACCTTTCACGCAAACGATTCAATTCGTATCAATTCGTATAAAAGCTATACGATAATTTGGAGACGATCCCTATATATCAAATGAGTAAAGTATATTCTCTCATAGCCTGAACTGGAGCCTGGATTCACCTTGGACAACTTGAGAATATTTCTTGCATCAATCCCAGATAGCATTCCATCAACAAAAATCATTCAGTGGCTACGAGAAGATTTTGTTCCATTTGTATTCACAAAGCTTCCTGAAGGACAGGTACCGATGCAACAAATCAATATGTTATTTAAAGGGTTTGTGCAAGGTTAAAAGCTTGCATTTGCACAGAGTAGAAATTCTAAAAATATCTCATTCAAATCGAACTTGCACACAGAGTCAACAAAGGATAGTGCCACAATAAGATTTTCATCTCGCCACGAAACAATGTTGTGTCGGAGTAATTTCTTTGTTCTGTTTATAGAGGAGCCTATTTACCATTGCACATTAGCTTTAAAGGGAGAAGACATAGCAAATATGAGTGGCCGTTATGAATAGGCGGCTAAAATTAGTACCTATGCACTCACTGATTCTTTCCTACACAATGAAATAGCATGTGTTAAAGTTATCAAATTCATGTAAACTAAGCCGCCATCTTTAAAAAACAGAAAATAAATTAAAAGAGAATCAACCGTTTTGTAAAACGTTTCGGTGTTAAAATCTTCGTCAGTTAACTTTACAAGAGGACAGCCGAGTATTTATACATTTTAAAAATCTTATTTACATAACAATGTATTTTCACAACCTTAATTAAAATCCTAGTTATCAAATTCAATAGGCCTGGACCTGGCCGATTCCTTTACTTTAATCTTGATTCGATAAAGAAAGATACTCAGGTGCATAGCGTTTTTTAGCATCAACACAATGATGACCCCCAAACAGCTAACACTTTTGATATAGAACGGTGAAGTGCAGCTTCCTGTATACAAAGCTTATTTAATGCTTTTCAGTTTGTTGAGAAAAGGAAAATCTATATATATATATATATATATATATATATATATATATATATATATATATATATATATATATATATATAAGGCAGGTAAACGATTATCCAATTAGCTTTGTTCTTTTGTTCTCCATTGTAAATTTAACAATCAACACAATGGGAAGACAATATTCCAAAGAAGATTTGATACGGCAATCATTCCCTTTTACTGCAGCTTCCTTTCATAAAGGTGATGATATCCTCGCTGATCATGCAGTCATTTGCAGTCAATTCTACCTCACCTCCTCTTCGCAACGAGGCTTCTCCATTATCGAGTGTAGTGATGAAGAATGTAGTAATATTTTTAGCGAGATTATTTTGAGATTTTGAGTGCTGATAAATTGCTTCTGGCTTTTTGATAGCGTGCTTTTGAGGAATTTATTCTGTTTGGTATAAAGTTTTATCTCACTATTTGTTCTTTAGATGGTTCTGGCAAGATGGCTAGACACAAGAGCAAGGCACATGGAAATATCTGAAAAGGTATTTTGAAAATCCTTGCGTTCAGTGTCCTATCAGCTATAGTCTTTGTAGACCTCACCAATTTTTTTGCACCTGCGAGCTTAAAATTTTCATCCTTCTTTCTAAAGAACTGAGACCTATTGGAGACATATAGATGGCATAAAACCTTACTATGTACCATTGTAAAAGAAACTAAACATGAATGAGCCTGGATAGTTTCTTGTAGAGAGGTATTTTATTCAGCAAAATCAGGCCTGAGTTTCTTATAATGCAGTTTCTTAAAGGCGGGACTTTACTGTAACTGTTGTACCATATACCTTTTGTTATTTTTAATTACATCAGGAAGCATTAAAGTGAAGTGGATTATTTTCGTCGACGCTAGCCAATCTCTGTTTATTTTCTTTCAGGAAAATTGGCCTTATAATGCATTAGAACTGGCTGAAGTAATGTTCAAAGCTTTCTCAGATGTTGCAAAAACGACGTACGGCAGAGGAAATGCCACACCAGCACAGTTTGCAATGCAAGTAAGTGATAAAACGAATAGACCTTTTAATTGTTCTGAAAAAGAATCTCAATCGAACGATGTTTGTTTACATTTTAAATTATTTTCGAATCTGCACAATAGCGGTAGAAGCCTTCACGCAACTCGATCGAACTTCGCGTGTAAAAATGTATGAAAAAATCGCTTATCCAGTCTCTTTCGTAGAATAGCTAAAAGGTGTCTTGGCAAAGGGTAGAATATTAGATTGACTTGAAGCACTTCTTTGCTAAGGCCTCTAAATTTCATGAAGGTTTGGTGGATCTTGGGATCGTGTCAAGCAAATATAAAATACTATCAAAGCTGTGCTAGAAAGGGTGTAAAACGTGGAAATTTATTTTTGAAAGGAAAGCAAAATTTAATCTTGAAAGTGCCTTTTTGTGTTTCAAAACCATGTACATATAATGGCACCTTGCTTTTGATATACGCCTGATATGTGTGTTTTGCTACAACGATGATGATGTTTTCTTCAATATTGCTGATAGGTGTGTAAGCTGAGTATTCCATGTTCCAATCAGAAGAAAGACTCGAAGGTAAGTTTACTAGTTCCATATTTATTGTATTTCGTGGTCTTTTGCCCTGAAACTATCTGAAAAATTTAAGCAAAAAACGATAGCTACTGCTGCTTCATGTGCCACTTTTTGAAAGGTACCTATCAATCAAAATTTCTTTTGTTAATTCATATTTCATTGAGATGAATTCCGAAATGTAAACTGAAAGGGGTTGACCAAATTTATGATTTTGTGAGAATTATTCTATTTCAGAATCTTTCAAACGACATAAGCAAAGAATTTCCAACAATATACAGTTGTAAAGTAACATAGGTGGTATGGGATCTAGGGTAGAGTGGGAGCAAAATGGGCCAGTTGAATTTTGGTTCTTAAATGGATGTTGCAACTTTTCAAAGGAGGTTGTAAACTTGTCTTACTGACCCAAATTTTTCAATCGAAGCAAAATGAGAATGAAATCCTTTGACCCCGTTAACCCCCACTCTGAATCATCTCGTCTCTGCCTTATTCGTCTGAAAGAATTCCACTTCCAAATCTCACCATGTAAACTGAGATAACTCTTTTTACGTTGACTAAATTCGAGCCTGATTTGAGGATATATATGGAAAACTAGTTGTTTGGTTTTAACCTGTATACCCGCTTCTTCCTGTGCAGGTAATTGATGAAGATTCTTTGGCTGGTGCAATGGCAAAACTTGCTGATTTGGTTACATGCTTGAGAGAGATCAGTGTCTTACACAGTCAGTTTGCATGCAAGCTCAGTCTTCATTGCTATCAAAAGGTATGAGTTGCTGTATCTCTCAGTGGTCGACGCTCATATTATCTGTACAACTGAGTACGTTAAATAGCAGCTAGGCAATTACTCAGTGATGTTATCACCAGGTCTGCCAAGAGACTTTGTGGAAAATAAAATGGAGCTGGGGCTGCTGGAGAAATTGTGTCAGTTTATAAGATTACGTGATCTGATATTGATCCAATATTTTGATAACATTTTGTTGAGCAACACTCTAGAGACTCTGAGCAGCGATAAGAATGCTCTTTTTAGCACTCTATTCTCCACCATAATTTTATGTAGCCCCCCCTTGAAGTCGGGATCTGGGCTGGGGTAGGGGGAGGGGCAGTCTGCCTATAGTACCCTCCTGTCCGCGAGGCGGGTTATGGCAGCATTACAGGGTTCCATGATTTGTTTCGGAAGGCAATAGCCTGATTTTCATTTTGCCGTTCACAAACGTGAATCGTTGCTTAACAGATTCGTGGTGTTAGATAGAATAATCACCCAAAGGCTGTTGCTTTTGAAAGCTTTCCTAGCAAAACAGTCAAAATAATTTATCTTCTCTGTAATAGTTTCTCGTGTGTGGCAAGACTCTTATTAGTTAAATTTTTGTCTTGAGAGCAAGTGGAGCCTTTTCCTTCTTCCTGTAGCATCTTCCGTCCTTGACGTTATAAGTACAAAAGCGAATATACATTTCAGGAAAGCACAAAGACGATAGCGTTCAGACTGCTTGACAGAGTGCTAGCACCTGAATTAATTCCAAGTACGGTAGAGAGTTACGTCAAGCCATACGCAGCGAAACATAACTTGATAGCTGATGATCTGCTCCTCGCTTATGTTGATGTAAGTACCATAAATCTAATGTAAGTTTTCAGAGGACGAGTGTTTATTTCGTGGGCTCACGTAAAAAACTTTCTTTAGCTCACGTAAAAAGGAGACTGAATGAAATATTTGTTGTTTTAAGGTATAAACTTATGCTCATTCGAAAAACTCACAGTTTAAGGGCAAGATATCGCCACCTAAGCTGCAAAGGAAAGATTTATTGTGATAAGCCGATGCCATATTTAGCTTTCTCAAATGTGACCTAATGTGAAGATCTTTATGCATGTAGATCACTATTAACTGCCAGGAAATACTGTTAAATTGTTTGATATCCTTTTCATTTTCGAGTTGTTGTAAAATAGGGTCAGTATGTTTGCAAACCACCAATTTGATATACAAATATAACTGTGAGTTGAAAGAAACTTTGCAGTTAAGCTGCATGTATCGAATAAAGATTATTCAACAAAAAACTTGAAAGGGAGAAACCTTTTCGAACTGATATTTCTTTATCCTGATGCTTTTCCAATTTTGTAATTTGATGAGCTGCACTAGTCTAATTTTTTTGCTTTCCAATCTCAAAGGATCTCACTGAGAGACGTCCTGGTTTGGCAGGCTCAATTTGGTATTCAAAAATCACTGCTATTGTTGAATGCATCACTGACCAAGAGGTAGGCCCGGTTTTCATTAAAGACTCTGCGCTAACCAGCAACCATTGCACGCATTCTTTGCAGAACAAAAGACACAGCACTGTGTATGTAAATTGCAAAGGCCGTTTGAAAATTGGAGAAAGGGAGTCTTCAAGGGAAATTTTGGACTCTTCAGATTTGTCTTTGTTAAAAGCTCTATTCAGTTAGAAACTTGATCCGGTGATTTGTTTTGTTATCAGAAAGGAAAGCCTGTTCCCACTGGAATGAGAAATCCCTTTTGCGCTAAATGTCAAATCTTCCCATCCTCATCTTTCAGTTAAAATGCAAAGCAACATTACGTGTTATGAGTTCAGCAGCTGTCCCTTGGTGCTCTGATGTCCAACAACTTGTTGACTCAGTGATGAAGTCAAATCCCAAGTGAGTGTCAAATTGCAGATTTAGTATTGCTTTGTAGTGTTGAAAAGTGTCATACAGAAAAACCCCGCGTATAAGAACCTAGTGACGTTAAGAACCTACAGGCTGAAATTCTGAAATTAGACCCCCTCCCAATCTATAAGAACCCATTCAGCATGGAATTTGAAATAGGTTCTTATTCGTAGAGATCATCAAATTAGATCAAAACTCCAGTTGCTTTGTCATTGAACCTATACAGACTCACGCTGCCATATGTGCATCTTGCAAAGAAATATGAAGATGCTTTGAGAGCTTTTCATTGAATTCTGGAAGATTTCTGCTTCTTCCACGAACTGCTGTTGTGAATAAAGCCTCATGAATTCAGGTGCCGCTGAACTGACAGTAAATAATGAGCTTGAAGGTTCAATCTGAACAAAAGAATTACCTGAAAGTCCTGAATAAAATAAGAACCAATTTAAGACCCTGAACAGCCTAATTTCCCACTAAATACTCAATATATAAGAACCTAGTCAGGCTGACTTGCGAAATTGTAGATTCTTATACGCAGGTTTTTACTGTATCTTTAGAAATGATGGTGTGATGGTTCTTCAAATGAATTCCGTGAAAGTACCTCAAGGTACCTGGTGTCCCAAAAGAGGTACTCCAGTTTAAGAAACCACCAGAATTCCATTTTGATTCAAATTCTCAAATTTTTTTCTTTGACAAGTAGATCAAAGATGAAATTATTTTCCATGCATAGTTGATCTTGTAATTTGTTGTAAGATTATTAATTGCAGTTCCCTTCAATTTTCAGGGCTTCCTGGTTTGAAACTATACTGCAACAACACTAATGATTACTAGATCAATTTCATAATGAGTTAGTATGGTTATAGGTGTCAGAAGGAAACGCATACCGTCATTGTAGACGTGAAGGATAGTGGGAATTCTCAATATATTGGCTGTTGGAGGCAAAATCAACGATTTTCTCGAACTGCAAAGAGCTCAGAATGATTTTTGCGTTGTTTTTTATAGCAATGAAAGCCTGAAACAGCAATACCAGTTCGCAGAACTGAAAGCAACGATGATGCAGTATGGGATCAGGAATTACGTCAACCAAGATCCAGTTATAGGACTTGTAAGTAAACATCAATAGTTAATTCTTTCAGCGAATTCATGACAACGGATAGTTGGAAGGACCTAAAAGGCCCCTTTCTTTGGGTGCCACTCTTCCAAAAATTGTAGCCTTTCGTGCTTAAATTTCATTTGAACCAGACCAGCGTGTCAAATTAGATAAGAAGTCTGTCTAGCAAAGCAGAAAAAATGTGCATGGACTTGGTAAAGATTCTTGTTTTGAAGCCATGCAGCCCCAGAAAATCTCAAGAAGATTTCAAGAAAAACATCATTTACTTTTCTCTCTAATCCCGAACTACCATGATGCATTACTTGAAAGATGTTGCTTTTAATATCAGAGCAGGCTTCTGTTGTCAAGCAAATTATTTCGGGCAATTTCTGTTTCGTAAGTCAGACCCATTTTGTAACTTTTTGGTATATTGTATTGATCATGGCGTTTATTTCATTCGTGGCATTTCATTTCAGGGTACAATTCACTATATATTCTCATGTGACACTGAAACTGCTTTGGAAGATGCAATGCAAGTAGTTAGAACTTATCAGATTGAAGAATGTGATGCGTACTTTTTCAGAATCAAAAGCTGGATCGTAAACGATAAGGTTGGTTTGACCAAGTGCAACAGAAGCCTGTATTCCCCAACCTAAGGTTGGTTTGACCAAGTGCAACAGAAGCCTGTATTCCCCAACCACTATCAGTATCTATTGGAGACGATAAAGATACTTTTAAATTTCTTATCTTCTTCCTTTTCAAGCAAAATTTGAATTGAGGAAGCTGCAATTTTAGTTAGTTCTTGAAAATAGATTGCTAACTCAAGAGCTGAATATGCAAGTCTAAAATTAGTTTATTGCATTTTGATGATTTCGACATATGCGTAAATTTCATTTAGTCAGATGAAGGATAGCTCACATCGCGTAGGTGTGTTCTTTGTCCTTTTTTTTTTGATCACCTTCGTTTATTTTCCAATGCATTTCATTCATCCGAAAATAACTTTATTAACTTAGCTATAATGCACAGAAAGTAGCGAGGTCAGTCTAGCAAGGTTGTATATAAGTGTACCAGATGAAGACAACACGGAAAGCACATTACTTTTATCGCTTTTCCGTTCATTCGATATATTTAACGAGAATATCACTGAAAAGGGATGGGCTGATGGGATCCTGTCTTTCAGAAAAAGCTTGCTATCAACCATTGATTCTCCATACCTTAGAGAGCTTTTTATATTTGCCTACTTAGCAAGTTTCTGTTGAAAGCATGCAACTGTTTTCTCTCAACAAACCTACCAATGCAACTTCAAAACATTTTCCTATTGTACTGCTATAAATGAGCCTGCGTGCAGCCTCAACTCCTCCTCTCAGGAAAAGCCTCAACTTCTCCTTCCTTCGAGGAGAAGTTGAGGCTGCACGCAAGCTACTGTAAATTCACTTCGTTTCACTTTAAAGGATCGTACTAAATTTTCATAAAAGTCCTTACTTATCAAGGTCGCAGACTATTCTATGTTGCTTCCTTTCTATTGACTTTCCAAAGATATTTTGTGGAGAACATGAACGCATTCTAAGAGATTTACCCTCACTGATGACACTTCTAGTTTTACAATTTTTGAAGTTTAAAAGATTTTTCTTTCAAAATGAAAACCTGATCCTTGAAGATTAGGTGCTGATGGCATCTAGGACGATCATTCTAGGACGCTGATGGCATTCAGCATTCAGTAGCAATTTTTATTATCTCTAAATTTGGCTGCCTTTTCATCAAAAACAAGGAAAATTGTCTACGGAATTTCGCACAAGAATATTTTCATTGAGAAAACCTATGTCCGTCCGACATGTATTAACAGCATAGCATATTAAAGAAGAAAATGATGCCAAGATTCGATCCGATCACGAAGCATTTAGATACCTAAACTTAAAGCAGTGTCCATCCAACGCCTAATCGTATGTCATTGAAGGTAGTCATGATATAGACTCTGTTTGTCTTTAAGTACCTAAAATTAAATTGTACTAGCCGACACATGATCTCTAAAGTTCCTTAAAAGACACCATATTTAGTGATTTTATTTTATGTTTTACTTCGATAGGTCGAAGAAAGCTGCCATCTCCTGCGGACCTTGAATGTACAACTGAGCGTTCAAATTGCTGATAAAGTTATCGATTGGGCAATCTCATCTGTGGAAGATCCCCCTCTTGATGAAGAGGTAAGTCAAATAGTTGCACCAAAGTATGAGATGTCCTGATAAAATGTCCACTTTTTTGAATTTTTATTTTGCACATTTTGGCCCTCGTATACTTCAACAACTTACACCGTGATTATTACTCTCGAGACTGAATCCATTTGCTTACGGTATAGACGCATGCGCTTATCTGTGAGTCCATGTAGAATATAAAGACTTCATTTTTTCATATTTTCGGCTGACTGAATAACTATTAATGATTGCTTTGGTTTTATCTTTACAGGACAAGGAATACTGCTTAAAAAGGCTCAAAGCAGCTGTTGAAATAATTCGGATTGTTTCAGCTTTGGGTAAGGATACAAGTTCTATTAACCACTAAACTTTCAAAGAGAATGGACACATCTATACCACATGCGTGAAAACTTGTAACTTTGAGCCCCCCTAGCTCCCTGCAACAGATCCCAAAATTCAGCACTTGATATTTTGTTCCTTGGGCCTTAAATTCTTGATTTATCATTTCAAAAAGCTTTTTCGATCCAAGCACTTCCTTTTCTCAGATTGCTCGATGACGTCATTTTACGCAGTTGCAGCTCTTTCTGTAGTTAAGAGGACTGAAATGAAAAATGTTGACCGTTTTTTGAAAGAAAGGATATCGCATCATTACTGGCAAGAGAGCTGAGTCACATGATAGTATGAAAATATCTATTCTTGTTTTCATGTTGTAAAAGATGAGTCAAGATGATTCATAAAGGGACGACGTCAGGGAATGATTGAAAGCTGAAAAGAGAAAGCTAGTCGAGAACATGCCGATCTGCAGTAGCTGGAAATATTTCTGATCTAGCATAGTAACACGTAAAAGTCTGGCTTAGGATCGTTCTCACTGGCTTTTTAGGCTGTTTTAGCAAGAAAACGCGAGTCAAGAAGATGTCATCATAATTCTTTTGTTCGAGGATGTAAATTACAAAGTGAAATCAATTTCAAAACTTTTGTGAGTCTCCAGAGACTTATTGTACGTTCTATTCTGAAACTGACAACCTTAAAAGCATACTTTTGAAGGCCGCACTGCAAAAAATAGGACGTCGAGAAGGGAAGCAAAATAAGAGATGAGCATATTCACAAATGATGGAAATGCAAGACTGCAAACAGTTCTTAGGGACTTGTGTCTGTGAGCAGATTTCTGAGAGGGAAAGAGCAGGAAAATTAGAATGCTCTAAAACATGCAAAAGTAGCTGCATTTTCAAGGACGTCTGTGTCTTGCTGCTAACAGAGCCTATTAACAAATGTAGCTGGAATAAAGCCATTGTTTCACTTTTCAGCAATTATTATCTGACGTTTCAAGCTTTGATTGGTTATCAAAATGCTTTTGCAAAATTGCCTTTTTCTGCTAATGGCTGTCATTATCCGTTAATCAGCTCCTTGATGTCAATATCAAAATAATTTCTAATGATTCTTTTCTCTCAACAGATTCTGCCTTTAAAGATAACAGAAAAAGCATGCTGCAGGCTTTACGGAGCATTATGGCACTTCAGGTAAAATATTTCACAACAGACTTCATGTAAGGAAGAAGGTTACACGTGGCATCTTTGGTTTACTGTCAATTTACATGTATGAAGTTAGTGAATCGGCAAAGTCACATTTAATTGATCAGACAAACAAACGTTACAAAATGTGATAAATCAAAATGTAGATAGCATTTGTAAACTTGCTGATGTTAGCTGAATAAGCAAATGGAGGCTACAAGAACACGCATTTGTCTCTCAAGACTTCATACATTATTGTGAGCATCTGCAGGTTTCTTTATTTTGATGATTTAACACGGAGCTGTTTCGTTATGTAAAAGATAGCAGAGGATTGAGTTACTCTAAAAGTTACTTTCTCAAGCAAACGATCTCTTAAAAAGTCTAAAGGCATCTGTGTTGTCTGAAAGCTTGATCTTCTCCCGATTATCTGATGTTCACAATCGGCTCTTACGAAATACAAAATGCGATCTAGTTATACCTCGAACGAGAACAGCATATGGTCAAAACTCATTTGCTTCCGTGGAGTTAATACATGGAATAAACTCCATTTTGATATCAAGTTAGCTCCTTCCATCGAGTCATTTAAAGCCAAAGTCAAAGCTCATAATTGAAAATATTCCAGGAAAGCTGGTTTTAATTTTCGTTTTTTTTATTCAAGTTTTTACTAATAGGTATTTTGTATATTTATAGGTTTAGAATATCATTTTAATAGGTTTTCTATTTTTAGATGCAGGGTACAATGTAAAACAGTTTTTCCAACTGAATTGTATCCCTGGGTAAAGAATTTTGAAATAAATACAAAAAAAATAAATGATGGACTTTGATGCAATGCACTTTTGATCTGAGAAACATACGCTTTGGATGGTGCCGATAATCGGTATTTGTAATAATAATGATAATAAATAATAATAATAATAATAATAATAATAATAATAATAATAATAATAATAATAATAATAATAATAATAATAATACTATATTTATACAGGTCACCAGATTCAGCTTAAAAAGCTGCTATCACTCTGGGACCTGTTAACGTAAAAGTAAAAGTAAAAATATATCAATCAAGTTTAAAAGCTTAACAAGTTTCTAAAGTATAAAAAGTTGAAGTTATACATATATATATATATATATATATATATATATATATATATATATATATATATATATATATATATATATATATATATATATATATATATATGTATATGATAATTTTTTTTTTCTTTTTTCTTTTTACATGATGTTTTTTTTTGTTTTTTCAGTTAAGGTGTTCTCTTAATTTGGTTTTAAAACGTAATAATGAGTTTTCAACTTTCAGTTAGTTCGGCAATTTGTTGAATAGCAACAGGGCATGAAGAAATATGTTTCTTCATGCGACCCGGCAAAACTCATACTTAAATTTCCTGCATGAAGAGCCAGGAAGTTGGAATTCTATACAAGAAACAATGTGGGTTGGGCATCAAGGCAACAAAGATTTTCAAGTTATTTAGTGATCTAATGATTTGTTTCATTATCGAAATTAAATTTTTCAAGAAATACAACTAGATATGGTACTTTTGCTTGACTTAGAAAAGATATTCTGAAAATTTCCTGCAAGATGTGATGAACCGGTAATTTCCTACAACCGCCCGCTCACTTGGTCAGGTCGGTTTTCATACCCTGTTTGTGAAATAGGGGATATCACTATCTTGAAGTGACAAAACTTTTTATTCCAGGTGGAATTCAAAACCTTTGTCTCATTTGAAGAATACAATGACCAAGAGAAGAAGGATGAGATTTGGAGAAACTTTTTAATGAATGCAGAGGAAGATCCAGTAAGTTATATATAGTATTTATTCGTTTTTTTTTTAGGTATGCATCTTTGCTGCTCTATCAGTACTATGCAAAGTATTTGCTTCTCATTTATGTGCGAAGTAAAGGAATCCAAAGAATATTATAAACCTTTCCAAACGTTACCATCACTGATCATGATCATAAAACATACCTTGCTGAGTACAAGACATATGAATTGTTGTCCTAGAGGGATTTTATTGCTTAAAATTAGTTTTGTCTTTATTTTGAATGCGTCCGTTCGTTGCTCCTGCTTTATACTCATTGCATAAGTCTCAATAGTATCGTTATTTCAATTTTTTTATTTGAGTGAAAATAAAATATCAGATTGAAAATAAAGAACGAATACAAGGAATCACGTCGTCAGTCTACTCCTGCTTCCCTCTTTCTTACGTCGCAAACTGTTATCCCCTCTCATTTCGTTCCTTTGAATATGTACTGACAGGCTGCTGATTGGCTCTTAAAAATAGCGAGATGCTATTGTTCTTCGAACATCTGCTATTTTCCATTTGGATCTCATTGCTTTTAGGAGCCAGTGAGCTGCCTCCTTGATGCTCGATCTTCATGATTAACTTCTTTACTCATCAGAAATATCATAAAAGAAGATGTTGTAATCCTCTGCCACTAAGCCGATGAAACAAATTTTTCAACATTGCCTCTCTATGTACTCTTCCATTCCCCCCTCCCTCTGTTTTTCTTGTTTTTATGGTTTCGTTATTTCTTAATAAATTCAAATTAAATGATTTCTTTATTAGAAGAAGAGCAAAGTGAAGCTGACAGCTGTTAGCAAAACGAAGGTTATGAGGTATTATTGTTTTTAACTACCAATTCTCATCATGAATACCAATTTTAACTACCAATCTCAACTACCAATTCCCTTTACCTATGTTCCATTTTTCTTTGCAAATTCTGTTTCACATTAGGTGTCGGGTTTTTTATGAAGCTCATCGCAACAAGGAACTACACTCGTAGCTGTCTTCAATGTCATCCCAAACCTTACCCGTCATCTGATGTCCGACAGAGTCTGGTGTATTATCCATTAGTTTTTGCTTTTTACTCCTTCGTAGTATACAGCAGTTGTATGTCAGTTAACGTTGCTTGTCTTTATGTTTTAGCCATAGGGTAGTCATTGTCTTTAATTCCACGTGGTATCGTTCCTGTAGTGCTGTTTAGTAATCAGATTATTAAAGTAGCATGTAAAATTTATTGTTAATTTCCCCTTATATGAAGGTGTTGTGGCGCGTTGGTGTAATCCTCTGACATTGCAACCAGAACAGTCAGGCGGAGTGGGTTCAAGACGCGATAGGGCCCCACCACTTGAGCGCCACGACAAGGGGTTGCGGGTTGTTGCGGATTCGATTAGCGCTTAGCTACTTCTGCGATCCCAGCGCTTTGCGCTAAAAACCGCAACTTCACCTTCACATATATGAAATGGAAAAAACCGTTTTCGCTGGCTGATTTCGATTATGATTATATACTTGATATGAAAGTCACATTTATTTACTCTTAGGTTGGCAGATTTGTTAGGTTTTGATCAGATCACGAGGCAAAAACAAGAAATATCAGTTTACCTGTCAGAAGGAAATATCATCCAGGTATTAAGGGTTATCAGGTACGTATTGGTCAATGATATTTTATAAATACGAATGCTAGCCTCGCTTATCAGTTGTCTTTCAACGCCACGAGAGACGGTCATCAAATCCGTTTGTTTTCCTTACTATGCGAAATTACACCATAATGACTTCAAGCGTTTTTTTTTCTTTTTTTTAAAGAACAGCTGGTCTAATACACAGCAAACATTTTAGGCCCGTCATTCCAACCCTCAACCCCAACCCGCCAATTCCCCAAATCGCAAGTCTCGTTGTTAGTCTCGTTAATCTCCATGACCGTCCGCTACACAGAAGTCACAGAAATGAATAAATGTCTGCCATTGGTCTTATATAGCGACATAAAAGCTTTAACTTGCTGGTTATTTTTAAAATTGCATTAGCATCAGTAAATGGGTTTCCAAAATGCCGACACGCTTATTTAGATGTTGCATTCAATTACAAATGTGCATATCAGATTTTGAAGTTTTTGCATTAATCGTGCTTCATTTTTGACGTCACAATCTTCTCTTTTGAAATTTATTTATTTTTTCTTTACTTTGATAAAATATATCATATATAAACAGACATGAAACACAAGATGAATTGTGATATGATGGATTAGAGGTAAAGAGATATACGTTGTCGAATCAGCTCCAACCTAACTTTAATTT
Source organism: Aurelia sp. 4 Dawson et al 2005 (assembly GCA_964019985.1). Lineage (NCBI taxonomy): Eukaryota > Metazoa > Cnidaria > Scyphozoa > Semaeostomeae > Ulmaridae > Aurelia > Aurelia sp. 4 Dawson et al 2005. The sequence goes on along the minus strand of OZ026494.1, from coordinate 2,356,214 downwards.
TAACAAATACCGGGTGAGCCAGCAAAAAGTTCCCTCTTTTGAAAGTTTCTAATATCAAGAATACTTGACGGATTTGAATGATTTTCTACTTAAAAGCCGAAGGATGAAGCGTGTTTGATTTTCTCGCTGTCTTCCCAGCACTAGAAGTCTAGGCGAATTCAATTTTACGACAACTTGATGTTGTTTTGGACCCAAACATTTATTTAATGTAAGATTTCGAGCCCCAAATATTGGTATGGACGCCAATATGTCAGTACCCCGTGAGATGAATAAGTACCCCCTATAAATGAGTACCCGCTTGGAATCAATATCTCCATCTTCTGCCAAAATAGAGACACGAGAAATGGAATTCCAACAAGAAACCACTTAACAATGTACAAAGACACATTGTTTCACTTGTTAACTGAGAAATGGCATTCATCACAAGACAAAGATGTGCAACAATGGCTGAGTTATATTGATAATGTGTACAGATTGTCAGCATTTGGCACTGGACTTTGCAACGAAGGTATGTGTGTAAGAATACCATCAAATTCAGGCCTCATTGAAACATTCTGTGCTTGCAAGCAAGTAGCTTGGATAAATGTGCCCGCAATCAAATCACTGAAGTACAATAAAGACATCAAAAACTAACGCGGAATGATATTCCGTGCCTGTGACTGGTGCTTATGCACCCGCGTGATTGTCGTGGATTACGAACCATCAATGTTCAAAGCAATGGTCATCTCCCAAAAAGGAAACCTGTGATCATGTGCAGAATGCATGTGTGGTTAGAATGTGGGCGGAGAATCCAATCACAATTCTAGCAAGGATTAGCAAAGAAACAAAGAGATTCTAGCACATGGTAATAAGTTTCTCGGCTGTTGATCTGCTTTGAACATTACAAGCAAAACAAAAGACTAAGACAAGAGGTGCCATCAAATGAATCAATTGGAATTGGGGGACCTAGCACGTGTCCCTTTCAGAAAAACTCCTAGTTTATTAGTGCCAAGTGTCCAAAACTAATTATGTTTGCTTTATTGACTTATCATGCTATGTTTTATTCTATTTCTAAAGATACTTTGGCAGGATCAGCTATTGATTCCGAACCTGACATCCTATCGAAAACCAACGTAATATTGTTCCATTTTATATCAAACGAATGTGCAACCATATGGAGACAGGAGCAGAAGGGCAGATTAAAAGGATAGTGAATTATGTCAACCCTGACGAATCATTGACGAATTGTGTGAGACCTACATTAAAACTGTTGCCTGCGAGCAAACGACGTGGAAAAATGTGCTTGAAATCAAACCACTCTGAGTACAGTAAAGATACGAGCAATTAGGATGTAATGACATTTTATGCCTGCCGGTGGCGATCGTGCGCTCGTGGGCATTAGTAAGGTCCCTAAAACATTCCGCCGTTGTTTCAACATTTGATGAGATAGCTCATGCTTGCGGCCTTTCGTTGTCTGTCACAGTACTTTAATACATTTTGCACAATTAATTTAGTAGCACTGACTCATGGATGATTTCTTTTGTAGATGACTTGAGAGATTTCCTGGAGATAACAAAATTGCTCAGACTGGCTACATCAGTTTCAGAACAATGTGAAAGTGCTGATTACAGGCAAGATGCTGCCAGGTAAACGTATTGCTCTTACTCTTGTGTTGCTTCTAGATTTTATGTTTACTACTGGGCGAGTCGATGAAAAGGTATGACGTTTGAGAACATGCTACTCCCTGAATATCAAAGAAATGATACTAACAACTTGCTTGTTTCATTCCCGATGTGTCCAAGTATGTTCAGTAATTTACCCGACCTTAATTTGCCATTCCTTCCCCTCGAAATGGGAGAATTTACGCAGAAAGCCTCTTTCAAAAAAGCTGCAAAAAACGAGTGAAAACGGCAAGCAAGATTTTCCTTTCTTCTCCTGCCTGGCAATAATGAAACTTGCATGTGTTGATGTATTTTGTCCTCTTTGGAGAACTGAATTCCCATCAATAAGTTATTCATACTTGGGGAAGACTTTATCTCCCCCAAGAAGTGCGTTATTTAATTTCATTAACAGGTGATCTTCATGAACGTTTAGGCTAATTGCTACTTATAAAAAGCATGAAACACCCAGCCTTAGCTAATTTAGAACAAGTTTCATGATTCAGTAAGAATAGACGAGGCCAGAATGATTCAGTGAGGCCGAACAAAGTGTTTATTCACAGGAGCGTAACAAGCGAAGTGAAGCTGTTTTCTTCTCTAGCTCCCTCTGTCCTTAGTGGTAGTAGTTTTTTTTATGTTGTAATCAATTCTGCCATGCTTCCTTCCTTGGTTATGTGTTCCAAAATCCTCATTTTTTGTTCTTTGACTCCCTTCAGTAGCTCTTTCTCTGTAACTTACAACATAGCTAAAGTTAAAGAAAGCACTGAAAGAAAGCTGCCATGTTTTTGAGCATCACTTTCAATTTTTATTATCATCCCTTTAAGATTTCTTACTTTTCTCGTCTATTTTTTAGGCAAACAGACACATTTGCAAAGTGGAATTTGACTGATCGTTATGAGGATGATGGAATGGTTCTGTATTCTCCTGACGTCATACCTTTGCTCAAACGATATTACAAAGCTTGTTTTAGAGGTACATTATAAATTCGAATTTTGGCCTTATTTTTTCATTCTTTGAAGAGGATTGGCACGCCAAATATTACTGGCTTAGGTGACTCTGCTGGTGGGCCAAGTGGCTGAGCCGCTTCTACAGTTTTCGTCATGTGACCGAAATTAAGCTCGGTCGAGTGAGGCCAAACTCCGGATGGTTGACCTTACCTCGCAACTCACATCGCCGTCCTTCAGAAGGGAAGTTAAACTAGAGGTCCCATGCCTCACCGCGGCTTTCTAGAAATCATGACATGCCCCTTCAAAACATATGAAAACAAGCAAGCAAACAAAACAAACTTTTAAATTTGCGAATTGCAAAATCATTAGAAAAATCATTAGATGTTTCGAAACATTTAAATGTTTCGTTACTTAGCGTTGGAAGCGTAACTGTTTGGTTTTCCCCTTAGAATAACTTCAGCGAATCATGAATTTGAACTCAGAATGGATTTAAATGAATTTCGTGGCCAACTTGTCCGAAGGGGTTGCAATCCTTAGGTGTGTGCCAATGGTGGACACTGCAAAATATTTGGGGAGCGAAGCTACTGTTACCGTTGAAAACCACTGTTTTTCTTATTGTTTTCTAAACAAAGATCTTTGTACCAGCCAACATTGGATGGGATGATCGTACCCCCGCCCCAAGTATCCGCCAATGCAATGCACCAATTTGAAAATGGAAATTCTCAACACATACCAAATTGTTTGTCAAGACAAAACAGGAAGCTGTTCTGCATCTATTCTTCTTACTTAGATGTTGTATATATCTAGTCCTTTCTCTCGTTTTCAACAGTCAGTCTCATAGACCCAAGCAAAGATTAAACCTAGATGAAGTCGATTCGTTGTGCAGATTCTTCAAAGCTGGAACCTCGAGCTTGTTTATTTAAGGTGTCTGATTAAACTTGACTACATTAGGCTTGGTTAGTTATCTGATATTTTGAATTGTCCTTTCTTGTAGAGAACCACCACCATGTCAGATTTGAAACTCATCACATATCAGGTGGATACACAACAGGACAAGGTTAGTACCGTACCGGGGGTGCCAGAAAAAGTTCCCACTTTTGAAAATTCATCGTACCAAGAGTACAATACAGATTTGAATGATTTGAATTACATTTGAATGTGCATTGATTAAAGCGAAATTCGCACTGCTGGATCAAACCAAATTTTAATTTTTGTTGGGAGACCCGGTATTAAACAGTGAATATATTTTCATGGGTAGCTAGACACTGCAGTTATGTTTCAGTATATATGTTCCTGTGGAGGAAATTTACAACTTTCTGCGGAGGAGGCTTCCAGGGAGAACAAAGCTGCGGCAGTCAAGCACAGCTGCAGTGTCACACCACCCATGCTGTTTCGTAAGTGCGTAAGGAATGTCATAAGTCTGTTGCTGTGCATATATTCTTGTGCTTTTGTACATGCTGTTCATTTATCGTAGCCATGCAAGAACTTGGTGCAGCAAATCAAAGCATTATCAAAGTGCTTCTTGAGAATAGTCTTCAAGTCTTAGCTCTGCAATACTTTTTACAGGTAACTGCCTTTTTAAAAAGTATTGATAGCTCAATAATTTAAGTAGCAGAGCTGCATTGGAATGTCTGGTAATTGGAAATGTAGTGCTACAGGAGAGTGAACTAGAAGCTGGCCGTCCTCGATTTAACACAGAATGAAGTTTATTCAGAATGAATTTTATTCAAAGTGGATCATAGAGAGCACTGAATTGTCTAGAGAAATCGTCCATGGTCCTTTAGATCTTCAGAGGCAATTAAGGAAGCACTTTCCTATTTTTATTAGAATGTTTTCTGTTTTAGTTGTGGCATAGGTTTCTCAAGTTTCTAGAAACCTCCAGTGACGATTTGAATGTACTGTTTTTGTACCATAAAATATTCATGCTTTTTGTCTGCTCACTTCCGAGGAAATATTTTAGTTCTTGTATAGTTATTTATTAAAATATTTTTTAGGCCCTTGGGACAATGTTTCAGAACATCAACTCTACGGACGCTGGGTTCAAAGTACCGGAGCAGTTCGCAAAAGAGGTATGTGTTTTAAGGCATTTTCCCGCTCTTCTTTTGGTTACGTTGTTCACGGATTAAGCCACGTAGCCCAAAGACCAAGCAATCCAAAAGGCTGTCGAAAACTGCCGTACCTGCCTTAGAGACTCTTGGTATATGGCTCAGCTGGATGATAGAAGATTTGAATAAAGCTTCTTTAATGGTTGTTGATACATTTTCTCTGTTGCGTCTCATTTACTGCCATCTTGATCATCGCTTCCACCACCACAACTTTGGTTTCCTAATACGAACTGAATTTTCACAGAATATTTGATTTTGGATTTTGGATGTGACTCATCGATATGGGCCTTCAAAGTAATGAAAATGTTACCATATGAAGTATTCACCAAACAGCCTCGGGGTTGATTTTATCATTGTCTCAGCTATTCTTGGCAAAAAGCTCCAAATATTATGCGTCTTTCTTATCAGTTAGTTTCATTCGCCTTTCGCATAGTTTGGAATCCAAATACCCAAAGAAACTTTTTTGTTTAGAGTTTTTTCACCTGTGGTACTGATTCGTTTTTCAGGTACACACCAACAAAGAGTTGTTCACTAAAATGCTTCCAGTAGCTGCCAAAGGATCACTGGAAATTATACACAATTTGTTCAAAAAGGTTCGTCTGTTATTTCAAGTTTCATGTTCATATTATGCGCATACTAACCGGTTTTGTGTTGTACCGGAAAATATAAGGCCCGAGGTCTTTAAAGTACAGACCGAGCTTGCGAGGTCTGTGGATTAAGACTGAGGGCTTTATATTTTCCTGTACAACGACAAAACCGGTTAGTATGAGTTTTATTACCTGACATCTTCTAATCTTGACTCGCATTTAATCAAACATATTTTGTTAGCTTTGAGTTTACTGTAAATCTCACAAGCCTAGGCCTAAAGCAGTTGCTGTGGCGACAAAAACGCGTCCTTGTATCGTATTATACAAGGCTACGGGAAACCCGCGAGAAAGGTGTGATTAGCCAATAGGAATGGCGGGATTCTGTATTGCCTCGTTTTTAAAACTTCAGTCAGGTAATAATTGTCTGTAGTACCCATATAATGATATACAAACTTTTTGAACGTCCAGGGAGAAGCTGCTTAGAAAAACTAAGGAATCACATTTCACGTGAGGTTGGCAATAACGCAAGATTGCGTATGCAAAACAATCTGTTATTTTTTTTGCGTGGACATCTTCACCTAATCTGACATCTAATCTGAGGCATTCTTTAATCGTCATTAAAACTTTCACAAAAGTTTGGGAACGCAGAGAAATGATATTTGCTTGAGAAACTATATTTTTTTACTCACTGTACTTATCCAGGACAGCGCTGTCGTTTTTATCAGATCTTCTCCATCAGTTCAAAATAGCCTGACCGACTGACTTCTAACGTTTTCATCTAATTTTACTTAAATTTCAGGTTCTGACACATCGTCATATTGATCATGATCTTGCTTTGGGCTACCTGTGCTCACTTCCCAGTGAAAGTGCCCTCCAAACAATGGCATCCCTAAAAGACCAATTCGGCAACAAGTATCGACGAATTCAGGTAGATTTGATTCCGTCTTGAAATACCTTCTGTTTGCAAGAAGGCTGCTCTCTTTTTTTGAAAAAATTTTAGCACATTGTTAGATTTTCCATACCCTATACTGGAAAGAGGGGCGATAATTCAACTTTGAGTGGGAAACGATAGAATCATGACATTTGGAAACCACGTTTCTGACATTAGTCATAGCGTAAACAAACAGAGTAACTTCTCAAGGATAGCTTGGCCTTCTAACTGAGTGTTAATGCAAAAATTTTGTCAATGAAATATTTGATTTAACGACACAAGATGCGACCTAGCTTGTGCAGTTTTCTTGGGATACCAGGGAGATATTTAGGTATAGCAGGAAGATCCTTATGCAGCTAGTTCACATTTCCACTTCTTCGTCTCGTCCGCAAAATTCGTGTTAAAATTGCTTTTTCTGTCTTCAGGCCGCTGCCCTGATTGGCGTTGACTACGCAGGACTAAGAGCAGACAACAAGCTTCTTACTACTTTTCAACAACTGCAAGACTGTGCTTACTGGGGAAAAAAGTTTGCCTTTCTCAAGGTAATAACTACTGTTTAATTTCTTTTGTTCAAAGCTGTTTTCATTCTCTTAATTTCGTGGCCGTAGATCCAAATGTGCTCCCGAAAGCATAATTTCGAATAAGCACTCAGAATCATATTGAAACACGCAGATTTTGAAACGTTGGGGCATGATTTCAGATTGGGGCCTATTCCAGATATGGGCTCATTTGAGGGCGGGGGCATGTTACCAAATAGTACAGTAGATGAGTGATGACCTACTGATTTTCTAGCATAATGAATAAGATACCAGAATAAATGATGTAAATGTTGTTAGAATCTGCTTTTATACCTAATGATTTTAATACCCCATAAGGGAGCTTGTTTAAGAGGGCGTATTTCATGAAACACGGTTTGAGGTGCGGTCTTCTTTGAGAGGATTTATTTGAAAGTCTCGGGTTATTCGATGGCAGGCAATATTCTACGTCGGAATTTGTTTTTTGGTTTATGGGTCATTCCTTGCACATGCCTACTCTTGGCTGGCATTTGTTGTTGCCATTTCATTGCCTATGCAGAGGACAGCAATGGGAAACTAAGGGCTGACATGTACAAAGCATACTGATGGAAACAGCCCTTCGACGCTAGAAGAGTTTTCTTTGATTTGTATTTTAGATTTCTTTCAAAGATGTTTACAAACTGATACACCTTACAGTCGAGGAAAAGAAAGCATTGCTAGAAAGACTTGTTTCAAATCCACACGTCGACATTGAAATACTTCTCAAGTTTTGCAAGTAAGTCTTTAGCATCATGGTAACATCGCGATGATGATTATTCTGGGTTCTTTTGATAAGGACCACCGTTTTGTGGCATATTAAACTTACACCTACCGGATGAGTGAAAAAGACAATCCCCTTTTGGAAAGGCAACTGCTCCTTGCAACGTCTTGCTGCTCTGCAGCTCTTTCAGAGAGCATAATAGGTGCAATCTTATTGTTTTTTTCAACGATATATTCGGAGCTTGTGGATATTTTGAGGGTTCAGATATCAATATGTTGCAACTTCTTCTGTACGCAAATACAAACTTGCCTTTGGAAGCCAAGAAGATTATCTTAAATTCAACTATTATGTACGTTTCTGAAACAGAACGAACGCTTCGGTTGAACGTTACTGCTTACCCCGAAAAGAGTATCCAAATCCCTTCTGTAGGCGTCTGATTCAGTAGTTATTTGTCTGTTTTAGTAGTTAAGTGATGTCTTAAGGAAGCTTGTAACCAAATAATCGTTTTTTTTTAGTTTGCCTTTCATGGTTTTAAACTTTTCAAATCTTCATTCGCAGTTATTTGGTAGCAAGATGCCTAAACTTGTAGCTCTGTTATTTTATGTCATTTTATTAATCTCTATTTTTATGGTTATGACCCCAGGGTAAACAAAATGTTTTGCTCGTTGGGACATCGTCTCTGTAGTCGGTTAGCGTTAGATGTAGGTATAGTAATTAGTAATCATGTATTGAAAAATTCTTGGTGGAATATAAGTCTGAATGAAAGAGAATTTAGTGTTTATCAATGTAACACATTTACTTGTTTTAGAGTGATTTGGTTTCAAGCACATTTCCCGCAACCATTTGCTCGCAGCACAGAATATTTTTAATGAGGCATGTAATTTCTCCCCCGCAGAACATTTTCTTGTGATGAAGACGAAGCCCTTCTTATGTACATTAAAACGCTGTTGCTTCCTCATCATGGATCAAAGGAAGATTTAGGATATAAAAGTAAAGTTTTGAAGGCGATTGACCATGTTAAGCTGAATGATATGCTTTACTCGACGTTGCATTCTTGCTTAACCCTTGTAAGTATGGCCTATGGCTGCATTCCTGTTGAAGCTGCAAATCAGCTAGGATTTGTTTACCCATTTCAAGTCATGTGACCATACTCTTGGGAAGTTTTAGTATTATCCTACTTTTAGACTTATGGCACAACTTTGCATGGCATAAAATACGTTGAAGAAATCAAGAGTTGTTTTATCAAGAGATTGATCACATGACTTGAAATGGGTGTAAACAAACCTTATCCGATTTTGTCTATGAGCTTTCCTCGAAATCAATCTTCTTGAAATACAGTGTGTCTCACATTGATGGTATCATGTTTTTGCAGCTGTTGTTGAGGAGTTCTGGTAGCAGTTTTCATGTTGTTTATATTTCTGAAAGGAGAAAGCAGTTTTGGCACTAGAAAGTAAACATTCGATCCTTCTGTAAGCCACCGAATTAGCATAGGACCAAATCTTTCATATCTTTAAACAGTTGGGTGTAAAGTTATATCACATTTTATTATGATTTGAATGACTTGAAAGGAACTTTGAGTAATTTGCTGTAAATATTTCGTGGCAACTTTTTGATATCTTGATTCGTTTCAAAATGGCGGCATCTTTTGTGAAAATTTATCAAAAAGGTTGAATAAGTTAAAATCATTGCAAATCTTAAAGACCCATTGCTAACGATGACCCTTGTGCGCCGAAGAACTAGTAAGACGAAGGCAGTTTAGGCCAAAAAGGACTTTCAGATAATACGAAAGTCGACTTTGGCGCCACGAAGGATCATGGTTAGCAATGGGTCTTTAAACTGCTTGAGGAAAATTGATACATTCTTCAAGAAAGCCATAGTTTATGAAGATCTACAATATGATGGCACTTAGAAGTCTGTAGCTCTTCTAGTTGAGGATTTAGAAATTTTATGACGTCTCAGTTTCGAAATTGAGTCATGCCACCATTTTGGAACTAATCAGGAGATAAAAAATTGCCACGGCAGATTTACAGCAAATTACCTTTTCAAGCACGTTTACAAAGAAAATGTGATGTAATTTTACACCACCCTTTTAAAGATTTGAGCCCTATCCTCAACGAATTTTACATCCAATAAGTATGCAACATCATAGCTAAGTGTATAACGACCCATTTCTCAAAAGGCAACACTGAATGCAATACATGATACGAAATGAAAGTTGAGGCTTTACCAAACAGAACAGTTGTTAAATGAAAATCTTGCTTATGTCATAGAAATTCAGAACTTAGGATAAGAAGTGTCAAGTTGCAATAAAAACGCAAAGGATGGTCCATATTCAGATTTACCCTTCTATGTTTGATGATCAGTCTTCTATTTTGTTAATAACCTTTCTTGCATGCACCTCGATTGCGTTAAGAACCCAATTTTTCAGGTTGTCTTTGCATTTTGTTTATTTATGTTTGCGGATTGACTTGTCGGCTGTAGGGATCTCTTTGTTTCCAATTGCGTTATACTGATCTGTCAATGAGAAGCAACAGATTTTATTGTGACAAAATCTGAACAAGTTCAGAAGTAATGATAATAATATTACTTATCATTGTAATATTTTTCATTTGTGATATAGATCAGTCCATATGATTATGACCGATTGTCACTGGTTCTCAATAACATGGAAAAATTAAAACCTGGCTCTGTGAATGTGGTAAGAAATTACTGCCTGTCTTTTTGATTATACTGTTATTCATCATGATCAAAATGGGAACGTTCCTTGATCAGTCCGTGCTTATCTGTATCAGTGGCATTTTATGTATCTTATTCTCCTGAGCTGACTATGTTTTTTGTGTTTACACCCCAACTAAGCAAAGACAGATTTGTTAAGACAACAGCATCTGTTGCTTTTATTTACACCAAAAATTCAAAGCGATTTGCGATTGCAGACAAAGGATTCTCACAATCAATTATTCAAAACAAACAAAGCCGCAAAACTTTTCTGATACTCATGTAGCTAGCTCGCTTGTTGCGCATTGCGGAAATAGTTTTTAAGAAGAAACATGAGCATATATCGTAAGAAGAAGGAAAGGTTTTAAAAATCTGCCACGGGCATTTTATTTATCCCATTTAGAAGATGAATAGTAAGTGTTTTAATCACACCCTAGATTACGAGAGTAGAGTTGCCTCCCTATCGTCTTCCGAACCAAATAAGTAAAATGTCCGAGGCAGACTTAAAGACATGTCCTTCATCTTTCGTTATAATTACATAGCTTCTCTTAAAAGCCATCTTTCGCATGCACAAGGTGAGAGTTTGCCTCCAACTGATTTCCGGGCTAGTTTCGTTGTTTGGTTTGTTTTGAATTACTGGTTGAGAGAAGTTCCTTTGTTTACGATCGCTTATCGCTTTGAATTCCTGCTTTAATCTGAAGCAACTCATGCCATTGTCTTGCAAAATCTGTCCTTGTTCCCTAAATACACAATAGACCTTTTAGCTATTCTGAAGAAGAATCTCAACCGAACGATTCTTTGCTACATTTTGTAGAATTTTCGAATGTGCACAATAGTGATAGAAGCTCTAACCCCACTCGATCGAATTTCGTGCATGAAAATGTATAAAAATAACGCTCGATCCAGGCTCTTTTGCAGAATAGCTAAAAGGTCTATTCTCGCTGTTCAGCTTTTGTATTAGGTAAATAAAATCCGTTAGGTAATTGGAATGGAACAAGATTTGCCATACAGCCGAAAGACCTAAGTATTTTTTATGATTTTTCTCATGTTTTGTTAGTACTGAAAATGTAAGTAAAGTCGACTTTACAATAAGCCTTTGTTTACGGAATGTTTAAAAAACGTCGTGAAATACTTAATCAAATCGTGAAGAAGTCGCGAAAAAGGAAAATTTTTTTATCATCGTAGATGGTAACCCTCCTGGAGCACCTCAGTTGCTATGACAGATGTGCTTCGCCATCGGAATATGAATTTTCATATGCTTCTCACACTGAAGATGAACAGGTCAGTCAGTTTATAAATTTAGCATGCCGGGTGAGTTAGAAACAAGTTTACGCGTTTGGTTGGCTGTGGAATAAAAAGTATGATACGGATATTCAAAAGTAAATTTTTAAGCTATCAGTCAAAGGCTACCTTAGGTGAGAAAATTTTGTTTTGTAAAATCACTCATCTTTGAGACCCCAAAATTAGAAAGATTTCTGTAAGGTGCATGTGTGGGAACGACCATTCAACGTTCCATTCTGGTCCGTGATTTACTTGCTATTGAAATTCGAATTCGATTTCTCAAACTAGCAACGTGAACTTTAATACCAAATAAATCATGGACCAGAATGGAAGCTGTAATTCTCGATTCCCATACAAACGCCTTACAGTTATCTTTCTAATTTTTAGATCTTAAAGATGAGTGATGTTAGTAAGCAAAATTTCTCACCCAAGTTAGCATTTCAGTGACGAGTATTGGCTACATACTTTCTATTCCACTACCCGGCAAACGGGTAAACTGTTTTTTGACTCAGCCCGGTAGATAATGCATTTCAACTGAAGCAACAGGCTCGCTTTCCAAAGATTCGTTCATTTATCAAGGTATCTGCCGTTGCTTGTTAATTTGCAATTCTCTAAAGAGACTCCATCGCCCACTTATTCTCATTTCTGTGAACACCATTAATTTAGGCACGTATTATTTTGTTTTGTTTGATGGGTTTACCGAAGCCATCAAAAAGTTACCGTCAAAAATCTGCTTTTATCTGAGCCAACGTAAGAGATATGAATGTTTGGTTTGTTCTTCTTGAAAATACAAAGATTTGTCTCCAAAACAACGCTTTCATTTTGAAAAAGAGATGAAGAGTCTGTGCTGTATTGCCCTGAAGAACTGCGAAATCACCATTTCGAATAACATTTGGAGATTGAGCTCCTTCAACGGTATTGTGCTAGAGCCGTATCCAGCTTTGTCAGAATGTCTCCTGTTGGCATAGCATCTCGCAAATTTTTGAAGTCCTTAGAACTTTAGTTTCTTCACCACTGCCCATTGGCGCATATCTTGTAACTGTGGCATAAGGCTAATCCAGCCTTTGCATCAGTGTTTCATGATTTCATAAAAAGCTATATTTTAGACAAGTTTGCGGATGAAAACTCTATTCAGCATTTTGCAAGCTAGCACTAGACTTGCCCTGATTCCCGCTCGAAGAGCAAGCAAAGTGAGCTAGAAGGACCAGTTTTGAGCGCAGCGAGTTGAGGATCAAATCATCAAATCCATCCGCAGACCGTAGATCTTTCAACGGACTGCCTCATTAATTTTTCATGAGGTGGCAAAAGTCACAAGTCCCACTTGCTTCGTTCTCACTGCGCTCGAAACTCGTCCCTCCGGCTCACGTCACTTGTTGCTCGGTTTGACGAGCTGGACTTGGGCAAATCTAGCTAACACCAGCTTTTGTTGTCGAATCATTGGGAGAGTTTTTAGTGATTCAAATCTGGGTTATACTTAAAAGATAAATTTTCAAACCTGCAGTTGCTACTTGGATCTGCAAATATCTTGCCTGAAATTTCCAAGACGCGTCTGCCATTCCATCCACTGATTGGAGAATCGCCATGGAAAATTTTATGTAAGTTTGAGATTATTTTCTTTACTTGGGGCTGAGTTGTTAAGAGGGTCTTCAGGGAGGGAGTCCCTTGCAATTTCATTCCTGGCTACTCTTTCGTTTTGCATGATGGAAATTTGTAATGTAATGACCGAGTATCCAAATAGTACAAAGATTTCATGACAAAGTCGATCTGTAAATTTATTTGGCAAGTGACCAGATTTGTTTGCCAGGTAAAAGTAATCTTTTGATGGGTTGTATAATTAGAAGATTTAGTTCTTTTTAAGTGCTGCTTGCTTTTGAAGAATAAGCTTCTAGGTTGGTCACAAGTGTCAGAAAGAAATGCTAATTATCATGGATACTTGCAGGATGATGAAAATCTTAAAGCTTAGGGTTTTCAGCAAGGCAAACAATCTTTTAGCTCAGAGTAATGTTTTCCAAGGTGTCTCTCTTCAGGTCGTGAAAACAAAAGTTCTATCACCTTCGAATATATCTGGCTCATTTACAAAAGAGATCGAAAAGACAATTTTATGATGGGTCTCTTAGTCGAATTTTGGGGATTTTTTTAAATGCCGGTGCTTTTTTTACACACTCGGTACCTTTACTTGATTGTCATCAGGGCTGAATTTATCTCTCTTCGAGGCATAGTGAAAATACTTGGTGGAATTTAGAGAGGAGAATGATTTCATTGAAATGAATTTCTTTAGACCAGAATATCTGTCAAGTTCTCGGAGGATATTTCTCGGGAGGGGGAGGGGGGTGTTTCTCGCGGTGAGTTCTCGGGGGTATTTCTCGGGGGTAGTTTTCCGAGGGGTATTGCGGAGGATTATTCAAATTGATATTTAGAGTTGTGCCGTTTCTCTTTCAGCTCCTGAGCTGAAGTCAGAAGCTGTTGTTCGGAAAATTGAAAGTATTACTAAATGCATAAAGGTAAGCTAATTTTTATATTTGTAATAAATTTAATTTATATTGGTAATGAATGTATAAAATAAGGCGTTCAATTTTGTTTTTGAACATGATAATCATGATCTAAACTGACCAAGCAACATTTCAAGAGATAGTTAAGCCTCTTAGCTACATGCTGATACTTTTGTCTGTCTTCATAAATCATCATCATATTCATGATCATCATCATCATCATCATCATCATCATCTTAATCATCATCAATCATCATCATCATCATCATCATCATCATCATAATCTTCATCATCATCATCATCATCATCATCATCATCAGCATCATCATAATCATCATCATCATCATCATCATTAATCATCATCATCATCATCAGCATCATCATAATCATCATCATCATCATCATCAGCATCATCATCATCATCATCATCAGCATCATCATAATCATCATCATCATCATCATCATCATCATCATCATGATCATCATAATCACTCATGTATTCACATAGCTCATGAAGTGTTTTTGGTCAGCCGGTGATTTCAGCATTATATATTCTCCAGGTGGATCCTGACAAAATGTATACAGCTGCAATCAACAATATCGTAAACAACAGTCTACAACTGGAAGAGAAAGATGATTCAGCTGCAAAGAAGGAAGGGAAACAATTCAAATTTGAGACGATTCAAGGACTTCTTGCGAGCGTTTCAAATGCACACATGGCCATTGCTGCTGCAAAATGGGTCGCTAAATTGCTACCTACAGGTAGAGTCTTTATCACTTAACACCGCTAAGTCGTAAGGTTAACATTTGTGAGAGGACTTTTAACATATGTTCTGCTAAAAATTTGTAGTGAATATGACTAAATCATGCTACTTTCAAGTTACTTTACACTATTACCAAGACACGGGGAGCAATGACTATGTCTACCCCATGGCCATTAATGAAAGATAGAAGCATGACATAAAGCTACGTGTAACTACCGCTAATAAGAAAGGACATTTACTTGAAAGGAACGTGGTGTTTGTATGACTTCGAACTGAGTTTTCATTTCTAATCAAACCAATCAGTTTTATGGAGAAAGCAGAGTTAACGGAAAAATATTTTTTATTGAGCATCGTGCAAATCCTTTATCACGATACAATGAAACCTGCATTAGAAGTCCGTTTGAAAGATTGGTGTGTCCATGTCTGTTTGTTTGTCTTCAGTTTGTTTTGAATGGTGTTGTCAGGATTTCCTACTGAATGCTAATTTAGGCCCTCTGTGCATGCCGCATCCCCTAGTTTCACGTCACGGGGTGAGTGGCCGAGTGGCTTAAACAGTTTTCGTCAGGTAATTGAAGTTAAGCTTGGTCGAATGAGGTTAGAATTCGGATGGGTTGCCTCGGAGGCCTGAACTCACAACTCACCTCGTCGTCCTTCGGAAGACAGGATTCTTTTCTAAATTACAACATATGTTTCATTCAATTATACTTTCTAAGTACCATACAACTATGCAATGCTGCAGACACGATACCATGGAGAGCAAATGACATTCCCATTGTTCTCTTCTGTCATCTGCCAAGTACTAAGCGTTCCTTTTCCCCGTTGACTGGACCTTATCTGAATATTTTCCAGGTGAAGAGAAGGTCAAGGCCTTGAAAGCTTGTGTTGACTTATGCATCAATTTAGAAAAGAAGTGCAGTGAATCGGTACGTTTACAAATTGATTCGGCAAATATTACCTCTAGAATCAAGGGCAAATTTAGGAAAACAATAGTTCCAGGTTTCCGTTAAGATAAAGCGATCTGCTCTGCCTAAAAATTGATTTCTCACTTCTAGGGGCACTGAATCAAATCAAAATAAACAGAGAATGCAAAATATTATGGTTGAGGCTAGGTTTAGGGTCAAGGTCAGGGTTAGAGTTATGGTTACGGTTAGACTTATTACATGAGCCCTTGTTTTCGCTCCATTTACCCTTAACCATACCCCTACATTACCCATTAAGTAACAATTCAATTCAATGGAGCAAAACCTAGACGAAAATCATCAGTCTAGGTTACGGTTAGTTTAAAACGAAGTGTCAAGAGTTTAGAAAGAGTTTTGCAAGTTCAAAACTTAATTACAATTCAGAAAGAAATAGATGCGGTTGCGAATGCATTATTGTTGTTGAGAAATATCAGTATGTTACGATAAAGGCTAACCCCCACTCAGTTGAATTTTCCGAGCAGACTGAAATAATCTGTTTTATACGAGAGAAGATAACGCTTTCAACTGGAATTGAATGTTATGGGTGAAAAACCTCTCACTGTGTAAACTTTGGTCCTCGTCGACTGAATGGAAATCAGCTTTAAAGGGTCCGTTTCATCCAGCATTCCTTGCTCGTATCGTCTCTTGGTTGGCCTTTGTTTGTCGCCATTTTCATGGGCTATGAAAATGGTAACAAACAACAGCAAACCAAGAGAAGATACGATCAAGGAATGCTGGATGAAACGGGCCCTTTAAAGGAGCTTCTTTATTTTGGAAGATGAATATCAAGTAGAGAAAGAAAAAATCGTTGGTTTAGAGTTTTAACTGCTTTGTTGCGCCATATGTTTCAATCAGCATGCAAGGCGCTTGCCATCTCCGTTTTTGGCTTTTGAGATGACACGTTCAGAAGATGCTGATTGAAGCAAATCTGAGCTTTACAGCTTTTAAAGCAGTGTCAGGGCAGAAAAAGTTTGTAACTGGTGAATATTCGTTGATTTGCAGGAACTTGCTACGGTAAGAGGATGGACAAAGAGATTTGGTGAGCTTTGCAGGAGAATTGAGATCGAGGCTGTGCTTGTGAAATACGGAATCTTGGATGAGGAGTACAGGAACCTCACGCTTCAACCAGCTTCATTGATTTGCAAACTTTATGAGGATTTTGGTTGCAAAGCCGAGATTGTTAGTGGCAGGGTTGTTGGTATACCAAGTAAGTTTATGCATATTCTTTAATTTACTTCTTTTGCGGGATGGGAAATACGCGAATTTTTTATTCAACTTTCGCAAGTCTGCCAAAATTGGAAATTTCGCAAGGAAAATCTTTTGAGAATTAGGTTTCTTATCAAAATTTGTGATAGCTCAAATGCTCCTTGATTCGTCAATGATTGTCCTGAACCTTCTTGCCTGTGTTTGTTAGTAGCATAGCTCGAAGGGTTGGTTTTGAAAAAGAATTTGATATTTTCAGATATTCATAAAATTGCTGACGAAATTGCAAAGATCAGTGCAACAAATGTTTCCAAGATTCACGTCTATCTCATGGAGGTATGCTTCCCGGAAATATCGCTTCTCTGTGTTTTCACTTGAAACAACTTAATACAAGTTAATAGGCAGTCTAATTCACAGAGTATCTTGCATCAGATGAGACTGTCGTCTCGATGCCCCCATTGATCGTTTATGAAATTTGATAGGACAACCCTCAACCAGGTTGCCTTTAGAACCAAATCTTCCTCGTCATCATCAATAATTTGTTTACAGTAGGCAAAACTTAGAAAAAGCTAACTTACAGCTAATCAAGGCCTACTTTATTACTACGCAATCTAAAATTTTTTGAAAGAGTAACACTAGAATGGGTGATATATATTTACAGGATAATCTATCAATGAGAGGCTAACTGAGATGAGAAATTTTTTGGTAAAGTCACAAATCTTTAAGACCGTCAAGTAGAAAAATTCCTGTAGGGGGTTTGTATGGGAATCGAGAATTCTACGTTCCATTCTGGTGCATTGAAGTTTGCATTGTCAGTTTCAGAAATAGAATTCTAATTTCAATAGCAAGTACATCATGTGCCAGTTAATGGAATTTGGAATCCTCCTTCTCAAGCGTGCCCCTTATCGGCATTTTTTTTAATTTCTAGGTCTAAATGATGAGCAATTTTACCAATCGAGATTATCTCATTTAAGTTAGCCTTTGACTGATAGATCAATGTTTTAGTTTTGCAGATCGGCCACATACTTTTTATTTCACAGCCTGCCAAACGCTTAAACTGTTTTTAACTCACCCAGTACATCCACATCCTAATAGAACAGTTCAACTATCAATTCAGCAACCGCATTTTGAATCCACAGTTCCGTTATGCTTAAGCAAAATTTGATTTTTAAACAGTCTGGTTTCAGCATGCCCGTTAATTTTGGCATCGCATGGTATCTCACAAATATCTTTCTAATTGACAAAGGTTCAATGTTTCTTTGAATTCATATGGCAAAGAAAGCAAATTCGGTCTCTTCAGTTAACTGCAAAAAACTTCTTTTCGCAGAAATGGTTACCAAACAGTAAAAAGGCAGGATCCCAAGATGGAGACACGACCATGGTAATTAGCCAATAGTTTTGTTTGATAGATAAATGGACAATTCCTGGGTTTATATAATTTATGCTTGAAAACAAACCAGCCAATTGCTGCCACGAACTATCAACTTTCTCTACACTTTAAAGTTTGTAACAGCTGTAAATTCGTCAAACATTTTGCGGATTTAGGCCGAATGCTTGTTACGATTTGTCGCCAGGTCTTGCATCAGCACGCGATAAAGAGGCTAGCAGCGATTAAGGAGGCAAGAAAATACTGGCATGGCCTCGTTGTCATTAAGGGTGACGCCAGAAAAGCACGGATTCTTTGCACGTCATAACGTCGCTTTGCCTGCATGCAGGCGCTACAGATTCCTTTTCAGAGAAGTCATGCATGATAGCGGATATTTGTCAGCCAATCAGGAAAGGGTTCTTCGTTTCTCATGAACCGAGAACAAGGATTTGGTCGCTGATGTGCAGACTCTACAGGAGCAAAACCTCTCTGAAAACAGATCAATGGAGTCTGTGCGCAGGCTGACGTCACTATGCCATGGTCGCTTATTTTAATGCACGATTTCGTAGAGTAAGACAACAAATATGCGAAAAATATGATGCGCCATTCACAACAATATTATCTTGTATTTCATAATCAATCACACTAGTTTGATTATTGTTTGAAATTGTCCTAAATTTCATATAATTGAAGTGTGTCTTCAGATGTATGGAGATGGTACAATTTTTTGCTTTCTAAAAAAGTGCATGGTATAAACTAAAGAGTCACTATGCTTTATCAAAGTGCACTTTCCTTTTTATTCTAAAATTGACTGCAAACATTTCTCC
Source organism: Aurelia sp. 4 Dawson et al 2005 (assembly GCA_964019985.1). Classification (NCBI taxonomy): domain Eukaryota; kingdom Metazoa; phylum Cnidaria; class Scyphozoa; order Semaeostomeae; family Ulmaridae; genus Aurelia; species Aurelia sp. 4 Dawson et al 2005. The sequence goes on along the minus strand of OZ026494.1, from coordinate 2,337,128 downwards.
GGTTTCTTTTTAGATGGACATATCGGTGATTCCAGATGAATCTGACAGTCAAGATGATGAAAATAACCTTAAAAGGTAGGTCGACAAATTTGTTGTGTTTCAATGATATTTTCCTTCAATTGCTGAGACTCCCTAACCCTAACCCTAACCCTAACCCTATGAATTTCAGTATGAATTATGAATGAGCAATGAATTCAGTATGAGCCATAAATTTCAATTGGCGTTTCCAACTTACTTGTCGCTTTATATATTTGATTCTAGGGTTATTTATATCCTGAATAACAATACACAAGAAAAGAACGCCCTGTGTTTGACGCAGTTTGCCTTCAAGGTAAATCATTCAATTTATTTCCGCTCACTTTCTTCCTTCTGTTCACTAGAGGCCACGTCTATTTGCAATTTGAAAACGTGTTTTCACCTTTTCCCACAACTGGTGCACTAGGACTTCATTTATGCTGGACCTTTACAATTTTAATCCGCTACTAGACTTATGACCAAGAGTCTCTTGTTTCCCTTTGCTCCTTTGACTTGATGATGGCGCTTAGACTTATGAGCTAGAGTCTCTTTTTTCCCTCTATGACTTGATAATGGCGCTTCGGTCAACGGAGACTCATGATATTACTCTGAAAAACCTGTCCCTATTTAGGTGCAAGGTGTGAGCTTCCTAGAGTACCAATCAGGTTGCGAGATTTATGAATTCCTATGGTTACGGCAGATGTGATTGAATTTTCAATTCGATCAGAGAACTGATAACATTCTCGAGGAATTCAAGATTCGAAGCTGTGATTCCATTATAATTTCATTGATGATTGATGAAAATAAGGTCAGCTTTTTCTCTGATTCATTATGAGTCCTTGTTGAGCAACTTTTACCTCAGGGATACAAGGGAATCAACGTCATCAGTCTAATCGGCTGCAAAGTTGCCAACGTTCAAGGGAGTTTAACTTTTTCAGAGCAAAATGTTTCTGCATGCAAGGTGAAAGGAGCAGTAGTTATGCAGACTGGTGGGAAGATAGGTGTACAAACGAGATGCTGATCTACTACACATTTGCTTCCGATCCAAATTTGTACTCGTGTGTTATAGATGTAGTCTTGATGTATAACCTGGCTCCGAAATCCGTTTGGAAATTTTAGATTTCGTGACTTACTGACTGAATGATTCAAAAATGATCGAACCTGAGATTTTCTTCTGAGAAGTTGTGTAGAAGACCGAATTAATTTCAGTGAGAATAGCACTGTTTATTCCTGTGCGTAAAAGATTAATGAATTATGTCTCTGAAAGGTGATTATGAACAATTGTTAACAACCTCTCAACTGATATATTTTCTTCTTCAGGAGGAATCTTCTACCGTCACACACACATGCAGAATACGGGCTCTTCAGGCCCTCTTTACATTGGTTTCATTGGAGGTGATTGAGGCAACTTCAGGAATGGGTAAAAGTCTTGACGAAATCAGGTATGTATGTTTCATATATAATCACTTTTTTCATGCCTGCATATACCGGATTTCCTAAAATATCCGATTATCTGACAAGACTTTGGAGCCATTAGGCAAAGCAAAACTATCAATTCATTGTTTATAGAACTTTTCAAAGATGGCATTATCTTTTGTGAAATTTCCTTAAAATTCCTCAGATATTTGTATTAGTATTAACATTTACAAAGCAGTTAGCGCCTAACTAGAGTTTGCATGCAAAGACAGCTTTTGCTGAAACGTACTTGGACAAGTGACTGAGTACGTAGTATAGAATTATGTTCGTGCCTTTTCTTACCAAGAAATGATATGTAGCTTTTTAATTCTTTTACCCCATATTTTGAGAGTCGACATACAATTTTTAGAGTCAATTACATACCCCATCGAAAATGATATACACGCTTATTTAGCTAAATAAATGGAAACCTTTTGTATACTTTTACATTTGATATAAGTGGAAAGGGTTTGATAGAGAGGGGACTTGCTTCGAATTTGCGCTTAGAAGGGACAGGCTTATTAAGGAGGGGGCTTTATAGATAGGGAAGCTATATAGAGCTTTTATGGAATGTCATGCTTGAACAAGCCATAGCCTGAATATTTTACTACCGTTGTGAACAATTATCCTCATTTATTCACCGATTTCATATTAGGGTCTACCTGACATCATTACTGTATCTAACGGAGCTAGAATCTTTACACATGCCTCAAACGATGCCTGCATTTACAAGATGCAACAAAGAAGGCCTTGTGAAAGGACTCTGGAGAAATCATAGTCATGAACCAAAGGTATCTCTTATTCATAATCTTTTAAAGGACAGGCTCGGGGCTGGTATGTTTGATATGCTACAACACACACTTACCAACTACTGATGCTTATTCTTACCTTTGCTTCACATTTTGAACTTTTCAGCGGCTGTCAGTTCCTTAAAAATTCTGATGATTTAGGCCGTATCTGGTCTCCGTGTGGCCATTGTTTGCAGTGAGTACCCAATAAAGAGGCTAGCAGCGAACAGGAAGTGAGAAAAGCAATAGAACTGACTCGTTTTCGTTTGTGCGCAGTGACATCACTGCGCTCAAATCTATTATTCAAATACATATTTTCACAAGGAGAAGGCTAGACTCACCCTAAGTCTATTTGGAGAAGGCGAAAAATGGTGGAAAATACATTTACACCATTCCTAGCAGTCTTATCTTGTACTGCATCATAAATCATGCGAACCCCGGACTTGTCCTTTAACTTTGCGTTCTGGTGTATATGTTCAAGTGCCAATTGCTTTCTAGACCCATTGAATAAGTGCCTCAAACTTTCGCTTGTTGTTGTTGTTGTTGTTGTTATCACTTCAGTCGTAGCGACAGGAGTGCGTAGTGCAAGGTTTTAGTTTCGATTTTTTTACCTTATTTTTCAGGGTGTGCGATTGATAGCAGATTTATGCTTTGATTACAAGATTTACGATGTGCAACTCTGGAACATTCTCTTACCACAGTTTCTTCAATTTGGAATGGTAAGTGTACATTTATTGTTCATCTTAGTTTGGTTTGTGTACCTCTCGTCTGCTGGAAGTGTGGGAGATGCAACACAATGAGGCGTTCGTTGTCACATAACAGTCATTTCCAATATCCAGAAATACATTATTTCCAAGTGTTGTAAATGTTTGAGTTGATATCTAATTGTTAATATTTGTTAGTTATTAATAGTCGTATATAATAAAAAAATATGATTCTTTCTTCGAAAAAGGGTCCTTCAGATTAGTCTTAGTCTGTTCTCAAACAGCCGCTAGTTTTCGATAAATTCACTTCAAAGTAAAGTCGAACGCATCAAAAGGTAAACATCACTTAGGTTTATCGCTGATAACTGATTGCTTGATAATCTCATTAGTGTTTGTTCGACTATATTTCATTGATTGATCGAAGCGCGGTTTTCTTGCAGATGGATTACTTACGCCATGCACTTGTCGTCTCTTCTGGCGTACCAGAACTTCGTGAGGTATGCATATAGACATGTGCAGTTCGCTTTTAACCAAATTTTGCTCCAATCTCTCTGTTTCTTTTTTCATTTTAGTCAACAACTATTGGACTTGCTACAAGTCTATGTTTTGGTCATAGGAACGAGAGAAGGAAATAAGAAGAAACAGAAAACAGAGGAGAGAAGGGAAAATAGACTTGTTACTCTCGTCCACCCAATCGAGGCAGCAATCAAATTTCCCTATTCCCCGTAGGAGGTGTTGTACGGTGAACAGGAAGGTATGAATGTAGCCTGGATTGGGTAGACGTGAGTTACAAGTCTATCTGTTTTTCTCTCTTTTTTTCTTTTTCTTTTCTCCTTCTCTTCTCCTTCTCTTGTTCCTATGACCAAAAGATAGACATGTTTCAAGTCCAAGCAACTATCAACATCTATTATCATAGAGTTGCCATAGGCAGTGAAGAGTTAGTAAATATATGGCATGCTGAATCTTTCAAATTGTTTATCATTCAAAATGATTTTAGAAACACACTGTATAAAAAATGACCTTGAGTTTGGGATTATCAAATTGAAAATAACAGATTGTGCTGATAGACGATTGCACTAAAGATGAAAGATGGCAACACGGAGCACGGAACTTTTTACCAAAACGCAGTGCCTTCCTTAATCGAATGCCTTTTGAATTCTTCAGGATTCGTAATTACAATGGCATGCATCTTGGCAAAAAGTTCGTTGCCGCCATCTTTAGGGTGATGGTCTATTGAAGTTTTGTAGTTTTCACTTTTTTAATCGCGGTTTTAACGATACTCTTCTTTTCTGATAGATACCTTGTCTTGCGAAAATGTGGAGGAGCGTTATCCTGGCCCCATTTTCTTCAGGTAATCAGTTTATTTTCATTTATCAATGTTGGGTCTTGGTAAAACTGGTAAACATGTACAAATACGTTCACACCATGGTTGCAAATTTTGAAAACGGCTGTGTTATTGCACGAGAATTTTAGCTTGTCTTCACGCAATGCCGACAAAGCTGGTAAACCATGAAGATTTTGACAGTGCCAATCTCTTTGATGTCTCTTGGAAAGAGAAATTTTCTGGGGCTACAGAATCAATCAGCCTCGTTTTTGGTTTCTATAGTATTGAAGTATGTTCCATATGTTTTCGAGTGTTTGTCGTTATCCTGAAAATGGTGTCGTCTTCAATGTCCGCCTTTTTCAACTTACGGTGGCAAAAATGTGCACTTTTCTTGTAAACGGGACATTTATCCGTAACAACTTTATTTCCTTATGCCAGCATCGTGTAGATGCACTCGAATGTTATGAGCAACGCATTTATGATATCAATCACCTGCTTGACAAGTAATTTATGAATGTGTGACAATATTCATAAATAGTGTGGAAAGAACCATTTGCTTTGCAACCAAATCTCAGTCATTTGCCAAGCAGGTTTTCCTCGTTTGAGGAAGCTTTAGATCAAAGAAAACTCTGAACAGGAATTTTGTGGCAGGAATGTTGACTGACTCGTCTGGTTTGTGTTGAATTTTAAAGAATTTGTATTTAATCATGATTGTTGCGCATCCTAAGCAATTTAGATAACTCAAGTTGGTTCTTCTTGCCATTACGCGTTGTCCTCATTGAGTTGTTATTCTTTTCTTGGCCGGTGCTTTCGCTTCACCTCTGAGGCTTCTTCAGTAACTAATGATTGAATACGATTCTTCAAGCAGATTTCAGTCTCACTTGCTCGAAGAATTGAATTCAATCAATCGCTGAAGAGGCCTCAGAAGTGAGGCGAAAGGTCCGGCCAAAAACAGAACAGCGCTATGAATGGCAAGTAGAACCAACTAAAAGTCTTTAAATGCTGGTTCCATCCTTCCGTTTTGTTTTCAGTTGCAACACCACTTTCTGAAGACGAAGAAATTGCATGTTTAGAATCTGCCAACTTGCTTCAAAGGTATGTCTAGTTTTCTATGATTATTTTGCTCCTATGAAGAATTGTCAACGATACAGAAATTACAAATTCTGTAATGCTTTAAATTTGACAACAAAGTGTGTTTTGAAGACATGTTTTGACATGTATTTTATGTTTTTAAGCTCAAATTTTAAAGCATTGAGAATTTTTAGGCTTAAATATTGGAAAAAGGTACAGGTCTACCTGCATTCGCAAAAATTGAGAAAAACGAAAATCGCTGAAATTATCTTTTTGGTTGCAAAGTTTTCAGAGGCTTCCTCTTTAAGTTAAAAAAAGTTTGTATAAATCAGAGTTGGCAAAGCGATTTTACAGACATTTGAAAATTCACTTTTTTGTAGAAAATGGTAGATTTCATCCTGAAGTTGATCAAATGTTGCATTTCATTTGTTTACCTATTTTTAGCCCCGCAAGTAAGACTCCAGTTAAGATGGGTTTTATTTCATTTAACTAATCCATGTGTTATCTCTAAAATAAAGACAGTGCCAAAGTCCTTTTTTCTGGTATTTCTATGATGCCCTGCATCACTGTGTACAGTAAACCTTTGCTCAACTGGGACTCATAATAAAACAGTGAAAAACTGACCCTATTACTACATTCATCAGTCCAATTATGAGGGAATCACGGCCTCGAATCTCGAATCTCGTCCGAATATTATCAGCTATTGAATTAAATCGAAAGTTCCAACACTAAAGTTATTCACAAACTCGCAAATTGATTGGTTTTCTAGGAAGCTCAGAGTTTGGGCCTAGATAGGGTCAGGTTTTATCAACGAACTGGAGCTAGAAGAAATGCTGATACAAGAAATGCTTATATATAGTCTTTCTTTTTTTTATTAAAGGTCTTTCTTTTGTCAACAGATGCCCCGTAATCCTAGACCTGAATATGCAAGATATTGCTAACAGATATCATAAAATAGGAATGTACACACAAGCCGTATCTTGTCTTACACTTATACCGGAAGTGATCATCAGAGATCGATGTTTGAAGGTAAGTACCGCAAAAACTCTAGTAAGCCCCCCAGGAGCTCATTTAATTTGAACAGCCCAGAGGGAGGGGCTTAAATGAAAGGGAGGCATTTTAGAGAAGGGGCTTATTCAGAAAATCAAATGACGGTGATATCTATGAGAGCTTTTCAATTCTTTTACCTCATATTTTGCTGATATTTTGCGTGTCAAAGACGTAAAGTCGACATAGTTTTATCCCAAACCATATAAAAAATCAGCATGCAAACTCGTCTATGTATGTAAATGGAAAATCATTAGTAGCTTCTGAAATTTGATATAATTGGGAGGGAGGGGGGCTTGATAGAGAGGCGGTTTTTTTAGAAATTTTGGCTCTTAGGGGAGGGGCTTAATGGGCTTAATGGAGAAAGGGGCTAGATAAGTGCTTTTACGATATCTTTGTTTAACTATTTGGCATAAAAGATTGAACGAACAGAGATAACGGTATCGGTTAAGTAATAAAAACACAATCCCCCGTTTGAAAGGCTAGTGCTCGTTGGATTGTTCAAATTCATCGAAGAATTTAGCTGACTGAAATCAGCCACTTCATCAAGATTATGAAGAATTTTCTCGAGAATGCCCCCCCCCCCTCCCCAAGAAACCTCCGAAACAAGCCAAAAATCATGACTGCGTTTTCCTTCTATTTTTACTTTACGGCAATGACTTCAACACGCTCGAACACTCGTTGTCCTTATGGGAGTTGAAATCTCCCGGAATAATTTGCTTTTCTTTAAGGCATAACACGATCATCCTCCCAAAGGGATAGAGCATGTTCTAGCAGGTCTGCTAAATTTCGCCAAAGAAAACAAATTTATGATCCCCGTTCTCTGCATATATGCATTGCTAGCTCCAAGTATTCAAAAACCATTGCCATCTCAACAGCAGTCACACGAACGGAGCACGATAATTTTGTGACACCCTGTAAATTTGTCAAAGTATTTGTTCCTCGTTTCTGTGTCGATTTTCCGCTTGCCCTCTGCTCATCTCCACTTTTTGACACTAGGATTTGAGCACCAACGAACCATCTGCGGAGCAGACCATTTCGACGATCGAACAGGAGACTGAGGAGAGCTCTTTATTCTCGTAAATTTTGGACGCAGATCTGCTGCGAATGATAGATTTCTCCATATTCGTAGAAGCTCCATGGCAGCCATTTACCAGATTTTCGTCTGCTTTTTACCAGAACAAGCTGCTTTGTTTAAGCCTGATTTCCACTCAGAAAATTCTCAGCGAAATATTTCGCGTGAAGTTTTTTCTCGAGAAATTTTTTCGCTCTTCAATTCCCACTCTGTGTGAAATATTATTGGAAAATCTTTTCTGAAGAAAATTGTCTGGGCCAATGCTGAATCAAAACAATGGCTTGCCTTACCCACGAGGCTTTCAGTCATTTCAGGAATGCGGTAGTGTGTCATCAGTTGCATCCTGATTGGCCAAATCATTATTTCGCAAGGGAAATGCAAAGAAGGTTGATCCGAGTTCAACTTTTTTCGCAGAGAAATTTTTTCACAGAGAACTAGCGAAATTTTAGTGCGCATGAGCAGACGGTTTTTCGCGAGAAGTATTTCGCATTTCGCAAAGATTTTTCGCAGTGGAAATCGGGCTTTAATCTCATTTTTAGATTTCGAAATGGTCTGTTACCTAAAAGCAACATTAATGGTCTAATCTTTCGGTTCTCTTCTTACAGAAATTGCTGGAAGATGTTGGTTGCCTCACTATTTTAGATCAAGTTGAAAAGGAACGAAAACGAGGTAGATTTGATGGACATCTTGATCACGTGAGTTTGTTTTTGTTTACTGATTGGTCGGCTTTGCTAGCCTAGTTGCAAACGGATGAATGTTTAAAAGGTAGGCTACTCAGCCACCTACTTATTATATCAAAGTCTGGCGAACTGTCTGGCGAAAGTCTGGCGAACTGTCAGTATCTCCTCCAGTCTGGCGAACTGTCTGGCGAAAGTCTGGCGAACTGTCAGTATCTCCTCCAGTCTGGCGAACTGTCTGGCGAAAGTCTGGCGAACTGTCAGTATCTCCTCCAGTCTGGCGAACTGTCTGGCGAAAGTCTGGCGAACTGTCTGGCGAAAGTCTGGCGAACTGTCTGGCGAAAGTCTGGCGAACTGTCAGTATCTCCAGAAAATCCAAAATGATTGACAAAAATTTGTTAGATTTGCGTGTGGGATAAACTGCAGTTTTTCATGCCAAATTTGAAAAGTAAACCCAAGACTAAATTGTGTTTTTGTAGACCTTTTTCTGAGCTTTGAGCTATTGATATATCCCCATGATTTTGCCAGGGGACACCTATAGTTTGTCAGACTCCTTAGTGCGGTGATAGCGATTACGATCCGGTTGAGCGAGTTGCGTGTCAAGGGCATGAACAATCTATCAAGCGCTCTAACTTGACAAGCAAACAAGGAAACAAGATTTAACAGTGAATTCTCCAAAATTATCGAGTTCTGGCTGTTTCTTGCCTGATTATATGGATAGCATTCATTCATTAATTCAAAGAACAATCGGTTAAGAGTGTTAATTGGACCATCAAACAAACTTTAGGGAAAGATTTAATTTGGTAGCAACTTCTCCAAATTATCAAAATCAGGCTATTCCTAGCGCAGTAAGTGATATGTTTATATAGACTCACTATATCTATTGATTCAAGGAACGATCAACCAAAAGTGTTAACTGGACAATCAAACAAAAATTTAGCAGGAGATTTAATTTGATAGCGACTTTGAACACGCCTACACAAGACAAGCAGATCTTAGACCTGAATAGTCACTCACAATTCTCAACTGTTATTGAAACATCTGAACAAATTTGTGATGAAACTAATTCCTTGAAAAACAGCCATCCTCGAAGAAGACATCCTGGGCAAACACAATTGCTTTATCACACTGATACAGACGCATAAATGCAAGTTGCCAATTACATTTATTGAAATTTTGTCTGGCATGAGTGGACATGTGGCTTAATTTCCGTCGTTGGAATTTTGCCTTCGATATTTCAGCTGTTCATCATCTCGAGGTCGTAATATTGATGAAACAATGAAAGTTTGATGAGGACACGGATAGCGTGCCATCTCCGCCGTTTTTTAAACCAGCCAGTTCTTTGGGACTGTCTTATGGTGCCGAATTACTCGGCAAATATAAAGATTTGTTGTTAACTAAGCTGAGTGTCTGTACCCACAAACTGAATGGCTTGTGACTGAAAAAGGTTTTCCTTCGTGGTAGCAAGCTAAAAATTTTCGCTTCTCCTCACGCAGCTGCGGAATCAAATAAACAAAATCGACCAGGCAGCTCTTTGGATTATTCTCTTTTCTTTCGTTTGGAAACTCAAGAATTCTTATAATTGCCACCTTTCGCGTGCACAAGGTGACCGTTTGCCCTACAGTTTTCACGCCAACTTTTGCCGCTTCCTTTCTTTTAATGACTGGTTGTGAGTTTTTCTTTCGCCTGTACTCGCTAATCATTTTTGATTTTGGGGTCAGTCAAAAGCAGCAGATGCTGTCGTGTTACAAATTATGTGCTTTTTGTTTAGGGTTATAACGTGTCGATGAGGACATCATGGTTAATTTTACAGACCATTGTGATTGGATAATGTTGCTCGGAATCGGTGTGTCAATCTTCAAACCTGTATTTTCATATAAAAGACACAGTGCGCTTACAGTGTTTGGATAATATGTCACGCATAGGATTTAAATTGAACCTCAAGTATAAAGTGTATATAGATAACAGAAATTAGGAATTTCGTGATATTTAATATGTAAGATAGAGTAAGCATCGATAGAGTGTTGATGAAAACGGATCTTTGGAAATCATAAATGAGGATTCATAACTTTAAAGCCCGGAATGTGGAATGTGGAATGGAACCTAGTTTATGATGCTGGAGAGTCAGATAAATGCTTATATGTTTGCAAGCGTGAAGCTTTATGAGTGGGTCCTTCCACTCCATTGAATATATATCTGTTGCTTATCTAACATGCAGCCTTTGATTTTAGAGTTTGGTTGGTCAAAATCCATCCTTTTGTTTTCACGCACGCTTCGAACAATTTTATGGAATCATCGCAAGTCAGCAGTTTTTCCAGTTTTCATATCGATCAATAGCAATGATCTTCCAGCGCAGTGACAGAAGCAATAGATATTTCTTTCATTAGAATGGGTGTCAAAAGTTGGGCTTATTTACCCTGACTAATATAATTCTGCTGCACATTCCCATGCAAACGTAACAAAGCTCTTACCAACATTTTCCTAACTTCTTTGTCTAATTGATGAGTGATTTTACCAAATAAATTCAAATCTAAGGTAGCCATTGACTGATGATAAATCAACATTTGATTTTTGAATATCACTTTTTTATCCCACAGTTCATGAAACGTGTTGAATCTTTTTGACTAACCCGAAAAGTGTCGGAAACGCCTGGCACAGTATTCTGACTCTCCGTCCAAAAAACATGTTTTACAAGTATCCAGTTGCGAAGAAAATTACATGATAGGTATTTTGATTTTGAAGGAGAGACTAGTTAGTTTAAAGGTTGCTGGTCAGTGTGGACTGCACAGTTTCCAGAGTATTTGATTCCACATTCCATATCCCAGGCTTTATAGCTGTGTAGTTGTAAAGAGGATTACGTGAAGGGTAGTTCATTTTAGAGGAGAGACTAGTTAGTTTAAAGGTTGCTGGTCAGTGTGGACTGCACAGTTTCCAGAGTATTTGATTCCACATTCCATATCCCAGGCTTTATAGCTGTGTAGTTGTAAAGAGGATTACGTGAAGGGTAGTTCATTTTAGAGGAGAGACTAGTTAGTTTAAAGGTTGCTGGTCAGTGTGGACTGCACAGTTTCCAGAGTATTTGATTCCACATTCCATATCCCAGGCTTTATAGCTGTGTAGTTGTAAAGAGGATTACGTGAAGGGTAGTTCATTTTAGAGGAGAGACTAGTTAGTTTAAAGGTTGCTGGTCAGTGTGGACTGCACAGTTTCCAGAGTATTTGATTCCACATTCCATATCCCAGGCTTTATAGCTGTGTAGTTGTAAAGAGGATTACGTGAAGGGTAGTTCATTTTAGAGGAGAGACTAGTTAGTTTAAAGGTTGCTGGTCAGTGTGGACTGCACAGTTTCCAGAGTATTTGATTCCACATTCCATATCCCAGGCTTTATAGCTGTGTAGTTGTAAAGAGGATTACGTGAAGGGTAGTTCATTTTAGAGGAGAGACTAGTTAGTTTAAAGGTTGCTGGTCAGTGTGGACTGCACAGTTTCCAGAGTATTTGATTCCACATTCCATATCCCAGGCTTTATAGCTGTGTAGTTGTAAAGAGGATTACGTGAAGGGTAGTTCATTTTAGAGGAGAGACTAGTTAGTTTAAAGGTTGCTGGTCAGTGTGGACTGCACAGTTTCCAGAGTATTTGATTCCACATTCCATATCCCAGGCTTTATAGCTGTGTAGTTGTAAAGAGGATTACGTGAAGGGTAGTTCATTTTAGAGGAGAGACTAGTTAGTTTAAAGGTTGCTGGTCAGTGTGGACTGCACAGTTTCCAGAGTATTTGATTCCACATTCCATATCCCAGGCTTTATAGCTGTGTAGTTGTAAAGAGGATTACGTGAAGGGTAGTTCATTTTAGAGGAGAGACTAGTTAGTTTAAAGGTTGCTGGTCAGGTGGACTGCACAGTTTCCAGAGTATTTGATTCCACATTCCATATCCCAGGCTTTATAGCTGTGTAGTTGTAAAGAGGATTACGTGAAGGGTAGTTCATTTTAGAGGAGAGACTAGTTAGTTTAAAGGTTGCTGGTCAGTGTGGACTGCACAGTTTCCAGAGTATTTGATTCCACATTCCATATCCCAGGCTTTATAGCTGTGTAGTTGTAAAGAGGATTACGTGAAGGGTAATTCGTTTTACAGGAGAGACTAGTTAGTTTAAAGGTTGCTGGTCAGTGTGGACCTCACAGTTTCCAGAGTATTTGATTCCACATTCCATATCCCAGGCTTTATAGCTGTGTAGTTGTAAAGAGGATTACGTGAAGGGTAGTTCATTTTAGAGGAGAGACTAGTTAGTTTAAAGGTTGCTGGTCAGTGTGGACTGCACAGTTTCCAGAGTATTTGATTCCACATTCCATATCCCAGGCTTTATAGCTGTGTAGTTGTAAAGAGGATTACGTGAAGGGTAATTCGTTTTACAGGAGAGGCTAGTAAATTTAAAGGTTGCTGGTTAGTGCGGACCGCACAGTTTCCAGAATGCTGATTCCATATTCCCTATCCTGGGCTTTACAGATGTGTAGTTGCAAAGAGAATCACGTGATGGGTATTTGATTTTTGAGGAAAGACTTAGTCAATGCAAAGGTTGCTGGTTAGTTTGGACCACACAATTTCCAGAATACTAATTCCATATTCAGCACCCCGGGTTTTATAGATGTCTAGTTGCAAAGAGAATTACGTGATGGGTGTTTGCTTTTGGTGGAGAAACCGGTCAAGTTCAAAGCAACTATGCTGATCCTAATTAAATCAAAAATCAAAACTCAGATTAAAAGATTGAATTTAGTCGAAATGAGAGGCTCTCTTTTGCCACAGACTTTTCTTTAACTGTGCAAAGTAGCATGAATATGATTGCTAAAAATTTCTATGCGAAAGCATCCAGTCTACAGTTAAACATTAGCATAGCAAATATGGAACTAGGTATTTAGTACATTTAACTGAATAACGTGAATGTAAAGTAAATTTATACCAAGCAAATATTAAATGCCGAGCCTTATCTTCTCGTCATGTCTTTGGAATAAACTGAATGTTTGTGAAATAAAAGGTAGATTATAGGAAAGATGAAATAGGATTGTTGAGAAGAAATAGTGAAATTCTTGATGATAACTTATTTGTTATCTTTTATGATAACAGTTTCAGTAGTTTGGCAACTAAGATATATTGTAAACACTGTGGAATCTCTTTAATAGATTTCACCGCTGTTGGTAGTTCATTAAGATATCATATTTGACCAGCTTTCTGGGTTTGCTACCGTGTCATTGCGTGGCCTATTTGGTAGGACATGAGAATCTGCGCTTTTTTTCTGCGCAGTTTACTTTCACTAGCTCAACTTTCTGTTGTCTCAAAAATTTGCTGTCTACAACCATTTTCTCTTATTGTTTGAAGCTGATGTTGTAACGATCAATTTCAAGTGAGTTTACAGTTAATGGTGCTAAAGCTAAACGTGCTTCATTGTTTTAGCTGGGTTGTTGTAGCGGCACTCCATATGTATCGCTGCATCAAATGTTGAAGATTTAATGAACGGACCCAGACAAGATCCTTGAGGAACGCCTGTAATAATCAGTCTCAAATCCGCATACACCGCCGTTAACTGGTGTTCATCCCCGTACTTGCTGTTTGGGGTTGGGACGTTTCAGGCTTAATCCTTCATCAGCCACTCTTGCTGTCTAAGATTTTTGGGCAAATTTCTGCCGCTGTCTTGTAGATGGGAAATCGTGTTCTCAACAGGCGTGAAGTTCCGCTGACGGAATATTCTGCCAGCAATGTGGCAAGTAACTTGTTTCACCGGGCAAAGTGGTGGTCTGCTCTTCTCATAAAACTGACAATAAATTTTTAATTTAAGCCTTGGAAATCAAAACAGTGGATTTAACAAGCAAACATTTCATCGGGAAGATCCATTGCTTAATAATATATTAGACCTATAGATAGAATTGTTTTGATTGTTACTATGGCAGCAACGTGTGTCATCCATTTGAGATGTGTGTAAAGTGAGAGCGAGGCAAGCGCACGGAATTTTGATCGATGTATGTGGCGATGCTTGAAATGTGAGGTTAAGCCTTTGTCAAATTGAATATATTGCAGAGATATATCTTTATTAGTATTTGGCACATCCGATAAGATATTAATTAAAATCTAGGTTCACATGAGTTCAGTGACTTTCATTCAATTGCACCATGTCATATGTGGTTCCATTTAATTGCTTTTCTCCAGTGGCCGTTAACCGTTTAAGAGCCATTGTCAATCCAGAGTCCTTTGCGTACACTGTACAATTTCAGACCACCTGGAAATCAAACTTGGCCTCAACACAGACCATAGATCGTCAGTAGAGTCGTTGAGCTGATAGGATCTGAAGCGAAAATTTTTATTGATGCAGATAAACAGCACATTTGAACGATAAAGAATGTCGTTTATGACCTTGATTCATTTTCGAGTTATCCACTGTTTTGTATGACATGTTGATGATGTCATTTTGTTTGCAAAAAGTAAGGAAATTGTACGAGGCAATGTCTCCAAATTGAAGTTGACTAAACTACTTTTTTTCAATTCGAACAGCGGAACTCCCATGATTTCAGTGAGACTACAACTTGACATCTTTTTATGGTCACAAGGACGCAAATTGCTTTTTATGCTGATTTTGATGATATTATTTATGTTTTAATCTACTAATTTAACAAACTAAAATACATTTTGACAAATCATGGTACACCATGGTAAATTGGGTAGTCCGAGACAAATTTGTTAATAATCAGACAAATCGCTTTGTCTTTTCGGAAACCTGTATATTTCATTTTACAAAATTTCCCCTTGCTCCATATCAGAATTGTAATCGAAAATAAATTCTTGTGTTTTTATCGATAATTTGTTCTTCGCACGGTCCGAACTAACGAGTATGCTACGAAACTCGTTTTTGGTTATTCAACATTGCTCTTTATTGCAGTTCTTTCTCTTCAGAGTTCAGATTAATTCGTTTTTGTGTTGCAGGTTTCCACAGTTTTCTTTCCAGTTACAGGTTTATTTGGTTCTTGTTCTTCTGTTGAAGTTAATAGTTTTCTTTTCTGTCTACAGATTACAATGTTTTTGTTGGGTTTGTGGATTTAGTAAGATACGTCAAGGCTATTTTTGAGTTATCATTTGATGAAACTTTTTAGAAAATCCCTCTGAAAGGACGTATTACCTTGTTGAGGATATGAACAGGCTAAGTTGTGATTGTCAAGGAATCCCCCAAAAAGGGCTCCAGATCGTATGCGCACTAATTTACTTCAGTGATGTAATATGCAAATTATCTAGACCGTTGAGAACAAGAGCATGAAACAATTGCACCGATGCGCATGATAATGGTAGCCCCAGCGTTGCTTCGCTATCAACTAAGCTGAAATACAATATGTCAACACAAAAGGGTGAGTACTTCGTTTCCCCAACAATACCAAGAAAAACACCTTTCTCCCGTGCTCCAACGATTTTTTTGCATGTTTGCGGGAAATCGGCGTTCATATCCGTGACACGAGTCCTGAATCAATCTTTATTACTCCAAAAATTGTAATCTGCCATGATTATATGATCAAAAATATTATTTTTTGTCATTTATCAATTAATTCAAAGATCATCCTATAATCTAGATATTAGATAATTCACTAATCTGTAAAGAGATGATTAAACATCTATATATTCGAGTAAATTTATTAATCTTAACCAAGAACTACTGGAATTTATCATTTCATGACCGGAACATTTCATGAAGTGAGATTCTCACCAAAAGGGATTATGGACTGCTAAATGATTTGATTTTATTTGGTGAGTACATGGGTATTGGGAAACATGGAATGTGTTATATGGGGTTATGTATTGTTGTAAGGCATCGGAAGCATTAGGCCTATCTTAGTGCATCAACTGTGTATAGATGATGTATCTTCTCGTCTTGACTTTGAAATAGTTGCTAAGTTTTTGGTCCGTTCACAAAAACTTGCACAGTGCCATTTTGAAATAAGTTGTTGTTACTGGTCGCTCCGCACTGTTTCCTTCGAAGGAGCTTGAACAACAAACAACAACTTATTTTGATATGACGCTGTGCAAATGAAGTCGATTTGGGAAAGCAGCCATCTGAACAATCAAAATCAAGATGAGAGGAGACGTTCTCGATACACAGATGATGCGCAAAGGTAGGCCTAATGCCTCTGATGTTTTTACAACAATACATAGCCCCATATAACACAGTCTACGTTTCCCAATACCCATGGTGAGGAGAGCAGGGATGTAGTTAAGGCCCAAGGGCCTGTTTATTTGAGAAGAATACCTTTTTTTTATATATATAAGAAGAATACTTCACCTATCAGCATAAGCGTACGGGACGAAAAAGTCTAGGGGGCGGCCCGACACAAAGCCCATTGTTTGCCAGCATTTTGCCCGACTAAGGGCAAGAATTTGCCCAAAAAAGGCTGATTTTTGAAAATTCCTCCAAATTTAGGGGGCTGCCGCCCCCTAGCTCCCCCGCCTCGTACGCTTATGCCTATCAGACCCAAGGCTGACAGGCGAAGTAAATTTCAGCCAACGTTTATTTGAGATGTTTTAACTCACCTGTCGGCCCTGAACAGCGAAGTGGGGGTGAAGTCACCCTTCACTGAAATCAGAAAGAATTAACCAAATAAGAATCAAGGAATAATCTAATTCATTCCACCGTACCGGTGGCGTTTTTTTTACATAGAAAAATCTCAGCTCGCCCAGGTGAGATTCCACCTGTGGTGAGGTGGGATCTCACTCTACCGGTGGCGTTACGTTCGTCGTATAAACGCAAAATGAGAATACAAATGCACTGCGTTTGAAAGATGATGCTCCCTGAGTATCAAAGCAATTGTTCTGAAAACTGTCTTTTTTCATCGCCGATATGTTCAGTTAGATTCAGTAATTTTCTAGGCTTTAATCAGTCATTCCTTCGCACGGATGTAAGAGACTTTCTGCAGGAAACCCCATTCGGAGAACTGCAAAAACACAAAATGACGATCAAAATATAAATGGCTTTCCTTCTTGATAAAAATGACAGTTACATGTTAGCATATGATTTGTCCTCTTGCGAGAATGGGATGTATCACCAGTATACAGACGCTCAGAATAAAGAAGGAATGCAATTTTCGCAAAGTTTTGCATCTTATATTTTACATAAAATTTTCTGACTAAGCTAAGCAATCTAAACTCTTCTACAGATGTATAGAAACAGTGTATATTACATCAGAATGGTATTGCTACACAGTTATGGGTCTGTTCCGCATAGCACAGAGGGTGCAGAAAATACCGGGCAGCCAGAAAAAAGTTCCCACTTTCGAAAATTCATGGCACGAAGAGTACTTCACAGATTTGAATGATCCAACTTCTAGTAGAAGCCAAAAGATTGAAGTATTTTTGTGATTATTCTCGCCGTCTCACGAGCACTAGAAATACAGGAAAACTTCAGCTTTATAGAAACTTTCATGTTTGCAAGATGACTGAAAATAACATTTAAATCATTCAAATCTGTTTAGTACTCTTGATGCTATGAATTTTCAAAAGTGGGAACTTTTTCTGCCCCATCTGGTAGTTTTGTAATTTGTTTCAAGCAATGCAAAAATATTCCTTGATCATGGGGTCTGTTGTTTGGCTTAGTAATAGCACAATAAATTCTTAATAAATACGACTTTGTACGTGGTAAGTAATAAAACACAACGTTTCGAGCATAACTCTTCATCAGGTGTGAAAGTAAGTTGGACTTACTTTCACACCTGATGAAGAGTTATGCTCGAAACGTTGTGTTTTATTACTTACCACGTACAAAGTCGTATTTATTAAGAATTGATTGTTTTCATTACTATAACGACGTACTACACGCAAAATCTACTGTTTTAGTAATAGCACGCTTGATTACCAGTCTGAAAGCTAGTGGTTGCTGTCCCCTCCCTGTCAAACGTAGAGCGAGGAGAGTCGCCAGCTCTTTGTAAGTCCAGGCCAAAGTAGTCATTGGGTGTGGTCATATCAACAAGGACAGATTTTGTAAGCAGTAGCAACAGTTGCTTTAGTTGACACCCACCCCCAGTTCAAAGCAATTAGTGACTGCAGACAAAGAAAATTCTCTCAACTGGTAAATCAAACCAAACACAGTTGCCCTTTTGCTCTTTTGGGGTCACAGAGACTTATTTCGTTTCTGTGACTTCGTCTTAATTAACAAAGCAAGTGAATCGATGACACATAGTGGATTAAACATTTCCATGAAAATATTCGGACTGTTTCCATCAATCTTTGCGACTCCGGTGATCATAAGACCTACCAGCCTGCTTGTAGGTCATTGTCGTAGGTCCGCCTAACCGCCACACTATAATAGACCCCTTTCTAAAATGTGGACAGAGCGGAGTGACCGATTCCAACTGGAAAAATATGAAAAAATTGAACATTTGCTATTCAATCACATATTGCAAAATATTATTGTTTTGATAGAAGCAGTAGTTTTGCAAATGGTCTGCGTTGTTCCAACTCACCCCGTAGATATCAAGGTTTCAGTCAGTTTTCAAATGTTACAGTCTTTCTAGACTTATGACGACGAGTACCTTGAATCCCTGCCGTAAACCTTGCTCGACTGGGACTCATAATGAAACAGTGAAAAAGCTGACCTTATTTTCTGCATTCATCAGTCAAATCATGATGGAATCATGGCTTAGAATCCCGAAATTCAAGGGACTGTTATCAGTTCTTCAATCGAATCGAAAATTCTAATACATTTGTCGTAACTGTAGTAATTCACAAATCTTGCAATCTGATTGGTGCTCTAAGGAGCTTAGAGTTTAGGTCTAAATAGGGTCAGGTTTTTCTGAGTACTATTATGAGTCACTGTTGACCGACGCACCATCCTCAAGTCAAAGGAGTACAGGGCAGGGAAACTAACGACGAAAAGGCATAAGTCGACGGTCTTTGTCCAGGGACCTGCCTGAACAAAATAGAATAATCAACATAAAAACAAAATGATGTTTTATTGTTTTAATGAATTCATCCTTTGTCTTCTCATCATTTCCCTTTCTTGTCGATTTCTCCATTTCATTCTCCTATTTTGAAACCAAATTCGTACTTGTGATTCTGAAAGTTCTAGTCTTTTCGCAAGAATCCTTCTTTCTTGTTTACTGATGTATTTGTGTGCTAGGAACTCCACTTCAAGTTGCCTTCTTTGATAGTCTGAAAATACTGCTCGCTTTGGGGGCATTGTTTTTGTGTGTTTCGCGAATTTTGGTTGAAGCTCTTCTGGTTGTAATTTGCTCGTGGTGGATTCTGGAAAGAAAGAGTTTAATCGGAGTTTGATTGTTTTAATTGTATTTACTGCAGGCAACAAGGACAGATTTTGTGATACAATAGCAACAGTTGCTTTAAAAGACACCTCAGGTCAAAGCGATTAATGAATGCAGATAAAGGAATTTCTCTCAACTAGTAAATCAAAACAAACACGGCCGCGAAAGTTGCCCTGAAACCAGTTGGGCAAACTCTCGCCTTGTACAAGTGAAAATGGCTTTTAAGTGAAGTTATGTGCTTATAACGAAAGAGAAGGGTAAATCTAAGGTTCTGTCTCGCCGAATTTGTTTATTTGATTAAGAAGTTGTGTTGTAATTGCTTCATCTTTTAAGCCTAAAATACCTGAGAATTATGTTACTTTCTTCTCGGCACTGAATCAAATAAACAATATCCGCAAGTCAGAACTTTAAATTTACCATTCTTCTTTCGTTATATGCACTTAACTTCACTTAAAAACCATCTTTTGCTTGCACCAGGCGTGAGTTTGCCTTACTGGATTCAGGGCAACTTTTGCGTCCGTGTTTTGTTTTTTGTTACCCGTTGAGAGAATTTCCTTTGTCTTCAGTCACTATTCGCCTTGAATCGAGATGTCAAGAAAGCAACGGTTCCTATTGTATTACAAAATCTGTCTTCATTATTGCAGGCACATCACGAAATTCAAACTTACCAAATCCTGAAAACAGTAGACTTCGTAAGACGGCAATATCAAACGCAAAATCATTTAAATAGAAGGTTTAGAAATTAGATTCACCTAAAAACGAGAATCTTTTCCAGCCCCCACTGAACCTTCTTCCTTTTTGGGTAGAAGGTTCAAATGACCTTCAAATCTAGCAGACTTGCTGTTTTGAGAATTTTGAGTCAACCAATCAAACACAAATTCCGCATCTACCAAGTTTACTGTCTTCAGAATTGATACCATCAAAAAACACCCGAATTTGGTATGCCGGTTGATAGTAAATTTTTGATGATGCTGAATTTATGCCAAGTCAGTTTCTTTCGCCCATTCAGCAGAAGAAACAAGTGAAGCTGACAGAAAACTGTACCGGTCGCTTCTTACACGAAAAGAAACTGCTCAAAAAAGAGAGTCAGACTTGTGACGAGTAAGATTGATAGTAATGAGTCAATTTCGGTGGATTGGTTTGAAAATTCAGAATTGGTTTGCGCCAGTAGAGGTCTACAGATGTCTGAAAACGTTTATCTAAAAACGGTCTTTCGAAAACGGTACAAGTATTTCAAGTTTTCCTGTACCGTTGCACAAATCGTCGATAAGCAAACCCTGACAGTATTGTTGGATTCTAACGCTTGTTACATGCTTTTGATTATCGATGTCTAGGAAATTCTTTTCGTTTTAAGCCCAAGTTTCATTTCGTTTCGTTTCATTTCGTTTCAAGTCAAGGCGGGATCATCGAAAGTTGCACTGGAGCGCTCTGTCGGTTGAAGGTCCAATTGTTTCCCGATTCTTTTCGGATCTGGCTGTCACTTTCAGTAAGGGAACTTGCTCAAAACCTCTGGAGACTCTTTCTTGGAACAGATAATTCTGCATCATTTTCATCTTCTTGAACAATAGATGACAGTCCTAGAAATCAAGATCTTGTTTTGGATCTTCTCGCTGGCGCTTCTTTTCGCTACAGTACGCTATTAAGTCTATATCTCAAAGATTTGTGCTGCGGTTTTGATCTAGGAACACTTTTGAATCATCCAATGCAATGGTACTTGGTACATTTGCTGTAATGAGCTATCCTTTGCGATGCATGAATTCTATGATCATACAATGTGGCATAGCCGATAACGATATCATGCTGACTGACGGTTGCGTTTTGCAGGACCTTGTGTCGATGTCAATTTGTTCAGGTTAAGATTGTCTCTAGGTATTGTGCCATCTCGGCAGCTTCAGACGTTGTTATAGAATGCTTCTTGGCCTCCAAACGCACACTTTTGATTCTGTCAGTTTCACCACAGTTACATGCACAAAGCTCTTGTGGGTTCACAAAAGTTTGAGCTTGATTTCTGTTTGTAATTTTTAACATTCTCGAACAAAAGAATTCTGCTATCACCTTCTCGGTTCACGTCTTCTTGTGACAGCAGCCTGCTAGAATGTGTAGGACACTGTACACTTCATTCTACCATTGCTTTATAATCATGCAAAGTTTTCTTTTTTATCAAAGAATCTTTCGCCAAATAGAATGCCAAAGTGTTTCCTGCGCAAACATTGACTATACTCATTACATAAGTCTCAATAGTATCGCTATTTTTTTTTAAATAATGAACGAATACAAGGAATCACGTCGTCAGTCTAAACATTGACTAGAATCTCACTTTTGTGCCATGCTTGCTGCTTATGCCAGCTAGATTCGAATTTTAGTGGACAATGCTAGACAGATATGTAGGCTAGCTTTCGGCTCCTGTTGCAACATTCTACAACTATCTATTTTAGAGTGGAAGGGAGAAAACGGTAAATATCTAGCTGTCAATATACTCAGTTGTAGCAAGGTGCAAATAGCCAAGTTTTGTTCCAGTTCAACGAGCTTACTGTGCCGAGATAGTCCAAGGAATAAACTATGGCTTGGTTTAAACATTTGAACCAAGTACAAGTGTGTCTTTTGAACTCTCTTTCAATATTTATATGCAACGGGAAAGAAGCTCATGAATTACAGGGTAACGAGATGTAGGTAGCCAAGTTTTCTAACACCTAATGCATACTCTTGAAAGAGGCAGCTTTGTAACACTGCCAAATAGGTCAGCATCAAAACAGAACTGATACTGTCAATGACTGTCTATGGTTAAAACTTAATAAAGGGATTGAAAACTATTTTTTCGAATCGTTACGACATCTCAAATCATTCAAGATCAAGCTATATAGTGATATCAAAGCCTGGTCTTGGATAACAAATCAAATTTGTTTTTATTTTGATACGTTTACTTTTGAAAACTGTCTAACAGCTCAACACAGTTTGAGGTAAGAGAAAGGCTCGAGGTAGCCTTAAAAGGAAGCATTTTGGTATCAAAATCAGCTAAAATAAGGCCTTCCACATGATCAGATACAGGTAATCGTGCAGATAATGGCAAACGTTTATGATTGCAGTTTCAAGTTAAGTGCTTCACAGCTCCTCTCCACCTCAGCGTGGATCTCACAAGTTTAAGTAGAGAGAAAGCTAATGATTTTCAAAACAACTTGTGTGATGTCTTGTTGATTTTTGTCAAAAGGGGATACGTTTCATCGTCCATTACTATGCATTTGACATCAGAGATTTTACGAAACAACGACGGGGCAACTGCAACGCAATGTTGTATTTGTATCAGTACTTTAGATTCAAAAGATTCCTTGTTTTTCGTTCGAATTTCCGTCCCTTTAGAGACTCAGCAGTTGTCCTTTTCAATTTCACGACTTGGAAACTCTATTTCTGGCGTTCTGTAGTGCAGATCTTGGCCTTCCGAAGTAAAATTCAGTCATTTTGAATGTTTGTGGTCAAAGAAAAAATATGGTTTTCATGCCTCTCTGAGTTATAGGAGGCCTCATATTGGCCTTTTGCATGATATATTGGAGGTAGTGTAGGGAAACAATACTTGCTTTGCCGAATATCAGATGATTGACATCCCGGCTGGCGTTGCCGTCTTGATTTTGTAAGATCTGTACTATTTCGACAAGGCTTAGGAACTGTGGTTTTCCAGACTTTAATCCTTTTGCAGGATAGTCATTGGCTGGTCGAGGCAATAGCCTAGCTAGCTATCTTAACGCAAGTCATTGACCATGCTAAAACTCTATCAGCAAGGGGGAACATGTCACCATCAACTCTATACGTTAACACTATCACACCTTGACTTAAAAGCTGTCCTATTCCACTCGCAGATGATCTTCCTGTAGGACTTCATTCGGAGATGATCTTTTGGTAAGATTGCTCGTGGTTTCCCACATCATCCCTAACTGACAAATGATGGCCCATTTAAAGATTAACTTAACAAACTCACCTAGATGTTGGAACTGTTCTTCAGTCGAAGCTTGCCTAACATCACTCGACTCTTTACCAAGAATTGAATCAATACCGAACTTAAGTTTCGTTTGCGAGCTTGAATTCTGTCGCATCTTTTGCGTAGTCGCATTTCGCTCTGTCTCTCGAATCAGTATCGATCTTGGCAGCGTAACGGGCGCTATAGATGACTTGTAAACGACAGGCCGTGTTCGGATAGGGCTAATAATTGGCGGGAGACGTGGATAATGAACAGTCTCACATGGACAGCATTGCAGTTCTCTGTAGTAAACGGCTTGGGAAGAACAGCACGAAGCACATTGACATGTATTCATTGTTATGTGTACGTAGAGGATGAGTGCGCGATGAATTTACTTAAATGGCAATCCGCAATTACAAGGTTACAACAGATTCTCCCTGTATATATAAGTAAACTGGATTAGACCTCAATACACAAGGTAGAAATCAAAGCCACGCCGACTATTTGACTTTGAAATATTGTCTAAGTGATTGTCAGACATTCTGCTTGCCTCGCTTTCGTGCGAACCTCATTTCCATCATCTGCCGCTCCTTTAGATAATTTCAATCATGAGATGTGCTAATTACTCATGTAAATGTTGTCAGGTGCTCAATTTTAAGAGAAGAGATGTAGGCAAATATCGTCTGTTCGAAATAGATCAGGAATATTTGCAACGGTCGTAGTGATAACTCCTTGGAAATTCATGCTCTCTTAAAACTCACATTTGTCAGAAATCAGACAACATGAACGAGGACCACAAACATTCTTCCTCGAATGTCCATGATTTTATAATAAATTTGGAGTTGAATGTGTCTCTGCTTGAAGAAAAGATCAAACCAGAGCTGTCTCTATTTTGGCAACTTGAAATCGCTAAATTTTATGCTAAGGATATGTGAAAAGTTTTGAAATCTTTGCGCAAATCTCAAAGACTAAATTTGAACCAACTTTGAAAGAGACTGAAATTAGGAGGCCCATTGTTTGATACACTCGACTGAACTGAACACAAGTTGAGATATACAGAATACAGATATCGAATACTGATGGGAATTTTGGTTTACTTGAATCAAATTGCGGGACCTTTCTTAAAATGATTCACCCCATGCCTCAAGGAAAAACGCCCCTCAGTTTTGTGAAACTAGATCCTTTACTCTTATCAAACAAGAACTAAGTATATATACTGCCTGATGATGACCATGTTGTCTTTACAAAGTAGGGTCAAATTGATAATGTAACCGCACCACTTGTTCCTTCTATGCGCTGCTGGCTTTAGATCAATAAGTAAGCGTGATACCTTTAGTTGTAATTTAAGTTCGCTTCGCGTTTACGCACATTAATGAGAAGACGGCTAAGTAACAAACAGAAGTTTAGAGGGCGAACACTGTGATAAAAACTGCTTCCAAGAAAGATTTGTTGTCGTCAAAATAAGATTCCTTTGCTCCTTGTACACACTTTCCTCATATCAAGGTTTGTCCTAGTACCTCTAGCATATTTTGTAGGTTTCTTGGAGTGACGTTCTTAGGAAAATCCCTACAATTTGAGAGCTGAGAGGCCAATTTCAATCAGGAAAATTTCAGAGTAGATTTGAACATGTTTACATTAGATACTACATTTGTCAACATTATTACATTGATATCCAGGGAGCTGTGGTTTTTCAAAAGGGGATGGTTTATTTTGAATCGCCTGATAGGCTTCGTTGAAAGCAAGGCCCAAACTTGACTTGTAAGATTTCATCGTCTTTTACTTCTCTATCACGGGTCAGCTACGAACGTTTTTCACCATCCTCGTCTTGCAAATGAAATAGTTTATTGATACGCAATATAGAATGTACACTCAACTAAGAGTATGACTTATATAGCAAAGTTATTATTGTTACAGCAACAAAGATTTTAAGACGTTTAGCTGGCAGAGTATATAGCAGCCTTTTTCGGAGGCCAAAGAGCGCTTTAGGACCAATTCTTTATTCCGACGGCTCTAACCAATCTTTTATTCCGACCACTCTAATGACACCTTTAAACATAATTATAAATACTTGAACTTGTTTCTTATCTAAGTTTGTCCTTCATCAATGAATTAATGCAAGAATCTCTAACATCGGTCAATCGAATAAAATTCTATAGTCTTCCGAAGGTAGCAACTTTCATCCGGTATTTCTGAGCGTGAAGCTTAAATTCGTAACTTGCGTTTAATAGCTTTTTGTAGAGCTTTTCTTATTACAGGTTCAAATGGCAACTGCGAGATCAGAAGCAAAAGTCAATTGGAAATGCAATAGAATTTTTGCCGGTTTCCAGCAATATTTGTTTTGCGAGAGTTCTTTGAATTGAAATTCTTGAAAAAACCCAGAACCTTTTGAGTCTTAATAAAATGCTTAGATGTTAGATAAAAGTCAATTAACTCATAACTGTAATAAATCATTGTCATTTGCTTACAATATTTATTTTGCGAGAGTTGCTCATACTGAAAGTCTTGAAAAGTTCAAAACCTTTAGAATTTAAAATCAATGCTTAAATGCAAAATTTATGCGGTAACGTGGAGATTGTGAATATCTTTGAAAGAGGAAATGGGAAGCAAATAGCGGCACATCATTTAAAGATTAATAAAACGTCTCTAATTTTGATTTATGAAAATAAAATTCTTTTATTATTGAAATTATTTCATCATAATCTTCTCAAAAGTTGCGATGTTTGCAATCAATTTAGTCACAGTAATATATCAATTAATTCACTGTTTATCCACATCGAGAAAAGAATCCTGCAACTGAGTTATTAATAGACTAAGATTCAATTATCTTTTGTTCGTAATTTCGGATTGATTTCATTTGTTGCTTGGAGAAACGTATGCAACATTTAAGTGTGATGATCAGGTTGCGATTGGCTTAAGAAAATAGATTCTTCATTAATTTCTTGGAACTCTTTCCTTCTGGGCATTAACTTCTTGAGGAAACTGATCGAATTTACTCATTCTTCCATGCACATTTGAAAGATCTATTAGGCTTGTTTCCTTCCATCGCTCGACTATTTTCTGCCATTTTTGGCACTGTCATCCAAGCTTTTTACGTTCTCCATGTGTCTTCAACAAGATTTTCATCAAATGCCTCCCAATTTTTCATTTTCTTTGGCTTCTTCTGCCTGGCCGTTTTCATTTACCTCCTTTCCTTTCTACTTCTGGTTCTTGCCCATCTGGAGACAAGAATATGCTTTCTTTTCAACATAGTGTGTGTTAGATATCTGCTTTTCTCGAGCATTCCCCCCTTCTCCCTGCTCTTTTCTCTCTCCTCTCTCCTCTCATAATTGTTCAAAGCGGAAAGTCAAATAATCATGCTAACATTCTTCCATCTTAAGTCAGTAGCCACTAGTCAGATTGATTCAATCAAGGTCTCCAACTAAGCCGGGTAAGCGGGGGAAATCTTCGCAACTGCCCGTCAGCGTTCTGTTAACCATGGCTGGTCTAACTTTAACTTTGAAATTGAATTCTCCCTCCCTGCTCCCCCTTTTCACTGAATATACCATAGATTCAATTATCTTTTAAATCCTTCTCACGGCTGGCTCGAACCTCGTCCCCAGGGCCTTTTGTCATATGACAAAAGACCCTGGGGACGAGGTTGGGCTGGATCTTTACACTTGTTAGTGACAGAGGACTTTTCCTTCTGTCCTCCATTCGTTGCATGATATACCATAGATTCGATGAGTTCAAGAATATGCTTTCTTTTCCACTTGGTGGTCCTAGGATTATCTTTGAAATCCGGCCCATTGCTAGATCTTTACACATCTTAATCAATGAGGTCTCTTTCTCTCCTTCCCTCCCCCTCCCGCTGTCCCTCGCCTTCCCCTCCCTTTCTTGTATGACATACCATTGATTTGACAGTCCAGGATTATTCTTTCTTTTCAGATTATTAGTCCTAGGCTTATCTTCGAAATCCATTCCATCGATAAATCTTTAGACCTCTTAATCGATGAGTTCTTTGTCTTCTTCCCATCCCCTCTCGCTCCCCCTCACCTTTCCCCTTCCCCCATCTTGCATGACATACCATAGATTAAAGAATGTACTTTCCTTTCAACTTGGTGGTCCTAAGTTTATCTTCGAAATCCTGCTCATCGTTGGATATTTACTTTTCACAAACATGGTTTTATCTCCTTACAACAGCTGTTGTGCAGTTGCTGTGCTTCCAATGAATGAAACTATGAATATTGGAACATATACTGTTCAAACTGAGGATTAAGAAGGCTTTGATTCTTCTAATTTCAACGGCAGTTGATTATTCTTTCAAATCCTTGATCAAATGTAGCATCTCCTCTCTTCATACAATGATCAATTTGTTTTTAAGGCTTGCCTTCTCCTTACTTGTTTAAGTAAAGTTAAATGTGATCTCGGATGAATCATGCTTAAGCCACTGTTTTTATAGTGTTTCGTTGTTGCTAACAAAGAAAGAAATTCCTTCAATTGGGGTAGCTTTACCACAAGGAAACAAGGGACTCGAGTAATCAGTTTAATATTCGAGTCAAATAAAAAAGTTTCAGCGGGACAAAGTTTGGGACATATTCGCATAGACACATAGAAACTAATTTCTGGAGCAGTGTAAACTCGCTCGAACTGCAGCCGTGACAATTATCTAGTGGAACAACGCTGTATCACATCAAATCACATGTTATTACCTGACTGAACCTAAAACGAGGCACATTTCCCGCAATTTTCCCGTAGCCTTATTACCGTCGGTGCCAGAGCCTCACTAGCTTTTATTTTCGCTCCGATCTTTTTATCTTTCGTCCTCTATCTATTTATCAAGGCCCCGATACCCAGGGTAGTAGCCTCGTATCATACAATACAGGGATGCATTTTATTGCCACAGTAGCAGCTTTAGGCCTGTGAGATTTACGATGAATTTAGCGGCATAACAGCAGCAAGTTGCGTAAAATCAGAGGCTGTCAGGTAAAAAAACTCACTCATACTACCCGGTTAGGAAGATATAAAGCCCTCGGTCTTAATGCACAGACCTCGCAAGCTTGGTCTGTACTTTTCTAAGACCTCGGGCTTTATATTGTACGGTACAATACGAAATCGGTTAGGTGCCGCTTAATATAAACATAGTCTTTTCCGTTGTAGGTCCAAGAAGAAGTATTTTCATACATAAACAAGAATAAGCTGTACAAAGAGATTTTGAAATCGGCCTATTTCCAGAAATTTGTTAATTATTTGGTCAACTCCAATCAACTGAATGATTTGTTGATGCAGACTATCATCAGTGGAAGGTATGTAGTTTTTACTTGACTATAAACGTTGTTGCAAAAGATTTCTGCATGAACAAAAATTGATTTTGATACAAATCTTTACTCCGCCAAGTTAGACAAGAGGAAATATCAAGGACGGTTGAATGCCAAACAACTAAAAGAGACATCTTGCAGTCAGAAATTTTAGCGAAACTACGAAGAAAGGCTTCCATCCCCAATGTATCCAGAAGCTTGGCACTAATGATCTTAACATTACCTACGCTAGAATATACTCGACTCTTTTCCGAAGACAATGAATTGAGAAATTACGATTGGGGTGATGACCTTCCCTTTCACCATCCGATATACAGAAGAAGGAAGGCAAGGGGTGTGTTTGATTGGTGCTAATTCTGAAAACGGTAGACTTGGAAGACTCGGAATTTGTGTTTGATTGACTCCCCAATTCCAGAAATGACAGGTTTGGCAGGGCTGCTGAACTTCCTGCTCCAAAAGGCAGAAGGTTTGGCAGACTTTGGAGAGATTCTCGATTTGAATTGC
Organism: Aurelia sp. 4 Dawson et al 2005; assembly: GCA_964019985.1. NCBI lineage: Eukaryota > Metazoa > Cnidaria > Scyphozoa > Semaeostomeae > Ulmaridae > Aurelia > Aurelia sp. 4 Dawson et al 2005. The sequence goes on along the minus strand of OZ026494.1, from coordinate 2,307,952 downwards.
AGAACTCTGAAACAAGGCGACTTTGCTCACGTTGCTATGGTAATCGGCAACTTTACTCTTTGTTGCCAAGCACCATACTCGTCTTTATGTTTTCATTTAGAAACCTCGTCTTCGCAAGGATGATAAATCTGAAACCTGCTGTTTTGAAGAATTTTGTGTTTGATTGGGAACTGTGTTTCCATCTCTGCGAAGTTTACCGGTTTCAGAATTTGGTAGGTTTGGAATTACCAATCGAACATACCCAAGATTTTTATCTATATTCTGCGCGCCGATAGAAATGAAGCTGTCAACAGAATCTGTGCTACCTACGGAAAGGTAATAGAGTCCAGAAGGCAAATGATTGCTGGTACAGGGTGAGTGGCCGAGTGGCTTATACAGTCTTCGTCAGGTGACTGAAGTTAAGCTTGGCCGAGTGAGGTCAGATTTCGGATGGGTGACCACTGAGGCCTGACCTCGCAACTCACCTCGCCGTCCTTCGGAAGGGACGTTAAATTAGGGGTCCCGTGCCTGGATGCGGCATGCACAGTGGGCCTAAATTAGCTTTCAGTAGCTAGAAATCCTGACAAGCCCACTCAAAACAAATTGAAAACAAACAAACAAACAAACAAACAGGGAAGTTCAATGGGATTATTACTCTAATTATGGAACTGGAAAGGGCGATCCCTAACTTCATGACGATGGGAGCACACATCCTCTTTTAGCTGCACAATAAGCAGCCACCGACATGTCGCAAATGCGACTCGAATGCAACTCTAAAGATTACAGGGAGCAGAATGTAATGTTAAAAAGTTTTTAAATTTTGCAATGAGCCTGGCCATATTCGCAATGAATGTAGCAAAGCGCCAAAATACCCTGCATGCCTTCAGATGCCCCTCTCTGAGGCGTTGACCTGATGGCAACACTTGTGAACGAGAAGAGTATAGCGACTCCGAGGCCGAACCGGCTATTGACCCAGGTCCGCCACGACAGGCTAGCAACACCGTGTAAAACTGTAAACAGCAAGCTACTTTTGATGGTTTGATTCTTAATTAATATTCTGTTGATACCCATATTTTAGGTCCATGGACAGTTAATCTGGACTCTCGTTTATTGACAGTATATATTGGTTGATTGTACCTACTTTACATTAAGCACAGTTTAGATTATGTTGATTTTAAAAGGAGGCCAGTGCACAAAATGGGCTCTGGTCATTATTTTCGATATTTACTGATACTGATGTTTGTCTATTTTAGGATCAACAATGCTATCCAGTTAGTTGAATTATGTGACAAAACGAAATCATCTAAGACGCTAGCCAAAAGAGAAAAAGCACAGGAATTACATGGAATACAACGCTTATTTGTAAGAAAATTTAGATTTTTGCGTCTTCCGAGCTTCTTGCCCTACTTCCAAATTTTGGTCAAAAAATATTCGAATGAGATTACACTTTTTAGGTGCCAAAATTTTAAAAACTGTAACTCGCTCTCCTCAAAAACAAGAACTACAGGGTCAGTCTTGAAGAACATGTGAAAATTGCCCACTCCCAAAGTAATGTTGTTTTCTGTCGTTTAATTTCAGTTTTATCTGCAGAGCAACAATCTATTTGAACAAGCAATTGCATATCTGCCGGATTTTGAACCAGAAGAAGACGCGTATTCAGTACAGATGTGATTCAGATGAAAACGATGTAGATAAGACTTTTCTCCTCAAAATTCTAATCATAATTTGTGACCTACAAACTGGATGCCCCTGAATATTTCCCCACAATGAGACTTCAGTTACATTTCTACTAGTAGAATTATGAATTTGACATATTTATTTTCATATTCCCAATATTTTAACTGAAGCAATCCTACATACGATAGGAAAATATTGCAATTTGAAAAATACGACATTTGAAAGGTCTATGTTTTTCTTGAAAGCAATTGGGGCCAATGGCTTACTCCCTTGTACAATCTAATAACTCAGAAGTATGCGAGTTAAAGACCTTACTGGAAAGACGGACGTGTCAAAATCTTGGTACAAAAATGTGAGTCTTTTTAGTTCCTTCTATTTTCATCGTCTACAAGGTCGACCAGGTGTCGTGGGGATATTTTCAGGGACAGCCTGCACTTTGTGCGGATAAATATGGTTTTGAAACAATGTTAATTTTCTTGAGATTCAGTATGAGGCAGTTAACCCTATTTTGGTTGGGGGGCAAATTTGCCCCCTAGTAGATTTTGTTTAATAACTCTGCTGGGAAGATATTTATAGCCATGAAACTTCTTGACTTTTTGCAACTACTTATTGTACAAGTTTTCAAAAAGTTTCATTAAAATATTTTGAAAAATGAGGGGGCGGGAAACAATTTTCTGGGACTGACCCTGGAAAAATCGCAAATTCTCAAATCTCAATTATCGCGAAAAAAGGAACGTAAGTTGAATATTTTGCAAATTTCTTTTGTAGTGTAGTGTTATTTGATGCATTCTATCACAATTATCATGCTTGGGTGGAAAATGTGCTCCAAATTTAATTTTATCGCGATTTTCCTGATTTTAGTCAATTTTGCCGCTTTTCTTGACCACACAAAGGAAAATGCTGACGTGAGCAAAAATGAGGGCCAATTTTAGGTTAATTTTTACATTTTCAGAAAGTACATGCCTGAGGCTATTAGCACACAAAATTTGGTCACTCTACCTATTACCAGTCAAGAGTTAGGTAGGGGGGCTTTTTTGCCCCCCCCCAACCAAAATAGGACTACAACCACTATAGGGTTAAAAAAAGGAATATTTTGGAATTATAAAACAGAAAATTCAACAGTAACAGCTTGTATGTTTTCGACAAGCCATTTTCGACGTGAAAATTTTTCGGTTCGGCTTAACTTTCACGCTGAAAATGGTCTAAAATACATTTATTATCCTAACTTATTCTGACTCTCATGGAAGACTCATCCTTTCTTGAATTTGTGGTAAAATGTTGAACTTTGTGTTTAAAATACGACTGTACATTTTGGCAAACCTAAATTTCTTTTCAACTTTTAATTTGACTTAATGTATTATCCAACCCCAAAAGATAACAGTGTTTCAATACATGGGCTTTTCCACAGCTTTATCATGGTCGTTCTAATTAACAAAAAACGTCAAGTTTCCTTCATTGAAATTCTGATATCCTCAGATTCTTCCATCATCTTTCGTCATTACTAACGACAACGTATTGTTCGTAAATAACATATCTTGGCAATAATAGTTGCAACAATAAACACTTTCGGCGGGCAAGTCAGCGGAAACGATTGGGAGAGGAGTTGTTGATGATTTTTTACCAATTGACTGTTCAAAAAGAACACAGAACGTCTTGGTAAGCCGAAAGGTTTTCAGGCCTTACCCAGTCAGGCTACTGGGTAACAATCCCCACGCAGTCCTTCTCAAATCAGTCTTGCGGCATCTGGACGTAGTAGGTCAGGCCATGTTCTAGGACGATGACTGCCTGTAGTCTTTCGTGTTTAAAACTTGTTTGCCACACATTGCACAGATACCTGCAAAAAAAGGACATAAATAAGCTAGAAGAAACTCCTACAGGGAGTCCCAAATAATTGTACCCTGTTTGTGTGGCTGTTGTGGAAATGCACCACTTTAATAAAGCAGCCTCCTTTTGAAAATTTGCCGTTATCTCTTCCTTTTGTTCATATGGAAATTTTGAGCCCAAATTCGGATTTAGCACCCAAACTTTAGTCTCGTTACATGTTTTCAAACTGCTAGCAATTGTGATATTGATTTTATGACACTGTAAATTTCAAAGATTTAAAAGCGATTTGACCGTGACAAATCGTTCGGGGTGAAACTTTACACCTCGAATCATTTTTCACGGTCAAATCCCTTATAGATTTTCAAACTTTAAATCGTCATGAAATTAACCCGACGACCGCTGGCAACATGAAAAGTTGTGATCAGACTAAAGTTTCGGTGCTAAATCTGAATTTGGCCTCTGAAATTTCATATGACAGACGGAATCTTGAATAATTTCCAAACCGAGGCTGTTAATTGAAGTTGTCTATTATCTCGATATTTACACAGTTTCATAGGTCAGGCTTCAACTGACGGTTTGCATTCGAAACGAAGCTTGCTCATGCAAAAAAAGCTTCTTGGTTAGCAAGCAGATTACTTACACGCGCGTGCAAGCGAGATGGATTTTGAGCTTTTCATTTCAGCAGTAGAAAATTGACATGCTGTATGGGATCCGACGGACAAGTCAATCCGAACGGGAAAACACAAACAAGCGCGTTCTACGCAAGCAAAAGCATGCACGCGAAAACAAGCACTTAATGTCAGCGCAGCCCAAATATCAAATTTCATAATCAGAAGGATCTGTTTTAATTGATCACTACTTTTTAGAAAAGTGTGAAAAATGAAGAACATTTTCATCTGCTACACCCAGGAGGAACTTCTGTTGGTATGTGACGGGGGGGGGGTCAGACACAGTATATTTCTGAAAAACCCAAAATGTACTAAATTTAGGACATTATTAGACCCAAAGAATATGCACATTGCTTCATCGTACATGAAAACTAAAGATTTATAGTTTTTTCGGCAACTGCCGTGCAATATTTTGTAAAAAAAACTGAGCCTAGCACTCACCTTGTCAAATGTTCTCATCAGCAACCCCAAAAACATACCGATTATGCACCAAATAACGTACCTAAAGGTACACTAGACAATGTTTAACAACCCCAACAAATGCCAGACCCCCTGTCACGCACTAATAGGGAGTGTTCCCCCTGGGCTGCTGCTGCTGCATTTTCAAAATTAATTGTTTTTCTCGTGCAAGCTGTCAACAAGGGAAGATTTCATTGCTCTCCAGGCACAGGCAATGCACAAAAACGAAAATATGAAATTTACAAAAAGCATTCTTAACTCTAACTAACCTTTTTTATATGCACATCCTGAAATATGAAAAGAAAATAATCAAATGTAATTCAGCAAAGATCCAACATATCATTGCATAGTAAAGAGAGGGTGATCATAACATGACAGATCAAACAAAATCTTTTATAGCTACCGGGTGAGTCATAAAAAACGCCCGACGTTTGAAAGGGTACTGCTCCCTGAATATATAAGCAATGATATTTTGCAATATCTTATTGAATAGCTAACATGTTCAATCATTTTCAGAAAATCGGTCACTCTGTTCAAATTCTGAAGGCGATTTTCTAAGGTGAATCCCTTTGAGAAATCTCAAAAAACGTGCTAAGATTACGAGCAAAGATCCCTAATGGGTTTACCTCGCGGCGGTGGCTTCCAGCACGCTTTAGATCGTGCTTTCATTTTGGCCGGGTGAAAAAGTCTTCCCCCTAGTGTGAATAACTTATTCAGGGGGATTCCATTCTCCCATGAGGACAAAATACACGAACACATCCAAGAGTCATTATTGCTAGGAAGGAGAACAAAGGGAAATTTTGCTTGCTGTTTTCGCTCGTTTTTGCAGGTTTTCGAAAAGGGCTTTCTGCAGAAAATCTCCTATTTCGACTGGAAGGAGTGACTGATTAAAGCTGGGTAAATTACTGAACCTAATTTGACATGCTTTGATATTTAGGGAGCAGGATTTTTTCAAACGCCGGGCGTTTTTATTGACTCACCCGGCAATAAAAATCAAGGTAACAGATCGAATTCATCATCACCCACCTTGCAAAATGTATCGACTGCCAGCAACTAACTGAACGATAATATGGTGAATAAATGACATTATTTTTGCACTAAAACCCTTTACTCAATAACTGTTGCTTAATTTTGATAATCCAAACGCATGAAACATATTTTCATTCCACAACTAACTTCCGAACAACTACCAAAACAAACTTTATGATACGGGTCAATAATATTATCATGCTGGTTCTAAAGTTATGGGCAGTTTATATGGTCGCTATTCCTGAAACTGCTCGTCAAAAGCCCAATGTCGATTAGATTTTGTCTTTTTCTTCGGTTTCAAAATGACGACAATTGCATCAGCTGTCCTTCACAAAATTTTAAATAACTGACGTTTTCGTTTCGTTTCCACTTCATTCGCAAATCGCATGCAATCCTTTGTCTGAAATTCGTATGCGAACCATCGCAAATCGCAAATCGCATGGGAACGTTCACAATGTGAGTTTGATCTGTTCAAAATGTTTGATTACTTGCGACACTTACATGCGAACTTGCCTGTGCGCAGAGGCGACACTGCACGCGCACCGCTTTCAAAACAAAATAGATCTGAATAAACAATCAAAATTCGTGCGAATGAGCTTCAAATATGTATTGAATTCGCAGGCGTTTAATTCGAAATTCACAAATCGCATTCGTTTTCGAATTGCGATTGAAGTGATACAGATTTACCATCAGAAGATTAAAATATAATCAAGAAGAAGGTTAAAATATAATCAGGAGTTCTGTTGCATGAGGAAGTTCACTGTACATTTCTCGTCCTCTTTCAAGAACCCATAGTAGATGATTCCAAACAATATTTGCTTTTTGGCGGGAGATGACCGATTTATAAGAATCTAAGTTCACCTGTCCGCTAAAAGCAACCATAATATTAGCCAAATTCGTGGATAACCTCATACGATTCAAAACGCTTTTTGACAAGTCTGTCAGGAAATCACTGAGCATTTCCATCAGTTTTGGTGGAATTATGCACATTCAGTCCAGGATTATTGAGCCGGCTTCCCTTTGCCTTCAACCAAATATGTTCCTACTAACAACGACATAGTCAATATTTAAATTAAAGGATGATTTTTCCATGCATAATTATCAGAAACATGGAGAGAGCACTTAGAGACTTACGCAAAAGTAATTGTTTTGTCAATTTTTGGACGGATCTAGACAAGCTACCGCACAAATCTCACAATCAATCAATTCTACCACCGGGGGAGTTAAAAACGCATGGTGTTTGGAAAAAGTACTCCTAGAATTACAAAACACTGATATTTTAAAAACATTTCTTGTTTCATAGCAAACCCCAGTTTCAGGCAAAAGATGAGGTTCCCTTACCGCAAGAAACCTACACCATATCATTATGTTGCAATTGCACGTAACAAACAATTTGATGCCATGCTGCGAGCAATCCATGCTTTTGAGATTTAAATCCACATAGAAATCCACATGATATCTTCGAATTATTTCAAAAGAACTGACGTCATTGCGATTGGTCATTCCTTCCTTTGGACATGGATATTCAAAAACTAGCAAAAAAGAATGACAACAACTACCAAACTTTGTCCGCTTTCCTTCCGCACAACAATGACATTTACAAGTTTACGCAAATGTTGTCCTCCTCGAAGAATGGAATTCCCCCAACTAATTTGCTCATACTAATTCGGAAGAATTGTTCATCCTTCCCTTAAGGAAAATGCCGTCTAAAGCACAAGCCAGTTATAGATCTTTTTACTTCCTAAAAAGATGCTTGGATTGAGCGTCCAAATCTGGTAAATTTGTGAAAGAAAACAAAAGTGTGGCCCCCGTTCCCAGTATAAGGATGCTAGCTGTGGCAAGAAGTTGCATCTGAGTTCAAAACACTTTCGTAGAGTCAACCAACGATAACTAAGAGGGTAAGGAATGATTCACTTCACATACGGAAGTTTTATATGCCTCCTGGTTTCGTATCTCCTTGTTTTCGTTCACAGTTAGCTGATTTTGTAGAGTAACAGTTACATCTCAAAAGTGCGGGCATGCAAGGGTTTTATTTTACGAGTTGCAAAACGAAGTTTGCTGTTCTCAATCGTTGTTATTCAGTTGAAAGGAAAGTCAGCTAACAATAAATGAAAATAGCGAGAAACAAAGCAAGAAGGACAATAACACTTGCCAATGTTTAAACTGACCATTGATGATAATAAATTCTCTAAAAAGTGTTCTGTAATCCGAGGCAACCTCTTGCCGCAGCTAGAAAATAACAAGATAACGGTATGATACCTTGGCAATAATGCGAGCCAGCTTGATGCACACTTTGTTTGCATATTCGGCATTTATTAAACTGACTGTATGGCGTAAATCTGGAATAAAAATCAAAGTCAGGTAAGTGAAAAACGATTGTACGTTTTAAAATCAAAAGGATGAGCTACGTTTAGCGTAAGTAACTACAGTATGCCAGCAGCTTTCAAAGAAGAAACTCGTCGGGACGTACAACAGCGGTTTAATGCAAGGAAGTTATCAAGTTAAGTTCTGTTGACAATTATTTGACGGTCAACCTGGCACATAGGCATCTGCTTATCCAGCAAGATCATATGGAAGAATCTGTGAACCTATTCGAACTTAGAAAAGTAGAAAACCATGTCTGCGTTCCAGATCCTTTCCTTTTCGGAATTGGGGTCTGAGACGCAGGCTAAGAAAGCCGGAACTCCTGAGAAAAGTCATTCTGTTGCAATGACATGCCTGATACAACATATCATCAAGGAAGGGTAAGTGGAATGCTACATAAGATAGTCTACTAATGGCACCAAAAGCAAAATCTTTTCATAAAAGAAATAATGGTAAATAAATGATATATTCGTGTACGTGTACGAAAACATATACAGTAACAAAATGTTTGCCGGAAAATACTGCAACCGGAAAACGCTGACGAATTTATCTTTGTTTTTGAAGGAATTTGCCTAATTTTTTCAATAACTGTATTCCCCTGTGAGTTGAAATAATATTCTCCGCACGCTTCGCGTTTCACACATAATGTGAGTACTTTCGGGTATAAAAAGAATGAACACAAATAACTTTCCATCTTGGCCTAACTTCATACACAGCCAGGTAACTTTTCACTGTTAATCTGCTGAGAATTTGTTATTGATATCAGAGTTAGTCAAAGCTATCACGTTAGCAGAGTGAGAAGCTATCGCTATTTTCCGTGATTGATTATTTGTTGTATTCAATGTTAAGTAGAATGAGATCTTGGCTGTGTATGATGACCTTCGCCACTTCTCCTAATACGCGCCTTTTCTTGTATCAATTCTCGAAAAAAGGGTAAATAGCTACTTTATTTTCGGTTCCATCACCAAGTGATGCCTGATGGATAAGAAAATTAATACATACTTGACAAAGTTTTGGAAGAAGATCTCCCTAATGCCCAGTAGAATTAGAATTGCAGCTTTAAAACAAATTGGAAACAGATTTCAGAAGTTCCAGCAAATTTAAAGTTTGAGGAAACTCATTCAGCCTTCCATAATTAAAATCTTCCATCAATGATTCCATGTATGAAATCGCACAAAAAGGCAAGATTGAATAAACAAGCAAAGGAACTGGGCAAAGATATACAAATAAATAACAAAAGATATGAATATGTTTATGTAAATTAAAATAAGGCAGGACGTTTCGAGCACAATGCGTTGTAATTGCATCACACGCGACAAGAAATTTTTTATCAGGGGACTACGCATTCCCTCATTCCTACGTCATTTGGTAGCTGCCTCATTGCCGAATGCACTCATAAACCTTTGTTCTCTCTTAACGCATTCCAGATAGCAAAGCAGTGCGGCAATGTTACTGAACTGGATTAATAATTAAGTTAGATCGCGCCGCATAGGATCTCACAACGAAATCGCCTCAAGAAAGCCGGCGAATGAATACACATGAACAAATCTTTCGACACGGATTCTCTTCAAAACTTCTTAACAGAGAACATTGTCCTAAACTTTTGTCAACAGGTCAGCGAGTTGACAAGATTTGGAAAGGCAGTAAAGAATTTTAAATATCCACATTCAACTCTAAAGAGTTTCACACAACAATACAGCACAGTTGTCTCTGAAGTTTAGAATAAAAAATAAATTCTGAAGAGAACATTCCAAGTAAGCTGTTAGGTCACTTAATTCATTGCTAAATTTCACTGTATGTGCTATAAACAATGAATTTTAGGTTTAAGAAACGGAAGATTTTGTTCATCAAAACACAGCTTGACGGAGACAGCTTTGAACAAGAAACTAATGCAGAATTATTCACTTTGAGTGTGAGCTATTAATTTCTGAGAAGGAAATATACAGCCCGGCTAAAATTGAGGTCATTTGCTGGCGTGAACATTTCACAGTATCATTGCGAGAATGGTCACATGTCTTTCGGTTAATGACCTGGCTAAGGCAAATACTGTGCAGGTAGAAAAGTAAGCAAGGCAAATTGATGAAGGTGATATTCATACAGTTACAATTTGTTTCGTTGGAAGGATTTCTCAATGAGTAGGTGAGTTATTGAACACTGTCTTTTGGTTGGTATAAAAATAACAGCTTTACCAGTATTGAAATGCAGAGAAATTTGAAATTGACACTTTACAGTTGCTTCCGATAGAAGTTTCATACTGAGAGAGAGATACATTTTGAGGTGTTAAATATATTCTTCAGGAAGGATAAATCGATTTGTCCTGAATCTTTCGTTTCAGAACATTGTGCCCTTGATCAGGCCTTCTGGTGCTGAATTGTGTGATTCCTGTGATATTCATATCATAGCTTTTGCATTGGCTTCCTATAGAAATTTCATGTATTCTTTCGAGAGCTTAACGAAATCTCTGTGGAATATATGTTAAAATCGGCACAAGTTAAATCATAAAGACGGAACTTGGAAAATCGAAAGTCAATACGGTGAACCACCCATGAAGCAAATCCCTCTAGATGCGAAATGACAATTTGACGAACATGATCGACGTCTTAATGGTTAGAAATTCAAACCTTGTTGGACGAAGTTCGGAAGTAAAGACTGGCGTCAATAGACTTTTCAGCAAAGGAAATACCGATCGCAGTTCGATGCCGATTGATTAGGCCCAAACAAGATACGGAATGAATCTTGCTGCAAGTCTATAAGATACGGATTCGTATTGAACTTATTATGGGAACGAACCTAAAAATGGGGAAATGCTGGAGTGAAAATCTTTAAATTGTATCATTTTACACCTTCCTACTTCCGATAAATTCACATGGCCGCGAGATCAACGTGTCAGTCCAAAGTCCAAAAGAGAGCGTACTAAGTAAAACTAGCAGATGTCATTTGAAGGATGAGTTGTGGCTTAAAGAAGGACTCAAAAAGAGAAAAAGGAAGGACTATTTTGAAAGAATTAATGAACTATCTCCATCCCAAGCATAAATAGCATACTCTTATTTTTCATAAGAAACTAAAAACCTACTATGACCACGTAATCTAGTGCCGATGAGTTTCTTAAGTGGATGTCATCAGTCATCAGGCAGTATCATAATTTTGATCCGCGGGGAAGTTCCTCCTCCTGTTTGAAGATTTCACGGCAAACATCTTAAAATCTGCCCTGAACTGTATTGACATGCATGATATATGTCAAAATAAAGGGAAAATATAATGCTTGAATTTCAGGAAACTATTTAGTCAATCACTCAAGAGCTCAAGTTTCTTCACATTTCGTGATCAGTGAGTAGTGCCTTCTTTGAAAAATTTGCGAAAGCACAGGTAGCAGCGTATGGTTGTACTAATTGCAAAAGTAAAATTGCAAGCCAACGTTTGTCTTCTTCCACATCGTTCGTCTGTTGATTTTGATGTTCGTGTTCTCCTCTCTTTCCACCAAAACACTAGGGCCATCAACAGACCCAGTCCCCAAACGAGAATCCAATACGAAGAAGAGATCTTCGTATTGGATTCTCGTTTGGGGACTGGGTCTGTTGATGGGCCCAGTGTTTTGATGGAAGGAGTCAGAGGAAAACACGAACATCACAATCAACAGAGGAACGATAAGGAAGAAGACAAAGGTTGGTTTGCAATTTTACTATTACAATTAGTACAACCATACGCTGCTACCTGTGGCAAAAGTTGCAAAAAATGACGACGAATTTGCAAGATTATTACGAAGGAAACGGCTAGCCCTAAGTTATTTCTTATTTTCATTTTTCTCTGAGTGAGCTTGATCTCAGGCTTGGTAACGGCTTGACGCTGATGTAAGCTCTTCTATCAGCTGTCCTCTCAGCACCAAAATGACCCATGCATAGGGCAAAATAATGGCTCAAACTCAAAGAACGTTTTAGACAGATTCAACTATAGGATTCGCCACCCTTTGCCCATGTAGCCTCGATTAACCACGCCATGACCCAGGAAACTCATTTCATATTTCAATATTCTTAAGTAGGCTTGACAAGGTCTGTCTGGTTTGACTTATTCACCTAAATCCGTCTAAAATGGAAAGCAATGAATCAGGGACGAAAGAATGGGTCAAATTGTTATTATGTGGTTGTCTGTCCATTAGGATGACTTATCTAAATCCATTTCAGCTACCATGGATATGACATCTTAGTTTGAACGGATTTGGATTCCAAGTCTCAGAAGACGTTGGGCCTTCCTATTAGGATACAAGCTTGTTAGTTTTCCTAGAGTCTATCTATCCCCTGGAAGGGGGTCTGTGAAATTCATTGTGTCCCAATATGGCGGTCAAGCTGGCCTGTTTTGTAGAGACTAAACCCAATAATGAATTATAATAAATGAAACCTTTGTTTACGATTTAGATATTTGACGTCGTCACAGTCTCAAAAGGGTTGAAGTGTGAAGAATGCAGATACCGAAAAGATACTAAACCGGCCTCTAAACAAAAATATGTTTTGGGTGCAACCTTCTGATCTTGTAGCTAGCTAATGGACAATGGGCATGTTTATAGCGTAGGTAGCACATCTCTGCTTTTAGAAACCCTCCTCATGGTCGTGACTCACGAAAATACGTTCTTTTATAAGAAACTGGTTTATAAGAAACTATTACCAAGATGGCCTAAATTTAAAAAAACTGCAGTAGTACTATGTCTGAGAAGCATTAAGAAACTTTTTAAAGTCAAAAGCATGGATATCGTAGCAAATATGTCGTTGAACCTTTATTCTTGAGCAATATCAACTAACCATTTGTGTTTTCAACATATAGTTGTTTTTATGGAACTTCTCAAACGGGGAAACATTTTTGGGGACATCCAGTATACTTTGAACGACGTTTCATGCATACGGAATGTTACTTGAATGATATTGAAAACAGGCCTACACTTTCAAGTGACTCGTTTAGACGTTTTCAGAATCTGAAAGCAAATCGCAAGATGTTGATTCATTCATATTTTCAGGACACACCAGAGCCATAACAAAGGAGATGGAACATGTCTGTTGCAATTTTAATTTAGTTGAATTATTTGGCAAGATAAAACAGCGTGCGCGGGGAAAAGCTGAAGTGTCTCCTGAAAGAGCTCCAATTCAGAAGCAAATTAAGCCCAAGGTAAGTGTATACACCTCTCTTTCTCTTTCTTATAAGCATGGGTAAGAAATCAAACCCCCATCATCACCAAGCAATATGAGGACTGCGCAGAGTACAAGACCAGAGATAGTGCAATGAGCCATGGGCAGCGGGCCTCCTCGTAGCAGACCATTTTTGTCATAAATTTTGCTTTAGGCTACATAAAATAAATTAATAGATTCTCATCACCGTCCGCATGGGAAATGTATCCCGCGTCTACATTTTTTTACATTTTATTTACAAAATATAAAAGTGCCGCCCGCCCGTGGTTTGCAAGATTTGTGATACGTTTTATATCTTATATGGCCTATTATTGCCTGAAAATTCAATCAAACGCCGTAAGAAACAAGCTTACTTTGATATTTTACCCCTTAACAGATGACTTGACCAGCTTTCAGGGGCTTCCGTGCTTTCATACTTGTCAATGACCCGTTGATGATTTGCTGTTAATATCTGCAGATGATTTGCAGATATCCTGCGGATCTCTTTAGGTTGTTTGTAAACGCGATAAACAGTCAACAAAGAAGCAGCAGAATGCAGTTACAAGCATGTTACAAGCCCAGACAACAAAATCTACGAGAAAATTATACCTGCCTCGTAGATTTTGCAAGATCAACCAAAAATTTTTGTATATAAAATATAAACCTCCCGCCTCGCGCAACTTTTCGAAACTTAGTGATGAGAATCTATTAATTTATTTTACATGGCCTTACGCGTCGTATGTTTTGTCATTCACAAGTTCGCTTCTGCAGAAGTTTGCTCGAGAAACAATGAGTATGAATTTATTACCTTTTCAGGCCAAAAGACTATGTCCAGGCTAAGTTCTGCTGGGAATTATTGAATCTATGGCACATTCCGAGAAATATTCACCAACTTACCCTGGGTACCAAAGCCTCAAAATTTAAATGAAAGGAAAACTGGGGGAAAGAAAAGCGAGAAGGAAGACGGACTATCTTTCCTTCTTTGCTTTTCCTATTATTACTTTATTGGCTCTGGTACCAAGGGTATCACAAACTGTGCGGCCCCTTAAAATTAACTGAGTACTGGAAAAAAATTTTCTTAATTCAAATATTAGCGTTTTCACAACAAATTATATTCGTTGACATGAAATATACAAATTCTATCCTCTGTCTTGGTTAACAAAGAAACGTTTCTCCGACTCTTCCAATACATCATTTGTCTCATTTTATTTGGAGAAAAGTGTTACAAATCCAAAAAGCAACAAAAACTATAGGCATTTTGTATTTTTTTCGATTAAAGTTTGGGGCAGAAGAATTCGAGGTATTTTAACTTATTTTGGTAACTTTGGAGATAAACTTTCTCCACAACCCATCTATGGCACACAGCTCCGTTCCAAAACTTATAGGGTGACTCTTGGTATCGTTCCAACGAATGAAATGTTGTCACAGTAATTCAAGTGTCCAGTTTTGTGTGGTTACCCATTTGATGCACCATCAAAATAACAGTTTCTAACACAGCACTTATTTCTCGCCTTCGCATCATTTTGGGATTAAAACTTAAGGACTGTAAAAACTTTCTCAAGAGGTGAGATTGGTGTTAATGACAGTGGTGAAATTAGATACAAATAGTGAAACCATGATACGAAGCGTATTAGAAATTTGAAACGAAATTTTACCTTGCTTTCTTTGACAGGAGTTTATTTCCACCAACTTTAACACCACCAGATTCTGAAAACCAGATTCAAAAAATCAAAAAATCAAAATCAGTGTAGTATTTCTTTTCATGGCACGGCTCCACGATGTATTACCCGGGGGGACACTCCTATTATGGCCTAATCAGGGTCCAGTCGGTTTGAGGGTCTTACCAGATGGCCCTATTTGTCAAACACATACTACTAATTGGGGGTATTCTGAGATTCCTGACCAATTATAAGATTTCAACTCAATACGCTCCTCCGCATGGCAACACGGTAGTTGGAACAATAATCATGAATGAATACTGAATGTCCTTTATGTTTGTTCGATAAGTTTTTACAAGAAGAAATAATGGAAAACTGCAGAAATTTTCACTACTAGATGCTACAAAATGACACGATTTCAAGTCCATGAACCACCTTTTGGGGGATTCCTGTAAAACAATACTACCATTTGAGGCAGTTTCAAAAGTTTTGCCTTGACCCTCTTTGACCCTGCTGGACCCAGATCACTGTCAGGCCACAAAGAGAGTACTTCCAACGGGGTATTACCCACCTAAGAACGACAGACTAATCAGATGGATAGTGGGGTAGAGTTGCATTCCTTTTCTTCGTCAGTAATTTTATAGCGGGAATGTGAAGAAGCAAAAATTTAAAACGAGGCTTAATCCTTCGCATTTTCTGTATGGAATTACTTATGAGGAAAAGAAGTGCCCAAGAGGAAATCTTTAGATCAAACGTAACAAAATCACGTTCATTCAAATCTTCTTGCATGAAAAAACCAACTATAGGGATGTTACCGTAAGATACTCGAATGAGATTTCTTAAATGGCGACTTGATCAGCGAAAGACTACAAACGAATGGCCTAACCGAACAAAACAAGGGGATAAGACAGTGCGGAAGCCAGGCGGACGGCCGGGGGTAACTACACCCAACATTCCTCCCCACCCCTCTAAATAATGTCTAAACTAAATCTAAATACAGCGTAAATACAGCGTAAATACAGCGGAAATAATGCGTTAGTCGCGTATAGCGTTCCAAGGAATGCCTCCTTCGACGACTCTTTGACGGCGTTCACGAAGCGGATATCTACGATTGTTTTCCGGTACATTGTCTTCAGGTTCCGATTCGTCCGAGCTGCTGAATGTGTCCTCTGCAACTATTTGCGTCGGTCCATTTCCTCTTGCCGGATGTTCTCTATCTGGTTTGTTCCATGTTTTTGTAGGTATCGTCGGTGCACTCTTATCTCCATCATCATGCGAATCCTGAGCAGCATGAGACCTTGAAGGGGTCAATCGATTATGGTGAACAACCTTCCTATTTCTGGTCGAATCATTTTCGATCCGGAAATTCAGTCCGTTGGGCAATTTTTCGACTATGGTCCACGGACCGTTTCTGCGTGGGGAGAGTTTCTTATTTTCACCTGTCTTATAATATTTTGTCTTCAGCCACACCTTCTCCCCTATGTGATAGTCGTGAAATCGGATGTTTTTGTTATACTGTTTTTGCATTTGTTCGCGGTTTAACCCGAGATTATGGGCGACGTTCTGATACACTTCGCTTAAATGTGTCTTTAATTCAGCAGCATATTCGGCGGGCGTGACAACATCGGTATCGGCTGGATGAACATTCTGCTCAAAAAGGAGGTCTTGAGGCAAAACTGGCTTCCGGCCGAAAATTACTTCATATGGCGTACGTTTTGTTGCGGAACTTTCACTCGTGTTCAGGGCAAAAACGATTTCGTTTAACAAGGATCGCCAGTGCTTCTGTTGGATTCCTCGATCAAGGAGGGATGTACGAAACACTTCTCGAACATTTCGAATATTTCTCTCCGCAAAGCCATTTCCCTGGCTGTGGTATGCTGAGGAGCGTCGTTTCTCGATTGCGAACATTTCACAAAGCTCCTTGATGGTTTGGCCGTCGACGTTCGATCCTTGGTCTGACAGTAAATACGATGGACAACCGTGTTTTAAAATCCACGAGTGAAATAAAGCATTTACCACCTCTGGTGCTGATTGGTTTTGTAGGGGTTCAGCTTCAATATATTTCGAAAACACGTCTCCCATCAGTAGTATGTATTTGTATCCCGAATCATCCTGAGGTAACGTTGCTAAATCAATCGAAATGAACTGCATAGGGGCATCCGGTATGAATAATGGCAAAAGTGGTGCCTTCGGCGCATGAGGGTCACATTTGGCTCTTTCGCAGACAGAACAGGTAGATACGTGGCGCTTAATGTATGCATACATATTAGGCCAATAGTACCTTGCACTGATTATCGCGTGTGTTTTATCTGTTCCAAAGTGAGCCTGTTCATGATATTTTGTAACCACAACGCGACGCAATGGAGCTGGTAACACAGGACGTCCAGACTTTGTAAGTATGTCATCTTCAATACGTAATTGATTTGAGACACGTTTGAGTCTTCCTTCCTTAACTGTGTCACCATTTGCCACTAGCCGTTTTGCTGGTCCGATAACCGGGTCATCATCTTGCTCTTTCATTATCTGTGCCTTGAACGATTGGGTTTGTGCGTCGATAGCATATATCTTTTCTTCAAACAGGTCTTCAAACTGGTCTACATCTTGGTTTTGAAGCTTTGATGAGAATCTCGACAGTGCATCTGCCTTTGTGTTTAGTTTCCCTGGAAGATATTGTATGGTGTAGTTGTATTCCTCAAGCTCCGAAATCCATCGGGCAAACTTTCCACGGGGGTCCTTGGTATTTCGTATATGGACAAGTGGATTGTGATCTGAATTGAGAATGAATTCTGTTCCTGCTAAATAAACGTGCCAGGTTCTAACTGCTAAAAGCAGTGCGTAGGCTTCCTTGCTGTGGGTAGACCATCGTTGTTGAGAAGCATTTAATGTAACAGAAAAAAAAGCCACTGGATGGGTAGTGCCATCTTGTTGCTGTTGGGAAAGGACACCACCGACAGCAATATCGCTTGCGTCTACTTCGACTACAAAGGGTTCACCACACCGCGGAAAACTGAGAACAGGTTTTGAACATAATCTTTCTTTCAGGTTTTCAAAGGCTTCTTCGCAGTGATCAGTCCATTCAAAAGCAACATTGTCACTTGTGATTTTATTCAAAGGCTTACTTATGCGTGCAAAGCCTTCGATAAAGTTACGGTAGAAACCTGCTAGGCCTAAGAATCGTTTGAGATCCTTCTTTGTGCTTGGTCTTGGAAACTCGCGAATAGCTGATGTGAGTCTCTCTTGTGGTTTTATCCCTTCTGCTGATAACTCATATCCTAAAAACTCAACTGTTTGACTGGCAAATATGCACTTTGATGCTTTGAGTGAAATGCCTGCTGAACGAAGGCGTAGCAAAACAGCTTCGAGATCCTTCAAATGTTCATCGAATGTCTTACTGTAGATGGCAATGTCATCCATATACGCTAAGATATGGTCTGCTGGTAAACCTGATAAACAAATATCCATGAGTCGTTGGTACGAAGCCCCAGCATTGCATAACCCATATGGGGTGACATTAAATTCGAACTTACCACATGGTACAGAGAAGGCTGTTTTCTCTTTATCCTGTTCATGCAGAGGCATTGACCAATAGGCCGAAGCAGCATCAAGCGTGGACCAATACTTTGCCCCAGCCATTTTGTCAAGCACATCCTTAATATGGGGAAGTGGGTAAGTATCCTTCTTTGTGGTGTCATTTAATTTGCGAAAATCACAGACAAACCTTGTAGAATTGTCCTTCTTTTTGACAAGAATAATCGGACTGTTCCACGGTGACTCTGACGGTCTAATGATGTTGTTATCAAGCATTTCATGGACCTGTGCATCGACTTCTTGTTCCCAGGCTGCAGGGATACGCCTTGGTTTCTGGTACACCGGTAGTGAGTTATCGGTTATAATCTTGTGCTCTAACACAGTGTTTCTCCTTGGACTTTTAGGATTGTTGGCAAAAATATCTTCATAACTGTGGATAAGGCTTGATAGTCGATCTTTTTCTTCAGCGGACAATTGCGCTCCAGTTTGGTACTGCTGTGGAGGAGCAGGTGATGTACTAGCACGTGTCGTGGTGTCAGGACCCGAAGTAATGAAGACATCTGATCCTGCAGGATTAAGAAAGCCGATTGTTTTCCTAGATGGCAGCTCTACATCATCACTGTTGACATTTACAATGGCTATCTTAAAAACACCTTCAGCATTAGGAATTACGCGGGCATAAGTTCCATAGGTACCAGTAATTCCATCTATAGGTGTTGGCTCAAAATCCCCCACAAGAAACGCTGTTTTAGGACTGCATTTTACAGCAACTGTTTGCTCAGTTCGGGCAGGAATAGTGACTTTTTCTGGAAGTCTAACTCGTTGAGGGGTAGTGAGTTCGAGGCCAGAAAACCACATTTTACCTAGTTTGACTCTATTGGTTTCGAAGTCAAACGTCACAGATCCGAATCTCTTCAAGAAATCACGTCCCAATAGAATATTTGTACACATGTTGGTATTAACAACTCGAAATTCATGGAGGACTGGTTGACGTGATCCTTTGATAAGTACTTTTATACATACTTTACCAACAATATCCATTTTATTGCCTGAGGCATCAATGAGGTTTTCATCAAGATTGCTTCTAGTTGCTGACCCTTTTAGTCGTTTTAATGATCTTTCGTCAATTATGGACACTCCAGCGCCTGAATCTAACAGCACATTGGTCAACTGACCATTCAATTCTGCTTTCAAAATGACCGTAGAAACTTTACTGTCATCTTCACAAATGTTTACATTTTTCTCCTTTCCTAGGGTTTTTTCAGGTTCATATAGTCATTGATAATTTTCACAGCTGGAATCCCAAGCATCGTGACCTCGTTTACCGCAGGCTTGACAAAACCTCATTGGGCAGGCCCTATACAAGTGCTCATTACTTTGGCACGTTCGGCAAAGAAGATTTCCCGGTGATTTGGCGGCTTTTGGGCTTTGAAATCGACGAGGATTATTGTCGCGTCCCATTCCACGGCTTTTCGCCCCAAAACCGCGACCGCGACCGCGACCGCGATTGTAATTGGTGGAGGCGAACTTGACTTCTTCGTGAAGTCCTCCCCCGGGAGATGACAAGGAGGTTGCCTGCAACTTTTCAATGACCTTTTCAGCAATCGAGTCTACTATTTTCTCATCACTAATCGGATTAACCGAGTTTGCAGAGAACCTTTTGTTGACTGATAATGACTGAATACCTGCCAGCTCTAATCGTGTCGCTTCATCTGCGATTTCATTCAGCTTTTTGTCATCAAATTTTTCAAGTGATTTTAGGGCTACTTGCATGTCAACATGCAATCCATTGACAAAATAATCTCGTGCGATGGTTTCTTGAGTTTTCGATTCAAATTTTGGATAAGCTAACTTGACGAGTTGCAAGATTTTGTATGCAAAATTTTGTGTAGACTCACCTATTTCTCTCTTACGATTTGATAGCTCACTGAGGGCTTCTTCCCTGTTGCGCCTGCCTCGCTCAAATTCTTTTAATAACTCTGCTGTAATTTTGCCAGCATCCTTGCGATCATCACTTGAAAGGCGTAAATAAACATCAAAAGCTGGGCCCTCCAATTTGCTTGCTAAGGCTTGGGCGCACTTCTCGCCAGTGTAACTCTTCAGCGACGAGTAAAGCTCCACCTTGGCAATGAACGAACGAACGTCTCCTGTTCCATCAAATGTCGCCGATTTTCCTTGCGCAGAATCCATTTTGGTTGATTCGTTTGTAGTAATGTTACCGTAAGATACTCGAATGAGATTTCTTAAATGGCGACTTGATCAGCGAAAGACTACAAACGAATGGCCTAACCGAACAAAACAAGGGGATAAGACAGTGCGGAAGCCAGGCGGACGGCCGGGGGTAACTACACCCAACAGGGAGACGATTTTTTTGCTTGATCAAAATAAATACTTGCTTACACAAGTTTTACCCAGTGTTGGTGTTTCATGATTCCTAACAATCATGGAGTTGAGTTTGAAGCAAAATTTACTGTTCCAGATTCCATGCTACCCGTTCTACTAGCAAAGGGCAGTGGGTAGAGAGGGCACATCTTAAACAAGTAGGATGCAACATTGTTCTCTGCCGGTCTGCTGGTATCCTTGTCCAGGCAATATTTCTTGTTATTTTGGTTGCTCTTGTTGTTGTTGCTGTTGCTTTACAGCCTCGAACCCATAACAACAGAAATACGAAACGAAACGTGAGTCTGAGGTTTATGGATAAGTGTAAGAATAGCAAAAAATGTGTGGGTTAATTGGATCAAAGAGCTTCCCTCCAAGATTTTTAAATAGGATTCACAGCACGCTCAGCTCCGATAAAATATTTTCCTTATTTTAAATATTCTGTTGAGAATCATCAGGGTCCGAAAGCAATGCGGGGTGGCACAAAAGATCAAAATAATTTGAATTCAAATGAACATAACTCATTTTAATGCGTTGGCGGAGTTTCACTTCTCGTGCATCTCCCTCGAGCCTATTGCAGATTGCAGAAATAGGGTGGGGCTCGGCACAAAAGTCAAGGAAATCAAAAGGGAGGCAGACCCGTGACATGGCAACACTGGGCTGTTTTAGCAAGAAGACGCAAGTCAAGAAGACGCCAGCATTATTCCTTTGTTTGAGGATGTACATTACAATGTGAAATAAACTTCAAAACTTCTGCGGGTCTCGGGAGAGGTATACTTTTGCAAACTGCACTGAGAGCATATTTACAAATGATCGAAATGCGAGAATGTAAACTGTTCTTGGGGAATTTGTCTGTCTGTGAGTAGTGCTCTACGAGGAAAAGGCTGGAAAATTTGAATGCTGCAAAGCTTTCAAAGACGTCCGCGTCTTGATGCTAAAAGAGCCTACAAATTGCTTGAGGACGAGCATCCACTGAAATAATCACCCAATCCGAAATCCAAATGATTTCACATTTCACATGCGACAAGTTTGCCATGTATTTTTTAAGAAAACGCCATCCCTGGTCACTTACATACACATTTGCAATTAGCCATGAATAAATCAGGAAAAGAGTTCCTTAAAAAATAAATCACAAATATGAATTTCAGGATTTCACTAACAGCATACTGCATGTTCTGAAAGAGAACAATATGTTTTCAGAGCAAAAGGAGTTGTAAGGGAACTGTCATTTTAAATTCTGGGTACAGGGGTGGAAGAATTTTTTATACAAATAGCAAAAGTTTCTTACCCCATTCACGAAATTAAATGAAATTTGATACCCCATTTCAACATAGCAAAAAAATTTTATACCCCACTATTGAGTTATTTAGTTTGGATATATTAATTTGCACATTAAGACACACAATCTTGATATAAAATGAATCAAATTGGAACAAATGGAAGAATCATAGAAACATAGAATCATCATCAATACTTCAAATAACTTCTTTCTTTCCGTATGAACATAGCAGAAAGAGATGAAACTTTTGTTGTAAAATAATACATAATTCTTGGTTCAGTCTAAAATATATTCCAAAAATTTCACAGCCCATCAGATATTTCACAATTTTTTCTGAAATATTTGATACCCCAAGAAAACGACGCCAAAAAATTTGGTACCCCTCCAAAAATTCTTCCACCCCTGTACCCAGCTTTAAAAATGACAGCTCCCTAAGGATTCTGAAGGCTTTCATTGAAAACAATAGGACCTTGCTTTGGGTGTTTTTCGAGCAAAGTGCCACTCGGACAACAACCTCTATGAACACTTGCAACACTAGTAACCATTTGACGTGCCACGTTAAGGTTGGCCTCCCGTCAAGATGGTCTCCTCGCCTCCTCTCCGCATCGAGGCTCACTGTGCTTGCACAGTTTGGTACATGGTTTGGTATGATGTCCAGTAAGTGCTTTTCCAACGGGTATCTTCATTGCATTGTTAACGTGGATGAATGAAGTCTCGTTATTGAAATACCTCATCGTAACAACAGTCATCTGGCTGAACAATATCAAAGGTTAGAGCATACAGGGACCTGTTGTTTACAGAACAATAATCACGTAGGAGGCATTGAGCTGTTCATTACAAGAGAATAACATTCTCAGTGATGGAAAATAAATAATTAAAACGTTCCGTGTTCTCTACTGTGCTCGTACTTTGGCCTAGTAATATTGAGCACAAGCAAGACGTCTTGCAACTTGCAACAAGAGATGACGTGAGAGTTGATTTTGTTTCAATTCCAAGATACTGTGATATGAACGATGCTCATACACTTGGGCTCGTGCACATCTCTCGTTTACAAGGCACAGAAACGTATTGAAGTGAACGTGGAAGATTGGAGAAAAGGGAGATTTCACGAACTTCAAAACACGTGGACGCAGGTGAGAGTTGAACTTGAAGCATACTGTTTTGATGAACAAGATCTAATAAGATTGCGGCTTGTGGGTCCCAAAAAACACGCAATATTTGGCAATATTTACATCATATTCTGTTTGCTATTTGGGACACTGTAACCAAGTTCCCCATTCTCTAAGCTGTATTTATTGTGACTGGAAACTTGAAGAAATTCTTTATTTGAAAATGAACTGGAAAAGTCTGTTTTCCTTGACTAAGATTTAAAGCCCAGTTGTACCTGTTACAAATGTCTCCCTCTGTTAACATTGTGACCAAGGATCAAGTTTGGACCAATTTTGCAGCAAACAAAACACTTCCGCATACATGTGGAGAAGATCCGGAGAAAAAGCCACTTTAGGCAGCTAACAACTGAATACTAGCCATATCTACGCGTTCTACCCATTCGAGTAATTTCGGCAATTCTTGGGTAAGGGGCAGGACATTACGCATGTAGATATTTTAGGTATCAGCATCATGGTAAGCGCAGGGCAAGCATGGGGAAGAACAGAAATGAAAATGATGAGATGGAACGGATAATAGCGCTTCCTCATTTCTTTGAGAGCATACCTTAGTGATAAAGATTTTAGATCCATGGCTTGAGCTGCAAGCATCGTGGAGTTGAGGTGGTTTGGACAAACAGTAAGGATGGAGGAGGGAAGCCCCAGTGAGGGGAATCGAGAAAGAAAGAGTGCCAGTGACTTCACTTGCAGCAGATAAAGAGGAGAGGGGCATAGAGGATATATAAGATAGATATGGACTGTGTGAGGAGGAGAATGGCGAAAGGGGAAATGGAGTCATTGCGTGGCCAAAGAAGAAGAAAAGAAAGAAGCAAGGGTAAAAAAAGAAAGAAGCAAGTGAAGGAGAATCGGCAATATAATGACAGATGACTTGTAAAAAGTTTTTGAAAATGGAAATGTGATTTTTTGCAGGAAAGTAGGTTGTTCCCTTCCCTTTTAATACTGCTAACAGTCTGCCATTTCGTTTCACTGGTGACTGAATCTTTCAAAAGCACTTTCTAGCACCATTTACCACAACACAAAATGGCAGAGTTTGAATGGTATCATTCTGGGCAACATATCTTGTGTACAATCAACTGTTGATCAATAAGTAGCCATCTTAAAAGTAAGATGCAGGTTTTGAATGACAGGCAAAAACTTGTTTACAAATAAGATCTGCATGAGCAGTTCTTCAGAATGTTCATTCCAAGTGTATGGCAAGCGAAAGTCACTAAAATCAGATAAACCCAGTTTTTCTCAGAAAAACCGGATTTATCTACAGAAAAACCGAGTTTATCTGAGAAAAACTTGGTTTTTCTCCAGAAAAACTCGCTTTTTCAGAAAAACTGAGTTTCTCTGTCAGATAAACTTGGTTTTTCTGAAAAACCGAGTTTTTCTGTAGAAAACCGGGTTTTTCAGAAAAACTAAGTTTTTCTGCTAAAATGTCACTATTTCGGAGAAGCCGAGTTTTTCTCCGATCCCTTCCGATGAACCGAATTTTGCTTTATCAATTACATTTTCACCCGACGTTTCCCGAGAATTCACGGCTGCGCCGATCAGGTCGAAATTACAGAAAATCGAGTTTCTCAGAAAAACCGAGTTTTTCAGAAAAACCGAGTTTTCAGAAAAACCGAGTTTTTCAGAAAAACCGAGTTTTTCAGAAAAACCCAGTTTTTCAGAAAAACCCAGTTTTTCAGAAAAACCCAGTTTTTCAGAAAAACCCAGTTTTTCAGAAAAACCCAGTTTTTCAGAAAAACCCAGTTTTCAGAAAAACCCAGTTTTTCAGAAAAACCCAGTTTTTCAGAAAAACTAATAAATTTTTCAGCTGAAAGGCAGGATTTTTCAGAAACACATGATTTTGCTCAAATAATCAAAGTACAAAGGGTGCCTTGAATCAGCGTTGATTGATCTTCTTCAACATAACAGCATTGAGAACAAAGCGATATAAAAGAGGAAGATGACAAAGAGGAAGTATTCAGTTCCTCACAAACAATGAGTGGCAATCAATGCAATCCATGATGGAGGGGTTCCTGTTCCTGAAGGGTTCCTCATCCATTGCCCAGTGATATTTTGCCAGAAATTCGCGCCACTTTTCATGGAGCCACAAATTTCTTATGAAAGAAAAACTTATACCCGGTTGATAGAAAGTTTTTTTGCAATGCTGCACTGCATTAATTGAAGCTGTACGTTATAAAAGTTTCTTAGTATTTTCGTGGTTTTCGGTAGTACGATTTCATAATGTTGTCTTAGAATGAGCCTACAATATGAATGTAGGGGCTGCTGATATTTATAAAACGGTCGTATGGTAAACTATGTCTATACAGTCAGTCGGTGAACACATTTCATTATTTCATTCCCAGTTTATTGTATTCACCATTAGCATTCGAAGCCGGTCTCTTCAAATATGTCTTTACCGAAATCGGCATAATTTTGTATTGTCGGGGAAGCATGCCGAGAGTTCGAAATGCCCCTTTTAAAATTCGGTCTTTGGAGACGATAAGATATCCGAAAAACGAAACCCATTCTCGTTTATCGGAAGAACCGAGTGTATCTTAGAGCAGCCGATTTTTCTGACGCGAAAGTCACCAGAATTAGAAAAACCAAGTTTTTCTGAAAAACTCGGCTTTTCTGGAGAAAAACTTAGTTTTTCTGAGAAACTTGGTTTTTCTGTCTGATAAACTTAGTTTTTCTGAAAAACCGAGTTTTTCACAAGAAAAACCGAGTTTTTCAGAAAAACTCAGTTTTTCTGGCAGAAAAACTCGGTTTTTCTGAGAAAAACCGGGTTTATCTGATTTTGGTGACTTTCGCTTGCCATACAAGTGAGGCCAATACACAAACCAAAGGAAACCTTCAGGTAACTCACAGGCTAATTTTCAGTCCGGGTTTCTTAAGCCAGTAAGCTCTAACATGTACAAAAGAATAAAAACTTGCATTTTCAGATGCTTAGATTTAAATCAGTTTGTTTGTTGCTTTAATCAGTTGTATTGGACACCTAGGTGGCATACTTAGTATCAATTTATACATTGCGGATGTGATGTGCACTCCTTCCTGGGTATTGTTTCTGCCTCTTTTATCTAATGCTGGGTATCAAAAGAAGACAATTTTTCTACAGCCAGCAATGTTATTTAATTGTTTGCCAATGAATTTTTTACTTTTTGGACTAGATAATTTTTGCACCTTTTGGAGGACATATTTTTTCTAAAGCAGGCTATCATTTTGAAGGAAAAATTCTACAGCCGAGTGAAAAATTATTTCTTTGAGTGCACACCCTCGATTGAAAGTCAAATAGCCCCCCTCCCTGGGGCTGTACAGCATTTATTCACGTTCTGTTCTTGCTCTTATCCTTTTGGGTTGTATCCCTGACAATCTGCTGTTACCATGTTAGATGAAAGTATGGTTAGTGAATGTCTGATTAAATACAAGACTATGTTTAATTTCTGAAGACACATATGTAATACATACCTGTGGTATTTCGTGCTCCAGATTTCCATGGATCTGGTGTCACAACCTTGCCAAGTTTCTTCTGACCTGAAATAAAACAAGAATATGTGATAAATCAAAGCCTTAAAATATCTTACACACACAGGAATTTGTTATGTGCACTTTTCAATCAGAACCTCAGTGGCAATAAACAAAAGGTCAAATTGGTTTGAACCTATCCTCCTTTAAAGCTTACCCTGGCCATCTCAACTTGTAGCCACAAAATACAAACTTTCTGGTCTGGCATGCACACCTGAGATTTTAGCAAAAATTGGCTTCACAATCAGCAAAACTAGCCGAAATGTTGAACTAGAACTTAATTGCTTACGGTCTTAGTTGGATTCAATCTTCCGCAGGCCTACATCGGTTGGATGTTTCATTCAATTCTTATGACCATCTCCCCCATGACACCCCTGGGCATTTACACATAAAATATCCCTGGCATCTAGGCATTTCACTGCCAATTTTTTCCAATGCTAGGGAGCTTTTGCTCATAAATGAATGTTTGGGTTTGACTGCGTGTTTTGCATGGTGTTGTTCATTACATTACATGTACAACCAAACATGTCTCCATTACATGTACAACCAATGGCCTCCATTACTTACAATATTGGCACAAGCCAGAGGGGTTCTGGTGAATGTGCATGAAAAAATTTTTCAAATACAGTAAGGTGAATAGTTTTCATTTTACAATGATTTGAAGGGATTTAAACTTCAAGCAAAGTTTTGTTAGCATTTTATGAGCATATCATTAGATGGATTTACAGGTTTAAGGCAATGCACAAAAACTTTAGTCTTTCCTCTTCAAAATAATGTATTTTTTGTCATGTTTTGTCATTGTGAACACAATAAAGAAGTTTCCCCAAAATACATAAGGCCATGTAAGATACGTCAAATAAAATGGAAGAGATTGCAACGAAGTGCATGGGGTGCCAACTTTTCTCATGTTTCCTGAAGATTTTTGCCAAAATTAGAACTGTTGAAGGTAAGAGACTACAGAAAACAGTTTCGAGGCCAGTTTTAAGTGCTTTTTCAAACTGATCTTTCATTTTTATGAAAGTTCAAATACTTACTGGGTTGAAAAACAAGTCCATGTGTGATTTGGCCTACTACATGTACTGCGAGTCCAGACTGGAAAGTTTGCCTTATTGTTTAGTGACACAAATACAGCAGCACAAGAAATTTGGAAGTAGAAGAGATCCCCCGCGCATTCTGCAAACTTTCCAATCTGGCTGCGAGTAAAAAAATTAGAAGGTGCAAGCTGCGAGTAGACTTTAAAAATTCACAGATTAACCATAGATCTTTAGTTATCTCATACAAGAACCTTTTATTTTAGCTGCGACTGCGAGTAGCGAGTTTGGCACAATTTCATAATAGTAGTTGTGCATGAATACAAAGTTTCCCAACCTGGCATACCACCAAAACCCTCTACCAAAACCCTATCGAGAGGTGTGTGATTCTACAGTGGAATAGTCCCGAAATCTTGGTGAATTCCTTTACAAATCATTACATTAGCTATCAGTTAAAACAGCGCCGGAAAGTTCACTTACTGTCATAGTGTCGGCGGTCATTACGACTATGTTTATTATGGTTTATTAGGCTAGGCCAAAAACTTATGTCCCATCGTTTATCGGCAGGGCATAGTGTCTCTCATGTTTATGTGCAACATAATAGGTTTTAATCATCGCTCTTTTATTATTCACATTATCTATAGTCTACTTACATTTATCACAAACCATTCTTTTTCCGCTACGAAAAGCGTTTCATGCAGACACTTCCTGCGAAGATGCGACTGACTTTCGTTCATTTGCATTCATCGTGCTAGTACTTCATGTAACAATTTACATTTTTTGCAATTAAGTTGAATTAAGGTGGATCCCACCGATATTCCACCATTGAACTATATATAATTCAACGTATTCCACTGATTAATTATTCGACGCAGAATGGCGCAGAATCGACTGCTGAGTTAAAAAATAAATGACCCAGACTTTATAATTTCAGAGGAATTCCACCTATACTGGATGGCACTTCCCCGAAAGAGATAGATGCCGCAGATTTTTGATAGACAAGCTCCCATTTGAGATACAGTGCAACAGATTTTTCACTAATTGATTATATATTAGCAAGTTTACGACGCAAAATCGACTTGTGAGTTCAAAACAACAACTTGGATCCTTGTCTTAGAGATATTAGGCTGTCGTAGCAGCAAGACGCAGACGTCTAGGAACGCCCGGAGAAGGGGGCGCAGGGGGCAAGCGCCATTCCTGCCTTTTTCTAAGAGGGGCAAGGGGGCAAGAGTGCCCGTTTAATGGAACAATGATATTGTTTACATTTCTTAACAATGTTCAATACCCAAATATGCAAAAGAGAGCATCATTTACATCAGTTAGAATATTCTTGATAGCATTTTAAGTGAATCTAAAGGGTGTGGCCGCAAAATTTTTCCGTGGGAGGACCCCAGATCCGTTCTCGCATTTCCATCGCTTATCAATATGCTCACACAGTATTTAGCTTCCCTTCTCGACTTTCTTTCATGCAGGAGCGGCCTACAAAAGCACTATTTTCAGGTTTTCAGTTTCAGAAATAGACAACTACGCTTTATAATTCATTTCTTCTAACAAAAGAATCATGCCGGCGTCGTCTTTACTAACATCTTGCTAAAACAGCCTATTCTATCTTCACCGAATAGCAATTCCTTGAAAGCGATCGATCTCGCAGATTTTAACGTCTCAGATAGGCAAAATCCCTTAGATAGATCCCCTAGATCCTTCTCATATTTCACGAATTGATTTTATAGCAATGTTCCGCGATACGTAATTGAATTGAATGGTTAGCGCAAAAAAGTGACTCATACTGCTGTAACTCTTATAGTTTAGAAGATATTGCACTGATGGTGATGGTAGCCCTCAAATCGATCAGATCCGTTCCAATGATAACGATCCAGCTTTGTACAAATGCAACTCTCTGTCTTCCAGGCACTTAGGAAGTAAGGGGGCACATAGGGCTCAAGTCCCCTATGATTTTGAAAACAATGGCGCCAACGTCACAAGCATAGATATATTGTTCACTGCTGTTTTAAGAACAATTGCCCCCCTCCCCAATGAGCGGCTGCTTCCTATGGCCTTGCTGTCCTCTCTTCGAATGCCAAATGTGTGAATAAGATTGCTTGGGAGGTAAAGCTTATTCCCAGCTGTGTATAATGATTAAAGATTCTTTGAAACTTGTCGTGCTCTTTCTCTATTTGGATTGTGAACGTCAAGTCATAAAAATTCTTGATGCAAGCTCTGATGACAAAGAAGTTTGACACTTTCCTCACGTCAAAAGTGCAACTGCTTGCGACAATCCAGCTGATATCCCAGTACAGAAAGCTGTGTTAAGCAGAGAAGTGTCAGAAGTTGATCTCCAACAAAATTTCCTTTTGGAAAGTCAAAGATAGATGCATGCACATACGTCTCAAGACGTGACTGAAGGAGCATCATTCAATTGCTAGACAATCTCTTACATGTGTAGTAAGGAATATGCTTGAAGGAGCCCAGATAGCTGAACCAAAAGTAAGCACGCAGAGAACACCCTTCGCATCTATCAAGGACATCATCACGGTCAGTTTATTTTGTTTTCTCATGAGATTTATGCTAATCTGGCCTGACCATGGTCATACTGGTAGTCTCAAAGCTTTGTTCCTTATGATGTTTGCTGTCTTTTGGTAACAGAAAGCTCTCGTTAACTCCAGTCTTCCTCCTAGAGAAAATGCAAAATCCCGAGCAAGAGCAAAACTACTTCAGTCATCCATATTTTAAGAAAGAAAGGGAAATGGCTTGTTGCTATGGCAGTGAGATAATCAAACCAATTTGTGACCTCGTTTGCATTTCCTTGCGCAGAACTGAAGCGATAACGAGGAGAATTAAAGTCATGGTAGCAAATAGAAACAACAGGGTGCATTTAACTACGTTTATTCCAGGGGGTCAGATGGTTGTACAACATTGTTCTTGCAAAGTTTCCTTTACCTTTCTGTCGATGTAAAGTTTCCTGTACTTTACCACTGTCGATTTTTGTTGCACTTTTTTTGGATAAGAAACCCATAAGAAACTGGTTCATAAGGCACTAAAGTACGAGGATGCTTGAAAATTTATGAAATTCTAGTGATACGCGTTCTTTTTTATATAAGAAACTTGGATCAGGCCATAGAACTAAAAGTTTCTTAATTTCACATGAAATTTTGTCCATTTTAGTACTAAAAGTTTCTTAATTGGTTTCTTATTTTTCTGAATGTAGAATTAGTATTGTGGTCGCTAGTATTGCGGCAGATATGTTTCTTGATATTTAAAACATCATAAAGGAATGAACAGTGTTCTGTTATGTTGAAAACACAAATGGCTCGATAATATTGCTCAAGAATGAAGGTTCAACGATCTATTCGCTATAAAATCCATGCTTTTAACTTTGAAAAGTTTCTAAGTACTTCGCAGACATAGTACTAGAGTTTCTTAAAATTTTGGCCATCTTAGTACTAGTTTCTTATAAGCCAGTTTCTTATAAAAAAAACGTGTACTTCGAGGGAGGCGCTAAGAAAACTTTGAGAAAAGCTAATTCAAGATTGTCATGGCAACCTTCTAGCTGAGCACTTATCCTTGCATATTTTTCGATCTTGACTTCAAAGTTGTGTTTTGAGCCCTGAGTGCAACTCCTTTTCTTGATATCGTGCTGCTTGTCAAGAAACAAAGGTGTATATGGCGTGGCAGTTGTAGAAACTAAAAAAACAAGAAACACATTTAGGGGCTTTTGGTAAGAAAGGGGAACATTTCATATGAATTTAGAAACTTTTAGTGCTGGGCTAAGAAAAATGGGTACATTCTTATACAGTCAGTGCACACAGTCTGATAATCCAGCGTCTGACCAGAGTATCTGAGCCAGGACCGTCGAGAAGGGGTGTAGGGGGGTAAAAGGTCCAGGGCCCGGGCCCCACTGGGGCCCGTAAATATTTTGTGCTATAAAATTTTGTTATTGCTGTACATCTCTGCAGTGCATCTTTATGGCAATTCATCTGCTTTATAAAAGGATATTTGCAAGGACCGTCTATTTTGATGACAGTTTTCATGTTAGAAACCAAACCATCCTATTGATATTTATAATTCATCGAAACTGGTCCTATCCCAGCGAGTCAGTCGTTGGTGTCGTAGGGTCGTTGAGCTTCCGTTCACATTCAGTCTTTTTTGCCTTTGAGTCGCTCGTTCCCTCTGGCACGAACAAGGCATTTTAGCATAAAACGATGTCCTTGATTTATAACAGGGGCGTCTCCCTCATTTTCGCGGAGACTTAAGGGTGTGGTCGCAAAAAATTTCTTGGGGCTGCGCCCCCAAACCCCGTAGGGCCCGCCCTCATGGATCATTCCAGGGCACGAGCTGGCTCTCGACGCCCCTGATCTGAGCATTGTGAATTCAACAAAGCGAGCCTCAGTTAATGTGGAGTTTCAGCGTTTCAGAAAATTTTTTATGTTTATATCTTGTGCCCCTGGACATTAATCAGCTCAGTACCTCGACGGTATAAAATCAAGTGAAAAGGCATGTCTCTAGACACAGAACTAAATGTTTCTCAGAAAGTTTTTGTCAGTATCGATTTTTCGAGACTCCTCGAAGCTTTTAAGAAGAAGGGGGTAGTACTCGGAATTTCTAACCATGGAAGCAAGGGAACATCGATAAAAATATTCTGGGAACACAGGAAAAGATTTGAAAAGACGAAAAACAAAACAAAAATAACTGGGAACTAAGGAGCTTGACCCAAGGGGGAAAGCCTCAGTAATGTGAGAGTAGAGTTTCTGATAAAGAATTTCTCACAAAATTGACGATTAGAATGAAGTTCTAATCGGATTTAAAGCAACGAACATGCTGCTGTTTAGCTGTTTATTGTTCCCCCCCCTCCCCTGGCAATTTATAGCACCATTTTTTTTTTACTCTCTGGAGATGTAATGTTTTTCATCATCTGCTTGTTCATTGATAGTCGCGCATGCGGCATGTTTTCTTCCATGAAATATATAAAACGGAGTTTGATTTGAGAATTTAGTAAATTTTGCACACTCGTGCTGAGTGGTTGCAAATCAACATCTCCCTCCCATCCGCCTCTTTCACATTTTCATGTTGGATCTTCTTTCTTTTGCAGATGCATCTTCAAAGTTTTTTCCAACATGGACGAGGGGATTAGTTTTGCGGGAAAAATGTCGGTTTTCCTTCCAACCCCACCATCGGGAGGGTTATTTGCTTTTTCGGGAGATGGGCTAGTTCCCTTAAAGCCCAAATTGCCCTAATGATGAGGGGATGCAACCTTATGTTTGTCTGATGCTTACGAGGAAAGATTTACGAAAAAGTTGAAAATATCTGAAGGGCAGCCAAGCCCCAGCAGCCTTGGACCTATTTATGGGAGTGTAGCTTCCCTGAATAAAACCAAAACGACCCGCAAAACGATGCACGAGGGCTCGGTTCGGGAGGGTTGGGCCCCGGGATGGGCTGGGCTTTAATCTTTCATCCGCATTCCTGAAGGAAGCGACTTGTCGCATGACAATGAACCGTGGCCAGCAGTGACGTTATCAGTACGTGCCCCCCGGCTTCCTCTCTCTTGCCAGTGAATTATTCATATCTCTTCAGTGGAGTGTTGGAAACTGTGTTTATCAAATTGAGAGAAAGTTTATTACCTCAAATAGCAAGCAAAGCAGATGTTCTCAACATAATTCAAAAGCCAAAGAGTTGAGCTCTGCTACACGAACGTTTTAATGACAATATTTCAAAAGAGTTTCACTGGTTTTATATTCAGAAATGACCTTATTGGCCTATCCAAGCTCAATGATGGAAGTTGGGCGCATTGGTAGTGAACAAATAAATGCTGAGGTAAGATGTTTATAGCAAGCAGAGCAGCTGAGACCTTGATAAGATGGTAGAATCATTAAATTATCGTATTTGAAGCTTGATTTGGTTACAGGCATGATGCCAGCTGTGAGTCTATAAAATTATTCAAGGAGGTTTTGTGGGGCCTACTGACGTCCGCCATGGGTACTGTACTGTTTACTCGTCGTCACGTTTCCCAGGCGAGGCGCGAAAATATGGAATGATTTCAAACACTATTTTATCCTTCCAGCATGAATCGAGGGTAAGCTGATGTTGTATTTAGTTGGTCTGATTATGATATTGGCTGCGTCTCTATCAAAACCGGCCTAAAGATTATGATGGATTAACTGTACTTCATAAACCGTTCTTTCAACGAGGTAATCATTAGAAGTCATGGAAGTCGGTGAAATCGGTGAAGCCGGCTTTTTTGCTGTCAGGTTTGAGTGCAGCACATCAGCTAGTCTTTTTGAGACATTCTTTGTAGGAGGTCTCGCAGGCTCAACATGGCCGGTGAAGGTAAAATTGTAAGTTCCTAAAGCTCTGGCTCACAAGCTCTTGGTTACGCTAAGATGCGCTAAGGCTTCGGTATGGTCTCCCACTTAGAGATCTACCAAGCTTTTGTACATGTGGAGAGTCATTTAGTGTATGTCATGCACTGTCATGTAAAAAGGGTGGCTTCATTGCGCAGAGACATGATAACATTCGGGATATCCTCACAGTTCTCTTGAGTAAGGTGTGTCACAATGTCCAGGCAGAGCCCCATTTGCAAAAAATTGACAATGAGAGATTCCAGCTGAGGACTGCAAACATAAGTGATGAGGCACGGCTAGACATAAAGGCAGGCAGTTTTTGGCGTCGTGGGCAGAATGCATTTTTTGATATTCGTGTAACGCATGTAAATGCCATGACTAACCAAAACAGAAGCACAGAATCAATATTTAGACAACATGAAAACGAAAAGAAAAGAGCTTATTTACAACGAGTGATTGAGGTTGAACAAGGTACTTTTACACCCTTAGTTTTTGGCACAAACGGGGGAATTGGAAGAGAGTGTGATCTTTTTGTAAAAAACTTAGCAAGCAAGCTGGCTCTGAAACAGAATGAACAATATGGCAATATAATGACATGGTTAAGAACAAAGCTCTCTTTTGAAACAGTTAAAGCTGCACTGTTGTGTGTGAGGGGCTCTAGAGCTCCTTTCAGGAGAATGCAGGAAGACACCATTGACAATTTTAGACTAAACATACTGGAAGCAGATTTATGAATTTTCCATATGACTAGTAGATTAGGGAGGTTTGTTTTTTGGAGGATGGGATGTAAGAGACTTTAATATTTTGTTAGTAGTTATTGATAATTATATGATAATATATTTACGATTTTATATATTTTCATGCAAAATGCATATGAAGCATAGGGGTGCAAAATTAAATAAGTATGTTAATATCCTGGGACTATTATACTGTAATAATAAATTGAGGTATGAATGTTACGTTTGTAGCTCTTGGTTACTATTTTTTTATTTTGCGTCTGTCTTAAGATCAGCTTCAATTGTTATTGAATGCAAAATCTGCTCTTCTGATTCATCAAAAAAAATGATTTACATGAAGATCCACTTTGCCTCCAAGTTACTGAACACTCAGTTTGAAGTATGCAAAAGAAGAGCAATAGAGTCCTCGTTTTTACAAATCTTACTTTCATGCCATGCTCTGACTTCCCAGGGTGGAAACTTGTTTTTTGCCACACCAAAAGTTTTAGCCTCATCAATTCTATCTATTGTTTTAGCATTGTTCTTGACATTGTGCAATGCAAGACGATTATGGAAATAGGGTCAACTTGATCTTTTAATGCTTATCCCTGCCGCTATAATTAGGGGTGTTTTAACTTGTATACTGTATATCAAATTTGCCATATAAAATGTATTGTTAATATTTTATTTATTTTTCATTTATTTTTTTCCTTTTGTCTTTAACCATTGCAGTTTCAGTTTCATTGATTTATCAAGTAATCTTAAATATAATTTAAAGCAAAATACAATTTTACACCATTTACTAATAATTACATTACAAACATTAAATTACAATTCAAACACTTAACAATCATAAATCAAAATAAATGGAACTATGCAAGATTATAATTAAGATTAATTGACTGAGGAGGAACTCTCTAAATAGATAGACTAATTGAGAGAGAGTCCCCCCAGTAAAAAAGAAACCAAAAACCTTTTTTTAAAATTGCAAAAATTTTTTAATGGCAAATTACTCTCTGGTCTCTAATAGACGGGGGGTTGGAATAGTAGGGGGGGTTGGAAAAAATCTCAAAAATTAATAGCCGGGGGGCTGGAATAATAGGGGGTTGGAAAAAATCTCAGTGATTCGCACTTTCTTTATGTAGTGATGGTAAGACTTTAAAAATACAATGCAATGACATCACAGATTTCGCTCGAAAGTCTTAATCTTAGTTGGGTGCATGGAATTTTGTTGTGTAGCTTTTGTCTGGAAAATTTTCTAAAAATTAATAAGCGGGGGGGACATCTATTAGAGACCAGAGAGTAGAACCTACAGTGCCAAAGATATCTGTGTAACATTTATCTTTTTCAGCATGGGTGACCTGTCACTCTGAAGATCTCCAGATCCATCGTTTCCCACTGAAATTTTAACAAAATCTCCCAATTTTTTGTTTCCCCTTGCAAAATTAACAGTTTCCCATTGGAAAGAGGTCCAGTGTTTCCATCATTCTAGGAATAATAGAAAAATTTGGACCTCTCCATATGTTCTAATAAGGAATCTTCATCGTACTGGTCCAGCTGAAGATTTTAGGTCACACCACTTCTCTTCAAGTTTCATCTGAGTGAAAAATTTGATCTTAAGCCACATTGTCATTGGCAAACTTTGTGGTTTTTTTTAAAGATTTTTCTGAGGTTGACCTTTTGTTTTACAGGATCTGGGATTTGATAATTTACTGAGAGACTATTTTAATAAAGCCCACACTGAGGTTTATGGGTTTGGTAGAGTTATAGAGGGGAGAGCCACAATTTACTCATCATAAGAATTAATCCTTCCCTTGGCCTGCAAATGAACCACCAACAAATCAGCAACAAAAAATATAACCAAGTTAAAGATTATGGTAGATAGATAATGTGTAAATATCCGAATTGTATTTAATTCACCTCCCTGTTAGATTTGTAAAGTACAACGGGGGCAGTACTAGCCATCAAATAATGGGGTGGACAGATGAACAGAAAAGGAGAGAAATGGGGGTCTGGGGGCTTGCCCCCTTAAAAAGAGTTCAGGTCCATGCCCTCGAGTACATTGGAAAACACCCCTTTTTTCAAGAAAAGATAATATTTGTGTTCATGATTGATCTAATTTGTTAGACATTATGTATAAAGCCTTAGTTCACTTCAAACTATGGACAAGAAAGGAAAACAGAATAAATAAATTTTATATCTGTTGTAAAAATTCTCCTGAAAAGGTACTCTGTATGATATGCATCCCATCTGACAGTGAAGGTGAGGGTGAAGGTGAAGTTGCAGTTTTTAGTGCCAAGCATAGAGATCGCAGAAGAAATTAAGTGCTAATGAAGTCCATGGCCCGTGGCATGATGAAGTGGTGGGACTCTACTTGGGAGAGGACCCTGTGTTTGCCTCACTGTTCTGTCTTCAAAGTCAAAGGATTGCACCATGGTTTCGTTCGGTTTCGTTCGGTTTCGTTTCATTTTGTTTCGTTGAATATAATAAGCCTACACCACTGCACCACAAAACCTTCCACTGACATTGACCAAGGAAAGTTCCCATGAAATTTTGTCATTTGAAGGTGTTGCTTGAAGTAGTGAAAGAGGGAAGAAAAGACCCTGAAACAACATGCTTTTGAATGGAAAGATTCCAGACATTGATAGCGATAATTTGAATTGATTTTGTCAAGTTAAGCTTTATCATGAAGTATTGGCAAGTGAATTTATTTGGGTGATTTCAAATTTGTTTTTCATTTGGATGCTGACAGTTATGAGATTACATAGATTCTTTCATGTTCTAATTCTTAATTGATTTTCCAGTATTTATTAAGTGGAGGAGTGTTTTCCCATCTGCTCAACCAGCTTACACATTGGCCACAAAACTAATTTGAAATCAGCATGCATAATTATTGGTTTCAAATGGCAATACTTGGAAAACATTGATTCAATTTATCATTCAGGATTTGTGGTGAAAACTGCCACCAGAGATAAAATACAGTTTAATCTGTGATTTTTAAAATAAGTCTGAATTATTGTTCCAAAGTCCAATTGTTTTCTTGCATCTACACAAAGCCCTGCCAGAGCCACATATTTTTCGTGTAAAAATGGACTTATTTTGCACGGTTTGTTTTTGAATTCATGTTTTAAGGGTTTGCATTTTGCTTGTCTTTGATGTGCTCCATTTTCTGCAAGTTTATTTTGTTGTTAAGTCCTTCCTGAGTACCTTGTAAGACCTTACATCCAATACAGGCCTTAGACACATCTACACTATTTTCTTGCCTGCATAAACATCTTTGAATTATTGTTCTGCTAAAGAATTCTTTTGTGCATCTGGAGGATTCTTGAGAACAAGTAAGAATCATAATATACATTACAGGCTTGCATCACAGGGATTCTTTGCAATATGATAGTGATTCTTGAGTCATATGAAGGACTGTTTCTTATTTTTCTAAGCATGAATTCTGAGGCAGGAAAGCCATTGTCAATGTGTGCAAGGCCTGTACTCAAGGACGCCCAAGCGATGGCAGGGCAAGGGGGTTGAAGGGGAATGCAAGTGCACTTGAGACCAGTGACGAGGGAAGCGAACGAAAAATTGGGTGTCTAGGGTCCTTCCGCAGAAAAATTTTTGGGACCACACCCTTTAGATTCACTTAAAATGCTTTCAAGAACATTATAACTGAAATAAATGATGCTCTCTTTTGCATATTTGGGTATGACCAATGCAAGTTGCAATATGATTATTCAACTTTAGGGTTTAAATTGTGGTTTTCATACAACGTTGTTAAAGAAATATATTGTTCCATTAAAAGGGCACTCTTGCCCCATGCCCCTCTTAGAAAAGGGTAGAAGGGGCACTTGCCCCCTCATGCCCCCTCTCTGGCGTTCCTGCTGGTACTTTAGTGATATAGTTTAGAAACAGAACAAAAGAAGATCACATGCCATTCATTGTCCTATTGTTTGACCTTTTGCATATCAAAATACAGTGGGCTATATTTAGATTGCCATACCCAGTGAAGGTAAAATCTTTAAGATTTACTTTACATGTGCCCCACCCACCCTGCAAAGTAAGCCATTTAATGAAAGCAAATGATGACAGACTTACTTAAAGTTGATCAAACAGTCATTGAACAGAGAAATCCTTTGAGTCAAATAAATGCAATATTTAAAACCTTCATTATGATATTGTTCGGACATCAGTGAATTTTAAACTCATGATAAAATCAAGTCCGTATTATCTCATTTATGTCATACATATATTTATGAATATGTTTTGTATGAAACCACAAAAATGAATGCCTGAATTGTTTATGTGTTAGAAACACCTCATATTGTTATCTGTTTATCATTCATCTGTTGGGCAACAGATCTGTTTTGGTAGTCCCCTAGTATAAAAGTTCTGCTTTCTGAAATTTTCAAGATTTTGCAATAAATGTAAGCTGCAGGGAACAGCGTCTCACAATTAGTGTAGATGGTTAAGCAGCTGCAAAGTTTCTTAAGATTCAAAAACTCCTGGGGGAGGAACCATCCTTATCCATTTATGGGCCCTGCTTCTTGTGGCAAAAAATGTTCTTATCTTATATGTTATAAAACTATCATGTGATTGCTAAAATGAAATGGAAAATGTTCTTTAGTAGGCAGGCAGAATTTTACATCTAATGCTTCTCAGAAGCTTACCATTAGTTTGTGATGCATCTGAAAGTTTGCCAAGGATTCATAGAATCCAGCACTTTCTCCCCCGTTTTTCTTTTTTATAACTTAATATTTTTCGTTCCAAGTTTACCAAGCGTTTAGGGCATAGCTGATTGCAATATTTTGACAGTCTGATAGCTGTAACTCTTGTGCATTTGCTCCCATTTTATCATGATGAAAGTCTGTGACCTTGACACTGATGTGTCTTTTCAATGATGAGCCCCCACCCCCCCCCTTCCTGTAGCAGGACTCATCGCATACTAATTACTAATGTCTTATCATAATTTATGTTAATAGGTTTCTTTTGTATTCTAGTTTGATTGCATTTAATTGTCCATAGTGTTTGTCATAATCAGTCAGTCAATAACCGCAACACGAGTCGCACGTCTTTCTGCTCGCTCTCAATTTAGGACTACTCGAGATAACAGGGAACATTACCGCTGGTTCACGCCCTGTTATATTCCCTCCTGAGACGAATTCATTTGAACCATTTGATGGGTATGACAAGAAAGACAGAAATGGCAATAAATAACCAAAACTAAGAGTGTTTGAAGAGATGATTTTCGAAACCAATATTTTGTTTTTCTGTTCTCGATAATCGTGGGCGAAAGGCATCTCATCTGTGGAATACAGTCGCTTTGAATTCGGAGGTGGTTTTGATTTTCGAAGTAAATGCGTCTCAACTTGAGTTAATACAAATCCTTTGCACTTCGCTTTTCTTTGCCACCACATGCATTCTTCAATTGAATGAAATTGTCGAGATACAAGGGCACTGACGTCATTGATTTTCTTTCATTTGCTTTGCAAGGGTGTAAGGTGTCTCATTTCTCTTTCGATTTGGAGATGTACAGTAGATTGTCAATCCGAAGGAGAAGCCCATCAGATTTGTGCCCTCGCGCAATGATGTTTTTATTTTAATTTGCACTCCAAAAGTGAAATCATCCTTCATTGAAGGGAAAGTCAGAACAGCGTGCTCCAAGTTTTCTTTTTCATAGAACAATGGTCCGACAAAGAAAACACTATTGTCATTGGACTTGCCTAAGTCTCCTCCGCGTTTATGCATAAAAATTGCCGCCTGAAAAAGCTGCGTGGGAGAGAGGAGAGCGCTTTTTGAGCACATATCATGTTCGGACGAAAGTTCACCATGTAATTACTAGAACTGAAAGGAAATTAAATGGATGTATGATTTTCACCTGTTCCGAAAAAGAGACGTCTTTAAGGTTTGTCAGTCGATATACGATCAGATTGTGCCCTTTTAGACACCTGTCTATCGTCTCTTGTGGAGGAGCTTTTTCGGTGTATTTATATAGTGTCATTTGCATACACAAGATGGAACGACAGACTCCAAAATCGAACGTTGCTGCTAAACGTCCTCCTTCTCAAGTTTCTTCTCAAACATAGATCACTATTTTCGGTAAGCTATTTCTTACTTATACGTCGCGTTGGTATGGTAAGGATTTCGCTTTTTTGGCGGCACAGTCCTATCGACATGCAACGTTCTCTTGAGATTTTCATGCTTGATAAGAATTAGAATATTTGCTACACAACACATTCTGGCTAGATTTCTCATCAATTTGTTTGCCACGTTTTGCTATGAAATACATATTTTGAAAATTGTGATCTCCTGTTTTTGTAGGTGAGTGAGTGCACCTTTCTCCTTTTGAAGGTCACATAGAGTTGTACCTTTGATGTTTAGGATTGCTGATTTCGTAAAGCTTAAGTGATAGGGAGTATAGACCTCGTAGCGCCTTACGTTGTGGAGGATTTTAGGTCGTGTAGGAGCGTTAGTCTTGCATGTTTCCAGACGCAGTCCTGTAGCCTTATGGGCTTTCTGCATCAGTCAGGCTGTGGGCCAAAGAGGTAAGTAGATTTTCGATAACTGCAAGTCGTCTGGGAATGTGTGCCAATTAGGGCTTCCTTGTAGGCTCTGTGTCATTTAGGGCTTTTAGTATCGGGGCTGCCAAAGTATAGGGAGAGGAACATATGATGTACGTAGTGTTGCTTAGATTGTTGGTGAGTTCTGTTGCTTGGATGTTCTGCGATCTTGGTAAGTTTTGGAAATTGGTTTTCACTGGATCAGTTGCGTGATAAGATCTAAAACTATAATCAAAGAGTAAGATTTCAATAATATCTTTACATTGGAAAAGAACTTCTCGTTACATGGTGTAACGCGAAATTCTTTTCCAATGTAGTGATATTATACCAGTTGCTGTTTGACTGTCTTTGTGTGCTTCTATTATCCAAAGATGGTTTGTATAAAATATAGTTTGTATAGCTTCAATTATATGTTATATTTCGAGTACAATCAAAATACACATCAGTCAGTGGACAAGGGCCTGCTGGTTGAAAAGTCAACAAATAGAGCAATCAAAACTTGGATTATTTCGTGTTCAGTGTTTATCTTTAGCAAAGATAACGTAAATCTGCAACGGGGGTAGACTTGCTCCAAGTCTATTTCTTTTCTTCATCAGTATCTTCAGAGGAAACAATGCTCCTTCCTTGCTTCCCTTCCCCCCGTCTCGCCTCGTTTCCAATTTTTCCTCCTTCGCATCTCCTTTGGTAAATTATTTCCTCTGAAGATACTGATGAAGAAAAGAAATAGACTTCGGGCAAGTCTACAACGGGGGTCACGTGTGATATGAAGTCTTGGAAGGGCAATGCTTTAGGCGACGCAACCCCCCCCTGTCCAGGAGAATCATCATCAGCATTTGCCTCAACCCTGTCCATATTAGGCAAACATTTCAGAATGTACCATGCCTCATCAAAGACCCGTAGCAACCCGTGATCCTTTGTGACCTCAAAGTCGACTATCATATGACATGAAAGTCGTTTCTGGTCTAGAATCTGTTGGTTTCGCTTTTCCTTAAACATGCAAAGGATCATGGTTAGCAGTAGGTCATTAATTGGAGATGTTTCTGAAATTATAAACCAAACCATTTTTAAAGTGATACATGTATTTTTTTATAAGAATCTGCTTATAAGAAACTCAACCCGCAGATCGTCAAAAAATTAAGAAACTCCAGTACTGGAAAAATATAACTTCAGAAACTATTGTTTTGATAAAAGAAGTCCTTGAAATATTTCTAGATATTCGATTTTCACTTGTTTCGGTACTTGATTGATATCTAGACAGTGGAAATGCTTCAAGAAACATTGTTTTGAAATGTTCAGGAGGACACAGGTGGTGAACATGAAGATTGTTATGAAACCTTTAAGACACTCGTAAGAAACTCCATGAAACTTTCAGTACCACTACCAGTCCAAATTCTTTGTGTCTTTTAAAGGCACACTGTCGTGGCACTGATTGGGTAAACAAGACAATCAAGAAGAAAAGAATTAAACAAGGTTCAATAATTTCGCTGTACAATGAAACTCACGAAGATGATAATGATCTGATTCCCTTTATTCTCGAAACAAAGTATGATCCAAGAGCATAAAGGCTTGGTAATTACTCAAAGGCTAGTGCTTTGTTTTTTATTTCAACAGCAAAACTAGCCAATCACAAGGACGACAGTGTGCCTTTAAAAGATACGTGTATTTCATAAAAGTTACTTCCTACTACTTCAAGCTTGTTTTGAATTGAAAGCATTGTTTCATTCAGAATTTAAAAAAGACAGTTTCCAACTTGTAGCCTTAACCAGAGGTAACGGGGAAAAATGAATAAAAGCAACAAGTACCTCTCTTTTTGCTTTAGTGTTTGCACAATTTGCCAACTTTGTCTAGGGTAGGCCAACGACGACGATATTTATCATACAAACAGAAACGTGACCGGAACTGTTTGTATGATAAATATCGTCGTCGTTGGCCTAACCTAGACAAAGTTGGCAAATTTGGCAAACACGAAAGTAAAAAGAGAGGTACTTGTTGTTGCTTTTATTCATTTTTCCCCGTTACCTGTACTATTTTCAATTTGAATCCAAGGATGTATTTGTTATAGTTAGTTGCTATCTATAATTATCTTCTCAAAATTTTGAACAACAACAACTTTGCACCTGACATGCAAGTTTTTGATTAATTTTTTTTCAATTAAAATTGAATGAAAAGCTACATAGCAAACCTGTTGTTTTGAGATTATTTTTCTTTTGTTTGAAAAAAATGGCAAACATTCATCGTTTGTTTTGATTAACGGAGACACTGACTTAGATTCGAAATCTTAGTTTTGTGCCAGACTGATTGCATGATT
Organism: Aurelia sp. 4 Dawson et al 2005; assembly: GCA_964019985.1. Classification (NCBI taxonomy): domain Eukaryota; kingdom Metazoa; phylum Cnidaria; class Scyphozoa; order Semaeostomeae; family Ulmaridae; genus Aurelia; species Aurelia sp. 4 Dawson et al 2005. The sequence goes on along the minus strand of OZ026494.1, from coordinate 2,264,359 downwards.
TTTTACGTCCTTTACCCAGTTCAATTTGGCAAAGAGTAAAGACTCGTTTTGCAGTAACAAATTGGAAAGGTTGTCAAAGGAATGAATATTTTATATTTTTGTATAAACGGGTCGAAAACTGGAAAGGTTTGTGATTGTGGGAGGCAAGTTATGACTTATAGTATTTGACGTTTTATTTGTAAGTATCTCAGTGCAAACATATGATTTTATTTACGTTTAAATTGGGCAAATTTTCTTTGCCATGTGCCTCGTTTAATTGTGTTGGAGCGAGTGATCAACTCCTCTGACTTGCAATTTTCTCAATTTTCTGCAAAATGAGAACCACTTGCTCATTGCTTGCGGTAGATATTCTACAGCACCCGACTTTATTCATAATATTCTCTTTAAAGTGGTGGCCAGTGTGATATATCTCCCATCAGAGTACCGTTTCCTTTGATGAATTCTTTCCATTTAGGTTCCATTCCTTTCTGTCATTCACCGCTTACGTGAGAATTCAGCAATGAAAATTTTTTCTTGTAAGGCCATAGAGTGCTGCGTTATTGTCACTTTGAAAATCGTTTTCTTTATCGGGTTAACCTTCGTGCCTTCTGGAGTCGAGGAGATCTTCTTTATTTATTCCTGACCAAACGGTTGTTTGCATAGCTGCTTTGTTTTTCGCACACTACCGCTGTCGTATTGCTTAACTTTCACGGTTCTAACTTGCTATTTTACCACTCTTGTGTGATTCCATGATTTCATTCGCCATAAGACTGCCCCACCACGGGCTGTAGGACACTCTAAATCAAAGATGAGGTTTGCTACGATGCATTGAATCTTTTCTCTTATCATTTCATGTCTGATACATCGAGTAGATCTAGATCCTCGCGCGTACCAGAGTGACGTCATCTAGCTTCATTACACCACTCAAGTGTATTATATGAAAAGTTTGCGTCTAAGTGGCATATTGGCTCTAGGTAATGTCAATCTGCCACGCGATGTATCAGAAATGAAATAGTAAACTAGGAAGACTTGATGTATCATACGAAAATTTTCTTCTTGATTTAGTGTTTCCTACACCTCGTGCACAGACGTTATGACTTCCTCTTCCGATGAACTGTTTAAACATTCATGGACCATTAATATATTCACGATTGCAAACGAGATTATGAACTATCCCAGTAACCTGCGCGCGATTCATGTGATTATGTCGCCACAGTACAAAGATTTTGTAGTATCTTAGTTCCGCAAAGTCACTTGAATATATAGACTCAATTAACTGTGCTCCTAACTCCAAGACGTATGATTTATGGTGTTAGAAAAAGTCATTTCACACCAGGAGAAGGTTTCTTCGCTTTGCGAATGGGGTTTTTCCACTGGCGTTCTTTTTTTCGAGGACGAAAGGTATCGCATTTTCAGAGTCTAGAAACTTTTTTGGTTTCTGTTGTTCAAACATCTTCTGAATGTTTATAAGACAATATTTAATTCGTATTGTGTGTTTTACATATTTCCTATGCACTTGTACGTTTTAATGATTATTGATTTCAATCTTCTTCACTTGTTTATTTTATTTTGTAGTTGTTTATACAGCTGGATACTACGTTTATGCCTCTTATTTTTCGAGTTCGCGGTAATTTTTAATTCAGAGAAGTTATAGTCTTCTTGACGGTCATACTGGTTCAAAGTATTTTTTACTATTGACTGTGTTGTAACGCTTTGTTTGTCAGCTCGTAGCTTGCAAGTAATTTGGACTTTCCTCAGGGTGATAATTTTTTATCTAACTTAGCTAACTCTTCTTCGTGCAGTCCTTTTATTTCCTTTACAGCTCACTTTCGTTGACCTATGTTAGAGCATGTCTGCTAACCCTAACTTTGATTTCATTTCAGAGCCCAGATTATTTGAGTTCATCTGACGAGGAAGAAGCAGACATGAGTCCTTATGGAAAGTCAAAAACAACAGATCCTCCGTCAAAGGTAATGCTTTCTTTTCTGCCTAAAATCTTTGCTTAACTTTGCTTATATTTTTACGTAGTTTCAAGCCAGCTTTGGGTTTTTAGCTATCGAGGGCGACGAAATTTGTTTTGAGTGAGGAGATTCTTTGCATTACGATGAAGGATCTTACGCCTCCTTTCACTCATTTCGAAGTCACGTGTTTTTCGTAAATTCAGTTTTGCCCATGGTCGGAAAAATAGAAGACATATTACGACAAGTGCTTTGGCCTCTCAGCCATCAACATGCTGTTGATTCCTTTGTCAGTTTTTTTCCATTTAAAAATGCGTTTAGCATTCATTATGTTGCTCCTGGTAGATCATAACTGTATTTAACGGTTGGACGACAATTTGAACGAGAAACCTGTTTCTTAGGGTGTGTTTGATTAGTAATTCCAAACCTACCAAATTATGAAAACGGTAGAATTCGCACAGTTTTCCCAGTCAAACACACAATTCTTTAAAACAGCAGGTTTCAGATCGATCCTGGCGAAAACGAAGTTTCCAGTTGAAAAACACGAAGGTGTGTCTGGTGTTTGGCAACGAATTTGCACTGACCCGAATACAGGTTACTGTAGCAACACGAGCAATTTGCTCAGAGATTCGCAAATCAACACGAGAATCGCACCAAAGATTACCAATCCTTCCAAGGACCGAGATACAGGGGGGTCCAGGGGGGCCATGGCCCCCTCAAAAATTTTTCAGTGATTTTTGCATTATTTCTTTAATTCTTTTATTGGTTTAGTTTGTCAGAATATATGATAATTATACTCCTTCTGTGCTTATTTCTATCACATTCAACATCTTTCTCCTTTAGCCTAGGAAACCCTGTAGGCTATATGTGCAAGAACAAACTTGTCTCACAACAGAAGCACGATGCTATAACTCTACAGAATCCTTTGGGCAAATTAAGCTTTCTTGAGGAATGTTTACAATTTCCATCCCAACATTGATTCACCTGTATAGTCAGTCTGTATTGAGCAACAAAAATTAGCATCGTTCAGCCCAGTTTTCAACGGCATTGTCTCAATTTTTCCTAGAGGAGTACCCCCAGACCCCCTCGCCCGGTTTGTCTATGCCCCCTCAAGCAAAACATTATATCTCGGTCCTTGAATCCTTCTGCCTTTTTGGAGCAGAAGGTTCAGCAAACTTTCCAAACCTGCCAAACGTCATTAAGTTGCCGTTTTTGGAATGAGTCTGGATCAAAAACAAATTCCGTTCCGAGTCCACCAATTCGACCATTTTCAGCATTGGTACCAATCAAACACACCCTTTGATTTTCTCACATTTCATACCACAGTTTTCTGATCACTTGTTCCTTGCATATACATTCTTACAGTTCATTGAAAATTCTCAACATCATTTGCATTGACGCTTGCAGTAGATGTAAGCAGTTAAAAAAATCAAGCAATTGCTCGGCAGGTTTTGACGCATCTCACAGTAAACATTTGCAATTCTTATTTGAACTTTCGAAGTAACGGTTGAGTCAAGTAGGGGTGACGTGGATTCACATCATGAAAATGTGTTCTTCAGTTTTGTTGATATATATTAATTTGTGTTTGTGTTGCTGAAATGAGATATATGGTCTGTTTCTATTTTCTTACGGTGTGTGAGTTTTTGTATTCTTTTAACCATTTATGGAAACATTGTGGAACCATTATGGAAACAAGGTCGCACTGACCTTTTGATGCTATCTCTACTTTTTAAGTGGGGATGTTTTTAGATGAAATATTTTTAATTTTAGTATTTAATTTCACATGCCTGTAATTAGGCGTCTTTCTTTTCAAAAACTTAGTTTGATTTAATCTTATTTTGGCATGAAATATGCATATACATAAACCATAAAAAGAAGCTATAATTTCCTGTTTAAGCTTACGTAAGTAAAACATGTTTGAAAAACACGATGCAGTAAGATTGTAATAAGATTAGTTTGAACAGAAACTTTTTACCTCGATACACTCTCGAATAGCAGGTGTTTTGATTCAAGATCGATAGAAAACAGGAAAGTTTATTTGAGTCACCAAAAATCGAATATTCCAAATAAGTCGTTTTCAATTCAAAAAGATCTTCAGATGCTCAATCATACACTATTTCAACTTCCCGTTTTATTGGGTCACAGGTAATTGTATTCACAAATTGGCGCCAGTAAATGCTTGCAAGTAGCCTAGTTTTGAAGATTGCTACAAGATTTCACTGAAAATAATTGGATGTATTTCCTCAAAAGTTTCAAGACTCATGCACCGTTGGAAAGCATTCAGCAACTCATACGGTGTACGGAATATCAAGGGCTGTAGGAAACACTGAATTCAGAAGAAAGAGTTACGTATCAGAAATCGAGTTATTCCTATCCTAATTTATCATTTCGTGCGCGATATATCGACTCGTTTTCCTACTGTTTGTACTTCACCTGCGAAGACTCCATTTTAATCCCTACTCGTGGCGGCAGATTTACATGACCTAAAGCAGGACCTAAAGTGATGAAAGTGCTGTGAAAGAATTATGCTGCTCAGGTTTGATTAGATGAAGCGGAAAAGGAGATTTAGAGTCCTCTCTTCTAAGAGTTTCCGTTTGAGTGGTGCGTAATTTCTGCAGGGCCCTTGAGATCTGTCTTCTTGAAATAGTTGAATTGTACTACTAACACTATTTCCAGTAGAATTTTAGTTTAATGCTTGATAAACCATACTTCTCCTGGGTCGTACAAAGTACACGTTCTGCCAATAGCTTTGTATTAGGCTGTACTTATATGAATATAATTGAATTGAATCTGCTGTCACGCATGGCGCCTTCGCAATGGAAGTGCAAACAGGTAAGGAGGAAAACAAGTCGATATATTGCGCACGAAATGACGAATAAATTCAGGAATAATTCGATGTATAAAATGCAAATCTTCGTTCCAAATTCTGCGATTCCTACAGCCTGTGAGAATACAGTTGAAACAGTCTAAAATTAATGTTTGCAGGTTTTGAGATGCCATAAGATTGTTTTTAACTCCTGAAAACAAACTTGTTGTATTTTAAAACGTATTTTGACCTTGCGATGAATAAGCCAAAAGAAATCATGAAAATTAGAAGGGACATTTCTTTTAGTGATTCTACAAACTTTAGCAAATCATTCTTGAGAAATTCGGCACATTAACCTTTTATGTTACTCGTTTCTCTTTTCGTTGTTTACCTACTTTTAATTTCAGATACTCGCTGATGCTCAAAGAATTTTATACGCTAAAGAAAGTAGGACAGAAGAATTAAGAGACACCAATTCGAATTGCATTATGAGAACTACCATTGAAATGAATGGTATATTAACTAGGAAAGCCAATGACGATCATTTTGTAAGTACTTCTGTTCATATTATAGATAAATCTAGAAATGGTGTCCCAAAACATGGTGCCCTGTTTTTGGGGCTGCTATGGATGCGTTGGCAGTTAGATTATCTCGTTTTTACAAAGCTGCTTAGGACTTGCTTCAAATTAGAAATTGAGACTTTGTTGAATCAGTTTATCGCAGAGGAAACGCAAAAGAAGTGATTCCTTGAAAGACAGCCCTTCATTTGTTCTCAAGCAACGCCAAAATCAAGTAAATTTTGAACGGAGGAGTTGTAGCGCTGTATTTAGATTCTTTGTACATTTTTAAGCATACAAGAAAAATTTAAATACAATGCTTCAAAACTCACTTGATTTTAACATTGATTGAGAAAAAATTTTTGAAGCAGCCACTTATTTTGCTTTTTTGTGGTGCGATGGATCAGCAACTGCTTGTGAGATTGACTGAAAAAATGTCTCAAACTCTAATTAGAATTATTTCTAATTAGAATTATTCTCAATAAAAAATTTCAAAAACATATTACTAATTACAATAACTACAAACTACGTTACAATACTACGAAGACGATGCCACAGGGAGCGAAAAACTATGTCTACCCTGCGGCCATTCTAAAAATAATTAAATGCTACGTAAAACTACGTATAACTATTACAGAAAAAGGAATTATAACATACAAACTGAAAATAAAGATACAAGCGAAGGTAGCCTGCAACCAAATAAAGTAATAACAAGCCTATACTGCGTTAACAAGCCTGTCCTTTGTAACTGTATAGCAACAGGACGATTGATCATACAGCTCCAGCTCCTCCAAAATTTTAGAATGTTTCCTTGCTGCTTGTTACCACTCGTTACCACTTGTTACCTCTTGTTACCACTTGTTAGCGCAGATTGCCACCCTTAACCCGATGGGAACTAAAATCGGTATGGTGTAAACTGGGCCAAAATTTGTACGTTAGGTGAACATGTTGCTATTTTTCTTATTTGGGCGCTGACCCACTTTGTGACCATGGATAATGTTTACCCCAACAAATGACTTCGTGACTCTCCAAAAACTGTTTACCCCAGTGAACTTGATGAATTTTTGATATTTAGTTAATTTCCACAGGAGTGACTAAGAATTGTTAAGAATTTAAGAATTAAGAATTGCTATTTGCGGGTTAAGAATTGTTATTTGTGGCCGAACGTACGGTTTTATTTCTAGAACAATGCAAAAAAGTCTAAAAGCACATGCTAACCTTTTTCGCCAACAAACTTTTACTGACCCAGATTTCCTGTGCAACAGCGTACAAAGGCCTAGGAAGCACGGTAATAATATCCTTCCTAGAATTCCACTAGAAGGCAGGCTTAGAAGCTGTGACTAATTTCACCACTGATATCAACTGTGCAAGTTATTTCTTTTCACAAAACAAAGACCTCTTTCAGTCAAGAAAGCAGAAAACATGCTAAAGTTTATAAACAGATAAAGACTATCTTTCGTAAATTTTTCAAATGAAGTAGACCATGTCTGACAAAATCAAAACAGTCAGCCTCAGCAGGATGTGAAGGCCTTCAAAGAAAGTTAAGGAAATGTTTAATAAGTTTTAATCACAAGCGCCACCCCTGGTGAAAGTTTTCTCACCACTGAGAATTTTACGCGGAAACAGTAATTTTAGTAGGTTGCATTTTCATTCTGGCAATTGTAACTAACGTCAGAGGGAATTTTGGTGGGGTCATTTTCTGTGCTAGTGAATATTGGAAAGCGATCCATGCTTTTTAGTTCGTAGTTGCTTAAATAGTAAGCTTTTTCGGAACACATCTGCAGGATAGAATTAGATACTGACTGTTATTAAGCTGAAGTTTGAATTGTGGAGTTTTGCTATCTGACAACAGTATCCTGAGAATTGCTTCCTTCCAGCTTTTCCTACAAATCATACTTCCTTTCGTTCAAATAAATATTCAAGACTATTGTTTTTTGCCCATAATATGACAAGGAACTGTAAAAAATATGTCAGTCAGCAACAACCCGAGCATGCTTCAAATTTAGGACTGTTTGATACTTACTGTTTTCGTACAGAAAAGAAGTACCAAAATGCCATCTTTAAAAATAAGTTGAAGTATGAATGATATGAAGGAATTATATGTAAAGGAGGTCATTGCGTTATATTTTTGCATCACAGCTTTCGAAGATTGGATCCTTTCTTGAAGGATGTGATTTCTGATCTATTACTGGTGTTATGCGGGAAATAAGCATTTGATTACACAATACGATCTCGAACAGTAAGGTTTCGCCTGAAAAAGGCCAAGGAAGTCAATGTAGGGTGGCATTTAGAAATTATTGCAGGGACTGGGGTAGAATTCAAACGAGGAGGGGTCTGAAAACTTTTGGGGTAAGTTCATGTTGCTGTCTGAAAATAAACGTGCCAAAATATCGAAAAATTTACAGATTTTCAATAGGCTTCCACCCCCTTCCCTGTTATTGATATTGACAGCTCCCTAAACGAAAGAAAGTCTGCTTTGTTTTGCAGCATAGTATTCAAAAAGTAGACGCGTTTTTGACTTGCCCTGTTTAACTTTGTTTTACTTCATTTTTAGGTAAAGACGAAAAAATCAGTTCGATTCAACATGGAGAAAATTCAATTACATGAATACACGATAGATACCTCGGACACTGTATCATCAGTTTCTATAGATGACGGTGCATTCATTGCGAACGTTTTAGATGCTAGTGATTTACTGGCTAGTGATAGTGAACTTAGTGAAGACGATACGAACGATAATGCTTCTTTGAAGGAGCATGTGAGATTCGCATTTTCTGATGATCAAGATAAGCAGAGTGATCGACAGCTTAGCGATGATCGGACGTCAATCACATCAAGTATAGATTCATTTGCATCAGTGGTAATGTACTTTCACTCTTTACTTCATGACATTTTCAAAGTACATATGTCATGAACCTGATTGGTTCACACGATACAGTTCTCTTTAATGTTTATTACAAGGCACTGGATCGAGGCTGAATTTTTATTGCAATCGAAATTCATGAAGCAGAAATGAAAGGTCACAAGGCAATGGAATTCCAATCCACACTTCTTTGTTGTATTAACCAACTGCCATTGTGACATATGTCCTTTAAACTGATTTGAACGGCAGATTTAATGTCATTCGTGAAATTTTCGTCAATGACATATGATTCTCTACTGAACTCTTCTCCAAGAAATATTCCCCATTACAGTGGCTGAGTCATTTTACCGTAAGCAAATTTGTTATATCTAAGATCTATATTGTTGCCCACACATAGCCATTGTGTTCTGCACGGGTTTTGATGGATAGAGTGAATCCACAATAAAGTTACACCAAAGACCTTCTAATATATCTGCTAGTGGACAGCATATGAGTGTTTCGTTTGTTTCTCTACGAAATAGAAGAGCTAATCTTTGAAATGACACCTTTGTGAGAAAGACTAAAAACTGGACCCCATTTATTTTTATTTGTAATGATAATATTCATAGCCATTGTTCATAATATAAACATTACCCCCGTCGCAGAACGAGACAAGAAAACAAAAGGATCAAAAGCGGAACTTGACGGACACACATTGATTTTCATTCATCGATTTTGTACGAGAGTTGTGTTTTGATGAAGTTTTGAAGTTGTTTTCGCTGAATTTGCAGTGTATTTTCTGTTTTAAACCTCACGCAAGGGCTTTATGCCCGAGCTCACACTTTGGCACCTCCGACTAAAGAAGAAATCACGAGAATTGGAGTGCTTTTGCCGAGCGTGTAGTTCATTTATCCACTCTCGGTGATGTTTTGTCTCGCTGCTTAGGCTGTTGTTACTTCGAACATGGAACAAATGATGGACCTCGACCAGCTGGAAATTGTGATTTTAGGCAAGCTTTACACGCTACAAGATGATGTTTTGACCCACTTGTGTACACATTTAAAAGTTACCAAGGAAGGGAAGACCAAACGAAATCTTTTAAAGGAGGTGAGAGCTGCAATCGAATCCAAAACCAGTGGTGCAGAGGAGAGTGTCATTCGTCTATTTTTGGAAACCATCGCAGGAATTATCATGGAGCCTAGCATGCCCGACTTGGAAGGAGACGAAGAAGAAAGGGAGGAAGAACACGACGATACAGCAGCCAAGGAGGAACTAGAAAGATTGGTTAAAGAACAACAAGAGTTACGAGAAAAAGTTGCAGACTTGAGTTTGAAGGTGAAAAAGCGACCAGACCAGGTACGAGAGATTACAGATATGAGATTCAATGAGCCTAATAATAGTTCTTTGCTTAGGAGAGAATTTAAAATCTCAGGAACAATAGGCCAACCAGGGGAGACCAATAAATTAAATTTTATTTCCCTGGTACATCAAATTGAAGGGGCCCTTGCAAAAGGGTATAGTGAAGTGGAAGTTAATGAGGCAATAATTCGATCTATTAGTCCAGGGCTCCCATTGAGAAGTTTTTTAGAGTGTACCCCTGATTTGCCCCTCTCAAAATTGCGTAAAATTCTTCGCTCACATTATAGAGAGAAATCTTCCACTGAATTGTACAAGGCCCTCTCAACTTTGACGCAAGCGCCCAATGAAGATGCCCAAGCGTTTCTTTTCAGAGCTCTTGAGTTGCGCCAAAGGGTGATTTTTACGTGTAAAGAAGCTGATTCCAAGATCAAATACGACCAAAGTCTTATTCAAAATCTGTTCCTTCATTCAATTGAAACTGGACTGAGGGATGAATCCGTGCGTTCAAAATTAAGGCCTTTTTTGCAAAACCAAGCCATCCCTGATGATGAATTGATTGCAGAAATGAACGTGATTTTTTCTGAAGAGCAAGAAAGGGAGGCCAAATTGGGGAAGAAGGGCCAGAAGTATACCATTGGTCGAGTGGAAAATATCACCCAAGTTGCACCAGCCCAAGAGCCCTGCATTCAGCGCACCGACAAAAAGAAACCCCCTGAAAGTCAAAAGTCATTGGAAGCCACCTTAAGTGCTGTTCAAGCAGGGTTATCAGAATTGAAGGCATCATTTGAAGAATTTAAGGCTAAACCCACCAAAGAGTCTGAAGTTAAGCCACGACCCCCCAAGCGCCCGCCAAGAGGTTGTGAGTCTTGCGTAGCCCAAAATAAGCCTGAAGAGTGTACACATTGCTTTATTTGTGGTGATTCGAGTCATTTTGCATATGGTTGTAGGAAAAGAAATACTCCAAAAAACGGGAGAGGGCTATGGCAACCCAGGGGCAACCCATAGCTGAATCTGTTAAAACGCCCCATCAGTGTCATTTTTGTTTGAAAGAAGAAACTGTGGACATGCCTTTTGGAACATGCAACCAGTGTAAAACTGTATTTTATTGTAGCAAAATATGCCAGAAAAGGGACTGGCAAAAGCATGAGCCACTTTGTTGTGTCATTGCTTCGGAGCAAAAACAAGTAAACACAGTTAGAATCCAAATTGGTGACTCTCATGACAGTCTTTTGCAACCATCACATTTAAGTGATAAAAACTATCAAAAAATTGTGAAACTTATTGGTGATAAGTGTCTCATTACATGCTCACTTCAAGGTACTAAAATGCAGGCACTGTTGGACACAGGAGCACAGGTTTCAATCATTTCAAAATCAATTTTGACTGAGCATTTCCCAGAAGAAGAAATTCATGATGTGTCAGAACTTTTAGGCAGTGACACAGCCCTTGATCTTAAAACAGCAAATGGTTCCACTTTACCATACAGTGGATATGTCGTGTTATCATTTAGTTTACAAGAAGGGGCAAGTAATGGCCTCAAAGTGCCCATGTTAGTCACAAATACCGATATCGACAACGTGATCATTGGGTACAATGTTTTGGAGGAGATAATTAACAGTCATTCTGATAATTCACTTGATTTCATGGCATGTTTGAAAACGTCATTAAGCAAAGTCAGTGATGAAGATGTCATTGCTTTTGTTGACATTGTAAAAGAAACCAGAAACGAGTCCCCTTTGACTGTAAAAACATCCAAAAATCCATTGATCATTGGAAAGAATTCTTCATCAAAGGTTACCTGTCGTGTTAATGTGGAGCCAGTGTCAAAAGCAACTTTGTTTTTCTTTGAGCCAAATGACATTGAAACATGGCCCAGTGGACTTGACATTTTTCAAGAACTGATTTTGCTCAAAAAGAATGAAAACCGGGTATCTATTCATGTTACCAACCACACTAATCATGATGTTAAATTGCAGGGACGTTTAGAGATAGGCCGCCTGGAACGAGTTCGTTCTGTAACTGAATTGGAGGTAACACAAAGAAATCTAGGCAGTGGTAAGTCAGCTAATGTTTCCTCAGTTTCTGGGAATGTGTCAAGCAACAATGACATTCTAAAATCGGTTAATCTTGACACCCTTACAGTAGACCAGCAGAAAGTTGTTTTGGATATGCTCAAAAAGGAATCAAATGTTTTCTCAGCCAATGAATATGATGTAGGGAACATCCCGGATTTACAGTTAGAGATAAACTTGACTGACAACATTCCTGTTCAGAAGTCATACATAAATGTGCCTAAACCACTTTTTAATGAAGTAAAAGGTTACATTGAGGATCTACTGAATCGAGGTTTTGTTCGTAAGTCACAGTCACCATATTCATCGCCAGTTGTTTGCGTCAGAAAAAAGGATGGTACCCTTAGACTTTGCATTGATTACCGTCAGCTAAATCGAAAAACAATACCTGATAGACATCCATTGCCTAGGATTCAACAGACAGTCGAAAATTTAGGAGGTAACACCTGGTTCACATTGCTTGATATGAATAAGGCATATCATCAAGGTTATGTCGAGAAAGAAAGTCGTCACAAAACTGCATTCATAACACCATGGGGTTTGTACGAATGGGAACGAATCCCTTTTGGTTTAACTAATGCCCCATCCGTATTTCAGCGTTTTATGGAGGACTGTTTGAGTGGACTTCGTGATGAGATATGTGTTCCATACTTAGACGATGTCATTGTCTTCAGTAAAAGCTTTGAAGAACATGTGGAACATCTACAACTGGTCCTGAATCGTCTTAGCAGTCGTGGCGTGAAATTGAAAGCCAGTAAGTGCAAGTTTTTTCAGCAGGAGGTTTGTTATCTTGGACATGTCGTCTCCAAAAATGGCTACAAGCCAAACCTCAGCAATATTGAAGCAATAACATCGCTTCAAGACAAACCACCCAGAACCATTGGTGAACTTCGTAAGCTCCTGGGACTTGTAGGTTATTATCGAAAGTATATCCCTGGATTTGCCAAGGTTGCTAAGCCATTGACAGACTTGCTGCGAACAGATGGTACTGAGAAACCACCTGGTAACCAAAGAAAACGAGCACCAAACAACGCCAGAGGAGGTCAGTTGCCATCCAACACCCAGATTCAATGGAAGGACACCCATCAGGCTTCTCTTGAGTTGTTGATCCAAGCCCTGACCTCACCACCAATCCTAGCATATCCTGATTTCACACGTCAGTTTATTCTGCACACAGATGCAAGCAAAGATGGACTTGGTGCAGTTTTGTACCAAGAAGATGAGGATGGTGTCCTGAGAGTAATCGGATATGGATCACGATCTTTGACACAGGCTGAAAGAAGTTATCATATGCATGCTGGTAAGCTCGAGTTTCTCGCATTGAAGTGGTCTGTATGTGATCATTTTCGTGATTACTTGTTCTACGCACCTAATTTTGTTGTTTATACTGACAACAACCCGCTTACTTATGTCCTAAGTACTGCAAAGCTTAATGCTACTGGACATAGGTGGATTGCTGAGCTAGCAGACTTTAATTTCAAGATCAGATATAGACCGGGTACAAGCAATGGTGATGCAGATGCCCTTTCCAGGTTACCTCTTCATTACCAAGAACTCTGTTCAAAAGAAACCTCAACCGATACAATCGACGCGATTATCAATGGCATAAAAGTAGGAAAGTCAGGAAATTCCACCTGGATGGCTGCTGTGAATGCAAACAGTAATCCAAAGAGTCATGTTGCAAGCTGTGAGGATGCTACTTCTTTTAGTGATAACGAAATAATGGATGCACAGTTGCAAGATCCAGTTATATCACGTGTGCTCAAATTCAAACAACAGAATCAAAAGCCATCAGCTGATGAAATCAGAATGGAATCGCCAGATGTTAAAATCTTGCTTCGCGAATGGGACCGATTGCATCTCACCAAAGCTGGAATATTGAGACATCGCTCAGTAGATTTGGACCAGCTTGTATTACCAGCAAAGTATCGTCCTTTAGTCTTGAAAGAACTGCACAACAACATGGGCCATTTGGGAGCTGATCGAGTTTTTGACGTGACAAGAGAGAGATTCTACTGGCCACGCATGCATACCCAGATCACTGAATACGTCACCAAAGTATGCCCGTGTTTGAAAGACAGAGCTCCAAATAAACATACGAGAGCACCACTTCAGAATATCGTATCAACCATGCCACTAGAGTTAATCTCAATCGATTTCTTGCACCTGGAGCGCAGTGTTGGTGGTTACGAGTATATTCTAGTCATTGTTGATAATTTCACCCGTTTTGCGCAAGCCTATCCAACAAGAAACAAGGAAGCAAAGACCGCAGCCGATAAGCTATTCAACGATTTCTTTCTACGTTTTGGCTTTTCCGACAAGATATTGCATGATCAAGGGAAAGAATTTGAGAACAAGCTGTTCCATCAATTAGAGAAATTAATGGGTATCAAGCGACTGCGTACTACACCTTACCATCCACAGGGGAACGGTCAAACAGAACGCTTCAACAAAACGATAATTGGTATGCTTAGAACATTATCTGACAAGGAAAAATCAAATTGGAAGGATGCTCTCAACAAGATGACACATGCGTATAATAGCACTCGAAATTCCGCAACTGGATATTCACCGTTCTTTCTGATGTTTGGAAGAAAGCCTAAGTTGCCTATTGATGCTATGTTTCCTGAAGCTACGGACAACCTGCCTAAAGTGACACCATCTGTCAGCAAATGGTACTCAGAAATGAGCCAAGCACATCGTATTGCATCGCAAAATTCAGCAAAATCACGGTTATCGGGAAAGGTTCATTACGACAACAGGATGCATCATGTTTCCCTTGAAGTTGGTGATCGTGTTCTTGTAAGAAACTTAACACCAAGGCAGGCGCCCCACAAACTTCGTTCGTATTGGGAAGACAAAGTACATGTAGTTGTTAGTCGGAAGGAAGATGGTCCAGTCTATGTCGTGAAACCAGAGATTGGAACGGGACGAGAGCGCACACTACATCGGAACTTACTCTTGCCTTGTAACATGCTAGTTGATACAGATCCTGAGAAAGAATTACCAAAGCGCAAACCGTACGTCCGTACACCCAAGCCAAAAGAACTGAGAGTGACAGAACGTGCTACAGATGAAAGTGACGCTGATTCGGAAGAATTTCCAATGTTCTTGCCCGCTTTTCAGCCCGAACCAATTGTTACAGACAACAGCTCATCAAATGAAGATAATCAAGAAGTTACCCAACTGAATGAAACGGCTGGTGAAGAACCTGAAGCAGACCAAGCCAGTCCGCCACGGAACATTGAGGAGCATTCGCCACCACAGTCGGGATTATCACCTTTAGCTCCAACATTTAGTCCATCAATTTCAGTATCGTCAGAATCATCGGATGCATTAGCAGATAATCAACACCGAAGACCATTGCGCATTCGCAACCCACCAATTATGCTGAACTATGACCGGTTTGGATCTCCATCGAACATTCAACATGCTAGCGTTCAACCATTGCAAGTCATGTCAAACTTTCCAATGTTCAACATGCCAGCATTTTGCCCATGGTACTATTCACCGGTTATGCAGAATCAAATCTACCCTCGTCATGTCACAGTTACATGTTAGCTTAGCCACAAGACTCAAATACATTTTCATCTATGCTGATTTAACATTTGCTTTATATACTCGTCGAGATGATCAAGTTTCCGAAGCAACGCGCAGTCGTTGATATTTTTATCAGATACACTGATTCAAGAAGTTACTAATTGTACTATTCTCTTCTGTTTGAACAGTCATTAAGAGGAAGTCGTGTAGTAAAGTTTTCATTGAGAGATTGGCCATCTCCAGCAAGGATTGTTGAGAATGACTTCGTTAGTGGAAATCAGATTCGCATAGCCGTAGCCAAATGTTCAGGAGAACATTTTTCGAACGAGGGGCGTATGTGAGAAAGACTAAAAACTGGACCCCATTTATTTTTATTTGTAATGATAATATTCATAGCCATTGTTCATAATATAAACATTACCCCCGTCGCAGAACGAGACAAGAAAACAAAAGGATCAAAAGCGGAACTTGACGGACACACATTGATTTTCATTCATCGATTTTGTACGAGAGTTGTGTTTTGATGAAGTTTTGAAGTTGTTTTCGCTGAATTTGCAGTGTATTTTCTGTTTTAAACCTCACGCAAGGGCTTTATGCCCGAGCTCACACCTTCATCTTTAGATGATTAGTGGAAAAGTTTTTGTGATACGGCAAATATTGCAAAATATTGCAAAATTGTCGTTTCGAAAGAAGTTTGTTTACATTACGTGACCCAGCCCCTTTAAAAAGGCGGCTGATCTCTGAATATCAATACGATGATGTTAGCAATTCTATCATTTGATGGTGCAAATGTTCAAACCGACTCAAATCGACCTCTCCTTTCTGAAATTATGACGAACCTTCTCCAAAAAGCCCTTCAAGAAACCTTCAAAACATCTGTAAAATGACAGTCAAGTTTTCGTAATATTTTTACCCTACAGCAACGAAGATTGCTTTTTTAATTAAGCCACAAGCCGTCAAACCCCCACACATTTGTTTACTTGCCCAGAGCAACAAGAGCAGGATATGTCTTCGGGATATTCAAGTTTAATTTTATTTTATATTTATTCTAGGATTTAAACCTCCCACCTCTACCTGTCGACACAAACTCAGGACAAGACGTGAATGAATTAACGGAAGAAAAAATGAAACTTCAAAGAGACATTATTGAATTAAGAGCAGAATATGAATCAGAGGTAAGGAAGTCATCTTTTGGCCCTGGAATCAGCTTTGTGCCGCGTACGTCTATATGAAAATTGCAAGACGCTGGAGGATTCAAATGCAGGAAAGTCCTGCCTTTAAGAAACCCACTTTTCATGTCAGCCCATCCCATAATTAGCCAGTTGTTCTCCTATTGTTTGGCTAAGATATAGGGTCTCAGTCTCTTGAAAAGTGTTTCTTTCTCTTGAACAGTGGAACTTTAATGTACCTTTCATCAAACGTTGTCGAAGAGACCTATCAAACTTCAGATAAAAACGCTCGATAATCATCATCAGATGGGAAAATTGTTGCTTTTTCTAAAGTTAATTTTCTCGGTAAAACGTGGTGAAAGCTGTCATTTCCAATTTTAGAGCCAGAAAATTTCGATCTGCTATCAGATCGGTTTTCTAGCTTTCGTAGATGCAAACAGACATGGTCAATAGATGAAACAGACCATCGATAAAATATGCTTTGTGAAGGCAATCAGAATTCGAGAAATTTGTGTTTTGCTTAGAAGCAGTGACGGTTAGTTGTAGTAGAGCCTGAAGACAGTGCAACACTTTTATGCAAACTCCTAGCATGTCCTTCAATTTTGAAGTTCCATCGAAAGTGTGTAAATCTCTTTGGGATCCACAATACGATCATGTCAACAGTTCAAAATCAGATTCAAACATTCTCACAACAACGCCAGGATTTGCGAGGCCTCCATACAGTTTGAATAAATCGATAGTGAAAACTTGTATGTCAATTCTCCTCTCTCTCCTCCTTCAATGTTTTCTTTCTCGTTTATTTGTTAGATAGTTTTTATGTTAAGTAAGCGGTATTTTCCATTTGTATAGTTAGTTTTATTGTAAGTTTCTTTTAAATGCCAGTGGGAGTCATGATATTTTGCTCCTCCTGTTACCATCCTTGTAGTGAGGTTTACAGTAGGTCGTAGATAGTGTCATAGGTAATTCGTCATCGTAAACTTATACAGTAAACATAAGGGAGAGTGTAAAAGTTATTGCATGACATAGCCGGTGGAGAAGAAAAATTCTTGCAAAAATATGTGCTCGCCCTGTATGAAATTATTGCAAAAAAGTAACTACCCTTCCACTCTTTCCTTAAAAATGTTTTTGCCCTGTATTCAATAACAGCAAATCTTGGTTTAGAAAATTAGTCAAAGGTCGCATTAAAATCGTTCTTGCCCTTTCGAGTCATGTCAACGGAGAAAATGGCCATGAAGATGAAGATATATGACCGATGAATCGTTCTTGTACGCAGAGCGGAAATTTCGCTTCATTTTATATACACCTTCCAAGTATCTCTCATCTGGTATGATTTATAATCCATAATTTTGTCGTCAAAGTGAACAAATCAATATTTCAAACTTCATCTTGAGCTTGTAAATGACACTGATTTATATTTACTTTGTATTAAGTGCTGAGCCAGTCCTGTGCAAACTCAAAACGTAGTTGCCCCGTTACGTTTTGCACCGGCCATGTTACAGAATAAACATTTATTTACTGTCCCTAATTAGAAATTCAAAATCGAAACTGCTATCCAATCGAGAGTGGACAACTTTTTATTCCGATCAGCCCGTTTCGTTCCTCCACAATAGAAAATTTGCCTTCCATTCATTTTTTCACAGGGTCTGCACGCAGGCTGAAATTTTACTTGGCTGCTACAGCGATTACTAGGACTCAACGTAATAAGTCTATCGTGTAACATCAGCTTTGTACGTAGCATCCCGCTTCACCCCTTGGGAGCTCTGTTTTCCTTTTACACGTTTTTTCTGAAGTCTTTTTTTAAGTTTCACCTTTTTTACTACTAAAAGTCTCTTAGTTTGTTTCTTATACCAGATATTTGTTTCTTGACATGAAGCACAATTTTTATCAATATCACAAATTCTTTGGGCGCAAAACATAGAATCGTTATGGATTTTCCCAAAAAAAGGGTTCAAGAACAATTTCCCGCAATATTCTTTGATTTGGCTTTTAAAATAGTTTCTTAGCACTGCTCGAACATAGTACAGGGACTTCTTTAATTTTTTGCCATCCAGCACTAGTTTCTTATAAACCAGTTTCGTTTAAATGTATAAAAACTTTTCCTTCGTCGGTTTGAGGTTCTGGTTGTAGTTTGTAGTAAAGCAAGTTTTGAAAGATTGAGTAAATGAAATGCGATCGAATGCCAAGGATTTCGGCCTTCTTCTTCGAATTTCATCAAGAGACAAACCAGGGATCAACCGATTTTGCGACCTATTTTGTTTTTGTCACCTAAAAACAATGTTGGGTGTTGTTGCCATTGGTTACTTGATATTGTGTATCATGCATAGTTAAACAAAAGCAGCTGGTCATCCCTTTGTCAATTTCATTGTTGTTCTTGGCTGAATCCGCTTCGTGCGTCAAATGAAAATATTTACCCTGTGGCCTTTCTTTGTTTGACCGTTGTTGATATGACCTCGGCACCATGCCGCTGTGGCTGTTGGCCTTTGGCCTCTCATGTATGATCCAAGAAGACACCCTTCAAGAAGTTCAACTCCACGTGTGTAGACCCCCTTCCTTTCTTCTTTCGGAAGGGGGCTAGGCTACTAACGCGT
The DNA here is from genome assembly GCA_964019985.1 of Aurelia sp. 4 Dawson et al 2005. NCBI lineage: Eukaryota > Metazoa > Cnidaria > Scyphozoa > Semaeostomeae > Ulmaridae > Aurelia > Aurelia sp. 4 Dawson et al 2005. The sequence goes on along the minus strand of OZ026494.1, from coordinate 2,245,489 downwards.
TGACCCTTTAATGATGGATATATGCGTAGGCCACTCAACTCCCAGATCAAGTCAGATCACCAAAAGTTGATAAACTCTTGGTGCATAGAAAATGATCCTAAACATAGTTTTGGTTAACTTTCATATGTTCTTTACAGAGGCCTCCAAAGGGGGCGTCGTTGGAGCTCTGGAGCCCAACATTTTGAAAGCTTGGAGCCCTGGAGCCCAGACAATTCCCATGGCGATTTTCTCGAATTTTAAGAGATTGAGCCCTTGGAGCCCAGAAGAGCATGCAATGGAGCCCTGGAGCACAGCAATTTTGTCTTTGGGAGCCCGGAGCCCATCGAAGTACGCCCTTGAGACTCGGAGCCCGAGATCCCTTAGGGGGCCTCTTTACATAATATTGGTGTCATTCAGAAATTCGTAATGCCTTACTTCAAAAACGTTTGGTTTGAAATGTTCACGATGTACACGATGTCACACGTTGTAGGCATGAATATTGTCATGAAATCTTCACTCACTCGTAAGAAAACTGAACATCTGTCAGTTTTAAGACTTTCAGCACAGGTTCAAATTCTTAGTTTCATATTACAAAATAAGTGTATAGATATTGCTTGAGGTTCAAAACTTTGAAATTATTCAGCCGGGGTTTTCAGGAACTTTCAGCACTGGGCTAGGTTCTTAGTTTCTCCTGGAGGAAATAGGCGAAAACAACAAGATTTTTCTGGAAGTATTTGAAGTATTTCCCCATACTTTCTCACAAATTGAACAGACACAATAGAGCGTTGATATCTCATTTCATGCCTCGGCTGGTTGCGGTTTGTGGCTAATGGGTTGCAGCCGTAGTGATAGTGGCCAATTTGTTTCGTGTCGTCAGCTAACAAACAATAAGATGTGGAACAAAGAAACTCTTGAAATATCGTTTTGATATCGAAGAAAATCGACATAAACAAACGGAAGAAAATCATCAAGAAGTTACCCGCGAGAACGATTTCAGAAGTGTTTTGAAAATTTGCAGTCTTCGATGCGATAGCAGAGCACCAAGGTATATAAGAGGAACAACGCCTTCGTCGTTGTGCTCGATCGATATGCAGCAATTTGCTGTGTATCTAAGGTTTGCTGTGCTTTGCATGTTTAGATATTCATTTTCGATCAATAGATTTAAGTCATAGAGTTTGTAACATGGTTGTGTTTGATAATTCTATCATGCGTTCTAATGTATAGATGCATTTCATGTTATGACACGTCAGGGACAAGGCACTCACACTTCTTCACACCTTGAAAACAATAGCTTTTCAATTATTAGAATTTCTATTGCATTTAATGATATTTTTGTGCCAATGCCTCAAGAATCGTTCGTTTTCTGGTAAAAGATCGTTGGTCCGAAATAAACAAGGAAGTATGACAACACACCAACCTTTATTCTCGTGTTTTGCTTCCTTGTTTTCGTTCATCTGTGTCATTGTACAACGCTGAGGGTTGGAGAGGAATAAGTTTGTTTCACGCTCCAACGGAACGAAATTAGACTCGAACTGAAAGTTGAGGTCTGGCTCTTAGATAAAGTGCCAATAATTTTCCAAATGGCCTAAAACTGTGTCCTCTGTGGGGTGGGATAAAAGGGTCAAAAGGTACCTTGTTTTGATAAGCTGCCTTATGAGGCATAAAAACTTTATTATTTCATTGTATCAAATGTGAAGTTTATTTTCTTCATAGTTAAAGAAGCTCAGAGAGGAATACGAGACAAGGAGAGAAAGCTACATCACAGAGTTAGAGGACATGCGACAAACTATGGATGAAAGGTTAGAAGATTTTTGAAGTGTGGACTTGATTTATAAACAGTAATTCCCACACTGGCACAGTAAGATCAGTTTTATCTGAACCAGGTTTGTCTGCAGGCTTACCTAGGTTAACATCCAGTCAATGGCAGGCTTTAATTTGTTGTGGTGTCAATTAGAAAGCAGGACGTCATAGCCTGGATTGGTTTAAGCTGGTTTAACTTACTAAGCCAAACATTAAGTGCAAAAAATTTGGGCGTGATAAACTTTGGGACAAAGACTTGTCCGAAAATTTATTTGTACAAAATTTAAGGTTTTCCGAAATTTGTCACACTGAAAATTTTGCATAGACTGGGCATGCGCAATGTGAATTGAGTTAAAAAACGGAAATCAAGTGACATCTGAATCTGAATTCCCACCATGAAAGAAAACAAAAGGTTGCAATGCTAAAACATGAGTCTGAATAGATCTGCAAAATCTTTAAAACAGTTGTGTTTCTAAACAACATAAGCACATATACATGTAAAAAAGTGGCCAAAATATGAACGTAAACAAAAAAATTAGTGATTTTTTCTGTTCCTTTTCCATTTTAGAATTATTCCATTCCATTTTATCTAATAACCTGACGTGGCTTTCCTTCAAGATTCAAAAGACTGGTCAACATTTTGTCCGAAAATTAATTTGTCCAAAATTCCAAAAATCTGTCCGAAAATGTTTTCGTGGAAGTTTATTGTTCGAAATTTTAACCGCTGAAAATTTGTGTATTTAATGTAAACACTTTCACAGGTGAAATCCCTCTCGCCTGTGTTACATGGATAAATCACTTTTCAAAGGGAGTGGTTGATACTTTGAAGAATGAATTTGTTTGAGTGCAGTGGTGTAACTCTCTGCTATTGCAGCCGGAATAGTCAGGTGGATTGGGTTGGAGCCCACTTCAAGCCCCAGGGCGTTCAGTGGGGGGCGCATGATAGCGCGCGCATGCAGGCACGCGCCCAAACGTTTGCTTGGGAGCGATTGATCGCGCACCCAGTAATAGAGCATTTCCCTTGAAGAGAGCGATGTCCCATTTGGGAGCTCACACCAGAGAACTTTGTAGACAAATGACTTTTGTTTTAATACATACTTTGTAATTCCCTGATGCTGATTTTATTCATTGGATGCAGCTCAGTTACCTTGTTTGCTCATTCCACTCAAGTTTAACCAGCCTCATTTTTAGGCCATCTTCTTCCCAGATTCATGCAACCTTAAATGTCAGACTTCTCAAGCAGCTTGTGTTGTGTGATTTGTGTCTGTCCATGTCTCACTCACTTGGTCTTGGGAAGTATGACACATACCTTTACTACCGTTTGATATTTCTTTCGCGCGCCCCACACAGTTCACGCGAGTTTTTGGTTGCGTGCCTTAATTTCTGAACGTGAAAGCCCTGAAGCCCCACCACTTGATTATCACCACAACAAGATCTCTGACTCAGTAATATCTTCTGTACTTCTGTGATCCTAGAACTTCGCACTAAGCAATACAGCTTTGCCTGCTGGGTGAGGGGCTGGGTAAAGCTGTTGTTTCAGAAAGAATCTCCTGCAGCCAAATAATTATATCTGAAACTAAAAGTGAAAATGCATGTGCTGTCATGCTGCCATTCAAGTTCCATTTTGAGAATGGAGCTGTAGATGCTACATGTAGTATGTACAATTGTTCTGGTATCTCAAAGAACATTATGGTTTCAAAATATACCTTGAATTTCACTAGTACGCAGATTCAGGGCAGGGGGTTACTTAGTATATTTGTCCAAAGGGGATGAGCTGTTTTCAGGGTGTTGTTTTTGCCTTTTCTTCCAGAACCTGGTATCAAAGAAGGCAGTGTTTTCTTGAGCTGGCTGTCAAAACATGTCAAAATGGGAAATTTTGTTAGACAGGGTAAATTTAGTCCAATTTTTGTGTTTTGGAGTATACTTTTCACCAGATTTTTCAGAATTGGGTATCATTTGAAGGCAAAAGTTCTGGAGCCAGGTAAAACAATTTTTTGTGGGTACATCCCCGTACGAGTTTAGGTCAAGTACCTCCCCCCCCCCCCGGATGCAGATTAGAAAAGTAACCAGATATGTGGTACTCTGTCCTAGTATGCATTCAAAAGATCATGAAGAAAAATTACAATCATATGAAAAGGAAAAGGTAATTTTTTGCAAGCCTGTTTTGTTTCTCTCTACAACTCTGATAATTTTCCTTCCTTTAATTTGGCCATTGAATACTTCAGATTCACTGCACAGCTCCTGTTACACAACAACAGCAACAACAACAACAACAGCAGTACTTAACACAGTTCTGATCACTGCAGCTACCCAAGCAGTCTCTGCACATTTGTCATATACGAAAAGGGATTTATTTTGGTTTCAGGATGTAAGAATCTTATGTTATATGTGGCTTGAATGATGAGAGAGGCTTACCCAGGATTATTTTTAAACAGGCAGAAGTGCTTTAACTCAGAAAGGTCAGGTGTTATTTTCAAAACCCCAAAGCATGCTGCAGTCATTCTGGAAGTCATTTCAGAGAAATGTTAAACCTTTTTCAACCACTTTCTTTCAGACTCGGGGGTGAAGCTAAAGAAAATTATCAGGGGTACAGACCCTGAATATTCTGACAAAATAGGCCCTTCTTGGGCTTATTACACTGCAAACCAATTTTGCAAAGACCAAAAGTCCGGGGACTGTGGTACCCCCCACACCCTTGGCAAGCCGCTTTTAAGACTCTAGTGCATGATATTTCTGTTTATTTGCCACAAGTACACTCTTTGGTGTGTGAAATTCTGTGATCCTAATTTATTGCCAAATTCAGATACCCAAAATGTGCAGTGAAATGTATGGTTGTTGTTAGCCTGTGAAAAGGCCAATGAGATGACTTCTTTTTCGTAGTTGTATTGTTTCAAGAAGCCTACCCGCAGACTTTGGTTACTGGGGAGGAGAGGCAGAACGAACTTGCCCCTCCTCCCCGGTAGCCAAAATCTGTGCGCAGGCTACGTTTTTAAGCAGTTTTCTGATTTTTATTTGTAGAAATCGATTGACGAACTAGAGGAAGAATTGAAAAAACGGAAGAAGCAATGCCTAGAGAGAGAAGAAGAGGTAAAACTTGGCATTTTATGGCTAAGCAATTGCATTCATTAAATACGACAGAATCAAACGGGACTCGAGACAGGAGGCTCTAAAAAGAGCACTTCTTAGGGGTTACTTTGCGGCTGCTGACAAAATGAAATCTGTGGATGCATGAATGGAAGTTCACAACTTTTAACTGTCCAAACTCAACATGATATTTTCAAAACAAGAACTTAGTCCGTTTTCCCTGAAGGCTTAAAGGGTTTTGCTCCCCTAGGTATCCTTTGTAGCATTGTATGGGAGCTCGTTCGTAGTCGTAGATTGAAAATTTTTATTTTGAATTCATAAAAGAGCACATTTTGCGTCTCAGAAAGGTTATATGGTCTGGTCGGACACTTCCTTACATTGCCTGATTACATCGGTTCACATGGCTTCATGCTTCAACTAAAAGGACAAAATATAGGCTTGTTAGGCAAGCTTTATTTGCGCCATTTAAACTTAAATGTTGAAAGCTTGTTAGATATTTACGTTCCTTTTTTTCAAAATTATTTCGTGGCGTTCTTTTTTCACATAAATACTTCAATGATATTCAGATCACTAACAAGCAATAACAAAGACGACACCACAGGGAGCATGGAAGTACAGTGCTGCACGTTTTGAGCGTTGATTAACTATATTGCATCATCGTTTTATGGATGAATAGAGGGTGGTTCACGGCAGCCTCTTTTTGCAGGTGCCATTTAGCCTCACTACATAACGACCCTCAAGTTACGCTCATCTCATTGAGTTGAACGTTTGTTGCTGTTATCGCTCCATTGAGGGCCTTATTTTCAATAGAACTGTAAAAACGGCAAAAAATTTCAATCGGCGACAACATTCTGTCACCCGTCGTCCACCAATCAGCATGTGGCTTAAAGCAAGGGGTTTTTTGCTTTTGTGGTGAGAATGATCGTTTACCGACGTCCTGACACCTGATTTTATGGTATAGCAGTTCTAGGAACTGACTTTTAAGCCATTTTAGACCTAGTGGTTAAAAAGCAGTGGATGATTTAGGCCCAATAGATTTTAAAAAACAAATGCCAGTCAAACGACAGATCGACACATTTTGTTGAATGATCGAATGTTCACAATAGTGATAGAAGCTCCAACACTGCGCAATCGAACTTTTTGTGGAGCAGCTAAAAAGTTTCATGTAGAATAAGTACGGATCTTTACCGTTTCTTCAAGCGTTGGGAAATGAGTTTTAGTTGTAGCGATATCAGTTCAGGCAAAAAGCGAAATTACGACATGTAATCGAGTCGAAGTACCGTTGACCTTTGATCAATGAAAAGCTTTTTATTTTCTCCTTAGATCATTGAATACGAACAATATTTAGATAAACGACACGTCCAAATAAACGAAAAAGAACAAGACCTGAATACTATACAATCTGTAAGTATTTGCCTTTAGTTAGGTACTTTATTTTTTGCCTGAGAAATAAAATTACCTCAAACTTTTTATCATTGTACCGGATGTCTCAAAAAAGTACTCCCGTTTGAAAAATCGCTAAAATTTTGCTGTCAAGCCTTTTCTAACATTTTCTTTTGGATCTTTTTTTCAATGGCCGAAATGTATCCGAAAGTAATAAAAATTGAAAATAGTCGTTTTCTTAGCTACTCACGTACATGATTACATTTATGTGAACAGTGATGCTAGTGATACATTTACTTATGAACTCCGGTTCTGTTGAATGCACTTCTTGAGACTTTTTCTTGCGTTTGTTCAGAAAATATGTTTACTGTCAATTAATTTTTTAAAAGTTAATAAAAGGGGGTTTGGAATAAAAGCGGAGGGGGGGGGCGGAAAATTTTTCAGAAGTTGATAAGCGGGGGGGGGCGATTATTTGGTACTCGAAAGAACTTTTTGAGAACACCCGGTACCATTCTTTTAAGATGAAAGTGCCCAAAGTGTACCCATGGTTGATTTAAGTCAGCAAAAGAAGAAATTGAGGGCATGACAACAAATCTAACAAGCTGTGAGCAATTTCATACTTGAATTATTTATTGTATTTTTTTATGTCCAAAATGTTACAGTACAAGGTTACATACTACTATACTTCCTAATTACTATACGACTATACCACACTACAGGGACGATACCACAAGGAGCAACAGACAATAAGTACCCTGTGGTCTTAACATAAAGAGATATTCAACGTAATTAAGAATTAAATATACAGTTACAGATAGATATGCATAAAAATCACTACAAACTACAGGTAGATACTGACGCCTGTTTCATGTTAGATGCCAGGCCTTTCAGGTGCACTGTGCTCAGTATGTAGGATTAAGGTGCCTTCATGAAAATATGTATACTTGAACATCTATATAAAATATCCTACACAGATATCCGAATTCACCTGATATATGCCTTGCATCAAACGAGAAACAAACGTAGTAAAGAATGACAAAGAGAAGAGAACAAAAGGATGCACTGACTTTGTGGCAGAGGCGAAATTGAAATTGCCTTTCCCAAACCGACGAGTTTTGTGAATGAAATCTATAGTCAGTTGTATTATGTTTGTCTCTTTCAGGAACTAGATGAATTTTCAAAATTGCTTCGAAAGCGAGAAAGAGATTTAAAAGCAAAATCAGAGCGAATTGAAAATGAATACAATCAAGAATTGCATATAAAGTAAGTCTCTTTCTCCTTCATTCTGTTTCAACCATGTTAAAGGAAAGCATGTTGTACGGTTCATCAGAGCCGATACCAGCCATGAATGCATGGGGGGGGGACAAAAACTTTCCGATGACAAAACTATCAACAAGAACAGCAATAGCCACATTTGTTGTAGGAACATATATACATTAAATTTTTGCATTATATGATCGATCTTACGTCTCCGTCACTAAAATCTAGCCATATTTCACAGTCCAACCTTGCGATCAACTCAGTTAGTGAATATCAATCAAGAATATGCCGTAAATTCAATAATTCCAGTTGGAATTTATTTCTTAACACTATTGAATTCATGCTTTTGTGCATTGGTTCTCCTCAAAATCCTCCAAAGTAGGTATTTAAATCATAAAGGATCCGACAGGAAAGTAAAATTTTCTGACAAATGGTCTCCTGGGGAATGGTCCTTTACCCCAGCCCCTCCATTGTCTAGGCTCTGCGGTTCGTTTGCTCTTTGGAGTGATGAGGTAGCTAGCTATCAGTTTTTAAATTCTAATTCCTTTGACCATTCTTGAATATTTCTAGATTATGTATGGGAATTAATGCATTGTACCGGGTGAGCTAGGAAAAGCATTTGGGGGGGGGGCATCTGCCAATTTTTATTGATGAAATCTACTTCCAAAAGTCGTCTCTTTAGAAATTTGATGTGCATGAAAAAGGTTATACATATATATATATAGATAAGTTGTCACGAAATCTTAACATAGGCCTTCCGTTTTATTCATATATTCATGCACGTTTACAATGCTAAATGGTGACAAGCATACAGTTTCGTACAAGAAATTGAAGCAAAGCGTGCACTATGTTTAGGCACAAAGGGGAAAGCAATTGTTTTAATTTTGTTGCCCAATAGGGTCTATTCAATAAAATTGAACTGCTAGAGAGCAGAATTTTCTTTGAGAAATGATATATTTTTCATAAATTGCAATATGAAAAAGTCACCAGATAAATAAGAAATGACTAAATTTATGTAACTAATTCGATTTTTATCTTGGAGAACGAAATTTCTGTAATCGGAAGTAGAAATGCAAAAGCGAAGACCTGATTTGACTTTTTTCACTGAAATATTACTTGTTAAATACCCCACGTTTTTTCCGACTCATCCATTAGACATTTAGTAAGCCAGAATTTTGATGGCATCACATTACAGCATTGGGCTGAAATCTTTCAAAATGTAGGTGTAAAACTCCAATACATTTTCTTTGAATTAATGTGCTGGAATGAACTTGGTTACTTTGTTGGAAGGAAATCTGCTGTGGAAGTCTCTTCATGTCTTCATTATTTTCAAGATGTTGGTATTTATCATATGTATGGCTGTAACGTCATCAGATTTCTAAACCCGAAACAAGAGAAGCCACGGATTTCTTGTTGCCACCATATTGTGGAACTTGATAAACTATGATTTTCTTGCGGATTTTAACATTTACCTCTATCACTTTATGATTTACCATGCTTTTCACTTTTTCGAAATTTCCCAAGGATTCTTGCAAAAATAATGAAAATGCCGCCATTTCAAAGTAATATAGATTTGAAAAAGTTTTCACGAAAGATTTATGGCAAAGATCCCTCAGTTCCTTCCAAGCCATTCAGTTGCAAGAAAAATGAAACACAATTTCACACCCACCTTTAGATTTGAAAGATTTGAGCTCTGTGTTTCATATTGCTAACTTCATCCTCCTGTCAAATTCAAATCTTTTCTCAGTCTCCATCACCTAATGCCTAGTAATCATGCGCGTAGCAGTTCATGACATCAATGTGATACAGTAAAAACCCGCACATAAGAACCTAAGATTTTTAACTCAGCCTGTTTAGGTTCTTATTCTATGAGGTAAATCCCACAATCAGGGTGTAGGTTCTTAACATAGGGTCCAAAACATGCAAGAAACAAAGGATAGTTGAAGGTTTAGCATTGAAAACATGCTGCCAATATTACAAGCAACGCAAAGCTCTGTGTTAAAAGACATAGTCCTTTCTCATCTCCTGACCCATCCACAGTCATTAGTAAACCAGTTTTTTCTAAAAGTTTGGTGAAGAGTTCCTTGTCTTCCCTTAGGTCTCGACTTGCTTCACTAGTCCATTTTGTCATCAACACTCTTCTCACCATAGCTGAATTTATTTCCTAGTGAATGAAAGAATGAATTTTATACCCTTTATTAAGAACCTAGTTAGAATATCAGGCTAAAATGGTTCTTATTTATTGGGTACAAAATTCATCATTTCAGGCTGTAGGTTCTTAATAAATGAAGGTTCTTATGTGCGGGTTTTTACTGTATCTCATAAGCCATTACTGACTAAGTTCGTTTTTAAAATAGAGCATGTACACATGATGAAAATGAAATTCAAGCACTTCGAGATAAAGTCAGGGAGCTTCAAAATCGAGTTTTAAAAACAAAAATAGACGTTGAAAAGAAAGAAGAAAATTGCAGGGAATTTGAGGACAAGGTATTTATGCGATTGTTTACTTTTAATAAAAATATTTCTTTTCATGCACCCACAGAAAATTTTTTCATATTCTTTGGCAAGCAATTGCGTTTGAGAAAGACTGAAGTATTTTTGTGATTTTTCTCGCTATTTATGAACATTAAGTATACATGTAGATTAAACTCTTTGAAATTTCCATTTTTTTAATGTTTGAAAAATGGCCTGAAAACACTTAATCTAATCATTGAATTGAATTGAATTAAGGAACTTCTTACCCACATTCACGGAGGTCAGATGTCCTCTGCACATTTATTGCCATGAGATCGAAAGACTTTAGTATTCATTTCATAATTTTTTTCTTGTAAGTCGTTGGAGCGATTAAATGCTCTTGCGTTTTGTTCTGTGCGAGAAATGCCTGATTCACCTTTGTATCATTTTATTTCTTTTCGTAGTTTGTAGTTTATGCTGTAATGTACTGTTCGTTCATTATTCTTCGTTCAAATGTTTTATGTTAATTGTTAAAGCCACAGGGTTGCAAGGTATTCTCACTCTCCTTGTGGCTTCGTCTTGTAACTATGTTCTGTTATTGTAAAATTTTAGATTGATGTAAAAAAATGCCTGATGATTTGATCGAGTGTTTTTAGGCCCTTTTCAAACAGAAAACATCTCCCTAACATTTTGGTATGAAAATTATTTTGAAGATATATATATGTGATAATATTGGAGTTTCTATGTAGTACAAGTGCGGGTCTTATGAAGCTATGTAAATCATAAACCTCAAACATGTGAATGTTTTAAAAGTTTTCAGGGTTTGTGCAAGGCTAAAAGCCTGCATTTGCACAGGGCAGAATTTTCTAAAAAATAGCCCATTGAAATTGATTCCCCATACGTGTTAGGAATAATTGATAGCTAAAGAAAGAATGCTGTATTTGCGCATTTTATTTGTTCTATCTATTGAGCAGCCCATTTACTATTGCACACTCCTTTTAGTTGGCAAAACCATGAGATTGATTGCAACTGAACTCAATACGTTATTTACTCGACCAATATTTACCATTCAAGTATGCAATTACGTATGCATGTGTGTACGATTTCGCCATTAAAATTAACATATAACTTAACTTTAAGGAAGTCTAATTACAGGTGTATAACATAATGTCATAATGTGAAGCATAAAATTTCAGAATTTAGTTTAAAAACGTCCGCAGTTTAAAATGGCAAGGATAGCATTAAAAGATCAGTGCCACTTTGTTTTCATAATGGTCCGTCCAGATGTGTCTTTGAAAGTAAAGTTTGTTTTCATAATGGTCCATCCAGATGTGTCTTTGAAAGTAAAGTTTGTTTTCATAATGGTCCGTCCAGATGTGTCTTTGAAAGTAAAGTTTGTTTTCATAATGGTCCGTCCAGATGTGTCTTTGAAAGTAAAGTTTTCACGGAGGAAAGGAAGAACATGATTCAAAAACAAAATTGAAAGAAATGCTGCATTTTCAAAATTGTTGATAAACACTTCTGTTACAAATTTTAGGATTTAACAAAATGTATAGGGACTGTTTTCCTGATTGTGGTGGTCGTAAAGAATCTGTACGTAATCTTATCCTTGAAGCTTTGACATTCTCAGTAGATTTTAGGGAAGACAAAATGGAACACTGATCGATTCTGTTTCTCCTTCAAAGCTTCAAAATGTTCATGCAGAGAATAAAAAGCTGCAAGGCAAAGTGAAGAACTTGGAAACACAATTAGCTTTAGATAGAAAAATTACCGAAGCACGAATGGACTGCGATCATGCAAGAAGAACAAGTGTCATGGCAATGGGAAATTTATCATCACAAAGATTCAGCACGAACGATCTAAGATCTCCTCCGGTGACTCCAAGATCATTGTCTGGAAGGCCTTCATTGCGGCCGCCGATGAACGGATCTCTGATAAGTAATAGTAACACATTTCTAAATAACACAACTAAAAGGAAAATTAGCGAAGCAACTGAGAGTAACTCTGATACGGACCAAAGAGTAACTACGACGCAACGAACTGATTCTAAATCGGTTAAAAGCAGGACTTGTGTAGTGATGTAAATACAGTAGACAATTTCTGATTTTAAATTCCCCCTAGACTTTGCCACAATGATGTTGCTGATATGCCACGGGTGTCGTCGGAAGGGCTAGGCTACGTAAAGTTGACAAAATTCTTCCAAAACTACGGTTTTACCGTTTTTTGCTTGGTCACACACATTTTTATGAGAATATTGTTTATGAGAATATTCAGCCTCAGAATCATCTAGTTTGTAAGAATGTTTAAGAATATTGCTTAAGATTTCACAAATGAAAGAGTTATTTTCAACAAGAACTTTTTGAATTTTGTAATGAAACAAACGAAATATTCACGTGCTTTAAGGTTGCATTGATATGGATGGATTTCCAGCAGTATATACCTTTATTGTGGATTCACCCCATCCACCAAAATTTGTGCAGGTCACAATGGGCACTTACGAAAGCAATATAGATTATGTAGATAAAAGGTTAGTGTATGGTTACGTGGCCTAGCCCCTCCATAGTCTATCTCAAGTTTTGCCACGTGAGATTTGCGATAACGTACCCTGGGTACTAGAACCAAAACAAAACTAAACGGATGATCTTTATCATTTCTATTATTCATGTAAGAAAATCTTTGCTCTGGTAACTCAGCTAACGATTACGCAAAACCACTACGAAAAACTTTCCCTCCTTGCCTCTTCATGCGGAGTCTGTAGAAAATTTGATCTACTGTTTTGATCGTTTTGAGTGTTTTCGAAAATGAAAATTTTATGAAACTTCCTCATAGGTCTCTCTCTTTTCGTCAGATGGTGGAAAGCGCTGTTCTAGTCTTTACTGGAGCACTCCAGTTTTGTAACTGTAGGTATAGCAAAAGAAAATCAAGAACTTTGCTATAGAATCATAGAATCTTATTTAGGCTTTTTGCTGTGAGGTACGTCATGATCTTCAAATTCGGTCCAGTGTACGATTTATTGTGGCCTTGCAAAAGTTGAGCGTCCATCCGTCTTTTAATAGCAATAACTACGGATATGAAATCAGTCTACCTAAAGCTCCCTTTTAGCCATTTGTCTTAAAGAAAGGAGCAATATCATTTGCATGAACAAATTTAAAGTTTTACAAAGATTCAGTGCCTGTGGATTCGTTGAGCTTGATGATGAAAGTTAAGGGAGTAAAAGGACCAGCAGCATTTGCCATCGTTTATCTTTGTTTTTTATGAATTTCTTACTGTCAGTTATTTTGGAAGCTGTGTAGACTCATTCCAGAAGTCTCTTGTTTCGCTCCCCCTGCAGACATGTCGCTGGAACAGACATTGTCGCTCAACTGAAGCGATAACAAGACACCAATAACAGCGACCTGCGAAAGTTAGAGGGACTTATGTAACGAGTCTAGAAGCTGTGCAGAGCAAGTCACCAATTTCGCACGAAGCATGCTGGTCTGTGTACTCCTTCAATGTTAATTTGAAAAAAATTGATAGGATTTTTAAGAAGAATGTACATATTTGTTTATGTTCGTATATATATGACGAATAATAACAGTTTCCTTCGATAATAATATTTATAAGATTGAGATTGAGAATTTTGCTGTTGATATAAAACAGTTTGTAAGTTGTACATTGCACTTAATTTATATCATTTGAATAGATATTAACATCTTTGCATCCAGTCTTTCATTTCGAAAGGGTCTTCTTGTGAATTTGAGCAAAAAATTTCCTGCGCGACGTTTTCAACAACAAGATGTTGAAAAGAATTAAACTTTTACAGAAGTGATTTTTGCCACCAGGGAAATCCCTCGTTTGGTTTTTGCATGCCTCGGTATCAATTCTCTCGAGAGTGGTGCTTGCTGGAAACTTTCCCGTGCTGCTCAGGCCCCGTTCACACGGGAACGCAATCGTTCCGTTCGATATCGTTCCGTTCCGAAAAGTGGAACGCTCAGGGGTTGCGTTCACACGGGAACACTTGGAATAACATCGTTCCGTTCCAAAAAGTGGAACGATGAAAAAAGTGATAGGGAAAGTGGAACGATACGCAATCGTTCCGTTCCGTTCCCGTGTGAACAGGCAATGAGGTCAAAACTGGTCCAAAAAACGGAACGATAAGATTTGTTTCCCTAAGCGCATGCGTGGATGTAGTTGTTACAGGGGAAAAGGGCAAGGACTGAAAAAAAAACTCTGAAACGGAACGATTGCGTTCTCGTGTGAACAGAAACAAAAACCGATACGCAATCGTTCCGTTCCCGTGTGAACAGTCTATTTTTGCGTTCCAGAAACTGGAACGAAGATGGAACGGAACGATTGCGTTCTCGTGTGAACGGGGCCTCAGTGGAACTCAGTGAATTTTGCTTTCATTTATGTCTTGTCTTCTTCATTCAACGAAATTGTGTTAACTAAGCAAATCATCAATTTCAATCATGCCTAGTGGCAGAGAAAGATTTTTAAAACAAGGATTTTGCAGATTGTTTAGTTTCACGGCCAAAAAAGCAGGTGAAAAGGCCAATACTTGTAATATTCTGCAATGAATCGTCATCGTACAGAATGATACAGAATTGAGTGAGATTGAAAATCTCATAGAGCAGCTTTTTTCGTCCGACGCAGGTCAGAGCAAATCATCAGATGAGCTCCTGGCATAGTGATCCAATCTCTTGGAGTTTATCAGTTATTGGCTTTGACCACTGTTAGATAGAAGTATTTAGCATAACTTTGTACCTGAAAGCGCATGGTGCTATCCTTTGGAGCAGGTTCTGTGGTCCTTGATTCCGTGGTCAGCAATTTGGTCCAATAGACCTTTTAGCTATTCTGAGAAAGAATCTCAATCGAACGATACTTTGCAACATTTTGTAGAATTTTAGCATGCGCACAATAGTGATAGAAGCTCTAACGCCACTCGATCGAACCTTGCGTATAAAAGGTATAAAAATAGCGCTCGATCCAGGCTCTTGCTGAATAGCTAAAAGGTCTATAATGGACCGCAAAACTACGGAACAAAGAATAGAATGAAAATGCCACAAATAAACTCGTGGACTGGAGTGTACCCCCCGTGCACTGTGGAACAGTCTTTGCTTGGCAAGCGACCTTGACATACTCTCGAGTGCCGAATAAACGGGGGGGGTGAGAATAATCGGGGGGGGTTGGAAATGGCTCGATATATCAATTATCGGGGGGGTGCTTGGAGAAAAGAAAATAGCCCTTTTCTTAGGTAAACACGTATCTGTTATGTATTTATGTGAACAGTGATGTTACTGATACATATACTTTTGAACTCTGGTTCTGTTTAATGCACTTCTTGAGACTTGAAATTGATGATGATTCTGGGAAACGCAGCTTTGTTATAAATCGAAGAATGAGGACGACGATAAGAAAAGACATTTTGTTGCTTCGGTTACTTTGACAATCCAGTTACGTTAACGTTACAATTTTTCTTTAACGTAACTGGATTGTCAAAGTAACCGAAGCAACAAAATGTCTTTTCTTATCGTCGTCCTCATTCTTCAATTCTTGAGACTTTTTCTTGCGTTTATACAGAAATTATGTCAAATATCATTTCATTTTTCCAAAAATTAATAAAAGGGGGGTTGGAATAAGAGCGGGGGGGTTGAAAAGTTTTTCAAAAATTGATAAGCGGGGGGACGATTATTCGGTACTGGAGAGTATGCAAATTAGAGGCGGGAATTTGCTCTTTGACACTATTGTTGCTGCTTCGGTGGCGCAGCCGCAAGTATCACACTGCACAAAGAGTTCAAACTCCAAAGTTCATCTTCTGGGGACACAAACAGAGATGTAGCACCAGAAGGATGACGAACCTGAAAGAATATAGAATCATCCAATTGCTTTCAAGAGAACGTGTCCAAAGCTTTGTTATACGAAAGAAGAGAAGCATTTATTCTCCTCGTTTGGCGCACAGCACTTCATGTCAACAACCAAAGCATCGCAATAATGACAGCACTTTGAACAGTACATGCCATGTGGTGGGCCTAAGTTCGCAGTTGTTGACACACAAGCAGCCCCTCCTTCAGAACACATCTGTGGCACTTAGAAACACAAGGAGAGCTTCCTCATCAAGTTTATCTTCGCAACAGAACACAAACGTAGCTACTAACAGTAACAGGAACATAACTGAGGCTTGCACTTCAGAATTCCAAGGGAACAAAGTTCTCCAGGTCACTTGGGAAAATGGCACTCAAAGTCATTTTCCGTTCATCTTTTTACGAGACAATTGTCTGTGTCCACAGTGTTACGAGAAGTCTGCAAAGCAGAGGTTATTTGAAACTTTAAGTGTTAAATTGGACATTGAAGCTCAGAATGTGATATTTGATCCAGAAAAACAAAGTTTTGAGATAACGTGGCCAGATGGGCACACTTCTGTATTTGAGTCAACCTGGCTTGCAGAAAGACAATTTCCAAAATCCAAAGATGAGCAAATTGAAAAAAGCAAGAGTTACTTTCCAAGGAAGCTCCTCTGGGACAGCAGCTTTGATGTTCCAACTGCAGATTTCCAGTCAATCCTAACAGATGACTCTGCACGACATAGTTGGCTGTCAGATCTTGCCACTTATGGACTTACGCTGATCAAGGATGCTCCAAAGGAGCCAAATCAGCTTCCAAAAATTGCTGAAAAAGTTGGAGGCTATATCCGTCAGACACATTATGGGTAAGAGAAGGTTTCAAGATCACCGGATCAGTCTGCTGAGCATGGCAACTACACATGCGATTTTTCACAAAATTTTGATATGCAGACTGATTTTGAAGAGGTTACTGTAGAGGGTATTTCATGAAATATGATTTGCCATATTGTCTGGCCCCTGTCTGGCCATAGTTATTGCTTGTAAAATATGAAAAGTTAGTATTCATTTTTGTGAAATGTGAAATTTAGCTTTTAGTTCCGTGATTGGTGATGCTGACCCCTCTTTATTACACTATTTGAACAAGTTTTGTTTCCACTAAACAAATGAATCAAAGACCTTGCATGTGAGCACCCCCCCACCCCCTTCTTTGTTGGTCTCCACATTTGAAATCTTGTTAAGAACTAACTGTACTTGCTGCTAGAAGGCTCCCAATCAGGTTTCAGACATTGAAAAAGTAATAAACTAGTGGTTAACAATGTTCAGAAGAGCGTTGATCTATCTCTTGACAGATACATTATGTTTAAAACTATGACTTCAGTAGGTGTCACAAAAATTTTCTCATTTGTACTGTCAGTGGGATAAAAGTGTGTTTTATCCACACTGCAAAACATGATGCTACACCGAATATCTTTGGCGTGGAGCAACATCAAGAGCAATCATGCAACAATAGGTCTATTATCTTTAAAGAATCGGTGTTGCATAAAGTTTAGGCATATCAAAAACCAACTTTCCACCCAGGTGTTTTATGTGATGACTATTCAAACAGCAGTCCATTTGACTGTTCTGTTTGCCTGCATTGACTTTCTACTGATATTTTCCTTGAGAAGAGAACAGCTAAAGAATTCATGAAAAAGCAAAGAACAATATATCAATAAGATCTTATTTAAACCTAGAGCTTGAATTCCACAAAATTCAAAATAGCATCTACTGAATAGCATCTTGAATACTGAATTCTTGATACTGAATACTGAATAGCATCTTGGATATCATTTCCTTTGATTGATTAACTGATTGATTGATTATTTCCCTTTCTTGTAGAGATGTTTATGAAGTAAAGAGCAAACCAGATCCAAGTAACATTGCATATTCTGGCCATGAAATACCACTTCATGTTGATTTAGCATACTACATGTACCAACCTGGGGTATGTCCTTTATAGTTCTCATGTTTTCTTTCAAGACTCATAAAGGGAGTTACACAGTGATACAACACTGTTAATAGTGACTAATCATAACAACTGTAACTCCCAACTTCCAGTGTAAATTGAGTATATAAACTTAGGGCCTGTTTATGTGGGGAAAGTCATCCCACCTTCCAGGCTGTGAGCTGAGAGGTGAGATCCCACCCTCCTATATGATCCCTGGTAATTAGCATCTTGTGTTTATATGGGAAACAAGCCATCCCGGTTGGGTGAGATGCCAATCTGTGAGAGGTGGGATCTCACCAAGGTAGGATGAAATTCTCCCATATAAACTCTGGAAGGTGAGAAGAAATGCTGGAAGGTATGAGATAGTCTGTTTTGTGCACATGTCACACAATTGGAAACCTAGCTGCTGCTGGTGCAAAGCTCCAATTACGATTTTTATTGCCAGAAATCATGGCCTGGGGGTGGGATGAAAGTGCTAGAAGGTGAAATGAGATCTTGCATATAAGCACATGCAGATTTCATCCCACCTGACAGCTCACAGCCTGGAAGGTGGGATAGTTTTTCTCTTATAAACAGGCCCTTATCTCCACCATACCATCTTTCGTTTCATTTTCGTAAAAATCTGATTACAAAATATAGATTAAAACTATCAAAAATATACATACTAAAAACCTGTTTACAATCTAAATCCTATTTGCAATGTCGACTGTTTGACAATCATCCTCGGCAAAAAAGCTGTTCTGATATGCACCAGTGTTGCTTTCATCACAGCTATGGTTCCCACTTTTCAAAAATTTCATTGACGCTTGAGCTGTCCAGCAATCAATTGGCCAAAAAACTAGGTGAACAGTTTTATCAGACAAAAGTAGAGACCACCAGCAAATTTTTGATGCAACAATCAGAAATGTTCTGTTGTGCATTTGTATTGTGAATTTTTACCTTGATCATCCAAACATCATCTGAGAGACTGGCCTTCAAATAATGACTATTCAACTACTGTAGGTTCAGTGTGTCATCACATGTCAATTGACAGGACCATCAAGAAGGGGGTAGCCAATATAGTTACCAAGATCCTCAGGGCCTTTAGGGACCTGAAAAATTATGCATCATTTATTTGTCTTTCTTTTCAATTTTCCTTGAGGAGTATTTCTAGGCAGAAGTGCCTACTGACATTCTCAGCTTTACACACAAGGCAAACAATAAAAGCATCATTTTAGCAATGTATTGGAGGGTATGATCCTTGTGCAGACTTAACCTTTCCACTGCAAGGAGAGTCATTGAGGAACTTTTACAAGATCCTCATTGGCTGTCCTTCATGGTTGGAACTAAAGCTTACATGCAGGCTAGCATGATCGGCAAGGAAAAGGGGTGGGCCAAAGAATTTTCTCCCATCTTTAGCCTCGGGTCCTTTCCACACCCACCTGTGAGGCCCAGGCCATCTCTTGATGGCACTGCCAACTCATAGGGAAGAGAGGAAAATGAAAATGATTGTCAGTGGGTAAAGCCCCAGAAAAATTTGTTAAGCTTGCCCTTTTCCTTTGGAATTTTCCCTTTGGAAACACCTCTTCTATGACTAAGCTCAGCAATGCATCTTGAGATCTAAGGGCAATCCAATTTTTACAGACTCAGTATTTACATTGCATTGAACAAACCGAAGATTCTGAAGGTGGGCAAAATTGTTTTGTTGATGGATTCAGTATTGCAGAGTGGTTCCGTCAGAATTCTCCAGAAACATTTGATGTTCTTACAAGTAAGAAGTTCACATTTAGAGACATTGGTACAGATGAATATGGCCTTTTTGAGAAGAAATTGGAGAGACCAATTGTTGGGTATGTCTCTATGTATTTTTCATGTGCCAAAGCTGTCATCTTCTTCCAATAAATGATTGTCATTTATACACATTGTCTATGTAACTTTTGTCACACCTTTGCTTTGTTGTTGGCCGTTTATTCCTAATTTTTCAAACACTCAGCCATTTCAATATTTTGTGACCTTTGAATTGCCAGCATGTCCTCTGTAGCCATTTTTCCATTTTAACGGTGGGGTTATCTTAAGTTTCTATGATACCAAGCTGTGCCATTTGAAGCTTAAAGTGCCACCTATGAATCCCTAAAGGTTTCTGAAAAGTATGGCCATAGAGCTGAATACAGTTAAGAAGTATTTATACCCTAAATGTAATTTTGCAATTTTGATCAGTAGTACGGAGATCTTAAAAACTGATTCAAAACCATAGCATGAATCTGGCCTCTATCGTTGAATTCCCGGGAATTTCAACATTACTCTATTGATTTTCTTCTTTTTGAAGGGATCTTTTGTGAGAATTTTGCCCATGAAGTTGGTAGGAAATGCCAGATTTAGATGAGATTCAACCAAGGTGCATGCTCCATTTTAAGTGCAAGTGCAACCACTTTCAGGTTCTGTACTGCACGTTCTGTTTTCAACAAAGGAATTTAACTACTTATTTCGGACTTCACAGAAAAACGATGATGCAAATGGCAGTACAATCTTTAAAACGAGGAGCACACTTGATACCATGCAATCGGTATAGAAAAGCCTTTGTAGATATTTATAATGGTTTGTTCGACTTGTTCATTGCTCAGTATTTTTTATTAGGCTGAACGACCTTGGTGAATACACAAACATTGCCTACAACAACTTCACCCGCAGCTCCTTCCTGAATGCCACACTCCCTGATGTCTACTTATTATATGATGCTTACTTGAAGTGGACCAAAGCTATCAACGACCCAGAGAACCAAATCGAGTACAAAATCGAGCCAGGTGATATTTGGGCATTTGATAATCTACGGATACTACATGCAAGGAAGAAATTTGACGTCATGAAGTCAAATAGGCATTTGCAGGGACTTTATATCGACTGGGATGAAGTGTATTCAACCATTAGAAGCTTGCGAAGAAGTCTTGGCATCATTACTGATGACAACAATTCATTTCCTTCTTGAGGTTTGCTTGTTTTTTTAATTGTTTTGTCTTGCTTATGTTGTTTTAGATTTATAGATAAAAGTGTGATTCATTTGAAAGGTCACATTTCTCTGAATATCACAGCAATGATATTAGCGACTTTTTCATTCAGTAATGGGCACGTTCAAATAAATTTGAAATTTTCCTTATAAAATCGGCTACTTTGTTCTGATATTGTTAGAGATTCACTCAACGAAGACCCTTCAAGAAACCTTCAAATCACGACCAAATTTTCTTCCCTACAGCAATGACTTTTACATGTTTTAGCACGTACTATCCCTTCAGGAGGATGAAAGCATCACACCTTGGTACACAACAGCAATATTCCGGGTTATTTAATCCTCACAAAAGGTAGCACCGGCTAAAATGTACTGAAGTCATTGCTGTTAAGAAGAAATATTACAGAAATTTGGTACACCGTGATTTAGCGTTTGTTTGATTCGTACAAATTCTGAAAACAGTAGACCTGAAAGACACGCAATTTGTGTTTAATTGACTCCTAAATTCCGAAAACGGCAGGTTTGGCAGGTTTGGCAGATGATTTTCTTCAAATTCAGCCAGCCGGATCTAAATGCTTTCAAATGAAACAATGTTGAAAATCTTAAACAATACAATCATGTTTCTTTTGATTGCCAAAGGAACGCAACATTTAGAGGGATTCTCGATTTCATTTGCAGAACTCTGAAAACGAGGCGAATTTGCTTGCGTTGCTACGGTTATCTGTAACTTTACTCTTTGTTGCCAAGCACTAGAATCGTCTTCCTGTGTTTCAACTGCGAAACCTCGTCTTCGCCAGGATAAATCTAAAACCTGCTACTTTGAAGAACTTTGTGTTTGACTGGGAACTGTGTTTCCGTCTCTACGAAGTCCACCATTTTCAGAATTTGGTAGGTTTGGAATTACCAATCAAACACATCCTTAGATATTTTGCAACAAAGTACGCTCGATTTAAAAAATTTTCTGGGAGCCATTTAAGTGGTACGGTTTCATATTTAAAGGTGACCTGAAGCGAAATTTTTATTATGAAATTAAAATAGCTGACACTAAGATCATGAAAACTTGCAATTAGACTAAAATTATGGCGCTGAAGGTGAATCTGGGGTCAGAAATTTCATACGACGCAAGCTAGCTAAAGAAATTTTAAAAAATTCCAAAAAGAGGCCGCTTAATTGAAAAAGTCTGTCTATCGAAGAAAAGTTCGTTGAGTTGGTTTTCCTTTGGAATCATAGTTGACCTTCCATGTTTTCTTTACTTTTTGCAAACACAATGATATAATCAGCCAATCGTATAAAACGGTGGATGACTTGAAAATGAAACCAGATATCAAAACATTTTCTTCATTCAACAATACAATTAATTTGCACCAATAAAAATTTTCATTTCAAGTCATCTTTAACAGATTCCATATTCGATAGGCCAAGATCAGAATTGGACATCTCCAGATAGAAATATATTGACATAATTATGTGCAAAACGTAGCTAGGTAGGAAATAAATTGGATTAGAGATATTTACGTTGCTGTATTAAGCTGGGTACTCACTGAGAGTTTAAGTGCGTTTAAGTGCGTTTATCTGTGTGCGTTTCAGTGCGTTTAAAATCTTGGATAAAACCCAAGATCATACTCACTGTCAATACGTAAACGCCAACATAAACGCCAAAACGTGGTTTCAAGAGCAACAGGCAGGGGAAAGTTGACGAAAAGTTTGCTACTAGCGAAAGATTCTTCCCTTGAGCATGTTTTGGAGAACTTCATGATCAAAATCGACAATTTTCTTCTTGTTTCGACCTAATTCCATAGATATTTTGAAAATTCAGCGTATTCAACTCAAACTATATACGTTCGTTTTCTGAAATAAGAAACCCAAGCACAGAACAGGGATGTACGGTTGTAAAATGATTTAGAGAAAGACACTAATTGGAGGCAAACACGTAAAACTTGACCAGGAAACATAGAAACAGCCTGTAAATTCTTTCCCTTACACATAAACTTCACTATTTCTCATTGGAAAGTTATCCTGACTCACCCAAACGGACAACGCAATATCAATTTCAATAGCGTTAATCCGTTGCATATTTCGGCACTTTTGAACTTTAAACGCCAAGATCAAAACTTATAGAAAATTCTAGAAAATTATAGAATAGCACTAAAGTAGCTGGCCTGCTGCAAGGCTGTCCAGGAAAAATAGGGTTTGACCGTGTTTGTAGCCCAGAAATTAAAGTTAGTCACCGCGATAGTACTACTTTACTTTGTAGCATTCCCTTCGACTGAAGCCTAACCAGTGCTAAGAATCAAATGCATATAACTCCTGCGCGTCTGAACAGTTAGTTCCTACACAGCGTTTATCTTCGTATCAAACTTCCTGTTAAAATATGTCATATTTCTAGAGGCAGTTTGAAATGAGGATGAACGCTGTGTAGCTAACAGTTCAGACGCGCAGGAGCCATTTGTATTTGATTTCTGGCACTTGTTAGGCGTGGGTTGAGGGAAAACAACGAAGATAACTTTGGTAATATCGAGGTAACGATTTTTAGTTTCCAAGCCACAAACACGATGCATTATTGTCCGTGGCTCGACATGCGTAAGATAGACTTTTTAGGTATTCTGTAAAGAATGAGAATCGAACGAACATTTTGCTACATTTGTTAGAATTTTCGAATCTTCACTATCACTGCAAAAAATGATGAAATTTCCCCACATTTTTGTTGGGGAAATTTTAGGGAAACGGACTCATTTCCCGTAATTTCCCAAAAGGGAAATGGAAATTTCCGTTTCCCTTAAACTTCCCACAGAAACTTATCCATTTCCCTTAAATTTCCATCCAAGAACTATGGGGAAATTTTGGTATTTTTTTGCTGTGTATAGTAACAGAAGTGCTAGCGTCACTCAATCGAACTCGCGTATACAAACGTATCAATATAACCCTCGATCCAGGCTCTTTCCTAGAATAGCTAAAAGGTCTATTGTTGTGTGGTTGTATTTTTCTTTTAATGTGTAGATTGATTCGTTGGAAACTAGGGATTATACATTTATTTAGTTGTGCTGGTCTTTCGGCTGCCAATGACGCTTATTTATGGTGATGTAGTGTTTCCTAAAGTTTGATATTTTCCGTGTGTGAGCATTTCAAGATATAGAATTTCCAATTTTTGTCTTACATTTGCGAAAACTTTATTATCAAGTTCTCAGGGTAAGGTGAGGGTAATTTTGGGTCTAAGGAGGCGATTTGAGTCTATTTGGATGAAAATGAATCAGATCACTAGAAATTATCCCATGATTCTTCGACACATCTAAACAGTTCCTGGAAGTATAGATTTCGCCACCTAAGAATCGAACTTTTAACATTTGATCTTTTTAGCGAAAAAAGGAAATAGATCCAACTTGCCCCTTAGACCCCACCTTACCCAACTGCGAGGGGAAGGAAAAAGGTATGAATTCTCCGTGATGTCGAATACGACTTTCGTTTAACCAAGAAGATTGCCACATTCTCAACCGCTGTTTACTTCCCCGGTTCTTGTTCAGTTACAAAGCAGAAGAGTTCAAAAAAGAAGATCAAAATTTATAAGCAACTCTTATTACCAAATGTTGTCATGGTTAACAATCTTATTGCGTGCGTTTAAAGAAATTTCTGTACAAAAAATCAGGACTATTTACATCCTATAGCAATGGGCCATTTAGCTGTTCGAATCTAAAGTTTCACTTGATCAAGGCTCCATCTCTTTGTTAGTTACGAAGTTATCGCTCTTTCCAGATCCCCTTTTGGGTGCCAGGGTGCCAGCAAGGTCTACTTGTGCACGTGTAAGGGATCCTGAAAGACACACACGGATGATCACATGTGAAATTCAAATTTGCACGTTACTTGGAAATTCAATTCAATTAGAGTCAGGAAACAGAAAGCATTGGGCTCAAATCTTTGAAAGATTGGTGTATAGCTGTTCACTTAATATGGCAATTCGTGTCGTGATATCTACATAAGGAAATTCATTAAATGTATCTTAAGAAAATTTAGGCTAGTGACTTATGAAAAGACAGCCACGTCAAAACACATCCCAGCTGGTTCGACCAATAATGCTTTTCCAGATCCTTGCTTTATCTTGTTGATTCTTCTCTCCTATGTGTACGCTGCAGAGTATCTATGTTTTGAGCTGCTTCGTGATTGGAAGCATAGAAGCATTGCACCTCCAAGGCCTGACTTCCTCGAAGCTATAATGCCTCCTTCACACCGTCTTAAACATCTGACCATGCTTTTTTCGTGGATACTCTGCGCAGCCGAATGCTGGCATCGCTGACTTTACTCCTGAAAAGTTAAGAAGAAGCAAATGTTAGGATTTTGAAAGCGAGTTTTGAGAGTGAGTTTCATTGCTGACTAAAGTTGTTGTTTTTACTGTAATCGGATATTCGTTGGCCCATAATGCTGGCTAGCATTGTGAGATGATGTCTGGAAGAAAAAGAAGGTTGTCTTAGATTATATTACCTCTCTTTCGCCTTCTTCTTTATCATGTAAATTGCAAATATCAGGATGCCAAAACTCATAACTCCAAGAAAAATGCCTATGCCAATGCCAATAGTTGGTGGATCTGAAAACGAAACAAGTACCGGATAAGTGGGGAATAAAATCCATTTTTCGAAACTTCATAACACCAAGAGTACTTCACAGATTTGAATACTTCAAATTCCAGTTAGAAGCTGGAAGATCGAAGTATGCTTGTGACATCAGGTAAAGTCAACTTAACGAAAATTTGATGGTTACAAAATGATTGAGAAAGGGCCTAAAACACTTAAATCGTTATGGACTCCCCTCACATAGAACAATCCGCAATGGGTTTTCGACCTCTCTCAAGAGTTTTAAGACATAGTTTTTCAAACAAATACTCAAGATTTTCAATCCCATGGCAATAAATGTAAAGAGCATATCTCTCACCAATGAGAAACTGCATTTTCTTTATGTCTCATTTGATCAGATTTTTTAGGGATTTTCAGTCATTGTTGAGTCACTGGTACTCTTGATGCTATGAATTGTCGTAAGAGGGAACTGTTGTGTCACCTTTCAAACCTGGAATTTGGGATGGTAGAGTGTAATACGATGGAATTGGATCGAAGGATGAATCGATTTACCATTCAGGATTAAGAATTTTCCACTTTTAATTAGTGTGAATCAAGCGTTGATTAAACTTTTCATGAAATCTGTGCATAAAATAATTAAAATGACCAATTAGCCATGTGCCCATGTGCGATGAATGCTGCTACAGGACATGGTTGCAGAGTGTACAAAACAAAAAATTCGCAAATTCTTTTTGTTTTTGACACACATAGGATAAGATACTAGCAAGAAGAACTCAGCAACAAAGTCGACTATTTTAATGTTAGCCAGAGCCATGACTTTCTAGTTAACAGATAATAAGCGCTCATGAATTATAAATATAACATACTGTAGTTTCCACTGTTGATGATGGTAACGGTACATATAGTCCCATTCCCATGGTATCCATAGCCACATGTGCAACCAAAACTGAAATTTGATGGGAAGTTGATGCAAGTTGCTTTGGTGTGACAAAACGTTCCTGCTTCCTCTTTGCACTCGTCGAAATCTGAAAAGAAGATCAAAACAAAATGAAAGTAAGAGAATTCGCGCGCAACTCTTCCATACTTATTTCTCACTAACAGGTTTATGCTGATATTCATTCCCCAACTTTCCTAAACATAGAAGAGAAAGAAACGCACCAGCTTTGTTCCTCTTGTTCAAATTCAATAGGCTGCTGAGTGAGCCAAAGAAAACTTCACGAGGTAGAGCCCACACTGCCTACGTACAGAGTTGACTGGCTTCTTTTCAGGGTTAAAAAGAAGTCAGTTGAGTCTGCAATCAGGCTAGATCGCACATGGGTTCCTGACAGCAACGTATCCGCATGAAGCTGAAGTGCTCCGCTATCTTTTAAGATGTTGCTTTGCTAATTCAAGTTACGATCACTCTCCGAAAAACCAGTGCCAAAACATGATGATTCATTCCTTTCTCGGAGTTTCCTCTCTCTTCCAGAGTCCATGTTCTGGAAGATGTGAAAAAGCCGAGTTTCGGAGCACAAAGTTTGATAAGGGACATAGTTAAATCATTTTGGAAACGACAAATTCTCAAGACGACTTCAAATCCATCGCCACGAGACTTTTCACAAATGTTGACAGGAAAAGATGGCGATTATTTCACTCAAATGAGAAATGCAAGTCCTCAAAAAGTAGCTAACCCTTTCGACTAAAGGGTGATACAAGCATTTGTCGATAACTTTTGATTCCAGAGACCTACTCATGTTCTACTTCTTGAAGTGTCTATTTTCGTCATTCGGTATGCTTGCACATGGGTTTTGGGAAAAGTAGAAGTTCCTATTAGATTAATTATCGTTGTAAAGAAAAAGAACTGTCAGGTCTACCTTGTGTGTTCTCTGTTTTTCCATCTGCTCCGTTGTCCCGTAGATTTATCATCATCCTCATCTTGGCTGATGGCCCAACAAGCAACATGCCCTATCTTGTTTTCAAGAGAGCACGAGAGCACAGCCTCCGTTCAGGCCATGTTGCTTGTTGGGCCATCAGCCAAGATGAGGATGATGCTAAATCGACGGGACAACGGAGATGATTGAAAACCAGAGAACACATGAGGTAGGCCTGACAGTTCTTATTCTTTACAACGATAATCAATCTAATAGGAACTTCTACTTTTCCCAAAACACATATTTGCATTGCCCCCACTTCCCCTTGCTGAGCCTCAGCTAACACCATTGATTTTCTTTAAATTCGACACTTACCTCTTATTTTCATCGAAGTTGGATCCACGAAAAACGCAACGCCATTTCTTCTGACGCGATGATTGACAGCTGCCAATGTGTCATTCAATGAACTGATTATTGTTGATGAGTTGGAAATTCCTGCAGTTACGTCAAATACCATTCTGAATATAGCGATAATGCTGCCTTTCCTGAAAAGGAGAAGAATCCATTTGGAATTACAGGTGCAAAAGCTATCTTTTGAATCATATTTAGATTGGAAAATTTTTTGGTGCGGTGCAGTATAGGATTGAAGAATGTTTCTAAGTACTTTGTTGGCCCTCATTTCACTGGCCCTGGTTGGATCTCTTTTGGTATTTTGTTTGAATAAAGACCGATGTGAAGAGTTTGGTTCTGAGGATTTGACCGTGAACTTCCTGAAAATAGCGCCAATAAGGGGTCAGCGTAAAGTAAAGGGACCGATTAGGGTGTTATATTAGGGCCCATGGACCTTTGGAACAGGTGTTAGCAAGGTAGCCCTTGGTGTTGCACTGCCAATAATGGCCCGTTGCCACATGTATAGAGACATCTGATCTCATCTGTTACGTAGATTACGTAGATTGTGTTACGTACTGTTACGTGCGTGTAGATTAGCTTTAATATACCTGAATGCAAAGTCTTTACATCCCAGAAATTTTTCACGTAAACCTTGATTCGTTGACGATGCTTCTCTTGCCTGAAATCAAAATTAAATGCATTAGATTTTGAGTGTTTTATTTATTGTTTGATACATAAGAAAAGTAAATTCTTCAAAAAGCTGAAGAGATCTAACCGAATTTAGGTCACCCACAGTAAGGGAACTGATATCCTGGGTGCCAGAGCCAACAAGAAAATAAGTTGAAAGATTATAAAAGAAAAACAATAAAGAAGGAAAGTAAGTTCTCTTTCTGTTTTTCCGACTTTTCTTTTTATGGTTTGTCCCCAACTTTGATTTTATTTTGATTCTTTTATTCTCTAGCACTCAGGGTATTGTGCTGTCTAAACGTCGTTCCCTATAAAAGTGAACTATTGCTTTTAAACAATTATTTCGCCATACAATTTTGTAGGTTTTAGCGCCTAAAATATACCCCAATCATTGTCCAGCATCCCCTACCAATATCATTAACCTACCAATGTTGTCAACACACTCTCCATTTTCTTTCTCATGTTACTGGATGGCTGGCCAAGTAGCAGCAAAGCTTCATTCTGACTGTAAACTCGACCATCCATTTCAACGATGTTGCCAAGTTTCAACTCAGTTTCGACGTTGATGTTGATTTGAAGAGGTTCTGCAAGATGATTGAAGGTTTGTTAGTTTCTTGACTCATTGCATGAATCTCTTATTTGTTCTTTTCCAACATTGTAACTTCAGCTGCTGTCACCAATATCAGCCCGCACATTCGACTTGTTTTATAGTCAATAACCAACATGTAATTCATTCTGAGGATTTTATATTTAGAGACCATCAACTTGATTAAAGGAGGCAAGGGGATTTGTCTCTCGATTTGTAACTTAATTCTCCCCACCCACCTTCCAAAGTGCTAAGGAAGCCTCAGTAATTTATTTAGTCGATCCCTTATTGAAAGCACGCCTTTTAATTGTAATGAATGTCTTCAAAAATTTAAGATATGTGAACATACATTCTGGACCAAAACCTTTTCAGTGTTAATGAAGGTGCAGGCAAAGATGCAGGGAGGGTGTCGAACCTACGCCCTTTGAAATTGTATGACTGTAAGTCAATTAGATTACATTTAAGAGTCATTGAAAAAAGAGAAAGTGAGTTTGCTATTTACCTTTGACATAGGGCTTTACGGTCCCAACAGGTACGAAAGACGAATTATCGTTTACTTTAGATGAGGCTGTAATCCAACGACTCAATGCATCTGACTTTCCTCTCGTATCAACTCCGCTGTAGCTGGATTTGTGAATCAAAAGAAATGGGGAAGAGGACGATCCTTGTGGCACTGCTGTAAGCCTGTCGGTACCTTTATTATACGTGTTTATCTCTGATCGAGACCGGATCTTCTTTTCAAATAATGTAGTTGCATTTGATGAAGATCTCGTCACTGCTAGTAACGTTGGACTGAATTCTTCGATCATTGAAGATGGCAACACGATAATTGTACTGCTTTGCAATTTACCCAATGTTGCTTGCTTTGTTTCCACCTTGCTACTTCCCCAGTCTAGTTGAGTAGTCGTAGAGGCTATGATATTCTTGTTTTTGCTCTTTGTCAAAATCCTACTACTTTCTGCAGCATGAATATAAGAGGAAGTGGTCATGGACTGCTGCGGAGACTTCGATGCTGTAATTTTTACGCTACTCTCAGTTGATGTAGCAAGATTCGCCGTATTTGGCAGCTTTCTGCTCGAAGTATGACTCTGTTTACTTGGTTCAACAGACTTTGTTGTCTTTGGAGAGACGCGCTTACTAGGCTGACTGGTGTGAGATGGTAAGAAATTAATGGTACTTTGCTGCTGAGTCAAAGACAATTTTTTTGTTTCAATCTCGCTAGAGGCCATTCCCCCTACTCTAGCCGTAGATGTTTTGACAGTGTTTGTTATTGACACACTTCTTGATTTTGCAGTTCGAATATCAGAGTTAGTCGTCCTTGAATCCAAGTTGGATTTCGATATTGATGTGATGATGTTAATGTCGATAGAGTTAATAGTCCTTGAGTCCTGGTGGGATTTCGATATCGATGCTCTGAATTTTGTTGATAAGGCACTTGTAGAAAGAAGTGCCTTATCAGTGGCCTCGTGGCTATATGTACCACTCAGTCTACTTGTTTCAAAGGATTTAGACGCTGTTGAAGACATACTCATTATTTCAACACTGGTATAAGATGGCAGGGAACTGACAGTACCATGCTGAGGAACCAAAGTTGATTGTTTTATGTCGTTTGAGCTGGACCTTAACTCAAGTTGACTTGTCGAAGATGCTATGATGTTCTCTCTAGTGTTTGTTGTCAATAGACTGCTAGTGTTTCCAGTATCAATGCGAAAGGAAGTAGTAATTGACTCAAATAGGGATGCAAATTCTGATGTGCTGAGTCTACTTTCAACCAAAGAAGGAAGAGATGTCTGAAAAGTTTGTATACTGCTGGACGTATGACTTGGTATTGTTGTCTCAATAGAGCTTCGCATTGTTATAAACTCACTCTGCTTTGCATGACTACTGAATGGTGTCTTATGACTTGTCTGTTTTATTTCGGTTGATTTACTTTGGAATGATATTGTCTCCTTCGATGCTACGCTACTGGATAAAGTTGTTGGCAGTTGAGAAACTTTGCTGTAAATCTGCAGACCGGTTGATGTCAAGGTAGCTGCCAAAGACTTTGTTGGAGTTATGCTTTCCTGTATGATACTTGTCTTTTGTGTTTCTGTTGATTCAATTGGAGTTGACATCATCTCCTTTAAGTTTATTGTACTGGCTAGTGTAGATGGCACGTGAGAAACTTTGCTGTCACTCTGTAATGAAGTCCATTTCATAACAGTCGTGAAGGACGTTGTTAGAGATATGCTTTCCTTTATAAGACTCGTTTGCTGTGTTTCACCGGATTTCCTTTGGATTGACGTCATCGCCTTTAAGCTTATGCTGCTTGATAGTCTAGATGACACTTCAGAAACTTTTTTCTCACTCTGTAATGAAGTCCATTTCATAACAGTCATAAAGGGCGTTGTTTGAGATACACTTTCCTTTATAAGACTCGTTTGCTGTGTTTCACCGGATTTCCTTTGGACTGATGTTGTCTCCTTCAAGTTTTTGCTACTGGATGAAGCAGTCAACGCTTCTAAAGCTTTACTCTCATTTTGTATGAAAGTCAATTCAGACTTAGTCACCAATGATGTTGGAGTTACGCTGTCCTTCGTAAGACTTGTCTGATGTGTTTCAGTTGAATCAATTTGGGTTGACATTCTTTCCTCAATGTTCATGCTACTGGATAAGCCAGGGGGTTGTTCAGAAGTTCTGATGACATACTGTGAGGTAGTCGATTGCGACTTAGTCACCAATGACGTTGTTTGAGTCTTGCTTTCCTTCGTAAGACTTGTCTGATATTTTTCAGATGATTCAATTTGGCTTGATATTCTATCCCCAACGTTCATGCTACTGGATAAGCCAGAGGGTAGCTCAGAAACTCTGGTGGCAGATTGTGATATAGACGATTTTGAAGCAGTCACAAATGACGTTGCTGGAGTCATACTTTCCCTTACAAACCTTGTCTGTTTTCTTTCAGTTGACATAGTTTGGGATGATGTTCTCTCCTCGATGTTTATGCTGCTGGATAAGATAGTTAGCACTTCAGAAACTTTTCTGTCCGTCTCTGACAAGGTTGATTTTGAAGCAGTCACAAATGGCATTGTTGGTCTTATGATTTCCTTTATAAGACTTGTATCTTGTGTTTGTCTTGTTTTTGTTTGAGTTGATGTTGTCTCCTTCAAATTTAGACTTCTGGATGAGCTGGCTGGCATTTCAAAAGTGTTGCTGTCAGTCTGTTGCAAAGTTGATTTCAAAGACTTGAAAAATGACATTGTGGGCTTTATACTTTCCTTTCTAAAACTTGTCTGTTGTGTTTTACTATATTCTGTTGGGATTGATGTTGTCTCCTTGAAGTTTGTGCTACTGGATAAAGCTATCGGCACTACTGAAACTTTACTGTCATTTTGTATCAAAGTCGATTCCGAATTAGTCACAAATGACATTGTTGGAGTTATACTTTCCTTCGTAAGACTTGTTTGATGTGTTTCACTGGATTCAATTATGGATGACATTCTTTCCTCAGTTTTTATGCTACTGGAGAAGCTAGTTGGTACTTCAGAGACTTTGCTGTTGGTCAGTACCAAAGTTGATTTCGAAGCAGTCACAAATGCTGTTGGAGTTATGCTTTCCTTTATGAGACTTGTCTGTTGTGTTTCGGTTGATTCCCTTGGAGGTGTTGTTATCTCCTTCAAATTTATGCGACTGGATAAGCTATTTGGCACTTCAAAAACGTTGCTGTCAGTCTGTGGCAAAGTTGATTTCAAAGACTTCACAAATGACATTGTTGGTGTTATGCTTTCCTCTTTAAAACTTGTCTGTTGTGCATCAAATGATCTCCTTTGGGTTGATGTCGTCCCCTTCAACTTTATGCCACTGGATAAGCTAACTAGCACTTGGGAGATTTTGCTGACAGTCTGTAATCTAGTTGTTGTGGAGGCATTCATTTGAGATGTTGTCTGAGTTACATCCAATTTTTTAGAACTGGTTTGTTGAATTTCAGATGATGCTTTGTGCATTGAAACCAACTCTTTGGAATTCGTTAAACTGGACATTGTAGGAGATAGCTCAGAAGCTTCGCTGATCCGTAGCGATTTCGATTTAACTGCAGAAGACTTCGTTGTGGTCAAAGTTGTTTCAGTTAGACTCACTTTGTGTGTTTCGGTTGAATCGATTTGGGCTGAAATTGTCTCTTGTGGATTCATAACACTAGCTGTTTTGAGAACAAATTCAGAAGTTTTGCTTGTACTCAGTAACGATGTAGATTCAACTGCAATTGGTGTCAAGCCCACATCTATCAAACTCATTTCATCTGTTGTAGTCGATTCTGTTTGGGTTGAAACTGGCTCCTTTATGACTGTACGATTATCTCCTACAGATTGGACTTTGGAAACTGTGCTAGCAGCTTGTAACGATGTTGGCATAATTTCAAAAGGCTTCATTGATGTTTGTGTTGAACTAATTTGATTTGTTTTTGTTTCTCCCATTTGGGTTGACAACGACTCCTTTAAGTTCATAACACTGAGTGATGTTGTAGTAAAATCAGAAACTTTGCTGGCAGCTTCTTTCCATATTGATCCAACTACAAGTGACATCATTGGTGTCCAATTTAAGCTCGTCTTAGGCTCCTCTGTTATGCTTATCTTTGATGTTTCATTCAATCCTATATTGACTGACAGCGACGTTGATAAGCTTATGTCTTCGAATGAGCTAGTAGTGAACTCAGAAACCCTGTTGGAGGTGTTCAACCATGGAAGCCCAATAGAGGTAGACTTTGCTGGAGTTATAGTTAGAGCATCTTGGCTTGTTTTGTATCCGTTATTTGATATCATTTGTGCTGATGTGGATGTATTGAAGCTTGTAAGGCTCTCAACTGAGCTATGAATCTGTTGAGAAGATAGGGTTTTAAATTGCTGCCACGAGGTTCCAGGCTGGTAAGACTTAGTAGGAGTAAAAATTGTTTGCATAATGGTCGTTTGGTGTAAACTGGACAATAGAGTATCAGGAGAAATCGACCATTCTGGGGATGCCTCTGTCGCCCACAGACGCGCTTCGGATCTAGCTGTGTTTGTCCGAGTTGAAGTTGTCTCAGTAGAGTATAAAGAGTCAGACACCAATTCTTGTTCATACGAAGATGCAATAATGGTGTTAGAATTCATTGTCAGAGGAAGTTTTGAAGTTCCCTGAAAATCTTTTGTTGAATGTGCTAGATCCTTTTGGGATGATAATGAGTCTAAGAAATGGGCGCTGCTTGGTATGTTTCCGGATGATGTTATGTCATCAGGATGCAAATAGAAACTGGCTGAGACTGGCAAACTATTCGTTAATGATTGCGTTTCAACCAGAATGGAACTTTCAGTGTCCCTTTGGGATGATACTGAATCCAAGAAATAGATGCTGCTTGAGATGTTGTTTCCGGGCAACGTGGTTTTATCAGGACGCAAGTAGATACTCGTTGAGACCGGTAGTTTATTTGTTTCAGGTTGTATTCCGAACACACTAGAACTTTCAGGTGCAAGCGAAACCTCAGTCAATGATTGAATCGTTCTTAGGCTTTCAGCTCTCGTTTGTAGATAGTTTATGTGACTCGTTGTTCTCTCCTGCAATGATAAGGCAATATCTTTGCTAGAAGAGCTCATTGATGATATTTCAAGTAATTTTGCTTGTGTTGTTTGGAGGCTGGATGCTGTAATAACGGAGTAAGATCCTGTTCGAGATAATATTGCCTTCGACAGACTACTCGCCGGTTGTTTTAGTGTTTCTGTCTGAGTTGTCTTCCCCCAACCATGAAGGCCAGCTTCAATCGTTGAGAATTGTGTCACATCAGCAAGTGACAATGACTGAGTAGCTGTGAGGCTATTTGATGCAGTTGTTTCTTTCGAACTAAAAAGGCCATGTTTGATTGCTGATGATTGTGTCACATCGTCAAGTGACAATATTTGAGTGGTTTTGAGGTTCGCCGACACGGTTGTCACTTCCGAGCTAATAAGGCCATGTTTGATTGATGATGATTGTGTCACGTCATTAAGTGACAATACTTGAGTGGTCTTGAGGTCGTTTGGCTCAGTTCTCTCTTCCGAACTAATAGGGCCATCTTCGATCGATGATGATTTTGTCACAAAGTTAAGTGTCAGCATTTGAGTGGTTTTGATGCTCGTTGGCACAGTTGTCCTTTCCGAACTAATCAAGCCATGTTGTATCGATGGTGATTTTTCGATATCACTAAGTGAAAATACTTGAGGGGTGATGTTTTGTTTGAGTATAGAACTTGCTGTAGAAGAAATGGTAATATCATGTGTTTGTAAGTTGTAGGAGACCTGACTAAGTTGCAAACTTTTAGATAAAATGCTACTTGTTTCGCTTTGTAACAGAACAGATGCAACTGTACTTGATGAGAGAATGTTAGAGTCTACAGCTGTTTGGGTCCATGATGCTTGCAATGTTGATTTGGTAATTGTGCCACTTGTTCTCTTAGTTTGTGAAATTGTTGATAAATCACTGCTCGTGTCTGTGTAAAGCACAATGCTCGGGACTGTAGCAGATGAAAGTATTTCAGAATCAAGGGTATTTTGGTTCTGAGATGCTTGCAATGTTGATCTGGCTAATGTCCTAGTCATGTGATTGGTTGGTTGAATTGTTGATAAAACGATGCTCGTTTCTGTGTGTAACACAATACTCGGGATAGTAGTTGATAAAAGTGTTTGAGATTGAAGAGAAATCTGATTCGATGGTGTTTGTAATGTTGATTCGGTTACAAAGCCAGAAATCTGCACCTTTGCAAAGCTGCTATCGATAGTTGAGGCGGAATGCAATCCTGTATTAGTTTCATAGCTTGATGGAAATATCATCTGTGTTGTGTTCTTGCTCACAGAACTTTGAGGATTACAAATTTGACAGCAAAGGGAACAAACAGCAAAATAGATTAGCAATCTTTTGGAGGATAAGCAACTCGCAAAGATATAGTCTTTTGAAGATGTTGCCATTATCATTTGATTAATTCTGCTGCAAGCTATTTGAATTCTGTTTTGTCGTGATGTATTAAGTTGAAATCAAATTGGACTATCTTTGATCTCGATGCAATCACCCAGGATCTTGTTGAATCATTCTGAAGAATCAAATATCATGAATCACGAATTAGGAATCTTCTTTGTTATTGTCAAATAGTATCAGGGAATCAGCATAGTCATCAAAGTAGGAAATTGTATCAATTCAACTCAGTCGTGCGATACAGCATTTCTAAAATATTCCCATCATTGCAGCAGAGCTTGCGTATTGGTGTTGTGAATGTAAGCAACTCTTTTCAAGTAGTAGTTTCTCGTTTTCACCTTTTTTGCTGACAGTGTCGTCGTTGTTGTTTGATAACATCAATAGCTCGAAACTATTCTTCGAAGTCCTTTTACAGTTTCTATGTCCTATGTGTCCCTCGGATTGGATCTTGCTGTCAAATTTTTGCCTGCAAATTTTGCTGTTGAGTTATCAGTTGCTGCCAATTATCAACAAATAAAAATTGTCAAGTCAACCATGTTTATGCTTCTCGATAAAATCAATCATGCTGTTATTCAAGTGAACTTGCCGCAACAAAAATTGTCGGTGTAATCTTTCACTGAAAAGTTTGCAGTCAATTCTTCATTTGATTAGGAGCATGTCATACATATGGTCCTCTTGTATATTTGCGGAAGAATTCTGAAATACAGGAATTTTTATTATGAATTGATGTTTATAAAACAACGTTATTGAATTATACAAAAAGGCGGGATTTCTGTTGTGTTATTGGAGTCGGAAAAAACTATTCCTCGTTGTGCCCGGCGTTTGAAAACGGCGTTTACCGGGTGAGTCAATAGAAACGCCCGGCGTTTGAAAACTCCCTGAATATCAAAGCAATGATTTTGAAAACTGTCTTTTTATATAAATTCAATATAAAAATTTACAATTTACGAACTAACTACGACTGCGAACGATCTACCATACAATACTACAAAACGATACCAAGGGGAGCAAAGATCATGACTACGCCAGGGCCATTCACATGAAGAATATTAATTTGAATAAAATAGTATTTAATTACAACTAAATTGTCTAAAACTATCTTGTTTTATCCCCGATATGTCAAATTAGGTTCAGTAATTTACCCGGTTTTAATCGGTCATTCCTTCCCGTCGCAATAGGAGATTTTCTGCGGAAGCCCCTTTCGAAAACCTGTTTTTATTTATCAATTAGAAAGAACTACAATTACTACAAAACTACAACTACATTCACTGTTAAATTCATGGCGAGGAAAGACACGAGATCACAGGGTTCTCACCATGAGGTTTATTTCGAAAACCTGCAAAAACGAGTGAAAATACCAAGCAAGATTTCCCCTTTATTCTCCTTCCTAGCATTCAAGACTCATAGGTGTGTTCATGGACTTTGTCCTCATGGGAGAATGGAATCCCCCTGAATAAGGTATTCACACCAGGGGAAGACTTTTCAACCCATCAAAAGGAAAGCAATTGCTACAGCGTGCTGAAAGTCATCGCTGCGATGTAAACACATTTAGGGATCTTGCTTGTAAATTTAGCACATTTTTCAAGGTTTATCTGAGGAATTTTTTTAGAACATTCCTTACAGAATCTGAACGGAGTTACCGATTTTAGCTAGAAAAAAATTTCTAAAAATAATTGAACATGTTGACCACTCAATTAGGTATTGCAAAATATGATTGCTTAGCTATACTCAGGGAGCAGTAGCCTTTCAAACGCTTGGCGTTTTTTTGACTCCCCCTGTAGAGCCTGCGCACTACTTTTCCACAGGTTTCCCAAAACATTGTGACCCGTTTGGGTGGCTGCTGTGGAGGTGCTGTAGATCCAATAATCTCGTTTTTTGCACAGTTGCATAGCTCCATCTTCAGCTTAGAATTTTGAGACCTTGTTTGAGTCAATCTGACATGTGGTTGCTGATTTATGGCAGAGAACAGTCAAAATAATTGGTTGCATCAGAAAACAATATTTCTGTTGTTTTCCAGCAATGCCAAAATAGAGTAAGTTTTCAAAGAAAGGCCTCTAGCAGTGCATTTAAACTCAATCTGACAAGTGGTTGCTGATTTCTAGTAGAATAAGGCAAAATAAGTGACTGCTTTAAAAACAGCTCTTCTATTGTCCTCCAGCAATGTCAAGATAAAGAAATCTCCCAAAGAAATGGTTTTGGCGTCATATTTAAATTTTTCTCTTATTTTTCTAATGGCTAGCAGCGTTTTCTATTCATAAGAGAACACTTTCTGCCTTTTAAAATATATAATGAAAATTTTTAATACGATGCCAGAGTCCTTTATTTGAAACTTATGTTATTTTGACATTGCTGGAGAAAAACAGAAGTGCTGTTTGTGAAGCAACAATTTATTTTGTCTTTTATCTACCATAGATAAGCAATCACTTGTCAGATTAACTTAAACAAGGTCTCAAACTCTATGTTAAAGTCTGACCTATGCAACTGTGTAAAAAGTGAGATCATTTAATCTCGAGCTCCTCCACTGCAGCCACAGAAGCGGGACACAATTATTTTGGTCACCCTGTAGAGATTAAATGAAAACTACTAAAGTCTCTCTTGAATAAGATGCCACGAGAAAATTTCTGCAGTTAAAACAATTTGCGTGTTTTACATGGGTAATTTTCGCGTTGTCGCAAATGTTGCCTACTAGCGTCTAATTTGAGACAGACTTTGAAACTAGAAGATTAAAACAAAACATATGACTACTATGAACAACAGAGGCACTTAAATAAAGGGGACCTGGTGTCTATATGGCTCATAACGGAGTTTGAGGTTTATATAATTGAGCATGCTAGGAGTATTATGCTGTGTGGTATGCTGTGCTAGAGTGCCCCCTTTGCGGAAATGTGCGTAACGCAATACATTTCAAACTGTTAAGTTGCGTTTCGTCAACAATATGAGTTTCACAACAATGCAAACAATAATCATGAGCTATCAAAAGTATGTTTGATGCGTGTGGCACCATCAGAATTAAATGACACTTAAGTAAACAAATGATTTGAGTACTTAAAAATAACGAAGATGTAAAAACACGACGTTTCTAGCAAAAACTTTTTATCAAGTCCGGTTTTTTGATAAAGAGTAGTGTAGATGCTGGAAACGTCATGTTTTGCGGCATAGTATTCTAATCTTGAAAAAGAGTGATTGCAAAATACTATAACTTTATCTTTTTATAAAATGGCTTGGAAGGAACTAAGGGTATGTTACTATTAATCTGCCGTGGCAATTTCATGATATTCTAATTGGCTCAAAATGGTGGTATTGATCAAATTTGAAGCTGCGATGTCATTAAGTTCTTAAATCATAAACCAGGAGAATGTTTCCTTGAAGACAGATTTAAGTTTGACACCATGTTGTAGACCTCTGTAAACAACGTTTTTCTTGAAGATTGTGTAACATTTCCTCTAATGATTTAGGACTTACAATTATTTCTATTTTTCCAAAGTTCTTCATGAATTCTTTCACATAAAATTAAATTGCCACCATTTTGGAAAATATCAAGAAATGAAAAAAATTTCAACCACAGATTTACAGGAAAATACGCAGAGTTCCTTTCAAGTCATTCAGTTTTAAGGAAAATATCAAAGAATTTTACATGCACCTTTTTGAAGGTTTGAAAGATTTGAGGCTTTTTTCTTGTTACTGTTTTTGTTCTTCTGCATTGCGAAATATCCACTAAAATCCAAACACGAATTGAACGTGAAACTTTACCTTCGCATTTTGTGTTGTGTACAAACATTTACGGTAAACGTGGGGTAGTTTTTCAGGGCCTAACTATGCAATAGTGCCAAAGTTCAACAGCATAGTATCTGTTTATTTTGACAAGCTCTGTTATTGCCAATGCTGACTTTTGACTGAAATTGTACCTACCATCGATTATCCCCAATTCTTTACGCATTTAGATTTTCTGTGCATTTGCTGTCCACTTTCAACCAACGTATTTAATGAAGCCAGTCACGATTTTCAAAATTTCGCAGTTCATCGCAAATGTTCATTCCAGGTCAACTAAACTTTAAGTGTAGTTTTAAAGATCAATATTTCTCTCCCTAATGTTAACCTAAGCTTTCCAATTTGTTCGTTGGACGTATTTAGTTAAATGAGACCTGTCGAAATGTTTACTGTGTGTACGTTGGTCACCCGGAATCTGCACGTTGGTGTCAAACAGAATTCGACAAATTTGTTCACAATAATATCTCATCTTTTTGCTAAACATACAGGGTATCCGAAAAATTACTTGAAATTTGAATAAGTATTTAAAAATAATGATTTAATAATAATAGGACTCCATGATGCGATCGCCGAAACTCCTGAGATTTTTTATTACTTTCAGAGACCAGAACCTTGCGAACCCGCTTGCAAATTGCTACCATAGATATTCGCAAAGACAGCTAAAAATTGCGTGTTCTCCGTTATGTTGATTTGACTTTGTTGATGTCATCATCTTGATGAGCCAATCATGTTGATGTCATTGTATTTTGAACAATTTCTATATCATTATAAAGCAAATAGCTGCGGTCACACAAGGTGCTCTATTCCGTTGTTTCCTTTCGAAACAACGGTCTTACAATGCTGTTGTATGTGACCGTTATTGTTGTTGTTGTCATCTTATTTTACATCGATTTAAAGCTAGCTTACTATATAAAAATGTACAAATTAGACTAATCTAAATCGTTGAATATATTAAGATAAATAGATATTTTACAATCTTTTACCGCTTTTCCTGTTCACATTCATCGCTGTTACAACGTTTTGTTCTTTGGGCAACAGTCCTTTAAAAACTGTAGTAGATAAAGCAACGGGATAAACAAGATGCCGACATAAATCTCTGCATTTTCAAGCAAAATTAACCAATAACGATTTACCAAGGTAATCACGTGACGTTACTTTCGTGCCAAAAATTAGCTACAGCATTGGTAGCTTTGTAAAGACACAGTGTGACCTGTCATCGTTTTGATGCCGTACTTTTTGACTTCAGAAATAAGTTTCAAGTAGTTGAAACAATTCAGATCATGATGGGATTAGATTCTAGTGTGGATGCAGCCAATGTCTAACCTGACAAAAAAATTATAAAACCATCTTAATTATAATACCATTGTTGAAACATATGCCGATCTCTGTGCAGAAAGTCTTAACATAACGTTCTTTATAATTTAATAGCTTTTTG
The DNA here is from genome assembly GCA_964019985.1 of Aurelia sp. 4 Dawson et al 2005. Taxonomy (NCBI): domain Eukaryota; kingdom Metazoa; phylum Cnidaria; class Scyphozoa; order Semaeostomeae; family Ulmaridae; genus Aurelia; species Aurelia sp. 4 Dawson et al 2005. Next base: position 2,204,517 of record OZ026494.1, on the reverse strand, counting down.
GATCCCTGTGAATACGTTTACTGCAAATCATAATCTTTATTCAGGGTATGTCAACCTGCTAGTATCTAGTGTCACCTTCAATGCAGACATGAATGTTCAAGTACACGCAACTGACGTTTTAGCATTAAGATAAGAGAGCCAATCATAAATAGCTTACGCCAGGCAGGTATTGTTCATTGACTGTCAATCAGTGCTGTGCGAATCTGATAGAAATCAATGAGTAAGGAAGAAAATTTATTCCGCTGTCAAATGTGAAGGTGCTTTTCGAGATGTAGCTCGGGATCACATTGAAGTTTCGAAATTGAATTTGAATTCAATTTCAGAGTTTTTCAAGCCAGTGTTTTCCTTGTTCATAATTAGGTATCTAGACTTTTGTAACAATGAAAAATTCTGTTACACACCATTCAAAGGAAGAGTATCCCCTTTGAAGTAGGCGCTAGAAGTCGAGATAACTTCAGTCTGGTTCTATGTACGTTATCATCATGACGTTTGTAACAGTAACTCTTCTCCAGAATTTATAGCTCTTCGTTATCCAGCCTCAGTCACCAATAAGAGCATTAATGGAAACAACTTGTAGGCTTCAGAAATGGAGATATGCTGCATTAATTCTTGTCAAACAGTCAAATAAGAAACTTCGGCCTGGTTTTATGTTCTCAACATGACATGTGTAACAATGATTGTTTGGAAACCTCATCAACATTCGTTATCCAGCTTCAATCACAATTAAGTGCATTTATCGAAACAATTTGTAGACTCGAGGAATTGAGATGCGCCACATCGATTCTTGTCAAACAAGAAACGAAACGTCAGCCTGGTTCTCTGTTATCATTATGACTTGCATAGCTATAACTGTTTCAAACCTTATCGCCATTCGCGATTCTGCTTCCATCACAGATAAGAGCATTTATATAAGCAGCTTGTAGACTCCAGGAATTGAGATATAGCTACCAAATCATTTCTTGCCAAACGAGAAAAAAAATTTCAGCCTTGTTCTACGTTATCGACGTGATTCGTATGATGTTAGCTGTAAATGTTGTAGATTTAGATGATAACTGTTTCAAACATCATCGCCATCGCTATCCAGCCGCAGTTCACAGTTAAGTACATTTATGAAAACGACATGATGTCAGACGCCAGAAATTGAGATATCACATCATTTGTTGGCAAAAAAGAAAAAAAAACTGAAAAAACGTACCTTTAACCATTCACCGTTTTTGCTCGCGTTGATATTCATTCGTTTTGATATTTTGTGAAAAGGTCCTATAATTGTTGCTGGCCAATTTACCTGTTTTTTCCTTGAATCAACGCAAACAGCAAACACTTATTTGCTATATAAACAAGTTCGAAATCGGATTGGAATCCACGGACGGGGGACAACTATCCGCTACATATTTTTAAAACAAATTCTTTATTCGGTAAGTCAAATCAAATCACTTGCAAATTTCTCTAAATTTTCTACCTTACAGCAGTGACTCGCACGTGCTATCCTCTTGGGAAGATGAAAAGCTTTTCCCTTAGTACGAAAAACTGACTTATAGGGATCCTAATCTCCCCAAAGGCAAATTTCATGTTGTTGCTGTTAGGAAGGAAGCCAAGGAAATTTGAAGGAATGACTGATTAAAGCTGGGTAAGTTAAAGAATCTAATCGAGCATACAGGCTATGAAACAAGACAATTTTAAGTGTTGTTACTCTGAAATTCAAGGAGAAATATTTTTCAGTCGTCATCAGTTTTTTGACTCAACCATGATAATAGTGCATTTTCTGAGAAGCTTTGAAGAAACCTTTCATTCTACATTAATTTATAAGAACCATTCCAGTGCCCCTGATTTTGGTGAGAGGCTTCGCTTATCAAAGGCTGACGACAAGATGCTCAGCATATGGTTGCCGTCCATTAATACAAAGCAAATGATTTCCATAGTTTCCCGCAAATCCAGTTTGATAATATTTTCAGATGTTCTTTTTCTTTTGCTTCCCCGATAGGCGCTATAACTCGAAATTGAGGGAAGACTGCTTTAAGCTTTCGTTCAGCCGTGAATAGTTAGACTTGCTCCAAGTCTATTGCTTTTCTTCATCAGTATCCTCAGAGGCAATAATTTTACCAAAAGAAATGCGAAGGAGGAAAAATTGAAAACGAGGCGAGACGGGGGGAAGGGAAGAAAGGGAGGAGAAAATTATGAATAGTAAGTGAATTCAAACAGTTTACACGTTCGGTGGGCTGTGAAGTAAAAAGTTTGTGGCCGATGTTCAAAACCAAAATGTTTATCTTTCACTCAAGGGCTAGCTTAGATGAGAAAATTTTGTTTGGTAGAATCACTCTTCTTTAAAACCCTAAAATTAGAAAAATGCCTGTAAGGGATTTGTATGGGAATCAATAATTCCACCTTCCTTCCTGGTCCATGATCTGACATTGGAATTTAATTTGATGCGATTGCAAGCCTTAGAAATAGAGTTTTAATTTCAATAGCAAATTAGTCATGGATCAGAATGGAAGGTGGAATTCTCGTTCCGGAATATGGCCCTTTTAGACATTTTCCTAATTTTTTCTTATCTTAAAGATGAATGATTTTACCAAAGAAAAATTTTCACATCTAAGTTGGCCGTTGACTGATTGATTAAAATTTTAGTCTTGAATAGCGGCCATAAAGCTTTTATTCAACAGCCCACCAAACTTGTAAACTTTTTGTTGACTGTACATAAAGTGTGGTCCTTCCCTGTAGCTCTGCTTCGTTAAACGTTATCTTATCAATCCTTTTCGATCTCAAGAGCACAGCAAAATTAAACGTTCTAGCATCCATCACTTTTAGCGCTGTATTTCATTGACATTGAATCTGGTCGTTCAGTGCTCTACTCATTAATACAAAAGTAGGTAAGATATGTAATATGTTGATAAGCAAATACTCAAAGGTTTGAAATCTATCATCAAAGAGCATTTTATTGCAGAAACCAGGAAAGAATTCTTGATATAGCGCATGTTCTTCTCAGCTTCCTAATTATCAGATTTGTTTTGATAAGAAGTTGCTTTTCTTAAAACAGCTTTCAAATTGCCTTACGTAAAAATGATTTTCTTTAATACCCCTTTTAGATATTTGGCTCCCGATTTGGCTAAACTACTGTTTGTCCGTTAGCAAAGTATTGAGTATGTTTGGAGCATGCTTCATGCTTGATACTAACTTGTTTTGAGTATGATTATGGTATGTTTGAGAGCTTGGTATAAGTAAGAATTTCGCACCGCTTGCGCCAGCTTGCAGCATGCACCTTCTGAACTGGAAGGCAAACTCAGTCAAACTTGATTGTAGTGTGTTTGAGAATGATTTTAGCATGTGATATTGCCAAGCTTGATCAAGTGTCAACGTAATCATTTCAAGCTCTCACAAGCCAAAAGTCATGCTTCTGTCAAGCTAGCGTAAGCTTGTTGCAAGCTGAGCTCTTTCTTAAGTGGTCCCAAAGCAGTACACCAGTTTGAAAACCCACCAAAATTTTATTATATGACCGATTGTTATATGTTGTTGCAAGTGGATCAAACGCCAAATTATTTCCCAGCTTTAGTAGCGTATCTTGGTTTATTTATTCATTTTGAGATTTACACCGCTTTCCATAATAGTTGTTAAAATGAAATAAATGAAATGAAGTTTAAGTAAGAAAATCTCACAACGTAATATTTATAGGCTATATTTATAGGCTATATTTTCGAAGATGGTGAAGGTGTAAAGATTGCCTCTTAAGATAATAGCAATGTACCTGAAGTTCCTTCGAAGCCATTGAATTGAAAAGAGGATGCAATTACCGCTGGTGCATTTTTGTCAATATCTGATGCTAGGAATAAGAGATTTGAAAGAAAAACTTACCTCTCAGTGAGTCGATCAGTCCCTTGTCTACCATTTGATGAAGATCTCCCTTGGTCTGCTCCCTTCCAGGTCATACGGTATTCGTATAACAGGCGTTACAACAATTCCCTTGGGATATAACATCAAAGAAGAAAGAAAAAGAATTCTTTGTTTGTGTTGACGACTTCAAGCAAAGTTCGTTTGAAAACTGAATCAAGAACCATAGAACAACCAGTAGACATTGGCAAAAATGCAGTAAAGCCCGACCCTCTTTCTCCTTGCGCTACAGGGGGCATTGATAATTATTCTAAGTGAATGCGTCTCATAGTGCGCGTAGTTTCATTAATGATAAGATACCGAATGTTGTTATAATGATTAGAGATACCTTTGACGTATTTTGTCGCATCTTGCCAGCGTATTTTTTTGCAAGAAGTCGCTTAGAAGAAACTCAGTTCTCAGACCGCCAAAATTAAGAAAAAGAATCTCTAGTCCAGGGAAAAAATTACTTAAGAATCTCCTCGGCATGTTTTCTCCCTATTTTCACTTGTTTCTTGTATCATGTCATGAGTGATAGGACACCCAGTGTGTAGCAGTTTGAACTTTATATCATAGGCGAGCCACCTTAACTTATTGTTTTTGTGTTTTTAACTTATTTTAACTTGGTATACAGCCATCTTTCACTGTTTCGTAATTTTGAAACTTTTTCAGTAGTGAGCCATCGATTAAGGTGGCTCTGTACTTACGTAAGGTGGCTCGCTGCCGAACAATTTCGAAATTACGAAACGGTGAAAGGTGGTTGTATACCAAGTTAAAATAAGTTCAAAACACAAAAACAATAAGTTAAGGTGGCTCGCCTCTGATATAAATTTCAAACTGCTATGCACTGGGTGTCCTATCTAGACGAGCGGGGGGTGGGTGGGCGGTAGCAATTACTAAGACTCAACGTAATAAGTCTATGTCCTATCCTCATGCTAAAATCTGAGTGATTTTACCACATTATATTTTCATATCTATCTAAGTTAGCCTTTGACAGATGATCAAAATTTAAGTTCTGAATTAGCCTCACGACATAGTCCCAGATATCGCAACAACAACAACAACAATAATAACAACAACAACAACATCTATCAATAGCGATCACTACGAACATGTCATCAGGCTAGTTCTGAATATTGGCCTCGAAATTTTTATTCCGAAGCCCGCCAAACGCATTAACTTTGTCTACTAATCTGATAGAACTTTTCGTACGAAGGGCGTGTTTAGACCTCCTCTGTTGAGCTCCGCACTCTTCATCCTTGTCAAGCACCTGTCATATAGTAATTTGGAGTTAGAAATCTTTTATGTAAATTTCACTCAAGATGATGAAAATGATTAAAGCTAATTCTAAATAGAACGTCATTTCTAGCAAATATTTCTTTTGCCACAAGCAAATGGAGATAGTTTTGCACCAGGCGAGAAACAACTTTCGATGAAACATTTTCACAACAAAGCGATTGTCAGCAAATAAATCTAATGCTAGAAATTGCTTTGAAATCGACAGTAGGATAGAGCATTTAGATGAAAATAAAGCGTTGTTATCCCAGGGGGGGGGGTACTTCAATAGGCAGATGACAGGGGTATGCCATTTTGACGTTTGAAATCACACCCAAACATTTATGAGTTTTTGCAAAAACCTTTCCCCAAAATTTTCGGAATATTCAAATACACCTTTTCAAATAATGGCCTCGTATTGGGAAATTTTTGAAAATCTCTTGATACGAAATTTCTGACCATGGATTTTGATTCAGCACCCCAAGTTTAGTTTAATTCCAAATTTTCATATTCCTAGAGTATGCGATTTCGATTTTATGGCGATAATAACTTTGAGAATTTATAAGGGATTTGACGGTCAAAATCGTTCGAGGTGAAACTTTACACCCTCAGTCATTATTCACGGTCAAATTCCTTATAAATTTTCAAATTTGTTATCCTCATAAAATTAAATTCGTTAGCACTAAGATCATGAAAATTTGCTATCAGACTAAATTTGGATGCTGAATTTGAATATGGGGTCCGAAATTTCATATGATGCAAGCTAAAGAAATTTTGAAAAATTTCAAAACGAGGTCGCTTAGTTGAAAAGGTGTATTATACCCTAAAATTTTGAAGAAAATCCAAAATTTCGACCAGGGATACGAAATTTGATCAAATTCAATGCCTTAAAGAGTTATTTTCTCAAATGACACCCCAAAATTTCCATGTCCATTTGTTTCATGCCATGTTTCATGTCCATTTGTGATCTAGCCAAAAGTGACACCCTAAAGTGTATGTTCTGTCCAAAATAGGCACCCTAAAATTGGCGCATCTCGTACCAGTATATACCCCCTGGGTTGTTATGGGTGAAGGATTTTAAAGTTTTTTATTTCAAGTTAATTTCTGATGATTCCATGGGCAGAAATGCACCGTGTTAAAATAAGTTTTCGTATCTTAGAACTCCAATATTTCAGAATATGATGGGTTTGGAATTATCAATCAAATCAAACACATGCTTCCCTGATTTGCTGCCAAGAGTACTATCAACGAATCAATCAATCAATCAATCAATCAATCAATCAATCAATCAAAAAATCAATTAATCATTTAATCAACAAATCAATGATCAATCAATCAACGAATCAATGAATCAGTTTCACGATTATACTTGAAGAGAGATCGATTGCTCGCCTCACTGACTCACTGATTGACAATAACGTCTATTGATCTGCCTATCAATGAATTAATCATCAACTTCATTATGATTTTACGACTGTAGATTTTCTTATAAAGACGTTTTCAATTCGAAACCTGCAATCCAGCAGAGTTGGTCAATTATAAGTATGCAAACATTGTGTTTTTCTTATTGCTCCTAAATAAATCTATAATTTAATGGCATTTCCATTTGCTATTCACATACCTTAAGGAATGCATGTGCAGGTGTCAAGAGAGAATCGAAACCTGCATTTCGCAATTCTAAGGACTTGCGTGAACATGAGTCAGAAAACTACACAAGGTTTTGAGTTTCTGCTGTTCCCTGAACATCACAGCAATAATGTTGGAAAATGCCTCGTTTGATGGCCGATATGTTCAAGCAGATCTTAAATGAAGCGGCCTCTCCGTTCCATAGTCGAGAAGACCGAAAAAGCACCTTCTTGAAACCTCCATAAACGGCCTACAACTCGATCAAATTTCCTTAAACTTTGTGCTTCACAACCATGACTCAATTACGCTTTAGCAAGTGTTGTTCTCTCTGGAAAATCAAAATGCTGTTCCTCTCAGCACTACAAATCCATCCCGAGCCATTCATTTCTCCCGTTCTTCCAAAAGCATAACGTTATGATTCATGTAATTGTCATATTTCTGAGGCAGGAAGACAGACGAAATTTGATCGTCATTTTTACTTGCTTTTGCAGGCTTTGGAAAGGTGCTTCCCCTGGAGAATCTCCCATCACTTTAGAAAGAAATGGCTTATTCAAGCAAGGTAAATGTTTACTTTTTAGACTTGGGTAGGCATGTCCACCTCAGTTGTCTGTGGGTAATATTTATTCATAAACAAAATCGTTGTAAGAAAGGTTGGGTTTACCTGTCAGGACATAACTCCTTACAAGGCTTGCGACGCCCCTAATAGCTTCATTGCATGGAGCAAAAGATCGTCAGAAATACGCAGAGAAATGACCGTTTCTTTTCACTGTCTTTTAAGTGTATCATGAGTTTTTTTTCTACCACGCTATAAATCTCTCTACGACTTACATTTTTTAAGGCAACTACGGTGAAACGCCTTAAGTTTGATTACATGCTGATTTATTACGTGATGTGAAGTGATTGAAAGGAATGATCAATGATTGTGGAAAGTTAACAATATGTGTACTGCATAATGCTACGTGATATGGGTTCTCTATACTGTTCTTATATCAGGACTATATTTACTACGACTGTTGATTCTTATAAACCATAAATTCATCCAGTGGCGTAACGGGCACCAGCTTTTGGGGGAGTTTGTTATTGATGAGTCAAAAGCAGGGGCATGGTGAGGAACCAGTTTTGGGGGAGTGTGTTATTAATGAGTCAAAAGCAGGGGCGTGGTGAGGAACCAGAATTGGGGGAATGTTTTCTCTTGGTTTGGAAGTTGCCCGAGTTTCTGTGTTGTTTTCTTTAAATGCTGCTTCGTAGGAGTTAACAATGTCATTGCTATGTATGATTCTGCGCAAATTTGGGCTTGAAATTTTAAATTTCGACCCTTTTGACAACTCCCTACTCTCTACTGATAAGACGTGAGGGCTTTTTTGTGTTGCCACAGTCAGTGAAAAGCAATGTCGATATTGAGGTAGTTTAATACTCGAGCTAACCGTCAAGTTTTGAATCACGATCAACGCGATTCAATGACTGTTAGCAAATCCGTAACACCATTGAACTACTTCATAGCTATAGAATCATTAAAGTTCATTGTTAGCTAATTTGCTAACAGCTTTCAGATTTCACAAGAAATCAGCATATCTATAATAATTTAGTGTCCTTGAAACATAGGGCTCAGATCTTTAATAAAAGAGTAGGTACAGTAACTCCCCGCATATTGTTTTGAGAGCCAGGCTGAAGTAGGTTCGTATTTCAAAGGTACTAAGACTAATTTCAAGGTATAAAGGTTCTTGTTGGAAGGAGGCCTCGTGTAGGCCCTTTCAGAGTCTTACAAAGATATTCAGCCCTATTATTTGTTTTGGGAGCGTTCTTGTTGACCTAATAACTGATGGGGGAGGGGAATCAAACTTCAATAACCAATTGAGGCGAAAATAAACTACATAACAACAATAAAAATCAACTTTGCTACCCCTGCAATAAGAACCTATCTTTCATAAAACAGAAACAGGTTCTTAACTGCAAGGTGTATAGTTTAGGAAAAACAGCCTCCAGGTTCTTATTTTGGTAGGTTGTTATATGCAGGGATTTACTGTATAATTTCTATTTACATTTTTCTTTGAATCAAAGTGCTGGAGGTGGAAAGGAAGTTTTTTAAGTTATTTGGTCAAAATGTGCCATGGCAATTTGCTGTATATCTTGAATCTTGATTAGTTTTAAAATGCCAGTATTTACTGATTTTGATGCTGTTACGTCATCAAGTTTTAAATCCTTAATAAGAGGAGCTAATGATTTTTTTGCCTTTCACCATATTGTAAGATTTCATAAACTATGGTTTTTATGAAATTTCTAGCGCTTTTCCTCAAGGAATTTAATCGTTACAATAATTTCAATTTTTTTCAAATTTTCGATGAATTTTTACAGAAATGATCTAATTGGCTCCATTTTTTAAACTAATCAAGATATAGAAAAATTGCCACGGCAGATTGACAGCAAATTACCCAAAGTTCCTTTCTAGTCATTAAAACAGCAAAATGTGATACAATGTTACACCCACCTTTTAAAGATTTGAAAGATAAGCGTTGCTTCTCTGGGGCATATGAAAGAGTATGTAGTTTGCTTTAAGAGTACTTTTTCATGAATCATTATCACAAAGATCTGAGCCTTATGCCGTGTCTTTGGTATTGTTTTGCATGGTATTTTGTGTTAAATAGCGTCATGTATGAACAAATCATAAACCTAAAATCAGTCATTTATGAATGCAAAGATGTTTCTGCTGAGTAATCAGAATGAGTGACCATATGCTTATCAATGACCTGCAGTCTTCTAAAATGCTTTCAAGTGATTTGCAGAAGTTCTCCTGTTATCTGTAGTCTGCGACCAAAAATCGTTGCTCGTGATCATTTTATGAGTGCAGGAAGAAACGAAAAGATTGCAAACTTAATGTGTCATCTTGTTTGCAAATTTCAAAGCAGGAAGTGTTCTGTAGTCACTAACTGCAAGCATTCTTGTGACGGCAGTCATAAAGGTCATAGGGAGAAAAGAACTAGTTTTTTGAGTGCCAAGCCCAATCTTGTTTTCGAAATTCTCGAATGCGGAAATAAACTAAAAGACAACCAACTTTAGAAGACATATTGTTTCAGTCCTACACGTCTTTTTATAAGAAACTTGGATCCGGCCATTGTACTAGAAGTTTCTTAATTTCACATGAAATTTTTCCATTTTAGTACTAAAAGTTCTTGATTTGTTTCTTATTTTTTGAATGCAGAATCATCAATTTGGTCTCTACCCTGGGTATTTTTGTTGAGGCTCTAGTACCCAGGGTATGCGGTCGCTAACACTGCGGCAGATATGTTTCTTGACATTTAAAACTTCATAAGCGAATAAACAGTGTTCTGTTATGTTGAAAACACAAATGGTTAGGGAATATTGCTCAAGAATAAAGGTTCAACGATCTATTTGCTAAAAATCCATGGTTTCAACTTAGTTTCTTAGTACTTCTCAGACATAGTACTAGAGTCTCTTGAAATTTTGGCCATCTTCGTACTAGTTTCTTATAAACCAGTTTCTTATAAAATAACGTGTATTGGTAAACCTTTAAGCAGGAACTGTAGTTTACTTGCATACCAACTGCAAGCATTTTGTGACACAAGTCATAAAGTCAGAGTTTTCTAACTGCCACGCCCAAATCTTTTGTGCCACAATTTTCGAGTGCAGAATATTGATCGAAGGGATTAAAAATCTCTTTCTTCGCTAAAACTCAGCAAACATGACCTGCCGACTTTCTTCGGCTAAAGCATTTCCATTCTGTAAAATCAACATGTCTCTAATACCATCAGCAAACGTTGCAAGCAAATAGTGTCCAGTTTCAAGCAGCGAACATTTTCATGACGAAACTCATCAACAAACTACCAAATGCAATGCTTAGATAGCTTTGATGAGCAATGGCGCTTCCTGGGATCTTCTTGTTAGTTGTAGGTGCTGGTGAAGCCGTGGCGTTGTGTTGAGCGGATGAATTCGTTAGTTGTGTTGCGTTTGTTACTACTGTCATAGGTGCACTCGTTGCGTTAGTATTATTATTAGCAGCAGTATGCAACGCCAGTAATAATAATACCAGAATCATGGAGAAGATCGCTTGGATTTTAATGCATGCCATAGCTGAATCTGCGTCGCTTTTTCTTCCGCTGTATTCTTCTGCTTTGAGCCTCTCGTTGTATACAAGAGCGTTCTAAGGCCACTCCTTCAAGTTATTTTGATGCCGTTTTATGGTTTTATGCAAATCTGTTCAAACTTGGTCCAATCAGAATTTTTTCGGGAAACTTGATACGGGAACTTTCACCTGTCAGACGTGCTTCTATTGCAAAGACAATAGAAATAAGACAATAGATTAAGAATTGATTATGTTAAGAGGAAACAGGTGTTTTTGAATTGAACTGCGCATGTTTTCGTTATCCTTAATTCATTTTGGTAGGCTTAGTAGATAAAATTTGAAAAACTGGAATTGAACTTGCTGAAGTTTCAATGATTATTCATCTAAATGTGAATGATTGCCTGTGATCTATGTTTGCATGCATGTATGAATGTATGTACCGGGTGACCCCAAAAAAAAACTTCACGAGCTAAATCGCAAATATTTTCTTGAAAGGAAATGTTATGAAGACAAACAAGGTATCGGCATGTAGCTGAAAGGCTCCGCTATCTTTTGATGCGTTGCTTGGTCAGTTTCAGATATGCGTACTGTTCGAAGAAACGGTTTCAAAATGCGGAAATTCATTGGCTTCTCGGACCACTCTGTCGCTTTCCAGTCCATTTTTTGGAAAGTGTGAAAAAAACCTTGATTCTAAATTTGCTTTGGAGCATGAAATTTGAATGAGGAAGAGAGGTCAATCATTTTGCAAACAAAACATTTCCCCAGACAACTTCTAATCCATCGCTATGTCGGGTTTTCACAAAATGTTGACTGGAATATGATGTCGATTATTTCACTCAAATGAGGGATCCTGGATTCGAAATTTTCATTGAATCTGGTTTTTCGGATGGTAGTCATTGCTTGAAATGACCATGCAGCGTCTCAAAAGATAACTAGGCCTTTCAACCAAACTGTGATAGGAAGCATTTGGCAATAGCTTTTGATTTCAGGGAGCTAGTTATGATCTAGTTCGTGAAGTTTTTTGGGACCACCCGGTATGTATGTAAAAAACAAGCAAAAAACATCTATTTCTTGCTTATTTCTCGTTCGTCTTTCATCCGCACTATTAGTATCTTTTTTGTATGTATGTATGTATGTATGTATGTATGTATGTATGTATGTATGTATGTATGTATGTATGTATGTATGTATGTATGTATGTATGTATGTATGTATGTATGTATGTATGTATGTATGTATGTATGTATGTATGTATGTATGTATGTATGTATGTATGTATGTATGCATGTATGTATGTATGTATGTATGTATGTATGTACTTTTTTAGCCAAAAATTAATATCAAAATAAAAATAAGTTTATCAAAATAAGAAATCTAATTATAGGCTAGTGCTATTAGGTAAAAACAAGAGTTAAAAACATCTGATCTAAAAATACCCCGTGTTAAAATGGCAGGGATAGCATGAATAGGTCAGTGTGACCTTGTCTCCATAATGGCCCCTCTAAAGGTGTCAATCAACGTTAAGTTTTCATAGGGGGGACGAATAGTCTTGAAGATGTTAAAATGTAGCTTATTTGTACCTTTATGAATTTGAAAATCAATACCGAATCGAGTGTAAAGCCGGATCTCCACTAGGCGGAAAAATGTCGAGCTGTGAAAAGTAGAACGTATTCCTACTATTCGTGGCTCGACATTTTTCCGCGGCGACAATTCGATTAGCCAATTAGATTGCCGGAAATTTTTCCACCTCGACATTTTTCCGCCTAGTACAGATCCGGCATAAAGCCGGATCTCCACTAGGCGGAAAATTGTCGAGCCGCGAAAAGTAGAACGTATTCCTACTATTCGCAGCTCGACATTTTTCCGCGGCGACAAATCGATTAGCCAATTAGATTCCCGGAAATTTTTCCGCAGCGACATTTTTTCGCCTAGTGGAGATCCGGCTTAAGAGAGGGTGTGCAGTGTCAGTGTCTTTCTCCAGTGGAAAGTTCGATTTCAAGACCGCTGCGTAGGCACATCAATTCGCAAGAGATATTTCAAGACCGCTGCGTAGGCACATCAATGCGCAAGAGATGACTAAGGTCGTTTAGGCCCAAACATTTTGAAAGCACACGTGATGGAGCTCTTCAGTTCAAGGCAAGGAAGTTTTGATGAGAAAGGCTGCTAATGGCAAGGAATAGAATTTAATGGCATTTCAAGGTAAGCAAAGAAATTAATGCTACCTTCTGATTCACCTAAAGAGTGTCCTGACACTCATGGGGACACCCGGTATATCCGTTATCATTTTCGGCGTTGGCAAAAATTATGCAAAAGATACTATTCTTTCACGTCTGATTCAAAGTTTTTGAAAATTCTCGAAAATTAATGTGATTTCGGGCCTAAATGGCGAGTAGATTTTTTCTTCAAATGCACCACAGCTTCTGTGTTCATATGACGCCATTAGCAACAAATCCACCATAAAGTCACATGAAATGTAGGAGGCTTCCGATTGGCCCCTCTAAGAATTTAACTAAAAACGCAAACGGATTTGTCCTCCTTGCTATCCGAGCGAGCAATTAAATCGAAAGAGCCGGAGAGAGCAAAATGTTTGTTTTGGTGTGCTGAGGGTTTGAAGTCTGTTTAGAATTAAAATTGCTTCGTTTTGTGGAGATTTGATTATTTTGTATTCTGGCAAAACACTTTTAGGGTGTGCTTGATTGGTGATTCCCATTTCTATGGTAATTCCAAACCTACCAAATTCTGAAAACGGCAGACTTCGCAGAGACATAGACACAATTCCCAATCAAACACAAAGTTCTTCAAAGCAACAGGTTTCAGATTTATCCTTGCGAAAACGAGGTTTTACAGTTGAAAAATACGAAAACGAGTCTGGTGCTTCGCAACAAAGAGTAAAGTCTGTAAAGTCACCGATTACCGTTGCAACGCGAGCAAAGTTGCCGCGTTTTCAGACTTTTGCAAATGAAATAGAGAATCCCTCTAAAGTCTGCTAAACCTTCTGCCTTTTGGAGCAGAAGGTTCAGCAGGCCGGCCAAACCTGCCAAACCTGCCGTTTTCGGAATTGGGGAGTCAAAAAGCACAAATCCCGAGTCTTTCAAGTCTACCGTTTTCAGAATTGGTACCAATCAAACACACCCTTACCTTCCTTTGACTCACCTGATAGAACTGCCCAAATAAGTTTGAAGCAGGTTTGTGTTCGGTGATCATTGTACTTTTGATAACGATCGACCCTGTGCTTTACTGGTACTCTCAGTGATTAATTATTAAATGGATGTTGAGATCTACGAAATAAACGAAGTTTTTATCTGAAAATACACTTAGTCGAAGACTTTGTTTTAATCTATCATGAACAGGAGAAATTGCCTGATTTCATGCTAACGAATTGTTGAAACGTAAAAAGTTTTAATTGCTGTTCATGGAAGGATGTTTGCATTTATTGTTGCCAAATTAGAGGTATATCATAGTTGTTACTTTGTGGCATTCATGTGCTTGTTTATGTTAGCAGACGTTATTACATGTAAACAGGAGCTATCTGTTTTTCTAGCAGAACAACCGCTACGGAGAGGGATTCTTGTATGTAATTGACATGACGTGCTTTGAGAATTCTATAATGTAATTGTCAAAGAAATTGATAAATTAGTAAAAGTATCAGTTTGAGAGCTGCTTGGGATCAGGAGGGTTCAGCTTCATGGCCACAAATCTCTGTAGGCTTGTACTGTCTCAAGAGCTTTATACAAATGATTTATTTCTGAATTAGCAAATTTTGTCGCCATTTTTCAAAGGAATCGCTGTTTGTTGAGAGCATCAGCTCGAGGAAACAATGTGTAGGATAGGCATATATTCGTTACAACGTTGTTCAAAAAATCTACTTTTGAAATTAGCAACATTTTTGTGGACAATTAGCAATTAGCAATGCATTAGCAATTAGCAACATCTTTCAAAGAAATTGCTAATTGCTGAGAGAACATCACCTTGAGGAAACAACTTCAATGAGTTAGGAGCATTTTAGGCACATATTGTTTCATGAAACTTGTGCATATGAACTACTGTGGAATTTAGCAAATTTTTGAAACATCCAGCTGGAAATGTTTTATATTCTTATTGAAATTCTATTCCGTTCTGCAGAGCTTCTTGATTTTACGTTGCCTAATACATACATGCGGAGCTGAGAAGGCTGAACGATCTTCAAAGTGTGACAAAAGTATTCTTCTTGCAAATATCAGCAGTAATGGGATTCTGAGCTAGCGTTGATGGTTCAGTTACAGCAGTGGAAGGAATTTTGTCAATTTTATCTGCAGTTGAACTCAGAACATTGGTTTGTTTAACAGAAAACTGGCTCTGATAAAACTTGCTTCTGAGATAAATTCATCAGTTTGTGTCTCGAGTTTCGTTGCCTCCAAGCAACACAAATATAATGGCTCAAAATAAACAAGACATTTATCATGGCAATCTTCGATTTATCATCCTGGCATCAACTTATATCATATACCTTGCATTTGGTGGCATCGTCCTCAGCGACAGTGAATGGAAACAAGAGCTAAATGCAAATAAAAGATTCGATGATACGAAGAAAAGATTTCTTGCAAATCATCCAACTCTATCAAGTCATGATTTAGATCAATTTCTAAATGAAATCAAGGCTGCTGTACAGAAGGGAGTAAAAATTAATGGAAACAGAACGTATAATCCAAATTGGAATTTTGGTGGAGGGGTTTTGTATGCAGCTTCATTGCTGACGACTATAGGTGAGATCCTATTCATTGAAATTAGAACGAAAAATGGTTTTCAAAGGACAAGTCTGGGGTTTGGGTGATTTGATAAAATACGCTATTTTTCGCATTCGCCTTGTGAAATTACGTATTAAGTTAAGTGATCTGAGCGAAATGACGTCATATCATGTAAACGAAAACGAGGCTGTCCTGCTGTTTTCTCGCTTCTTTACAGTGTGCACGTTCAAGAAAATGGCTACATAGAGACAAGATGTGACCTAAATTGTCAAATTTTTCTGGAACTGGCTGCCGTTAGAATGCTCAGAATTTAAAACGAAGGTAAGAATTCGCGTCAGCAGACGATAAGATTCCTTTGTAGCATTAATCATAACAACCCCGGACTTGTCCTTTAAGAGGATTCATGAGTCTATAAATGAAAGAACGATAGGCCTAGAGATCTGCTTGGTGGACTTCGTTTATTTGTTCCATGAACCAAGCAGAAGGCATTGCATTTCTCTCATGAATAGGGCCCAGATGAAACGATCAATAATCGGCTCCTGAATCAAATAAATAATAACCACCTTTAGCGTGCGCAGGACGATAGTTTGCCATACTGGTTTCAAGGCGACTTTTTGCCTTTGTTTGTTCTGAATGGGCCTAATCAGCTCAAAGTTTGTTTTACCCATTTCAGGTCATGTGACCATACTCTTGGGAAGTTTTAGTATTATGCTACTTTTTGAACCCATGACACAACTTTGCATGGCACGAAATATGTTAGAGAAATCGAAAGATGTTTTATCAAGAGATTGATCACAAGACTTGAAATGGGTGTAAACAAACCTTAACCGATTTTGTCTATTACTGCTTGAGAGAATCTCCTTTGTTTGTGATCATTAGTCGCTTTGAATTGGCGACTGAACTGGCTTTGAATTTGAGGTGGCAATCAAAAGCAACTGATGTTATTGTCTTACGAAATCTTTCTTTGTTCTCTAGACCAGTGATCTAGAACAGACAAAGTTTCAAAAGTTGCTCTGAAACCCAGGTAGCTAGCTCACTTGTTGTGCATGCCAGAAATGGTTTTTAAGATTAAACATGAGAATATATCGAAAGAAGAATGATATGTTTCAACACCTACCTTCTCGCCTTCTGCCTACATTTTATTTGATATATCAGTGGTTTGTACGTATAGCTATTATTCTTTGACAATGACACGAAGATTCAAAGGACATATGTCACGTTAGCAATTGGTTAATACAACAAAGAAGTGTGAATTGGATACCATTGTTTTGTGACCTTTCATTGCTGCTTCACGGATTTTCATTGCAATGAAAATTCAGCCTCGATCCTGTGCTTTGTAATAAACAATAGAGAGAATTGTAGCGTGTGAACAAATCAGGTTCATGATATATGCACTTTAAAGGCAGTCTGTCTCGCATTTGATTTGGTGGTTTGGACAATACGAAGAATAGGAAATTTGGATGGCTGCTAATCCACTGACTTTCTACGGCCATAGAAAGTCAAGACGATTAGCCCTCCTTTGTTTCAAATACACAAATTCACAAGGAAATCTGTCTTGTTGAGCTCTGACTTTGTCGCGGCCAATCAGAGACGTGACAGACTGCCTTTAATTATACGTATTGCAAATAGCCTAGAATGTAACAATTAGACCTTTTGGGCATAACCTTTCATCGGTAATTCTGTTTGGTTCGTCGAGAAGCCGATTGGGAAGTGACTGAATTCACGTATTTTCCAGGTATTTTCAAACGTTTGTTGCTCAGCTTCTGAATGGAACAAATAAAGTACCTGTGGCAGATGTTTCGATATATGCCCATGTCCTTCTTCTTTCGAAGTATGCCCATGTTTGCTCTTGCCGACCATTTTTGAAATGCAAAGCGTCAAGTACACTGGGTACCACAGCCTCGAGAAATAAGCCATTATTGCAGTAAATAGTGACGTTATAGCGATCGTACTTCTTCCAAGTGGCTGCTGTTGAGTAGGTCAAAATCGATACATTCAGAAATATTGAATTTCTTGAATTCAAGGAGATGAATCAAGTATACAAGCGACAGATTTGTAGATTGGCTTTCACTTCGAAGATTTCAACTTCAACTTCGGTTTTAGAATGTACCATATTGATACCTCGATAGGAATTAGCACTTCACCTCTTGGCCGCAGCTTTCGCCATTGACTTTTCATGGCACGAGGCTATTTTGCAAAAAATCAAAGGGGCGCCACTTCCGGGGATTTCAGCCAATCAAAAGATTATTCCGCTTTTTTAAATGTATCATTTTGCGGACTCTTTGATGAAATATTATTTGTGATCTTCAAAGGGTACTTTAATGTACCTGAAAGGTGCCTTGATTCCAATCGAACTTGATATTCAAAAATTGGTACACACATGGACCGAAATAATTTACTTGAAATTCACTCAGGAACTTTCGTCAACAGAATCAAAATTTATTGACTTTATAAACAACATTAAAGTTAAAATAAACTCATTCCTCCTAAAAAAGCTTCTTATTTTCCTAGGCTATGGTGACATCTCGCCATACACAAACAGAGGCCGATTATTCTCCATGGTATATGCAGTAATTGGTATTCCCATGACAGCTACTCTGCTGTCCGCAATGGTCAGTCGTTGGATGGCCTGTATAATTTATATCAATGAAGTTATCAAACAGCGCTTCGGATATTTACATATGGAAGCAAAATTCGCTCAACTTCTTGGTACTTTTACAGTTATAACTATTGCATCATTGATAGCATTTATTCTACCTGCAGTTGCATTCTCAAAGATCGAATGTTGGACTTACTTCGAATCCCTGTATTTCAGTTTTATCACCATGACAACAGTTGGGCTTGGAGATTACGTTCCCGGATGTTCAGATAGATGGCATGATAGTACGAGTAGGCTTGTTTATAAAGTTTTCCTGACTTTTTATTTCATAATTGGGCTTTCGTTTATGCTGTTGATATTAGAGTTGTCTGGAAGGGTGCCTGAAACGACGCCATCTCTGATATTTTCATGCGAGGCACGTGTTAACCGCGGAAATGAGGAGCGTACGCAGGACGATAAGGATGCCTCAAAGGCAGAATTTGCTCGTGAAGAATGATGATTTGGAGAAAATATGAAGATTTTATCAAATGTTGGCTCATGCATGATTCTCTTATTGCTTACAATAAATAAAAAGTCTTACTATTTTAACCCAAACGCAATATTCAAAGAGGCAAATTTCAAATAGACAAAATGGCTAAGGTTTGTTTACACCCATTTCACGTCATGTGATCAATCTCTTGATGAAACATCATTTGATTTCTCTGACATATTTTGTGCCATGAATACAACAGTAGCATAATACTAAAACTTCCCAAGAGTATGGTCACTTGATTTGAAATAGGTAAAAGAAACCTTAGCTCATTAGGTTCATTATTGAAGCCGTACCATACATCTGGACACTTTAGATAAAGCATTCTACTTTCAACTTAGTCTTGTTACAAGATGAGCTCTGCAGAGACCTTTATTTGAACGAAATGTTTATTCAATACTACCACCATAATTGTTGGTCAATGTTACTACTTTAACTCCGAGCGAGGCGAGCTACTTCTCCGAAGAGGTAGCTCGCTTCGCTCGCAGCAGTCCTACAAAAGGCTGCTCTCGCTCGCAGTTAAGGTAGTAGTGTTGTATAAAATTTCACCTTCCTTAGCTCGAAGTTCAGGCAGTAGCTTTGACCACAAATCAAGGTAGTAGTATCAAGTAAAAATTTTTCTTCAAATTAAAGGTTTCCGTAGTGCTCCATAGTTACAAGTAATTATAGGTTGCTGCAGATATGTGAGAATTCACTGGACATTTGTCGAGTTTTGACGGTTTTCAAATTTCCCCCTTTGCCAAAGTCATAAACATCCGATTGACAAAAGCCTCTTGCTTGTGACAAAGAGGATAATTGTTAAGTTTTTCGAGAAATATATCCTGCTTTTATGGCAAAATATGGAAGGTACTTTGGACAACCGGGATAACTTAATCACGGCTCTAGTTACGTATCAGGTACGAATACAGCTCATAACATCACTTTAACTCATTGTTAACCATGATCCTTTTGTGCGCTCAAAGAAAAGCAAAACAGGAGAGCCCAAATCAGAAATCACTTTCATATCATGCGAAAATCGACTTTTGGTTACCAAGGAATCATGGTTAGCTCTTAGTCTTTAAAGTCTCTTTAGCAACTAGCGTGCATTACAGCCCTAGTTGTGAAGGTATGGCCTAATTTCTTGTTGTACGAAATAATTTTTTGATTTCAGTCAAGCCAGCAGCACGTTGCCGAGTGATTGGCCGAGCGGATTCTACAGTTTTCGTCCAGTGACTGAAGTTAAGCTCGGTCAAGTTAAGAGGCTGAACTCCGGAGAGGTAGCCTCTGAGGCCTGACCTCGCCGCTCACCTTGCTGTCTTTCAGCAGTGACGTTAGACTAGGAAGGAGTCCCATGCTTTACAGCAGCATGCAATAGTGGACCACTCAAAGCAAATTGATGCTACTACCACTGCTACGTCACTGCAGCTCCAGGTGCAGCCATATTTCCCCTTTACGTGTATTAAACATTGGTCTCAAATTAAATGCACGAAGACAAGTAGACAATGGCAATGCCTGCTAGTTGCCTAAGAGCTTTTACGATCTATCGAGAATTCTACCATGATAAGTCAGCCATAGTTCACGTTCTTATTTCGTTTCGTTTTCCAACCCTGTAAGTCCAAAAGTGCATCTCTAACATCCTCCCATTCGATAAGTTCTAAATTAGGCCTCATTTCGCCGTCAAAATCTTTGATTCCAGTTCTACACCATGAGCAAATCAATGCAGTTTTGTTTTCAATGGAAACTCGCAGCAAATGCCAGTTACAGCTACTGCAAAGGACCATGTGACCACACGGGATATTCATTATGGTTGGAGCAGCCTCGTAACAAGCAACACACAACCTCTCATCGATGGTTGAGTCTGATTTGTCAGTCAAGCGTGAAGGTTCGCGTTCTTGGACTTTCTTGAGCAGCGAGACCATAACATACGGTACATCTTCGTATTTAACACCGCGTAAATCATCAAGTATCCTCTTTTTATCGTCTTTACGAATGAATATATGAAATACGACAGTCGATAAAAAGAACGAGACGGTTACGAGACAAAATGTGTAGACGACAGCATACGTAATTAGACAATAGCCACAAAGGTAGAATAACGTAACACTGAAACAGTGATTAGCTGTGCACAAAGCTGAGAAGCCAATTAGATACTTCAATATGCATATGCAAAGTTTCATCTTGTTAAATTTTAGTTTCATCTTTTTAACCGTAACACCAAGGCTCTTTCTCTGATCGGCACTGTCGTTGGAATTCCAACAGCAGCAAATTTGGGAAGAAGCTGTTCAGTAGCCTGACAGGGAATATGATTTATGAGTTTCCTCGAAGCCTTCAATGTCTCACTTAAATTTGTCGAATTTACTTTTGTGAACTTTTAATATCCAATGCAAACTCGTTGTCTGTCTTTGGACTAACGCAATTGCTTTGCAATCGCCTTCCTAGTTCGATCTCAAATGAAATCGTATGTTGAGGCTTTTGCCAAATCTATTCAGTCCTCAAGTAAACTAAACTTGACATTCGAGCTTGTCTTTGGGCTTTACAAAAATGACACCATTTGAAATCGGTCGACTTAGGGCCAGTCTTTCATCCGCTGCACATCAAATGAAATTGTCTATGAAGGGTTTTGCCAAATATTTTCAGTCTTCAAGTAAGCTAAGCTTGATATTCGAACTTGTCTTTGGGCTTAACGAAATCGACACCATTTGAAACTGATCCATTTAGCTCCAGTCTTTTATCCACTTGAGATAAAACGAGTTTGCCTCGTGAAAGGTCTTGTCAAAGCTTTGCAGTTGTCCAATTGGCTAAACTTTCACACTACTTTTTATCTGTCTTTGGACTGCACGAAATCTTTTAACGATCAATTTAGGACCAGGTTTCGATCCGCTTCACTTCAGATAAAACAAGACAGCCTGCTGCCCTGAATGCTTTGCTAAATCTGTTCAATCTTCCAGTCAGCTGAGCTGGATTTTGATTCAGCTGCTTTTGGGATTTATAAAGATCTTCCTACAAAATATCCAGCGCACAGTAATAATGCATGACATCAGTTGAATTTCTAATGTTATAATGTTGTATTTTCTCTCCTTTACGTCAGCTGTTTGAGATGATTTAATGAGTGAGTCGAGTCAATATTCATCATTTTGCAATCCACTCCATAATCTATGAAAGACAGCAGATTATCATAAATTTGTGTTCATGGAAGCTAACTCAGACAAAAATATGCTAAATGAACAGCACAGGAGCATAGATGTAGGAACCGGGGGGGGGCACTGGTGGTACCTACCCCTCAAGATTTTGCATGAACAAAGAAGTGGCCTTTTTATTTTTAGAAAATGCCATTTTTTGAAAAATAAAAGTGCCCTCGAAGTGTCGTGCCCCCAAGTTTGAAATGTTTCTCACATCCCTACAAAGGAGCCAAATATTCTAAAGACATTGTACGATTGGTTGATGCATCTTTCGTATGATTTAACGCCTCGAACGGAACCTAAAGGACATGCCCAGGGTTGGCTGATTGATTAAGACTTCAAAAAAAACTTACCAACTGCTGCTGCGAAGTCTTTCTTATAGGGGGCAGGGTCAAGAAACCGTAAACAAACCTGTTATCTCTATAATCTATATTATTGCCTACAAATGGCCATCATGTTCTGCTCAGTTTTTGGTGGATGGCGGAATCCACAATAAAGTTACTTTAAAATTCTACCAATATCTCTGCAATCCTACATCTGAAAATTAGAACTTTTCAGAATACAATATCCTGCACCAATATCCTGCAATCCTACGGGCTGAGCGGCCGAGTGGCTTATACAGTCTTCGTCAGGTGACTGAAGTTAAGCTTGGTTGAGTGAGGTCAGATTTCGGATGGGCGACCTCTGAGGCCTGACCTCGCAACTCACCTCGTCGTCCTTCGGAAGGGACGTTAAACTAGGGGTCCCATGCCTGGATGCGGCATGCACAGTGGGCCTAAATTAGCTTTCAGTAGCTAGAAATCCTGACAAGCCCACTCAATACAAATTGAAAACAAACAAACAACATCTGAGTATTTGGTTTGTTTCTCTACAAAATTAAAGAGCCCATCTTCAAAATCACGCCTTTATTTGAGAAAAGTGGTGGAAAAAATCTCTGTGATATGGACTATCAAAAAATATTGCAAAAGCATCGTTTTAAAAGAAGTTTGTTTACATTACCAGCTCCTTTAAAGTATTTTGTTGCTAATGTTCATTGCGAGTCTGTGATATTAGATGCGGTATACAATAAAAGTAAACTTAAAATTTGAAGTGATGTTTACACTTACGCTTGATCATAGATTTTCAGATCTACTTTATTTTATTAATCTTCGAAACTTAACGAGCTTAAAACTGATTTGATTCTCAAGTTAAGAAGATCTTTGAAGTTAGAAGTTATTAGAAATGAATATTTGATGACGTGTTTCATATCATAAAGCTTTACATTCAAAACGAATCTGAAAGAATGGTGCAAGATGCTGCTGTTGTTGTTGTTGTTGTTGTTGTTGTTGTTGTTGTTGAAAATACAGAATCGAGTGGAAATTGCAAGTGTTAAGAGTGCCGATTAAGAGTGCTGAGTATCCTTATCAACAAATCTTAAAAGATGATTTTTATTTCTGGAAAGCACGTCCCCCCCAAGATTTTGCAATAAACAAAGAAGTGCCTTTTTATTTTTAGAAAATGCCCTTTTCCTAAGGGAAAAATGGCTGTCGAAGCGTCGTGCCCCCCAAGTTTGAGATTCTTCCTACGTCTCTGCTGATAATTAGTGACTAAACCTCGGCATTTTATCGAGAGCATAAGATCCTAATCTTTAAAAGGTTCGCATAAAATGCTATACCACTGGAACTTTTCTGTGATCGTCTGTACTTCAGGGCAAGGAGGGTTTTGTCCTCTCATAAGAAGTCAAGAAAACGTTGAAAAATGCGTAAAGACGGCGTTTTTCTAAGCTTCTTGAGGAAGCACGGAATGATGTTAAAGAAAATCAGAATTCAAAGACAACACATTTAAAAATCACACTGTTGTCCGCTAGAGTGAGGCATAACAACACGGCATCAAACCATAGTCTATAAACACAAGTCTTTCACTCTTCTGGTTTACAATTTAGACATTTGATGACGTCACATCCTGAAATGAGTTCAAATACTTGTATGTAAAGCACAGGTTTCAATTCTTTAAATCAGTGTAAAAAGGTGTGGGTGTAAAATTTAATGACATATATCTTGAAACTGAATGACTTGAAGGAAACTTTAACCACTTTTCTATGATTCTACGACTTTTACCGTTATACTTTTCAGAAATCTTGGATACTTGACAAAACTACAGCCTATTTTATATTTCAGCTCATTTTATGATGTGACGTCATCGAATTTCTAAATTACAAACCAGAGTAGTGAAAGAGTTTTACTTGATACTATATTGTAGACATCCATAAACTATAGTTTTCTTGAAAATTGTTTGATCTTTCGTCAACAGGTTTACAAATTACGATAGTTTAAGTTTTTTTGAAAACTTCCTTGAATTCTTAAAAAGAAGACAAACACTGTAATTCTGAAAATATTGAAGATTTCAGAGAAGTCCAACGGCAGATTTACTGTAAAATAGTTCAAGTTTCTTTAGACCGTTAAGTTCAAAGAAATATGCCATAGAATTTTACACCCAGCTTTTTAAAGATTTGAAACCTATGCTTGTATGTGATGATTTATAAAGATATTCGAGGTTTCTGAAATTTCCAACGGTGGAATGATGAAAACGCAGCTACTAAAGTTTCTTTCAAACCTTCGAATTCAAATAAATACAGTAGATGATAAAATCTTACTGCCGCCTCTTTAAGGATTTGGAACCTATGAGTTACTTATCAAGCCGATATACCTTCTTATTGCCTTCACACTTCCAAGTCTTTTCAACATTAGTGCAAATGGAGCTCTTACTTTCTTCCATTACTTACATTGCATGTCATTTATCCATCGAGCTAAATGCTCATTGCAAAAGAAGTAAACTAGGCAACTGCATGCTCACCAAACTGCTTACTTTATTATATTTTCGGAGCTTTGCAATTAAACTAAATCATATTTTAGAAATAAACTCTGAAATTCTTTACGCACAAAACAGCATTTGCTCACTCTTTGTTCAAGCGTTTGACATTTTGTGAAACTTCTCCGTTCAAACAGTGCTTAACTTCAATAAGAAATTTCTTTTGCTTGAATTTAATTTCGACAACTTTTCATTTAGTTCTTTATGTTAGTAAACAAACTCAGTCGTTTTGGCTAATTTGTAATATACTCAGGAAAATCCTATTTCCGTGGAAGTTTAAGTAACCTAGAGTTTTCTACAATGCTTTTTCATGTGTGGATTATATTCAAAACCGTATCTTTTTATGCTATACAATGTCACATTCCTTACTTAGGATTTCTTCCAATATGCTGATCAATACAAGAGAGTTACTAAATGCAGTGTTCCATTCTCTTGGATTCCCTCCAGTACAGTCAAAGTAGAAGAAGCGTACCATCTTTGTTTTCATCATTCAAAACAGAATCGTATCTGCATTGGATTTTGTTCTTCTGCATGAAGAAGTCATGAGCATTCTTATTCAATGTAGTTTCTAAGGGAATGAGCTCATGTAAGCCTTCATTCATTCCATCCAGCGGAAGTGATATTTGAATAGTGCAAGTAAGCAAAGCAAAAGCAGGTTTATTGTCTTATACCTAGCCAATAGCCACTCGACCGACTTTATACCTTACCCCCTGGTGCAGCCACAGACGGCGCTCATAACTACGGACCAGGTACCCATTTGTACTCCTAGGTAGAGAGAGGCACAATTTGTACTGACACCTTGCCCAAGGATGCTTTCGTCAAATGCGGCCAGTGCTTGTTTCGAACCCACGACCCTTGGATCGTGAGCCCGATACCTTACCACTATGCCACCGAGTTTACAACGGATGCAAATAGCCAAGCAATATTCGAATAGTCATCCAATCATGAAACCTATTTTCGAAAATTCTCCAAATTTACACTGCACGCTTCTTTCGCTTTGACTGCAAGTTTGTCCTCGCAGAAAAAATCAGTCACATATTACTTTCCCTGCTCTTCAGCTTTGCCTAATATTCTTATCTCCTCCGCTAGCGTTGATAAATGTTCATTATAGGTCTCCCAACAGTTATTCACAACATGACCGAATAGAAACATTTACAGGTCCCTCTGATGAATCTAAAGACGATATAGGTCCCATCTTGATATTGTTTCCCCTTTTTCTATTTTTCCGTAACAACTTAAAACTCTAACGGGCATTGAGGTTTCTTTGCAAGATATGACTTGTGATGATAAAGGCTCTTGAGCGACCAGCATGCATTACAGCCTTATTTCCAAGATGGCCTAATTTCATTCTGCATGAATTGATTTTGTGATGTCACATAAGTCAGCAAAATATTGTGGATGGGGAAGACGGCCTCGTATGGAGTCACTGAAATAGAGATACGTGTCTTGATCAATGGAGTTGAATTGAATGAAATTCATGAAGTCCACGAGAAACAAAAGCTGTCGCAATGCATGCTGGTTGTAGAAAAGCCTTAAATGTCCGCAATGCTGTATTACATGATTCATAACCACTTCCATTGCAGGCCATTACACAGCAAAACTATTATTAAGAATAACCTGTATTGGGCCGGTATTGTTCTGCAGCAAAAGCCTCATGAGAAGTTGATTTCCGCAATTTGGACTTAATTCATCGTGATCGCAATATTTTTCTCAAATTGCTGGCGAATTATAACTTTTAACTTTAAGGGCTACATTTGGAGATTTTGTAAGAGGAAATTTTGTGACCCAACGAAGTCGTTGAGGCCAATTTATTAGTCTATAATTCAGATATAGTCGCTAACAGCAATGAGGATGGTATTTTAGCCACAGTTAATTGGAACAGATTGTTTCAATTGGGTTTTCTGGTCATTCTGTTCACTTCTCTGATTAAGCTTTTATATATTATTGCTTGTCTTGAAATCGAGAGACTTTAAAGATGGTATTGAGTCTAATTAAGTAAGTAAAAATTTGCCACGTCGAAAAATTTTACAATGGTCAAAAAAAGAAATGTAGATAATGAATAAATAAGATACTTAATAATACAATTTTCACATAGCAATTTTGATAAAGACAAGTTAAAAACACCCCTAATTAAGTGGCAGGGATAGCAGATCGAGTTTACCTTATTTCCATAATGGACCCCTTAGATGTGGTTGCAAACATAATAATAACAAACATTAAATTTTTACGTGCCTTTGGATACAGCATAATCTGATTAGGCCGAATCATGAATGTGAGAGAGGATGCGCAGTTTTAGTAAAACACATTCATGTCTTTTTGCATATTTTGCAAAAAGTTGTCCTTGATCTTATGCTTGAATGAGTTGATAGTATTTGTAGATTTTAAATCAGAAGATAGGCTGTTCCATATTTTTGGTCACAAGTAGAAGATATTCTTGAACGCTGAATCGAAAGCATTGTTAAATTCATCAAAATTTGTTGCAAGTAACTTCTCTTCGGAAACTAGAAACCAATCGCTAACAGACTTTGAGACAATGAATGCTTTGAATAACCTAGGAAACTTTACCATCTGTAAATCTAGATGAAAAGCATATTTTAAAACGTTTCTTGTAAACTTTATGCAGTTGTTACGTGGTATTAATTCAGCAACATTTACATAAAGGCATTCCCGGCAGACGTAAATAATCTGAGTGATCTCGTAACTATTACTAATAACTTGAGACTTAACTGAAATTTGCAAGAGGCTCTGCTGTTCAAAATTCAGTACTGGATTAACTTCGTCAATTTCATTTCAAAATTCATCTACATTATCAGCAAAACTACGATACAAAATACCAACACCCTAGAAAAATGTTTTTAAATAATCAATTTTTCAAGAAGCATCGAAATACCTCCTTACAGAAACATCGATGAAAAGGAAACACGAAAACAAGTTTTGATGTTATCTAGCAAAGCTAAAATAAATGCATTTCATTACCTGTATTACCTTGCAAACAATCGTCCGGATTTAATCTTCTTCCGCACCTGTAGAAATCAGAATCCCTTGTGTTCCTCTTCATTAAGCTGCTTCGAAAACAATCATGTAGAGTTCTTCTTTTCCCACAAAGCTTCTTTCGTGCTAGTAAACTCTTCCATTGACAAGAGTTCTCTTAATTGCATAATAAATAATTTCTCGCATCGCAACTCAGCTGATTCTTCATACTTCATCAAACACCAAGTCAATGACAAACTCTGTTTTAATGCCACGCAGTTGTCATGTGTTTATGTTATTTTTCATATTTTCCACGAAGACGAAGGACACATGTTAATCTTTGTTTGTCTGTTCCTTGATCTATCGCTCTCACGTATCAAGTGATCCAGATAAGTAGCCAATCAGAATCCACCATTCTATGCTATCAACAGGTGCATGTTATATCGCTAATGTCACACAGCTGCAATACCTGTTTGTTTTGCGCGGGAAATTCAAATATGTTATAAGCATTAACAAAAACACAAATTAAACCTCTCACAAACATATGTACAAAGATGTTCAAGTATACAACGGACCCAGGAGGGGTACTTGATTAGGGAAGTGACGGGGTGTGTGGCGAATCTCTCCACCCCTTTTACCCTGTCGCATAAAAAATGTCCCAAAAGTATTACCTGTCGCACAAAAATGTTGCCAAAATCCATTGTTTCAAGAGAACTCAAAAAATTTCCTTTCACATCGTACCCTGTCGCATAATTTTGTTAATTCCCTGTCGCATAATTCTAGTCAGAAAAGGACACACTGTTGTTGCATAATCTCCATCGTAAAAGGACACCGTGTTGAGTGGCACAGCCCCCCTCGTCGGCACTTGAATTTTTGAAAATTTCTCTGCTGCAGTGTCGGATCTTCTGTAACTTGCTTGTCATGTTTTTAGAGCGTTTTGTCGAATTTCGGCCAATCAGAAAGGTGTGGTCCGTAAAAATTTTGATTGTTTCGCTCACTGTCGGCACTTTGACAATTTTTGTGCCTCTAGCATTTCTTCCCTGCCGCCATTTAAATCCATTGGAGCAAAAAATTGTACTCCATTGCGGCTTCTCTCTCGGGGGGGGGGGGTATCTCGACCTATTTTCTGACGGGGACGTGCCATTTTGCCCGAAAAATTGGTACCCATAATTCCGTAAATTCTGGTGCATTTTAGGGTCATCATTCCGTAAATCGAATGAAAATCTGGGCCATAATTCCGGAAATTACGAAAAGTCTCCTGAAAAGGACACCCATAATTCCGTTAAATGTCCGAAAATTGTGAAAATGCTACCCATAATTCAGTAACGGTTTCAAAAAAGTACCCGTAAAAAATGGCACGTCCCCGTACCGTGAAAAGTACTAAGTTACCCCCCCCCCCGAGGCTTCTCTCCAAAAGTCATGGCGACTTCTGCGAAATGACATTTAGAATCACCTTCTCTGATTGGCTAATGTATCTCTCTCTTTCAAAAAGAAAAAAAACTTGTAAAGAAGAAAATTTGTTCAAAGTCCAACAAGAAGATGCCAATGGTGATTCGAAGGAGGAGAGAAACGACCTGCTGCCAAAAGATCTCAAGTATACAGCGCTAGAAAGTCAACTATACCGCATAAATCGCTTCAAAAGAAAGCACGAAGATCACTGGTTGTTGCGAAGCTAATATGATACCAGCGGATATAAAACCTTAAGGTTTTGTTTTGGTCACTTCTTGGCTTTGACTAAACCACATCCACGGAAGCCATTTGTCTGGGCCTAGGCAGCCAGCGGTGGAGAGACACCCCGAAATTAACTTTGATTTTATACGAGAAGTATCACAGAACTGAGGTTGTATTCGACCTAAAGTGAATAAAGAGAAGTAAATTGAAAGACTGACGGTTAAAGATGGATGAAAACAAGAAACTAAGCCAAGATGAAATCATTTCAAACACCAAGAATGTTTTGCGTGGACTTGAGACCTTGAAAAACGAACACTCGTCGTTGTTGACGAAGATGCAACAAAGTCAGACAACGGATGTGGAAAAGGAAGGCAGCGATCAGAAGAAAGATATGATCAAGAAGTCGTTAGAAAAGATTGAACTTGGCCTAGGGGAAGCGCAGGTAAAGTTCCAGCTTACTGTTATGACAGCAAGGCTGATAAAACAAAAACACGAACAGGCCCGCCCAGACTTTATCAACTGCGACATGCAACTAATATGCCGACTATTTTACATTTGCTGGAACCTTCCAATAAAGCCGAGCAGGTCAAATGGCTTAAATTTGCTTGAAATATGAGCGTGTTTGTTTTCATGGTTCAGATATAGGTTAGAAATTGATTTAAGGTGACGTCCATTTGGTTTTGTTTTTGTCAGTGATATCAAAGTTGATCATTTTGTGGTATGAGAATGGAAAGGAAAGGTCGAGCACGATTTTCGACACCCACTTCCGATGTTTTTTTTTTGTTGTCTTGCGTATGTTTTTACCATCTTGATTTTAAATTTGCAAGGGTCTGGAAATCATGTCTTTTTGGGTGTGGTTTGGGCAAAAACTGAACAAAAAGGACTGATTTATGATTTAAGGGCAATGCTGCCAACTCACAGTTATCAGATCTTTGCCAAAATGCCACCATCAAAAACTGTTATATGTGAAAAGTTTGCAATGTTTTGCTAGCAGAAGCAAGGGTGTGACAGCTCCTAACATTGAAAAAGCTGCCATAAATCAGCTTTATATGGGCAAAATACTAATGTCTAGCACCAGCACAGAAGTTTAGCTACAAAGCTGATAACTGCAAAGTTGTTCAAATTTTAGATCTATTATTTATGGTTTGTTCTGATGGTTTTGCTCCAAGAACTTCTAGCCTGCAGAAAAATATGCCTTTTTGGTTATACATATTTACTATCTGGAATTTTTTTCTAAGTCCTGGTCTGTCTGCCTTGGAATGTACTACAGTTACTCAAAGAGGCTGTGTACAATGCTTCTCTCCTTCTTGGCAAACTTGGAAGCTCTTGGGATCAGGAGCTTGTGGAGAGTGGGTCTGTGCAGCTTTGACAATGGACCTTTTCAGCAGTTCATACAATAACAGTGTATCTTCCCTTTATGCTGATGCACATGCAGATTTGATATAAAATTTGGAGACAAATTAAGATGGCAAAAGAGATACTTTGTTCTCATTCAGTGATGTACTTGGCAAATTTGTTATATTTATTTGATAATATAAAGGAGAATTTAATTATGTTTGTATAATTGAATCACCTCTTTGACTGGATGGTTAATATTGATCCATCCAAGGTTATAGGTTGAAAAGATTTTATGGGCAACTGAACACACACAGGAAATCTTAGTCAAATATTTTTATTGAATGACAAAATTAATTTGCTCATTGCCTTTTATTAGTTGTTGATTCAGAAAATCCTCATTGTGAAAATCCTCTGAAAATTGGTTTGGACAATCCTCAAGCTTGTAACTGTATCAATGATTATCCCCTCCTTTGTTTATGCCCTACCTACAGAAAGAAGCAGGTTGCATGGATAGTTTTTGGACCAAAATTAATTTGATTTATGGGAAGGTCAGGGGAAGGGAATAATGGAACCCAGAAGAAGATGGCTCATCATTCAGGAAAATGCATCCTGCCTTTCTGAGAAAAGTTTCATTGAAAATTGTTAGGACTAATGTTTTTGCAAGCTTCCCGTAAATCATTTTTTACAACTCATTTTCTGATCTAATCTTTGGCATAAGGGTACCTAAGTGTGGCCACCAAAGATTTGCAGCCAATGCCTCAAATTAGGAAGACTGAATTTATAAAATAATGATATTTTTTTGCATACAAATGACCTTGGGTAACAGTGACAAAGAAATGACTCCTCTGAGCATCACCTAAATGTTTGGTTTTGAAGAAAGGCCTCAAACATAAGTTTGCTGAAAACTGTAACTATAGAAACTTTTGGGTTCAATTTACGCAAGATTTCTTGTGAAAGGAATTGTGACCTCTTTTGGAACCTTCTGCCAGTGCACCTCAACCTTGGGGTAGACCTTATGACCTTGCTCATGGCAATATCTCTGTAGAGTATACAGAATTCAAACTACTTTTCTTCCTTAATTTCCCATAAGTTAAAGCTTTCTTAGTTGGTGTTTGGATTATAAGGATTAAGCTTTTTCTTAAAATCCTGAGCTATTGCTCTGTGTGTTGTTGATGTCAGTTTTTTGATGTGTTATTAACTTGGGGATTCATTGATGAATTCTATTAAGTGGCATATTTTTCTCACACTGTTTTTATTTTAATTTGAATATGTATATCATTATCGTTTGTGAGATTCAAGAAGGGATGTAATGATTTTGATTTTAACTTTTAAGAAACCTTTAAATTGTAAATAATAGTTTTTACTACTTTTCGTTGGACACAGGTCCTTGATTTATAGCAGCTGTTCTCAGCTGACCAAGCAAGCCTGTATAAATATTGATATATTATTATTATTATTATTCTGAAGAGAAAGTTCAGCATACAACAAACTTTTGCAAGCTTGAAAGGAGTATGATTGTTACTTGAAAGGGCTTGAAATAAGTGTGTTGACACAATTTTGGCCAGTTTGCACATCTGATCAGAGCTTGATCAAGCTTGACAATAATTACATGCTAAAGTCTCTCTCAAACATACTACAATCAAGCTTCATTGAGTTTGCCTTCCAGTTAAAAAGATACATGCTGCAATCTAGCACAAGCATTGCAAAATTCTTGCTTAAATCAAGCTCTGAGACACACCCAAATCATACTCAAACAAGTTAGTGCCAAGCATGAAGCATGCTCCAAACATACTCAATATTTTGCTAAGGGTATTGAATTTTACAGAAAAAGATCCATCGGTGCTGCATTTCCTATTGGTCAGTTCATGTCAGTTAAGAGAAATGCAGTTTGAGGGCCATAGGACCTAAACAATAGCTGTTATGTCAAACAGAAGTTTCCATAATATAATAATAATAACAATAATAATAATAATAATAATAATAATAATAATAATAATAATAATAATAATAATAATAATAATAATAATAATAATAATAATAATAATAATAATAATAATAATGATACGAATCTTTATACAGGAATTGACACTTCAACATGCAATGCTGTTATCAACGTGTGTCCTGATTAAATTAAATGGAAAAAGAAAAAGAAAACAGTAAAAACCTAACCTACTAAAAAGTCTCCAGAAACTTACATTGATATTAATTGAGCTACTTACAACGGCGATAAAATATTTTACATGAGAATTTAAAACTGTCAATAAAACTGTCATCGTCCTTTACAGGCATGCTACTTTACAGTTTGAGACTGATGTAAAGTGGAAACCATAGAACCACAATGCAGTGCTTCAACTGATGGAACAGTTCAACTAAACCAAAGCTTTTCCATCAGTCCAACAGCTGCAGTGTGTTGATTCATGGTTCTGCTTAGGCCAAAATTTGATTTTTTGATGGTCTTAAATTTCTGCATGCCCACAAATGACCATGGGTAAAAATGTGTTGCGCTCTTTACCATTGCCTAAGTAGGATTTTATGAGTTGTTGAATGTATTCAAAATATCCAAATGGTCGTGGATCGGGGGGCAGTGAGATGTTAATTTGCTTCACACAGGGAAGGAGAGGCAAATCATTGCCAGAAATCTTATCCTTTGTTGCAAAAAGCTTTTTTGTTTAAATAGAAGTTCCTCTAAAGCCCATTAGATGCCTGTTGCAATTCAAGCAATTACCAGTACAAGTCATTACTCCTTTTCTTTCCCAAAAAAGTCAATTGTTGAAACAGTTTTCACCAAATTGGGTATAAGAGCAAGAGTTAGAAGCAAAAGAAGAATAGGTACAGTTGAAATTTCAAGAGCTTGAAAAAGCCAATTTTCACAGTCTGAGTATGCAGTGTATCTCTTTTAGGTAATGATGGCACTGTGCAGTCACCTTAGTCATGTTGAGGCTGAAAAGCAAAAACTAAGAGCTCAAGTGAGACGTCTTTGTCAAGAAAATGCATGGTTACGTGAAGAGCTGTCAGCAACTCAGCAGAAGCTTCAGGGCAGTGAACAAAATGTTGCCAAGTTAGAGGAAGAAAAGCAACATCTGGAATTTATGAATTCTTTGAAGAAATATGATGATAAGGCTGCTGTAAGTATTTTTTTGTTTTTTTCTGAAGTAATGATTTATTTTATAGTAAGCAAACACGGTAGAGTTTACACATGGAGAGATTTTCTCATTTTCCATATATATATGAATGTAAAAACAGATAACTTGAACAAAGTGGAAGCAAGTTATGATCACAACATGTACTGTTTTCTTTGACATCGGCCATGTAAAATACAATCTTTGTGCACATTGACTTTGTTTTCTTCCCAAAAAAAGAAAAACTTCAGTATTTTATCTGGTTCAAGACTTGTATTTCTGAAAAGCTAACTGTCCGTCATGAAGTTATTTCACTCGTAGCACAAGTTTAATCTTAGAGTTTCTGGGAGGGGTTACCAAACTTTTTGCTACTGAAACAGAAGGGGAGAGGAAAAAAACACACAATTTAGGAAGGGGGTATGAACTAAACTGGAATATGTGGTTTGAACTAAATCCTGTATTTTCTTAAAAGATAACTGTTGAGCTGCTTTCTCTATTCTTATCACATTTGAAGGTGGTATGTTTCCTTCATGTTCTTGCAGTTTTGAAGAGCCAAATTTTCATACAATTGAAAAGATGCAACATAGTGACATTTACCATACACACATTTACTGATAAGAGTTTGAAATTATTTTATGTGATATCGGAGGTTCTTCGTGATAACAGAAATTCCATCAAATATTTGTCAATGTCTTTCACCCCCTCCTGATCAAGAATTTATGATCCATCCCTTAATGTCCACAAGGCCTTTACCACACTAATTGTAAGCAGGTTCAATCAACCCTCAATACAGATTCATTCTAACCAGCAATGGGCAGTTTGCCAAATGCTTTAGGCGAAGCTTGTGTTTATCAAAAAACCATTGTTAACTTTTTTGTCATCAAATGAGTCATATTGTTCATCTTAAATGTAGGCAAGCTCACCCTCTTGGTCCTGTAGTATCCACTGCTGACATTTCCAAGGACAGCAATTAGGGGACTATCATTGCATTTGTCTTGATTTTAATGATAACTTGTTTTTGTGCAGGATGAAGGTATTGACAGTGACTTCCAAGATGATATTCCTGATGAAGATTCTGACAGAGAAACTGATGGTGTGTAAAGTTTATTATTAATGAATGAATTTGCATACCAGAGTATGAAAACCCATCTGACCATGTGACCGGGCAGTTGCAGGAAATTTTTGATTCAAAAGGAACTGCAGGAAATTTCCAGAAAATGGCTCAAGCTCTTGTTGTTGCATGAGTAAACAAGTTGAATGCAATGTCAGTCCTTTGATGAATTGGCAGTTTTTATTCATTTTGATTGATTATTTCCTATCCAGTTTTTTTATGTTATGCAGTTGAGTTGTCAGTCCATCTACTTTGAAAGTCATTATAGACTTTTACTGTCATATGCACATAAAGAATTTTTTCCAATCTTTCAGTTTGTATTGAGTGACATGTTTTATTTTTCTTGCAGAGGATGCCCTCAGTCAGACTTCATCAGTAACAAGTTCTGTAAATAATGCTGGTGTTTATGAGATTCCTGCAAGACTCAAGACTCTTCATAATCTTGTTATACAGTATGCTTCTCAGGTAAGAATTTCAAGTTCAGGAACCATTAATATAGTATCTATATAATAAGTATCTATATCAGTTCTTCTCTGTTATTTGCATAATATATGTATTTGATCTCCCCCATTGCCAACATTATGAAGGCTTGGCAATTTCATATAATTTATGACAAGAACGTTATTATCTGAGAAAAAATCGTGCTCATTTTGTTCACTGTTCCATAAAGCTTTATTTTTTTGCATGGCACACCAGTATTGCATAAATGTTTTGCATTAAACCGAGTTGCTTACCATTGGAGGGCTTGGTTGAGGACATAGACCTTTTAGCTGTTCTACAAAAAAGAGTCTGGATTGAGCAATATTTTTATACACTTTTACCCGCAAGGTTTGATGGAGTAGCGTAAGAGCTTCCATGAGGATTGTGCACATTTGAAAATTCTACTAAATGTAATGAAATATTGTTCAATCCAGATTCTTTTTTAGAATAGCTAAAAGGTCTGTTGAAATTACATCCCTGTTAGCTACCTATGACAGGACCGTCACAAAGAAAAACCCCCTTTTTCCTGTCAAGCAAAATAACAACCAACCCCTAGGAAGACAAAGTTTTTGATTATTGATTATCAAAAGATCTTTTAAGAAGTTGGTTGGAAGTTATGAGAAGAGTATATATTCCATATGTTATGGAGAGTGTATCTTGTTTTGCTTTTTATACTTATTGGGAATGTATGTTGATTTCATGCCAAACCAGGCACATTTACAGTGATGTACAATCTTTGTTGATGGCCTGTAGTACAACATTCATTCCTAATCTGAGTGGCAGCATAACTGGGGAATTTATTTCAAAGTTTTGCATATTGATGTTGTAGGGTCGATATGAAGTTGCTGTACCATTATGTAAACAAGCTTTGGAAGATCTTGAGAAAAGTTCTGGCCATGATCATCCTGATGTTGCTACTATGCTTAATATCTTAGCACTGGTATACAGGTATGCTTCTTTGATAACTATAACCAATACCCTTCATTTTATTTGTTGCAAGATATTCCATGTTGTGAATTAGAGTTATTTGAGATCATTCAGTTTCAGATAAGCAGTTTCGATATTTGTTTGATCCTTAATCTTGAGTAACCATGACAATGTCAATTTTCACATCAATTAATCTGTGCTTTTTTGTTAGAAAAACATGTTTGAAGCACAAAGTTAATTGAGATTTGTACATATATAGTTGTATATTTTTGCATGCTATGCTATTCATCAGAAGAATCAACTAAGTTTTCTCAAGGATCCCTTCATCCCAGTCGACTTACCCTGCTTCCTTCTTTAGTGGAAGTCTTTAAAAAGTTAGGAGGGTAGTAACTCGACTACCTATGTACATATATTTATCAACAACGACTGTACTATTTTGTTGCCAATAAAAGAATATGTACCATTTTCCAGGTGAGTGCTGGAAAAATTAATAAGTAACAGTACTGTAACAGTTTAGACAACTTCAGCATTTTTGTTTATTGTTCAGATTTAAGGGCAGAGATAACTGTGCTGTTTGATTAACAAAAGACTAAGTTTACCGTACGCATTCACGACATTAGAACTTTGACACAAAATTCCTTAGACCTACTATATTTTCATCCTATTAGATTCACGATAGTGCACAAAACTGTTCACATTCCACAGTACATTTTATGGGATCTTCT
The DNA here is from genome assembly GCA_964019985.1 of Aurelia sp. 4 Dawson et al 2005. Lineage (NCBI taxonomy): Eukaryota > Metazoa > Cnidaria > Scyphozoa > Semaeostomeae > Ulmaridae > Aurelia > Aurelia sp. 4 Dawson et al 2005. The sequence goes on along the minus strand of OZ026494.1, from coordinate 2,167,479 downwards.
AAACTTCCTCTTGTACCCAATACATCGATCGCTCAATATGCACCATTTGTCAAAAGCCACATTTACGACTTTGGAGTATCTGGATTTAGAACGCCCAAAGTTTGATGTTTCGTGCGTTGAGAATTTATGGGATTTGAATGGAAACAGAGACCAAGATAGGAAGATGCAGGCAGCTATGATTATCAAACGAAGACGTAGACTGAGAAATCTGAGATCTAAAACTAAAAACATTTAGAGAACGAAACATAGACTGAAAGTGATCATATACCCATGCACCCTATCTATATTACATCATGACTATATATGCATTATTTTATATTTCACCGTTGATATAAACCATGATCTATCTTGTAAGTCCTGTAAAGAAAGCACTGAATACACAGCTTTTTATGGAAAATTTTACATAATTCCATAGCGACATTACGTTCACCTTAGCTGGAAGTTTGTAGAGGTTCTTTTCAGGCCTTTCAGTTGCGTTCACACTGCTCCCTTTTTTTGTTAGTATCCGTTTTCGTTGCACTGATCCTACGTGTTCACATTGCTCTGTTTTTTACAAAGGTGGAGGAAAAACCGTTGGTTTTTATCCTTTCAAATTGATCCTTCTGATAACAAAAATGAAGTGAAAGATATTCCATTTTTGTGTGTTCTCATTGCTCAGTTTTTGCGAACCTCATTGTTGAATATTGGAGCACTTTTGAGAACCTTCGTTTTTGCGCGTTCACACTGATCAAGTGCGTTTTCCACTTCCACTGTTTTTGTAACGATCCATATTTGATAGCGTTTTCGAAAAAACAGTCGTTTTTGTGTGGATCACCGTGAACACTTTGACAAAAACGGAGATATTTCTCTCCATTTTGGTACAAAAACGGAGTAATGTGAACATGGCCTCAGTTGGACGAAAGCTGTAATACCTATCCAAGGATCAGATTTGGAGCCTATGCCTGGTATCTGTGGGAAAAGGGTCTCTGCCTCCTTTGCCCTTTTTCTTGTCATTGATTTGTAAATATCCAACACCATAATGTGCTCTTTCTGTCACGGCCCCCTGAAAAGCGGCCTTTGCCGACGGGGTTACCGTGTTTAAAGAATATAAAATGAAATGAATGAATGAAATGAAAATGAAAACGAAGCAGAGAGAACTTCGAGTAGAGAGTGAACAACTGTAGGCCTACACTCCAAATATTTTCTTTTCGAAGTTGGCAGATTCACAAAAGTTCTAAAGCCTTGTTGGGGCAATAATCCGCTGTAAGTCGGGCATAACTTTCATAAGCGGTAGACGTTTTATCGACAGCCCCCAGATTTTTTTATCTTCCCGCACGCTTAGCATGGTGAATAGGAGGGCTCTGTGCTTCTTGTGCATTTAGAAACTGACACAATTCCATTGAAGGAGGCAGTGGAGAAGTTATTATGAAGGGGTAACTTAGTTTTTGACAACATAGAAGGCAGCAACTTTCTCAACATGATATTTCGAGCTTTACACTGAGGAAAGTGGAAATGTTGCAAAAAAATGCAGACTTCTTAGATCAGATACCTTGCTTGTGCACTCCTTGAAGAACTGGTGTCTGTCTGATATGTCTCGGATGTTTTTCACAGTTCTGTTAATTTTGTAGCCCAATAGAGTAGGAGTTACGTTTGAAGTCAGAAGGTCAGCAGGTGCCAAAATTATTTCGATTGTGGTAGCTCACTGACACAGCGAATATACTCAGTCTGATAAGTACTAGAAATTGTTCAGCATTTGTTTGCCGAGCATTTTGAAATTCACGCTTTAGAGTTAGAAACTTTAGAACTCACTGTTTGTGTATATTTACAGTTTGCTAATGATATATATATATTTGTATATATCTCTATGTATTGAAGCTCTATTTTTCTATAGTTATATAGTAAGACATAATACTAACTAACAACGCTAACAGAATCAATGAATATGGTACTTTTATCATAACGTATTGCTTTTCATTACAAATAGGTCTTTCCATTTACATCTGATTCTGTGGCAGGAAAGGTACGCTACAAATACCTTACTGTGTGCACTTTCACACAACTCTACATTACTACAGAAGTGACTATTGTCATGCAAGCGATATAGGGTAGTTTGATACTCTGCTCTTCTTTTGGTTTGCTCTGCTCTAAACATTCCTCTTCTTAGCTGAACCAAATTTGGAGTGGTGCAAGGAATTCTCAGTAGAAACATTTTCATTACCCCTTTCCTTGAGATGCAACTGTTGAATATGGCAATGTCCTCGCCGTGGGATCTTTGTAGAAATATTTCAAGTGTAATTTTTTTTAGAAAGAGTAAATTCTTTGAGATGAGGCAGCAGAAAAAGGAAATCGGAAGTACCAAGGGGCGGGACAGGGTGGGACGGGACGGGGACGAGATATCAAACAATGAAAGCAGCATGATTGAGGCTAGAATCTTGATATTTTCAGAGTATCAATCTGATCCACTATATCTCTTCATGATACCTGACATGGCACAGCAGAGCACTTCCTTGGCAGAGTATATTTTGTTAGTAAACGTAGTACTACCCACATCAGTATGATGGTGGTTGTTTTCCAAGGGGGTCAGAAATTGTATGCCAAGCGTCTTTTAAGGGTGAAGCTTAGAATTTGGTCAGAATTTAAGGGGGTTGAGTTAGGGAACACGGAGGACTAGAGGATTTTAGGAGAAAGGGAAGCATTTTACAAACTTGGCTGTCAAGGTGGGAGTGATGATATCGTAAGAATGTCCATGAGTGTTGGACGACCTATTTTAAGGGTATTTACAGTAGTTGGTTGATATTTCAGACAGTGGCTTATGAAACTACACGATACTTACTTGACACTACTTTGTAGTGAAAATGATATTTATCACACAGTTCTGTGCCTATTTATTTCGTGCCTAAATCCCAGGGAAGCCAACATTGGCTGGATATCAAGCTAACGTGAACTACAGTGCTATAGAAGTTTTTCTTGACACAGGGCCCTATCACATCGTAGGAATACCAATAAGATTTCTATATATAAAACGCAAATTACCCACACGATTTTGAGTCGCATACATACACCAGCGATAACGTATAGTACCAGTGTTCTTTCGTAGCAATCGTAGCATACATCAGAGCTTAGTGGAGCATTGTGGCGAATTCAATTCAATATCTGTATACTGTTATATTGCTTTATAGTTAGTAGGATAATCATTTTTATTCTCTTTCCATTGATGCTTTATAGTTGAAGACTGTACCTGAAAGTTCCTGATGTAATTATGTATCTTGGAAAATTTTCGGTTAAAAGCAATACAATACTTTATGGAAGCACGAATCCATTTAATTCGAGGGCGTTTACTCGAAAGAGTACATTTTTGCACGGTTTGTAAGTAGCGTTAGCTAATATGAAATCAGCGAAATGCAGTCAGATTTCATTTTTACTAACAAGATTTGAATTTATAGTAAACATATGCTCGTTTTGATAAAAAAAGGTCAGTGATATATTAAAATTTGACCATAGGGAATGGATAACCTATTGCCTGAAGGCAAACTGTATATACTACAAAATTATGTTATGTTCCCTCACTAATTGGTCGGATTAGGGGGGTTCGAAGGTAAGGGTTTTGAGAGTTGGCAAACCAAGTCGAGACTGCGATAGGAAGTGCTTCGTTGTGTCATTCAATTAGTTGTTTTTAAATGTTTGATGACAGATGATTTGCAATGTTTTTGTTTTGTATTGAGTTATCAACTCATAAGACAAATCATAAAATCTATCGATAAAGATTTAATTTCAATGAAATTGCTAAAATAACGAATCCTTAAACAGTCTAAACTTGGTCTGCTTCAAATATGATAAAGTCGAATTAAAGCATAATTAATGCTTTATCGTAATATTATTTGAATAAATTTCAAAATGCAATGCATATTTGATTTCGATGCCTCTTTAGAACTAATACCTTAGTCTAAGATTTCCTTCATGGATGATAATTTACTTGCTCAGATTTACAATTCACTGTTGTACACTGTCATATGTATTAATTGAATTGTTGTGCAAGAACCACTGAGAGGTGACCTTATCCGGATTTTTAAATGTGATAAAAACTCATCCAGTTAAGAAATAATTGATGAAAATAAGCCATAGTTGATAATTCTTTGAGACGATGGTCTGAGATATGAGATTAGTTTGTATGAAAAAAGGGATAAGTGATATTAGAGTCTTCGCATGATAACAGAGCTGCAAGAAATACTTAATAGAAGCTGTTTGTAAACATTGTGGCTTCACTATACTATATCGATTCTTCTGTCAAACTGTATTCGTCATCTCTGCATTCATGCTTTCAAAATGGCCTTACTTTCCCATTGCCATGCATTTAATTGATTCATTCCTTTATCATTAATTCATTTGTTCTTCCCTTCGCTCCTTTGCTGATTCATTCACTTATCGTTCCACTCATTACTGCATTCGTTCCTTTGTCATTCACACTTTCTTTCCCTCATTTTACCATTAATTTGTTTTAGTTATTTGCTCATTCCTTTATTCTTTCATTCTGTTTGTTCATTTATTCATTCATTTCTTCTTAAACTCTCTTTTTGCTTTATAATTCCCTCATCTTTCCAGCGATTCATTCGTTCAATAATTAATTAATTCATTCTTCATTCATTCATTCATTCATTCATTCATTCATTCATTCATTCATTCATTCATTCATTCATTCATTCATTCACATATTTTGATCCCGTCGTGCACAACTTCCAACATCAACAAGATCTAATAGTCATCGTAGTTTAATCCTTGAACCAAAATAACGCTTCGCATAATGATTGCAAAACATTATAACATGATGGTAAATGTATTCGCATATAGTTTGCGTGATCCATTCAAACGTTTTGGTTTCATAGTAGTCTGTTTACTGTAACATCATCATAAACTTCAAAGACAACTTAAATACTGGCATTTTTTTACTTTAATATAGAGTATCTTTTTGAATTCTTACAAATAAATTGCATATATTACAGTAAAACCCTGCAAACAAGAACATGCTTTTCTAAAAGACAGACTGGCTAGGTTCTTATAAATGAGGTACTTATGACATTTACAGGGTTTGGTTCTTATCATAAGGACAGTTATGACTATGATGAATATATAGCTATAGTATACAGTATGTGTTAAATATACTTAAGGGTATAATGACTGCATTTCAATATCGGAAGGTGTGGTATTTTTGTTGTTGATAAAGCAATTTAAATCATACAGCGTCCAGTTCTCAATAAATTGTTTACACTGATTTGATGAAATTTCTTGATCAAGTGTATGTACCATCTCATAAGAACATTGAAGTAAATCAGTCTGTTTTTGGTTCTTATATTTGGGTGTCTTTTTCCCATAAAATCAGTATGCAGGTTCTTATTTTGCTATTTCTTGTTTGCGGGGTTTTACTGTATAAAACTAGAGAGATGTGAACATAATTTAGACAAAGATGAAATCGTTAATCGAAACAAAGGAAGTAAAAGTTTAAAAGTATCTCTTACTCAAGTCCTTTTGAATGTATGTTATCTTTATACTTTGCCAAGGATGTCCAGCTTTTGCCATTGTTTACATGGTCGTTTTTGTAGTGATGTTAGGAATAGTAGTAAATTCATGAAAGTACACCTTTTTGATGGCTGTTTCTATATGTCCCTAGGGACCAATCAAAGTACAAAGAGGCAGCAAACCTTCTCAACGACGCATTAGCTATCAGGGAAAAGACTCTTGGACCAGACCACCCAGCTGTAAGTATCCAAAACTCTTGGATTTAAGGATAAACACAAGTAGGGATTCACGTAAGACCCCTAAATAGAATTTGACAAAGCTCCACCCTATGTGTTCATACTTAATTTACCGAGCCCAGCGTTCATTGATGTTATTTGATGTTATTTACTAGGTTTCAACAAAATTGCTCATCGCATTGCTTTCACCATAAATTGAAGAAGTTGATCTCAAATTGTTGGACAAATACTCAAGAACATGTGAAATGATCTGGAAAGTTTTATGTTCCATGTATGACTCAGATTTGTCTGCAATTTTGCTCTTAAACAGCGAAAAGCTATTTTCTGTCAAGCTCCAATGCGATGAAATATCCATAGTAATGTTCGTGTTTCGTGTTTATTTTTAGAATATGTTTGGCCCGATCAGAAGCTGTCACATCGAATTTTTTTCATTTAGGTGGCTGCTACATTGAACAACTTAGCTGTGTTATATGGAAAGCGTGGCAAATACAAGGAAGCTGAACCACTTTGCAAACGGGCTCTTGAAATCAGAGAAAAGGTATGCTGTCGAAATTTTCCTCTGCTTACAGAAATTTCTTTGTTCTTTGGGGTGTAAGATATTTGGGAAAGTTTTCCGTCACCGGGTAAAAAGCAAAGGTGCCTACAGTTGCAGAGAAGTGGGACGACCCTAGTCTTATTACCTTTGCCAGGCAAGTATTACGTTGGTAGGACTTTGGAGGTGAGGTAGATATTTTCCATCATCTTAGCTATTTCTAGTTTGAGTGATTTGTTTGGTGATATTTTTGCTAGGGTTAGTGATAACCAGCAAAGTTGTTTTAGGTTGGCTTTCCCTAAATGATCGAAAATGAATGAATGAAATGAGAAGTAACCAGGAATCATTATGATCATTGTGGAAGTTAGGTAGTTCAATTGCTCAGTCAATCAGCCAATAAATCAGTCATCAATCTACAAGTGATCAATCAGTCAGAAGAACAGAGAAATCAATTGTCAATCAATGCTCGGGTAAACATTGACATCCCTTTCATCCCTGTGTTTGCTCTAGACACTGTAGTTGATTGAAGGTTTGTTATTCTAACATAATCATCCTTGTTATTGACAGGTATTAGGAAGGAATCACCCAGATGTAGCCAAGCAGTTGAATAATCTTGCTCTGCTATGCCAGAACCAAGGCAAATATGACGAGGTTTGTTGTTTATCTTGTTTTAACAAACTGCTATGTTTTGGAACAAATTTAGTCTTTTTTTCAGCTCAGGTTTTTGTTTGGTCTGGGAAAAAGGTTGCAATCAAATGCAATCTGACTGATATTTGAAGTCTGTCTTTGAAGTTTTCGTTTCTGAAGCACCACACACAGAAACGTCCAACTGGTTGGATGGATAGTGGGAGAGAAGGAGGGAGAATTGTGTTTGAAGGAAGTGAAGAAAGGGCATTTAAAGAGGAGACAAAATACGAAAGAACTGATTTTATCATTTATTCCAATTATATTCTATGGATTGCTAGTTGTATCATAATTCAGTTGTTAGAACACATTTCCAGGAAGGGAGTATCAGATCTAAATCACTTTTTTCTGTCAAGATTTGACATTCACTGACAGCAATAAATCTTTGAAATACAAGAAGCATTGAATTATTGTTTCTGAATACTTTCCAGGTGGAGATGTATTATCAACGTGCTCTAGAGATATACGAGAGCCAGCTAGGCCCGGACGACCCCAATGTAGCAAAGACCAAAAATAACTTGGTATGTAATGTTCGAATCTTTTGTGTTTTATGGGCCAGATTGTTGGAAAATTTTCCTCATTTTTGTTTTGCAAACAAAGGCATATTCACCCTATCATAAACGTCCACAGTCTCATCTCTAGTCTTGTATATACTTTGCCGTCAATGCATTCATTTCTATGTGGGCAAGTCATCTTACTGACTCACCCATCTGCTTTGTTGGAAAGAAATGATTTAATCCCCCATGTCCGTAATTTTCTTGACTACCATGTCTTTTGTGACAGACTTGTGACCATAATATTTGTTGGTCAACAGGCATCTGCATATCTGAAACAAGGCAAATACAAGGCTGCTGAACAGTTATACAAAGAGGTATGTTCATGCTAATGCATTTCCAATAGATTTCATTTCTGTGCTGGATTTAAAATCATAGTGTTGACTTTTGACAGCTTAAATCACTTTGTTACTACATGTTTTAAAAGTTAGAAACTCTTCTCTCATGAATAGATAACACTGCTAGCCCTTTAAAAAATCTAGTAAAAAATTTAATATGGTGCTAGAACCCTTTCTTTAAAAATTTGCTTTATCTTTATGTTGCTGGAAAACAAAAGAAGTGCTATTTTTGAAGCAACCACTAATTTTGCCTATTCTCTGCCATAAATCAGCTACCGCTGGTCAGATTAGCTCAAACAAGGTCTCAAACTGTAAGTTAAAGCCTGATCTATGCAGCTGTCTAAAAACCAAGATAATACACCACTTCGATTAACAGTCTCGTTTTGGAAATTATTCAAAATTTGTTCATATGAAATTTTGGAGGCCAAATTCGGATTTAGCACCCAAACTTTAGTCCAACTACAGGTTTTCATGTTGCTAGCAGTCGTGGTGTTAACTTTATGGCGAGAATAAGTTTGGAAATCTGTAAGGGATTTGACCGTGAAAATGACTTGGAGTGTTAAGTTTCACCCTGAACGATTTTTGACGGTCAATTCCCTTATAAGTCTTTGAACTTTACATTGTCATAAAATTTAAAAATTAAACGAGACTTACCCAGTAAGTTGAAGTTTGATTGTAATTCTTCTCTGTCATCAGCAGGAACGAAGGGATCACATGAGAAGCGAGCGCGCAGGCGCAGCAAGTCATTTTTGAACGCGAGTGACTGCAGGATTAATTGGAACACAGGGATCACAAAAGGGAGGGAAAAATCCATAGAAATACAATGATTGGGAGGGTGTGATCCCTTCGTTCCTGCTGATGACAGAGAAGAATTACAATCAAACTTCAACTTACTGGGTAAGTCTCGTTTAATTTTTAAATTCTACTCTGTCATCAGCTACGTCACTCTGGGATCACATGAGACTTTAAAGCCCTGCAGTCAGGAGCACACACAATCAACGAAATTCTCAGCAATTTTCTCAAAACTATAACATAGTAAACGGTTAAATATTGCCCATGCTAATAATGTAATAAAGTTTCAATGTACAGTACAATTCAAGTAAATTTCTCTAAAACCTTATGTCCATAGTTTTCCTTAATAATGTTCTTGTCATAAAACTTTGCAAAAGTGGCGCAATTAGACCATCCAGCTGTTTTCATTATTTCTACTAAGCTCAAACCTGCATTTTTTGTGGCAGAAGCAGAGGCAGACCTACAACTGTGAGCTGTGAACTTCTCAGTATCTATTCCAGAAGCTTTTAGTGTCGCTTTTACCCATCGACTAATTGTATCTTTACTGACGGGTTTGTAAGGTTTCTGAAAACTGATCAGTAATTGGGTGTGTCCTTCTCGTAATTTGGAAGTTCTAAGTAAATACTCGTTGAAAAGACGAACGATGCACAGATCTGGAGCATTGTTATATGCCAAGAGCTCTAAAGGTTTGATATGGCGACCTGGTTTTGTAGTTTTCAATGTATCTTGTATTGTAATTCTAATCAAATTGGGCAGTTGCTGTGTGTGTGAAATGTCAATCTTATGAATAGTTTGACAACGTTGACCAGTCAATATACATAGCAATGAGGTCATTTTTAAAGAGATTTCTTTTAGGCTCAATTTTTCTAATGGTGCTAGCTTTTTCAAATATAGCAACAAAATACTCACATCCCAAATGGAAGGATATTTTGGCAAACTTGGTCTTAACTCAAAGATACCTTTTAGAAATCGTTTGATCATTGGATGTTCCCCTAAGGGAACATGCCCAAGGGTAACAATGGAAGACAAGGCAGATCTTGCAGTGTTTATAGCACTGTACCCAAGACCCGTTTGAAACAACTGGGTGAGAAACTCCACAACTTGTTCTACTCTTGGCTGATACACATTAATTTCATTGTCATGGCAAAATTTAGCCCATCTATGAAGGTAAGAATCATACTGTTTTAGGGTACCTGGTCTCCAGGAGGCTAGTAAGATCTCCTGAGCTGGCTTCGATAACGAAGATGATTTTACTTTACCCCTGATAAGTGACATACAATCAGACGAAGTTTCTCGTGTAACGGGTGAACAGTTTTGCTGTCCGTTGCAAGACGAAGTAGTGACTGGCTTGGTTGTAGGATTACAGGAGGTCCTATCATCATTGTCATTGCCTTGGAGTACCATGCTTGTGTTGGCCAGTGAGGAAGTATGCATATTGCTTGCGCTTGATCTTCCAGTAATTTCCTCAGTATTTTGGGTATGAGACTAAAAGGGGGAAATATATAATTCTTGTACATCGACCAGTCTACAGTAAATGCGTCAACTGCAAATGCATCTGGTTCTGGTGTATATGACACATAGGCCTGAAACTGTCGATTTAAGCGTGAAGCAAATAAATCAACATTTGGACTGAAGTCGAATTTTTGCAGGCATGACTTAAGGATGTCTGAATTGATCATCCATTCTGTGCTATTTTTATGAGCACGTCTTGATTCTCTGTCAGCATCCACATTAAGCTTGCCAGGGATGTGAGCGACAGAGATCCAAATATTTCTATGAATACACCATTCCCATATGGATTTACACAAAGGGTTACAAGATTGGGAGTGATTTGTACCCATATGGGTTAACACTGAAACAGCAGTTGTGTTGTCAGTCATAATTCTGATATGGCAATCAGTGCAATCAATAGCGAATATTTTCAAGCCAAAAAATACAGCAAGCATTTCCAAGTAGTTTATATTATTCGATTTTTCTTCAATGGACCATAGACCACCTGTTTTGTCCTTGTTGCAGACCGCACCCCAGCCATTTAAAGATGCATCAGTTGTGATTGTTAAAGATGGCTTTTGGACAATGAGTGGCTTTGAAAATTGTCGTGGAAAGGAAACCCACCACCTTAACTCTTGTATGCTATCTTTCGATAGCTGCATAAAAGCATCAAAGTTGCCTTTGTGGGTTTTAAGGGCAAAAATTTTATCGTATTCAATATTACGGTAGTATAAAGGCCCATAAAGGGTGCCTGGAAAACATGAAATCATTTTTCCCACGACTTGTGCAACTTGGCGAATAGGCAGGTGCTTTCTTTGCATCACCTGACTGCAAAGATGCGTCACTGAATTGATTTTTTCTTCTGTTGGGGAAACAGTCATCGTTTCTGAATTCAGAATAAAGCCAAGCATTTTTAATTGCTTGGATGGGATGAATGATGACTTTTTTGGATGAATCACAAATCCAAGCTTTGTGAATAAACGCATTGTCTCTATGACATTTCTAACGCAATTTTCAAAGGTATCCGCTTGAATATATAAGTCATCAATATAGGCTGTTGTTATATGACCTGCTTTATGTAGGGTGGATAAAGGTACTTTCAAAATTTTTGTAAAGAGGCGTGGGCAACACCCTAATCCGTTCGCTAATGACGTGTACTGAAGCATTTTACCATAGAAACGAAAACGTAAGAACTTTCTATCTTTCTTAGAAATCGGTACGCTGTAGTATGCGTCTTTTAGATCAAGTGACGCCATGTAGCAGTCTTTTGACATCAAATTGACTATTGTATTCAAAGTGTCCATTTTGAAATGCCGATAAACAACTTGTTTGTTAAACTTTTTCAAATTCAATATCATGCGATATGACCCATCTGGTTTTGGTGTTAAAAATATAGGCGAAATGACTTCACCAACACATGGTTTCGCAGTTTCGATTACCTTTTTTCGCAACAAAGAACTGATCTCCTCTTCGATAAGACTTTTTTCCTTGTCGGTGAACCTAATTTCCCTTTGAGTCAATGATTCTTTTTCCTGGGGAAGTCCTTTACGTTCTATTTCGACTCCTGTTACGTAAGACAAAATTTGAGGGTCAGAGGTAATTTTTCTCCATTCGGATAGGTAGTTAGAAATTCTACCGGCTTGAAAAGACTCGCATTCAAGTGTCAAAAGTGAAATTAAATAGGGTAATCGAGCAGAAAATTCACTTACATCAACTGACTCTTGAATTCTTTGTAATTCGTCTAAAATTTCTTGGCGGTTCGTTGGTTTTGTTGGCTGTGCTGGTTCGAGTTCTGATTTTTCTGCTGGTAGAAGTTTCGTTTTCGGAACGGCGGGCGTGAGCGGCCTCGGTATAAAAAATCATTTCTTCTGTTGTAAGCAGACTGGTTTGATGGGCCCGGTTTGTTTCGAAACTTGTTATCGTTAGGGCGTAAACTGTGAAATGCTTTAGAAACCTTAGAAGATTCTTCGGCTTCTTTTAGTTCCTTTGTAAAATCTGACCCAAACAAGTATTGGCTATGATCAATAGCTCGTGATGTGAGAGCCTTATATTCAGGCTTTACTGCAGCTTTTAACGCATTACGCCTGAGGCAAGATAAGTCATTGGTAGCGTGACCAAGTAATGCGATACCATCGACAAGTTTTGTGACTACTGCTGATGGTGCTTCCTGTTGGTCACCCATATCAGCCATTAACAAATAATTTGCTGCGTCGACTACGATACATCCCACACGTTGAATTGTTTGTTGGATGTTGGAGATTTTTGTGTCGACAGATTTTTTATCGGAAAGTAAAAACGACCAAACTTCCTTATTCACCTTAATCTGGGGATGCATTTCCTTACAGTTAGCTGGGCGATTATATTTTTCTGAAATAGCCTTAAGTTTTTCGGGCGACAAATGTTTTCCCCAACGTTTATTGACAATCGCCGCTAATTCCTGAGTCACATCGTTGCTTGTTTTTTCATCAGTTTCTAGGTCTTCGCCTAGATGCTGCAGCAGGGCGCTTGGCTCAATTGGCTCAAAGGTAGCGTCACTTTCAAGTTCATCGTCACTAGCAAGAATGCTAATAGAATCGTGAGGGTCATCGCGAATTTCAAAAGTACGGGCTTGTTTTATGGGAGCAGAAGATGAGGCTGCATCATCGCCCATTCGCTTCTTGCAAGATTTAGGCTCATTTAACATTGTCCCTTCGGGATTCAAATGCCCCGTAGGCAAGCCATCAGATGGTGGGTCTTGCATCTGCTTTTGTCCAGTGGACGACAACTGCCCTGTGGGCAAACACGGGCGGTGCCCGACCTGTAATTTCCCCTCAGTGAGGGCTTGCAAGAAACTCGTAATTGAGGCCATATTTGTGCTAAGGGCCGAAAGAGTTTTCTTTATTTCGGCGTTTGAGTCAGCACTAGACTCGGCATTAGATTCTAAATCACTGTCCTGTTGTCGCACATCTTTTTCAATAGAAGACTCCATTGGTACTCTGCGGAAATAGTATGAAAACCTAGTGAGTGTGCGTTAACTCTTTGCCATAAAACAGATTAAATTTGACTTATTCAAAAAGTAAGTCTATTAAATTCTAAACTCACCAAACTTTGTCTTTTCTCTGGCAACGGTGGCGGAGCGTTCGTTTTTTGCGTCTGACTTTGCTGAACACCAAACTCGCAACGACTTGCTGCGCCTGCGCGCTCGCTTCTCATGTGATCCCAGAGTGACGTAGCTGATGACAGAGTAGAATCAACATCACAAATGCCGGCAGGTTGAAAACATGTAACTAGACTACTGTGTGGGTGCTAAATCCGAATATGGGCTCGAAATTTTCATAAGAGCAATAGGAAGGAATTTTAATAAATTTCCAAAACGAGGCTGCTCAGTTGAAGTGGTGCACTGAATCTACAGCTCCTCCACAGTAGCCACACCAACAGGGAATAATTTTTTTGGACACCCTGTACTTTTCTAAAGTGGTAACAATAATTTTGCAAAGACGCATTTTATGAAAGTATATAGTTGAATTAAGACCAGGAGTTTCAAGTCAGATTTGTCAGTATTCTCTTGAATCTAACTTAAATGCTCAACAACAGAAGTGTGTCCATCTTAGCATATGTAATTCGACTCAAAAAGCACAGTTTTTAGATTTCATCTTTCTCTTTCTCAGGTACTGACTCGTGCACATGAGAGGGAATTTGGTAGGTTATGTCTTCAACTCTTTGAAATCATATACTCTTTCTTTTAGTTCAAGAAAGTATGATAAGAGATATTTTCTTTCGTCGACGTGATGAAATTAATCTTGAGCGTTCATGACTGAAAAAGATCCTAGAAAGAACTTGGTTTGTAGCACACTTTGCGTGGGATAAAGATCATCAATTGTTGTGCGACCCGTTGATTTGCCTTCTGAGTTGTCAAGGGTTGCTTATGAGACTTATATCATCAATCCTTTAGAGTCGACAACAGATAATTGTAAAAAGAGATTGATGATTTTTCTTGTAAAAGAATTTGTATAATCATTAAAGAATTAGAATTTTGTTGTTACTCATTACTGTCCCTCTCAGATTATAACCTCTATTTCTCAAATTCATTTAAACTGGCTATTCTCATTATTTAACAGGAAAAGATGACGAAAATAAGGTGAGTTGCCAATCAATTTCAGAATCGTCTGTTTGCTCATATGGTGGAATCTCCAATAACGTACACTTCTATACAATGAACACCGGCGAAAAACGGACATTTGTTTTCGTTCTAGATATAGTATGACAAAAGATGACGCCTCCATTCAGTGATCACCTCTCTACAATGGATAAGAACATTGGTCTCACTCACAAGTGTCCGTTATATGGAGGTTCCAGTTTTTGCCTCAAGGCATTATTCTGTACAGAAATATCAGTGATTTTATGTCAGTTTGGGTTGCTTCCTCCACGAGGAGATGTCTTGAACTTTAACATTGGATCATTAATATCAACTGCCATGTCTTTACCATCTGCAGACTGGTTATTTGTTAACGCGTTACTGATGTCTGTGTTAGATGCAAAATTTCCTTAAATGTCTTAACAAAACAAACCTATGTTGGAATATTTGAAACAAAGATCAATGTGACGATTAAGTTAGTGAAAGGTGTTTAAAGAACTGTCTTTGAGTTGATTTTTCTTATCTTTATCGTGACTTGTCTTATGACTAGGTTCGATCACTGATTCAGAGTCACGTCAGCTAAAATGTGAATCATATCCGCTTTAATTCACCAATATGTATTTTTTCAATAGCGCGGAAAGGACAATGCTCCCTATGGGGAATATGGTGGTTGGCATAAAGCTGCGAAAGTAGACAGGTAAAGAATTTAATTTCTTTACATATATACAAATTCATATTTTAGACAGGTTAAGACAGAAAATGAGAACCTTTTATTGCAACTAATAGTTTCACGTTGATGCGATCATCAGGCAAACCTCATCAGGCAAACCTCATACAACTTCATATTCTTACTCTAGAAATTTTCTCTTCTGAAGTACTTGAGTATATGTGAGGTCTTGCTGCTTCCTTGTGACAGCGACCATTAGTTGGATTCCAAGAACATAGGATTCAGACCAGTGCAAACTCATTATTCATATTTGAACAAAACATGATAGCATGAATCTGATTTCTGTGTGTAGCAGCTCTTTGCTTTCTGAATCATTCATATTTTGATCTTCTTTCGTAGTCCAACCGTTACAACCACCCTAAGAAACCTGAGTGCTTTGTACCGAAGACAAGGCAAGTTTGAAGCTGCAGAAACGTTAGAAGAATGTGCAAACAGATCAAGAAAGAATGCTGGGGTATGTGCATAGCTTATTTCTAATGATATATGTATTCAGTATTGTAAAAAGTATGTTTGTATATTCATCCTTTTGCGCTGCTCTCTCATTTCATCAGGGCATATTCGCTCTTCTGTTTTGTGACGTGACTTTAAACTCTAAGTCTATACGACTGCAGAAGAATGGTACTAGTAGCCAATATCCAAATGCGACCAGATCCAAACTAGGTCTCAGTACTTCTTTAAAGGATCATTCCTGCCATAATTGCAAAAACTGCTTTTCTCTAAGCCACTTTCTGATCAGCAGACGACGAGGTTACAGACACTCGTCACCAGTTGAATTTTTTTGCTACTTTTACAACTCTAGGGAAGTAAGGCCCTCAGTGGAGCGACAGCAACAGCAGGAGTTCAATTCAACGATATGAGCGTTAACTTGAAGGACCTTATAGAGCAAGGTTAGGTTGAATATGGAATAAAGGATTAGAAACTGCGATCAATTTTGTCCAGTTTTGCATCTCTTCATTGTTCTCAGACTTTTTGTCAATGTCTGATGAAGGAAGTTTTGCCTTCAAATTGAACTTCATTGCTGTCTACAATATTTATATTTTTCATTCATAGCCCCTCGACATGGTTCAACAGTCACAATTAGCAGCCATCTTGGGATCAGACTTTCCAAACAATAGTGCAGCATCGATTTCTGGTGTTTCAGTTGGCAGTTCGAGTTCAAGTGGCATCGGAACCTCAAGAGCATCATCAGCATCGAGTAAATGCGATGAAGAGACCACGCAACGAGAGGATGAGGTATGCAGATTGACACTTTGTTCTTTCGTAGGGGAATATCAATAGACTTAGGCCTTTTCGTCCGTTGGTTCCCTACAGTCTTTGATTTGATGATATCACTTGGTCAAAAGGGATTCATAACATTACTCTGAAAAAGTGGGCCCACTTTATGCACATATAGAGTGATTACGTATTCACCAATCAAATGGCTAGAATCTAGTTTTCAACCAATAAGAAGGTGCTATTTAGACATTTGTTCGTGTTGCATACAAGAAACGGTTGATTAGGCCTAGACTTATCGTACGAGGGATGGATTTATTTTGTTTCTACAGAGGAAGATTACTGCTTGAAAGGTTTCCATTTTGCGATCCGTAGGTCGGGAAAACACCATTCTTTGTACTAAGCGTTTCCTTTTCAATGCTCAAGCTCTTTAGACCAGACTTTGACGAGATTTTGTTGAGTGTGCGAGAACTCCGCTAGTTTAGGCCATTTGAAAAAGTTGGCCTTTTTTAAGAGAAATACTTTGAGTCCCTACTGACCAAGTGATATCAGCAAATCAATGAACGCATGGATCAAGGGACAAAAAGGCATAAGTCTAGGGGATATCAAGGCAGCATAGGTTCCAAATTTTCAAATCAGTGTAAAAAGGTAGTTGTAAAACTTTGTGGCTTATTTCTTCTTAGTGAATGGCTGGAAAGAAATTTGCATACTAATTTACCATTGGACTTAGCTGATGTGTCATAAGATAGACATCCATAAACTACTGTTCTTCAAAATTATTTCATGTTTTGTCGAAACGTTTAGAAATTAAGATGGATTAAGATGGTTGAAATTTTTTTGAAAAGTCTGCATTAAAGGGTCTCTTTCATCCAGCATTCCTTGTGCATGTCATCTCTTGGCTTGCTTTTGTTCGTCGCCACTTTCGTGGGCCATGAAAATAGCGGCAACAGAGGCAAACAAAGAGACGACACGTGCAAGGCATGCTGGATGAAAGAGACCCTTTTCTTAAAAAGAGGAAAGTCACGCTAATCCAGAAAGTATTGAGGATTTCAGAAAAGTTAAACAGTATATAGTATTTAAGCAAAATAGCTTGAGTTTCTTTGAAGCCATTCAGTTCAAAGAAAAAGGTCATAGAAGTTTGCACCATCGTTATAGAAATTTGGAACCTTGTAAGGGTTGAAAGTGGGTGCTCCATTTTTTTGCTATCTGTGCCATCGTACTTTTAGCTCCAAAGACGTTTTGAGGCAATTTTTTTGCGTGTAGAGTATTGCATCACAGGTCATTTAGTTTCACAAGTTGATGCTGAAATGGATTTCCGGAAGAAGCTCCAAGAGCAAATCAGTTTGCAAATACGATTGTTATTTCGGAAAGCCCATATTTTTAGGTTTAGAGCAAAGAAAATGTGAACTAGTTCTGAGCTAAGAACTAAGAGCATGAAACACGCAATATTGAACAAAAAATCTCAGATAGTCAATGATATCTTGATACCCTTGTCCTGTTGCTGATAAATCCGGACAGTTCTTATTTCTCGTTATACGCCAGAGATTAGTTGAACGGGGGCTAATGGAACTGATTTGATTTAAAGATATCCCTTTGTGGCATTTCATGGAAAATTTTACCATTCTGAAGCACCGTGCTCTGTTCATCGTATTGAAGTATTAGATCGATTTTACTGGGACATTTTTATAAGTTTTTTCTTTTTCCACTTATCGCAGTTATAGTTGAAATATTCAGATTAATGCACTAACGAATAACTTACACTAACCAAGCACACTAACCATGCACTAAAAACTCTTTCTTACGTAAAATGCCCTTTGCCATTTCAAATCTTGTTAGCTTGAGCTTACTTCTGTTATTTATTACGAGGACGTTCATGATTCTGCTGTCATTTTGCTGACTTGGACAACTCTGTTCCTAAAATTATTTGTCATGGATCTGTCACTAAACGCACCGAGTTACAGAAAGATCAGTCCGTTCTTTTTAGCAAAAACCAACTACGGAAAGAAGTCTTAAGAATATTCGATCTTTATTGATGCTGGCAGCTGCGTAATGGAAAATTGGTTCCCCTGCCGTATATGGTGCGACATCAACTATTAGGAAGACTAATTAACCAGTCTTAAACAAAAGGGAGCTTTCTATTATCTCTTAAAAGCAACATAAGCTGGAAGAAAGTTTGCCACAGAACTTGTTACACCAGTGGGAGAAAATACGTGTTTGGGATGAATTTCTTCCGCAAGACTCTTTTGGCATTTCTCTGTTGATTAAAATTAGTTCCTCTTGCAAAGCGAAGTCAAAAAGCATGTTTTGGATAGCCCTAGAAACCCAGAGATTTAGTTAAAACAAACAAACAAACACTCAATAATCTGTTTCCTAACTGACTGCTATTTACATTTTGTTTGTTTCTGAATAATATTTCGCCACATTGCTGCCATCTTTACAGTATTTTCAGTTCATTTACAATGCCAATTTCTGGTTGTTGGTGAAAACACTAATATTCCAAATAACAAATAACATGTTACAAAATGACAACATTCTAACACTTCATAAGATTCTCAGTCATTTGAAATATAAAGTCTTTTTTGTTTACATTTATAACTTAGGAAGTGCCAAATCGCAAGAGCTTATTGGTGTCCAAGTTTTGGTCTCATTTCAAAGGCCAGGTAAGGCATCACCCCGGTTCCGAGTAAATCATCCTGTAAACTGTGTGTGGAAGTGGTCTTTCAGGGGGCTTTTACTGTGTGAGAAATGAAATTTTATGAAAAGTAAAGGGGTCTGAATTCTTTGTTCTGTCAGGATAAGAAGGGCAAGAAAGACAAGACGACATTATCCAGGTTGAAAAGAACTTTCAGCAACCGTGGGCAGAAATTGATGGAGAAAATTGGAGGCGGAAAACTTCAGCGTTCAACATCGCGTGAAAATCTCATCGCTCAATCCAAATTGCAGCAATCAGAAAGGATTTCTAGAAGTACCCCTATGCTTGCACAAATCGTACCACCGGAAAAGGTATTACAATGCACATAATGCATAAATTCTTACCTTATTGATAAATATTAATTTATGGCGTGTGTTTCTTGGCATTAATGTTTTCTATCGTGCCCTTGTTGTGTATTTCAGTTCTTTTGAAGGTTAATTTTTTATACACTGTATAGTTTGATTTTTTGTGCGACATTATCCTGCACAATATGCATGGCATAGAAGATTGGAACATTCAAAATTTGAGATCAGAGTTGCACCAAAATTTCGATGTTCGCATCAGGTCACTGGAACAGTTGTTTGGCTTGGATATGAAGCTTACGATAAGACTTGACGAAAATTAATCTTACTTTGCTACAGTTCGCAACAGAAGTGTTTCCTTGCTCTTATTTGTGACGTTCTCTCTTTTTTATGGATCCTATCTGTTTGCTGTAGAAAATGAAATCTTGGAATTGGATTTTCCGAATATGCATAATCGAATGTTTTATCTGAATCGGTCCATCGAATCTGCAAAGTGCTGCAATGATGAAAGCTTTGACGTGGAAGAAACCTCAGTTTTAGTGTGTTGCAAGTCAGCCACAGTCGGCCTTTTGATTTGTTGAGCCTGCCAGTGTTTTCCGGAAAACTTTGCATCAACCCTAAATGTTTTTGCCAAGAAACATAGGCTGTGTAAAACTATATCAGTTAAACTGTATTTAAAGATATTTTACGGTGTAAAATAAAACTTTATAAAGCTGGACAATATTTGGTCACGACGATAGATGTTTATCATATTTTAGCAGATGCTTAAAATTTTTCAGACGATAATGTCAACGGAATTAAAAATTTCTTAAAGTTAGTGTTAGCTGTGATTCTATACAGTTTATAAACGTCATTTTAGATATTGTCACTACGCATAGAAAAAGTAGATTAAAACCCGTGACACTAAAGTTGTGATTAGACATGTATCTTTCTCTTGAGTTGATCTGACTTTTCTAAATTTTTGTTGAATTTAAAAGAGGGAACTTCTGGGTGATCTTAACCTTAAAACTTTAAAAAGATAGATTAGTTCATATAAAGAGAAGTACAATCATGCATAATAAAAAATTTTCAAAATTGAATTCATTAACATTAACAGTTCCGTCTTTGAGTAGCTTAAGGATGAAGTACCTTTGATGAAGCTCCAACCTCGTTTCCAAGAGTATCTGCGGTTGTCAACATGAGGCTAGGTATTATGCCTATATTGTAGTTTTGGCGCAGAAATCTTCATTGACACTGAGTACGAGGATGGTGGAGCTCCTGACTATGGAGAGTAATTTTTGCTGCCACTAATATACTTTGTAACGAGTTAGATAAATCCTAAGTAGTTCATGTTAGACTTTAGTGAAATCTTTTTATTGCTAATGCAGTAATTCATTATTCGCCCAGATCAACTTAAAGTAGGCTACGAGGGTTGGATTGAATACTAAACCAGGTTAACATCAAACTTTCAATTGAAGAAAATTGCTCTTTTGAAAAGACAGGTTTTGATTAAATGACTTAAAGATCAGTTTGCCATACATACTGTATGGGGTATACGGGGAAATCGGCTTTCCAGGCCAGTTTCAAAATGTTTCATTTTCTGCCCAAGGGATACGAAGTAGCGTCCCCTTCTGTTGCTTCAAATTATTTTCAGCTCTTGAGTCGAGGACAGCCAATATCTTTGTTACGACAATGTTCTTAGTTTCTTAATTTGTCGATTTTCAAGTATTATTCGTAATCCATTTCTTTGAGAATATTGCTTTGAGAGGGAAAGTAGCACAGAAAACAGATCACCGTTATTTTCCATGTATAAATCGACTTGGCTTTCGTCTAATATTGCATGAAATCACTTTTCTTGTGCTGAGTTTGCCTTTATTTTACGGAAAGTCACCTTCTTTGTTTTATACATGCTACCTCCTGAAGACCAAAGATGTCTTCAAGGTGCTTTTAACAGCCTTATTTCTCATAATACACCAAATAGGAACTATTCAAGACAAGTCTTATCCACAGTGAATTCTTTCAAAATAAATGTTTTCCTACCATGTCTTTACATTTTCATACATTCACCAATTTACTCCTGTGTGTAATGTGATGCAACCTCAACATTTTGCTGTAATTTCACATTGATATTTTGTTTGTTTCAGCCCTGCAATTTCTGTACCTCTTCATACATGTACTCTTCTATGTAATAGCACATGTGTCTTGCTTTTCGATGTAATGTTACATGTTTATTTTTTTTTCAGGGTTCATCCCGATCAAGGCATTCCCGTTCGTCAAAAGAAAGCAAAGAGAGCTTATAATGCACAGAAGAAGCGGACCACCGATTGTCACATGAGGGTTACACAGAGTTACATATGATTACAAAACTTGGTTGATAGTTACTTTCATCCCGTTACCAAGGTTTACGGTACGTTATGAGTAATTATTGTTCCTTTACTTAACTGTGATTATGAGGTAGAAGTAAATGAAAAAAAGATCACTTGCTTACTATTGTAATATATTTGCTCTTATTGATAATTTATTTGATGTTAGAAGTTGTTACTGACAATTCGTCAGGGATATTATCAAGTCACTGTAGAACTAACTGTCTCAAAGTGTGAGCGTACCTCCCAAATTTCAAGCATTTTGCTGGACCTGACCCATAATCCTTTTTGGCCAATGATCCATGATGCTTTCTAGACCCATGATCCTTTGAGGCCCTGAAGTAGACTTAGTTGTGAGCAGGCTTTCATTGAAAGTATTCTGCGTCTATGAGCCAATGACAAAGGAAAATTTGTCTGTAATCAGATCACTCTCAGCAGAGTACATGTCCCAGCAAGTAATGTGTGCTGATGTTTTGTGCCTGCCCATATGTATATTAACAAGGCCCAGTTCTGAGACAGAGATCATTTCTAAGCATAGGTTCCAAGTCGTTAAATTAGTGTAAAAAGGTCAGTGTAAACTTTCATGGGAACAATGCAGTCATTTCACAAGTAACGTAGATAAGACCATCCAAATCATTCATTCATCGGAACCTTTAAGTTGATGTGAAAAAATGGGTGTAAAATTCTGCGACCTATTTCGTCTAATTGAATGGCTTTAAAGAAACTTCAGCTCTTTATGTTTATTTCTACCGTTAGACTTTTCAGAAAGTTTGAATATTTTTCGTGACTACGGCGTGTTGTATATTTTAACTAATTTGGGAATGTGAGGTCATCAAATTTCTGAATCTTAAGGCAAACAAATGACAGGCTTTTGCTTTAAACCACATTGTGGACCTCCATGATTTATGGTTTTCTTGGACATGATTTCATGTTCCGGCACACAGTTTAGAATTCATGGTAGTTTTAAGACTCGTTGAAAATTGTACTTGAATTCTTGAAAGATAAGAAAAACACTCCATTCCTGAAAACATTGAAGATTGCCGAAAATTCCAACAGCAGGATCATAGCGAAATAGCAGAATTTTCTTACACCGACCTTTTTTGAATATTTGGAAGCTATGCTGGTTCCATTTCTTTTGCTCTTAAATCTGCATGCAAGGGGTCATGAATAGCTGTGTTTTTCATTTTGTGCAGTTGTTCTCGGAGCTCCTGTCGTGATCGAAATTGCTCGTGAGTTCGTATCTAAAACAAAAAGTGCTCCCATGGAAAGCAGTTACCTAGACTGATGAAAATCGTCATAGTTTCGCTCTTTGACGGAAGCGGAGTGCCATCATCCAATTCAGTAAACGAAGCGAAAACTGGGACTGAAGTAGTTAGCGTAGCAGTTACCCAAACAATTCAAACTTGTTTGATAAACATTTGAGGCTCCACTTGTGAAAAGCCGGCTGATTAAAATCTTATGATGAATGTTTGAAAATCACCAAAAACTTTTTATCAGGTGATACTGAAACTCTTTTAAGAGATATTCATACTCTGAAATTTCTCTTGATTAGCTGACTTTTTGTAGGCCCTGCTAGATGAATGTTGTTTTATATCACATCCGAGATAATGATAATTTCAACTTTGTTTTAAAAGTTTTTTTGAATGAAATTCTCCAGAAAATCTCCTGTACCACAGGGCAGGAAATGCCGACTTGACAAAGGATTATCGTTCACACATCTAATTCAACATGTCCTGTATTAAACAAGCCTTTTTCCAATGAAGACGCTTGGTTTGCCAGCGTCTAGAGTGTTTGTACTTCAAGCTGAAGAATAGTCCCTTATCTGTGTTTTGTGGCACAGCATTGTGAGCTTATTTGCTCACCCCTCTTCCAGTAGAGCTAACAGAGAAGAGTGTTAGTGAGCCATTGAAACACCCGTTGTCGTGTGCGAGCACACCGCTATCTCAAACTCTCTGAAAATCAAATTTAGCATAAACAGAAAACTTAGATCGACGCTGCAGCACTTCAACTATCAGCTAGGTTAATTGAACTCAAATATTTCTTTCGGTGTAACCACTCTCATGTAAATCCATATTTTCCATTAAATTACCTCGATTTGCAGACAGCCTTGCAATTGCAGTCTGCCTACAAAGTTCCCTAGGTGACAGTGCCTCTAATGCACCATAAATGAGGCAATAGCTTCTACTTTCTTAGATAAGGTCAGAGTTACTAACTGTACAATAACACATTCTGTTAATTTCACAAACTCTTTTTTGAGTCATGCAAACGATAACATTACATCACTAACGTAATGCAGACAACGTCAAAAACACGATGACAAAGTACAGATTGGATTGTATTTTACTATGAAAGTATGGGATAACTTGAAGAGGTAGTCAACTTAGATTTCAATATGGTAATTTATATGTTATGTTATTAGTGGTATATGCTGATGTAATTTCTGTTGTCTTTCACTCCTCGCAAGTTAACTTTAACCACACTTTAATCATTGGATTTTGAGTAATCAAGAGATTCTCATACGTTGGTGAAGGTTGCAAGCCCCTGTGGACATTTCAAAGCAAACTTCATTTGAGCCTTTCCACTACTCGGTTATGTTCAGAGTAATATGGTACAGGGGAAACAGAAGACAAAACTTTGGAAATACATTATCTATCTCCTTTACCAAGTAAGATACTTTAATTCTTAATTTTTGGCTATCTGATAGCTGAGTTGCTTATGAACTGCATAATGTGTTTGTACAGTTATATTGCAATACAATGTTATGGTTTAAGAGTTTTTAAGCTGCTTAAAAACTATTCTGTAGATGGAGACAAGAAAGTGTTAGGAACTGTGTACAGGCAAGGCTGATCCATCAAATATGTTTTGGATGCAAACTTGTGCTGATGCAGTGTAAAGGGAGCGACAACGTATCCAAGAATTTGAAGTGGGGGGCGCAGAGGGGGAGAGAGCTAACAGTTGGTCCCCTTCAAGTAAATTAAGGTTTCTGGTGATAAGACAAAGATTCATTTAAAATTAGTTGAAAAGGGGGAGCCCCCTTTGAAAAGTTCATGTTAAAGAGGTCACACTTGTTTATACATTTCCTGTAGTCATCTCTTGTGCACATCATACTGATGAAGAAGTTTTCAAAAATTCTTTGTCAACCCCGGCCTGCATCAGTTCGCCGTGTCCATTTCATCAATCATTGTGACTCTCAAACGAATTTCCAGGACAGTTGCTGTTTAGATCATCTTCATCTGAAATGAAAAAAGAGAATTGCGGCATGATTAGATACAGAATGCTGTAGCCATTGTAGGATACCTACAGTCAGAAAAAAGTTCTAAAGGGGAACGGACAATTTGAGAATGTTTTGAAAAAGCTTCCCTATAAAGAAAATGGACTTGAACATGGAATTGGTGGATATAAAAGACTTGTACTGATGAAAATGTTGGCTAATGCAAGTCTTCACTGAAGCATTAGCCTTTCTAACAGTTTCCTTCCTATACATAGATGCAAACAGTCATGCTAATCAGCGTTTTTGGTTTTTACCAAAAGGCTATCCATCCTAGGTATTGAGCACTGATCTGATGGGTGGTCCCTGTTCTCAAAAGACTAGAGAATTTAAAGTATGTAATGCAAATAACTAAGAATAAGTATCATTCATAGATTGAAGTAAAGTTTGTAATCATAAGTTACCATCATAAGCTGTTCCACACCAAATGCAATAAAGATGGATGACACGAAGATAGCTGGTAATCTTCTCCAATTTCTCTCCATCCTATGGCGTATTGAAACAATGAAAAAGAATGAGCTAAAAAAACCTTTAAGCACCGCACATACAACAATATTTTCATGGCTGTGGCGTGGTTATGTTTGATGGCTGTGGTGTTGTTTTGCTCCCATGGCATCATCCTGTAGTGTTGCATAGTTATTTAAAGTATAGAAGAATGTAGCCTTTGTAGTAATATTCTATATGGATATGAAAAAAATATGTTTCAAATAAATGTAATGGTGAAACTGCCAACAAGGAAAAATAATTGAAGAGGTATTTACACAAAGGTTATTTTGTGTTATCACAAATCTCAAGTGACATCTAATTTGCGAAGGACTTGAGTCTCTCAGAAAAGAGATGGGTGCATTTGTCAACTTATGTAGCTGACTGAAATACGTAAAACACTCAAGATACTTGGATTAGCAAAGAAAAAGGTACTCTCCAAGTTTCTTGGTGAAAGTAGTTTGTAAAATCTTGCTGAATTTTTACTTTACTCACGATTTTATTATATATATATTGGAGCAATATATATATATATTGGAGTAATTAACTTTTCTTTACCTCTAGTTCATCTTCAGGCTCTTCATCTTCACTTTCTGCATCATCTTCACTTTGCTTTGTCTCAAATTTTGGCCAAAACCATTGCTCTAATGGCTCCAAATTCTAAAAAGAAATTCAAAGTTTGTAAACTTGGAAATACCTAAACTTTTAGATACAGCTATTCTAATTTGAACCATTATGCAAAAGTTGATGCTTTATGTTAGCATTCAATGTGTGTTGACAAAGAAACTAACTTGACAACCTAATTCTGGAGACCAAGCTCCACATTTTGACTCAATATTGCTTGTTTAACATTAGTTGAAGATTTTGGGTGTTACAAAATTTGAAGAAGGTAATAGGTAGCAAATGTCCATGTTCTGGCTGAGTGCACGGATGTTATTTTGATAAAACAGTGAGAATGCTTGCTGCTCTTTCTAGATGTACAAAGCATTTCCACTTCATAAATATTTTAGATCAAACAAAGAAGAAAATATTACAACACCTTAGCATTATCCAACTGTTCACATGCCTTTTGAGCCTTCCATACATCACTAGAAATTCGTTTATCCATAAATTTTCCTTTCATTCTTATTTTGAAATCTCCTCTCAACTGGTCTTCTAGCGTTCTCCTTCTTTTAGCAGCTTGTTGTAGAAAATTTTCTTGCATTTCTTTCCTCCTTTTTAACAGTGCTTCATGACCTATTCCACCTCTGCCTAAAAGTTAAGGAAACTGCTATTGACTACCAGTCTGGTCAGTTTATTACTTTGATTAAATGCTTTATGTTAACTGTTAAAGCTATGGGGTTATAATGTATTCTCATTCTCTTTTTGGTATTGTTTTGTACATATGTTCTGTTATTCTTCAGTTACTGTATCATAAAATGTTAGATTGATATAAAAAAAGTTGTTCTGCAGCAAACATTTTCAGAAATGAGTTTATTATGATATTTGAATGTAAATAGGATTTTATTTACCTGATTTGATTTCTAAAGGAACAGGCTCTGATCGTCCTGTACCTGTAAGAATAGAAAAATAGCTTAAAGAACTAAATATACATTAGCAATGACAAGCTTAAATGTATATATGTATACATTGATTTTTTTCTGCTTTTCTGAGCTACCCTTCTAGCTCCTCTTTTCCAATCACATCTACCATTCTGCCTCACAACATTCTCACTAGGTCTGTCACCAAGAGTGATTCAAACTCAAAGTTTGTAGAAACATCTATGGGCTCCACTCAAGGCTGAAAAGATTGCCCTGAGCAGGCCGTGTTCCCATGCACTCTTTAAAACATTGCCTATTGCTTAAAACAAGAATGCAAATGGAATGGGCTGCTTTCTAATGGGCACTGCCAGTCTTTCACATCTTCAATGGATACCATTTGTGTCATCCAACAAAGCTATAGTTGTGGATACAGTTGTATAGGCCTTAAGCCCAGAAGCAAACAACACAAAACACATAACAATAAAAGGTTTAGTACCGTGCTTTCCTAAACCTGACCCTTCTTTGAACCCCATTTTTGCAAGCATTGCAAACCCTTTATTTGAACTATCTAATGCCTTATTCAGCTTCTCGTCTCTTTTTTCTTGTTCAACTATTTTTACAGGTTTTTGTTTTAGTCTATGTTTCTCATTAATTTCTTTTATTCGTTTTTCTTTAGCAAATTTCTTGACGTGAGAAGGTGGCAATTTGCTGGCTAGAAGTCCTGGTTTTGTTGATTTAGTTTCGATTAAAAATGTGTCTGACATGTAGTCATCTTCATCATCTTCTTGTTGGTTCATCATTTATAGTTAGTTGCAATCTCTTCCACAATTTCAACCTGTTTTCTTTTCTAGGAGTTCTTCAATGTTTGTTTCCTTTTACCTTTCAATTATTTTTTGTGACTAGGCCATGGCCTCGATCTCAGTTTGCGCTGATAAATCCTAAATTTTCGCGCTCTTGATTTTCACTCTCAGTTTTTTGCACTCATGTGATATCTTGCCTAATATCTTGGGGATTACGTGATAAAATTGATGCCATGTTAATAAAAGAACCCGTTGAACGAAAGACATTTCATAAACTCCTGAGGCTCATCAGTTTGCGCCCAATAAATTTCGCTCATGGCTTCTGCGCAAAAATTGCCGCGAAAATTGAACTTTCAGAAATAACTCAATTCAATTTTCAACTTGCTTGCTTTCCTCATTATTTTCAAAATGGCGCGAAGAAGGACCTGATTTGAAGACCTCCTTGGATATCCAGAGCTTCCTCTCATCATTGCTGGCACATGAATGATGATCGATGCACATTGTCACATAACTGCCGAAGAATTTGATTTGGTATTGATGTGGTACTTTTTACTTTGCCTTGACTGACAAGCTGTTATTTTTGAAAATCTAATTTGTGTACGTGGTAGGCCCTTTTTTACCCTGCCTTAGTGGGCCTAATTTTTTAAGGTTCCTTTTTTACTGACCAACCGCTAGATCTAGCCTTATAAAATCAGAAGATGAAAGAAAGTACTTCTTTTTGATTTTGCATAGCTTTATATGCGGAGTAAAAAGAGTTTAGTAGCCTATTATTTTTGTCAAAAATTGTTCAGCGAAGCTGGATGCGGATGCAATGACTAATTAATCAGTTCAGCACTCTTTCCCAAATGGGAAATGCTGCCCTATCAGGCAACACTATTCAAATTCATTGAAATTTGACTCCAATTTTTTTGCCTGAATGAGCAACATTCCCATTTGTGCAACAAAAAAGAACACAAGTTTTTATGGTGAGTTTGTGTATTTCCTTAGAAGAAAGATCTAAAAAAAAAACAAAATATTCCACACCATCTTTTTTGCACTGATACAGCTAAACATTTGTCTCCCATCTTGATAACCATTTCCCAATCAAGCTACAGAAATGTGACAATTCTTTTCCTGGGAAACATTGCCTAATCAGGCAACATTCTCTATTTGGGGAAGAGTGCCAAACTGTTAATTGTATAGATATTTTCTTTTCCTTTTCCAGGACAGAGACCAAGTTCTTGCTGAAGCAGTGAAGGTGTGTAGTGAAATGACTTTACCTTTGGAAACATCTTTTGTGCCAAGAAGCTAAATTGAATTTGGTTGATCAAAATAAGAGAAATCATTTATGTCCATGTGTACTTTGGTTTGATGTATTGCTGCTAAGCCAAAAGTGATATGATGGATTCTGTCACATAGTAAAAATAACGTCAACTGAAAATTGTGCAAGATTATGTGGTCCCGACATTTGTGATGCTGAATAAGGAGACAAATTGAAATGTCTTTTCAATGAAAGAAACAACACTGGCAAGTCCATAGGAGTCTACATGGATAGCATAGTAACATTCTGTTGAGGCTAAAAGCCTTTTAAAACTAAATTGGTACTGATAATATTTGTTAAATTGACATAGAAATTTTAATCCTAGGGCCAATCATCTAAGGTTTGTTTGTACCCATTTCAAGTCATTTGATCAGTCTCTTGATAAAACACCTTAATTTAATTTTCTATTACATATTTTGTGCCATGCAAAGTCATGCCATGAGTGCAAAAAGTAGCATGATACTTAAACTTCCCAAGAGTATGGTCATATGACTTGAAATAGGTAAAAAAAACCCTTAGCTAATAAGGTCTATTAAATTTAACATGATCTCAATGCAGGTTGGAGTTAAAGCAATAGTTGCTGTGTGTGAGTTTCCTGGAGACTTTCAAAATGTCTTGGATTTATCAAAAAGGTAATTTGTATTCATGGACAGAATTCTCACATTTGTTATTGCCCTTTCACTGCATACATAGCATATAATTTTGGTGTTTTCTCAAGCTGAAGTAGTGAATGACCATGCCACATCTATCCTGTAGATCCAATATGACATACTCTAAAGTACAAGCCCCATGTTCAAAATATCTAGTGGAGGTTCTGATTTTCATTATGGTTAAATTCTATTATTTTCAATTTTTTTGTAGATATCCAGATCTGATTTTCCCTTGCATTGGGGTTCATCCAGTTCAGGTATTCCATGGAATCTCTCATGTTTTTAAAAGCTATATATTTCAACGTTTTTTCATTGCTTTGTGTTGTATCATCTCATTTATTGTGTGTTGCTATGGAATTAATTGCTGTATATATTTTTTTTATTACAAAGTCATATCCAAAGTTTGTAGGCAATGTTTTTGAATAGACCTTTTAGCTATTCTGGGAAAGAATCTGAATTGAACAATGTTATGATGCATTTTGAAGAATTTTCCAATGTGCATAATGGTGATAGAGCCTCTAACGCCACTTGATAGAGCCTTGCATATCAAGTTGTATAAAAATAACGCTTGATCCAGGCTCTTTTGTAGAATAGCTAAAAGGTCTATTGCACAGCAGTATTGCTATCAAAGGTTTCTCATGAATTTTTGAATTTGCAATGCTCCTGTAGAGTCATAGATATATCCTACAAAACAATCTTTGGATTTTGTCTTCCTTTATGATCTACATTGTTGATCTATTCTGATAGGTTGGAAGCAGAAGTGTTACAGAAGAGGTAGGTGCAAGGCTTCTTTTTATTAGTGCACAAATTTGATATTCAAAGCAAAATTCACCATTTGTATACCAAAAAAATTTCAAAATTCCTGATTCAAACTTTTCATAGAATTGGCAGCAAGGCTGTACAACTTCATCAAATTTTTTTTGGCCAATGAATACCAGTTTGTTAATGTTGAAGATGAGAAGTATGGATAATGTTAATGTTTCATGAAACACTTACTTTGAATTATTCCTTTGGCCATCAAAATATTGTTTAAATCTTTATTGATTGTTTCAGTACAAAGTTCAATTTGAATGAAATCCTGATATTTTTATTGCCAATGAAGTATATACAAGGTTATTGTAAGGAATTCAAGATTCAAATGACTGGGGCTGACTCTAAAAAGCCATGGATAAAATTTCAGGGAAAAGGGGTTTATCATACTCAGAGTAAGACTGCATTCATGTGATGCTGGTACATTTTTAAATGGTGAAAAGTGTGATGGATTGGCCACCCGTTCACATGAAAATGGCACATTCCTTGCCAGCAGATTTTGAGAATGGTAGATTTTGAAACGGAACCGTTACCAGCCCATTTTGAATGATGAAAACAGACCATTTTTCAGTGCTTTCAATTGAGGCTAAATGGCTTTTAAGGTGTGGGTACACTTCTTTGGCATCAAATTCTTGAAGATATTACACCAAGTTTGTTACCACTGAATTTTCTATTGGTTTCAAATCATGCTGGTATCTGGTGAACACTAGCTCAAACTTTGTTGCCATCACATTTTTTACCATTTTCAATGTGTGCTGACATGTATGAATGCAAATGAGTGGTGTTTGTCAACACCAGATTGTAAGGAATTGTTTTATAATGGAGAACATTTTCAGAAAGGGTTCTATCTTAGATTAGAACATAGACAATAACAAATATTTAATGGAAGGACTAATATGTAAGTCTTGAAAAATTTTACCTAAGATGTTATGTCTTTTATTCAAACTTTTCTGAAATAATTTAATCTACTCAGGGAAAGTTTTTTAGCTTTCAACTGTCACTACTTAAGGCCTTAAAATAGCAATGTGATTGTGGTTTTTATCTCTGAGTCTTATTTAGAGTAAAATAAATATCTTTCTTTCAGGAATGCAACAAAGCTGAGTTATGGATAAAGAAGCATTCAGAAGGACTGGCAGGTATTGGAGAGGTACAGGTCTTAATCTTGTATTTTATTTTCAAAGTTATCTGTGACCTCAAGTTTCAAAAAGCAATCCTTATCATATTTATGATTGTGTGTTGGTTATTGCACTGCTTAGAAACTTGCTTTGACATAACTGATTTGAGAAAATAGTGCATAAAGGAGGGACCAAGAATTGCATAGAATTTTACAACTAGATTTGTCATTAGCACCTTAAAATGGTATTCAATGTAGCCATTCAAAATATCTTAATAATTTAAACTATCTTCTGTTAATCTTCTACTCCTACCAGGAATTCTTTTTCGTTTTCACTTCTCTTACTTTAAGAATCTTATTATTTCTTTTGAAAATTAGACAGTATATTCTGCTGATCTGCTGTTCATAGTTGACTCAATTTGAATATGGAATGGGGCTGATATTTGGACATAAAATTGTGAGGTCTTTTCTGCAAGGCTGAATTTCTTCATTCATTCATTCATTCATTCATTCATTCATTCATTCATTCATTCATTCATTAATCCAGGTTGGATTGGATTTTACTCCCTACCACATCAAGTCGCCCGAAGATAAAGAAGTACAACGAGAGGTTTTCAGAAGACAGGTATGCAGTCCTAGTTCCTCAGTATTGGTCCTAGTTTTGTTGAGCACCTCCGCAATGTTAAAGAGAAACCACACCTCCAAGATGCTATCAAGAATGACCCTGACCCCCCTGTCTCTCTATATTTCAATTTACCGGCCACACTATATCAACAATATGAAAATTTACTGGAATTTCCTTTGATCCACTGACCCTGTCAAGCGAAAACTCTAGAAAAACATATCATACTAAAACTTGAAACATTTATCCCCGCAGCACTCAATAAGCAGTTTTTGTCTCTTTCATAAAAATGTAACTAGGTCTTTCTGTTCTATTTTTCTATTCATTCATTTATTTATTTATTTATTTATTTATTTGTTTATATATATATATGTTTATTTCTTTATCTTTTATTCATTTATTTGTATTATTTGGCTTTTATTCGAATTGTTTTATTTGATTCTTTTATAACATATCTTTATCTACTTCTCTTATTCGCGTATCATATGGCATTCCATTTCTCACTTGACACTGCATTCTGTTGGTCTTCTCTAGGTAACTAGTTCCTCTGTCCTGCGTTCCTTTATTGATACTTGAAGAGCTTGTCAAAACTGATGTTTTTTAAAGGGTGCATTGACACATCTCGCACGTATTTCAAATCATCACATGGAAGTTAAGAAGTCAAAAATCTCAAAATCTCTACGATCCCTAAAAGACATAAGCTATTCATAAAGTTGTTTACCAAGCCTATTTGTAAAGGCAATGAGGCGAGGGGCATCATCATCGTCATCATCTTCATCATCATCATCATCATCATCATCATCATCATCATCATCATCATCTTCATCATCATCATCATCATCATCATCATCATCATCATCATCATCTTCATCATCATCATCATCATCATCATCATCATCATCATCATCATCATCATCATCATCATCATCATCATCATCATCATCATCATCATCCCATCATCATCATAGCGTTGAAATGAGCTACTTAATATGGGCATGGCAACTATATTTCTAAACTAAACTAACGGAATGAAACTGATACAAATACAATAGCAATAATGAACTGAAAAGAGGCAGTATTCGAGAGACACTGAGCTAACGAAATTCGAGATGCTATAGTATATTACACTCAAGCAAGGTATTTGAAGGACATGGTCCCACCCAACTTGTTTCGAATTAGCTTTTCTTCAAGCTTGTCTTGTTATCCTTCTACCATACCAGGTATATTTCTTGACTGTGTTACTTTAAGAAGGTTATTTCTAGATTATATCCTTTATGACTGAATTATACCTTGCCAAGGAACATAAATTTATCAAAGCATCATCCTGCATGTCTCCCTTTGCAGAGTAAGTGTTAATCGCATATGTTCTTGTTTTAGATACGGCTGTCGAAAGAACTTAATTTGCCCTTGTAAGTAACTGCAAACCTTTCCTTTTCGCAGCTGGTATGACTATCTGAATGAGCACTATCATTATAAAGGTGTGTTCATGTTCTTTGATGCATTACAACAGCAACAGTGTCTATTCTATGAAGAAGGGATCGTTTTCATGCAGACAGTAATCTCTCAGTTGTCCCATGATTGTAAAGTACATTTACTAGCGGAACATTTTGGTGGAACCAGAAGGTAGATTTTTTAATGACACGAGCTTTAGAGCTAAATATCCAGTTTTTGTGGCAATCTGAATTAGTAGGCTTCAAGGTGAAGAAGAACATTGTCCCAGAATCCAACGTGTTTCGAATCAGCTTTTCTTCAAGCTTGTCATGGAAAAAGTAGATGTGTGGTAGTTATTAATCTCCCTAAATTATGTCTTCATTCCCCTCAAGGAACGTCCACTCAAGGTCAGCTGGTAGACCCGTCATTGAAACCCTTGTTCAAGAAGGTACGAATAATACAGTTATGAATTTTGTGCATTGTACTTAAGGGCTCCGTCTGCAGTTTTTCTTCGAAGCAGTTGCTTTGCGGTTTATCTGGAAGGCAATATTACACAGACTTTTCTGCGTTTTTGCAAGCGAAAGCGTTGTTTTGGAGACAAATTTTTGTTCTTCACAGAAGAACAAACCAAACATTCATATCTCTTACGATTGCTAAGATAACAATGGATTTTTGACGGTTAGTTATTGATCCTTGGTTGAAGCCACCTAACGTTACATTACATGTAATGAGTTGTGCTCGTAAAGTTATCGCAACCCTGACCTTATATCTGATGCGGGACAGAATCTAGTACGGTACATTATAGTATCCATTAGATGTTAAATCGTTCGATGTGTTGTATCTAGTTTAACATTGCGTGTCCTTTCATATTGGCCATGGGGTAGTCATTGTCTTTCGCTTCCCATGGTATGGTAGTGTCCCTATAGTATTGTACAGCAATTAGAATTGTATAGTAGGATGTAAGATTTATTGTAAAAATTTTATAGCTAAATAAAGCAGGACCACCCTAGTAAACCTTGATTAGTTTGAAGATTCTGAGTGAAATAAGCACGATTTGGTTGTGCAACATATTCTTTCAAATACTTTATGCAGATCAGCCACTTTTGCCCCAATCTCCTCCCTCTTTGCCTTCCCCTTCTAATGCCTGCTTTGAATTCCAAATGGATTCTGGCAGTCCGGAAACCAATTCTGATATGCAAAATTATTGATTAATGCTTCTCCCTTTTCCTGACTCTTTGTCTTCAAACACAAGTTTAGATAAACGATAATACTGTAAATAAAAGATTTAAGTACCAATTTTGCAAAGATGTTAAGAACACGACGTTTCTCGCTTATACTCGTTATCAAGTCAACGATAACGAGTATACGCTCGAAACGTCGTGTTTTTAACATCTATGCTACATTGGTACTTAAATCTTTTATTTATAGTATTATCGTTTAATTTGCATACCAGTGCCACATGCATCATACATATTTCATTGAATTACATGTTTAGGTAGACGACAGATGTTCTTTATCACCAAACTAACTTAAAGGGCTCTTCCATCACCAAAATGTAAATACATCTGTAAACGTCATTGCTTAAGGTACATTTCATATGTTTTCCGCAGGTGGTTAGGTGGCTTTCTTATATTCATCACAGATTCATGATTGAAATTTGAATCTCTAATAGGCAATTCAGCAAAAGATGACGATGAACGGCACATTATCTTGAGGCCATGCATTTCTAAATGAATTCAAAAGTTAAAAAAATCAAAATTTGATGGTAGAGACTATCAATTTAATGCAATTTAATTCAATTGTATTCATCACATACCTCATTTCGTATGGTAAGATGCCAATTATTGCAGCCAAGTTTTACGAAATTGCCTGCTCTAGGGTTCAAGTGATCACTGTTTCAAAATTGTTAAATTTCTTTATTTTCATATTTCAGGAGCACAAAATGTCCTACTGCATGCTTTTGATGGAAAACCATCAGTTGCTTTGAAAGGAGTTGACGCTGGCTACTTCTTCTCTGTACCTCCATCGATTATTCGTTCTGAACAGGTACGAAGTAGCTCTAAAATTCATTGAAGGAAAAGTTTACTCAGTAACCAGGGTTCCTTGAATATGAAGTTTGAAACTTTTCCATTTTTCTAAAAGTGGACTGAAAAAGATTATGGTTTTTATTCAGGGGTCATTTCAATGAAAATGGTCTCTATTCTGTGGCAGTTATAGATGTCCGCCTTCTCTTCTTCCATCGATATTCCAAAGCAGTTGAAATATTACCAGCACTTTCTTGAAGCTATGAACTACTCAGTCAATGGATATGCCACAGTTTTCTCCACGAAGCTTTGGCATTTGGCCATTTGCATGCCCTAAATCTCTGGAAAAAATTTGCCATTGAAATTCCGCTGACTCTGCCAATTTTTTTGAGACGCCTCCTCAATCATGATTGATGAATTAAGAATTAGGCACATTTTGAGTCTGATGTTTTGGCTTTTCGTGTTTAATGCTTCCGTCTAAGTATAAGGATTACAAAATAACGATGTTTTATTCCAAACTGATTTGCATTCAATTCTTTATCCTCAGAAACAACGATTGGTAAAGCAGATACCTCTATCAAACCTTCTTTTGGAGACGGATGCTCCTGCGCTGGGACCTGAAAAACAGGTGAATATGTCGTATCGATTTCCTTTCTTTATCTAAAAGGCATTGTAGATGGAGTGGAACGATGTGAAGCTGTTGCTCATTGGCCATTTTAGGCAGACTAAGGCCAATTTCGTGATGGGCAACCCAGACATAGGTCTATTGGCAATATTGATTTTACACTCCGCCTCCCAACGCGCGGGAAGTTCTCGGTTGAGTTAGGTGGAGCAAACTTGCGCTTTTTGTAAAAGAAGTACAGTTTCTCTGTCAAGAATTAAACAATATTTGACTCATTGAAGTGAAAATGATACACTGTTGATTGAGAAAGGATTCTTTGGTATATTTTCGTTTGTTTTTCAACGATCAGAGTCTTATTTTTACAAGAGTCTTGTCAGACCTTTGCTAGAAACGTCTGTTTCCGTATGGAACCCGTATATGGTTAAGCACGTAAAACAATTAGAGGCAGTTCAAAGAAGAGCGACAAAACTCGTTCGTGGCATCAGCCAGTTATCATACAATGAAAGATTAAAAGCTTTAAAGCTGCCAACCCTTCAGCATAGGAGAAAGCGTGGTGACATGATCACAACTTACAAAGTATTTCATGGCCTTGTTGATACTGATCCTTCTAATTTCTTCAAGATCAATCAAAATAAGACAAGAGGTCATAGATACAAAATAGTATTGAATAAATGCAGACTAGATGCAAGAAAGAACTTCTATTCTCAACGAATCGTCAAAGAGTGGAACTGCTTGCCAGCGAACATCGTCGAAGCGAAGGATGTAATAACTTTTGAAAAACTCTTTGACCGCCTACACGGAGACTCAAAATTCGAGTTCAAACTAAACTAGATTATAAGTCATGACAATCAGGGTTTTATAGGCCTTGGCCTTCCAGCCCCTTTATCAACATTTATTATTATTATCATTATTATCAGGCGCTAGCATATGATTACTTCATATATTTACTATCATAAAACTGTTTTCTCAACATGAACGTCCGCCTCGTTCCAAAAATTTTTCATATCTGCTCCAAGCTTTCTCCGACCGACAACTTTTCAATTGATCATTGCAGAAAGATGGTATCATGAGGCATTCGATGAAAATGTATTGCATGTTATGATCGAACCCTATAGAGTCACTGTTGATTCAGTCGCAGGATAGGCCTTGCGCACATTAACACGAGGAGGAATGTTTTACTTTAGGGACAGAGCAAGACTTATCATATGACAGAGCAAGACTTATCATATGACAGAGCAAGACTTATCATATGACAGAGCAAGACTTATCTTATGACATGGCCAGTGGAGAAGAAAAGTTCTTGCAAAGAAATCTGCTCATCCCGTATAAAATTATTGCAAAGAAAACCAACTGCCCTGTCACTCTTACCTTAAAAATGTTTCTACCCATATTCATGAAGAACAGATGCCTAGTACAATGAAACCATAAGAAAACAATTCTTGTCCTTACGAGTCTTTGTCAACGAAAAAAATCGACTTTGAAGGTGAAGAGATATGACTGGTGAATCGTTCTTGCAAGCATCCAACAAGAAAACTTTCCATCATTTTGTATATAAGCAACTCTTCCAAGCATTTCTCATCTTCCATGATTTAAATTTTTTCCTCAAAATGAATAATATTATATTTCAAACTTTTTTGAGCTTATGAAATGTTATTGGCCCTTACATATTTGCTTTATAAAAAGTGCTCATCCAGTTCTGTACTCAGTACAAGCTCAAAAAAGTAGTTGCCATGTTGCGTTTTGCATCGGCATTGTTATAAGATAAACTTTGCTCTGTCTCTTAAGCCCAATTTCCAGTCAGCGGAATTTTCCGAGCGGGCGGAATTTCAGACAATAAAAAGTTGCTCAGCCGTAACTATCTATTCAATTTCAGAGCGACATTTTCTCCGGCGAACAATAGATTTCCCGCCCGCTCGAAAAATTGTACTGGCTTGATATCAGCCTTTATGATAAGGATTCTTCACCAAAATGAAAGACTGCATTTTCTTAAACAAAATTTCTCAGCTGGACAACCATATTAATGTGCATGAAGCCTATACGGTCTGGAACGCAATGAATCTCGGCCAAATGCCCCTCGATGCCTTCTGTTGTCCGTAGCCATCTATTAAAAATCATTATTCTTACAGGAGAGAAACGAACCAAAGAACATTGAAATTTCATGCAAGGAGATATCAAGAATAAAGAATATTCCAGTCAGTCAAATTATTACAGAAACAACAAAGAATGCATTAAGACTATTTACAAAGTTGCCAAGGTAATACCTCTGTATGATTGCCTTATATTTTAAGCAAAACTTGTGTGATGCCGTCGACGAACCAAACTGTGCTCGTCAAATTTTATTTTTAAATCGTATATGGAACGATAGATTTCTTATTCATCCAGATAACCATGGGTGGTTAGCCGCCGCAGTTTTGCTACAGCTTTGTTCTTTTGCAGAGGAAAGATCGTTTACTGCTATAACTTCGAAACCTCCTCCGCAGACAGACGTAAATATTCCTCTGCTGGAGCATATGTGCTGAAACATTGCTACAGTGTTTAATCATCAATGAAAGAGCTATAATCTGCCTATAGAGATTGTTGGGTAGATGAGACTTTGTTTGTCCGAGGAGACTTATGTTTCCCCCCGTGCAGTGGCTTAAGGCTCATGCGCAGTAGCGTCTTTGGGTTGAAGCTCTGACAGACGCATGAGCTTTAACCCACTTCATGGGGAGACATTGGTTTCCTCGGAAAAAGTGCATCTCGTCTCCCCAACAAGAGACCTGTCAGACATTTCATGTAACAGGAAACTAAGAGCTCTTACATTATTAGCTGATAGGCTTCAACTGGAAATGCATACCGAAAGCCCGATGATGGTAGACTCAATGCTTATCTTACTTTTGCTCTTTGACTGAACTAACTACCCTATTTCACTAAAGCAACCACAACAACATCATTTCAATTCAATGAGATGAACGAGCGAAAGTTGAGGATCTTTGTGGAGAGAGGCTTTACGGATTGGTCTCGTGCAAAATCAAAATCTATCTACTCTTTGAGAGTAAATTCAATCAGATACAAAAGTCAATCTTTAAAATCTTGAGATTCGAAAAAATTTTGCGTAGAGAGCTCCTCCAGAGAGGTCTCTCGCAACGGTCACAGTCAAGGACCTTGACTCAAAGTAGTTGCCGTAAATAGACAAAAAGGTGATACTCTCGAAAATTTTCATGGTAGAGCGACTTCAAACAGCATAAGCATGGAGCGAAAGATCTTGCTCGCCACAATCTTTTGATGACAGACTTAGGAAAATAGGTTACTTTTTTGGGAACTCTGCTAAGATTCATTTTCTAACAACGAGCAATCGACTTCTCAACAATCTTCAAGCAAATTTTTTATTCGATCTACTGAAACCTTTCAAAAAGGCTTTTCGTCACAACATTAAACTAAATCAACTGTTTTTTAACTTGATAACATTT
This sequence comes from Aurelia sp. 4 Dawson et al 2005, assembly GCA_964019985.1. Classification (NCBI taxonomy): domain Eukaryota; kingdom Metazoa; phylum Cnidaria; class Scyphozoa; order Semaeostomeae; family Ulmaridae; genus Aurelia; species Aurelia sp. 4 Dawson et al 2005. Next base: position 2,127,880 of record OZ026494.1, on the reverse strand, counting down.
TTCCACTTGCAAGTACAACTTTATTTACATCTTCTTATACCTGCCAAGAACTGCAGTGCATTGTGGGCAAGTATGCTCAATATCTTTGAACCAATCAGTGATGAATGGGATTAAACAGCATCCCAAGGGGCAAAATGGAAACGAGACGATGGCTGCTACATATGTTGCTGTTCCTGGTTCATACGTGGTTGTTGATATAGACTGAAAAAAAGAGACAGACATGTTTATTGATAGGATATGCCAATGATATTGTGCTATTTTTGTACCCAGGGGAGATACTCGCGTACATCTTGGATAGGGATGCTCAGGTTACTTTTTTGGTTTGACTTTTTGAGCAGAGCTTACTTTTTTGGGTCAAACATTTGCACAGTTATTTTTCTGGGTTCCTGAATTTCTGCATTACTTTTTTGGGTCTCAAATATGGGTTAATGTAAGAACATTGAGAAAAACATATCTCACAAGCAAATTTTAAAGTCGAGTAACATCATTTAAATCAAAATACTTGAATATCCTAAGCGACTATGAGACATCCAAGGTTTGGTACTTTTCCATAGATTTCAGATACCGACTTCATGACTGTGTGGTATACTGGATCAGAAAAATTATTTTTTTGGGTTCATTTTTATGCCAGAAATTATTTTTTGGGTGGATGCTTTGAATCGCAGCCTGAGCACCCCTTTCCTAGATATGCCTGAGTACCCCCTGGGCACTTGTATGGTTGCTGTGGAGGAGGTACAACTTCACTTGTCCCGTTTATTGCAAATTTGCATAGAATTGGCCTCAGCTTAGAAATTGAGATCTCGTTTGAGAGTCAATTCAACAAGGACTCATAGTATTACGCTTAAAAAGTGGGCCCAATTTAGGCCCGCTTGAGTGATTCCGTAGCCACCAATCAATACCGTTGATGAAGCCTGGAGTTCTCGCAGCTTTTATGGATCTATTTTGCTCCTACAGAGGATGATTACTGCTTGAAAGGTGTGCATTTTACTATATTCAGGCCAAGAAAACATAAACTTTTGTACTAGAAGTTTCCTATTAAATTTTCGAGCTCTTTAAATCAGATTTTGAAGCGATTTTGTTGAGTGTACAAGAACTCCCAGTTGTTTATGCCATTTTGAAAATTGGGCCTGTTTTGAAGCATAATATTACGAGTCTCTAGTACACTTTTTAAGCGTAATATTATGGGTCCACCTTTTAAGCGTTATATTATGAGTCTTTTTGCGTGATAATATCACCAAATCAAAGAACGCAGGGAAATAAGGTAAGAAATGGCGTAAGTCTATGTAATAGGGAGAGCAAGTAATGGCTATTTGCAAGTTTACTTTTTACAGCTCCTTTGAATAACAGACCCACATCTACAGTTAATTTGAGTTTTACTTACCTTTGCACCGCACGCGGAACATTGAACAGGTTGAGGTGTAGGCCCAAAACCAATCGGCTGAGATGACTCTGGCTGTCTTATTGCTGGTTGCTCATAACCAGGATTTACTGGTTCCTGCATTGGAAAGACATCCTATTTCGGTAAATTGCGGTATCAGTGTATGTTGAATGGAAGTTTTCTAACGGTTTCAAGTACTCGCTTCAACATGCTTGGAGGGAGTTTACTTCTAACTACTGATTTTCAAGAGTTTCGAAACAGGTTTTGCCTCGTGAGAGTCTTACATTTAAAAGGTGCATATGGCTCGAAGGGAATGGGCAGTGGTTTACTCTGATTCTAATAGTGGGGTTTTTGAAATTTGATTATTCTTTCAGAAATACAGGGTTCTTCTCGATGGAAAATTTAGACCGTCAGATCAAAGGGAAAATTTAATGAACATTTATCCTGTCATTTTCAAATACGAGTTGTCTATGTAAATCAGATCTAATCAGCAAGAAATACGACAAACACAACTGAAGTCTGTTATTTTGTACGAGATGATTCAATTCAATTTTTTATCAAGCAAGCATAATTTCAGCAAAGGATTAAACAAATAACAACGTAGCATATTACGATGAAAAAAATTAATGTTTTCGGCTACTGATGTTTTGAGCCGATGATTTGATGAGATCCCGTGCGTTACATGACAAATCATATTCAGGTAGCTTTTTACCTATATTGAGTTTACAAAAAAAGATAATTGGAAATACAAATACACTTGAAAAGCTCTGTTCTCGGAATTTCCCCGCCCTTCAGCAGCCTCCTTAGTGAGAATTTCAAAAGAGTCAAGTTTACCCAAAAAACTGTTTATCACGAAATGCTTCCCTTTCAAGGCATGTATCACAACTATTCTTAAAGAAGACGCAAAGATTAAAATTAATTATGAGTCTCACCATCTTTATAATGCTTTGCCAACTCTACCAAGTTTTCGGAAATTTTAATTTCGTTTTATTGGCTTGGTGAATTTTCGTAGAATGTTGATATTTGTGGTCCCCTTTTGAAGCTTTCACGTTCGTTATTTATGACGATTGACCACGTTTGACTGAAAATATTTTAGCGATTAATTAATCATATCAACCATTGCCATAGGTAGCCTCACACCAACAATTCAACTCATTCAATAGCCATTTACGCGATTTGTGTTGCCTCGGTGTCAAAATTTGTTCACCGGGGGCACATTTCTATCCCGAGTGTTTCTTCGAAGAAGATAGGATGTGATTTTTGCAATGGTTCGAATTGCTTAATGAAATCTCTTACATGGACCATTTTGAAAATTAAAAAATTGGTAAGAATTATAACTAGAAACTTTATACAGAGACGTTGGACGACCAAAATACTAAGATTTTTTAACACACTTAGGCCTCTCGAAGTCTGAAAGGCCTCAGTGTGTTAAAGCTTCGTATTTTTGTCGTCCAACCTCTTTATATAAAGAAATTTATACACTGCTATGGAGGAACTAGCGAAACTGTCCAGAAGAAAGAAGCGAAATGGGAAGGCAACCTACATGTCCGTGCCCTTGTATCTCTTTGGCCCATTAGCCTTTGTTGGGAGCAAAATGAGAAAAACCGCAGTTGGAGGGCATTGAAGGTCGCTCTTCCATCTACCTCCTTTCAGTCGCTATACATTTTCCCGTGCAGAAGTATACTAACTGAAGCATAGCTGTGGTATCCAGCTACCTATCGTTATACCTTAGCAAAAATACGTAGCCCCCGTGACAAGCGAAATAGTTTGTCAATGATGACTGTATTGTCAAGGTAGGCCATTCTGTGCGGTATATCTGATTTGAATTCAGCAGGTCCTCGTATTTTCCGTATGCGGCCACCTTCTTTGACTTTAGAATCAGTTAGGTCCTCATGTAAAGCCCATAACAAGTGAAGCCTCGACTTTCTTGGAACTTTCCACTTCATGCGTTCTTCGCCGTTACCAAAGTAAACCTTGTGGTTGGTCCAAGGAAGATTCGCATGTCATGAAACGTGAGCCTTCTATGGCAGTGCCAAGAAAAAGTTCTTCCGATGAATTAGGCTTGCTCCAAGTCTGTTCTTTCCATCCGTCAAACCGTTCCATTTACGGTAGTTCATGGCTCTGCCATTCCACCATTCCTTTTGGACGGAATGTTGGAATGGCGGATCCAGGAGCAACCGAAAAGGGAACAGTACGACAGAGTGACGGAATAGACTTAGGGCAAGTCTACCGGTCAATAGACGATTACCCTAAGATGTCGGCGAGGAACCTTTTACCAACATGCATTGCGTTCCAATTAAGAATCGTTAAATAAAAGGATGCAATGTATCAAATGATTCGTCGGCGCCATCATTAGTGTAATATTTTATGGATTCATCGTGCCGGAAAAATTCTGTCTTTTAAAGGGGTGCTGTCGCACAGTTGACTGGCTCCCAAAAGCAATGGGACCTATTGTTGCATATTCAGTCGCAATTTTGTTCTGCAGTAGAGAAAGGGACTTTTTTCTGGCATAAAAGCCCCGGTGGGCCGGGAGGCTACCTTAGGTCCCAGTGTACGGGGTTGTGCCATTCAAAACCTGAAAGTGCCATCCATAAATGGGAAAATTTTTTAAAATGAATACCCAAAAATCTGGAAATTAGCTGAAATGAATGTTTATAAATCCAAATCAAATGAAATGGTATACCCCTAAATATTTTTCCACCAAAAGCAACCCCATGAATCTGGAAGTCTTTGAATGTTACTGAAAAGCATACCCATAAATCCGTACCCTATCGTGAAACAGTCACCTCAAACATCGCACAACAACGTACCATGGAGTACTTCTGTAGCCCCACCCCCCAGATAAAAGCTATATCCCCCTAACAAAAGTCGTTGTCGCTGCTATGAAAATTGCTAGTTTGCGACAGCCTGGGGTAAAAGTTTCAGGTTTGGGTGAATGGGAAGGCTCCCGTTTCACTGCACCAGCAAGAACGCTTCAAGTATAGATTCAGCTCGCTATGCAAGATTGTTTCTTACCGTCAAAGTTCTACCTAGTCCCTCTCTAATAAGCCCCTTCCCCTTCTAAATATGCCTCTTTCCTCTATGAGTCCCCATTGCTTAAATCGAATGCCATTTCCAAAGATCTTCGATTCATTAAGCGGAAAAAGTTTGCATGTTGATTTTTGATATGGGTTGGAATAAAAACTTTGCCGAGATTGTGCACTTGACGCGCAAAGATTATATTTTGATTCTGCAAAATGGGGCGAGAGCAACCTCGTCCTGGGGACGACGTTGGGGTGAGAGAACTAAGAAGGTTTCATTTGCACTCATGTGACTTTGTGAATGGGCATCATTCTATTGCCCCTTTGAGTCTGCTCCTCTGGACTCTCTGAAATTAGATAAGCCCTCCCCAAGTAGAGGCTAACAGAGCCTTTACGATGACTTAGAAGCTTTGAAGCTGAAGCAAAACTAATGTATGATTTATGCAACAACAGCTTTCTTGACAGCAAATCCATCTTTTTACGTAAGTCTAGCTTACGATATTAGAAAATATCAGCAAACATGTTAACAGCAAACATAACAAATGTCTGTTCAGAAATTCACAATGTTTTCTCAATCTCATACATGGTGTTGAGGTTAGCAATCTTTCTTGCAAAATCCACAGCATCAAGGACAACGAGTGCAATTTTTGCAATCAATGCAGCTCCCCCAGAGGTGAAAGCAGCGATGATCATTGCTGTTACCTTGGCAGCAGTTTTCAACCAATCGTACCACTTCATATTACTGCATAGACTTTTGATGATTTGCCATAGCAGCCCGGCAGAATATGTGTCCTTCAGGAGGAAGAACAAGCCTTTTGCCTTGGTCCATTTGCTCGCCCCAGCTTTATTCCATGTTTTGAGAAACTCCTGAATTGCTCTGCGAAACTGGCTGGATTTTTTTATTACCTTGACAGTTTCCTCGACAGTCTTCGTAATAACTTTTTTACCTGCAGTCAAAAATGAAAGAAATTTGAACAACAGCCAAATTCAGGTTGTGTTGTTTAGACCACATTTAAACTATACAGCTACATTTTTTCCTTCTACAGTTCAAAAACGTGTACACTGCTCCAGAGAAAATTTTTCTATCGATGTTAGAGCATGAGCGATAGGACACCTAGTGTGTAGCGGTTTGAAATTAATATTAGAAGCGAGCCACCTTAACTTAGTGTTTTTTTATGTTTTTTGAACTTATTTTGCTTGATATACAGCCACGTCTCACTGTTTCGTAATTCGAATATTTTCAGTAGTGAGCCACCTTAAGTGTAAGGTGGATCTGCACTTAAGGTGGCTCACTACCGAAAATTTCAGAATTACGAAACAGTGAGAGGTGGTTGTAGACCAAGTAAGAATAAGTTCAAAACGCAAAAAGCACTAAGTTAAGGTGGCTCACTTCTGATATAAATTTCAAAATGCTACGCACTGGGTGTCCTATCGCTCCTGGTAAGAGCAAAAGTTTTACGGATTTGTAGGAATCCAAAGTTGTACTGCTACACTGCCACAGTGTAAGCGAGGTCTTAGACCCCATCTTCACTGTGCCGGTACAACTTTGTATCCGTAACCAAAGTGTAACCGACCTGCCTCTCGCTTACGCTGCTCCATCTAAACTGGAACAATTTTTCTTTATTTGAAAAGAATAAAGTTGTTCCGGAGTGATGTAAACGAAGTTGAACCGTAAAAACTTTGTACCTGATACAAACTGTACAGGTGCGATATAAATACAGGGCCGCCGAAAGCTTTTCAAGGCCCAGGGGCAAATCTGCGATGTGAGGCCCCCTGCGAGCGAAGAGAGCAAAAAAATTTTTTCATCACCCCCTATAGATTGGCTTAAAATGCATTTCAGAGCATTTTCTGCAGTCAAAATGTTAAAATTCTTCAATTATGAGGCCCCTCAGACCACCAGACCCTGGGGCAAATCGCTCCTCCTGCCCGCCTCTCGGTGGCCCTGTGTAAATGTTGTCTGACACTCAATTTAGACCACGTTCACTTTGTACCGGTCTGTGCTACGCCATGGATCCATTGTTACTGTACCGGACTTGGCAACAATCTTCTCTTTTTTCATCAGTCGATTGGGCCATGCAAAGGCAAAGGTATAAGGAACTGCGCGGGAATGGAGAACGAAACAGCGGAGGAGAAGGAAATTGGAAAGTTTCCCATGCCTTTTTGGAAAAATCTTCAGAGAATCCTGTTTATGACACTTTTTGAGATACTCGGAAAATTTCCGTTTGCAGGTCATTCATGAAATTGTCGATATGAGGTGAGTTTATTACAGGGAAACAAGTTTTCTGGTTTAAGTTTAATGCTTTTTATCTTTTGGACGCTGCGTGGCATATGATTGTTTCATCTTTCGGACGCTGCGTAGCTTCTCCGGCGCTGTGATCGTGGAATTTTACGTCATTTTTAGCTCTCTCGCATTCGTTCTCCGTTGCATTCCTCCACGCATGTAAAGCTCCACCACCGCAGCGTTGGGGAAATGGCGTCCTTAGGATAAAAGCAGTCATGAGCCACGCAGCATCCAGAAGATGAAAGCGACAAACTCAAAAAATAAAACTGGTTTCCAGTGGCACGAGCGAAGAAATTAACCAAACAATTTTGAGGTGCCATCTTCGGAGAACATGGAGGTTAAGAACAGTCCGCAACTTTGTAATATAACAAAACCCCAGTTTATAAAGTTTATGATGCTGATCCAAAGTTTCTTATGAACGTGTGTGCTAAAAAGAATATTACCTGGCGAAAGGCTGATTCCAATGGCACTCATTGCCAACATGACTCCTTCAACGATAATGCTTCCCCACTGCATCAATTTAGAGGTATCAATATTCGCAGCTGTGCTAAGCACTATGCTGGGAAACATCTCTTCATCATCTCTAATCATTGATGCCTTGTGAGGTCCATCACCTTCCTTCATTATGCTCATTCGAAACGTTGGAATCTCCAGTCCCCCTTGCAACTTAAGAATCCTAAGAAAATAAGGAGAGACTTTCATGCACCTAATGATAGCTCTATTTACTTTCAATAAACTGAATTGCGAATCAATTCAAATAATTGAAGATCTCTCTTAAGTGTAGTCGGCCACTCCATTCCGATTCCATATAGGATTCTCTCCAAAACGTCTCTTCGAAAAACATGAAAAAACGGCCTGAAATCCCACTAATCTAATCGCTATTCAAACTTAGATTATAACACCAAACCGAGACCATTCATACGTCTGGCAGCCTGTCAGTAGCGAAAACTACGGCCATATAATAAGTCTACATAGAATAATGATTTGATTTCCCTAATATTTCTATTTTCCAAAAATTAATTGAACAAAAGACAAATTTCGTTTGAGGACTTAGATACTCTTACCTTGTTGAATGGATTTTATCGAATATCTAGAACTACTCAGGTTTACTGTAAGCTTACTTTATTTTATCAGAGGTTGTAGCTAGTATCTCAGGTCCAAATCACCTCTTTTGAGCTGCCTTTGCATATTCCGTGGTATATCAGCACTAAGAAAAATATTTACTTCTGCGGGGGCGTAAACTACGAAGAGGACGCTGTGAAGGAAAAACTAAGTCTTCTCCTTCGCTTTTCCTTCGCAGCATCCTCTTCATGGCTTACGCTCCCGTAGATCTAACTATTTTCCTTAGTGTTGATATAATACGGAGTAGATTTGGAGCAAGTCTACCTTGGTATGACCTGAGTAAACAAGTAAAGATATGTGTGTATGCATGCATTTATTCTATAGGGGTGATTTGCCCCTTGGTCATACCTGTCTTCAGGCAGATGCTTGCGAAGAATTGTCAAGATATCTTCCGGCTCATCTTTGAATTCAAATGCAAGCTTGATTTCCTCGCTGGCTGCCTCCTTTGCTGCTGCAATAAGTTCTTCTTTCATGGCAGGCTCAGCTTCCAGTTGCGCATATTCAGTTGGAGCCATTTTTTTCAAAATCTCCAAGGTCTCCTTTACCGCAAAGTCAGGGATACCTTCCCATTTTGAGGGCTCCCAGGCACTGTACTCAACCATAGTTTCAACTGACGAAGCCATTGTATACACAGCTGTAAATGAGAAGACATGAAAGCAATGGCTGGAAACATTTGGATTTTGATTTTCGAGAAAATGGTTCAGGCGTTTGAAAAATTATGATGCCTAGACTACTACATGGAATTGAATGAATTGAGTCTGGAGCGACCTGCGCTCGCATGCGCGTAAACTCGTAACTTTGAGCCCCCCTAGCTTCCTACAACAGATCCCGAAATTAGGCAACAATTCATGTTTTCGTCATAGGGCCTCAAGCTCTTGATTTATCATTTCAAAAAGCGTATCTATTCACAAACACTTCTTTATCTCAGCTTGGTCGATGGCGTCATTTTACACAGATTTTGCTTTCTTGTCTAGAGGAGAAAGACAATGTTTTTCTTGTGACTTTTCATGCATTTTCATTAGCAAGAAAAACATAGGAGAAATCGACTTTACAAAATTTTATTATTTGCTGAATGGTGCAAAAGGGTTTAGAACACTTGATCAAATCCTAAAGTCAAATTTACTTGTATTTTCAGTACAGATAAAAACACTCAGAGATATCAGGGAAATACTTAGGTCTTTCATAAGTCAAGCAGCACTGGATTCATTGGACTCAGTTCAGAATTCTTTGTGCTTGTTGGAATTTTCAAACGTCTGAAATTTTTTGCGCAACAACTATCAAACCAACCGGGTGTCCCAGAAGAGTACCCCTGTGCGAAAAGTCACCAAAAGTCATTTGTTAAACCTTTCAAAAAGTTTTATTTTTGACTTTCTTAATGACCCAAAATATCTAGAGGTGATAAAATTTTTGTTTTTGATGCTAAAAGGTAAAAAATACACTCTGAAGAACTTTATTTTGAGCTATACTTTTAAAGAAAAATAGTCTGTTTTCCACAGAGTCAAAATTTTCAGATTTTTTATCATCCAAGAAGTCTGCGACGATGATTCTCGTTTCTTTCTGCAGTTGCGACTAAATCAAGGAAATTGACCTGGCAACCATCAGTACTTTTTTGTCGTATGATTGTAAACCAGGCAGGCCAAAAAGAGCTAATATTACTCATTCTTAAACCAATTGCAAGATCAGCCATAGCCGGGAAAATAACCTGGTCCTTTTTATCTACCTGATGTAATAAGAAATTTGAAGATCAGCCCTGAAATCAAATTTTGGTGATTTCAAACTGATGTACTTTTTTTGGAAACCTATTCTCAAGCCAGATTTGGTTCATTCAGATCAATTCAGTAATCTAAACATTGCTTTTTTTCAAACGCCTGTGCTATTTGCGCACCCGTATTTACAAACTTTAGCATCATTTTGAGCGTTTTCTCTTGGTTTTGCAGTATTGTGAAAACCTTTGCAGCAAACACATATCAATTTTACAATTAGAGCATTGAAAATTCAAGAATCTCATCCGTAATATTTGGTAGTAATAACGTCCTAAGATTTTAGAAACTGCTTACCAGCCTTGAACATAAGTTTCTTGAGAAAGAGAAGGAGAATCATCATTTAGAATCCAAAACTTTCGTAAGATAAGACAAAAAGGTACTTACGTTGCAGAAAATTGATCAAAGCACTGATGTCTTCTTGTGGCACTCTGTGCTGATGGTATGAATCAAGTGCCTTGGGAGTCAACCTTTTATAGTGTTGCAAAACAGGGATGGGCCACTTTCGAAATTCGGTATATTGCAATTTACGTTCTGCTCCGACATAGATGCTGTGAGAATCCGTCAGAGAACGTTAGCACGCAGCAACGTTGCGTTTCCGTTTTTGGCTGTTGGCATGAGGAAGTTTACACTGGCCCCTTGATTAAACGCCCCCAATATTAACCGCCCCTCTACGATAAGACCTTTTTGCTATGTTACAAAGAATCTATCAAAGCCGAGCGATATTTTGATACAGTTTGTGCCGTAAAATTTTCCAATATGCGCAATAGCGATAGTAGCTCTAATCCCACTCAATCGAACCCTGTGCTCCCCCTGTGTTTCAGAAAAAACGCAGCCCATTTTCATTCGAGATCCTTCAGGAAATTTTTTGTTATATCCATATATGAAATTACAATACATGCTACATCTACGTTCTACTATACTTTCTAATTACTCTACAACAATACAACCAACACCATAAGCGTACGAGACGGGGGGGCCGGGGGGCGGTAGCCCCCTCAACTTTGGGGAAATTTTGAAAAATCAGCCTTTTTCGGGCAAATTTTTGCCCTTAGTCGGGCAAAAATGCTGGCAAACAATGGGCTTTCTGTCGGGCCGCCCCCCTAAATTTTTTCGTCCCGTACGCTTGTGACCAACACTACAGGGACGAGACCACAAGGAGCAAGAGAAAATGACATGAGGCTTTATTCACAACAGCAGACCATGGAAAAGTCAGAAATTTTACAGAATACAATGAAAAGCTCTCAAGGCATCTTTATAGTTCTTTGCAAGATGCACATATGGCAGTATCAGTTCGTATAGGTTCAATGACAAAGCAACTGGAGTTTTGATCCAATTTGATGATCTCTACGAACCTATTTCAATTTTCAGGCTGAATAGGTTTTTTATATTGGAGTCTAATTTCAGATTTTCAGCCTGTAGGTTGTAAATCACCAAGTTCTTATACGCGGATTTTACCGTATCATTAGAAAGAAGATTGTACTTTCAGATGATTATACATCTCATCAACTCAAAATTTTGTCAATTTTTTGAGATTTCAAATTATAGTTGGCTTGCATTTTTTCTGAACACCCTGTATAAAATTGTAGGGAGATACCGCTCGGTCCATACTCCTCTAGAACAACCAAAACGTCTATTGCTGAATTTAGTAGGTGCCTTGACAGCCAGAAGGGCAACATCGAGAAATGTTTAGCTACAAGAGAAGGCTTACCCAATGTAATCTTCGCTTTTTAGCTGAACCACACAGCACTACAAAGATTCGTAAGCTTCGCCAAGCATTTGAAAACTGGAAGGGAAATCCTCCAATAAAGCACTGAAGGAGGGAGGCTGTGGGGGGGGGGGTACCAGAACCTGCAAACCCAGACCAAAATTTGGAAAAACCCAAAGACCCGAAAGTTAAAAAGCCAAAAGCAGAAAATGCAAAACTGAGCAAAAATCTTCAGTTTTCGTCTCTAATCTTTGAGTATTTTCAGCAGCTTCCGAATTTTAAGTGATTCTCTGTGCATCGATTTAAACATTCGAAAGCTGGTTTTTCGATCTAAGTGAACCCATTTGAACCACATGGACTGTACAGGGTGTCTCAAAAAATTGTTCGACGTTTGATAAAATATTGAAAAATAAGGACAACATGACCGGGCTCATGGAAAGAAAACCCTGTTCCTAAGATTATGAAATAATTTTAGAGACTAAAATCGTGCAAATCGGTTGAAAATTCACTGAGTTACGAGCTCTTGAAGATAAAGAATATGCGATAGCTGAAACCAGAGACCCCCCAAATTACTGGTATTGCAAAAAGCTCGAAGACGGAGGTAAGAGAAGCTTATCCAATGTCATACCTCTCGTTGATATCAGAGCAAACCAAATAGGACTTCAAAAGTAAATTATTTCTTGCGATCATTCTCTAATTGCTTAACATTGCGTAAGTCCAAAAACAAAGGTTCAAAACATAATCGTCGAGAGACTGAATCTGTTTCCTCAAAGCATCCAAATGCATGGCAGTTAGGTTATCGAAAACTTGTTTGAATCCCTGTTGGTTTGCCCTGAAACAATTGAGAAATAACAGAAACGACGGTCTATGGGGCTTTTACCAAAAATGCCATTACGAGGCATCTCGTTTCAGCTTTCGCAAAAACTTGAACTTCAAATGCTTGTAACTCCATGAATTTTTAGCGGATTTGCAAGATTCTTGTGTCAAAAATTGATTTAAATTCTCAGGAAAAGGATGACTTGACCAAGGGTGCATTCAGCGTATCGTTATTTTTTAAGTATTTAATCAAACGTCGAACAATTTTTTGAGCCCTGTACACACAACCTGGAAAACCCAAAAAATGGGAAATTTTGAAATACCCAAGCGCAAAAATTGGCGAAACCCGCAACCCGTGATGCATCTTAAAACCCATAAACCCGCAAGAATAAACAGATTACAAATTAAAATTCAATTACAAATTTGACTAAATTTGATAAATTTTGTCATACTTTGATAAATTTTGTCTCAGAAATTTTCGTCTGTGTGTTGTAATAAGGTTCCATTGTTTTGGTTCCGTTGTTTTGACGTGCACGAGAACGAGGCTGTATGCTGACATCAGCTGATTCAAGAACTCACAAAGTCACAAAGTCGAACCACACCACAGCGAACATTAAAATCCAAGAGCTCATCACTCAGTCGAAGAAATCGACAAAGCAACCTAAGTCATTCTATCATTTTTCTACGAATAAATTCAGGTATGCTTATTGAATGGAAGTATCTTTCGTAAACTGTGACTACCTGGTAGGCCGCCAGGCCAGTCCAGAGCCTTAGGCCTACCTTTTAATTACGCAACATAAAAAATTCCGTTTAAAGATTTGTTTGCATAGGCCCAGGCCTATGAATGAAACTGCTGCCTTTTACGATTGCAAATGTTTTTTGCAAAGAAGAAATGTGTCTGCAAGATGCTGCGGTGCAAAACGTAGGTAAATGCAATGATTTAGATTTTAATTTAATGGGATCATTTTATGACTATGCCATCATTGTTAAAAAATTTTCATCAACCAACGTTTGATCAACGTTGGTTGATGAAAATTTTTTAAGCAAACCACATTTTTTAAGCGTTACCTCATGAGGTGACACTTGCAGATGCCTTTCTGTAAATCTGATTGCATTCTGCTGAAAAGGCTGACTCAGTATGAAAATTTGGTTGGTCAACATCTGTGTTTCCGTTCCATAATCAAAAAGTGATTTTCACAAAATTGTGTTTTGCAGGTCTTCAATAAGGTTCATTTTTATGTACAAAGTAAAGCTAAGTAGTGAGATTGTATCACACACTCACACTTATTAAGGAACCAAGAACGCTTTTCTTTGAACTACCAATGAATGCAAAGAATACACTCAGCTGCAAATGGGACTATTACAGTTTCACACCGCTAGATAAGGTTTGGTAGGGTTTTGGTAGGGTTTAGTAGGGTTTTGGTAGGGTTCAATTAGGATCAGTTAAGGCACACGTGTGATTCTGTAACTGCACCCCGCAAACTGCTGACATATTGCTGCATCTCCAAGCCATCACATTAGGGCGGTTACAGAAAATTTTTTGGCACAGAACCACGCAAAGAAGCCATTTTCATTCATTATTTCCAATTTGAATCCAATTTTGATAAATGGCGTGTTCGTCACATTCCATTTGCCAATTAAATAAATTAATAGACATTGGCTTTTGAATTTCTCAACTTATTCAAAGCTTTTTTGTCTCATAGCAAGTGTTATAATGCAGTAGGGTTGCAATGTGGCAAAGTACAACCTCTAACACTGGACCCACATTTAAAAACAAAGGCAGTGGAGGATAGTTTTCTTGCATTATATACTGCCAAGAACAATGACAGGGCATGCAACAAAACCGTAGAGGGTAAATTTGATCCTTGGGTCTATGTCAAAAGTATTGTTCTGTTCATTATCCATTGAAGCAGTGAGCAAGTTTTCATTAAGGTGGAGAATGAATATGAACAAACTGTATTTTGCCCTTCTCTAATATGTCATCAGAAACCTATCAAAACTAGTACTTGATGAAATGCACCTTGAAGATCAGCACTTTTTAATGAAAATTGTTTATATATTGCTGCAACTGTGAAAAAGTGATTTGCTCTTAACCAGAAAAGCCTGCACTGCATACACCAGGAACATTTCACTGCCAAAATAATCTTGCACATTTGGGAAAAATCCTTTTGCTCTCAAGAGAAATCCATCAAAATCTTGTTTTGTTCTGAAAAAATCTTGAAGGTTTTTCAATTGAGAAAAATACCCCTTGCAGCCACAAGGTCGGCATGTGCTCTTTCCTCTTTGCTATAGAAATTTGAGGCTTCCTCCCTCAGCTGTGTTAAGCTTTGTCATGTACTAGCGTTCTTTGGACATACCTAATAGGCCCCTTTAATCATTCAAATATGTAGCTTGTAAACTGTATGGCAAACATTCTTCACTCCCAAAAGATTGAAGCCATAGGTATAAGAGAACAGAGGGAAAGACTATCGTAACTCATTTCTTATCCTTTCTGGAGATACAATTTAGCTGTCACTGTATAGGTTGGAGTTTGATAATGGCAATAAGCTAAGATGCTTGAAAATCTACTTGCCAAATGGACCAAAAGACAAAATGTTTATAATGTGTTTTGTAACATATGTTACAGGCAGAAGAAGATGACTTAAGTAAGTTTGCCTTACTGGAATAGCAAGAATGGCTCATGTGGTTGCCAGAGTCTTCTCAAAGGGAAAGTATGTCCTGGTTGGCACAGGAATAACAGTGCCTGGAACATTACTGTTCAAAGAGAAACCTTTCTGTCAAAATGATACTTCTCAAGGGAATGTTGAAAATATTGGCATTCATTTATCCAGCTACCTCAAGGCAGCAGCATTATCTATTGATGGCATCAGGGAAAAGGTTGATAATACTGGTCTTGTGAGATTTGGAAGAGCAGCTTTTGCAGTAAGTTATGATTATTATGTGATTAAAGCCTAATTTTCTCATATACATGACAGGCCTTGCACACATTGGTTTTCCTGCCTAAGAATTCTTATTTAGCAGAATCTGCAGTCTTTCATATTGCCTTTATCATTATATATGTAAAGAATTCTTGTCATATTAATATGAGCAAGGCCTTTTCTGTAGCCACAAACCATTTTAAAAGGATTACTGTAAAACATAACTAAAGTAAATGTTGAAAGTAAAACTTCAATTATTGTTGAATCTGATTGGCTCTTCGTGATTAAGGAGGAGACAGTGTAAGAAGTCCTAGTTTTGAAGCTCTTTTGTTCAGAGCTTTCATGTTCAGACATTCAGGCCCCGTTCACACGGGAACGCTATCGTTCCATTCCATCTTTGTTCCAGTTTCTGGAACGCAAAAATAGACTGTTCACATGGGAACGGAATGATTGCGTATTGATTTTTGTTTCTGTTCACACGGGAACGCAATCGTTCCGTTCCACAGTTTTTTCTTCAGTCCTTGCCATTTTTCTCAGTAACAACTACATCCACGCATGCGCTTAGGGAAACAAATCTTATCGTTCCGTTTTTTGGATCAGTTTTGACCTCATTGCCTGTTCACACAGGAACGGAACGGAATGATTGCGTATCGTTCCACTTTTCGTATCACTTTTTTCATCGTGCCACTTTTTGGAACGGAACGATGTTATTTCAAGTGTTCCCGTGTGAATGCAACCCCTGAGCTTTCCACTTTTGGGAACGGAACGATATGGAACAGAACGATTGCATTCCCATGTGAACGGGGCCTCAGGCGCAAAACCAAAAACTCATGTGAACTGTGAGGGACACACAAAAGAAATATCAAATGGCAACAAATGTATGTGTCATACTTCCCAAGACCTATTGAGTGAGGCACAGACAAACACCTATTAGTGAGCACATACTGCTTGAGAAGTCTGACAATTAAAAAACATGAATCCCTCGGAAAAAATGGCTGAAAACAGAGACTTTTAAACTTGGGTGGAATGAGCAAACAAATTAAATCAACTGCATACTAATGAAATTAGCATCAGGGAATTACAAGGTATGAATTTTTCAACAAAGTTTTCCTGTATGAATTCCCAAATGGGACGTCACTCTCTTCTGGGGAAATATTTTGTCAGCGGCACTCAATCAATAACTCCGCCAAACAAACACATTTAGGCATGTGTCTACGTGCTGGCTTGCTATCGCACACCCTCCTCCCCACTGAAGGCCCTGATTGTCACAATCTCCATCTTGAAGACAAATCCAATATGATGTGAATGTTGTGGCACAATCAGTTTAAAGCAGTTTGGCTGTGCTGTGCAAAGGCTGTTCTCTGGTTTGAGGATGATCTCTGCCTATTTAACTAAAAAACTACAGTAATGTTATTATAGCTTACTGTACTTTGCAAAGGATCTTGAGCCTTGTAGGTTTTGAAATCAACCCATCAACATTTTTGAAAATCTTACTTTGTAGGTTTTGTCTGTCATCATCGACTACAAATATCTATTTTGGAAATTTGACCCAGCAACAGAAGTGTTTAAAACTGAAAAATCAAAAGTGAGTACCTGCTTTGACGTACAGTGCATTTACTTTGTGTTAAGAATATTTCCATACAGTTATGCCTTGATTTAAGAAAGGCTACAAATGTTCAATGTCATGTACAAATTGACCATTATAATCTTTTTTAATTTCTGTTTATTTTAGTTGATCCTAGATTTTAAGTTGACCTTTAGAGTCAACTAGGTTATAGAGCCTTTCAGACTGAAAACATTATGTTTAAAGGAGATATTTTGTCTCATATTATGGTGGTCATAGTGGGTTTCAAATCCCTTGAAACACCATGATATTTTCAAAGAGCCAAAAAGCCCCTAGCTCAAGCTCAAACCATTTAATGAAGCTCCATGTTGCAGATGATTGCTGTGATCATTACAAGTTCTTTGCCCCTAGCAAGCCATTTATTTGAAAAATGATATGTTCATACTGTAGATAGTAGGTAGCATTTTCAGTGAAGCATTCTCTCATGGTTGCTGCAAAGTAAGGGAATAGCCCCAATGAATAGAAAATGAATGTAGTGCCAAAGCCCAGTTTTACAGAATGTCAAATGCAATTTTTTTCATTTTAGCAAAAAGTTATTTTTATTTCAGTGTCACCTGAGATCTGCCTTAAAGCTCAGAGATCTGTGCTGTGTAAATGGTGGAATCTTCATTAAAGTCGGTCAGCATATCGGTGCATTGGATTATTTGTTACCTGCAGAATATGTCAAAACGATGAAGGTTCTGCACACCGATGCACCGCAGAGTTCTTTTCAAGATGTCATCGAAGTTGTAGAGCAAGAATGCGGAGCAAAGTTTGCTGATATGTTTGCTAGTTTTTCTGAGAAGCCTGTTGGGTCAGCGTCACTTGCACAGGTTTGTTTCTGAAATCAAAAGTTTTAAATGGCCTTGAATAAAAGACTCATCGTATTAAACCCATAATTGCCACAAAACACCGTAAGCTGTAGAAAGAAGACTGTTAACTCAACAACCAAATACACTTGTAACTAGAGAGAAGACTGTTGAATCCTGCTAGAGAAAAAATGAATGTATCTTAAACCCAGAAAGGAAAAAAATAGATTGGTAAATGCAATAAAGAACAATGTTGAATAACAAATCCGCGGTTCGTCGCATTCTATTCAGTTCGGTTCATGCGAAGAACAAATTAACTCTACTAACAGGCCGCTTTTACGTGCTTTTGCACCAGACGAATTAAAGAAAGTCTAAAATCACACGTTAGTATGACCCAGGCCACCGACAGATCGAAGCCTTAGGCGACTAATCAAAACAACTGCAACCCGAAAACAAGTCCTTTCTGTCGGCAGATGGGAGGGGGGTCTCGAAGTTTAATAAACACTGCTTCTAAAACCCTTAAACGGGAGGCAGACCTTTCCCTATCTAAAATTCAGAAACAATCGTCGCTGTAGTTACTCTCACATTTATTACTTCTGGGTAAATGGGTACCAATCACAGAATCACTTCCTGCTGTTGAAAAAAAGTTGAAAAGATAGTTGAAAAATTAAAGAAAAACAGTCATTGGTCTCTGTAGAATGTCAGGCAAATCTGAAATTTTGCCATTGTTGTTTATGAGTTCAAGGCCAAAGATCGGACCTTCAAGAACAGCCGAAAACATTTGTAGAGTAACTTGGTAAAACTGTTTTTGGCCATGGAACAACGATTGCTTTGCAAAATAATGCAAACTAGATATCACTCAAAAGAGTTTAGCGTGAGGAATTGGATTCATGAATTTCGTAATACTTGAGAGATCCAATACCGTTCTCAAATCTATTTTAAACAAACATAGCGCCCAAACCTTTAAAAATGTGGGTGTAAAGCTCTATTACATTCTTTGAATTAAAGTTCTTGAAAGGAAGTTTGGATAATTTGCTGTAAATGTATCGTAGCAATGTTTTTATATATCGATCTGTTTCAAAAGGACGGCATTTACCAATCTACCAATTTACCAGGCTATGACATCATTCAGTTTCTAAATCCTTAACCAGAAGAACTACAGACTCCTGCTTGCGACCATCACATATTTGGTAGGCCTTCACAAATTATGCGTTTCTTGATGATTGTATCAATTGCCTGGAGCAATTTAAGATTTACGATGATTTTGATTTTTCAAAATTTTCGATGAATTTTTTAAAAACATTATCAACATGCCGCCATTTTGAAAATAATCAAGATATTAAAAGATTGCAACGGTAGATTTACAGCAAAAACCCAGAGTTCCTTTCAAGTCGTTCATTGCAAAGTGAAATGTGATTCTGTTTTACTCCAACCTTTTTAAGGATATAAGAGCCCTATGCAATTTCAAGTTTTAGATTTTTTAAAGTTCTATGATCCAAAGCAATTTTACTGTACATATCTAGCTTTGGTTGTATTTATAAAGGGGTATATAATAACCTCAAGAAAAACGAATGCCACCTGGGTACACAAAATGAATTAGAGAACATAACTCATGTAACTTTATTTGTATCGAGAAAGATGAGTGTAAACTCGAGTGTAACCAAATGACTTATCATCCGTGCCTACAATGGCAAGTTGTTGCTGTGTGCATCTTGTTCTTTGTAGATGCTTGCAGCGACGAGTAGTGAGTCACTGCTGATATGACTAAAAATACGTAACACCTGTCAACTCCCCTTTTCCTATGAAATTTACACCCTACACATGGTGTGGCAGATGAAGTATCTTTCTCACACACTAATCCATAACATAACTTTACTCATACCCCCAGCTGTCTCTTAGTCAAAATATAGCCCCAAGGGACCATGAGCAACACAACATATCTTTTTTTTAGGTTACTAGCCCCTCCCGTCTACAATATATTCCAAAACACTGTGCTCCTTTTTGAGATTAACACTTGGGTGTTTTCGACACATTGAGTTATTCTTAACGTGTAATGCATACTGCAGACGTTCAAATATGGTACGACGGGGTACCAATTCCCCCTGATGGGTATTTTAGGCTGCTTTCACCACACAATGGGGTAAGACTGCGTCAAGTGAGTTGCTTTGTATGTTATTATAGAACCAAACTTTTATAACGGTAAAAATTTGAAATCTGCATCTTTTAAAGTGACATTGTGGCCTTTTCTGAAATATTAATACATGTTTTTAATTTAAATGAGTGAATTTTCCTCGTATCAGCGTATTTTTGGCAAGCATTTGGGCTGTTCACTTTACCCCTTAAAGTGTTTGTGCAAGGCTATAAGCCTGCATTTGCACAGAGCAAAAAAATCTAAAAATAATCCATTGAAATTGATAGCTCACACGTGTTGTTAATAATCGATAGCTAAAGAAACAATTCTGTGTTTGCGTATGTTCTTTGTTCTATTTATAGAGAAGCCTATTTACCATTGCACAATCCCTTTAAAACGAGGTTAAAGTGAACCAGTAAAATCATGGTCAAAACTCGGCTGGTGTTTTATCGACTTTAAACTGCTTTGGTGATAATTCTATGTATCTTTAAGGTAGACAGTAGTTCATACAGGACCGAGCAAAGATTTTTGACGCCTCAAGAGAAACTTTGGAATTGGCGACTCGAAATTTTCATAATATGAACGAAAATTGAAGAAAACATTTCAATCTTTGTGTTTTTTTATGTCCTGTAACCTACGGCATTTCTTGACTATAAAATTTTGTCCAGAGTCGTGCTCTTCCTCGTTTTTTCGAGGAATAATGGCGAAATGAATGATCAGCCTGGTAAAAACCTTGCAGAGAACTAGTCCTAGATAATATTCTGCATTTTATGAGACTTAAAGATTTTAAATCTTTCTCCTTTTTTGAAGATTTTCCTCGGAGACTTTTAAAGACTTTTTTAAAGACTTGTGAGATTTCAAAAACTTTCGACCTTTTAAATTACCTGAGAGTTTTGAAATTTTCAAAAATTTTCGCGATTCTCAAACATTTTTGGCATTTTGCAATATTTTGAAGGGCCTTGCAAGAATTTAGCAATTTGGAGTCTTTTAGTATTTGTTGGGGGAGATTTCGGGGATTTTCTTTGGGATTTTTGAGATTTTTAAGATTGTTCTAGGTTTTTTTAAATTTTTGTGTCTTTATAGGATTTTTACGAAAACCTACTATATGAGATTTATTCAGTGATATGCCCCTTAAGGTTTGTTGCGGCTTGTCAAAAGTGAAAAGTCTTAGTCATTTTCGACTATTGCCATTTTCGTTTTCAATTTAAAGGGCATTCTGCGAAAATCAAATGCATGCAAAGGTTTATGTCGTTATCCCGATCGAAAAGCAAATTTTTTCAGCCCTCAGAAATCGTTTTCCTTTCTTCGATCGCACTTCTCAAAGGCAAGATATGGAGAAAAACCTTGGACCGATTTCAATTTTAATACCCTACTATTTTTGTGCTTCGTTGTTGGCGAACAAAGGTTGCAAATTTACGTTATTGCCCGCCGGTTAGTCGTCGGCGAGCATTGATGGGTTTGTTGCGTGTCGCTCTTAGATTTGAGTTTACCAAGAGAAATGATCGGCTTTAACGACAATTGTCGGTATCTGTCTCGGAATCAAATGCGAGGTTATGTCTTAGTTCTCGGTCTGTCGTTTGTGGCCGATTTAAGCTTTATTTAAGGTGGAGAAATATCGGGAAATGTTGATAATGATATGAATGTTCGTTTTATGTGCAAACGACGCAGTTCGCCGATATCCTGTTTTTTCCCGCTGAATGCCCCTTTAAAGCCCATTTTCGATAAGCTTGGGTCGTATAGAAATGTATTTTTTTACTGATAATTTTGTATCTGGCTGTAGTTCTTTGAATGAAATTGCATTGAATTGAAAATTGAATTATCATTCTAGGTTCACAGAGCTGAGTTGAAAGATGGCAGGGTAGTTGCTTTGAAAGTGCAGCATAAGAATGTCCAAGCACATTCGTTGGTCGATACTGCAACCCTGGAGGTAAACTTCTTCAAATATCATATATTGTGCTTTACTCGTGTGTTGAGTTGTGAATTGCGAACCAAGATCTGTCTCCAGTTAGATTTCACATGAGATTTGTGATGACGCAAAATTGCTCTAATTTTAGACATCTAATGTTTGACATCTAATTTTAGACAGAATTTAGTTCTGTATTACGAGTTGGTTTTAGTTTTACGAGTTGCTATGAGTTACGACTGGATTATCATATTCGCAGACTTTGGGGGAAGGGGGTGGGATTCTTGTAGCCTGAACCTTCTTGGAGAATCTTTTTAGGGTCAGCCGCATCTGGCAGCTGCAAAGAGACAGGACACTATTACTTTTTAGGCTCCTTAAAAGTGGAGCCTTCATTGAACATCATGCGTTCTTCTGGAAAAGTTAAGATGTTTGATCATTCACTATATCGCTGTCATACTTTGTCCCCGGTGTTAATTTGCGTTTCATGAGTCGGAAGCCGATTCACTTCGAGGCATATTTGACAGCAAGCTACTTGTATTGCAGGAGTATCTCCTGTTTTTACAAGCAACGAGTAATTTACTGGCCAGTTAACATTAAATTACGGTGATTTCACGAAATTTTTTTGCTTCCCTTGTATCAGACGATACTTGGATATGACAACGTGGACCTGCCCAAGTCTCTTCCATGGACCCAAACCCAACAAACCCAAAACCTCAGAAGCCTAAATACCTGTAAGCATAGTGACCTCTGTGAAGGAGAGAGGGGGAAGTGAGCTGGCCTGATAAAAGTGTGTGAGCGCACGAGCGCCACTGGCTGGCACAAGATATCATTGAACGTTAGTCGCTGGCATCTTTACTCCACTAAAGGAGATCTGATCGCAGGCACATTTTGCCGAACATGTTGCTCAGTGGCACAAAATGTCCTTGTTGAGGACTGACAGTGGACAGACTTGTACTATTGTCAGCTGGAAACGAATTCCCCGTGATAAAGCCCTTTAATGTGGGCAGAATTTCACCGAGCAACTTTTACTGGTAGTAGTCATGCAATTTTTGCTGTTAACAAAGAGATGATAAGAGTTTTCAAGCAGTTTTCCTCATTAGTTATTCATGAGGCTAGCAACAATAAAAGTATCTCCTGCTTTCCTTTTCTCCTTCACAGAAGTACCGCTTCTCGTTTCCCTCTCTCCTTTGCAGAGGCTAGTTTAGTGTTGTGAGTTTTAGAGTTTTTGGTACATAGGAGACTCGTTGGTAAGTTCAATGACAAGGCTAAATGAATAGATATCCCTCTCTTTTTCCCATAGTTTC
Organism: Aurelia sp. 4 Dawson et al 2005; assembly: GCA_964019985.1. NCBI lineage: Eukaryota > Metazoa > Cnidaria > Scyphozoa > Semaeostomeae > Ulmaridae > Aurelia > Aurelia sp. 4 Dawson et al 2005. The sequence continues at coordinate 2,105,127 of OZ026494.1, read as the reverse complement.
TCGTGTCAGTCGTCAAAAAACTTTTTCCAGACTTCCAATTCTCATGGTTGATTGAAGAGATAAAAAGAAATCTCCCCTTGGAATTAGATTTTTTCAATGAAGGACAAAATTGTGAAAGGCTTGGTAGAATGGTTAGCAAATTCCCGTATTTAAAGGTGAGTTGATTTGGTTTTTAAATTCTGCTTGTGCTAGAGTATTCAAAAATTATGTTCAATAATGGAATAGACGATTTCGCTTAAGATGATGAGGAGGAATTTGTTGCAAGATTTATTGCGTTCTTTATTCGAATTCCTTTTGAACAAAATGGAATAGAATCCTATGGAATCGAATCTCTGTGATAGGCCCTCTAGCTATTCTAGAAAAGAACCTGTATCGAGTGTTATTTTTAAGCATTTTTATACACGAGGTTCAATCGAGTGGCGTTACAGCTTCTTTCACTATTATGTGCATTCGAGAATTCTACAGAATGTAGCGAGATATCGTTCGATTCTGATTCTTTTCAGAATAGCTAAAAGGTCTTTTGTTATATTTTAGAGTTATTGAAGATTCGTAATTAGAACGCAGTGCATCTTTGTAAAAGTTCTTGATTGATTGATTGATTGTTGAAATATTTGATTCTTGTAATGATGTAATATGTCATTTAGGTACCGAAGATTCACTGGGATCTAACAACGAAAAGGCTTCTTGCGATGGAATTTTGTGAAGGAGGTCGAGTTGATGATATTAAATACATTGAAAAGATTGGAATATCAAGAGCTGAGGTAAGTGCTCTGTGATTTATGCTCAATCCAATCTTTGCCACTAGGCTGGGTTTCCAAAAAGATGGATCTTGTTAGATAGAAAAATAGGTCCATTGTTTGAAAAATTGCAGGGGATTATCTTTGCAACCAATATGTAAAATTTTGATTGCATCATCGAACCGACACTTTAACTTAATTTTTAAGACATTTCTAATAATTTTAGGCATGTTATTTCCATCTCAAATCAGGAGTTACCCATAAATTTAAATTTTTAATTTATCTTACCCTAAAAAAGTAAAAGATGGGCTGTGCACTATCAGGTGGATGTTGACTTTTGGTGCTCGTCATTGACGAGAAACAGTTTCTGTATTATCGAGGCCTCGTTTACACGATATCATTTTTATTTCATACCGGATTGGGGTTATGTTTACACGAGAACGCTTCGCTGTGCACTGTAATGACTTTACTGTTAGTTGTTTCCATCCACTGCGCATTTTGCGCGGCATCCCAATTGAATGGGAGGCTCGTGGACTTGATATTGAGGTTGCGTATTGAGTTGATATTGGATCCGACCATTTACAGTACACGATATTGGATTGGTTCCATACCACTTTCAGGGCACTTTTATTTGAAAACACGAAATGGTATGAGGCGTATCGGATCGGTGTGTTATCGTTTAAGTAAGAAGCCAGTTCGATATGAAACCAATCCGATATGAAATGAAAACAGTATCGTGTAAATTAATAAGAAGCAAATTAATTCTCAAGAGTTTTTTATAGATATCGAATTGATAATGTTTTCATCTGTTTTGTATTAAATTCGAAAGAGCTGGTGTCTAAATGTCGAGTGCTGTATTCTCAATTATTGATGAATTTCGAAAGTAACACTTCTCGGTTTAGTTTAGTTTTAACGTTCCTGCGGAAGGACGGCGAAATGTTTTGCTTGGTCAGGCCTCCGAGGAGGTCACTCGTTCACAGTTTGACGTCACACAGCCGAGCTTAACTTCAGTTATTTGATGGAATCGTTGTAACCGGCTAGGCCACTCATTTACACTATCGTTTTTGGCCGAATACTACGGCCAAAAAGAACAACACTTTGCGCAGTTGGTGAACAAACTAGATGGAACTACTTCAAGAATAACAAAACTTACGGTCTTGATAATTGTTATAATTTTTGTCAAAGCCAAACTAGCTTCCGTTCTTTTATAAGCATTATATCTTTCATCGTTTTACAGTTATCAAGCAAACTTGGTCGGCTATACAGTGAGATGATATTCGTGAATGGCTACATACACTGCGATCCACACCCTGGCAATATTTTAGTTCGCAAAAACGAGAATGGAGAGGCTGAAATTATCATGCTTGACCATGGCCTTTATCAGGTATGTCTTTTAAACAAGTTTCCATACGCCAAACGTTTTGCAGCTATAGAACATTTGCGAAGGCGCTATTTGCGTTGCATCTCGGGATTGCTTGGAAGTTGTGAGCAAAGATTTGAATGATGCGATGCTACCGAGTGATCAAAAACAAACTTTACGTGCATGTTATAAGCTCAACAAGGTATTGTCATACAGCAGAAAGGCTCAGCCATCTTTAGGGGTGTTGCTTTATCGACTATGTATGTATGTATGTATGTATGTATGTATGTATGTATGTATGTATGTATGTATGTATGTATGTATGTATGTATGTATGTATGTATGTATGTATGTATGTATGTATGTATGTATGTATGTATGTATGTATGTATGAATTTGCCACTTAAAAAGAATATTTGCAAGTTATCATAATGAATATAAGAAAATGGATACAATGTAATACAATATAAACTATAAACTGTAAAAACGTAAAAAGGAAATCATCCCTAATTACAGTTGCAGGGATAGCATCAAAGGGTCAAGCTGACCTTATTTCCATAATAGTCCCCTTAGATGTGTTGGTATAATAGAAATGATGATAAGGTATGCCTATTGTCCGAAAAAATAGTTTCATAAAATGAAAATTTATTCAATTCTCGGACTATCCCCTCGATTTCCAATCGATGTTTTGGCTGGAAAGTGAAATGCATTTAGCTGTGTTATCTTGGGCACAACAGATGTTTGAAGTTAACAGTAATTAATAAGACTAGTAACTTGTAAATTACAACATGCGGCCGGGTAGCAGAATCATAGTATTGTTGGATATAAAACGATTTCGAATCAGGAAAGATTGTCCCCAGAAGTGTAGACTTGCCCTAAGTCTTTCAGGTAGACTTATTACCGATGACGAAATAAACTTGGGACAAGTCTAGTGCTGTTTCGCTACAAGGGGCTCCTTCAACTGGATTGCCTCTGCGGAGGATTTGAAATGATGGAACGAACATTTGAAAGAGACAAACAATTTGCCTTGAGTACTTTGACCGTGCAACCATGGAAATGAATTACACTGTTATTCAAATTTGTTTTCATTGACTGGCGTTGAAAGGAAGGAATCTATAAGAGGAAGTTAATTTTAGGACGCATCTCAAAGCAAGTTTAACGAGTGTTTGTGACTTTGCAATGCTTGGAAATTGGAAGGTGGACATCTCGAGCTTGTTACGTTCTACAGAAAGAATTTTACAGTTGGTGTGACGTAACAAACTGTTTTGGTGGAGAGTTTGCTTCTTATATTGAACCAATGTGGAATTTAGCTTTGATCCCGAGGAACTGAAGCTTGAAAGTGAGTTTTTTTGGCTTCTTGTGTTATCCACTGATGTCGAGCACAGTTTTGCATCTCTGGAACTTTTGGATCTTTCTTGTTGTTTACCAGGTCCCATAAAAGCTTCCACCTTCCACATCGGAAATTTCCAAGTATTTGTTCGTAACTTGAAATGAAATCTCGAACTCCAGCCCCTTTCCAACTTCACTGCAAAGTCACTGCAATATTCCCTTCATCAATCGAAGTCGCTGTGTTGTTGGTTATTCTTTTCTTCGAGTCAGCCAATGAAAACCCTACTAATTGTTAGGCCGGCCAATGATAACCTACTCATTCTTCCCTTCCACCAATCACATAAAGTCGTAGCATGTGACTGCCATTGTTTTAACAATTGACTAATTAGCAAGGTATGCGCTCAAATCTCAAATTCACTCAGCTACACACAGATTAGTAAGCGACCTTCGGCCGCAATAAAAATTAAACAGATTTGATGACGTCTTGTCATACATATTTACGCTGTGTATTAGATTCAGTCAGCTCAGGCCTAAATTAAGAAATCTGGTTTATAAGAGACCACTATCAAACAACAATTTGATTAGCTTGCTCAATTAGCCATATTGTGCAGAACATTCTTAGGGACAGGGTCTCCTGGCTTAGTTAATTTATTAACCTCATATGTTTACAGATTTGCAATTCATTTGACCATGTGTTGTCAACAATCTTCATATGAAATATTAAAGTTTTTTTAACTTCCGTTTTGGCTTATTCAAAATATAAAGACACTCACATAAATAGATCTTGGTTCTCACCATGTTTGAAAACGAAAGTGAATCATAGAAATTTTTCCCGTGATGAAGATAAATAGATATGTTTACAAATACAATGGGGAAGATGTGAGTAGGTCCCACGTTGTTTTTTAAACTAAAAATGAGTATTAGACAATCTATCGTGAAGAAAATCTACATAGTTAGAAGCTGTCTCTTGTCAAGTCATAGACTTGCTTCAAGCCTGTTCCTGGGGATATCAGCAGTCAGCACTAAGGAAAATAGTTGCCTCTGCGGGGGCGTAGACTACGAAGAGGCCTCTTCTTAGTTTACGCCCCCGCAGAGGTAGCTATGTTCCTTTGTGCTGATATTCCATGGAATAGACTTGGAGCAAGTCTAGCCAAGTCAAAGATATAGTCTATTGAGTTGACAACTTTGACGCGTGTGCTGCTCATTGTGTGGTTAGAGAAATGAGAGGTGTTTGGACATTTCTTTAGCCTTTTTATAACGCTTAATCTATATAGCCAATTCGGTTCCCTTTGCAGACTCCTTCCAAAGCTTCATTTCCATCAATGCATAGAAAATAAGGATTTTGCCAGTGAAAAGTCATATGTGCAACAGAAATAACGAGGGCTAGTTCAACGACGTTTCTTCTGTAGAGTGTTTTACGTGTAGTTTGTGGGGAGAAACCGGGCTTATTCAGTTGAGGAACATAGCGAAATCTTTCAATAAGCTACCTTTTGCCATTTGAAAACGTTTCGGGAAAGTTTTTTCTACTAGCTTTGCGCTGTGATCCAGAACTGGAAAATAAGTGAAATAAACTAGAAAAATGCAGTTTTGAATATCACATTCTTTTTACACCATCTTTATCGAGCACACCCTGGGGGTCAATGTAATGAGATATTTCAAATCAATAATAAAGGGAAAAAGTTATTTCAAATCGGTCAAGGGACCGTCAAGGTATTGATATTTCAACTTTGGCCTAATTTATTTGTTTTTTTACATTACCGTTTCCGGAATAGTGCTGTTTTGAGCGCAGTTTTTAAATCCTCGTTTCTCCGTCTGGGAAAGTCCGAAATTCTTCATTTTTGTCTCACTTGAAACTGTTGCTCATGCACTTCAAAGTAATTTCAAGACATGCTTTAATTTCTTCATTTTTAATACTTTTGAAAGCAATTTCATAATGGCGTGTTTTCGAGAAACTGATGGGCTTGAAAAGTTCCCTTGAAGAATCTTCATTGCTAGTTTTCTGTCAGGAACATATTTTTTAGATTAACTACAGTCTTTTGGAGCAGTGACCTCCGTTTTTCATGAATAGTAAATGAAATAATGTTCACAATTTATAGGATTTATGACTTTATTGACTATAATTTTAACGACAGGATGAAAATCAATCAAAAACAAGGATATTAAAAACTAGCCGTTCTTCGTCAACCGACATCACAAAAGCAAAGACACAATAAATAAATGACAATTTTTGACAATTAATGTTAATACAATTATACTTTCAAAGAAAAACTGTTATTCTAGATATCACATATCGTTTCTTACATAAGTTTATCAAGAAAACCTTGATAGGGTGTCTGTTTTAGCCATCAATATTTCAAAGGTCGGTTTTAATTCGTGCAGGTGCTCATATTTATAGTTTAAGCTTCAACCCCATGCGGTAAGTTAATTAGATTGGTCTCTATTGCAGTCTCTAACTTTTTTCAAAATGATAAAATTACACTTGGCATCTTTCACTTGAATTCTAGGCACTGTTCTTTTTTGAAAAACTTTGAAATGAAATGTTTAAAATGTTATTGCCCTGTTCTTTTAAGTTAATTACGCCAATGAAACTTTAGGTTATCCCTCATAATTCCAGAGAGATGGATATCAAAATTCTGGTAGTTTTGAAGGTGTGATGTTATGAAATTGCTGGGTCGTAAACCATAATAGCTGCAGTTAGTGCCTTCAAAACTGAGGCCCACTGCTCAATTTTTGTTATGGTACGTTTCTCTTGCATCAAAGCTACCCGTTCACATTACTGCGTTTTTGCAAAAAACGGAGGGAGGGAAAACATCCGTTTTTGTGCGTTCACATTGATCTGCCTGATAACAAATACGGTTCAAAAGCTACCCATTTTCTGCGTTCACATTGCTCCGGTTTTGTGAAGCTCATTGTTGGACATTGGAGCGTTTTCAGAAACCTCCATTTTCGTGCGTTTACATTGATCATTTGCGTTTTCAAAAACCTCCGTTTTTATGGCATTTTGCGCGGATCAATGTGAACACTCTCCGTTTTTGCACAACAACCGAGCAGAGTGAACGGGGCCTAAGTATTTTTTTGGTGGTGTTGAATTTCATTAGTCTGTTTAGAATTTATGGTTGTCAAAACCGAGGGGCAAATCACTTCTCAATATAGCGTACGTGATTTTTGTGATTTTGAAATCACATGATTTTTTTCTGTGATTTTTCTGCGATTTTAGTGCTTTTTAGTGACTTTTTTTCGTGCGATTTGTCAGTAAGCTTTCAGTGATTTGTGATTTTTGGTGCTTTCTGTATGTGATTTTTTTGTGATTTTGTGATTTTTGGTATGTGATTTTTTTGTGATTTTGTGATTTTTGGTATGTGATTTTTTTTGTGATTTCAAGGGAGGTGTACGAAAAAGAATCAGTGATTTGCCCCTCGGTCAAAACCTAAGACTTTGTTCACATGATGCCGCCGGTGTATTTTGAAAACAATGGAAATATGACGGATAGGAACCTCTTTACATGAAAATTGCACTTTTGTTAACCGGCGGGTTTTGAAAACGGCAGATTTTTGAGAATGATTCTCTAACCGACACATTTTGAAAACGGTATCGTGTGAGGTCTCGAAAACTGATGAAAACGGAACATTTTTCCGGTGCAGGTACATTTCTTCTTCGCCTCCTCTCCACATCGAGGCTCACTGTACTTGCACAGTTTATTACTTTCTGACAGGAGATCGCTTCCGATCACGGGGGTTTCTTGGCTAAATTTCGGGTAGGGGTGTGCCGCCTACGGTTTCAAAATGGCACCATTTTCAAGACCAATCTCTTTTAAAAATGATACCATTGGCTAGACTAATTTCTACATCAAAAGTGGTATGATTTGGCATTTTCTAGCCATAACTTGCAAAATTTTTGCATTCTCTGGACCAAAATTTGAAAAATTTGGGTTTCTTTACAGAAATTACGGAAGTTTGACATTCCTTTGACCTAAAGTTCCAAAAAGCATACCCTTGCCCTGACTAGAATCGACCAGAATTGCCAAAAAGCATACCATTGGCTAAGAAAGAAAGCTTGAAAAAGTATACCCTTGCGGGCGGCACATTGGTACCTTTACTATGGAAGAACCCCCCCATGCTTCCAATGTCCTATCAGAAAGTAATGTACTGTGCAAGCACAATGATCTCGATGCGGAGAGGAAGAGAGGGAGAACTCCAATCGGAGCTCACCGAGGCTCCTCCAGCCCTTGAGGAGATTGCAAGGAGCCTTTTAAATCGTCAGAGTTCTCACTGTTTTTAATTTCAACACGTCTTCTCCTACATCCTTTCATAAAACATATATCAGTGCCTTTTCTGCTTTTCTCAAATGTTCCCTCAGCGGGTGATCGAGCAAAAACGCTATCTGTAACTATGAGCTTAATTTCAGCATGGTAGTAGATTTGAAAATTTTTCTGTAATGGCTGGTGGTTTTTTTGTCTCAGTTGCTGCTTGTTCACCTCCAAGCTCAATTGAATTTCCGCGCATTAGTTCGGATTTAGCTTGTGACCCATCCGAATGCTGCGAGCTGTTTAGAATTTCTATGATGACCTAGGTTTGCTGCAAGTTCTTTTTATAAAGCTGCATTGCCAACGGAAGGACTATTGGGTCAGTTCTGAGATGTTTCCTTTCCTACGTCATGACTTCGTTCTTTCAAGGGAATATTAGATAAGTTCTCTTCCCGACCTGGGAGATTTCGACTGTTCAACTGTTTTGGAGCAATCTTTCTCAGCTGTGTTGGAGTTCTGAGGAACGACCTCCGAAAAACGTATGTCGTTGTGCAGAAATATGGTGGGAAATTGTCAGAAAATTCGACAGCGAATGTGAAAGTTTTATAAGTAGTAAGTAGTTTTTGCTCTCGCGCAGTCAAACATGACGTATTTTAGTTCATGACCTGTGTGATATAAAGATTGAAACATTTGATGATTTTAGGTCATCTTTGTGATGCGGTGAAACCTCTCAAGTTAAACCTGATTTTCATTTAGTCTTAAGCGGTGGGGACGGTGGTGAGACAGTGTTGTATCATTGCCGAGACAGTGCTGCGACGTTATCAGTTTTAATTGAATTACTTTCTTACGGTTGCTCTACCATGGTTGTGAGTTCACGGGCTGTAGGAAACGGTGAATGTAAAAGAAAGATTTACGTATTATAAATCGACTTATTCTTATTCCTATTCTAACTCATCATTTTGTGCGCGATATATCGACCATTTTCCTTCTGTTTCACTTCTCCTGCAAAGGCGCCACTTTGATCCCCATGCATGGCGGCAGATTTACATCAGCTCAAGTGCGCAAGAGAAATTATGCCAATCAAGTGCGGTTAAATCAAATGAAAAAGGAGAATTAAAATCCTGTCTTCGAGGAGTTTCCGTTTGAGTGGCATAATTCTACAGGGCCCTTGATCTGCCACCACGCGCGAGGATTAGAATTGCGCTTTCGCAAGAGAGGTATAAACAGAAGGAAAACAAGTCATATATCGCGTAAGAAATGATAAATTAGGATAGGAATAATTCTATTTATAAATCGTAAATCATTTTTGAATTAAACGTTTCCTACAGCCCGTGCTTGATTCAGTTTTCAATCTATTTGTACAAGACAGAGTTCACTCGAAGAAAATACCAATCTTCACTTTTTCCAGGATCATTCTTCGACAATGCTCTTACATTCAACGATTCAACGTGCATTCTCAATCGTTCAAAATCTCAAGGCTCTGACTAATATCCTATTCAGACCGGCACAGTTAAACCAGCTTTAACTAATACTGCATTCACACTGACACTGTTACACCAGCTTTATCTAAACTAGTTTAAATTTCAACCAATCAAATGACTGGATTTGTTTGATTGACCAATCAGACGGCTGTATTCAAGCCTGATTAAATTTAAGCTGGTTTAACTTGCAGTGTGAATGGGACATAAACCAGGTTCATTTTTAAACCAATCGAATGGGTTCGACTTGTTCGACTGACCAATCAGAATGCAGCATTCGATAACCTAGGTTGATTAAGCTGGTTTAAGTTGCAATGGTCAATCTTGTCTGAGATTAGCCTGCGTGCAGACTCTTGATAAAAATTGAAAAGATAGAGATATTTTCAATTTCTTATCAAGAGTCTGCACGCAGGCTAGTCTGAGATACGATCAGGCTAAGTTGCTAGCCTCCTTCTCGTGCCACAGATCAATGCTTTGTGCCTTGACGGAATGCTGGAATGGGGGATCCAGGAACGTTGGAGCAGAGTTTCTGACTGACTGAATAGACTTTAGGGGCAAGTCTAACCATAAATGATTATGAAACTAACGATGAGTTCTTCAAACCAATGCTATATTTACACTACAAAAAACAAATTAAGCCAGCCTTCGTTTGCATCACAACTGTTGACATCGCTTTTCATGGGTTGCTTAAAATACAAGTATTTTGATAAGTTTTTATTTTTGCATTAACTTGTGCTTTTCGAATAACATTGAATTGAATTAAAGCTTAAGCGTCTATGACTAGTACGCCTTCAAAGCTGGTCTTTTCTGTCAATTTTTAGAGCAACATTCTACATTTTGCACGGTTTACACGGCACAAATAACTTCTCGCCTTTGAGCTTAGAGAGCTAAGCAATATCTGTTAACAAGCTTAAGCCTTGAGCACCATCAAAAATCTCTTCACAAATGAGCTTCATCGTATGAGACCTTGTCATTTTATCAAAGACTGTCACTGGAAAGTCAGCATCAAAACACAGAATCAACAGCAGTAAGCCTTGCTTCTGTTTTCTGGTCAGTCTCGCTTTTTTCAGGAATTCTTCAAGATCAAACCTTTCCCCTTCGTTACTTGATTTTGACAGTTTGCTATCTCGTTTCATCAATGGTTTGCTTTCCAACTCCTCAAGCCTTGTCATCGCTTTATCAAACTCTGATATGAACTCCTCCGCATCTTCCATTTCTTTGCTTGCCGGTCTGCTGCTCCGTAAAGATGCTTGACACCTCTCATCAAATGCCTCCACATTGATTACTAGCTGGTTGTGACTCCTATTACGCCTTGTGGATACGTTTGGGCTTCCTCGTGGGCTTGCGCGGGGACTCGCTCTAGGGCTTGGCCTTGGACTCAAGTGCATACTAGTTTCACCTGTATTTGGTCTCTGGCTGAACCTTGATGTGTTTCCTTTTCTGCTGTTCAAACGTGGATGTGGACTTTTCAGGTGTCGAGAGCCTGCGTTTACTCTTGCAAACATGATGAATTTTGTCTTAAATTCACAAATTTGTTTATGTTGCCTTTCTTGTTTCGTTTATGACCGTCCTCTGTCGAGGGTCTTCGATCTATAAAGGTCAACTTGTTATTGGCTCGATTTTTATCCTGAGTTCTTTATAACTATCTCTAGTCGAATTCCTTCGCTGGTAAACTTCTGCGTTTTATTGCCAAAGTCTTGCTCACTTCTTTTATGACCGTCTTGCGATGTGTGAAGGTCAGCGTCTTACTGTCTCGATTTGTGTGCCGAGCCGTGTACAACTATCTCCAGTGGAGAGTCTTTCGCTGGCTGACTTCTGCGTGTTCTGATTCGTGTCTCTATTTGTTTACAACTGTGTTCAGTCGAGGACCTTCCGCCTGTAAACTTCTGCGTTTGACTGCCGAAGGTTTTCTTGATTCGTGTCTTGATTTGTTTCCAGTTTTCTCCAGTCGGGATGCCCTTGCCTGTAGCGTGGAGCGTTCGATTGCCAAAATCTCTCGTCTATTTGCCAAGAATCGTCAGCCACATTCTCTCTCGTCTGAAATAATGAGATATCATCATTAGATATTTCCTCAGATATGATTTGCTGTATATAAGACATCTCATTGTTTTATGATCGATCTTTTTATTTCAAATATAAATTCTTAAGCGAATTTAGATTGGATTTGTAAGCCATTTTCAAGACACGGTAGCCATTCAAAATAGCTCGACGGATGAGTTGTACTTGTGGTTTTCTAAACCTAAAACTACAAATGAAGTCGAAGAATAGGTCTATATTGTGAATGAAATAAACATTTATCTGACGCTGGTCAAAGGTAGGAGGCTCTCTGAAGGGAGTGGGGTGGGGGGGGGGTCAAACTCTCCTTATTCCCAAGTTTTTTCTGTTTGTTCCCTTTTTCCCTGTAAGGCAAATCAGAAACTCGTCAATTTGTTACCCGAAAATATGAATTTCTCGCCTGCCTACGGATGATTTTTGCCAATATTGCCTTGGTCCCAGCTTGAAAGTTCATGGTAACTCCTTGGAGAATGGGATATAGGGAGAAGACTTGTATCATTATGGCTATGGAGGGCCCTAACCTGACCTGGCCTTTTCTTATTTTCTAGTAGACACAGGGTCATCAGTTATTTCAAAATATAAAGTGAGAGAGGGAAAGTTGTTTGGTTATCTTTATGCAAATGTATAGATCAATGTATCTTATTTCAAAGGGAATTATTTCCTTTGGGAGGAGGGAGTAATTAAACAAGTTTATTGGATCGGGAATGGGCCATTTTATAACAGACTGTTGAAAAAAAGCAATGCTGGACATGTTGCTCGTTTGGTAAGAAAGTAAGAATTTGATCCAGCACTGATATGAGTTTCTTAATCTTTTAACGATGTGAAAGCGGAGTTTTTTATACGCGGTGGCTAGTCTGCACTTTAGCGTACCAGCTTTCAAAACCGGCACACCATGTGTCATGGTGTAAGGGTTAGGGCCAGGGTTGGGTTTGGAAAAAGGGGTTTTAGGGTAAGTTAGGTTTAGTTATGTATGTTAGGGTTAGTTAGAGTAAGTTAGGGTAAGGTAGGCTTTAGTAGGGTCAGGTTAGGGTTAATTCCTGAGAGATATGATACAAAGCTGTTTTGCCACAGTTCGGTCGCATATAAGCGGTTTCTTGCAAAAGGAATACATGCAGCCACAGACAAACAAACAGTGACTTTTTTCCATAAGCTAAATAGCATCCTTCTACTCAAAGGCCAACTTCGATCCGATGAAATTTTCTAAAATTTTATTAAAACCACGAAAATAGAAATTTTACGAAAACATTATGCCCCCAGAATCATCATTTGTGAAAACATGTGACGATTAATTTGATAGTGAAAGCGAAAATAGAGTATTGATTCTTTCCCGTGTGAGAAATATTGATTTCCTACTTACCAACTGAAAACTCGTTGCCTTTCTGTTGTTCAGAGTTGAAATTTGGCAGGTTGTTTTTAGCTTACTTATCATCGATGCAAGGTCGTGTTCAAAGTCATCGGCATGTGTTTGAATCCCTAGAGAGTCTCTAACATGTTAATCATACAACATTCAGGTCTATGAATCCCAAGAGACAGCTGACTTCTCATTGACGGGGGAGATTTACGCTTGACGTAACCAGGGGGAGGAGATTGGAAGATTTTGTAACAATAGATTGCGTTGCTAGTACTTGACACGCCAGAGCAGATAGCAAATTTGGACGGAAAAGAGAACGGAAAACAAGATGTCTTCATGGCCGATGGGTGAAGCTGCAAGTGAGCATAGCGGACAAATCTATTCTTTTGTCCAAAGCTCCCGTGGGGTTCTTCGCCACGCTCTGACAGATCACATTTTCTCCTAAAACTGACCAATCAGGTGCCGTCGTTGTGTTTACTTCCGCGTTTTGCGGCAAAGTTTAGGCCATTTTTGACCGTTTTGACCACCATCCCCTAAAAAAGCATTGCACACTCGGCTATGTCGACTTTCGTCAAAATTTCAACGGGAGAAGATTCTCCATACCTCGGACCATAAGTGTTTTCGGTATCACAATGCGATTGCTGAAACTAGCCGATTCGTGGGATTTTGAATCTCATTGCAGTCATTTTTGTGTAATAAATCCTACAAAACATAGCACAAGGCGAGCACAAACTGATAATTAAAGTCTATAAACCTACCTCAACTGTTTTGAAGAGAAATTCTAACTTCTCTACTGCAATCCACTCCCAGTTTCACGATCAAATCGCTCCCATTTGCTATGCGTCTTTTTCGATAAACAGTGCCCTGATCTTTCTCCCAACTCCTGCATTAGTCACAAGTCTGTGGGAGTGGATACCGGCTACGTCAACCAAAATTTCGGAAATTTGTGAATAACTTCTTTCATAAGAGCACAAGAGATGATAGTGTCGTGTTACAGTAGAACAAAAAAGAAATGAAGTGGAGCTGTGCTTGAACGGAAGAAATGTACATTTTGTTTTCATCACGAAAAACTACTTAACATTTAAATACTATTTTTCAAAGTTTCTCAAAATCAATTTCACGATTTTTTGCTAGCATTATAGAAAATATCTTTAGTCCTACAGTCCGTAATAGGAAATCATCCCGGGCAGTAGAACAAGCAAGCATCATCAGAGAAAATATAGATATCTTCGTTACGTTCTGTAAGCTCATAGAGGTACACATGTATTTTTGAGATACTAAAACTTTGACCCAGTATTGAAAGCTTCTCTCAGAATTCTTGTTATTATTATTATCTTAGTAGAGAGAGAGAGAGTGTCTTATTGGTTTCTCATAAGTTCATTCAGATTTCCATTGACAGGAGGCCCCTCAGATTTCCATTGTTATTGGTGGGGGATCTCGTGGATCGGGATCACATAAGAAACTTGGAGTAAAAGAGATAGTCAAAAGATGAAACGATTTTGGTCTGTAAACAAAATTTCATAGGAAACTGCCTGTAAGAAACTCTGCCATAAAACTCACAAGGTTGAGTGATGTCCAAACACTGGAGGTGCCTCGAAAACAGTTCACAGGTGGTAACAAGAGGTGAACCCTTAAGAATCTTTCTTTGCTCATATAATAACAAGAATTTTGAGAAACCTTGGATACGAGATCAAAGTTTTAGTATCTCAAAAAATGCATGTGTACTTCCATGAGTTTAAAAAAAAGGTAACAATGTTTGCTATGATGCTGCTTTGCTGTATGACTGTCAAGGGGTGATTTCCTAATACGTAATCGATGACTAAAGATATCTTCTATGATATCCGCACAAAATGTAAAATTGATTTTGAGGGGCTTTGAAAAAAGTCTTTAAAAAGATAAATGATTTTCATGGTGAAAAGAGAATGTAAATTTCTTCCGCATGTTGCTATTTGTAAGAAGACTAAACACAGCTTCATTTCATTTCTATTTTGCGTACCTGCTACACTGAAATACGTCACTGTCTTCTCTTGTGCTCTTCTTAAGCAAGAAGTATGGGCTGTCAAAATGTATGCAATATTTTGGTTGAAGTTGTCAGCTTCCACTCCTTAAGACTAGCAAATATGACAGGAGTTGGGAGAAGGATCGGGGCACTGTTTATCGAAAAAGGCGCATAGCAAATGGGAGCGATTTGGTCGTGAAACTGGGAGTGGATTGCAGTAGAGAAGTGGATACTTCTCTTCACAACAGTTGAGGTAGGTTTATAGACGTTAGATTATCAGTTTTTGCGAGCCTTTTGCTAACTTTTGTTGAATTTGTTACGTCTAATGAGATTCAAAATCCCACGAATCGGCTAATTTCAGCGATCGCATTGTGATACCGAAAACACTTATGGTCCGAGGTATGGAGAATCTTCTCCCGTTGAAATTTTGACGAAAATCAACATAGCCGAGGGTGCAATGCTATTTTGGGGATGGTGGTCAAAACGGCCAAAATGGCCTAAACTTTGCCGCAAAATGCGGAAGTAAACACAACGACGGCACCTGATTGGTCAGTTTTAGGAGAAAATGTGATCTGATCAGAGCGTGGCGAAGAACCTCACGGGAGCTTTGGACAAAAGAATAGATTTGTCCGCTATGCTCTGCAAGTGTAAACAATGCAGTCTTTGTGGCCAACTCAAGCAAAAAACTCAAGCCACTTTCACACTATACCGGCAAAATTTGAAACATCTAAAAAACTTTTACTGATGAATGCTTGAGTCAGTTTTACATTTGATGTCGGGCTAAGATAGGTGATAATGAGTAATGACGAACAACCAGATCCCTGTCGAGAGAACATCAGCGACTTCGTCACTACCAATGTCGCTACAATCGCCAATCGCTGTACTGAGGCGTCAATCAAAGCAGTTGATGCTACTGTGTTGTAAACTCTGTCTTTCCCATACAATTGATTGTAAAGATTCATGTGATCAAGATGCGTTTTCGTTTTGTTTTCGTGTCTTTTTTCACCTTCTTTCAACTCACACGACATTCAAAGGAAGTTGCTAGTTTAAACTTAGGTAGGTAGAATCTTGTTTGAAGTGTTAATGTTGAAAGTAACCTCCGTTGCGGTTACAGATAAGAAAAATTCGTTATCAAACTTTATTCATCAATTTTCAAAATATTCTTCAACATCAAGTTAGATACGTTAAACTAAGTACCTGTCCAGCAACCAAGACGATTTTAATGACGTTATTGACTGGTGGTTTTCTCCAAAGACTTTAAAGATTTGTGTAGCAAAGATTCAGAGACTTATGTAAGAAACTCGTCTCTTAAGCCTTGTTCACAGATGGTCGTTTGGGTTGTGAAGCTCGTGCGAAAGACCCAAGAGACAAAGGACTAGAACTCCCAGTCGTTGTCCTTTGGATCTTTTTGGACGAACCTAACGACCCAAACGACTTAGTGTGAAACAGTCCTTAGGTAGGTCAGCAGAAAATTTAGAAACTTGAGTCCTGGAAAGATGCTACTTAGAAAACTTTTTTGTTTTGTTTTTGGCACTGTGATCTCATCTGAAGCATTCTTAACGCTTTTCTGTTTTACTTTCTTACTCGCTACAAGCTGTGTTTTTGTGCCAAATATTGTGTGCAACATGTTGTTTTGACCGCTTCTTTACTGCCTGCACATAGTGCCTTAGTGCTTCAAAGAAAATTTCCTTATTTTCATTTTTGTTCCCCTTTGATGTAGTTGTGCACTGCGAAGCTTTATGCGCTTGTACATAGCGACAGTCAAAATAGCTTGTTTCACATGCTGGTGGTAGAAGTGGGATGAGCAACGGCTGTACTTCAAACGGTCGCTAAATTAATGACATTTGAAAAGCCTCTTTGCAGACATTTTTGATGAGCATATGTTTGAAGTAGCTGCTTAAAGGCAATATGTCCCCTCAGTGATTGGTTGAAATAACAATAACAATAAACAATAGGACTTCTCGAACCTTAGGTACCTTTAGCTACAGCTTTGCTGTCAGATAGGGGACCATTATCAACTTTTTTTCGATTATATAACAAAAGTTGTCATTTAATCCCCATTGAAATTAAACCAAAGAAATTCCTAAGCATAATAGTAGGATTAAGAAGTCTTTGGTCTCCACTGCTAATGACTTTAGCTCATTGTGCGATAACAAAGGACCGTCAGCGCTTCGTCAGCATAGAGTCAGGACAGTAGCCTGACTTGCAAGCCAGGCAAGGAATTTGTGAGTCATTCTAAAAAACTCTAGAAATGGAAGACTATTACATTCTCTTAAAAAACTTTTATGAATTTGAAATATAAGCTCGCTTGTAGGTTGTACTTAATAACTCGGTATTTCTTGATTGACAGCAGAAAACTGGGTACATGTTATTCACGAAGGCACATGAAATCCCCAGTAAAATTTAAGGACCCTTCAAGGAAACTGATAAGAGACTTCTCTATGCTCAAAATCAGAGCAAATTGCTTAATTTATTATTATAAATGTTCAGTGCGAAGTTTCTTGTCTAACTTCGGAATTATCCATAATGACGGTGCGGCCTTTGAACTGTGGAGGAGCTGCAGATTCAATTATCTCTATTTTTACAAATTTGCATAGGTCAGGCCGCAACTTAGAGTTTGAGGCCTTGTTTGAGTCAGTCTGACAAGTGGTTTCGCATTCATGACAGAGAACAGGCAAAACCCCTTTCAAAGATTTATCAAAAATTTTAATACGATGATAGATGATAGAACCCTTTCTTTGAAAATTCACCTTATATTGACATAGACCTTTAGCTATTCTAAAAAAGAGTCTGGATCGAGTGATGTTTTTATACATTTTTGTACAAAAGGTTCGATTGATTGGCGTTAGTGCTTCTATACTTCTATCACTATTGTGGGTATTCGAAAATTCTACAAAATGTAATGAAATATCGTTCGATCCAGATTTTTTCTTAGAATAGCTAAAAGGTCTATTGCTGGAGAACGATCGAAGTGCTGCTTTGGACGCAACCACTAATTTTTCCTTTTCTCTGCCATAAATCAGCAACCGCTTGTCAGATTGACTCAAACAAGGTCTCCAACTTTAAGTTAAAGCTAGACCTATGCAACTGCATATAAGCCATGATAATTGAATTTACAGCTCCTCCACAATAACCAAGCAAACAGGACACATGTTTTTTGGGACTCCTTGTACTTTGGGACTTTATATCTATTCCTACCAGACAAGCCGTTCTCTCTCTCTGGAGGCTAGTCAAAAAGCCAACTTTTCTGAATAATGTTTGATATGTAAATATGTTGAATTATTAAATATTTCCCTTGTTTATTGTAATTCTTACTGAAATGAAAATGTGCCCAAATACTGAGAGTTAATTGCTTGAAGTTATGCCGGAGTAAAATTATTTTTGTAACAAACTTCAAGACATTGATAAGTTTCACCCAAATAATTAAAAACTTCTTAGCTGTCTGAAGTGCATTTAGAAAGCCTCGACTAATGTCGAAGCATAGTTTTTATAAGAAGCCAGGGGTTTAAGCCAATATGGTTTTATTTACATCATAAATCATAGCCGATCATTGTCTTATAGCATCGGCGATGATCGGTGATGATCTACGATTTTTCCCAAAAATTGCACCCGAAAAGCAAATTTTTAGATAAATGCCTCCTCGTGCATTGATGACAGTATATACACGTTTTGCACGGACCATTTTCGTTACTGGTTGAATAAGAAAGTCTACCCAAAAAGATATAATTTGCAATTTTCGGGACTTTCCAAATGTTCAGTGAACAGGGTTAGATCTTTATTGTTATCTAGTGATATTTCTTATAAGCTGTTTCCCTTCAGATAATAGGTGCATTCCCTGTCTTCGTTATCAAAATTGATGACGATATGAAATTTTATCGTAATTGACTGAAGTTGGTAGTATATTTTTCTTCTTGCAGACACTTTCCGACGATTTTCGAGTAACATATTGCAAATTATGGCAAGCATTGATCAGAGCAGATATCGAAGCAATCAAATTGCATAGTGATTCCCTTGGGGTTGGTGATATGTATGGACTATTTGCATGCATTATTTCAGCAAGATCTTGGGAAGCTATTAACTCAGGAATCGATAAAACATCGTTTTCAAAGAAGGAGGTTAGTTTACTTGTATTCATACTACTATAGGCTTGGAATCTTTTTCAAAACGTTAGAAATGAACTTGTAATTTGTTATTACCCTATGAACCGATGAATTAATCAGCAGGATCTTTATCTACCTGGCGAGCCAGAAAAAGTTGCCACTTTCGAAACGCCCCCGCCCTGGCGTGAGGTCAGATGTCTACCGGGGTGCTTGTTGCGGAAAAATATTGTCAAAGTTTCACCGGGGAGCTCCACTTATTTTCCGAGGATAGACGGGTAATTGTCTTTACACATAGGAATAACTTCATGGGTTTCTCTCCGGGGTTTGTTAATTTGAGCCCGGGCTTTCATTTGTGAGGCATTTTGTACCGGGGAGATTCACAGCTTGTCCAGGGACTGATTTTGCTCCAATTCACCGGGGAAATCACCGGGGAAGAATATACCGGGACATTTAGCCGGGGTGTTTCGAAAATTTATAGTACCTAGAGTACTTCACGGATTTGAATGAATTAGATTCTAGTTAAAGGCCAAAAGATCGAAGTTTTTTAGTAATTTTTCTTGCACAAGCACAGAGAATGAATTCAACTTCACAAAAATTCCATGGTTCCAAAATGACTGAGGTCTAACGCATTTGATCAAAAAGGGTCTAAAATGCTTGATCAAATTGTAAGGACTTTGCTCCCTTGGAGCAGTACGGACGGGCGTTTCACTTCTCTCAAGAGAAGATACATATTTTGAAATAAATACTAAATATTTTCCATCCCATGGCAATAAAGGTGCTAAAGATATCTTTCACCCATGAGAGATTCTGTTTATTGCTCTGCGCAAGAAGTCCTTTATGATTTGATCAAGTATTTTAGGCCTTTTTCAGTCATTTACAGCAATTTTGTAAAGTTGAATTTATCCGTACTTGCAGTAATCGTAAGAACGAGAGCAAAATAAGAAAAATGCATCGATCTGTTTGCTGTCCAGCGAATATTGTTTCTTACCCGTGAAAGAATAAACTTTCCTTAACATTGTTCTGTGTGAGGACTTTCATTTTGATTCCATCCAGTGTTTAAGGACCGATAAGGCATTTAGTAACCACAGAAGTTTTGTAAAGTCGAATCTACCGGTATATATAAGTGCAAGTAAAGAGGTGAAAAAATAATGAAATGCTTCAATCTTTCGGCCGGCAAGGAGAAGTCGATTCAATTCAATCCAGCCAGTGCTCGGCTTTATGAGTTTTCACACATTGGAGTTTTTCTCTGGCGCATTCGCTATGGATGTTTGATTTGACTCACTCTCCACACTTAGAAAAGTCGTGGCGAAAAATATCCTAAAGTTTCACAAAATACTTACAAGAAATTGAAATAAAAAGCTGCATTGAGATAAAGCTCTTCTCTTCAGCAATCATTTCATGTTCTGTTTGGGAAAGATGGGTGCTTTTTACATAAGCTAAAAGGCATTCGATTGAGGTGTGAAGACTTTTAAAAGGGACATTATCATTTTGCGGACAGAAAGTCGTTTGAAGCAACGCTCTAATTCTAAAACGGATACTTACAGGTTGATGTTATCCTGCATCCAAACATCTGCCGCTTTCGTTGTCGCATCGATCGATCGACTCTTCTTTACATAGTATTAAAATTCTTTCACCACCTTTTACACTTTTCCAAGTTCTTCCTATTTACTTCGCGTTCAAACATACTTAAGTGTGTTGACAAGATTTCTTGAACTTTCAAGTGCACAAACAAAATACGAGTGGGGAATCAAGATTTATTTCTAAACAAAATTGTTCAAAATCCTCCCCAGGACTTTCTATTTATAAATCACCATATTGACTATGCTAATAGATAGCGCTTCAATGCTTATTTAAGGCGTGGGTTTATCCTCAATAGAAAGCGGAGGCAAATAGAATCCGCATTATTTTTTAAAATGCTTTCACAGTTATCGTAGTTACTTCAGATGAAAATATTCCTTCATCGATTTAAACGTTGCACTTGTGTCCACGTATCTTTTATCAGAAATTCTTGATAATAAACCAAATTCTCAGGTCACCAAAATGAAGGAAAACTTTATACTTGGAAGGAATTATTGAAGAAGTCTTTCCCATCGATTGTAGACAATCCACAGGATGTTTATTTTTTCATATATTGCATGTTCCAGTGTGCATGGCTGTGTACGATTCGCTGTGACATCTTCACGAAGGCAAGGAATATGTTTTCTCCGATCAATAAGCTGATGGTCTGTTTGAGCCTAAATGCAAAATTCTGAACTGAACTGAAATCAATATGCGGATTTGCATTCTGGATGTTAGCTATGATTTTCTGGCATCTCCAAAACCAAGAAAAGTCACAAATGATATTTGGTCTTTCAGTTGATGACTAGATATCGACTCATTCAATGCAATAAAAAAATCAATGAACCAGGAGTTCTCAAATATTCATACTGTTTTCGCACACCCGGCACTTCTCTTACTTACCACAAAATCCCTTGGGCGGCTAGAGAAATATTATGCCAAAGCTCGTTCTTCATAAGGGCATTAAACAAGGGTGCCTGTGCCTTAATTTGATGTAGCTGGATTTAAAAGGGGGGCATTAATGATGATGATGATGATGATGATGATGATGATGATGATGATGATGATGATGATGATGATGGTGATGATGATGATGATGATGACGATGATGATGATGATGATGATGATGATGATGACGATGATGATGATGATGGTGATGATGATGATGATGATGATGATGATGGTGATGATGAAGATTATGATGGCAAAGATGATGATGACGATTATAATAATCACGAAGATGATGATGTTGATGATGGTGACTGGTGGACAAAATAATCGCTCTCTGCATGATTTAAAAGCTCTCTGCTGGATTTAAAAGGGGGGCATTAATGATGATGATGATGATGATGATGATGATGATGATGATGATGATGATGATGATGATGATGATGGTGATGATGATGATGATGATGACGATGATGATGATGATGATGATGATGATGATGATGATGATGACGATGATGATGATGATGATGACGATGATGATGATGATGATGATGATGATGATGATGATGATGATGATGATGATGATGATGATGGCAAAGATGATGATGACGATTATAATGATCACGTAGATGATGATGTTGATGATGGTGACTGGTGGACAAAATAATCGCTCTCTGCATGATGTGAAATCTTAATTCTCTTCTTCTTTCTTTCTTTAGATGAGAGAGATCCAGCAATTTGCAGTGAATTACATTCCAGAGATCACAGAGGTTTTAAACCGAGTTCCACGACAAATGATACTCCTTTTGAAAACAAATGACTTGCTTCGCGGAATAGACTCAAAACTTTCAGCACCAAAATCCTTCGTGACATTATCAAGATGCTGCGTACGTGCTGTGAAGGAGCATGAACTAGCAAACTGTAATGGAGTTGTGTGCTGGTTTAAGATTAATGCACAAGCTACTATTGATCAGTTAAGAATATCAATCTATCAACTATCGTTAAGTCCAGTTGGAAGACTAATAGGGAATATATGGATGTTTATAACATCAAATCCGTTTAGTTTTATATTTCAATATTTCAGTAAAAATGAAATGAGCATTGAAAATGCTTGATATGATTGTATATGTATTTGTTAAGAATTGTTTTAGATTTGAATTGTGAACAAATATATTCATATTGAACTTTATATTCACTTAAATAATCCGGTGTTTTTGAGTTTTGTAAAATTCTTGTGATCGGAATTCGTTTTATTAGATTCCTGTGCAGGAAACAAAGATGCTGCAAATTTAAAATGAAGTAATGATATCCAATCTTCTCTCCTCATGCAAATTACCTAAATTTTCTCTGCAAGGAATTCATTTGAAAGAAAGAGATATAAAGCATGTGTTCTTCAAGCAACAAACATTGCAAAGGGGTCTCCTGGGGCCATTGCAAAGGGGCTGGGGGCCATCAGCAATGGAAGGTAACAGTTTACATTCAGGAAAGGCCTCTTTCAACACAAAACTTATCGGTCCCAGCGAGTTTTATCCGCGATTGTAGTTTTTGTAGTATAATTAGGCGATTGCGCTGATGATGGTGTTCGGGAATTTCCCAATCTAATCAAACAAAATTCTTAGAGCCGTAAAGGATCATGGTGAAATATTCTCTGATGCCATGTTAAGCGCAGCGATATCTTCTAGGCAGTCATATACAAATATCTTTATGGATTGATAGCTAGTTAATCATGAGTTTGAAGCTATTCTATTCTATTCTATTCTAACGGTATACTGACTGCCTTCTAAAAAGAAGCTTATCATCAGCTTTGCATGTAACTTCTAGCTGTTTTTTTTAATCAAAATATGGATATTGTTATAATTTGATGCCTGTGGTCTATATCAATCAAACCTGTTTTTTAACAGACCTGTCATGGTGTTATGGGTCTCCTGTAGCCTGCGCGCAGACTTTGGGTCCACTGGGCAGGAGAGGAAAAAGGAAACTACGAGTTTCCAAGGAAACTGCAATAAGCAACGACATTTCACCTCACCCAGGGGTCGTAAGAAATAGATTTTCAACCAAATGAATGATAAAGGTTTTAGATCCCATGGTAATAAATGTGCACACGATATGTCTCACCTGAGAAAAATTGTACTGCCTTTATTGTTCTGTGCAAGGAGTTCCTTTGTGATATGATGAAGATTTTTTAGGCCTTTTTCGGACATTTCATAACAATAAAGTTTCGTAAAGTCGAATCACTTGTCTTTTTAGTGATTATAAAAAAATGCGAGAAACATTACAAAATACTTCAATCTCTTGGCAAACAGGATGATGAAACTAAGACAAATAGGATATGGCAAATTTGAAATTCAGTTACTCTTGCAACAATTTTCAAACCTCATTTTCACAAATTGTAACAAGAACCAGCCACTGTCGAATGTTCGATGTCGGCAAAACACCTATCGTTCACTTGAGAAATGCCAGTGCATTTTACAAGCATCATGAAGAGATGGACTTCCGAGATAACATTCAATGCTTCCAAAAGGTTTGTGACTTATTGTTGTGTAATGTTATTTTTTCTGGTAGTAAAATAACCAACAGTTCGAGTCTTGTTCAAATTTAGCCACGGACGCATTTGACATTTTGAGATCAAGACAAATCGTTAATTTTCACAAATGGTGGTTCTCTCTATGTGCTTGTTTATTTGGAAATCCTATCAAGGAAATGCTTCTCTGTTGGTGCAGTTAGTAGTCTCGTTGAAAGGGGAAGATCTCGCCAGATCAGCGGAATTTGATGAAAATCAAATTCGATATTGAACGTTTAGCTGGAATTCAAATCAGTTTGAATCATCTCGAACAAGAATCATCAGGGTTTACTGAATCTTATTGAACATATCGGCAATTAAATAAGACAGTTTCAAATATTTAGTATCGCTTTGTGTCCCGTTCACATTACACCATCTCTGGATAAAAACGGAGCTGTTTAGCTCCGTTTTTGGCTTTGCGTTCACATTAGTCCACCCCAAAAACGGAGCTAAATGAAAACGCTTGCAAAAACGGAGCTCAATAAAAACGGAGCTAACCGGAAACGCATAACTGTAATGTGAACATCCAAAAAACGGAGGAATTCAGAAACGCTGATAACAAACAAAGACCGAAACATAATCAGAAAACAAAGAACAGAGAGCAAAGGCAAACAAAAGGTAATCAGATCCGTTTTTGAGGACAAGTGTGAACAACGACAACGCACTCGAAAGATATCCGTTTTTGTTTAAAAACGGAATAATGTGAACAGGGAGGAAAAATAGCTCCGTTTGTAGTAGCAAAAACGGATCTAAATGAAAATGGAGTAATGTGAACGGGGCCTGACATTAAGCAGTATGTTTTCAAACACCATGCACTTTTTGATTCGCGTGGTGGACTTGCCCAAGTCGTCTTATTAGGAAGAAAGAGACAACTTTCTCTTTCCTACTCAGATTTGGGCAAGTCCACTGCACTTGCCTGGAGACTTCTTATAGAAGGGCCCCAAACGTAGAGATAAAATGCACAAAAACCAAAATAATAACTTTTAAGGTGATACCTGAAATCTTTTTAATGTATCATAACATGTATTGATCAGTTGCAACCATTTTAAGCTGTCCTCTAAACTACAGTTTCTGAGTTGTATACTTGCCCATTGCATTTTCATTAAAACTGAATTTTCAACTTCCTTCATGACGCCTCTGTATTCATCTGTTTGTGAAGATGTGTTACCGACTGAGAACTGAATGCCACTTCTGTTAGGAGGATTTCTTTCTGGATTGTGAAATTGTTCTTGCTGTCTTATATCATGCATATCATGTACTAAACCTTGAAATGAGAAAAATTGTGTTGAATTGCAAGGCTTGATTGGATTCAGGCAATAATTAAGTGGGAAATAGTCATAGTCAAACAAGAAGATTTTGAATTTCAAGCAAGAAAGGAGGCCCTAAATTTGATCATGTGGATTCTTTTAGGCCATCATGGACTTATCATTGAATAGGCATGCAAATTTCTGATTAATCAATTTATTGAATTGCCGATAATCTGGGACATTGAGGGACAGGTCAGGCCACAGGGATGGCTGTCCAAAGGGGCTTCCAGTGCCAAAAAATATTTTGGATCAAACCCTTCTCTCTTGGATCACGCCCCATCATGTACTGGTAAAACGATTCTGATAGGTAGAAATGCCCTCCTACACAATGTTAAAAGCATAATCTCCAGATTGAAAATTTGTTTATCTTATGTTTAAAACTAAGCTGAGAATGCTGCTGGGCCCACAGGCCTAGAAACATTCCTCATGGAAGATTGAAAACAAAGAGAAAATACATAATGTATATTTTTAACGGCTCCTAATGCCCAGGCCCCCTGGTAACTAGCCTGGCAACCCTCTTCTCAACAGCACTGCCCATTATTCTGCAGTTCTGTCAGGAGAAGAAAGAAATGAGAGAAGATAAAGGCTGCTTGCTGCTAGGCAAGAAAATCAATGATATCTGATCATCATTTTTAGCTGTTTTTTAGACTTGTTGAAGGAATGTTCTTGAGAAAATCTCCAGTAACTCTGAAAGAGGATGTTAACTTATGTTGAGGAAACTCTTATGCCTTAACAGAATTTATCAGCTATTACGCAAGACATTTGCCAAAATTATTGTTTGATATTTCAAGAACACTAATCTTTGAAAGGTCTGCCTGTTACTCATCCATCAGTGGACATGGATTTGAAAAGAGGTGAATTTTGGATTAAGCAGAACTCACATTCTAGATCTTCTTAAATAAAGTTTTCGGGGATATCAATTAATCACATGGAAAATGAAAGGACTTGAGCTTTTTTCATCTGAAACAGCAAATCATTAGATGAGATAAAGGGGAAATTTATATTATGCATTAATTAAATTTTCTGCTAATGTTCTGGGCACTATTCACATGAAAATAAAAACCATACCTGACATTGCCTGCATTCCCATAGCTGGTTGAGCACCATCAATATCATTGCAAGCAACACAGTAATCATTTTGTTGTCTATCCCTCATTAATATTGTCTGCAGGAGAAGGGAAAAGATTATTCAAACAACTTTAGTCATACTTTCAAATTTTGAGCCTCTGATTGGAAATGGTAAAAAGTACCACAAGGATATGATTCAACTCTTATCACAAAGAGTTTATCCTAAAGTTGCTTCACCACTCAGTGCCACTTTGGCCTTCTATTGTACTACAATATCTAAAAAACTAGGAAATTTAAACTTTCCCAACAAAATCATGATAATAGACACAAACACAGGCACAGAAGAGTTGAAATACACCACACTGTGCAATTAGCCAACTGTGTTAAATTCGCTTTGAAATTCAACGCAACTGGCTGACTTCGCTACAATATCTATGCAATTCAACACTCTCTTGGCTAGTGTCATACTGTGTGAAATACCCCACAGATGGCTTGATGTTATTAGGGATGGAATCATCCATTCTGTAATTTGATGTGAAATATACCATGTTTTAAAGAATATACCTGGCCCCCTAAAACTATTTCTATGTGAAAAGAAAAGCCAAATACAACAAATGAAGAAATAATTGTACTTTTAACATACTAACCCCACATTTATTACAAGTAGTCCCAAGCATTTTATATCCTTTCAGCAAATATTCACCCATCAATCTGCTAACTTTATTTGACCTCTCACGTCTCAGCTCCAATGCATGTTTTTCTTCATCAGACAGGTCCATCATAAAACCTGCAGATACATAGAAAGGAACCTTAGGCAACTGAAACTGTTGCTTTTCTAAATGTAAGAATTTTTAGTCCAAAGGCCAGCATGTTGCAAAACCAGCCACATTTGGGCCCTATTTCAAAAACAATGAATCTCCTAAACAAGCACTTCTAATGTCATACAAATCAATTTTCCTTGGGGGGGGGGTAAATAACATGTTGAGGGTACCAGTATGTGCCACTGGTATGGGTGGGTTTTTGGGCCAAAATTCTCCAAACAAAGGCCCCTTTTTCGGCAGATTTTCCACAAACAAGGGTGGTTTATCCAGAAATTGGTGAAAAATAGCCAAAAATGGGCTGTTTTCCATAAAAATTCATCATAAAAGTGGGTATGAAGCCAAGTTTCAGTAACAAGAAGAGGGTACTTTTCTGAAAACCGGGCGGCAGACCCCCGTCCATCCGCTAGTTATGAACCCCCTGCCCTGTGTAATGTTTTTTCTGTCAATAATAAAAAAGGTAGAGGAGTATCGCCCTTTTGGAACACTCTCGAATACTGACACATTTGACTACAGAGCAAAACTTCGCTATGGCCGAGGCCTTGGTCTAGTTTCCCACAAGAAGCGCGCGATAACGGTTTGGTGACGCCATCTTCTTTGTTGTCATTTGTATTTGTTATATTTCCTTTTGCTGCTTTACAAATTGAAGATAAAAGTAGCGACCTGAAATGAATGCGTAAGTGTCTTCATTTTTTCAAGCCGCCTTTCTACAAGTCTGTTTTATTTTTACTCCTTTCGTTGAAATTTTTCAGCAATAACTAAACCTGCATGGTCTGGTTGCTGACATTGAGCCTTTGAAATGAAAACTCTGTGGGATCCTGAACGATTGCTTGAACAGTTGAGGCACTGGATGTGTTGATTTTACAGCCACGCTGACTGACCTAAGCCACCCTTATGGTGCACCTGTGACTGCTCGAGCCTTCCAGGTGACTTCTTCCTCTTTCACATGCTCAAACGTCATTTCCGTGTAGGAAACTGGGTCAAGGCAACGGGAGATGTTGGAATATCGGAAAGCATGTTTCCAAGCACTTGAGGGTGGTAAGGATGGAGGGGTAAGATCACGAAGAAATAATAGTCTTTTCACGTTGCACATCAATTACATGAACATTGGCTTTTCATGCTTCACGCAAGGCGCTCGTAACAATTTTGCCCACGTTCCAAATGGGCGAATGCTGGACATTAGGCCGCTCAAACCTCTCGGCACTAAAACTAATATAATGGAAAGATGGAGCGACAGTCAGACACGTTGCTTTTAGACAGGTGATATGAATAGCAAAGGATTAAAATAACGGTAAGCACTATCTTGTAATTGTAACTAAATTTACAAAATTCTACTTAGTTCAACAGAGTGTTCCAAAAGGGTGATACTCCTCTAGGTAGTTGTACAAATCAACTTTACTTTCAGTTTAGAAAGTCACACTCTGATGAAGACACAAGTCAGAAAGGCCTCAGTGTGCTTGTCTTTTTTGCATCCAAATTTCTTTCTGTCTTCATGGGGATCCTACAATTCCCACCTACAAAACAAAGGCTTTGCCTTCGGCTTTCTTCACAAGTTGCAGGTTTGGCCAATTTTATAGGATCCAGGTTTTGTGTTCTAAGCTAATAAGGGCTGGCTCTTCTCACCAAACTGCCCGTTTGGTCAGATATCTTTGATCATTCAGCTGCATTTAACAAGCCTGCTCTTTGGAATCGTTTTATATGATTACCTGTCTCCCTCCCTTCGTTAACTTCAGCTTTACTTGCGCTTCCTGCCAAAATCTTTTTGCTTCTGGATCTTTGATCTTTCCAGTGAAACAGGCCTGGCTCCTCAGCCTCGTCTTCAGTTAGCAGCAACTTCATGTAAATGCCTCACGGACCGGACAGACAAGCACGGAGGTGGAATCTGTCTTGCGTCTTGCGTCTCATCCAGTATGGAATGTAAGATTTTGGAGCAACAGACAGCAAAGTTGTCAATGATTAGTGTGCACCAATAGGTGTGAACCGGGTGGTGCAGCCACCCGCATGCGCCAGAGGCACATTAACCTATGGGGGTCTGGGGGCATGCTCCCCCAGAAAAATTTTGCAATTACAACATCTAGAATAGCGTAAACACAACCAAATTTTGCTCTTCTTTTAAAAGGCAGTTTGTCAAGGAACCTGATTTCCTGAAGTAGATATACATATAGATATAATGTTTGATTTTTATGAGATTTTGTAAAAACTGCCTTTGGAAGCGAAGCG
Organism: Aurelia sp. 4 Dawson et al 2005; assembly: GCA_964019985.1. NCBI lineage: Eukaryota > Metazoa > Cnidaria > Scyphozoa > Semaeostomeae > Ulmaridae > Aurelia > Aurelia sp. 4 Dawson et al 2005. The sequence goes on along the minus strand of OZ026494.1, from coordinate 2,075,997 downwards.
ATCTCTATAAATTAATATCCTCTTGAAAATTTTTGCGCAAGCATCTTTTTTTGCCATAAAATCAAAATTGCCTATTTCCATCCCATGTTTACTAGAGCTTAAATTGGAAAGTTTGACATTTCTGTGACAGTTCTCTAGTCGCCACCCTTCAAAGAATTTTTGCATGGAAAACTTTTATTTTGTATTAGAAATCTTGAGATACAATTAATTGACAAGTGTACCAGCCATGAGAAGCACTTTTTAAATCAGGGAAAGACCACTGGACTCCAAAAGTACCCCACAGACAGAATTATTCATTGCTTTTGTTCTTAAGATTATGTGTGCATCAAAAAGAAAGAAGTTCAACTTGTGCACCACAATGTTTTCTCACTATTTTGTGCACCAGTGTGTGCACCGATTTTTACTCTGTGCACCGGATATGTCCAGTGCACATCGCTGTCTTTCTATACTGGCGTCTCATGTTCTTGTAACTTGCTTATTTGTTTCTGTCACTAAAAGCTGGCACTGGCATGGACGTAGTAGGAACCAGGGGCACTGGGGGTACATACCCCCAACAAGATTTTGCAATAAAAAAGAAGCTCCCTTTCTATTTTTAGAAAATGCCCCCTTTTTCTTACAGAACATAAGTGCCCTAGAAATATCGTGTCCCCCAAGTTTGAGATGCTTCCTACATCCCTGAAGGCAGACACAGGCCGAGTTAAAAATGCACCCTATTGTATGTGATTACTTTGGCAAGTGTTCTCTCATTGTGTAGCTAAAGAAACTATGGGTACCCAAGGGATGGGAGAAGCTACTCCTTGAAGTTAAGGCAGGCACCTTCGCTAAGTGCTTTTAAATCAAAACATTAGCTATAGGTCGGCCCCCTTCATAACAAGTACACTGGATTCATTTTCAGCCACTCAAAAAGCTATGTCTATTTCCATGAATATGTTTCTCATGTTTGCTTGAAGTCACGCCAGACACACAAGTTGAGAACAAGAAAATCGGCGTTCCTTGATGGTCCCTTGTAATTATTTTGTAAATATTTTGTAAAAATAAGAATTCTAAGTCTTAAGGACTTACAATTTCAGGGAAAGTAAGCAGCAATCATCATTATGACCTTTCTATTTGGTTTTAAATCAATGAAATTTGACTGTTTAGTTGCTAATGAAGCCTCAAAAGAAAGCAAAAGCTCCAATAAATACTACACAAAACAAAGTAATAGTGAGTATGTGGAATAAAAATCGCAAGCAAACAAAGAGAGAACATAGTTAGGATATAAAACATTGACCACATTCGATCAAATCAAAACTTCAGCACTCAGATTCTGCTGAGGAAATACAACTTAGCTCTGAATTTTCAGGTTTATTTAGGGAAGATACAGGCACTCAAATCATCTTCTGAGCAACAGGGCTATCAGATTATGGTCGAACAAGATAAATTGCAATTTTGCCACTCATTGTTCAGATGTATACCAAAAGCAATAAATCTTATTGCCTGCCATTGAATACACATAACAACAAGCAAACCAAAGGTTTTACTCCATTTGCAAATTCGATTGCCACCTTGCTGTAGACATTCTCCTTTACTTGCTGCATTGTATTGTTAAACTTCGGATCATATATCGATGCATAGTTGTTAGGTGAAGCTTTAGATTAATTCAAGATGAGTAAACATATTTGAAAGTATTGTAATCGCAGCTGCTTTGCTTATCAAATACTTTCGATAAAGAGCAATATTAGTACAAAGAAAGAAATCCAATGAATACGAGAAACGTTTACTTCTATCATCCATCAGTGCTGTCTGACTGCATGCATGGGATGCATTCTAAACATTAAGTAGTGTATAGTTATTTGGAGGTAAGTACTGCAGTACCTTTCAATTACTTTAGATCAAAGCAGGGACTGCGAAGCCATTGAGTTAGCAGGGGCTAGAGCCCCCCTCCCCCCACTATTCTTGATGAAGTGGGTTGAACTTTTCACAAACTGAGACGCTGTTGTTTGTTGAGGTTGAAGTGATCTTTTTGATGTTTACCTCAAAAACTATCAAGCGAAATCTCATAAGGAAGAAAGTAAACGAATCTGCAATGCAAGAAACACGTTGATTCGACTTGACTGTAGATGTTAGTGCTCTAAGTTTACAGTAAAACAGGCAAGCTTTCTGCGGGCTGTAACAAGCAGCTTGCCTTTTTAAATACTGTCGATTGAAGAAAATATTTCTAAAGGTAAGCAAAGTAGATGGATTTCCAATGCTTCAAATTTTCAATTATACTTTTATCTGAGATGTCAGTGTCTGAAACATGCAATATAGTCTCTAGAAAACCGGTGAATATAATATGGTAAGGTGCGAGTCGCGATTTACAGTTCAAGGTTGCTTGAGCATAACAGTATTACCTTTCAAATGTTGTTAATGAAAAAGTATATGGATCAGACAATGGAAGTAAGCAAATCTGCAATGCTCAAATAATCAAATATTCCAGTGTCTGTCTGATGTATGAACTAAGCCGGTAAGAGCTTTCTTCGAGAAGTAACGAGGAATAAAAGTTGCATTGCTCTTTCAAATGGTTTGCGAAAGCTGCGGGAAGGGGGGGGGGGTCGTCAATAAATCTGCAATATGAAAAATGTTTACGTCGATCCATTATTGGGTTCATGCATCAGTAGATATCAGTGTCGCTGACCCTTAATAGACGATTACGTTAAAGATGGCGGCTAGGAACTTTTTACTAAGATAAATTGCGCTCGAATTACGAATCTTTAACGATTCTGTAGGGTTTGATGAAGAAGCGCAGTGCATCTTGGTAAAAAGTTCCTCGCCGCCATCTTTTGCGCAATCGTCTATTGTAAAGCTAAGGTGGATCTACACATGGAGGTGGCTCACTTCCGAAAAATTTCAGAATTACGTAACAGTGAGAGATGGTTGTACACCAAGTAAAAATAAGTTCAAAACTAAGTTAAGGTGAGTCGCTTCTGAAATAAATGTCAAACTGCTACACACTGGGTGTCATATCGCTCATGGCAATATCACAATATCATATATCATTGTGTCATGGGGCAGAATACCATTTCATTATGCTTACTCATACTTCCTGTTTTTTTCGTTGAGTTACGTTGCGGGCTTCCTGCCAACAATGAGCAATTAAAATAATTCTCCCAAAGTTGAGAACAAATAATGTGTTAGCCTTCCTGGATGCATGAGTGTCCAGCCGCGGCGGCTTGGGGGCGCTGTGCAGTTGTAGCGAAGGAAATGACTGCCGCCACCCTATGAATTGAAAATATGGAATAAATAAAAAATATCGAAAGAAGGAAAAATGCATCTGAACATCTGCCATGGGCATTTTATTTCCTTGTTTTAGAAGCCGACTCGGAGGCAATTCAATTCTCGTATTTCTTGGGTGTGATTAATACACTTACTGCTGACCTTCTGAACCAAAGAAATACGATATCTAAGACAAATGTTTAGGTATACAAAGCCACATAACAACAAAGCTAAAAACATAAGCAATGGAGCTAAGTAATGGAACTAAGAATATGTAGTTTCTTCAAATTGCTTTTGTATCAATCAGTTGGTACAAGAATTACTATCAAGTACAAAAGATTAATTCCGCACTTTTAATGCAAACATAACCAGGCATATCAGATGACAACCCACAGTGGCATGAATCCTTTCTACACACATTTCATAGATCGTTTCAAGTCATATTAAAACACAAATTTGGATAGAATTACAAATATGATAAATTTCTTGTCATTTTAGTACATGAGATTCATTTGGTGGACTTTGGCTGATCGTCATAACAGTTGATTAATTTTAACAAGAAGGTGGAACGTGGAACACGTGAAGGAACTTGCAAGACTTTCGTTTTGAACTTCCACTGTCCTTCCCGGTAAAGGGCATTGACAGTTTTATGTCTGTAACAACCACAACTGGATGATTCTTTAGGATTGCTTTGTTACTTTCATGTCATTCCAGAAACTGATATACAAATTTATGGACTCTGGAGGCATTTGTGTGGCTTTTGGCATTGAATTTGAGAAAGGAGCATTTAGATAAGCTGAGACACGCTCTGGACATTCTACAGGCAGAGAATTTGGTTGAAAAAACTATCCAATAGTTCTGGTAACTGGCATTTTAAGCATGCAGATGTGGAAAGCATTCTGTGTGGTTTTGGAATGGGATTTGAATACAGAGCATTCGAGATGTTTCGTTGCAAAGAATAGAGCCCAAAGCAATTAGAAAGGCTGAAAATAATTACACCTAAGTGACCGTACAGTAGCTCTTGTAGCTTGGATATAAACTCGCAGACTTCAAAAGGACTTGAAGGTTTTGTGGTAAGGAATTCGACTAGGATCACTGCCAAAACCTTGTGCAAGCTCATGCTTTTCGTGAAAGAGAGTGAATGGTGCATGGAGGGAGATTTGATATTTTTATGATATAGATTTAAAAATAGCAAACTTTGGAAGTACCTTTGCAGTTTTTGGCATGGAACCTGAGCTGACGAAAACATAGCTATGCCCTTCTTATCGTGCACACAAGACTTTTTCTTTCGAGATTTAAATTCGAAACAGATTGTGATATAACTACGTGCATACTGAAGTGGTTCATCCGGTTAGATGAGAGCAAACTTGTGGACATTGGTAAATATTTATGTGGGGTTTTGGCCAGTGGAGTTTTGTTCAGTGACAGACCTTGCACAAAGGACAGAAACGCAACAAATTGCCAAGACGTGCCTGAAAGTATCTGATAAACGTCAGTGACACTGAACGCTCAAAACTATGGAGAACAACACAACGTTTGCACACCCAAAAACAATGAACGGATCTGGACGATCAGTCACGGCTCTTGCTGTGCTCCCACAAGGCTCAATCATCGTTCTGATCATATTCATCTGCTTCGTGATTGCTATTTCAGTGTTGGGGAACACACTTGTTTTGTATACACTGCATAAAGCGAAGTTAGTGGGTTCGGTCTCGTCGCATTTGGTTGTGAACCTTGCAGTCATTGACATATCAATCTCGATGCTTATATTACCAACAGTGATCACAGTGCTGGTTCGCAGAGGGTGGACAATGGGTAATAAGCTATGCATCACAGCGGCCTTTGTTGATTCATTGCTAACCAAAGCCCAGGTAATGGCATTACTGATTATTGGAATAAACAGGTATATTGCAGTGCATCATCCAAATCTTTATACGTCCAGGAAAAATAGGACAATTTCAAAATGGATTGTAACAGCAGCTTGGGTATATTCCGTGCTCTGGAGCATACCCCCTGTCCTTGGATGGGGGAGATATGCATACACAAGGGATACCCTTTTCTGTCAACTTGATTGGAAAGCAGGAACATCCTTTTCCATTCCGCATTTTCTATTAAGCTTCATTGCACCAGGATTTGCCGGACTGGTTCTCTATATCTGTGTACTTCGAGGTGTGTTCAAACATGTGCGCCAAGTAACATTCAATTTGGAACGATCAAATACTGTTGAAATGGATACGAGGCGTGTTGGAATTGCTACGATGGTTGATAACTCTACCGTCAAGGTAAGTGTGCTGCAAGTTTTCAAAACTGTAGTACATATATTTAACTTTCATAGACCAGGAACGGATATGTTTAGATATAGACCACTGCACACATGTAAAGTCGCTGTACAGTTCTCATTGCATCTCGGTATCGCATAAGGGTTTTAAATTTGAAATCGAGTCCGGTAACGGTATCCGAATACCTTGAATCATTTCCGGCCAAACCAAGTAACTTGGAATTGTTTACCGAATGAACTAAAATCAGCTGAAAACCGTAACAGTTTCAAAAGAATGATAAAACAATGGGACGGGCCAAGTTGTAAATGTAATGCTTGTGAATATTACAGTCTGTTAATGTTGTTCATAGTATTTCCTCTATTCACATCTGAATTTAATTTGTTAATTTATTCGTTTATTTTTACACTATTCGATTTAGATTAGCTAACTTATGTATATATGTATATATGTATATAATGTATATGTATTTTGGCTAGAGTGAAAGAATCGAATTGAAATAAGATGAACAAAAAAAAAACAAAAAAAAAACGAGTATGGGTGCGAAACTTCCACGCAACCCTGAGATGCAACGCGATCTCTTGTTTTTTCAAAGTGGGGTTTTCTCTGATTGACGACTTGAGTACTTACTACCCTCTAATTATAGAAGTGTCAGTCGAAGGCACCGAAGATCTTTATTACATATACCTATGTAAGATGTTGCCTGCACATACCTATATTGCCTATGTTATGTTAAACATACCTATATCAAATAAATCTACCGGGTGAGCCAGAAAAAAGTTCCCACGTTTGAAAATTCATAACACCAAGAGTACTTCATCGATTTGAATGATTCAAATTCTAGTTGAAAGGCGAACTATCAAAGTATCTTTGTGCTATTTCCTTATGTCTCATGAGCTCTAGGAATATTGATAAATTCAATTTTTAAAAACTTTTATGGTCGCAAGATGACTGAAAAGGGGCATAAACCATTGATCAAAGCATAAAGGACTCATCGCACAGAATAATGAAGGAAATGCAACTTCTAATGGGTGAGAGATATCTTCTGCACATTTATTGCCAAGGGATTGAAAATCTTTCGTATTTGTTTGAAAATCGATTTGTTATAACTCTTGAGGGAGGTGAAACACCCCTGGTCTAGAATCATGTGAATATAGTCCTTATGATTTGATGGATGCTTTTGGCCCTTTTTCAGTCATTTTTGCAACCATGGAATTTTCTTAAAGTTGAATTTACAAATACTTCTAGTTTTTGTAGGACAGCTAGAAGAATCACAAAAATACTTTGATCTTTTTCAGTTTTTAACTAGAATTTGAATGATTCAAATCCGAGAAGTAATCTTGGTGCTATGTATTTTCAAAAGTTGGAACTCTTCTCTAGCTCACCCGGTATATATGTATGACTACACATTTTTTATATAAGAAACTTAGATCAGGCCATAGAACTAAAAGTTTCTTAATTTCACCTGAAATTTTGTCCATTTTAGTACTAAAGTTTCTTAATTGGTTTCTTATCGTTCTGAATTGTAGAATTACGTTGTGGTCGCAAACACTGCGGCAGATATGTTTCTTGATATTTAAAACATCATAAAGGAATAAACAGTGTTCTGTTATGTTGAAAACACACATTTTTAGATAATATTGCTCAAGAATGAAGGTTCAACCATCTATTTGCTATAAAATCCATTCTTTTAACTCTGAAAAGTTTCTTAGTACTTCTCAGACATAGTACTAGAGTTTCGTAAAATTTTGGCCATCTTAGTACTTGTTTCTTATAAACCAGTTTCTTATGAAAAAACGTGTATGACTACAGAGTTAAACGCGCCGAGAGTAGAAGAAAGAATAAAAGAATTAAAGAACTTCGAATCGTCTAATTTTGTGTACATCTTATATCGAATACCTGTATCAATCATACCTGTGTTAAATAATGCATAACCTAAATGATAAGAAAAGTCTTGAAAGTTACGTTGAAGCTTCGCGAAGATGACGGAATTAGAATCTTACAAATTGGTTCCATAAGCAATTCTGAACAACTTTTCAAACAGCTGACGCAATTTTCCGATTAACCATGTATTCGAATTCATTTCAGGACATCGAAGAAGGTAGTGTGATGTCAAGCACTGGCCCTCGGCTGAAGAGAACTCCAACAAACGCGAATGCTTGGAAATTGCATCGATTATCATCAAAACATTCACGACATGTCAAAGAACTCAATCAAGTAACGAAAGCATTTCTGGTTATTGTTTTGACTTTCATTGTTTGCTGGATCCCAAGAGGCATTGCGAATATTTGGGCTGTGGCAAGAGGCCGTCAGTCAGTCCCCTTCGAAATCGAGATTTGTTCTACTGTGCTTATATTTACGACATGTGCAGTCAATCCTATTGTTTATGGCTTTTTCAGATCAGATTTTCGAAGAGCGTTCAAGACGGTGTTGTGCTGCTGGAAAAATACGAGAGAAAACTGATGCAGAAGTCTGTAAATAATGATCAAACTTTCCACTGAAAAGCTATTATTATTCAGGCTCGTTGGATGGCTCGTTGAAATCCCATGCAGCTAGAAAGATAAATTTGGCCTAAGCGGAATCACGAATCCATTCTGTAGTAGCTGAACCGATAGAAATGTTTGAGTTTTGTTGACCTGTTCTATCAAGTGCTATGACTGCATAGGGATGTAGACTGATCACATGAGTCTCAGGTTTTCGCATTGAATTGCATGATGTTTATGGCTTCAAGCCGAGACTCATGACCAGACAGCTTAAAAAAAGAACTGATCGAGGCCAAGGTAACTTGAAGATTGTAACGGAGCCTTAAGGAAACTCGTCAGAAACTCTGAGCATTTAAAATCTGATAGTTTTAAGAAACTTCTAGCAGTGGCCCAAATTCTTAGTTTCTTGTAAAGGAATACGGGTAATGCAAAACCAACGTTCAATACAGCGATTAAGACGAAAGCTCCTTGCTCAAAATTTAGTACCTTTGGGAATGAGGCTTTGAAACTTCAAGAGCAATTTCATTTCCCATTGAACTTTGAGGTGAAGAATTTAATCCTTCAAGAGTACATTGCCTGTTGAAGATTTGTCAAGACTGAGGTTACCTGCGTCAATTTAGGTATATCAATTTTCATTTTGCCAAATTTACACATGAAATCTCATACATATAAATTACAAATTCATTGGCAAACTTAACCAATCACAGGGTCAAATTTCGGTTTCATTACAAGCAAAAATTCAAAAATTGTGAAAGAAGATCCGAATTTTAGACGCCAGGAGAAACTAAACCTGTCATATCTATTTCAGAAAATTAAATGATTGAGTGTTGGGTCAAATATAAAAAGTCTCTTGATGTATAAGTTGGCAGCTAATATGTAAAGACTAGGTTTCAGCGTTGAAAACCAATTATTTCAAAGTTCAGGACTGAATCATAGAAAAGCTGATTATCTGGTGCTATTTCGAAGTCTCGTCTTGTATTGTAGTGTGGTACTTGGGGTCCCAAAAAGTGGCGCAAGAAAAATTTGTCAAAGAAATTACAGTGATCGACCGAAATGAGTGATTCAAACGGCGTTATAATAGGCAAATAACCAGGCCGCATCGCTACCATTTTTCCTATTTTTCTCGAAGTTGCAAATTGGCGAAAATTAGAATTGAGTTAAATCAAGAAAATCCAAGATTCGTTGAAAGAAATTTATTGTCTGAAATAGTCCATACTTGCTGAAGTAACAATTAAATGATAAACAATTGCTCCATGTATAGATGCACATCATTTGAAACAAGACTGACTGCGCCTTATGGTGGCAAGGGTTAATTGCTTGAAATATCACAATTTCTTGAAAAATTTAGGTAATGGTTGCGCTGCGTTTTTCGGGACATCCTCTTGTACACCACTTGTGTAATGTCACGGCCATGTAAATAACCCAATAATTTCATGAAATTAGTCCTTAATCTTGATGAGTGTATGATTATTCCAATAACTAACACAGCAAAAACCTGGATTAACAAATCTGGATCATTCTGTGAAAGGCTGCAATGGCTTTATATATTTACATGAAAGTTCTCATATTCGGTGCTTATTTGGCCAAAAACTAGGCTGGATGCTCTTATCCGCAGTTTCTTTCCTGCAGGCACGGTTAACTCTGATGCAGGTTTGTAGTGTAATCGTAATGTGCAAAATAAACGTGAAATAAATTACTTTATTCATCTCCAGAATCAGTTTCATACTCAGATTCAGAATCATCTTCGCCTGTCTTTTTCTTTCGAGTCTTACGAAATTTCTTGTGATATCCATCGGGCTGGAACGAAAAATAAATTGTTAGAGTGAATGAATGACAGATGCAATCACACTGGTCTAAAAATAGCATATTGTATTTATCATCATAGGAATTGGATGATCATCAAAAATTCGGGAATACTCCAGTACAAAAGTGGGTGAAATATTCCACTACCAAAGCTGTACACAACTTGGGGCAGACGAAGCAATAACCGCTTAGGCCCCGTTCACACTGTTGCGTTATTGTTATGATGCGTTTTTGTTGCATCAAAGCTACCCGTTCACACTGCTCCGTCTTTGTACAAAAATGGAGAGAGAACATCCGTTTTTTCGAACTTAGGATCTCTCAAAATATGATATGAGAAGGTGGAAATAACAGAGATTGTTGTTATTTTTGATGTAAATTTCCTTCATTGCCCCCCTCCCCACACAGCATAGATTTCAAATCTCTAAAGAGGTTGGCGTAAAACTCTATGAACTATTTCTTTGAACTGAACGGCTTCAAAAACTATGAGCTATTTCGCTATAATTCTGCCGTTGGACTCTTGTAAAATCTCCAATATTCTCAGAATTAGAGTCTTTTTCTCTTCTTCGAGAATATAACAAAAATTTAAAACATTGAAACCAAGTAATTTATAAAATGCTTGACGCAAAAAGGAATGATTTTCAACAAAAGCATAGTTTATTGATGTCTGCAATATGGTATCAAGCAAGAGTCTGTCACTTTTGTGGTTTACAACGTAGAAATATGATGACGTCACATCCTCAAATGACTTGAACATGAAATTTGCTGTAATTTCGAAAAAAATTCACAATTTCTGAAGATTCCAACGGTAGAATTATGGATAGATGGCTAAAGTTTTGCCAAGCCATTCACTTAGAAGGAATAGGTCTTGGAATTTTAGACCGACCTCTTTAGGCAGGATATTCCTCTAAACCATCGACCGCATTGCCTAACCTTTGTTTTCTCCAGTGTTGATGAAGTGATATGGCATGCTAACTTCTTAAGTATACCTCTGATTTTGAATAAAGATAAGAATCGTGCTTGAATGGATGTGAGCTTTCTAATGATATATACACATATGCATTTTGATGACGTCAGAATTTTCAACTATGACGTCATCATTTTGAAAATGGCGGCCGACCAGCACCTTTTTTACTACATGACAGCTCTGATAAAGTCGAAAGCATTTCCGAGTAGTTTTGTGGTAATGTCTTGTTATCTAACACTGCCTTAGCACTCGAATTTTACGTGTCAATGTGCATAAAATGTCAATATCTTAAGGACTCCATTCATCGCCAGAATCCTTCGAAGAAATGAATTCAGAAATTTCAAATTGGTTCTATGAACAAGAAAATCTTACCACGACATATTCTTTCGCCTTCTTCTTCTTCTTCTTGTCCTGCAAAAAAGGGAAACTTTTGTACTGTGGTTCCAAAACATTTTGGCATCGAAATCACAAGCCATCTGTTTTCTATCTTTTTCAATCGTTCATAAATCATTGATATATATCTTGAATTAGATGTGAAAAGTGATCTCATGAAAATCGTTCTTGGCGTTCTTAAAGAGCTATTGTCACCCAGGATCCTTTGCGGGATCGCTGAAATTTCAGACCATCTGAAAATTACATTTGGCCTAAGTGGAAACCACGGACTAAGAAAGTTTTACTTTGGATTGTTACATCAGTTCAACTTTTCCATTGTGCATCTCTCGTTTCCATTTCGGTCAAATTAGATTTCAGACAGTCAGTTATTGTAGCGTGCCTGCAAAGGACCCTGGGTGGCAATGGCTCTTTAAGTCATGCGCTAGTTTGTTTCGAAGTTATTTAATGATACATCACTTCGATTAAGCAGCCTCGTTTTGGAAATTTGTCAAAATTCCTTCCTTTTGTTCTTATGAAAATTTCGAGCCCAGATTCGGATGTAGCATCCAAACCTTAGTCTGGTTACGTGGATTTAAACCGCTGTCAGCTGTGATGTTGGTTTTATGACGATGCAAAGTTCAAAGATTTATAAGGGATTTGACCGTAAAAAATCGTTCGGGGTGAAACTTTACACCCCGAGGCATTTTCACGGTCAAATCCCTTATAGATTTTCTAACTTTACATCGCCATAAAATTAACACTACGGCCTGTAGCAACATGAAAACTTGTGGTTGGACTAAAGTTTGGGTGCTAAATCCTAATTTGGCCTCTAAAATTTCATATGGAAAAATTTTGAATCATTTCCAAAACGGGGATATTAATTGAAGTGGTATATTCGACTGAAGAAATAGATGGATGAATAAATGATCAAGTGAACGAAAGTATATGAAAGCGAATGAGAAACTAAAGAATTGACACAAATGAAAGGATAAAAATTGAATAAGTGAGTGAATGAATGAATGAATGAATAAAGGAGTAGATGAACGAAGGTATAAGAAAGCGAATAAGAAACTAAAGAATTGACACAAATCAAAGAATAAAAAAGTAAATAAAGAAGTGAATGGATGAATGAATGAAGGAATGACTGAACGAATGAATGAAGGCAGGAATGAATGAATGAATGAATTGGTGAACATACGAAAGAAGACGAGAAAGAAATATTGACACAAATGAAAGGAAATAAAAATAGATAAAAGAGTGGATGAATGAGGGAATGACCGAAGGGAAACGAAAGGAAAGAATTGTTGAATGAATTAACAAACCTCTTTCTTCTCCTCAACTTTTTCTTCTTTAGTTTCTTCATTGTCCTCTTCTTCAGGAGCATCCTCCTCAGGACTCTCAGATCTATGGATTCATTCAATCATTTAATCATCAAATTATTCAATCGTCAAATCAAGGCAAAGATTTCTTCCCCCAGGCCATATAAATAAATTCCCTGTAAAACTTTGCATTTTCGATTGAAGACCTACCTTCTCAGAGTTCCCTCAAAAAAATAGTGCTCAAAAGAAGGTTTTTCCTTCATGGTAGTAAGCTAAGCAATTTGTTTCTTCTTGCTCATTTTCTTATCCCTTTTCTTCAATAAACTGTATTGACAGATCATACCTGTGTCTTTATCGTAGCTTCTGTTTGTCTTTACTTCTTGCATTCCCAGTTTGATTAAAATCATTGCAAAACATGGCCGAGCTTCAACAACGAGGGCAGTCTCACGTTTACAGAATACAAAAGTTAGGCATTATTGTGCCTTGCTTTGAATCAAACTGAGAATGCAAGAAGGAAAAGCAAACAGAAATAACAATAAAGACTCAGGTGTGATTTGTTTATACTATTCATTAAGAAATAAATACCTTGTTTCCTCTCATCCATGGTTAAACAGTGGTCTTGAATTGAAAGGAATCCATAAAATCCACAATAAACAACAACAAAAAAACGATCGCAAAGGATGCTGGCTGCTCGACAGCCTTTAATTGCTCATAGTACAAGTATTCATAGTTTATTGATTTATTAGTTTATAAACGAATAGTGCTTACCTTGGATGTAGAAATGCATCATCTTTGAGTGGACCTGGATCTTCACCTCTCATGATCTTGGCAATTCTTCTTCGCAAGTGTTTGTTTTCATCATGAAAATGATCAACATACTGCTCTGTATTTGCAACCTGGTTCTACGATATAAATAGGAGTGCACTGCATCATCGTCATCATCATCATCATCATCCGTCGCCGTCATCATTACCAACATTATCATCATCATCATTATCATCAGTTACATTCTCCGTCAGTCGGTCATGACATTCTGCGATGTATCAAGTTATGCCGATCAGGGCACTGAATACGTTCTTTGTTAAAACGTTTTGGATGCACCAAAAGTTCTTTGAAGCCGATAAAAATTTTCATTTTCTCTACACTCAGTGGATAAAATCAAAAGAAGTCATGGGACTCAATTCTTTATTTATCATGGTGCCTTGATCTATCAAGGACACATTCACTTGAAGAGGTTTCGTCACCCAGAGTCCTTCACGGGCACGCTACAATTTCACAGAGGAACCTTGTGTGAGAATGGCTCTTTCAGACAGGATACCACACCACACACCAATATCAAGGAGAAGGATATCAGTGTTTCAATGGGGGAGAAAGAAAGAAACATTGAAAATCATAAGCGAATGGTCAGAGAACCAAAATGTTTGTGCTAATCGAAATGATATTGTTTACAAGATATATCCACGTTTGCACAGCAAATAACGAGGCATATTTTCAGATATTGCGTTATTAGTAAAAAGATTAAAAAAAAGGTCACGGGCCTCTGAAAAACAGTTACTGATCAGCTGATGAGGCTACCGTGGTTAAACAATAAAAAATGAAATGAAATGAATGAAGGGAAGTAAGCAATCTACGGAAATTTGATTCTCGATGAGTAAAACAAGACAATTTACCTTTTTACGAGTATTCATCACCGGTTTGACATTCTTTATTCTTTCATACAGAAGCTGAAAGGTAGGGTACGATCTGTAAAGGCATAATGGTCAATAATATTTATAATTCAAATTGCTGATACGATAACGCATGTTTAACGCATGTGTTGTTGTCTTTTAAAATATCTACTTCTTTAACTTCTTTCACAAGCACCTGCAAATAAAATGTATCTACGAAGAGGTCTCTCTTACCCGTACCTTTATGAAATTATTAACAGAAAAGATAGAATCAAAACAATATAAAATCTAACCTTGTTTTCTTTATCAATAGACTTCTGCAAAGATTCAAACTTCTGCTGTCTTGAAATATTCCTAGTGTTGAACATAATACAAAGTCTTTCAAACAAATGATTTGTGGTATACAGTAAATCCCCGCATATAAGAACCTAACAAAATAAGAACCTAGAGGCTGCTTTCCGATATCATCTATCCTGCAATTAAGAACCTGTTACAGTTTGCTGAAACATAGTTTCCTATTGCAGAGGTTGCAAATTTGATCTTTGATTGCTGTCCTTAAGGTCATTGTGGTCCCAGTTGGCTTTGAAAGTTTTACTCTCCTCTTTGATTACTTATTGGGACTACATGAGGCATCAATCAAATAAGAACCTCAATACCTTTAAATTAGTCTTGGTTCATTTGAAATAAGAACCAATTTCAGCATGGTTCTCGAAAAAGTAGGTTCTTATAAGCGGGGACTTACTGTAAGAGCTTGAAATAGCCTTAAAAACGAACTCATCATGATAAACCGATAAACGCAACAAAACCGTAATCTGCAGAAACGAAGACTGCTATCTCGTGCATGAGAAAAACAACCAATATAAACCTGTAAGTACTAGAGAGAAAAAACTGTTGAGAACTGCAAGTGAAAACGAATTAATCTTAATACATGAAAGGAAAGATATAAACAGAAATTCAGTTCATCTATCGAAGGTTAACACCAAAATAGTTTTTGGGGCTATTTGGCACAAATTCTTGGTGCTAAAACTTTCTCAAATTTGTTTAAAGATTTCGTAGCCCACTATGAATTGTTTCTTACAAAAGAGGCCCTGAAACAACTTTAGGACATACTTTGGAGCAACTGCAAACAAGACATACCTATCTGGACCTCGATTCTTTAATTTTTTCCTGTCCATGATTTTCTTGAGCCGCTTCTCCATTTCTTTGTTTTCCTCAATAATTTTCTCTTCATCACCCACGTGTGGATTTCTCTGATGATGCGGTGAATGCGACTGAAATTCATCAAAAAATTATTGCCATAGTTATGGAATGCATCCGTTTTTGAAGATTTTGAAGAAACGGCAGCAAAGGGTCCAAATCCTTAAACACATCACAAAAAATTCAGCAATCTATTTCTTTGAACCCAATGGATTGAAAGAACGTTTAGCTCTTTTACTAAAATTCTACCTATGGAATAGACCTTTTAGCTATTCAGCAAAAGAGCCTGGATCGAGCGTTATTTTTATACATTTTTATACACGAGATTCGATCGAGTGGCGTTAGAGCTTCTATCACTATTGTGCACATTCGAAAATTCTACAAAATGTAGCAAAGAATCGTTCGATTGAGATTCTTTTTCAGAATAGCGAAAAAGGTCTATTTTCAAAAATATTCAAATTTTTCTAAGTTTCTGCATATTTCATATTTCAACTGATCTGAGTATGTGACTTTATTAAATCTAAGCACAATGGTCACCGAGGTCCCTCTGACGGCGAGCTAAAATTGAGCACACCTCATTTGTATAAACTATTAGACACTTCTTCTTTATAGGCGGTGCTTTTATGGTTTGATGAAACAAAGTTTTGTAAAGCCAATATATTGCAGTCTAACTTACTTCATTAACTCTGCTGCCTGCGTTGATGGTACTCTTGGTATTTTGGAGTCTGGCTTCCATGACCTAGAAATAACAGATCACGAACCAATAACAAAGATATTTGCTTCCAATACTGAAAATAGCGAAACTTATCAAAATTCGGAGATAAGTTGCTACGATCTACACATTTATCAATTAATATAAAGTTTACTTTTCATTACCACAAGACTACCATCATCATCATCATCATCATCATATTATGTATGACTCACTTTTACAGGAATATAAGTAAACTTAACTAAACTAAACTTAACTGAACTAAACTTAACAAATACATAGTCAAATTTTCGATCGAGAATCTCAATGACATGCAGGCTTAATCAAATATTATTTAACAAGAACAATACTTATTCTTTGGCTGATTATGTAACATGTCAGAACTAGTTTATTGCAATTCTTACTGTACTGCAACGGAACAAAATTTCAAAACCATTGTACAGCAAACTGTTTCACTTGTAAAATAAGACTTCAGTTGGTTGAGTATTGCTGTAAGACGCTTGAATGAAAGCCTTGCCAGACTTCAACGCATTATTTGAAAAATAGTTGCGAAAACACAGATTCGAAATAAACTTTGATAATATGCAAAATGCCTAGCACTCCCGAGAAATGATTTCACATTTGGAGAAGAAAGCTTTCTTACAATAAGAGCTTGGCTTTTTCTTGGGAATAAATTTCTGAACATCAATTAAAAGAAGTATTGACATACTCGGTTATCTTCGCTAAGACTTCTTTGCCATTCTGGACGTTTACGAGAACTGTCAACATAAGAAAGACTGTTGAGTTAAAGTTAAAGAGAATAATGTGTATATCAATAAATTTCTAAACGGGTCATGAAAAGGGGTACTTCTCTATTCTTTTGTAGGAATAGGAGGGCTTCACTACATAATTTGGTTGTCTTCAACATTTCAAACATTTAAGCATTTTTTTGCATCCGTTAGCAATCATCGACATGTCTTTATGTTCAACGGTATTTAAGACCAAGATTTTCTCAGCAAATTAAGAAATTTACCTGGCAAAAAACGTCAGAATTTTGTCTATAAAAAGCCATGGCTAGGATAAATAAAATTTTAAAGCCTGCTTCAAACTGGATGTCACTCGCAAATTTCCGCGGGATTGGATTGGATTCCACATTTCAAATTCACGGTTTTCGTATTATTTGGTACAAAGCTACCTCGGATTCTACCTTTTCCTAAAGTATAAGAATTGTGAGTGCCATTCAAAGTAGGGACAACATGACCTTGTTTCTTTTCCTGCTTTGGATGGCACAGTAAAATGTAACGAATTTTTGCGTTTTAATCTTTCGATGTTTATAGAAAAAATTTCCGCGAACAATAGAAATTTAAGTATCTTTGTATCAATAATTTTGCAAGGGAAGGGAAGGCAAGGGAAGTCCTGTCAACAGACTACAGTTTTCTGTAATATTTGTAGTTTTGGCTATGCAGCTAGGCCCATTGCGAGCATAACAAAAAAGAGTGGCAAAATGCTTCAGTCATGTGACCTATCTATGTGCGCCTTCAAGATGAATGCAAACCTTTTAATTTCATATTCCGGCTCATTATCTTTGCTTCTTGTATTCACGATGCTCTTGATATTTTGAAGTCTAGTTTCCATGGCCTAGAAATAACAGATTGACAATATGAAAATTGGATTACAACATTGTTACGGCAACATAAGAAAACGATGAAGTAATATGTAAAAGCTAAGATGGGTTTAGAATGCTGTTGTAAAACTTTACCGTATTGAAAGAAAACTCGACATACCCGGTTATTTTCACTGAGATTTCTTTGCCATTCTGGAAGTGGACGAGAACTGTGAATTCAAAGAATAATATAGAGTTAAAGCTTAAGGCTAAGTTCACAATTATCGTTTTCATTGGCGTCTTCAAAAAGCTCCGCTTACATTTTTACTTTGCTTTAACATGAAAACGTAGCATGCGTACTAGACTTATGACGATGAATCACTTGTATCTCTGCTGCAGTAAACCTTGCTCAACAAGGACTCATACTGACCCTATTTTCTGCAATCATCAATGGAATTATGATGGAATTACGGCTTCGAATCTCGAACTTGATAGGAATGTTGTCAGTTCTTCATTCTAATCGTAAATTCTATTACATTTGCCGTAGCAATTGTAATTCTCAAATGACAAATCTCGCAATCTGATTGATACTCTAGGAAGCTCAGAGTTTGGGGCTAAATATGGTCAGATTTTTCAGAGCAATGATATGCGTCTCTGTTGACCAAAGCGACATCATCACGGCAAAGGATCACATTGAAAAAACTCCATGTAATAAGTCTACCTGCTTACTGACTCTACTCTTCACTACATACTGACTGACTCTACTCTCTCTTTTCAGAGAAGTTCTCATAGCTTTTGCCACGTGGCTAGGCCCATTAGTAATGTAAGCAAGAGAAGATCGGGAAAATAGTTTCATGTGCGCCTTACAGATAAATACAAACCTTCTAATCTCATATTCCGGCTCATGAGGCTCATAGTTGGAGTGGCCTTTGTTTATTTTGTCCAGACGTACTTGCAGCTCAATATTTTGTTTTTCGATTGACCGTGCTTCGTGTTCATATCTCTCCTCAAATGTGGTATGCGGATTGCTCGTCTGGCGGGAAAATGTTGCAATATTTCAAAACATAGAAAAGATATTTATAAAGTGAAAATTTAGAACTATTCTAAGCAGGGCCAATGACACGAATAAATGTTTCATTAAAATGATAATGTTCCTTAGTTGATAAAAGAAAAATTGGTCATCATCGAGGACAAATCTCTTCCTAAAATCTACGTTTACCTTCAGCAAAGTATCACCTGTTGCACAGAAAACGTAAAAAAAATCATTCAAAAATCGTTCTTTTTCAAGATCATGCTCCATAGCAATCATAAAAATTTCACTGATAGAGAGAGAGGGGGGAGGGACGTAGCACTCTCAGTATTCTAAATGCATTGCAGGTTCATCGATGAGACACTACATAGCAGAAGCATACTCTGTGGAGGTACACTCTAGGAGCTCTGTTTACCAGGAAGCTCCAATTCCTAATCGGTGGGGAATCTGCTAGTAGGAACTTCTACGAATAGGACACCAATAGAGATTGACTTGCTAAAGCGTGAAAATTTCCAAAGGTATCTCCACCTTTAGTTTGGGAGTGGCGACTAGAGAGCTTAGGTAATCTTCCTAAAAGAGAGTTTAGGAAATCTTCCAAAGGAAGAAAGTAGTAATATTTTCTTACCGATGGTGGTGTGAGATTTAACCGATGTCTTGCTGCGTCGATTCTTTCTTTCAGTGCCTATCAAAAGGAGGTGGTACATCTATATCCATTTCAGAAATAATTAGATCTTGTCTTCTTCTCTTCAACGTTAACATATGCTCAAAACAACAGGATAGCTTGCCGAATTTCAGTCTCTGAACAAGAACAGTAAAAAATCACAAAGCAGAGTTTGATAGACGATGGCGCTAAATACAACAGCAAGGAATTTTTTACCAAAATGCATTGCGTTCCAATAAAGAATCTTTGATAATTATATAGGAATTCGATTACAGAACGCAGTGAATCATGGCAGAAAGTTCCTCTACGCCACCTTTTAGCGTAATCAAGTTATCTGATTAATCAGATTTGTGATCAATGATTTAAATGTTCTATCTGAAGCTACTCACTTACTTTTCACTTAGCAAATAATCAAAACTTCAGCCAGTTCCCCGAAAACAGCAACATGGCGTACATACAAACATTTCCATCCAACATAAAAAGTACTTACTCTATTCTGTTCCATCATTTTTCGCTCCTCGTGTTGTCTCTCTCGTTCACGTGTCTCTTTTATAAGCTGAGGCTGAAGGGTATAAAGTAGACTTGCTCCAAGTCTATTTCATTTTTTCATCAGTATCATCAGAGGCAATGCGAAGGAGGAGGCAAGTCTATTTCTTTTTTTCATCAGTATCTTCAGAGCAATCGTTTTCAATATTTCCTCCTTCGCATTGCCTCCTCCTTCGCATTGCCTCTGAAGATACTGATGAAGAAAAGAAAAAGACTTGGAGCAAGTCTAGGTATAATGTGGAAGATACCAGGATCGACGTAAATGAAGGGACAGAAAAAGATCTAATCTAAAAAAGGAACAAAAGAAGACCAGTCACATTGTTCGATCATACAGCAAAACAATTCCCTTTATGATCGTGCAAATTAGGCACGTGGCAAGGTTTAGTTTTACGACCACTAAACTGCTTCAAAAGACGAGCAAAATAAGGAAATACCCCTACCCCATCTAAATTCCTTCCTGTCTATATGATAGTGAGAAGGCAGATCCACCCGCACAGTGACTAGATTTTCAGTGCCATGGAATTGAAACCAAGGCTGAGATTTGTTGACAACTGTGAAAGATATTGAAATACAGAGCTAATTTCCACATGTCAACAGTTATCATGACCATGTACCTGGCCCTACACATATCTAAAAGAAACACATACCACTGACGGTGCAGAAAAAGTAAGAGGTCTTGCTCGATCTATCCGATCTTGTATCAACTGAAATGAAACGAAGAAAAATTTAGCCCTGCAATACACCTGACAAAAATAAAATCCTTGTGAATGCACATTTGATTGGGAAATCTCACTCCGCGCTGTTTCATTTCAACAAAAAAATATGCTACTATAATTCTGCGAAATTGGGACTATATGGCAAATAATAACTCAGCTAGTCTTAAAAAAGGCTTCCCTCAGTTAACCATATTTACTCAAAATATTTCACAGTTGGAGAAAAGTACCCCGTCAAATGGTACAAAATGCAACAAAGATCAATCACCTAGACTACATATGGCCTCAATGCAGAGCTAAGAAATAGGTTGGAGATGGAAGCATTGAGCATGGCTTTATCAGCATTTAATCATCATCGATTTTTCTTGCATCGTTGGAAAACATAGCCAAACTTCACAAAATTGTACACCTGATATCTAAGAAACGAGATTCGCTATAAATTTTCCCGAATTTTCCTATCAAAATTTACCTTTAAACAGATCCCCATTCTGTCTCATCGAACTAAAAGAATACAACGTTTCATGCAAAATGAAGCTATGCTCATCAAAATTATTTTTCTTGTGATCACAAAGTCGTAGTCTTTTGTTAATTATAAAATAAAGAGCTACCTGGTTTTCTTTTTCAATTCTTTCTGTCTCCAACAGTCTGGCCCTCCTTTTCGGTGACCTATTATAAACAAAGCTACAATGCAAATCATTGAGTGAAATCACAAATAAGTCCAGTTGGAACACTCCTCTAGAAAGTTACTATCGGTACGTTGCAGCATGAATATATATCCAAACTTGCATCCGATATTATTTGTTTCTCTTGGAAAAAATGCAAGGGCGAGAAAATAACTTGGAAATGCCTTGGCAGAGGAAGCAATGCACCGGTGAAGTCATAAACATCAGGGCTGCAAAAAGCGCAAGCCATGTGCATATGCATAACATGACAAGAAATCTTCAAATTAGGATAAGAATTCTTGAGTCATATGAAAGACTGTAATACGTTAACATTTTGCTTAAGACTAAACTTACAAACTACTGGACTACATAATAATGAAGATGACCCAACAAGCAGGAACCCATGACTATCCCAAGGGTCATCGCATACAACACTAGAGGAACTTACCGCCAAATTCAAACAAAAAATATGGAAACAAAAGAAAAGGACAGTTACAAAGTGCTACACATAAATGATTAAATACAATAAGTACGGATACCCCATCCCCATGGATACATACTGGGATCTGTTCCACACTGGAAGTCAGGCCAGCACATGTGACAATGCTGAACTCTAGAAGCTCCAGCCAAGATAGAACCATTGACAATCACAGTCGCTGCTATTGCCCCCCCCCAAAAGTCCCCGCCACTCAATAATATCGCACCAGCACTGTTGCAATATTACGGATCTGAATTGACTTGACTCCATGTTTACATGATTGCAATGTTAACATTGCAAAGCCTGTACTGTACAAATCGAAAGAAAGTTGATCAACAGAATGCAAACGTACAAGTTAAAGACTTCTTTATCAAAGTTACACTATACTCTAAACTACAACATCAGTGAGCCTAACTATGATTCTTGTGGGCTAGCAACATGAATCTTCTCATATCAGTTGAAAACCCATTGTCAACCATTCCCCTTTGTGAGACAAATGAGAATGCAAGGCAAGGAAACCTTGGCCAAGAAGAGCTTCATGTGATAAGTTGTCTTTGGCGCCTCAAAGGATCATGGCTAGGTAACAGTGATTTACCTGAAAGGCTTCTGTGGACTCCTTCTTCCTTCCATATGATTATCACCAACAACTCTCATAATTCTTTCCAAAAGCTTCCTGTTCTCATAATCAATAGTTGCAAATCTGTCTTCCTCCATCTAGTGGGAAAGAAATAAAAGTGTAGAATTAGAATGACTTCTTGAAGTACTGATTCTAAAACATCTCTTTGTATCAAGGCTTAAGAATAAAGGGTTTCTAACTTTGTATTTAACTTTCTCTGCTTTTCTTGGGGGTCCTTATCTAAACTTGTTTCTTTCAAATGTTACTTGATTTGACATTGCTGGAGAACAGCAGGAGAACTGTTTTGAAAGCAACCACTTGCTTTGTCCTTTCCTGGGACCTAAATCAGGAACCACTAATGAGATTGACTCAAGCAGTATCTCAAGCTGTAAGTTGAAGCCTGGTCTACACAAATGCATAAAAACCAAGAGAATTGATCATACAACTGCTCCGCAGTAGCAACACAAACAGGGTATGAGTTTGAGATACCTTGTATATACTTCCAAAGATCTTCATGACATTAATTTGTATAGTTACATCCCAGGTGAGGCACATTACATATCGAGGGTATGGATATGTGACACCCATATGGGTGGGTTTTTGGACCCAAAGTTCTCTAAACAAAGGTCCCTGTTTGCGGCAGCTTTTCCTTAAACATTGATGGGTTTGGCTGAAATTTGCAGCAAAAAGTTAAAAATGGGTAGTTTTCTGCCATAATTCACCATAAAAGTGAATACAAAGAAAAGTTTTCGAAGTTAGAAGAGGGCAGCTTCCTGAAAATCGGGCTGCAGACCCCTGTCCATCCCAAGTCATGTACCCCCTTGGGAGTTACATATATCTTAGAATTAACTTCTGGCAAATAATGTGCACTATAAACTAAGCAAAAATACTGATTTAATTTTGAAGGAGGAGAATGATATTCCTTGACATGAAGTCGGCATGTAGAAGAACAAACCTGAAGCTTCTTTAGTCTCAGCTGAAGGTGAAGGTAGTCATAAGTGTCATTTTTATTCTTTGCAGTTATGGTTGGTCTCATTTCTTGAATCTAGATCAGAAATGAAAATTAGGGTGACCAGTCAGACATTAAATGATGATGCAAAAAGATGGAGGAGGGAGCTACCAAGATGCATTTTGTTAACTTCAGTTAAATTCCCAAAAAATCCATCAAGATTCTTAATTAGAAGATGATTGGTACCAAGCTCCACATCACCATCTTTACCTTATCTTCCATTGGTGGTAATGTGAGAAGGCAACAGCAACTTATCATCACCATCACCATCCTCATGATGATAATGATGATGATGATGATAATGATGATGATGATGATGATGAGGATGATGATAATGATGATGATAATGATGATGATGATGATGATGATGATGATAGTAATGATGATGATAATGATGATGATGATAATGATGATTATGATGATAATGATGATTATGATAATGATGCTGATAATTTACACAGGATCAGTTCCGCAAAGCTCCACGGTTTTGTTCAATCATGAATATGGTTCAAAACACTTAGGTTAACATTTCTTTTGTTTTACAAAACAAAGGAAGGCAATTCTTTAGGTTCCATCATTTCATCTCTCTTGTTTATCTAGGTACTAAAACAAAGAATAACAACATCATTTCCTAGCCATTCCATTTTGGAACCTTTCCACCTGTTTACATAAGACCTTTCGGAAACGATTCTAAACAGGATCAACTTTGTAAGTGGACCAACAGAGCAGAAACTGCATAAAATGACGTCATCAAGCAATCTGAGATAAGGAAGTGCTTGGACAGATAAGCTTTTTGAAATGATAAATCAAGAGTTTAAGGCCCAAAGAACAAAATGTAAACTGTTGCTGAATTTTGGGATCTGTTGCAGGGAGCCAGGGGTACTCAAAGTTACGAGTTTTCGTGCATGCGTGCACAGTTTCTGCTCTGTCAAGGGGGCCCATTTGGGTATGGCTAGTGTTCCATTTGGAATGGTTCCAGTAGGTCTTGCGTAAACGCAAGGCCTAAATGTACCCATTTGGGTAAGGTTCCAAATCAAACCGATCCCATGTAAACACTGTCGTAGAGTCTAAAGTGGTAAGATACTCAGAAATGAGTTTTGGCAAGGGAAGCAACTTAAATGTAAGAAACTTTGTACCAAACCCAGACCAACGTTTCATGTAAAAAGATTCATGTATGTAGTACCTTCTTTTGTTGTTTGTCATATACTTTCTGCCATTTCTTCTCTTCCCTTCGAATCTGCCTGATCCTGGGTGATTCTTTCGAAGTATCACTGGCCATTTTAACTTCACATGTAATATCTGAAAGTTTTCAACAAATCCTGGAGGAGTTGAAGTTGTCATTGCTGCCATGCCTACAAATAATTAAGGGGGTTGTGTGTGAAATTGCAATTTTTCAATTAATAAATAATTAGTTCTTGTTTGCAGGTGAATTATGAGGAAAATTAGACAAACAGAAAGTAGCATGGGAGAAACTGCAAAAAATTTTTGCGGGGCAAGAATGACCCATTACCGACTTTTATGGAAATCAAGCTTCATGGAAACAAGGCACCAAAATAATGGCATCTTTGCTGGGAGAAATTTGGGTCTGACTTTTTAGAGCATTAGCATGATTTTTCTCTAGCAAAATGGAAAATGCGCTCTCCTCAAAAAGGTGTTCAGTAAAGAACCTGTGGCTCATAGGGCCATTTGAGTTGTGTATGCATGGCAAAACCGTAATTTTAATCTGCAAGACCAGGGCATTTGATTGGGGTGGGGTTGCTAGCAAAAGGATGGGGATTTGACAACTGGGATTGAAAAATCAAACGCTCAGGGGTGGTCTGGGGAATCAATTTAACTACTGCATTACTACATTCATTGTCTCTCTGGTCTAAGCTCCTCGATACTCAATTTGGAATCGAACGAATACTGCAAAATAATCAAAAATGTTGTATCCATATCTTGATACTAGCTTGCGAATTCTACCCCCGCGAATCTAAAGGCTATTTAGTCGACTGACCAACGTCTAATCTTGGACTGGATTTATCATAATCAGCAGGCTTTCTCCATGAATAACAACAAATAACAACATAAAAAATTCATACGTGCTATCTGACGTCGATATTAAAGCAACCTGCTCTATAAAGTGTTGTGGCTAGTCGTAAACTGTGATCCATGAATCTAGCCACAAGAAATGCAAACCATTTACCTACTGCAGTTCAAACTCGAGATCTTCTCGCTTCTTCTTCTTAAGATATCTGCATCTAGACGGGCTGAATGAGGACACCATCAGGTCTTTGGAATCACTACTGGTCTGATGTGATGGTGCGGTGGATGGAAGCCTTGAAGCCTTGAAACTTGTTGTTGCTGTTGATTGTTTCAAAATTTCGTTCCAAATGATTACGAGGCTGTGGGATTTTTGGCGCGAAAATGTAAATAAAGGGTCCAGGAATAAGTGATATTAGAAACTCAACTCCCATATCGCCAAAGATTAAGAAGCTCTAGTACTGGGAAAATATAACTTAAGAAACTATCTATTTTGATAAAGGAAGTCCTTAATAAATTTTTATTTTCACTTGTATCATATTATTCGGAAGGTAGTTGAGTAAAGTCAACATTGGGCAGTAGCCCCACGACAAGAACAACAACAATAACAACAACAATCAGTCTGGATAAATAGTTTGAGCGTCCATCAGTCCATCAATAGCGATAAACTACGAATATGCAATCAATCTAACTGGGCAAAGGGTTCCAATAAAACGGCCGAAAAATTGCCCTCAACTTGAGGGCACAGGTAGTCAACAAAAAGATTGCTATGGGACCTTTTTAAGAACTCTTAAGAAACTCTGAGTACTCAAATCTCATAACAGACCCTATGCTTATTCTGCTGGGTGAGTCAATAAAAACGCTCAGCGTTTGAAAAAATCCTACTCTGCTCCCTGAATATCAAAGCAATGATGCTGAAAACCCTCTGGTTTTATCTTCGATATGTCAAATCAGGTTCAGTAATTTACCCAGCTTTAATCGGTCATTCCTTCTGGTCGAAATAGGAGATTTTCTGTTTAAAACCCCTGAAATCTGCAAAAACTGCAAAAACGAGTGAAAACAGACTCTCAACCAGCCTAAAGGAAAGCAAGTGCCAAAGCGTGCTGAAAGTCATCGCTGTGAGGTAAACACATTAAGGATTCTTGCTTGTAACTTTAGAATGCTTTCAAAGGTCTGTCAAAGGGATTCATTTTAGAAAATCGCTTACAGAATCCGAACGGAGTGACCGATTTTAGTCGGAAAATTTGTAAAAATAATTGAAAATGTGAGCTATTCAATCAGGCATTGCAAACGATCGTTGCTTATATACTCAGGAAGCAGTAGCCTTTCAAACGCCCGGCGTTTTTTCTTTGACTCACCCGGTAACATTAGCAAGAAGGCTGTGTGCTAAGAATCGTCGGCCCGCTTGCTTCCAGATTCAACTGCAGGGACGTAGGAAGCATCTCAAACTTGGAGGGGCACAAAACTTTGAGGGCACTTTTTTCGAAAAAGGGGTATTTTCTAGAAATGAAAAGGGCAGTTCTTTGTTTATTGCAAAATCTTGGGGGCACGTGCCCCTAGTGCCCCCCCGGTTCCTACGTCTATGTTCAACTGAATTCCTGAAGAGAAGTGAGGTTTCTTCTCGAAGGAACCTCATTTCTCTTCAAGGAATCAATTGACTGTGCATGCAGGCTAAGATTCATCTGACAAGGCCCAAAAGTGATCTTCAAATAAGACTGTAACATTGCAGGACATGGTCCAACAACTCTACATGATTTTTTTCAATAATACAAGATCAAATTGAAGGAAAGAAATGCAACGAATGGGGGCATCCCAGACTGCTTTTTATCTTTAAAAATGTTGAATTTCCTGTATTCGGAGACTTGATATACAGAGTGTTTCAGAAAACACGCAGCACAACAATAATTTTAAATCTTAAGAATTGACAACATTTGAGATGATGTAATGTACACCATCTGGAAGTGCAATCTTTCTTCTATCTAATGATATGCAGTTTGGATACATTGGAATTATTTGTCATTAAGTTGACACTTTCTTATGTGTGGCCATTTTCAAATGCAGCTTGCTGCAAAAGCAAAATCAACTCCTTTTTCCGATCAAAAATTATGGAAAAAATCTTTTCCAAAATATTTCAGGCTTACAGGCACTTGAAGTGATCCTTTGAAGAGGGAAAAAGATAATTTCATCCTAATGAGACATGTTTGTAGATGATTATATAGAGTATGGTTTCACAAAGGTGGGTTATCTATGTAAATGCCCTATCATTTTCCCGCATTTAAAATTGGCCATACTTGCGGAAACATCAATTAAGCAATGAAAAATTCAATTAATCCACCCGATCTGGATATCATTAGAAAGAAGATAGATTAAACTTAAACTTATAGGTGGTATGCCTCATATTGATCCAAATCTTATTATTTCCTGAAGAATATGGAATGAAAGTGGGTTGCGGTTTTCTGAAAAACCCCGTGGTGTATTTTGGCAGGCCACATGCTCAGTAAAACTCAAATTTTGTCAGCTCTCACTTCAGCTGGTCAGTTGTGTCAACGACAGCATGTTGTGTGGTATCCCGTTGCTTCGTGATTCATCAACGTATGCTGGGAATGAGAAACTTTCTTCTAGTAACTCTTTCCTTCTTTTTACGAAAGGAAACAACAAGGGCAGATTTTGCAATGCAATAGAATCAGTTGCTTTGGCTCACACTTCAATTCTAAGTGATTAGCAAATGCAGACCAATGAAATTCTCTCTACCAGTAATTCAAAACAAACATAGCCGCAAAGTTGCCCTGAAACCAGTAAGGCAAACTCTCACTTGGTGCGGGCAAAGGGAGGCTTTTAAGAGAAGTTATGTGCTTAAGACGAAAGGAGAGGGGTAAATCTAGAGTTCTGTCTCACGGATTTGGTCTATTTGACTCAGGACCTGAGGAGTACCTGTTCACATTTGAGCAATAGATATGCAAGGATTGTAATGCCTTCTGCTCGTCTTCTAAATCACATAAATGAAATCTGTCAGATAGAACTTTAAATTTACCCTTCTTCTTTCGTCCTTTTCACATAACTTCTCTTATAAGCCTCCATTCACCAGCATCATGTGAGACTTTGCACTACTGGTTTCGGGGCAACTTTTGCGGCTGCGTTTGCTTTGAATTATTGGTTGAGAGAATTTCCTTTGTCTGTACTCGCTTATTGCTTTGAATTGAGGTGCGAGCCAAAGCAACTGATGCTATTGTATTACCAAATTTGCCCTTGCTAAAGGAAAGTCTTTAAAAATTCTAATTTATTCTATGGATAAACCTTTTTCTGATTTATTCTAAGTTATTCTATGGATAAGAAATAGCCTGTGTACCAGACTCCAGAAAAAATATATTACTTTATATGGGGTCTGGAGCAAAGGCTAATCAGAAATTGAAGTAGCTTCTACCAAAGTTACGTAAGTGTCAGATATTAATTTAAAGTTGAGAAATTTCTTCATTGATTATCCATGAGATGAATTGATAGTTTCTTTAATAGTGGATCCACGGAAAACTATAGCAGGCAATATGTCTTATGAAACTCGAATCTTTTCAAAATTGACTCGATAATAACTGGGCCATGGTTCTTATGGATTTGTTCTTGGCCACTCCTTGGCATTCAAAAATCTACCTCAATGCCTACTCGTGGCAAAACTCACAGCTTATGGATCTAGCCCCGATAGCTTACATTTGATCTGTAGCAACTTATCAGGAAGAAAGCAAAGACTTTAGATTGGTTTGACCTTCATTGAACGGCTTGATGTCAAATCAGGAGTGCCACAAGGCTCTATTCTAGGACCCCTGCCTTTCAACATCTCTACATATGACCTCAGTCTGAAACAAGCAGTAACTGCAGTCATTTTAGGCATGCCCTTGAATGTTTGATTATTTGGCTAAATACAGCAAAGCCCACGCGTTGGGACATATTTCTATGTTGATTTTAGAGCATCGCTGTTCCAATTTGATCATGCTTTTGTGATCCATGTGCTACTGACAAAAGATCAACAGAGCTGTAACAACACTGTAGTCCTATATAAGAAGGTTAAGAGATGCTCATTGCACTCAAATTGCTCTCAAGCTTCAGCATTTTACTTCAGCTTCAAGAAAAGAGGATAAATTTCCACATCAAAGATGGCAAGCTCTACAATTTTCCTAGGTTTACTTCTGGTGGGAATGGCCTGCAGTGAATCTCTAATGCCAGGTGGAGAACGTGAAATGACGCAAGAAGAAATCGGCAAAGACAAGATTCTCCAGGGAGCTGTTGCTTTTGCAGTTAATGAATACAATACTGAGTGAGTCTGAACTTTTTTCAGGGAGGTGTCATCTCTAATGCTGTACAGGAGTTGAAGAAATTTGGAGGGGTAGCAAACTTTTTGGCCTCGTTTTATAATTGGGGCATCAAAGCTTTTGGCAAAATTGCAGAATGAATGATTGGTTGTGAAAGTTTGGAGTTTATTTCAAAGTGAAATAAAAATTTCATAATTCTTATCAAAAGTCACATAAGTCACTGCTATGTTCATCAGGCATGCAATAAGTTTCTTGAAAATTTTGGTGATGGTTCTCTGTATTAGTGCCTCTGTCACTTTAAACTTGGTTTATTTCATGTTCTTAGCATGTTATTCGATAATGAATTGTTCAATAATGGGGTGTGAAATTTCCCTATGTTGAAATGGAGTGCTAATTATATCTAAACCTTGCAAACGGGGTAAGAAATTCTCCTATTCGTCTTGAAAATTCTTCCACTACTGTCCCAGTCATTGAAAGTGACAACTCCCTTCGACGTTTTTTATTCCGTTGGCTCTCCAACTACTTATCTAATTCCCATGAGCTGAGCTGATAATGTCTGCCCATTTCTAATGAAGCATCATGCAAAAGCAAACTTAACCCCCTTTTTCTGGTAAAACTCACGAAAAAAATTTTTCTCGAGGAATTTCAGGTCTAGAAGTACTCAATGTGATGCCCTGAAGAGGGAAAAAGAGAACTTCATACTCATGAGCTGCATTTGTAGATAATGATCAAATAGTCTCTCACAAATGTGGAATATCGTCTTTTTTTTTTTTCTATATATTCAATATAAAAGTTTACAATAATGAGATTACCGACGACACTACTTACGAACTACTGTACGACACTACGAATACGGTACCAGGAGGAGCAATATATCATGACTACCCCCTGGCATTTAACATAAATCTAAGAAATACAACTCATACAACTACAACTAAATAAACTCTTAAATACAAGTACTAAACATGAAAACTTTTTACTAATAATTACTTGAGCCGGTTTCACACTGGACGTCAGGCCAACATAGGTGATGTTAGAGGACGAATTAGACGTTGATTTTGCAGATACTTTTTGTAGTCAAGATCGATAATCGTTTAAACTACGTAAGCCTAACATCAAGTGTGAAACAGGCGTACAAAAGAAAACAGGAACGAGACTTTACGAAAAAGACTTTACGAAAATGGACTAGTGAAGGTTTACAAACTCTACTGTGATATTAATTGAATCGACCAGTTGCATGGATGTATTGTAGGGTCAACTCGAGTATATTTCTGTTGAGGTTATTTGGGAGATTTTTATCACCATACAATAAAAGTTGTGCCAAAACCTCATTGGAAAAATCGATATATCCATATGGTCGTAGCAGTTCAAACACTCTAGCGAGAAGATTTCGACGTTCAACCCCAAAGGAGGGGCAGAGCAACAGAAAGTGCTCCGTGGTCTCAATACCATCATTTGAAGGGCACATTGGATTTATTGAATCTCTAAAATTGTGCTTGAATTTATGGAAGCATAATTTACTAAGACCCACTCTTAGCTGAGTCAGATAAGATAATCCTATTGGGTCGTGAATCCCAAAGACAGATTTAGCAGGGGGACGGATTATGGAAATCAGCTTTTTCTTAAAGATACCAACCGACGGTGCAAGTCTAATCTCTGGATCTAGTTCATTCCATTCAGCCAGGCAATTGGGATAGAAACTAGATTTGAATTTTTCTGTTCTTGTCCATATTCGCCCAATGACATCCTGATTGCGAAGAGAGTAATGCGGCTGTTGAAGCTGAGGGACTGGATCCAATGTATATTCTGGCAACAGGTTATTTATCATTTTGTAAAACAACATAATGATAAATAACCTGTTGCCAGAATAGAATATCGTTTAGAATATCGTCTAAATGCCCTATCACTTTCCTGCATCTATTATAGGCCATACTTACGAAAACGTCAAATAAACAATGAAAAATTCAATTAATCTACCCAACTTGGCTATCATGGGAAAGAAGATAGGTAGATTGTACTTTCAGATGGGGTATGCCTCAAAACTGATTCAAATTCTATTATTTCCTAAAGAAACTCGTATGAAAGTAAGTTGCGTTTTTCTGAAACATCCTTTCTTTCCAAATCGATCAAAACTGGCCTAACAACCGTTTTCAAATTTGCCCATTTTTTCACTCACTCGATTGCAACCTGGGCACAAGAATCGTTTTTGTGTCACACCAGAAAATTGTAAAAATAAGGCATGAAATCAAATTTTTGTGCTCTATCAACTCTCTTTTGTTGTTGATCGGATGCTTCAAATTATAGAGTTTCTTACTGCAGCCCCATTTCTCAGTGTTCGTGTTCATAAAATGCAAAACGTTACCAAATATGCATAGACGTAGGAACGGGGGGCACTGGGGGGCACGCGCCCCCAACATTCTGCAATAAGCGAAGAAGTACCCATCTTAGTTTTAGAAAATGCCCCCTTTTTCTTAAGGAGAAAAGTGTCTTCGAAGTGTCGTATCCTCCAAGTTTGAAATGCTTCCTACGGCCCTGGTTGCAATGGCTAAAACCAACTCCATCCTCAAGACTAACCATTTATCTTTCAGCCTCGTTGCCACCAAGATTATCAGAGCTTCTGTCCAAGTTGTGGCTGGATTGAAATACAAGGCTCTAGTGGAGATGAGACCTCGCCTTTGTGTGCATGATCCAAGGTTAAAGATTGCCCCATGTCCACCACAAATGAACTACGCGACAAAATGCGTGTTTGAAGTTCTCTTTCAAAGTTGGGCGCCGGAGGAATACAGTGTTCTTGCTTCAAGATGTTATCGATCAAATTGAATAGGAGAGAGATATTGATGTAATTCGTAACTGAATATGAAATGTAAAATTGTTCCTTGATAAGGAATCATGAGAGAGTTATCATAAGAAAATTTGGTTTTCTTTCCATTTTCTGTCTTACATTCTTGAGAATATTGGAGGGTCTGTTTCAAAATGCATGCTCGGCACATGGCATCTCTTGATGGCCTTTGTTGTTACCAGTTCCTTCCTAAACAAGAGCTTCCTTGGAAGTGTTGTACTGTTGTGGCACAGTGGTGTAATCCTCTGACTTTGCAGCCAGAATAGTCAGGCGGACAGGCGGAGTGGGTTCGAGACGCGGTAGGGCCCCGGGCCCCAC
This sequence comes from Aurelia sp. 4 Dawson et al 2005, assembly GCA_964019985.1. Taxonomy (NCBI): domain Eukaryota; kingdom Metazoa; phylum Cnidaria; class Scyphozoa; order Semaeostomeae; family Ulmaridae; genus Aurelia; species Aurelia sp. 4 Dawson et al 2005. The sequence continues at coordinate 2,043,196 of OZ026494.1, read as the reverse complement.
CATTTGAGCGTCATGACAAGGGGTTGCGGACTCGATTAGCGCTTAGCTACTTCTGCTATCCCAACTTCACCTTCACCTTCAGTGGCTACACAATCCCTGTATGCTTCTTAGAACTGATTTGTCGCTAATATTGAGCAGGCCATCAGCAACAACAACAACAGTGAAATTGAGGGCAAGTGGAGCTAGTTATCAGCTTCAGGCCATTCACTTTAAGGCCACTTTCACATTGCATAATTTTCTGCAAGCGCTTAAGAGCTTATGGCAAAAGCAAAAGTCACGAAAATCAGATAACCCCGGTTTTCCTCAGAGAAAACTAGCTTTTTTGGCAGGAAAACTGGGTTCTCCTGAAAAACCCGGTTTTCTGGTGAAAAACTCGCTTTTCTGGTGACAAACTCGGTTTTCTGGTGAAAAACTCGGTTTTCTGGTGAAAAACTCGGTTTTTAACAAAAAACTAAGTTGATCAGGCAGAACATCAAGTTTCTCACTAAATCCAAGTTTTTCTCTAGGAAACCGAATTTTTCAGAAAAACTTTGTTTTTCTAATTCTGGTGACAATCGCGTCAGAAAAATTGGCTGCTCTAAGATACACTCGGTTCTGAAGATAAACGGGAATGGATTTCGTTTTTCGGATCAATCTTATCATCTAAAAAAAAACGAATTCTTAAAAGGGGCATTCCAAACTCTCATAAAATGAAATCAATTTAATTGAAAAGGACCGGAGAAAAACTGGTTTCTCCGAAATAGTGGCCCTTTAGCGTAAAAGCTTAGTTTTTCTGAGAAAAAACGGTTTTCAAATGAAAAACTTCATGGTTTTTCTACAGAAAAACTCGGTTTTTCAAAAAAACGAAGTTTATCTGACATAGAAACTCGGTTCCTCTCAGATAAACTTGGTTTTTCTGTAGATAAACGTGGTTGTGCTGAGAATGACTCGGCTTATCTGATTTGGTGATTTGTGCTTGCCATAAACGCAAAGAAGCTTGCTGATGCGAAAAAGCTTATTGGTAAGCAATCAGATTACTTAAGCGCTCAAGAGAGATGGATATTGAGCTTTTCATTTCAGAAGTAGAAAAACGACCTGTTATATTGGATCAAAAGGACAGATCAATCCGAACGGGAAAACGAAAACAAGAGCGTGTTCACGCAAGCAAAAGCAGGAACGCAGAAACAAGGCTTTGATGTTCTTCTTGATGTAAACGCAGCCTAACGCTGCACCATGCAATGAAAATAACTTAAACTTAGAAACATCTGTGGACTAATTAAATTCATTCAATAAAAATTTTGTAGTGTCAGTGAAAATTCTCGAAATTTAATCTCACATTAGATGCATAAATTCAATAACACACATAAGAAATTCCAAATTATGATCAATAACCTCCTTGTCAAGTGCTGTGCTACGTGCCACTCAGAACTCAAAATGTGCGTAGTGCTAAAAAAACAGTACTTTTATTGTTCTCCAGCAATGCCAAAATCAAGTAAGCTTCCAAAGAAGTGATTCTGATGGGCAGAGCAGAAACTGCGCACGCGTGCGCGAAAACTCGTAACTTTGAGCCCAACTAGCTCCCTGCAACAGATCTCAAAATTCGGCAACACTTTATATTTTGCTCCTTAGGCCTTAAACTCTTGATTCATCCTTTCAAAAAGCTTATTTATCCAAACACTTCCCAATCTCAGATTGCTCGATGACGTCATTTTACGCAGTTTCTGCTCTGTCGTTCTGATGTCGTATTAAAACTTTTGCTAACTATTTTAAAGGGCTGGCAGTGTTTTCTATTCATAAGAGAGCACTTTCTGTCTTTTAAAAGGTGGTGAAAATTTTAATACGATGCCAGAGTCCTTTCTTTGAAAACTTACTTAATTTTGACATTGCTGGAGAACAACAGAAGTGGTATTTTTGAAGCAACCACTTAATTTGCCTTTCTCTGTGATAAAATCAGCAACCGTTATCAGATTGACTCTTACAAGGTCTCAAACTCTAAGTTCAAGCCGGATCTACTGCATGTGTAAGCATTTTGTAATTCTTGAGATCAACATTTATCTTACATGTTATGTTATCTTCTAGTCAGTAGTCGCATAGTGCAAAAGCCATTGGGCTGAAGATTGAAAGAAAATTAATTGGTGGCACTGGGCAAAAAGTATCTTCTTAGGAAGAAAATTTATAAAAGGCGAACAGATTTTTTAAACAAGAATTTTGCTTCTCCTCGAACCTTGACATAAGATAAATTATGCACTAACCATCCCTTAGAAATAATCTTGAACCTTGCTTTCGTCGTAAACCAGTTTGATCTCTTCTGGAGTGAGGGTCTTCTTCCATATTGCCATTTCATCAACACTCATTGTAGCCATGTCAGTTGATTCATACCCACCACCGATTTTTACCTCGTTATACCTTCCACCAATCGAAACTGTCCAAGGAATATGATCACACGCTTGCTGTTTTCCATTTATGTAGGCACATGCCTTCTTGCTATCATCGAGAGTAAAAGCAAAATGATTCCAAAGAGACTGATCAATATTGGCACCAAAATTAGGAATATACCACTTCTTTGTTCCACTTGCAGTGATATCAAATGAAAAATCTGCTCCAATTTTGCTGAAGTGTATGTATTTATAGCTGAACGACTGACTTCTGATGATGCTTCGTTTTCTCTTCTCGGTTGCCTCTTCCTTTGAAAACTTAAGCCATAAACTGTAGGTCACTGTTTGGCAATTGATAGGAAATGTGCTAAAACGAAGACAGTTTCTCATATGCATACAAGATGCCTCGACAAAAATGCTGAGTAAAGAAACACTTACATCTTGATTAAAACATTCAAAAGTATGATGTAAAGAAAATGGATGCAATATATGGGGCTTAACTTGGAAATCGTACAGAAAAAGTTATGCAACAAGATTTTCAAGCAAACGCAATCCCATGGAAGAGCAAGCAACGATGTGAGTTTTAGATCATGATACAAGGACCATATTGGACCAATGACGATGAGTCCCTCGTATCCCTGCGATAAACCTTGCTCAGCAGGAACTCATGATGAAACAGTGAAAAAGCTGACCCTATTCTGATTGAATCAGGCCTTCGAATCTCGAATCCCGTATTGTTCAGGATACTTCTCTTTTGACTTCCTCTTTTGTGATTCACAGAGGAAAAGACGTTAACTCTGGTGGGGTTGATGACTAATGGGACAAGCGAAGTACTTCGGGGCATGAGCAGTTTCACAAAGGAAGGATGAAGGGGCGATGACCGTAAGATCGATACTGCGCAGACTCCAAAGTGCTTGAACGGTTGTCTGGCTCTTTTGAAGAAAATTTGAAAGACTTTTACAGATAGGGCTGATAGTATCCTGAAGAGATGGGAATGTTATCAGTTCTTCAGTCGAATAAAAAATTCTTTCATATTTTCCATAGCAATAGTAACTCACAAATCTCATAGTCTGATTGGTACCCCAGAAAGCTCAGAATTTGCAACTAAATGGGTCAGGTTTTTCAGAGTAATGTTATATCAAGATTGATCGAAGCGCCATCATCAAGTCAAAGGAGCACAGGGAACAGGGGACTCTAGGTCATAAGTCTACGTCCATATCAACTCATCAACAAGCGAAACCAGGTTTCGATAGCTAGGGATTTCTGGCCGATTTAGGATAAGAAAACAACAACAATGTATTTCAACAAGAAATAAAGCTCCTTACTTCAAGCAGGGCACTCTTCCAAACACAATACTAGAGTCCCAATTTGCTCTGCTGTGAACAACAGGAGTTTCCCTCCCTGGATCCATAGCCACACGTTTAAGTGCAGTAGGCTGCAAGTCGGATGATGTTGAGGAAACACCTCTTACCAAAGCTGCCTCCTTTTTGGTTGAATCAAAAGACCAAAACATGTCAGCAGCCGCATATCCAGCTAAAGTTTAGAGAAGAGACATTCTTTAGCTTAAACTGATTAAGTAGTAAATGACATCGTAATTGACAGACTGATGAACGCACAAAGTATTGTGCGCAAACAGTTGGAGCAAAAACGTCATTTCAATTAAAAAATGTAAAAAGTGTTGTTGCTGTAGTTTGTTTCTATTGTTGCGATAACTGAGACTATGTAGTGAGTCTAGTGTGACGTCAGGATGGGGTTCTCTCTTTGGAGAACAATGAAATTCAGGATCGCTCAAATGCATGCATGTGTATTTTTTTCTATTCATAATAAATTAAAATCAAGCTAGTTAAATACATTCAAACTGTATCACTCTTGGTGTAAGAAGACAAAAGGTCACCTGGCCTACACCAAGAACGACACAACTTTTTCAAATATGACTTCAAAACTAGAAAAAAATAGCATTGCAAGAAACAACACGAAACAAAAACAAAGAAAGAAACATCATACAAACAGTTAAAGAAAGAAATGACTGGCAATTCCACACGAGACCCAAACCATGATGTGGCTCTAACCCTTTTATATCGTAGGCTTCCGTCAGTTTTGTTACACCACTTCACAACTGGACGGCACAATGACGATGGAAGTAAAGCACTATGGGAGCATGTGGATTGTTTGGAGTGGAACCTTATAGAAGATAGGAAGGATAGTTGCTAGATGATTGTATTATATCAATTTCATTTAATGTTGATCCAGAGGTGCTGAAATTTATGTTCCTGAGAAGTATTGTATGAAACTTAGCACCCAGATCACTAAAGTTCATTAAACTTCTTTCATTTCTTCTTTTTACTCCTTTTTATTACCTGAATGAAGTTTCAAAAACGAGGCAATACAGAATAAAACTGGAAATTATCTACCGTTCCTAGATTTTACCGGTTTGAAGGTAATAATTCTGCCCTAAAAGCTCAAATACCAACAAACGAGGTATCGATGTTCAAGTTAGACATCGAGGAAAATTTCGAAACCAATTAGCCACAGCATTGTTGAAAGGAAACAAAATAATTGTTATTTAATAAAATGTATGCCCAAATTCTGTGTCTTTATCGTGGCTTCTTCCGCCTTTCCTTGTCTTTCTCTGCACCCTACCTCAGCTTAACTCATTGAGTCAAGTTTGCTATGGCCTATTGGCCTAATTGAATTTCTCTGTGAAAACGAGGCTATCCTCGTTAACGGTTTTGTGATTCCATTCCTCGCTTTACCGCCGTTGAATCGCAAAACCGCAAATGAGGACAGTACAAAGAAACTGAATTAAGCCACAGCAAACTTGAATCAACGAATTGAGCTGCGGTAGGGATGCAGAGGAAAGACAAGAAATGCAGGAAGAAACCACGATAAAGACACAAGTATGATTTGCGTATACGTTTTATGAAATAGCAATTTGTTAGTTTCCTTTCACCCATGGCCAGAGATCAAAGCTAAATTCAAATGCGTGTACTTCTTTTTAGGACAACCAGTACTTTTTAAGAGCTCTTATCACAAAGAAAGCCAGTCGTAAGACTTAAAGACTGTTACTAAATAACGCAATAAAACTCACTTAAAACGGTCTCACAATGTTTGCCTCTTGTGATCCAGGCATTTAGTGTCTTGCATCGACACGAGAAGGTGTCATCTTTATAGGAGGGGATGCATGTACCCCCGTTCAAGCAAGGATTGTCTTTGCATTTGCTCTAAAATCAAAACCATATTTTTATACATTTTATCATCAACACGGGGAAGCTACTTACTAAAGGGTAGAGAGTCAGAAAGTTTCTAACTGCTCGCTGCTTGCGGACGAATTTGACAGAAAATATGCAGAAATAATATTGAAACCAGCACCGTCGAGAAAGGGGGCATCCAGGGTAGTTACCAGGGGGCTCGGGGCCTTTAAGGGTCCAGAAAAATAAAGAATGTATTTTTCTTTGTTTTAGTATTCCTTGAGGGACGTTTCTAGGACCACGCATTAACATTCTAAGCTTTGTCTTTAACATCGAGGAAAAGAAATCATGTAAAAATCATGTTTTAACTGTATGTAGGAGGGCGTTTCCATCTAAGAACAGCGTTATAACAGGAGGGCATGGTCCGAGGGTAGCATGTTGTCCAAAAATTTTCTTGTGCCTTCGGCGTCGGCGCCACCCTGCGGAGCATGATCGGCTCTTGACGGCCCTGATTGAAGCCGATTTGTGTAACCTTTTCACCTAAACTCAGAATGCTCCTCCCACAGCCTCCGGGATACTGAAACTGATTGAAGTCTGCCAAAGAAAATATCAGCTAATGACGATTAGAATGAAATTCTAATCGGAGTTAAAGCAACGAACATGCTTTGTATTGTTCTTGTTACAGATTTACAAATCTGGCAATTTAGACTACCTTTGTTTTAACTCTCTAGAGATGCAACGTTTTTCATCATCTGCGTGTTCATTGATAGTCGTGCATGCGGCATGGTTTCAATGCAGTATAAAACAGAGTTTGATTTGAGAATTTAGTAAATTTTGCACACTCGTGCTGAGTGGTTGCAAATCAAAATCTCCCACCCACCCGCCTCTTTCACATTTTCATGTTGGATCTTCTTTCTTTTGCAGATGCATCTCGAAAGTTTTGTCCAACATGGACGAGGGGATTAGTTTTGCGGGAAAAATGCAGGTTTTCCTTCCAACCCCACCTTCGGGAGGGTTATTTGCTTTTCGGGAGATGGGCTAATTCCCTCAAAGCCCAAATTGCCCTAATGATGAGGAAATGCAACCTTATGTTTGTCTGATGCTTATGAGGAAAGATTTAGGAAAAGGTTGAACAATATCTGAAGGGCAGCCAAGCCCCAGCAGCATTGGGCAGATTTATGGGAGTGTAGCTTTAAGTGGGCAAAAATGCTTTTCTTTAAGGGGAAGCTAAACTATGGAATAGCCTTCTCGGTGAGTTTTACGCGGAACACGGCATCTTCCCAGAATAGTTTCAAAAATCAACGAAGGGTTAAATTTTTCTTTCTATTATGTATATTGTATAATTGTAAATAGACATTGAAATCACGGATTTTCATTTTAACGTAATATCTTACTTTTATCTTCTTACTGTATAAAGCCTTCATTGGAGGGGGATTAGAGGGCTCCTTGAAGGACAACTCCTGGTGGAGGTTGCCCCCCCCCCTTATGAAACATGATTTCATTTTGCAATTTACACCCTCGAACAATGAAAGAATAAAGGGATTCTGCTGGCGTCTTTGTGGTTCTGATCATCCGCAAAGCATGGCTCTCCTCCAGATTACTAAGAATAAAAACATAGCAATGCTTACTGGTATATACAAATGACTATGATTTGCCTTTGTCACAAGGGAAGCTGCGTTTGTGTAGAGGTTGGCTTCAAGCAGTTCACAACCAAGGAATTCAGGATGACTCATGTTTAAATTAAGTGAGAAACATTTCTCTGTTTTGAGGCAAAATCCTTGGCAGTTTGTGATGTTCTTTGTTATATGTGTTTGAATAACAGTTGCATTCAAGTAAGCGCCTTGAATTTCTTCCATTGCCATGAATTTGATTTCAGACGTTTTGCAGTAAAATCTGGAGTTGCAAGTTTTGGCATGGCCATTCACAGGCAAAATTGCCAAGAGCAGAATGAGAACTCTAGAAGAAAAAATAGATTAGACCACGGTTACAATAAGCCGGTACAGCTTTGATCCGTTTGGGACAGTGAAAAGTTTATTGATAATATAGCCGGTGCAAATCGTAACGGGGCAACTATACTTTTTGAGCTGTGCAGAACTGGGTCAACACGATTATAAAGCAAATATGTACAGGGTAGTAACATTTAATTAGCTCAGTTTGAAGTTTGAAATATAAAAAACTGTCAATCATGCAAGAACAGAGCGATGAATGGCTGGAAGACTGTTTAAAAACTGCTCAAAATGTCCTTGCTAGTGGTTTGGGAGAACGATGCATCAGTCACATCTCTTCATCTTCAAAGAAGTCTACTTTTTCGTTGACAAAGACGTGTAAGGACAAGAATCGAATTGCTATAATCTTTGATTTATTCATTTGTGGTACTTTTCAACATCTGTTGTTCATGAGCAAGGGGCAGATACATTTTTGAAGAAAAGAGTGACGAGGCAGTGGGCTTTTTTCCAATAATTTCACACGAGGTGAGCGGATGTTTTTTAGCTCTACATTCTCTGAAATCATTTGTTATCATTGCCTGACGAAAGTACGTGCAAAGAGCAGCAAGAAAATAATCTAGTTCCCAAATACAAAATATTTGCTTGTGGAGATGGAGACATTTCAGCTCTTCACTTGCCCCAAGATCTTTGCCCCTATCAAAAATGGCCAATTGGCTCCTTGAAAAGAGTGGAAAACTTTTGCCATCCGCCTGGAACTGGAAGCCAAATCAAGTTTCACGAAATTTCCGAAATGTTGGACATTACTCAATATGATGTTACAAAAAATTGTACACTGTCTGCGTGGCTGCCGTGGATGAGCCGTAGATTCAATTATCTCTGTTTTTACACAGTTCCATCAACTTCGACTTATAGTTCTCTGAATCAACCTGACATGTGGTGGCCGATCTATGGCAGAGAAACTGCAAAATAGGTGGTTACTTCAAAAAAGCACTTCTGTTGTTCTCCAGCAAAGGGAGGGGTTGTAGGGGTTACAACCCCTGCCCTTTTTGGTAAGGAAGGTAATTTTGCCCTATTCTCATTAGGCAAGTCGATTAGATTGTTGAACGTTTTGTTTGAATAGTCAACGTCAGTACAGAATTAAACCAGATAGATGTATTTTAAGTTAGCTGCTGACTGAATTTGTTCACTTATAGTTGATTCTGTTATCATTATCTTCAGAAAACTAGCCCATTGGCAGATAGTAGTTTACCCCTATATTATTGTTTGACTCCCTGAAAACATAGGAAAATGTACACATATCATGCAATTGCCCTGAATGTCTCAATTGGAAATCCAATATTTTTATGCCCATTTCTACCACAAAAACCCTGCCCTTGAAATATCCTAGTTGCGCGCTTGCAATGTCAAAATCAACAGTCAGAATCCAGTCCAGTCAATTGTTCAACTTTCCAGCTTCATTCATTTGCTTTCAAAGCATAAGCGGATTTTCCCTTTTCTAATGCCTGATTTGCTTTCTGCCTTTGATGTTCACAATTGAACCATCCTTCTCTTCAAATCCATCCATCAGCCCATCGACACAAAAAATTAGTTGCAAATTCTTAGAGCTTGCTGCTTTGTTGCTGAATGCTGAAGATTCATTGACGTGAAAACAGACTCAAAGTTTGGAGGCGAAATCCTTGACAGCTGTTCTTCAAAAATTTATGATTTTTTCCTTCTCCATCAAAGATGAGCAGCAATTTTTTTCTAACCGTCTAAAATGCTGCAATACAAAGCTACAAACTACTGTTCTTCCTAATTACTATACGACTATACCACACTACAGGGACGATACCACAAGGAGCAATAGACAATGACTACCCTGTGGTCTTAACATAAAGAGATATTCAACGTAATTAAGAATTAGATATACAGTTACAGATAGATATGCATAAAAATCACTACAAACTACAGGTAGATACTGACGCCTGTTTCATGTTAGATGCCAGGCCTTTCAAGTGCACTATGCTCGTAAAGTAGGATTAGGTGCCTTCATCAAAATATGTATACTTGAACATCTATATAAAATATCCTACACAGATATTCACATGGGCAGCATTTATAAAAGATGAAGTGTGGCGATGTTGCCACTGCCCAAACCACAATTAGCTTTAAGTAAATAGGCACAGGTATACCATGAACAATAGTTCGGTATGAAGTAGCATCTGGTAATAGTCATAGATGTCTATAAGGGAAACATCTTAGCGTTATAATCGGAGTCTGAAGAGGTAGTGGAAAGAGGAGAGCATCTTGCGTAATGGGGATGCTATTGACAAAGTATGAATTGAAATTGGCCATGAAAATAGTTCTTCTCTGCACGAGGTGCGCTGCAGAATTTTTACTTCTTTTCAATAGGGGAGAATTTGAAAATATTTTGACTAAAGTCGAATATCCTCCGGTAGTAGATACTTTATTGACCGGTCCCCTAAGGACTTATTTCATAAAAAAAGTAATTTCTTAACCCTTAGGCCTGGTTTTCATTAAATCGTAATTCATCGCCGATCTTTGTCTTACAGCATCGGCGATGATCGGCGATGCTCTAAGACAATGATCGGCAATGAATAACGATTTAATGAAAACCAGGCTTTAAGTTATACGTTCTCAGCACTGGAGTCTCTTAACTTTTCAGCGATCTGAGAGCTGAGTTTCTTAGAAGCAGTTTCTTGACTGACGCCACAATTCATAGCGATAAGCGATCGCAGACAAACGGAAATTTCTCTTAATCAGTTAGCCTAGACAAGGAAAGCTGCAAAAGTTGTTTTTTTTTTATAAATCCATATAAAAAATTGCAATAAATGCTACATCTACGTTCTACTATACTTTCTAATTACTCTACAACAATACAACACTACAGGGACAGGACCACAAGGAGCAAGAGATAATGACTACCCTGTGGCCATTAACATAAAGACATGCAAATAGATAAAAGTGTAGTAAATTAAGATTAGATACTAACACATATTGGAATCTGTTCCACATTGGATGTCAGGCCAGCATAGGCGCGTGATGGCAAACGTATGCTGTCAGGTCAAGGTTGGGTTGTCTTGAAACCAGGAAGCAAACTGTTGCATTGTGCACGCGAAAGGTGGCTTTGGATAAAGTCATGATTTTATAACGAAGGAAAAAGGATAAATCTAAGTTTTCTTTTAATTGACTGAATGCTCACCCTCCTACAAGTTTCATTTCTCTTTCCAAAGGTTCCATTTACAACAGCCTGTGTCCAATAGCCTGTGTCTTGAACACGCCAAATCTTGGGTTCTTGATCTGCAACAATGTCTTTTTGAGGTTCTGCATGAGTTCAATTTGCAGCAGTTGTTTCAGAGCTTCAAAGTACTATGCGCAATGATTGAATTTGATGCACTGTATCTCTTTTGAAATGATGGTACCAGAACAAAGTACCAGTATCTCTATGGATAATTCTTGACATATGAATGATTAATATACGCAAGCAAAAAGTGTTTATACACTTATATTTCATTCCAAATTCATGATTTGTGACAACATAGACTATATGCATTTACATTATACAAAGGGTTTTGCAACAGAATATGACCGACAGTTTCAAAAGGGATGACAAGATTTGAATAGATATTCTGTATGTATTCCATCTGAAAGCGGCATCTGTCTTCCTTCCAATAGCATCCAGCTTGGGTACAGTTTTAGATTATTTATCATTTAATTGATGTCTTAGTTAGTATCATTTTATTTTAGATACAGGAACATTCATACACATCGGTGTAGGCAGGTACTCTCGAGTACCGAATAATCGTCCACCCCCCGCTTATTAATTTTTGAAAAATTTTCCAACCCCCCCGACTCTTATTCTAACCCCCCTTTTATTAATTTTTGGAAAAATGAAATGATATTGGACGTAATTTCTGTATAAACGCAAGAAAAGGTCTCAAGAAGTGCATTCAGCAGAACCAGAGTTCAAAAGTATATGTATCAGTAACATCACTATGCACAATGATATATAACAGATACGTGTTTACCTAAGAAAAGGGCTATTTTCTATTTCTCCAAGCACCCCCCCCCCCGATTATTCCAACCCCCCGATTATTGTTATATCGAACCATTTCCAACCCCCTGATTATTCTCACCCCCCCCCGTTTATTCGCTATCCATCCTTCCGATATCGTCAAATGAGTACTTAGAGACAGCTCTGATGGGAACAAGCCTTAGTGCAGCATAGGCCTACATCAGTTGTATTGCTGTCCATATACATAGTTAAAAAATAGAATTGCTTGCTTGCTATTTGATGACAGTAAATTTGAATGTCTCACACCAAAAGGCATCACCTCAAATGCTTCTAGGTCTGAAAAGTGGCCGCGAAAGCTTTTGTGCAACTTTTTGTGACAAATCTTAAGTTGCTCTACTAGCATGCTGCATTTGAGATTGGCCGCTCTTACCAAAAAATTTGGATTTTGAATTAAATCATGTCTCTTCTCGTTTTTTTAGATGAAAACTTATTACATTTTGGTTTTGCAGCTCAAAGCTGTTCCTATTATGGTCTTACTGCATCTACGTGAATCCTCGGGGAGCAAAAAGCCCAACCTGATATTGAAACGCTTACTATTTTTGCGATTCAAGTTCCGTCCTGCTTATGGAAATGGAATTGGTTGTGCAGGGGTGCCATTCATGTTTAGATGAATTAAAGGCAAATCATTATGTTATGGCCATGAAATTGTAAAACGCTGGTTGTAGAATGCTGAAAACTTTGATTCAGATTTGACAACTCCTGGTTTTCTTTTCCGTTCCTCAATTTTATCAAATGAGTCCTCATTTAGTAACTGTATTACTACACCTTAGAAAATGTTTTGTTTGTTGACTTGGATAAGTAGGTTGAGAGTATCTCGTCCCCAGAGCGAGTTCGTTGCTCTACCTCAGGCTTCGTGATCAGCGTATGACGTAAGAACACCCTGGGAACGAGGTTGGATTGAGAGACATTTGAGTTTAAGCAGGGAAGCTTCTAATGAGACATCTGCTAGGCCTTCATGGATGTGTCCGTCATCTGAACTCGCAAAAGGATCAGTGTTAACCATAACTGATATTTGACTGCTATGGAAATATGACAAATTTCGACATTGCATTGACCACGACATCGACAGACCACCATGACAAATAACGACAACTACCTGCTTTCTGATTGCCTTATCACAACAGTACCTGTTTTTGATACAAGTGCTCAGCACTTATCGACGGTGGCATCACATCGTTGGCAGAAATGCTTTAGTTACATTTCAATATTCAGTTCAGCCCAGTTTATCTTTTTAAAATTTCACAACATACTATATATCGATCTATCTGCCTGTCTATCTATCTTTCTATCTATGTGCCATGTTAGACTGCCAGACTTTTTAACAACTCTGCCGAGAGAAAGACCATGGCCATAAAGCTTTTTGACTGTTTTGATGTACTTATTGTGCAACTACTCGTAAAGTTACCTTGAAATATTTGAAAAATGAGGGAAGGAGATGATTTATAGAATTGACACTGTCAAAATCGCAAATTCTCGAGTCCCAATTTTCGCAAAAAAGTAGCAAAATTGAAATATTTTCCAAATCACAAAGAATTGATTTGATAAAGTCTGTCATAGTTCTCATGTATGAATAGAAATTGTGCTCCAAATATACTTTTATCGCTGTTCTTTCCGATTTTGGCCAACTTTGCCGCTTTTCTTGACCACGCAAAGGAAGATCCTGATGTCAGCAATAATAATGGCAAAGATAATGTTAATTTCTAGATGTTCATTAAGTATATACCTGAAGATATTTGATTGCTCTACACAATGAGGTTAAGAATTCAAAGATAAATTATAGATCAGCGGCCTATGAAATTTTCACATGACTGTCATAAAAGTATTCTGCTGTCACTCAATTGTTATGTCCTCTCTATTGAACCACCAAAAATGATCGCACTGCAGTTTCTAGCTGTTTTTGGAACGGTTTGGCGGTTTTTGGCAATTAAAGTGACGGTTTGCGGTTCCTCTCTTTCTCAACGATTTCCAAATTTCTTCACAAAATATGATTCGAGAAATCAAATCATTACAAAATTGAAAATGAAAGATGATTTCACGCATTGGAATTAGGATCCATTTTTGGATCATCAAATTATAACGAGGCAATCATCTGCAGGACAGAACCGAGGCGGCATATGCAAGGCGTGGAAAAATATCATGGCGCTTTTAGCTTCATTTTAAGGCGGTTTTTTGGTTTTTCTGAAATTTTTCGGCGGTTTCATGATTTTCGGTGACCCCCCTACGACGAATAACAGTAAACAACAGCCAAGGACCGAGATACAGGGGGTCCAGGGGGGCCATGGCCCTCTCAAATATTTTTCAGTGATTTCTGCATTATTTCTTTAATTCTTTTATTGGTTTAGTTTGTCAGAATATATGATAGTTATACTCCTTCTGTGCTTATTTCTATCACATTCAACATCTTTTCAACATCATCAACATAAAAGAACAAACTTGTCTTACAACAGAAGCACGATGCTATAACTCTACAGAATCCTTTGGGCAAATTAGGCTTTCTTGAGGAATGTTTACAATTTCCATCCCAACATTGATTCACCTGTATAGTCAGTCTGTATTGAGCAACAAAGATTAGCATCGTTCAGCCCAGTTTTCAACGGCATTGTCTCAATTTTTCCTAGAGGAGTACCCCCAGACCCCCTCGCCCGGTTTGTCTATGCCCCGTCAAAGCAAAACATTGTATCTCGTTCCTTGATAACGGTAGCCCAAAATTAGAGATAAACCCACAAATATTTGTCCAGTCCCGGGGGGGTAACTTGAGTTTCCAAGATACGGGGTTGTGCCATTCAAATCGTAAAAGTACCACCCATAAATCCGGAGAAATTTCTCAAAAGTATACCCATAAATCTGGAGAATTTCTAAAAATCATACCCATCAATCCGGGAATGCCAAAACAGCTCACCAATAAATGAATTCTGACAGAAAACTATACCCATAAATCCGGAAGATGCAAAAAATTGTTGAAAACGATACCCATAAATCCGGAAACTCTCATGAAAAAGGTACCCTAAAAAATGGCACAACCCCGTACCATAGACAAGTTAAGTTACCCCCCCGGGTGTCCAGTACGATGTGATTTGGGGGGAATTTTGCAAAATTTCACCTTTTTGACACCGTTCTAAAGGTATTAGAGTTAGCTTTCTCTTGTTTGGGTAACGGGAATGATAAAGAGACAGTTGTCTGCAGTATATAGAAATGAGGTGATCTATGCATAAAGTGGAAGATATGTTGTGACGGTTTTAACTGAATTTAGAAGCAGTTTTACGGTTGTTCAGAATTTTTTTTGGCGGTTTCACGGTTCCTGGTACCCCCCCCCCCACGAACTCACTTTAATAGGTATGAGAGGTGCACGTAATTCGCAACAACAAAAAACATCTATTTCATAGACGTGAGAGAAGTATACATAATTACACCTAAAAACATCTATTTGGTAGATGCAAGGGTTGTATACATAGTTTGAAACACTGAAAAACTTTTATTTGATACTTGATAATTCCTTGATAATTCCTTTCCAGGTCTAACAGTAAAAATTATTACAAAATTCGAAAATTCTTATGGAAATGCCAGCGAAATGAAAACTAATAAGCTGCAAATAAATGATTTGATACTAATAAATGCTATGATCATTTTCACATTGGATGTCCGGCCAGCATATGATGCTGATGCTGAATAAAGGAAACCCCAGACGAGAGAACAACAGCAACAACAATTGATACCGACACTGCTCCCCGATCAGAACTAGACTTATTACGTTGAGTCCTAGTTATCGCTACCACTCACCCACCCCTCGCTCATACTAGTAAGTCTAATTCAGAACCCCCGCAGCATAAAAACACTGCGCCCATGCATATCAGGTAGGTTTTTCTCCAATTTTCAATATGATTTATTAGGACATGGGATATAGTGTGGGTGAATTGCTGTTCACACTATTTATACCTTACATTTACCGTGAAACAGACTTAGAAAAAAGGAAAAGTTTTACTTGTTTTTTGGGTCATCCAGTACATTTATACAATGAATTGCTGTGTCAGACGTGGGATATTGACAACAGGATCGAATCTGTTCTCTAAATTGTCTATCATAGGCCGTTCATACTGAATACCGCCACCAAATCCCTCGAATTACGATTTAATCACCTTACTAGAGAAACCATAAACAGTGCATAAGGAGCTGAATGTATCCCGACCTGCCGTTGGTTGTTTATCGTCATGGTTACATGCAACTCTCTATCTCTCTGTTTTGTGTATGTTTCTTATAGGATATTTATATCTAAGTAAATGAAGAGTTCTCGATCAAACGAAAACTAAGAAGATGAAGGTTCGTTGAAAATTGATGTGAAAGGAGAGAAATGAGTTGATTGATTGAGAGATAGTGAAAGGCATGTCTTCCTCGCTTCGACAAAAACATGCACCTTCTTTCGCGCCGAGCAGCATTTTGTTAGACAAACGCTGGAAGGAGCATGATTATCTTGTGCATACTTATCGGGTGAGTTGAATCAAAATTATCGTTTGTTTGGTAATCAAATGCCATCATTTACCTCATAGTTACCTAAAAAGTGATGTAGATCTGGATTAATGCCGCGATCAGCAATGTGTATTTAGCTTTAATAAAAGGTTAAAATTCTTTCAAAATGTTCCTCTGTAATCAACTTGAATACAGATGCCTTGTCTGTTGATTTTTTGTGCTTTGAGAGTTGAAATATTGATGTTAAGAAAATTTGCTGCCACTGCCAAAGCAGAGCTTGGGCATTATGACCTAAACAAATTCTTAAAGCACATCAACAAATCAACGATAGCCCTGATGAAATTTGAATTATGTTACCATGTATCATATTGTTTTCTTTTGCGACCTGGTGGTGAGTCAGCAAAAGGCCCGGCGTTCGGCAGACTACTGCTCCTTGTGTATATAAGCAATGATATTTTGCAATATCTCATTGAATAGCTAACCCTAAATAGCTAAACCTCTGTCCTCGATTAGCCCTGCTACTGAGGGAGTTCCTCCTTTAAATGATTCACACATATACATATTCCACTGATATTTTATGCTCATATTGTTTGTTTTTTCCGATCTAATGTTTGTTTTTCTACGTTTTCATATTGTATATTTGGAACATATTTAGTGGAATATAAAACATGGTGAGCCATAACTACCTAAACCTTGGTCGATGTGCCATCATCAAGGCATAGAGCACAGGGATACAAGGGAATCTATGTCATATGTCTACTTCCAGAGCACAACAAAATTTCTTCCAGGAGGTCTTACCCTTTCAAAGGAATAGCTCATGCTTACACGCGTATTTTCATCACTGGAGCGCAGAGAAAGCAGAGGAAATTTATTTATCAGTTTCTGCTGCTTTTGAAGGTCTGTAAAGGTCCTTTGACAGGATATCGCCCACAATTTCAGAATGGAGCGGCCGATTTGACGCAGATAGATTTCAAAATCAAATTCAAAACGTCAACTGTTGCTAGGAGCATTTGCCAATACTGTTGTTTCTGAGTCCAGAGAATTGTGGCCTTTCAAATAAAGATTATTTTCCCTTTGGTTATTTTTGACGAAATATAATTTGCTCATTTTTAAAATTACACTGAACGAGCCACTAAAAAGCTTTGATGCTTCTTTCTACTTGCAGCTAAAGACACTGCGAGGAGAACATGCTGCTTTTCCACAATACGAGTAAGTTTGTAGTTCGTACATTTATCTGAATAAATAAACTTCTAGACGTATTACAATAACTGTATTCGTCGCTTTTGATAGACTTGTTGGACATTCAGTTTTGTAACAGTCTCAATTTCAAGAAAAAAATTAAAGGTCAGCAAATTGTGATGAACTTTTAGACTTGTGCCTTTTCGTCCCTTGTTTCCCGCGTTCCTTGAATTGCTGAAATCACTTGGTCAATGGGGACTCATAATATGACTTTTAAAAAGTGGGCCCACTTTTGGCCTGCGTAGAGTGATTCTGTTTCCAACAATCAAGCTGGTAGAACTTAGTGTTCCACCAATAATAAGGCACTATTTAGCTCTTGTTGTTGTTGCATACAAAGATGAGGTCAAGAGTTCTCGCAGCTACCATATATTTTGTTTCGACTGAGGAAGATTACTGCCTGAAAGGTATGCACTTTGCAACTTGTAGTTCAGGAAAACATCATTCTTTGTGTTAAAAGTTTCCGTTTCAACATTCATACTCTTTAGACGAGACTTTGAAGAGATTTTATTAAGTGTACGAGAACTCTTGCTAGTTTAGGCCATTTTGAAAAGGTGAGCCAACTTTTTCAGAGTAACATTATGAGTGCCCATTGACCAAGTAATACCAGTAAATCAAAGAACGCAGGGAAACGAGGGACGAAAGAGCATAAGTCTAATCAAATCAGTCTAAGCATAAGTCTAATTATAGATTTGATGACCTTTCAAAGAGGAGTACTGTTTTTGGGACATCCGGTGGTGCCATCATATCTCAATTACCATTTTATAGACCACTCAGTCCAAGAACAGCAAGATCTAACATCTCCCAAGAAGCACGAACACCGAGGCCTCCACCAGAGCGAAAAATTTCAGCTGTGAGTGATAGGCCTAGCAAGTCAGCCAAAACAGAGAGACGAAGAATCGATGTCTACGTGCGGCCAACTGCTTCGGCAGGGCCAAGACCTCAACTAAGGCCACAAAGCACAGCACCAAGGGAGCTAGCAACTTCTCGCAGTAATACTATGTCTACCCCTGGAAGAAAAAGGCCTAAGCCTCCTGTGAAACCTCAGAAGAATAGGGTAAGAGACAAGATAGCATTGCGTGATATATAAGTCTTTACATCAAACTGCTCTTTCAAAATACTGCTTCTTAGTGATTTGTACTTTCCTGGTTAATCGATTGTTTCTCTGGAATTCTAGGTCTCCCTACTGAGCTTATTTTACTCAGAGTACAGGTTTTTTTATAAGAAACTGGTCTATAAGAAACTAGTACTAAGATGGCCAAACTTTTAAGAGACTCTAGTACTTTGTCTGAGAAGTATTAAGAAACTTTTCAGAGTTGAAAGGGGGTTGAAAGCTTGGATTTTACAGCAAATAGATCGTCGAACCTTCATTCTTTTGCAATATCAACTAACCATTTGTGTTTTCATCATGACTGAACACTGTTTATTCCTATATGATGTTTTAAATATCAAGAAACATTTCTGCAGCAGTGTTAGCGACCACATTGATAATTCATGCATTCAAACAGCAAGAAACCAATTAAGAAATTTTTAGCACTAAAAT
Organism: Aurelia sp. 4 Dawson et al 2005; assembly: GCA_964019985.1. NCBI lineage: Eukaryota > Metazoa > Cnidaria > Scyphozoa > Semaeostomeae > Ulmaridae > Aurelia > Aurelia sp. 4 Dawson et al 2005. Next base: position 2,024,393 of record OZ026494.1, on the reverse strand, counting down.
GGACAAAACTTCTTGTTAAATTAAGAAACTTTTAGTACTATGCCCTGATCCAAGTTTCTTATAAAAACGTGTAAGATAGGTTCCAAAACTTTAAAGACCATGATCCTAACCATGATCCTTCGTGGCGCCAAAGTCGCCACATTCGCACGGGTCATTAAGATGTCCGATGTCGGTGTAATATTCTACCTGGTGTCCCAAAGAAAAGTATAAACGTTTGAACAGTTACTGCGAGGAAACCTTGGAATAAACAATTTTAATATTTAGCTTATTGTGTAAATGAAATCTCAGCGTAGATTTTATGACCTTTAACATTCGAATTGGATTTGTATTCGCAGAGTAATTCATCAAGACAGGCAAAATTTTCAAGACAGATGATTATTGAATTATGAGATGGTACTACTACCTATGCAGCATTTGAAGAGAATTTTGAGTCGGCTAAACCATTAAAATGTCTATTCTTAGAAATTTCTTAATCTATTAAACTATCGTATCAATTAGAGCGAAGATTAGAGAAAAATATTAAGGACAGATGCATGTACACTTTAACAGTTCACAGCGCAACTTTCTAGGATTTTTGAAGGACTGAAGGAACAGGAAAGGTGTTAAGTAAAGTTGTTATACCTGACGATCTTTCTCGCCCAAGTTCCGTTACTCTTGTAATTGCTCATTCATATCGGGCTTTTGAATTAGTGAAGAGTAAATATCATAACTCAACAAACTTCCAAAAATAATGTAATGTTGTGCTGTCCCAAAAGCTTTTCCCAAATTATGCATTGACAGTAACTGCACAAATCATTTAGCATTTGTCTTAGGCTGCCCTACAAACTTTGTCTGTTTAAGCCTGTTTAAATGAATTGCTCTGCGATTAGAAATCTGATTTAGACATGCAAGGTCGTAAAGTCTGAGTTAGCATCCTATCTATGTGAGAAATTAAAAGCAAAACTTTTTGAACGCAAGGTTCCTTTGCAGTAGCTCAAACGCTTATACCTTTTTTGGACACCCTGTACGACCTATTCCTTTGCACTGAATGGGGTGGAGGGAACTTGATCTGATGCAATTCTGCTCTGCTGTTGGAATTTTCAGAGGAGTCTAATGGTAGAAACGTAAAATAGCTTAAATTTCTTCCAAGTCATTAAGTTCCAGGAAATAGGTGTAAAATTTACACAAACATTTTCGAAGATTTGAAACCTATCAGTAGCGGTGCCACGGGGGGAACCGAAGGGATTTGTCACCTCAGATCCCAAAATTTGGCAAAAAGTGTCAAAGAAGAATGACATAGAATTAGTTGGGTATACCTTTAGACTGAAATATTGCGTCAAAGTCCGTCCCCCTCTAGCTCCTTTCAGATTTTTCAGAGCTAGTACCGCCACTGAAATCTATGATCCTCAGAACTGTATGATATTTCTTGTGGAAAATGTTGTTCTTTTTCATTTTCTAGTGGATGAACAATTCAGCTCGTAGGTCAGACTACAGTCTCTCTGCACAGGTAAGAAATTCATCTCTAGGTCTAGCTTTAATACCATTTTGATTGACTATATTTTGCATAATAGCTTGGAAATTTTGGGAAAGCAAACCCAAAGCCATATTTCTTTAAAGTTTTCTTAACAAAATATGAGTTTTTCTCTTTTTCCAGTTCTATGATCTTTGCTAACTTTGAAACCAGCATAAGGGCCTTTCAACCAGCATACCTTGCACATGCAATGCCCTCTCTTTTTGGCAGCTATTTCTGGTGGACAATTACAACGGTGATAGCAAGCGGACCACAGAAGGATGCATTCACCACCCATTGACAAAGCAGGCCATTTGCAGAGGCCCCTAAGTAACAGAGATCTTGAGTGAAAGAATGGAAAGGTGGAGCTTCAATGAATATTATGAGCTCATTGGAAGATAAAATCAGGGGCTGCCCAATAAAAAGTCAATTGTTTATCAACATTTTTGCCCGATTGATGGTGGACTTTTTTTCCGAAAAGGCTGATTTTTGAACGTTTTTGAGCGTTAAGAGGGGGCTGCCGCCCCTAAACACCTGCTGCATCATACGTCGCTGGTGGTTTGAATATATGTCATGTATCTGAATTTAAATTTGAGGCTACTCGTGACTATATCATGTGTTTATATCGTGTTTTGATTCTTTAGGACGACCACTGGAAAAGACATTTATATTACCGTAATGTTATTCTTGGGCGAAGAGGCAAGAAAAGCCCCAGGAGGATCAAGGTAAACCTTTTAACTGGTGTACTGTAGGTATGTCCGATCATGGGGTGTTGTGGACACAATTTGGGTTTGATCATGTCTACTATACCTTGCCTAAATGTTCCTAAATGAATGAATGTATTTCGTTACCTCTCTATTCTTCAATTCACTGTCTGTGTTCTCTGTCTTGATTTGGAGCTGACTGCTTGCTCTCAACCACTCCTCTCGACAAATTGAAATGGGCCTAAATTTCAAACTGCACCGGGTTTGGGAGGCCGCGGCGATCTGGGAACTAGTTCTCAGGTCATATTTCAGAGCGCGGTACCAAATCAAGACAGAGAAAGGTTAGACCAGGTTTTTCTCATGACGTAAATCCCTCTAACTTTCACTTGTAGTTGTTGTTGTTGTTATCGCTTCAGTTGATTCTGTTGTAGCGACAAATCTGCAGGGGGAGCGAGACAAGAGAATTTCGGAATGAGTCTAGAGAAAGGTAACGAAATAACGAAATACATTTATTTATTTAGGAACATTTAGACCAGGTATTGTGGACATGATCAACACCCAAGCTGTGTCCACAACACCCATGGTCCAATGTCGTATTTATAGTCGTCTCAACTTCGGACTTTCGGACTTGGTACAATTCTATCTTTTGGTCAAAGGAACGAGAGATGGAAAAAAGAAAATCTTTCCTTCTCTTCTCTTTTTTCTTTCTCTTTTATTTCCTTCTCCCGCTCTTATGGCCAAAAGATAGAATTTTAGCAAGTCCACCCAACAAGGCCTCCGACGAAACCTGAAAATTGGAGGGGCCAAAATTTGGTATGAAACTATACCATAGCCCAATATGATAAACTGCCCTCCCAGGGACAGCTCTAGAGGGAAAAGTGACTGAGGTGTGTGAGCGTGAAGCGCGGGTAAAGTCCTGAAGTAGGGGTCCTGACGTAGGGGTCTGGGGTTGCAGCCCTTGAAAGAATTTTTAGACTACGCCTTTCACCTCATTGAAAAATCCCCATTTTGAATTAAAGCTGGCAGAATTGAGAAGTAAATAGTAGTAAGATACCCTACCGAGAAAGTGTATAGTTTTTAGAAAGTAGCATATTCTTTGGCTGGCAAGCAGCACTTACCTTACTTGCCTACTAGATTTGGCGATAATACTGTAATTGAAAGATTTAAGTACCAATGAAGCATAGATGTTAAAAACACGACGTTTCGAGCGTATACTCGTTATCAAGTCAAGTCTACTAGATTTGGGCCCAAGAGATACGAGGTCTTTGCATTCTGCATTGACTATCTGCTTCATGGAGCAGTTTCTATAGCTTTAGATTTCTTATATATTCATAGTGATTTAAAAGATGTAACATTGATAGTACTGAAAATTGTCTGTGATTGTGTACAACAGTGAAGTTGTGACCTTGCTAGTTTCCGAGATGAAATTTCTCTTATCAACAGAACAGGGATTCAATCGAATGGATGCTAGGAAATTTGCTTGAATTTAAATGAGCATAAGGTTTTAAAGAGAATTAAAACGATTATCAACAAATTTCGGAATTGCATATTTTTTGCAAAAATGTGGAGGGGCTATGGCCCCCCGGCCCCCCCGTCGTTGGAGGCCCTGCCCAAACTCCCCCCAAAGAACACCCTTTTGGGAAAAAGGTGTTGTTGGACTTTGGCTTGGCAGGAAAGCATGTTGTTATAGTCTCGTTTTCGTTTTGGCGGGAAAATGGAATAATGGAATGCATAAATGCAATGAAAGCCCAGCCAGAGCCAGTTTTGCTTTTGAAGCTGCTGCAGGAAAACTTCAAAAGACAAGGCAAGTTGAAGCTGCTGAGCTGCACTAGCTGCATCAGGAATTTTTGAGTGAGCATTTTTGATCGTGTTACAAAGATAGGCAGGATTAAAATCTGCCAAATAAGAAAGGTGAGCGCGACAATGCCTTTGTAGATAGGTAGAGCCAACAACAACCAACAATGATAATAGGCCATTAGACTTTCAATTCATGCCCCCCCCTCCCCAACCGCCCACAGGTAAAACAGCAATGCAGTCTGCACATTGTGATTGCACAGAAAAGCTTGAATCTATGAAGATCAGCCTTTTAGTTTGGGTTTGATTTTTGGGTATGATTTTGGACTGAACATGTCAACGGTGTAGTTATCTGCATGGCAGTTTAAGTAGTCTTTAGGGATTAGCTGCTTTCTAACTTTCAATCTAATTTGTAATGAAGTTGATTGCCACTATCTATAATATTATTTCCATCCTTTGTTATCTATAGTATCTTTGAGCTGCAAATTATGTTAATGAGTTAACTTAAGTTAACGGCCTAGGCTCGGTAAGCTTTGCCTCTCCTAGGTTGTATAGAATACACATTTTTCAATGACATCATTGTATTAGGGTGTATTTCTATGAATAAAATTGAATTGAATGAGTTTAAGGGGCCTCAAACAAATCGATTTTTTCACGCAAAATGTCCATTGGACTTTTTCAAAATACCCCCACCTCCTCCCCCAAAACGTCCAATTGCAAATCAATGTAGTTTTCCAATCATGAGAAAATTCTGGTGTTTTGTTGCGAATCAATTGGGCCTAAAACAATCATGAAGTCATCAGCGAGGTGCTTTCCATGACTGGACTCAACAAAAATGGAGAAGATACTTTCACTGCTGTTACATTTCTTTCGCACTAACAAAATATACTGCAAGCATAAAATGGAGGATAGAGTGGAAAGTTCTTGGAAGAAGTATTCAAAGATTTTGAAAACTTCAGTCCGTTTACTCCCTCTGAAAGCATTGATTTGTGTGCGGCCCCTAAGGAACTGTCCCAAGTTGAAGGTAATTTATGCAGACACCCAGATGTCATATCAGAGAGTTCCTCAAAGAAAAAATAACAGTGTAAGACAAAATGTATGCACAAGTACCATGAAGCAGGAATTCTGGCAGGAAAACACCCTGAAACAACTGCCTGTGGCAATCTTGGTACTAAATGAAAATATATTCAATTGAGATGCAGAAAATCAATTCTGAACAAAATATGCACACATTAAATCTTCATACTTTGACTCAATTCCATGTAGTGCTCTCTGCCTTTCTCGTTTAATTAATCCCTGTTTTGCCTATTAAATTGAAGAAAATATTTGTTTTTGACACTTAGATTTTGAAAATAGAGCAAATAATCCATTGTGTGGTGGGATATCAAAGCAGAGAGATGTATATCTGTTTTTTCCTTACCTCTTTTGTCCTTTTTTGGTTTAGCCGAAACCTGAGCCTGAGCCAGAATCTGGTCCAAGTTCAAGTGGTGATGATGCAGATATTGAAGATGAAGAGGTATGATCATCAACTGTAAAGCCTTGGTTTGTCAATGCCCTCTGTGCCATCAGCAGGTTGGCTGTTATGGGTGCCCAGTTCTCCCTATTTTGTGCTTTCCTTTTGTGCCTTAATACTTACAACCTTTGATTTAATTGAACAAGCCTAAAAAGAAGAGGTTTTGTTCTCATATCAGTACTGTTTCAAGAATGCCAATAACATAGAAATTGTAGCAAAGCAGATAAGTCTTTTGTATCATGCCCATGCATAACTCACTTAATGATAAGTGCTTATCTTGATAAAGTTTCTTAATGTTTCTTTTGATAATTGCAGCCTGATATTCCAAATGAGCCTTCTGAGCCGCAAGAGCCAAAAGCATCAACTCCACCTCCAAAAGAGCCAACACCAGAACCTGAGGATAGGATGGAAATGGATAACGAGGATGAAGATGATGAGGAGGTTTGAAAATTGAACTTTCAGATATTACATCAGGTCATTGTTGACTTGTCATGCAAAATGTGGGTGTACTTGGGGTCCTCTATTTCCGCCCTCTTATTTCTTTCAAATAGAAAATATGCCCTCTTCTGGCTGTCACTTCCCTCTGACTTATTACATTTAAACCCTTCAAAACTGTTCTGAAAATCTACTTCATGATATTACCTAATTCATTTTTGTTTCCTTGCATTGTATGTGCTGTGCGTTGTCTGGAAAAAACAGAGATGTTCTGATTATGCAATGGATAGGGTAAAAAGTGAACTTTTTTCAATGTTTAAAGTGACTTCCGTTTATCAAGAAAAGAACCAAGCATTTCAGATAGACAAATTTTAGACAGAAAGCTATAAAGAGAATTTCTTTTCCACTTGTTTCCAATTTTCTATTTGGATTTCAATTGTGCAATAATTCCTTTGTCCTCTCAATTTTTGTAAAATGACTGTCATTACTTTTTTATTTATTCATTTACAGTAGATGTTTTAGATGTTATGATTTATGAATAGGTTGCTGAAAACAAAAATTGTTTTTAACTTGTTTCTGATTTGTTATTCAGACTTAATTCGTATGGTGCAACAATTCCTTTGACTTCTCAATCTTTCTCTGATGACAGTTGTAGCGTCTTTTTTATTTATCCCCGTTTGTTGATGTTATGATTCAGTTTAAGATAAACTATTTATTCTTGTTCAGGCTCGCAGACGAGGACTTCCAAATATGTCTAGGCCAAGATCATCACGTTATTCCCGCGGCTTCATTCCACCTTCTCATGTTTTGAAAATTGTTCGAGATGCTGAAATGAGTAGTAACTCTTCATGGAGTGACTCTGAAAACGAAAGCCCAAGACTTATCTTGCGAGATGGAAAGCCTGGACAGAGGTATTTTTGTTACAACCAATTGTTCCTCTGTTTCTTCGACTATTTCATTGCTGTATGTGCAGTAGGTGAGGTTTAACACTCATATAATGTAATATATGGATGATAGTTTTATCACTTTGCCCAAGAACATGGACCCATCATTACTTCAAAGCGCCTTAAACGAAATGGACACTTCAATTAATTTTACAATGGAGAAAGGACGAACGCATCTTGACAACCTGGAAACCCTTAACTTTCTTGACATCAAAATAATTTTACACGAAAACAAATACATTACAACGGATATCTATTACAAAGAAACCAACCCACATAGATACCTAGATTATCATAGTGCACACCCTTCCCACATTAAGCAAACGATTCCGTTCAACCTCGCAAAAAGGATAATAGTATTTGTATCAGATCCCGATTTAATTGAAATGCGTTTGAAAGAACTTGAAAAATGGTTGATAGATTGTAACTATCCAAAAAGTGTCATTAAACAAGCATTCCACAGAGCAAAACTTCAAGGACCTGCACCTGATAAAAGTGATAAACACAAATTACCATTGGTAACAACACATTATCCCGATCTTCAGTTCAGTCACATGATGAAAACAATTCACTCGTTGCTCGTTAATCTATCGCCAACAACAAAAGAAAAGTTTCAAAACACACAGCCCGTCTTAGCACTTAGACAGCCCCCAAATATTTCATCAATATTAACAAATGCTAGATTCTCGTCATCAGCTGTAATATCAACGACAACATCAACAACAGCCGCATTTGGTATTACCCTTTGCAAGGATAATCGATGCAAACTTTGCAAATTATATCTACAAGCCGTTGATTCGTTTAAAACAGCAAAGAACGTAACTTGGAACATAAAATGCAATATTTCGTGCAAGAGCAAAAACGTTGTCTACTTCTTATCATGCAATTCGTGTCACGGAAAAGTCACCTACATTGGTCAAACAACAAACTTTCGCCTCCGCATGAACAATCACATTTCAGAGTCGCGGTCTGGAACATCTTCGTGCACTTTCCCGAGACATGTTTTTCAGTGCGGAAAGAAACATAATAACTTAAAAGAACCGTTCTTTAAAGTCTTTGCATTCATGTCATTAAGTTCCTCGAAATTATTAACCACATACGAAGAAAAACTATTTAAAGCAGGACACGCAACCCTCAATTGACATCTCAACCAATTAACACTTCTATCGTCTGTCATTATGTAAACATGTTAATCTCCGTAACATATTATAAAAAGTTCGATTCAGATTGTCAGTCACACTCTGATGATAGCATTAACTTGAAAGGCCTTAGTGTGCTAAAAAACATCTCTTTTTTGTTTATTTCTCGTTCGTTTTTCATCCGCACTATTAGTATCCAATTTATTGTTTCTTTGTTGCCAATATACCGTAAGGATGCCAAACAACGAAAATATTCAAAAACCAATCAAATTATCTGAATCGCAAATGGAATCTATCAAACAAGCCGTCTTAAACAGTGTCCTGGAAATTTTACCATCGTTGATCAAAGATTTAGCTCCAAAAATTTTGGAATCAGCAGAAAAGATCATCAAAGAAAATATTGACGACTTCATGCCCCCAGCCCTGGAAACACTGCAGCTAACGTCGCCCACAGCAAAAGATCAAGCACGTTCTTTCGAGGAACTTAACAAGCAAAAGTTAAACAATAAATTAAAATACCGCAACCAAGTTTTCTGGAAACTCACAAGAGACAATGAATTGTCAAAACTTTACTCGGAATGCCTTAAACAGAACCCACCATATGTGCCAAGGAAATTTAGAGGAGATAATACGTTTAAAGGCTCTGAAGAAGAAGTTGCCATTTACCAAAAATTAGCTGAACAAAGATTGTCCGCAGAAATAGAAGTTCTGAACATAAGAGGAGAGAAAAATAGGGAAAAAGTCGCTAACATCGATGAAGAAACCTTCCAGTTCTTCGAATCAAAAGAAAGTCACGCGGTAGTCCAAGAACTCAAAGACAAATGGCAAGAGAACACCAAAATAGATGAAGGAAATGTCACCAAAAAGTGGGCCAAGAAGATCATCGAAGAGAAAGCAATCTTTGACAAGGAAACTACGAGTCGAGCAACGGAAAATCAACAAAACACATCGCAAGCCCAAACTTCCAACCAAGCCCCTTCTACCCGACCAGCAAGGTCTACAACCTACACCCCCGTAGCAAGACAGAGGCAAGTTTTCGCTTCAACAAGACCCAAGTTTCAACCTCATCAATCACAACAACATCATCAAGGCTCAGCCATCCCAAAAAACTTCAACAGCCCCTTCCTACGACCACCACCTCTAATACCGCTAAACTCATCAACCTTTCATCCTACAAGCTGGCACAACGTCATGTCTCCCTACTAACAAGAGGACCCAAATTTACACCCGTATCCCAACCAAGACAAAACATCAAAACCGACTTGAAAGATTTTACAAGAAAAATAAAAATCCATGATATATTTTCCAACAAAGAAAACGAAGACATTTCAATTCACAGAAACAAATCAAACAGACAAATCTATACACAAAATCAAGAAATTAATAATATCTGCAATCTTATAGAACTATTGCAACCTCACCGAGTCCATACAAACGACAACTTAACACCAGAAGAAAGAACAGCTTTAGAAGAACTTATCTCAAACAACGACTTAATTATTAAACAAGCAGACAAGAGTGGAAACTTTGTATTGATGGATACAACATATTATCGCGATTCGTTAGTTCTTGAAGGACACCTAAACTCTGACGCTTACGAAAAAATCCCTATCGATGAAGACAAAGTTGTTGTTCAAAATTTAAGAAAGCTCGTAGATAGACATAAAGATAGCCTAACCGATAAAGAACAGCAATTTATCACAGATTTTGACTGGAAAACAAGTAATTTTTACGTGCTGCCGAAAATACACAAGAGTAAAGAAATAATTGGAAAAATTTCCTCATCAAATCAAGAATTTGTTGAAATGTCTCCGCCAACTGATTTAAAAGGAAGACCAATAGTAGCAGGTCCTGTTTCACCTACCCAGCGACTCAGTGAATTTATCGACACATTAATAAAACCTATCGTTTCACATTTAAACACTTACATTAAGGATGACTGGGACTTCCTCCGCAAGATCCCATATGAATTTAGTAATCCGGTTTCATTGTACTCGTATGACATCACTAGCCTTTACACAAGCATCCCTCATTGCCTTGGCCTCGAGGCGCTTACGTACTGGATCGAAAAAAGAAGAGATTTAATTCCAATTCGCTTTTCGAATGACTTCATCATTGAATCGGCGAAGTTCGTTCTCGAAAATAACAATTTTTTATTTGATAACGAATTGTATAGACAAATCAAAGGCACAGCTATGGGAACAAAGTTTGCCCCATCATACGCATGCTTAACAATCGGTTTTCTTGAAGAAACTCGACTGTTTCCAACAATTCTCTGTAAATACTTCGACAATAATACCTGCAAATACATCGAGAAAAATTACATCAGATATATGGATGATAGTTTTATCACTTTGCCCAAGAACATGGACCCATCATTACTTCAAAGCGCCTTAAACGAAATGGACACTTCAATTAATTTTACAATGGAGAAAGGACGAACGCATCTTGACAACCTGGAAACCCTTAACTTTCTTGACATCAAAATAATTTTACACGAAAACAAATACATTACAACGGATATCTATTACAAAGAAACCAACCCACATAGATACCTAGATTATCATAGTGCACACCCTTCCCACATTAAGCAAACGATTCCGTTCAACCTCGCAAAAAGGATAATAGTATTTGTATCAGATCCCGATTTAATTGAAATGCGTTTGAAAGAACTTGAAAAATGGTTGATAGATTGTAACTATCCAAAAAGTGTCATTAAACAAGCATTCCACAGAGCAAAACTTCAAGGACCTGCACCTGATAAAAGTGATAAACACAAATTACCATTGGTAACAACACATTATCCCGATCTTCAGTTCAGTCACATGATGAAAACAATTCACTCGTTGCTCGTTAATCTATCGCCAACAACAAAAGAAAAGTTTCAAAACACACAGCCCGTCTTAGCACTTAGACAGCCCCCAAATATTTCATCAATATTAACAAATGCTAGATTCTCGTCATCAGCTGTAATATCAACGACAACATCAACAACAGCCGCATTTGGTATTACCCTTTGCAAGGATAATCGATGCAAACTTTGCAAATTATATCTACAAGCCGTTGATTCGTTTAAAACAGCAAAGAACGTAACTTGGAACATAAAATGCAATATTTCGTGCAAGAGCAAAAACGTTGTCTACTTCTTATCATGCAATTCGTGTCACGGAAAAGTCACCTACATTGGTCAAACAACAAACTTTCGCCTCCGCATGAACAATCACATTTCAGAGTCGCGGTCTGGAACATCTTCGTGCACTTTCCCGAGACATGTTTTTCAGTGCGGAAAGAAACATAATAACTTAAAAGAACCGTTCTTTAAAGTCTTTGCATTCATGTCATTAAGTTCCTCGAAATTATTAACCACATACGAAGAAAAACTATTTAAAGCAGGACACGCAACCCTCAATTGACATCTCAACCAATTAACACTTCTATCGTCTGTCATTATGTAAACATGTTAATCTCCGTAACATATTATAAAAAGTTCGATTCAGATTGTCAGTCACACTCTGATGATAGCATTAACTTGAAAGGCCTTAGTGTGCTAAAAAACATCTCTTTTTTGTTTATTTCTCGTTCGTTTTTCATCCGCACTATTAGTATCCAATTTATTGTTTCTTTGTTGCCAATATACCGTAAGGATGCCAAACAACGAAAATATTCAAAAACCAATCAAATTATCTGAATCGCAAATGGAATCTATCAAACAAGCCGTCTTAAACAGTGTCCTGGAAATTTTACCATCGTTGATCAAAGATTTAGCTCCAAAAATTTTGGAATCAGCAGAAAAGATCATCAAAGAAAATATTGACGACTTCATGCCCCCAGCCCTGGAAACACTGCAGCTAACGTCGCCCACAGCAAAAGATCAAGCACGTTCTTTCGAGGAACTTAACAAGCAAAAGTTAAACAATAAATTAAAATACCGCAACCAAGTTTTCTGGAAACTCACAAGAGACAATGAATTGTCAAAACTTTACTCGGAATGCCTTAAACAGAACCCACCATATGTGCCAAGGAAATTTAGAGGAGATAATACGTTTAAAGGCTCTGAAGAAGAAGTTGCCATTTACCAAAAATTAGCTGAACAAAGATTGTCCGCAGAAATAGAAGTTCTGAACATAAGAGGAGAGAAAAATAGGGAAAAAGTCGCTAACATCGATGAAGAAACCTTCCAGTTCTTCGAATCAAAAGAAAGTCACGCGGTAGTCCAAGAACTCAAAGACAAATGGCAAGAGAACACCAAAATAGATGAAGGAAATGTCACCAAAAAGTGGGCCAAGAAGATCATCGAAGAGAAAGCAATCTTTGACAAGGAAACTACGAGTCGAGCAACGGAAAATCAACAAAACACATCGCAAGCCCAAACTTCCAACCAAGCCCCTTCTACCCGACCAGCAAGGTCTACAACCTACACCCCCGTAGCAAGACAGAGGCAAGTTTTCGCTTCAACAAGACCCAAGTTTCAACCTCATCAATCACAACAACATCATCAAGGCTCAGCCATCCCAAAAAACTTCAACAGCCCCTTCCTACGACCACCACCTCTAATACCGCTAAACTCATCAACCTTTCATCCTACAAGCTGGCACAACGTCATGTCTCCCTACTAACAAGAGGACCCAAATTTACACCCGTATCCCAACCAAGACAAAACATCAAAACCGACTTGAAAGATTTTACAAGAAAAATAAAAATCCATGATATATTTTCCAACAAAGAAAACGAAGACATTTCAATTCACAGAAACAAATCAAACAGACAAATCTATACACAAAATCAAGAAATTAATAATATCTGCAATCTTATAGAACTATTGCAACCTCACCGAGTCCATACAAACGACAACTTAACACCAGAAGAAAGAACAGCTTTAGAAGAACTTATCTCAAACAACGACTTAATTATTAAACAAGCAGACAAGAGTGGAAACTTTGTATTGATGGATACAACATATTATCGCGATTCGTTAGTTCTTGAAGGACACCTAAACTCTGACGCTTACGAAAAAATCCCTATCGATGAAGACAAAGTTGTTGTTCAAAATTTAAGAAAGCTCGTAGATAGACATAAAGATAGCCTAACCGATAAAGAACAGCAATTTATCACAGATTTTGACTGGAAAACAAGTAATTTTTACGTGCTGCCGAAAATACACAAGAGTAAAGAAATAATTGGAAAAATTTCCTCATCAAATCAAGAATTTGTTGAAATGTCTCCGCCAACTGATTTAAAAGGAAGACCAATAGTAGCAGGTCCTGTTTCACCTACCCAGCGACTCAGTGAATTTATCGACACATTAATAAAACCTATCGTTTCACATTTAAACACTTACATTAAGGATGACTGGGACTTCCTCCGCAAGATCCCATATGAATTTAGTAATCCGGTTTCATTGTACTCGTATGACATCACTAGCCTTTACACAAGCATCCCTCATTGCCTTGGCCTCGAGGCGCTTACGTACTGGATCGAAAAAAGAAGAGATTTAATTCCAATTCGCTTTTCGAATGACTTCATCATTGAATCGGCGAAGTTCGTTCTCGAAAATAACAATTTTTTATTTGATAACGAATTGTATAGACAAATCAAAGGCACAGCTATGGGAACAAAGTTTGCCCCATCATACGCATGCTTAACAATCGGTTTTCTTGAAGAAACTCGACTGTTTCCAACAATTCTCTGTAAATACTTCGACAATAATACCTGCAAATACATCGAGAAAAATTACATCAGATATATGGATGATAGTTTTATCACTTTGCCCAAGAACATGGACCCATCATTACTTCAAAGCGCCTTAAACGAAATGGACACTTCAATTAATTTTACAATGGAGAAAGGACGAACGCATCTTGACAACCTGGAAACCCTTAACTTTCTTGACATCAAAATAATTTTACACGAAAACAAATACATTACAACGGATATCTATTACAAAGAAACCAACCCACATAGATACCTAGATTATCATAGTGCACACCCTTCCCACATTAAGCAAACGATTCCGTTCAACCTCGCAAAAAGGATAATAGTATTTGTATCAGATCCCGATTTAATTGAAATGCGTTTGAAAGAACTTGAAAAATGGTTGATAGATTGTAACTATCCAAAAAGTGTCATTAAACAAGCATTCCACAGAGCAAAACTTCAAGGACCTGCACCTGATAAAAGTGATAAACACAAATTACCATTGGTAACAACACATTATCCCGATCTTCAGTTCAGTCACATGATGAAAACAATTCACTCGTTGCTCGTTAATCTATCGCCAACAACAAAAGAAAAGTTTCAAAACACACAGCCCGTCTTAGCACTTAGACAGCCCCCAAATATTTCATCAATATTAACAAATGCTAGATTCTCGTCATCAGCTGTAATATCAACGACAACATCAACAACAGCCGCATTTGGTATTACCCTTTGCAAGGATAATCGATGCAAACTTTGCAAATTATATCTACAAGCCGTTGATTCGTTTAAAACAGCAAAGAACGTAACTTGGAACATAAAATGCAATATTTCGTGCAAGAGCAAAAACGTTGTCTACTTCTTATCATGCAATTCGTGTCACGGAAAAGTCACCTACATTGGTCAAACAACAAACTTTCGCCTCCGCATGAACAATCACATTTCAGAGTCGCGGTCTGGAACATCTTCGTGCACTTTCCCGAGACATGTTTTTCAGTGCGGAAAGAAACATAATAACTTAAAAGAACCGTTCTTTAAAGTCTTTGCATTCATGTCATTAAGTTCCTCGAAATTATTAACCACATACGAAGAAAAACTATTTAAAGCAGGACACGCAACCCTCAATTGACATCTCAACCAATTAACACTTCTATCGTCTGTCATTATGTAAACATGTTAATCTCCGTAACATATTATAAAAAGTTCGATTCAGATTGTCAGTCACACTCTGATGATAGCATTAACTTGAAAGGCCTTAGTGTGCTAAAAAACATCTCTTTTTTGTTTATTTCTCGTTCGTTTTTCATCCGCACTATTAGTATCCAATTTATGTATGTATGTATGTATGTATGTATGTATGTATGTATGTATGTATGTATGTATGTATGTATGTATGTATGTATGTATGTATGTATGTATGTATGTATGTATGTATGTATGTATCTATGTATGTATGTATGTATGTATGTATGTATAATTTAGCCATCAAAGTAAATATAATTATTAATAAAAGAAAAGAAAATCTAAATTACAATATCTACAATTTAAAATAATTACAGGCAAAAATTACATACCTAATTGATAATCTAATTTAAAAACACCCCATGGTAAAAGATGGCAGGGATAGCATTAAAATTTTCAATGCAACCTTGTTTCCATAATGGTCCCTCCAGGAGTGCTATTTAAAAGGAAAAGGAAAGAAAAACGTATTCGAGAAAAGAGAATGAAAAGTTTTCATGGCAAATAAAATTTTAACTAGACCGGAAATAAAATCTTTGAATTCAATGACGAATAAGTATTGCTATTGGTTGTTTTTTAGATTTCTAATAATATATATGGGGACTATCATTAAGACTCTGGAGATTTTTAAAGTGTGATACAAATAATAATAGTATAGATGATATTGTATAATGAGGGATAAGGAGACCATTGGCCTATTAAACCCTTTAGCTTTCGTTTTAAGCGTATTCATAGTTGTACTTAGCTGACTTCGCGATACGGGTAATTAGGCCCTGCTTTCGAATTTGATAGTCTATAAAGGGTATATCAAAAAAGACTTCCTGTCCAAAAATTTGAATTTTTGCAGAAATGAATGCCTGATATAACTGAGATGAAGATTTTCTGGAAGCTTGAGTTGTGTTCTTCCATTTGGCGTATACCCTTTGCAAAATATGCAACTATATAATTGAACAGTAAGGAAACAGTAAGCATGACCAAAAATGAATTGGCGTTTTATTTGGACATCTTTCCAGCTGTATCTTTTGTAGGAAGAAGGAAAGTAACATATCAAGTCTTTTAGTTCTTGTATTTCCGTAACCCACTAAAGAAGTTTCACACAAACGTTGATAAATGATCGGAGAAATCAAAATCTCGAACTCAAGGAGGAAATATGTTCACGAATTCAAATGTTCGAGACAGCAGCAAGCAGTATTACATAAAAAAGTCTTACGAGGCGAATGAAAAATTCGCTCAGATTAGCAAGTGATAGAAGTAACGGATAGTCGAAATAGCAATTGTAAACTGTAATGTGGATGAAAGCAATGTTTCGCATTTTGTATCATCAGGTATATACTGCGTGGCAAGAAAGTTCATAAAGGCTCAAGTAGTAATTCAAGTAACTCAAGTAATTCCAGTGCGGAGGAGAACGGAATGATATTGACAAACCAATACATTAATAAGCCACAAACACCAGTGGCATTAATGGACACAAAGAACGAGGATTCGTCCGGTGATAGTTACGATGAATTTGGTCGGTTAAGGAAACGATATAAAAGACCAGCTTCTGCAGTTGATGACGCTTTGCCACCGCTCGTGCCAGAACCGATGGATTATGGGGATGTTAATCAAACCAAAGCGAGGTTACAATCTGAGACTGTGTTGATACGAGAAGCATTGACTAACGAGGAAGGTGAGCCTCCAGATTTAGACTTTATTCATTGACATGACGAGCCAATTGCTGTTGCGAGAGTCAAGCAAATGACAATCCTCGTTTGAAAGGCTGCTGCTTCTTAGATTGACTTATAACCTGGAGTCTCTTGTTTCCCTGTGCTCTTTGGCTTGATAATGGCACTTTGGTCAACAGAGACTCATGATATCACTCTCTGAGAAAACCTGACTCTATTTAGGCCCAAACTCTGAGCTTCTTAGAGTACCAATCAGATCGCGAAATTTGTGAATTACCATGGTTACGACAAATGTGATATTCGATTCGAGTAAAGTACTGATAACATTCTCGCGTGATTCGAGATTCGAAACCGTGACTCCATCATAATTTCATTGATGACTGCAGCAAATAGGGTCAGCTTTTGCACTGTTTCATTATGAGTCCCTGTTGAGCAAGGTTTACCTCGGGGATACAAGGGACTCACCGTCATAAGTCTACTTCCTAGATATGAAGATGATTACGTTGGCAAATGTGTCATTTGATAGTGAGCATGTTCAAATTAATTGTGCAATTTGCCTGATTGAAATTCACTTCTCTGTTTTGAAAGTATTAGGGACGTTGTCAACCTTTTGGGGTATGGCGACGAGGTTGGGACGTGTTGGAAAAAGACACGTCAAGAAACAACAATAATGACTTAGAATCAAGATCAAGTCTTCATGATGTTTCTGCCTTACAGCAAAGCCTTGAGTATGTTGTGACACTTGTTTGCCTCTTTGGAAGAGCAGTTCGTCCGGAGAAATAATGTTGTCATGCCTCTAGGGATGATACTTTTATCCTCTCAAAGGACAGGACATTTCAAACCAATTTTAAGTCATTGCCAAGCACTCTTATGGAAATTTGATCGTGACTTTATTCCGCTTTCAAGGTTTCTTGAGGGAGCTCTGTAAAGCCAATCCCTCGTCATTTCGGAACAGAGTGGTGTATTTCAATCAGACAAATTTCAAATTTAATTTGAAATGTCATGTCCTCTATTGAATAATATCTTGCCCTTGCTGTTGCCTCGGTATTCGTGGGACAGTGGCCTCTTAAAAGGGAGTTTTTACTCACCCCATCGGTGAGCAAATGAAACTTTAGGAGTCAAACTGCCAGTAGCTGCTTGCATTCAAAGTGTGCAAAAGCATGTTCTACTATAGAAAGTTTTCACTTTGACATAACTGCGAAAGTTTTTTTGCAAATACCAAACATTCGAAATCATTGTTACTTTTCAGGACCTGATCTTGAAACTGTCGTTGACATGATTATCAAGAATAACAATACAAACAGAAGATGGATCAGAAAAATGTATCGGGATGAATATCTCGAGGTGAGAAATTTATTCTAGTTTATTATGTTTTCATGTGGCCATTAAAGAATGACAGGAAGACCATATAAACATATGTGTACTGTACCAAATGACATGCTTCGGGAATTGAAATGTACACGATTTTGCGATTTGGTATTGGCTGGAAGCGGCCAGAAGTAGTTGAAACAGTTCTTTGCTCTTCAGCTTACGACATTATAAGCAAGTCAACTTCTGTGGAGATAGATGGAGGTAGTCAAAGAAACGCCCACGCAAGCTATTGTTCCTCTACCTAAACAATACACAATAAATCCCTGCGTATAAGAACCTACTCTTTCGAGGGCGCGGCTGAATTAGGTTCTGATTTAGAATGTGTTTACGTTTATATCATGGTAGAAAGGTTCTTACTTAAAGACTACTTTCTTGTAACTTTTTATCAAAGGATCTTCAAAGGATTGATCACTGAGAAACTTATAAGCCCCTTTATTTCTTTAGGCATAAAGTTCACAAAATACAACCTGTAGGTTCTTATTTTTGTTGGTTCTTATATGCGGGGATGTACTGTACACGCGCGTGTAGAGATCATTGAGCACGATACGTTAATCCTGAGACTTTTTTATACAGCCGTTGAGTTTGCTACAGTACTTATCTCCGTCAATTAACTTTAATGGAGTCCTTCATTGAGCCTCCATGCCTGTGTAAATTATCGAAATTTTAAGTTTCCAGTCATCCTATAAATATGTTTGAAAGACCCATAGTCAAACATGGTCCTTTGTGTGCCTAAACTTGACTTTGGTTCAGGTTTTGTGTGCTTTGCTTTTCATTCATCGCGCAAAGGATCATGGTTAGCAGTAGGTCTTTAACTGATTATCAATTGCTTTTTGCAGAGTCTGATGACACAAGTTCGGAAACTGCTACCAGCTGACATTGCCAGTGTTGTTTCATATATGATGCTACCCCCGGCAGAATATGATGCAATGTGTTTACATGATGCCATGAAGGTAATACACCTTACACCCTTAGTTCAAGTATCGCATATTCATTCACTGACCTTTTTATTACATGTGATGGCAAGATCTTTTGGTCATCTGGTCTTAGGTCATTTGGTCTTAGGTCATTCCTGATTGAACCGTTAATAAGACTTCAAGTCAATTTGTAATCTTTCCCTAATATAACTGGAAGTTCTGATTTTGGCGTAAATGTTAACAAAATGATTACAGGAAATGATCATAAGTTAGCAAGGTAATCTGAGCTGTTTGGCCTTCAACTGATTGTACCAACATTGCAATTTTTATCAACCAATCATTTGCTGATATTTTGTTTCAATCATTTTAGGGCTTGCACAAAGAACCTGAAGTTCTCATTGAAATATTGTGTTCAAGAGATAACGAGGTAAGTTTGCACTGAGAATATCTTCATCATTCCTTCAGCTTCGACTTAGAGTTATTAAGAGTCTGTTCCTGTGGAGAACGTTTCCCGTCTCACTCGCTCAGCCAAGATTCTTTGACCCTTCATTATAGACAGAGTATAAAACCTGTTAGGGTCCTGTTGTTTTTCAGCATTATCCCAGGGGGAGGGGGGTAACATAGCATGTTGAGGGTACGGGTATGTACTGCCCATATGGGTGGATTTTTGGGTCCAAAATTCTCTAAACAAGGGTGTCTTTTTGGCAGATTTTCCTTAAACATGGGTGGGTTTTCCAGAATTTAGCAAAACTTTCAAAAATGGGTAGTTTGTGGCAACAACTCATCATAAAAGTGGGTATGACGGCAACTGTCGGAAATAAGAACAGGTTAGCTTTCTGAAAACCGGGCGGCAGACCCCCATCCATCTGCAAGTCATGTACCCCCCGGGAGCATTATCGTCTGCGATTGCTCGAAATCTAGTGTGAAACAGACTCTAGAATTCAGCGATACAAGTTGTTCACGCGTAGCTCTTTGTGTAACTGCATTTGATAGTATATTTACGTTTAATTTAGTTGCCTGTCGTTATGTTATGGCCATGGGGTAATTATTTTCTTGTGCTCCTCATGGTATGGTCCTCGTAGTGCAGCAAAGTAGTTCAAAAGTGTTGTCTTAGGTGATTTCGTTTTGTAAACATACATATTAATGACATATTTTAAAAAATGAAACACATCTATTGCAATGTTGAGATACTTTCTCCGTTTCGCAGGAAATAGCAGCAATAAAGATGGCTTACAAAAAACGTAAGTATTACAGCTTAGAGAATATTTATTCAGCAGTAGCAATGGTAGAGATATAGAAAACTGTTGCATCTCTGTCTGTGAATGATACCACGAAACTGAATATCTACTGGCTGAGTGTCAAAAAAACAATCCCAGATCGAAAGGCTACAGTTATTTGGATACCAACAGAATAACACTGGCGTCACTTAGTAGCGAACATCTCCAATTGCCTTTTAAAATTTAGATGGCTAAAGCAACCCTTCTGTTCTGAAATTCTGGATGATTTTCTGGGAAAGGTCTGTTTACAATACTTTGAAACGGTTGAAATCGATGATAAAATTTTGGTTTGCTTGCCTTATTTGAAAAGCTGACGCTTACTTGTGTTGGAATGGTTTAACCTCGTAGGTGGGGTGAAATCCCCATCAGAGACTCCTTTGTGCTCCTAGGAACGGTAGTTTCAGACCCTCCAAAAGATAACACGAGCAAGAGCGTCTTCAAGTCTTTGTTCTAAGGCAGAATTATTAGAGAAAGTTTATTGTGATTTTAGGCCGTTTTTGAAGCCCTCTTGAAGGAACTTTCTCAAAAAAATCATGTTTTCGTAACGGAATAAGTGATTTGAGTCAGATAAATTTTTAAATTTCATTCAACATGACCACAAGATATCTACCATTGTTGTAACTTTAGTATCTAAGGAACAGTAGCTATTCCATCATGGACTGTTTTTTAAGCTCACCGCGTAGACTTCCTGTGATTTTTGTGTCTCTTTCAAAATACTCTTCAAGAATCCTTGAATACTGAGTAATAAAAATGGAGAAAATTATGGAATACCAAGTAAAGATTTGAGATGCATACTTTTTCGGCTGGTGATCTACCTTATTAAATCAACACAAGATTTGTCGAATCGATAACTGATGAAATACAGACATTATTGTCGTCTATGATCTCGTCCTACGATTTTTGTTTATTACACTAGTAGATGCTTGGTCTTTTTAGTCCCCGATGATTAAATTCATTTCAATTTCACATCAGGTTACGATGAAGATCTAATGGATGACCTTGAAGATGAAACATCTGGTGCTTTCCAAAGGATGTTGCTTACACTTGCTGTGGTAATTTGAAATCATCCGACTTAATTTATCATGTGACTTAATTTCTTCAAGCAATTTCTTCAAGACTGAATAAGAACAAACCTTCTCATCGCTAAATAAAGCCATGAACATTCGGGGCAAACTGGACGGAGAAGGATTCTTGGACATTTCAATGAAAATTTGGTTCTATTTTCTAAAAATGTAATTATGGGGTATAATAATGTTTCTTGGAGTCATCCTGTGTCATTGAAGTCGCCCAGAAGGTGTTGTAACACAATGGTGTAATCCTCTGACATTGCAGCCAGAACAGAAAGGTGGACAGGGCTCGATACTATGTGGAGCCCCACCAGTTGAGCATCGTGACAAGGGTTGGTGGATTCGATTAGGCCAATTCTACTTCTGTAATCCGAGTGCTTAGCGCTGAATAGCACAGCTTCACTTTCATCTTGCGAAATATCTGGCAAGAAAGAGATTTTTTACTCTATTTTGACTCTTTGTTTTCTTACTTCATTTGCTGAACTTTGCATGGCAATGTTATTATTTGTATTTAGGGACAAAGAGATGTTGATCATGAAGAACCAAACAAAGAAGAATGTCAAGCAACGGCCAAAGCACTCTTTGCAGTAAGCTCACTTTTATAACGTGCGTCCCAAAGTGATGATTGGTGTTGGCCGAACTGAACATCGTGTGTCACAAAAATTTTGCGTGGTTTGTGTGGATGCCGTGGTGCTGTATTCAATTTTTCCTCCATTTGTGAAAGGGTTGATGGTGTCGTCTTCCAGATTATAGGCTCTATTTGCCCTTTAAAATATAGAAAATGTTTAATGGCAACGCGAGCACTCTTTCTTTGAAAAGTCACTTGATCTTGACAGAATTGGAGAGTAAAGGAAATGCTGTTTTTACAGCTACTACATATTTTGCTTTTCCTATGCCATATAGTCACGATGTCAATAGAGGGTGAAATAATGGGAAAAAATAAGAGAGGAAGCAGAAGAATAGCCTGGGTGGACAACATCAGAGAATGGTCTGGAGGAATGTCAATGGTTCGTAATAATGCATGGGAACGAAAGACTGTTTTGACTTGAAGGGTGCCTACGGCTCCAACGGAGCCAACGGGGCCAACGGGGCCAACGGGGCCAACGGGGCCAACGGGGCCAACGGGGCTCTGGCCTTAAAGTAGAAGTAGTAATGCCATATATTAGCAGTCACTTGTCAAATTGAATCAAACACGGTCTAAAACTCTGAGCTGAAGTGTATGCTCTGTAACTGTAACTCGATTTTTAGTGCCTAATTGAATTGAATTTCCACGTAACGTGTCACTTCCGTCTGTGAGTAACTTTAATTAATTTGGTCTGATTTTAGATGCTTGGAGTAGGAGGCGATCAGATGGAAAGAAAGTTCACTGATGTTTGTGGTAAACAAAGTTACGGAACACTCAGAACTATGCAGTCAGAATATAGAAAGGTATTTTATGCGAGACCGTTTTTCATCTTTATGCTATGGAATCTCATCACATAAAGCCTGGTTTTCATATGATCGTAACAGGCGGCGACCTACTACGACACATCGACGACGTGTCCCCGATCAGTCGGCGGCATATGGAAACGATCACTGCTACGATCATCCATGAATTAGTATTGTTAAAATAGTGTGGCATCTTAAAGACCCATGACTGACCAGCAGCCTTTGCGGGCCTCGCATGTTCTTCCCCACAGCTTCCACGAGATGCGTGGTGATCTCCTTGGTCAACTTTCTGAAATCCCCGGTCTCGATCTCACAAATATGGACTCAAAAGCATTGTGTGAGTTGCTTCTCTATGGTAGCCCTCAGCTCACCATAATCGACAACAGAATAATCCTAGAAGCAACTATGTCATTCATTGATAGATCGATGCGGTTGAACTAAATACCAACATTAGCAGCAATCCCTAGTTGTCTGTAGTGTAATGTGTGAGATTGTCGTACTGTTTTGTAGTGTGAGGTGCGGCGTGAGGCCATGTGGCACTCCACGCTCAATAAACACAGAGTCATGACAAAGTTATCGAACAATTGAACAATGAAGAAAGTCATGACGCCTTCTTTTGGCCGTGGGGCTGCCACTGCTTTTCAGGGTGCTGCGGGCTGGGTGCCTTCTTGGGGGTTCGGTGGGTGGTGCTTGAATCTTGCGATGGCGAGATTTGGGTTCCGCTTGCTGGGCTCCCTGGGTGGGGCTTGGTGTGTGGTGCTCTGCGGGTTGGTGGTGGCTCTATGGCTGGGGGCGGATTTGCTCTACATGGTTTTTCGTCGTACCTTAATGTAGCGTAGTGTTTATTGGTAAGGCGTGGTGTAGTGTTATGTTGTGTTCTTCTGTTAGTTGATTTTTAGATTATTGTTAAAATTATTGTGAGAGCCATTCATAGTGGGGACTAGATGACCATGTGTCTTTTCCCGCTATGATTGGCTCAGATTATTGTATTGTTGTTTCTTTTAATATTATATGTATAAAAAAAAGCTTCCATTAATTTCTGTATACAGAAAATAGCTGTGTTTGTAATCTGTTTCAATCTTTGATTAAAATAACTTACATGGAAAACAAATTATATCAATGGCTTCTTTAGTCCATAAACAATGCATTTAGGCATGTATTTGTGCTCTGAATAGTAGTCGGGGCTATGCAAATTGGAGGAAATAATTATAGGCCATAGTAGACAGGAAGAAACCCCAGAAAAGGAGAGGAAATTTTGCTTATCTGCAGACAAACAGACATTGGAGACTGAATTACCTTAACGATCAAACATTAATCTCAACAAGGAATAGCATCTAAAAGCCCCAAAATGAAATTGTGAGAAACTATTGTAGGAACTGTACCTCGTGTTCTGGACAAGCACAAGCTGGTAGAGGAAGGAGGCTCTGTAAGCCAAAATTTACGGATCTAAGCTTGTCTGTTGGTCTTCTTCGTCGAAAGATCCATGAAACAAAGCCCCATAGTTCTTCCTTCGACGTCCACTCAGAGCTGTACCGGTCCTGGAGTGAGATCTAAGAGGTAATACTTGATGTTTTCTGCCTTGCATGATAAATAACTGTTTGGCGGTTCGTAGAACAGTAGACTTACTACATCGTCGTAGTTATCAATATTCATAATTCTGTGTGGGTCTCGCTTGATGAATGATAGATTAGGCTAAATGTTATCAGTCTAATAATTTTTGTAAACAAAACAAAGGCGTGCAAGGGCTGCTGGTCAGTCATGGGTCTTTAATCATTACTAAATTATTTATTCTTATATTAATTATTGTGTTCCATTGTAAATATTTTCGAAATTGATTAGCTTCTCTTATTTCATGTAGTTAGAAGCTATGGATTATAGTTTTTCGAAATAAAATAAGATGACACACCCACACATCATATGGAAACCAAGCTCATCTCAACTCTGTTGATGCGTCCCCGTACCGTCCTTGTCTGATCGGCAACATCGAGGACATCACTTAGAAAATGTTTCCGTTTAACGCTACTGTCCCAGATGTGTCCCTGAGCCTGCCTCGGAGACGCGTCGCCGACCGTTACGATCATATGGAAACCAGGCCTAATCCTACAAATATGCAAAAACATATCCAACGGCTCTGCCTGTAACAATTTGTTTCCAGTTCTTTCTGTCTGCTGCAAGATTCTCAGCTTGTTTTAGCACGTGTTATCCTCTTGGAAGGTAATCGCGTGGAATTATGTTGCTGTGCTCACAGGATGACATTTTAATCATTCCCAAAGGATAGTACATGCTTAAGCATATAAAAGCAATTGCAGTGAGGCAGTTATATTAGCAAAATCTGGTCGTTTTAAAAATTTCATGAATCTACTTTGTCGGGAAAGTGTCTCACATAATTTCAGGCTGGATTGGGCGATTTCTGTCAGGTGCGCTTTGAATTTTCTTTGAACTTACCATTTGTTGAATGAATGCTTACCAATTCTAGATATTCAAAAGGAGATGATTTTTTGATACTCGGTAGATAAAGCAAGAAAATAAGGAGGCAATGGCTTGAACTCGTTATTAGGGATACTGTTTGAGCAAATAACGTAAAAGATGATCCTTCTTTTTAGGTTTGGATTCAAGTTTTTTTCTTGTTGTTTTTACGATCTATTTTCCTTAAAAAAAGTTGTTTGTTTCCCTTTAGTTTAAACACCATGAAATTGAGGCTGATGTAATCAATCATTTCAGTGGAAACATGAGAAGATGCCTTCTAACTATTCGTAAGTAGTTTTTATTTAATTTAGTTATTCAATCCCTTTTTCTTTTATTGCCTGCATGGCTATAGTCTGTCTCAAATTAGATGAATGTGAAAAAGCTCGCGATCAAAGGTTGCTTACGACCAGATTTCGCTAATATAATCAAGAATTTGCAGGAGCAAAATTGCTCAATCGCAAATTTCACGTAACATCTGTTCTTAGACAGTTTGTAACAGCTTTTTGCTTGTTACATTTTGATAATGTGGCAAAGGGGTCGGAATCGGAACAAATCTTCAGGTTTTGGTCAAGTGACTTAGCTATTGATTTCGTTGATACAAGAACAAACAAATTTGATAGTGACTGATTTAATGATTGACAACTGAATGGCTGTATTGATTGGATCGATTGCATGGGGTTAGAGCAGGCATTTCAGAAATAAAATAGATTTAAAAGGACATAGCAAGATATAAAATTTAATAGTGCAGATTCATTTATACATTCTCGTAGTTTAAGGAAAAGAAGTGGAGATTACAAGCCTTTTGCAGAAGTGGACTGGGTAGTCTATCATTAGCCTGTTGTATTTATGGATGTCTAGATGTGTGTGAAAATTGCGTGGCCAAAGCAGTAATTACATGTGTAGACATTTTATTTGTCTTGTTTACAGATTAATCTTCTTAACACCGTTCATTCACTTCAACTTTCAATTTGTCCTGCTAATCAATTACTCTACTTGTTCTCCATTCATTGCGACCCTGTGTTCTTATTTCTAGTGCAATACATTCAAAATCCTCCTGGGTACTTTGTTGAGAAAATTCACGGCACACATTATGGCGGGGTTGATGATGATAAAACTTTGTCAAGGATCATCATCAGTCGACAAGATGTAAGTATCAAATACCATGGTTTTTGCCTCCCTTCCACGTGGTTTTTTTTCAACAAATTAGTAATAATGTGACTGAAAATTAAGAAAATCTTACGTTAAGTTTGAAAAGTGCAAAGCAGGTTTTGATGCGAAATTCACAGATATATTGGAAAACGTGTTGTTGAAAGCTTATTTTTCAATAAAACTGGTTGTAGTTTTATATTTTGAAGATAATAAACGTATTTTCTTATCTGGTATTTATATGTGAAGAATTATAATTGTGGCATTGTTAGAAACTTCATGACAATCAATGCGCTAAAAGCAACTCTTAGAGCCAGGGAGATATATATCTATATCTCCCTGCTTAGAGCCAAACGCAGACGCTTTATATGAAGTTATGAAGCTGTTGATGCTATAGGCTGATCCGAGCTCCTTCTGAATTACATGTAGCTGCTTCATTGCACAGAGAGAGATACTGAAAAATCCTAGGGCTTGCATAGAAAATACCAAGGATGCCTTTCTCAGAACGACGGCTATGTTTTCACATTTGTTTTAAATTTCAGCGGGATTACAAAATGATTGGAGAGCTGTTCAAATTACGATATGATATGGATTTGTTTGATTACATCAAAAGCACATGTCATTCAACGGAACGTGGTCTTATGCTAAGGCTTATTGCAGGTAAGTTATGATGCTCTGAAATCGGCTTGTTTTAGTCACAGGGAAACCAGAAATTAATTATTGCCAAAAATTGAAATTGTCTCTCTTTGTCCCTTGTGAGAATAGATAGTGTCTGTCTTTATCTCATGTGCGAATAAATTGCCTCACTTTGACTGTTTTCAGCAAATTAAGTAGTAGGATTATTCGAGAAAGACTGATTTTTTAGCTTATAAATACCTTTTTCTAATAAAACCTTACAATACATATTGCCAGCTTCACTACTTACAAAATACACTACAAAATTACCACGATGATACCCCCTGGGGAGCAAAGGCTGTGTCTACCTCGAGGCCATGAAGTAAAGATAATAGAAAAATACTATGGCCACACGACGACAGTTCCTACAAACAAGTCACAAAACTAGGTGGCTTATAAAGGGATGGAATAAATGACTACAGATCAAATCAACCAGTGTTGGCTAAAATGTATCTTAAGCTCAAGGATATGTCTATTAAGTGAAATGGGAAAATCTTTATCGCCACTCAATTAAAAATTGTAACAAAGAGCCTACAAGATGATTGCTTTGTGTTTATTTGCTGTTAAGGATTCAATAATTTCATTTTCATTCACACACAGGTCAGTTGCCGGAAGAACAGAAGAAACGACTATTGGTATGTATACCTGAGAGTAAATTTTCCCACTAAATCCCCTTTTACTTATCATAAACATGCTATTGCTACTCCTAACTCTCGCACTGTTTCCTGTTTCTCTTCATGCCTAGAGTTTCTGTCCTGTGGAACAACCTCCGCAGCTTTCCCCCAACGAAAAGTACAAAGAATACAAAGAACAACTCCAACAGAAAATGTGATCTACAGGCGTGCAAATGCTCAATAAATTCCCATACTGCTCACCGTTGATCCTTCTTTTCTTCCAGATCCTAGGGTACTCATAAAATAGGTAGTATCATCTCATTTAGGGACACAACGCTAACGATGAAAACCCACATGCAGAGTATATATATATACACATAGATCGTTCTCCCAATTTTCCATAAAATATTTGATATGTTGTTTGAAATTTTTTTTTTGACATTCGTGTGCTGGAAGCAAGTGTTGAAAGTTATAATCCTGTTCTGGTTCTTTCCCTGAAATTTAGAAGCCGTGGGCAGGCACATCCTGGTGGCGCAGTCAACTATGTAGACCCCCGTAGTATCCAGTTATGAGAGGTATCCTTCCCAAGCACTGCCGGTGGAACGTTGAAATTATTTCATTGTTGTTTTCACAGGCTAGAGTGCCAAAACTAGTGGCTCCAGCAGATATGGTTACTTTTAATAAAAGACTATCTCTTAATGATGCAATAAAGATAATTCTACGCAAAACTCAAGTGGCCAGTACGCTGATCAAATGCCTCAATGTTCGAAGAGAGGTTAGTCTCACTTTCAAGTCAGTTTTTCTTCAAAGCAAAGAAAATTGTAGTTAATATTGTTTCTATAGCCATCATACTTGGTGTCGCCAAAGTCGGCTGTTGTATGATATGAAAAGTTATTTTTAATCTGGGTTATGTTTGTCTCGCTTTTCATTCGGGGTACTAAGGATCTTCTGTTACAATAGGCCTTTGATGTGTTCCGTCTAATTTTCTTCTTATCTTTTGCCAATGTAATACCAAGAGCAAGTAAGAGTGTTGCTTTTAGGTCTCTGCTGGACTTGCTACAAGTCTCTCTCGCGGCAAAAACGGGAGAAAGAATAAAAGCGAAAGAGACTTGTAATACTTGGCAGCCTGGGTCGTTGGCTGGACAGGATTCTGTCCAGTCGGCATCCTTTTACAAAAAACCAATATCCAATCATATGCTTAGAAAGTACAATGATACAACAGAGTGAGACTCTGCGATCTTTTTTTGACAATGGCAGACTCAAGCTTCGATGAAATAGTTGACAACAACCCCGTCATTTTTGAAAATGGAAGCAAGGCTCGATTGCTCATGAATATTAATGAGCATGCCAGGTGTTACAAGTCTCTCTCGCTTTTTTTCCTTCTCCTATTTTTTCGCGAGAGAGACTTGTAGCAAGTCCAGGTCTCTTCCTAATTCTACAGAGAAGTATTGTGCTGTACATGAGAGTATTGAACAGTATCGTAAAGTGTTTTATTACATTGTTGTGGGATTTCTATAGAATTGTAAATCTGTAAGAGGGAATGCTGTTGAGCACTTCTTTTCCCTTTTAATATTCAAAAGTGAGTGACTGTCGAAATTTTAGTTCTGTATGACATATCTTCCCCTTCAGGCAAGGAATTTTTCAACCACCTATCGTGTGTTCAAGGAACAAGCATCTTTTTAAGAATTCCTCGATTTGTTTTAAGGAATTGCCAAATGGAGACATCGTATTGGCTACTTATCTCCATGTTATTTTGATTTGAAGCTATCTCTAACTTGTAGAGAATCTAATCAAATATTTATGTCACTCAATTGAACAAACTAGCATATTACATACATGTTAATTTCATTTTTGTTTCAATTCATTTAAAATTAGTTATCCAAAGGAAGACTGATTTTCAGTGGGCCATGCCATATTTTATTACTAGCTACATGCAGGGCAAAGCATTTCAAATTCGCATTAGGAGACTTTTTATTCCAAATGTCACAGGGAGCGAAATACTATGTCTACCCTGCGGCCATTCTTGGGATAATTAAAAGCTACATAAAACTACACGTAACTTCTATTACAAGAAAACTGATTTTGAAATACAAACGGACGAGGGTACAAACGAAGGTAGCCTGCAACCAAATGCAGTGATTACAAGTGTAGGTTTAGAGTTCAGAACCTAACGTGGTAGTCTGGGAATTCGATTATTTGGTTGCAAGCTCCCTTTAGACATTACATAATAGAAAAGGAGCTACTAATAAAAGCTTTCTTTTTATTTCAGAGAATTGCAAAATTAGAAGAAGAATCTGTGTTGGAACTTGAGCTTGATTATGATGAAGATGAAATTCCTGAAGGTGAGGATCAAGAAGGAGGTAGCAAACGAGCTGATGACGATGAAGAAAGTGGCAAGGAAGACCAAGAAGAACTGCGAAATAATTTGAAAAATCTTGATTTTAATGACAACACGGAAGCCGAAGCAAAAGGAGACGTAAAAAAGAGATCAGTCTTAGCAAATGTTTCATTCTCTACGGCTGCAAGAGGAATGAAGCAGCAAGAAAATCGAGTTAAATTCAAAACAGATACTGATGGCAGTGAAAATGATAGCGGATCAGCCTCTGGATCACAACGAAGAGCAAGTGCAGGGCACAAACATAATGTTCCAGCTCCTGTACAAGACCCAGCCTTTATTGGAAGAAGGGATAGCAATTTCTTTGATAAGGTTGTGCCATTTATCAAAGGAAGGAGAAAGAAGGTAAGGATAGATTTTCTGATATCGTAAGGATAGATTCTCTGATATCGTCCCGGTTTTATGGCGTTTCCGATAAATGCTGCTTTGTTGCCGTAGCTGAGGAAGAAGTCGATATCTACTTCTATATAGCAGAGCGAATTTTTAAAACAAAAGATTTAGGTTTTCCGAGAAGACAAAGATTAGCTTCAGAGGAATAGATTTCACACAACTGAGTGCACTCGATCGAATCAAAATAAACAGAAGGAGAAGCATTATGGTTAGTTGCATAGAAGGTGTGAAATATATCCTTTAGGTTGCCAAATCGTTCCGTCTCAATCAAACCTTTATCCTTTGTTTTACAAACTTCCTCCTTGTCTCTTCTTTAGAACGAATAGATAAATAGATTTTGAGGCCAATAAAAGATTTGAACGAACCATAAGGAAGTAACTCCAATTTTGTGATTTTTGGAGATAGTCCACAGGGAGCCCCCTTAAAAAGTAGTGAAAACCAGACACAATGTGTCCTCTACCCGTCCTCTACCAGTGAGAACACATCAAGCGAGCACGGCATCTGCGAAGGAGCAATGAAGACGGAAGAACGGAACAAGTTAGCGATTGCGGAGGAGGAGGGAAAGAGCGGAGGAGAAAACGCGGAGGAGAGAAGAGAAGAAAGGGGAGAAAGAAGGAAACTTCTACTGGAGTTATAGTCTATAGTATACTGGAGATTGATAAAACTGACTTGACTGCTTGCACATTCTGTCAAAAGGGTGTGCTATCTTGAGATCCTGGATCACCGTGGACAATGAAATTCCATACAATCAGCAGTTGCTTTCCACATTAGCATGCGTGCAGATGTCACATGAATAAGTAAAGTCTGTGTAATGATGCACAATTTACTGTTTTGAAGAATCAGCAGAGCCAGTCCCGCACGTGTCTGCGGGTAAAGGAAAAAATGCTTTTGAGGATGCAGGAAAAATCAATTATACAGTGGTGCCATCGGGAACAATGCGTTCTGCTGAACAATGCTTTTGAGAAACGTAAAACATATTTTCATTGGCAGTGGGGCAACAAGAGTCGAGGGGCCCACAAAAGCATTGTTCCAAGGAAAACACTAAATCAGGTATCATTACACAGAATTTACCTATCTCTGTATCTGTAAAGTCCATATGCAGGCTTCCCAAGATGATTTGAAAAATTTTTCGTGGCTATTTTCCGCTACTTTTCGTCGCTTGTCCTTTTACAGCTTTGTTGATGCCTTTTATTTCATATCTGGTCCGCCAGAAAATAGTTCAGGTGTTTGAAAAATCGTAGCATCTAGAAATATTAAATGGATTTGACTGAATTGAATTTTGCTTGATAGCCGAATGACTTGTAAGTATCTTTGTGATTTTGCTCGTGTTTCTATGAATTTGACTTTACGAAATCTGTTGCGTACAAAATACCTGAAACACTTTATCAAATCGCAAATAGATTGCTCACAATTTAATTTTTTGGTGCACCAATTAGCATTAACGAATGCATGAAAGGATTATCAAATGAAATGATATAATTTTTTGCAGTATTATCGCGGCACTGTCAAAGGTGTCCCAATGGAGGAATTCAATGCACTTAAAGATGCACAGGCTGTTGGCAGAGCACTTCTTCAAAAGAGTAAGGATTTTTATGGAACATATTCACTGAGAGCCTTTTTTCATAACTTTATTTCAAGTGAACTATTAGGACTTCTAGCCATTCAAAGTCAAGAGGTCATCTATCTGGAGTTTGACCTCACATGACCGAGCTTGACTTCAGTTACCTGACGGAAATTGTAAAAGCTGCTTGGCCATTAACCCCATTTACTACATCATGAGTGTCAGTTTTGTGCATTGAATTGAATGATTTGTTGTTTCAGAAAGTTTTACCAGTACTTCCATGCTCGTATGAAACCCACAAGTGTTTGCATATTTGCAGTTTCATCAATGTAGACTGCGCTCACACGATGCCGGCACATTTGAAAACAGAGAAAAATGTTACGGATAGGCCTCCCTTTCACACGAAAACGGCACATTCTTTGCCGGCTGATTTTGAAAACTGCAGATTTTGAATACGTAACTCTAACTACCACATCTTGAAAATTGCACTGTATGAACACTGGAAAACGATGAGAACGAAACATGATTCAACCACAGGTTGCAGCGGATGGTTGTAGTAATTTTAGAAGCAAAATTGCAAACCAACCTTTGTCTTCTTACTTATCATTGTTCTGTTGATTGTGATGTTCGTGTTCTCCTCTGACTCCTTCCACCAAAACACTGGGCCCATCAACAGACCCAATCCCCAAACGAGAATCCAATACGAAGAAGAGATCTTTTCTTCCTATGATGAACGTGTGATTCAACGCTTTCAAAATGAGGGTAAGCATTTCTTAAGGTGTAGGTACTTTCTTTGGCATCAAATTCTTGGAGAGATTGCACCGACTTAGTTACCGTTGAATTTTCTTTCATTTTAGAATTATGCTGGTATCGTGTGAACGCTAGCTCAAATTTTGCGACCGTCACATTTGTCACTGTTTTCAAAATGTGGCGGCATTGTGTTTACGTATGAATTAAGTTCGCTGTCGACTGATAAAGTAATATTTCAGACTGCGCTCGCATGATACCGGCACATTTGAAAACAGTGAAAAATTGACGGTAAGAAAACGGCACATTTTGACCGGCAGATTTTTAAAACGGTAGACTTTGAAGGCGGAACTATAACCGGCACATTTTGGAAATGGCATCGTCGTGTGAACGCTCGAAAATGATGAAAACAGAACGTCCTTTGACGCCCGTGGAACAAGACTGGTCGATTCTTGGGGTGTTGGTGCACTTCTTTGGCATCAAAGTCTTGCAACTAGTTTTTGACCTTCGAATTTCCTACTGTTTTCAAAATGCGCCAGCATCGTGTGATCGCAGTCTTAATGATACTGATTTGCTTTTCAGATCGAAATGTCGACGGAATATTAAAATTCCTTATCACAAGAAACAATGCACAGCGACAACTAATTGTGAGAGAATTCTTCAGAAGATACAGAAGGGTATGCCCATAAGTTCGTAGTTGCAATTAAAGTGTCATTGTCACCTAGGATCCTTTGCGGGAACGCTGTAAGTTCAAACTGTCTGAGAATTATCTTTGGCGTGAGCGGAACATCTGGACCCACACTACTAGTTGAGCTAACAGACAGGTTTAGATTCATGTCTACCAAACAAGGACAGATTTTGTAATACAATAGCAACTGTTGCTTTAATTGATACCTCAATTCAAAGCGATCAACGACTGCAGACAAAGGAAATTCTCTCAACTAGTAAATCAAAACAAACACAGCCGCATAGTTGCCCCAAAACCAGTAGGGCAAATTCACGCCTTGTGCAAGCAACAGGTTGTTTTTAAGAGACGCTGTGTTTCTTATAACGAAAGAAGAAAGGTAAGTCCAACCTGCTGTCTCGCGGATTTTTTTTATTTGATTCAGAAGACGAGCAGAAGGCAAATTCTGGGGTATTTAGGGATTAAATGAAATAAATACCACACAGCCCCTGAATCAAATAAACAAAATCTGTCAGACAGAACTTTAGATTTACCCTTCTTATTGCCTTGGCATATAACTTCTCTTAAAAACCGCCTGTCGCTTGCTCAAGATGAGACTTTTGCCCCACTGATTTCTGAGCAACTTTTGCAACCGTTTTTAGACGGTCGGGAATTACAGCGTACTCACATGAACCCTGGGGTCAGCAACGTTTGAGGTTGTTTGTGAAATGCCTCATCATCTCGACATAGGACACAGAATCTTCTTCCGTGATCAAGGCGAAAATATCAGTTGGGAAGTTAATCTTGGTGGACTGCTGTGTCTACCAAACAGATTCGGTTTCTTGGCTGTTTGCTATTTGTGGAGAAGCAAAGCATTTTCTGTTATTTTGTAAGTTGGTCTATCTCGGAAGGGCATTCTGATCAACTATGTTGCAAACGGTACTATCTCTGCTTTGTTGTCCGACAGCGTTTTATCCTAACTTTTGTTTCTCGTTTATTTATGTCCTTTTCTTTGTGTGTGAAGCCATTTCAATGCATTAGCCTATAATGCCAAAGGAAAATTTTGTCTCACGTAAAAAAGACAATACAAGATCTTGACTACTAAAGAACAAAGGTCTGTCTCAAATTATATGTCACATGAAAATGCAAGCGAATAAAAGAAACTCAGAAACCATTCGCTTTAGAGGCCCGCAAGGCTGGGCTACCGTTCCGCAGTTTATCAAAGATTCTGCATCTCTTACTGAGTTTAAAAACAAAATCAAATCTTGGTCTGGAGAAAGCTGCCACTGCCGATTATGCCAAACTTTTGTCCCAAACCTAGGCTTCATTTGATTTTAACTTTATTGGTTTTTATGCTGAACATTTCATTGTATATTTTCTAATTTACTATTTCAACTACTATTCGCTATTGTATATTGTAATTTTTCAGTTGGCCTAAATTAGCTTTTAATCATAGCTATTGTATTTTTAGCCAACTTTAAAAATTGAGTAAAAATAGGGTTTTCCATGATTAATTTTGCGTTCTCGCAAATCTTGCTTGACGTTTCATTTCAGACAGACTTTGTAAAGCTCCACATGGACGCACTCAAAATTACGGCATAATTTTATGAAACGAAATGTTGCAATGTTTTGATGACAGTTACTCCACCCTCCCCCCCTTTTTCCCCACTTCAATCTATAAGGCCTGTTTTAATCGAAGATTTTTATAGTAAAAGTATTAATATTTTTTTAGGATCTTGTCGATGATTTGCGATATCTTACTGGACCGGAAATGGAAGATTTTATTCTGGGTTTGATGCTCTCACCAGAAGTTTATGATTCATCTGGTATCTATGAAGTGTGGAGTGTGAGTCTTTTATTTCAAACATGTCTCAGTAAATATCCTACGCCTATTCACCATGGATGCACTAGTTCCCATTTGATCACCGAAGATAAGCATATGGTTGGGCCAGGTCATTACTAGGATGAGTGACCACTTTCCCCCCTTCCTTCTGTAAGAATGTTTCACATCTGATGTTATGCACATGAAATCTGGAACCACTTAGATTTGGAAGTCAAGCAGGCACCCTTTTTCAAAGCATTTAGAGACGCTTTGAAATGATTTATTTTGCTTATTTCGCATAGACCAAGCTGAAAGAGCTTGCGACGAAACGCGTATTTGGTGTAATAACGTTGTTGATAACTGATTAATTGATTTTCTTACAGGTTTAACAGCTTTCTCTCCAGTTACAGGTTTATCTTAAATTAATGCTTTTTCTCTACTCGAGTTAACCGTGTTTTTCTTACAGGATACAAGTTTATTGTACGTCCATAGTTTATTTATATTAGTCTGCTGCTTAAGGCCATTTTAGGCCGATATCCTTTTGACTTTTCAGGCTAAAAATGAGGCTGGTGAGGAAGATTTGAATACTGAATCGTATAATGACACGATCACAGAAATCTTATGTACACGTGGAAATGATGTGAGTTTAAATCTTTCGTATTATATTTCCAGAACTGCAAGCAGTATCGGAGCCTGGGAACTAGGTTCCCAGAGAAATTTCAGCTTTGCCAGAAATTTTTTCAGTAAAAGTTTCGTACACATGTAGAAGATGATTGTTTTTACAATCTCTGCGAAAAAGACAAAATTTTTGTGGCTCTTCTATTCTGTTGATCATAATCTTGGATAAAATTGAAGGCTTTGCAAAAATCAGTATGTTCAGGGATTCTTAAGAATGTTCAAGAATCCTTCACTTCAGTAAGTGAGGAGAGTTTGTGAACGATAATTTTGATTCTCCAATTTGGTTGGAATATCCATTGAACCTTTTCAGCACATCATGGCCAGCAAGGACATTTTGCATAACATAATGTGACTTCACGGAAAATTTCGCCCCTTTGCCATGTTCGCAGATAGGACAATATTTTTTGCACCTTTGCTTATTTCCTATACCTCTTTTTTATCTATTTGTTCATTTTTATCTATAAATTTTTCAATTTTTTCAAGCCAATCATCAGTGATGCTGCTATTTCTTCTTATAGGAATGTGCCGTAATCAAGAGAGCTTATCAAGGAAGTATGTACTGCATACACGTATTTTTATTAGAAACTGAGAATTCGGGCTAGTACTGAAAGTCTCTTAAAATTATCAGATTTTGAGAACTCAGAGTTTCTGGCAAGTTTCTTAACGGGTCTATAACAACCCTTGTGTTACCTACCTGTGCCTTCGTGAACATTTCAAACAAAGTTTTTGAAAACTTTTCAACATTTGAACATCACTTCAGTACCTATTTAGCAATATATTATAGGAAACAAGTGATCATAAGGTAACAATATGTTGAGGATCTCTCATAAAAAAGAAGTGTACCGGTGTCCTAGAAAGTTTATACAGATTTAGTCAACGCTAGCGACAAGGATATAGCGTGAATCATTTCGAAACAAGTTTTAAACATACCTCGATAGCAAACTTGAGCATAGTAAATTGATTTATTAATATAATGCATTGAGAGTGAAGATATTAATCTTCAAAGGACAAATTTGCCTCCATCTCTAAAACAGAGCTTTGACGTTTTGGTCTAAGCGAATTCTTGAACCACATTGAATAAAGTCAACAAATTTTAAAGCTGGAGGGGGAAAGCTAATGACAGGATAACAGATGCGTTTTACAAAACATGATTAATACGACATTTATGTTCAAAGGAGCTCCGAAGTCAACTTGATTCACTTCAATATCAACAATTTATTTTACACATACTGTTCATCTGTGAAAGTACTCTTTTCATGCTGAAATTGACAATTTTGAACGCATTTCGCCATTTGGCAATGGATGTACAGATAAGCTGAGAATGTTATAGTGGCATTTCCGACTGATAGTTTATACATATAGTGTACGATTAGAAGAGGGCCTTACTACCAAAAACAACAGGCATCGATTTGGTGTTTTGCCCTTTCTCCATTGGTGACTAGTTTTGCTCACTGGATAGGAGCAACTCCTGGCTGATTATTTTTTATATTTATCGTTTGAAACCTAGTATTTGGAAGAGACGTACAAGATGATTTAGCAAGTGTGACTTCTGGATGGATACAGTTTCTCATTAATCGAATCTTGAAGGTATATATCTATCAAACTTTAAGCTAACACTAAATCATGTTTGTTTACAGATTCTGTTTTTTACAGATTGGCATGAAATTTGGAGACTAATCTTTTTTAGCAGTAGAATCGTCTTCAAGCAGGACACAAATGGTGGTTGGTTGCACAATCATGTTTCATATTCTGGTTCAGACTGAAAAGCTTTCAGATTGTTGTCTTCGCTATCTTTATCGTCGTTACTTAATTTCCCCAGTCGTTATGATCATTTTATTGTCTGATTTTAGTCAGTCCCTCGATACGAAATATATATTTTCTCTATAACTTTCTAAAGCCTTATCTGGTGATTTAATTATTTTAGTGCGAAAGAGATGAAGGTGAAATTGTTGATGACAAATTGGCTCAGAAAGATGCCAATCGATTATTTGAGGTTTGCCGTTTTCATTTTTATTTATTAGAAAAAAATTAGGCTGTCATAACTACTGAACTTTTTGAGGAAACATACTGGAATATTTTCAAGAAATCGTAGTTAATGTAGATCTACAATATGTATCAAATTAAAGTCTTTCACTGCAATCTTCTTGTTAAAAAGATTTTGAAATCTAATGACGTCACATCCTTATTGGAGAACTTTCACCTTGAAGTATGACATAAGCAGTAACTTCAAAGTTAGGATACTTCAGATTTCAGAAACTCCAAGAATAGAATTATAACTAAGTAGTTACAGATGGCTTCAAGCCATTCAGTCATAAGAGAGAATTATTTTGTCTTGCAGGTTCATTCAAGGAAATTACTAGATTACGACAGTTACATTGAGATTCTTACAACGAGGAATTTTGCTCAATTGAACGAAACTTTCAAATATTATGCACAGGTAAATATCACCCTTGTTATGCCGTTAAGTATTCTGTAAGTAGTGTAACTAGTAAATTTGTATTGTAAATTTATATCATATATATCAAAGGTTTGTACGTAAGGCTATGATTCTGTGAAGATTTCACAGGAAGATTTAATTTTTATAAATACTCAAGGCTAATTGCGCTATTTATAATCAAATCTTCGCATAAATTTTGTCCATTTTAGATCACTGGAATGGATATCCTCGAATCCTTGGAAGAAGACATTAGTGGAGATTTCCTTGAAGCACTAACTGCTATTAGTAAGCGTTGAAAAATACTACTTTTCTATCTGTATTGCCAATTCATATCTTAAATAAATTTAAAGGATCCTTACCTAAATTTTAACTGATTTCTTGGCAATCGTTCATAACATACACATAGGGTTAATATCTACCGACAGTCCATTTTGTTGCAACTTACTCTGTCTGAACTTTCCAGAGAATGAATTAAAAGCGTAAGAAACTTTCAGCCTAAAAATGGAAAATCACCGCAGATATAAGTAGACTTGTGACCTCGAGTCCTTGTTTTCCTGTGCTCCTTTGACTTGATGATGACGCTTCGGTCAACAGAGACTCATAACATTCTACTGAAAAATCTGACCTTGTTTAGGCCCAAACTCCAAGATTCCTAGAGTACCGTGAGATTTGTGAATTACTATTGTTAATTTTGCAAATGTGATAGAATTCTCGATTCGATTGAAGAATGGATAACCTTCCCACGGGATTCGAAATTCGAGGCCTTGATTCCATCATAATTCCATTGATGATTGCAGAAAATGGGGTCAGCTTTTTTCACTGTTTGATTATGAGTCCCTGTTGATCGAAGTTTACCACAGGGATGCAAAGGACTCATCGTCATAGGTCTTAGATGTAAAAAGCATTTAGGTTAAGGTGCGAAAAATTGGTTCTCTAAATGCAGGGCCTTACTTGTTGTTATTGTAATGCGTTATGGATAATGCTTTCATATTTGACAATATTTGTATCCTTCGTATTTTTAGTTTGCAATGTCAGGGATGCACCAATGTATTTCTGTGAGAGAATTTACCAAGCAATGGCACTGCATCCAATGGATGACAAAATGCTTGTTCGCTGTGTTATTACCAGAGCAGAGGTACGGAGAACATTTCTGAGGTTCTAGTTTAAGTATTAAAGGTATAAGGCATTAACACGATTGGTCCAGAAACGGTCTAAATTGATCGAGAAACATTGATCAATTGTACAGATTTGACTAAAAGTACAAAGAGAGACTTGTTACTATTCCGCAACATTAACCCTAACCAGCCCTAAAGCATAACTTCCTTGAATATTCTTCTATTTTCTCCCATTGAGGCGCCTAATTAAAGTCAAAGAACATTTTAACAGCCATTTGCACTCCCGATTTTATGGATTTCAAACCTATGCTACTTAAGAAAAAGTCTCCAGTTACCAAATTAAGGGTATGTTTGATTGTGACCGTTTCTGAAAACGGCAGACTGATAGACTCGTGATCTGTGTTTGATTTGTTCTGAAAATCTCGAAACAGTAGGGATAGTTGGTTTGGAGCACCCTTCTGAACCTTTTGCTCCAAAATGCAGAAAGCTTGGTAGATTTTGGAAATGATAATGGAATGTTTAATGCTTACTGCGGAATTTTTACACCAGGTAAACTCCTTGAACACTCTACGCATTGGGCTACGTGTGGTGTATCAACGAAGGTCGAGTTTACACAAAGTAAACTCCTTGAACACTCTACGTGTTGTGTACCAACGAAGCTCCTAACAAAAGTGTCACTTTCATTTGCAAACCTCCTGGTGAATCCAAAACTTACCATTTCAAGATCTTGTGTTTGATGGGGAAATACCGAGTAAGTCAAAAAAAGTTTCAGCGTTTAGTGGGCTATGGAATAAAAAGTATGTGAGCGATATTCAAAACTAACCTGTCAATCAATTAGTCAAAGGCTAAGGTGAGAAAATTTTGCTTGGGAATACTACACATCTGTAAGACCCATCAATCAGAAAATACTTGTAAGGGGATGGTATGGGAATCAAAAATTCCACGTTCCATTCCTGGGTCATGATTTACATTGAAATTTACATTGTTAGTTTCAGAGATAGAATTTTTGTTTCAATAACAAGTAAATCATGGACCAGAATGGAATGCGGAAACCTCATACACACACATGCCGCTTACTAGCATTTACTAATTTTCGGGTATTAATGAGGAGTGATTTTATCAAATGAAATTTTCTCATCAAAGTTAGCCTTTGACTTACAGATTAGCATCTCATTTTTGAATATCTGCGTCATACTTTGTATTTCATAGCCTGCCAAACGCTTAAGCTTTTTTTTGACTCACCCGTTATATTTCCATGTCTGCGAAGTCTACTGTTTTTCGAATCTAATACGTTTGAAATACCTAATCAAATACACCCTGAAGCAACGATCTCGGTCAGATTTGTGTCACTTCTCTTTCAGAACGACTTGAATGATATTAAAGCAACATTCCGAAGAACATATGGTCGTTCTTTGTATAACATGGTGGAAAAAGAATGTACCGGCAAATTTAGACCTTATCTTCTTGAAGTAATTGGAAAAGGACAAAAGGGGAAAAAGAAGAAGTCGAAAATCTGGAATTTTATCAACTGAATAATTGACAATGAAGAACTGCCATGCCCTGCACTGTTTTTCTGCACCCTGATTAGTTAATTCAACAAGTGATTCGCGAAAAGATCCCTTTGTTTGAAATTGTATCGACAGAGGTGTGCTGTTTGGCCAAAAAACATGATTTCAAAAGCTGCAAGAAGACTGCACTATGCATATTTTGTTTCAACTGATGAAATAATAGCTGAGAATATCTGTCGATCGCTAGTTCTTTGATGTTTTGACTTAACTGTTATTTTCTAGCCGTTATCAGATGCTGCCTTTTTTTAATTCAATATTATCAACCAGATAGATTCTTCCTCAACTAGCCAACATTTTACAACTTATGCTTCGTTCCATCATCCAGCTACTAAAACAAGTCTTTCTTACAAAAACATCTCTGTTCTAAATTTTCAAATGAGGGGACTTTTCGAAGAACCCGGTACAAATTGTGCAAATATGAATCAAATTTGAAGAAACAGTAGCCTGTTTAGCGATTAACAACTTGTGTCGCGCTTTTCTAAAAGCATTTATTTTCTGTTTATGCATGAGTGGTTAGGTTAGTGGGGCCGCTGAGACGGGGGCAGGAGGGGCATTTTGCCCCAGGGTCTAAGGGGCCTCATAATTGAAGATTTTTGATATTTTGATTGTAGGAAATACTCTGAAATGCAATCTAACCCAATCTAAAGGGCGTGATGGAAAAAATTTTCTGCTCGCTTCCATGGCAAGGGGCCTCATTTCTCAGGTTTGTCCATGGGCCTCTAAAAGCTCTCGGCGGCCCTGGTGGTTAGATGCTACAGCTGTGCTTCATTGCCGCGTCTTCTTTCTTTTACGGAGGAAAAACATTTACTGATATGACTACTACAGAAACTTCAAGACTTCCTCCTAAGAAGATGTGGATTTTCTTCCACAGGAACATATATGTTGAAACGTAATTGGAGTGTCGAACCACCCATGATTTATGTAAGTCAACTAAGTTCATAACGTGTTTGAAATTCAATAAGTGGAATACTTTGATGTTAGGCGTAATATTGTATCTGCACTTATCTTAAACTTTTACTGTAAATTATTTTGTACAAAGTCTATTACTTTAAAAGGTGTGCATGAATAGATCACGTGCGAAATCCACAGTTGCATGTTACATGGTATTGCAATTCAGTTAGGAATAGGAAACCGAA
The DNA here is from genome assembly GCA_964019985.1 of Aurelia sp. 4 Dawson et al 2005. Taxonomy (NCBI): domain Eukaryota; kingdom Metazoa; phylum Cnidaria; class Scyphozoa; order Semaeostomeae; family Ulmaridae; genus Aurelia; species Aurelia sp. 4 Dawson et al 2005. The sequence goes on along the minus strand of OZ026494.1, from coordinate 1,982,307 downwards.
GCAAAGCTGTGGTGGAGGCGATGATCAAGAAGGCAATGAATAAGACGTAACAGAGACCAAAATGCACCAGTCATCAAAGATATTATATCCAAATATTCTACTATCAATCCGTGCCATACGCCAAGTGTTTTTAAGGCAGGTTAAGGCAATTCTTAAAGGAATGCTCTGTTGCCCGTAGCTCTGGATACGTGCCTAAGCCCATGACAAAGGAAAGCAAAGTTGGCGGGAAAATACTCCTAATTTAAGTGACGTGACCCATCCTTAAAGGAAGTACAAAGACCAGCATGCTTTGCGCGAAGTCAGCATCTTGCTCTTCACAGTTTCCAGAATAACTGACTGTACGAAATTAACAAAAACAAAAACAAACGATGGCAAAGGCTGCTGGTCTTTGTACTCCCTTTAACGCCTTTAGCTTTTATCCACCGCAGATGTATCTTACTGTTGAAGTTAGATGATCTATCTAAGGCCGAAATTGAGCTGCAAAATCTTTCTGTTGGTTAGACCTTTGGTTAAGATATCATATCAATATGATGAGTGAATTGTGAAGCAGAACATCGTAAGATTACTAGGGGTGAACTTGTTTTCTATCATCCAGTCAGTAACCCAGTTGAGGGTCTCCACCTCAAAGCTCGTCGTGGATCCAAGAGTTGGAGTTGAGTTCGATCGTTTTTCACTTAAAATCCTATTTCCTGTTCGTTGACGAAAAGCTAGCGTCTAGTTCAAAACTAGAACAAGAGAAGGCCAAGTTTCTTATCCCTGGAGATCATGAAACACAATGGAATACGATGGACTATATTTAGATTAACCAGGCCCCTACCTTTAAGTTGCCTTCTATCTGCGTCATTTGTCTTTAAGCAGGGAAGGAGAAAAGAACTATTTCAAAGGAAAAACTTCTTATTTGGGCGTTTAGTCTTTCCTATAAAGAGATAGTTTTCCTCAAAATACGACAAGGTTTCTAGATTGCTTTCAACAGAAGACCCCCCTGAAATTGGGAGGCATTTTGTCACATTGACTGTGCGAAGAGGAAGCACCTTAGATACAACTTAGTTTCCTTAGAAAGCATCTCAAACTTGGGGGTACGACACTTCGAATGTACTTTTCCCTCGAGAAAAAGGGGATATTTTCTAAAAAAGGGCACTTCGTTGTTTATTGCTATATCGTTGGGCACGTCGGTTACTACGTTTGTGTTAGTTTCATCATAATTTGATTTGAAATATCTTGGATTCAACGTAAATGCTGTTTTCATGCGCGGACTTAAGCTTGCTTCTCCCAGATTTAGATCGGTATCAGATGACCTAGAATGAAATAAAATCATCGATTCATTGACGCAACCGAAAAGGACACCCAACAGATTTCTTACATATGATTTAGCGCACCTCAACTGAGCCACCAAATGTGCCATAGACAACCCAACTTCCGCTGTATTGGTTGCAAATCGTATCACTAACCAAACCTGCTTCCAAAGTTTTTGCTGCTGCTGGCTTGATACGCATTAACGAAGTCAAGTTTGGTATCAGAAGCTCGAGAATCTAAGCGGTGATATAAACAGAGCAAGATACTAAACACTACAGGTATGATGTTTATTTGCATGATTTTTTTATTATTTTCCCGTTAGTTATTGCAAACGACAAGACAATTTAGAGCCTTCCTCCAAAGTTCCATACATAGTATCATCGTAAGCACAGGTTACATGAGTCACTTTGTAAAAGTTACGTACAATCTGGATAGGTATTTGCTTTTTTCATATTTTTTGTTTAAGAATCTTATTTTGATTAGCAAAGCAACAGAATCAACACTGCCTGGAACTACCAAAGTCGTAAACAAATCGAGCTGTTACAATAGATATTTGCGTTTTTCAAATAACGTTTGTGTTGTTGTTGCTACTTACGTCCTGATCTTAACTTACTCACGTTTAATTTGTGTTCTGTCTTCCTTCGTTGATTCTGTCGTCATTTTTACCTTAGACAAACTGGAAAGATGAAATTATCCATTTTGACTCTACTAGCTCTGCAGGTACCTACAGATGAATTATGTTGCTTTCTCTTAAAGCCCGACCCTTACGGAGAAGAAAATGCTCAGCAAAGTGGCTTGAATGTCATTTTGCTCGGGAAAGTTCTCGCTATGTGCGGATGATTTTCGCTGAAGAAATGCTCATTTGTGTAGCTGAGGAAAATATCTATCGTGTTTGATAAATTCTGCCATTCGTGCCAAAATTTTCACAGTCTGCGGTGTCACTGAGAGTTTTGCTCATCACTGCCTTGGGTGCACATATGTTCACACTTTTAGCCGCCATCTTGACATGAACTGTGGTCGATACCATGGCAACAAGAACACATGTGCACCCAAGGCAGTGAGCAAAACTCTCAGTGACAACGCAGACGGTGAAAATTGTGATACAAATGGCAGAAATTATCAAACACGATAGATAGTCTCCTCAGCTACACAAATGAGTACTTCCTCAGCGAAAATCATCCGCACACGGAAAGAAATTTCCCCAGTAAAATGACATTCATGCCACTTTGCTGAGCATTTTCTTTTCCGTGTGCAGCGGGCTTAAGATGAATTTTATCAATTCTTATATTCCAGTGAATATCATCGGGAGAGTTGCCTGGGTTTGTGGTTGCATTGAGCTCATTGCTCTGTCAAATACATCTTTTCAATTAACGGCCCCGTTTTCAAAGTTTTGAAAAGTACTCGATACGAAACTTCTGGCAATGGATTTGCATTTTACATCCAAAATTTAGTCCAAGTGTAAATTTTCGTATTTCTAGAGTTTGCAATTTTGATTTTATTATGATAATGAATTTGACAATTTATAAGGGATCTGACTATGAAAACTGTTTGGGGTGCGTTGCACCCGCAGCCATCATTCATTCATGGTCAATTCCCTTTTAAATTTTCATACTTGTTTTGTCATAAAATTAAAATAGCTAACACTAAGATTATGAAAATTTGCAGTTGGACTAAAATTTGAGTGATGAGTGTGAATCTAAGGTCAGAATTTTCATATGAAGCAATCTAAAGGAATTTGTAAAATTCAAAAACGAGGCTGCTTAGTTGAAAGGTGTATTTCCTTCTGACAGCTAGCCCCACCCTACCCTTTCAATGTATTGATATTCAGAAATTGCATTTCGCTTCTCTTTCCAGGTTGCATTTGTGGTGTCAAAAGGCAGTAAGTTTCAGTTTATCTTGGCCTGGATGCCAGAGCCTGAAAATATAATTTTTCTACGTCTTTCAGGCTCTGGCATCCAGCGCAGCTCTTCGTGTAGTTTGTCACTGGGTATTGGTTATGAATGGACTTACTACCTGTCGCTGAAATCGTTTAGGCCATTAAACAAAAGCATTTAGCGAAAATAGTTCACTTTTTCTTCGTATCAATATCCCCTGCTCCTTAGATGCCCTGCACCTTTATTGAAAATGCTACTGATAACTAATTTGGGCCCCCTTGCACAAACCCGTAGCTGTGTTCCCTGAAGCATTGAAATAACACGTATTTCTTTTGATAAGAATCTGCCTATTAGAAACTCAGTACCCAAACTGCTAAAAAGATTAAACTCCAGTGCAGTGAAAAAAGCATATATGCAACTTCATTTGGTGAAGGAAATCCATTGCAAATTTCTATTTAAATTTTGACTTGTTTTGAGGAAAGGCTTCAGAAAAGCTTTGTTTTGAAGTGTTCAGGAAGACACAGGAACAAGTTATTGCAAATCGTATTTTACTGACGGAATTTGTAGCGGCTATGTTTGTTTCTCGTAAAGCGAGGCTGTTTACTTTTTTCTGAATAGAAGCCCAGTTAGCCTCGCTTTACAAAAACAAACATCGCCGTTGGAGTTTTGAATGCCATAGCCTAGCAAAAACAGGGACCGATCTTTGATTCCAATACAATACTGCAATTGAGAGCCAAATTTTGGAAATCATTCAAAGGTATTTCTTACCAAATTTTAGTGGCCAGATTGGGACTCAACACCTAAACTTTAGTCCAACCACGAGTTTTCATGCTGCTAGCGGTCGTTAAATTCATGAAGATTTAAAAGTTTAGGGATTTGACCGTGAAAAATGTCAAAGGGTGTAAAGTGTCTCACTCCAAATGATTCTCTCCGTTAAACTTTACATCATTATATAATTAAAAGATCACAAGCGCCGGCAGAAACAAGAAACATGACAATAGTTTGGGTGCTAAATCCGAATCTTGGCTCGAAAATTTCATATGAAGAATAGGTTGAATAGACTTACGATAGGGTCTCAGTTATCGCAACAATAGAAACAACAACAATCACAGCAACAACAACATTTTTATCTTTGCTCAAACTGGTTGGTTTGAGTGTCCATCAGTCTATCAATAGCGATAACCATGAACAAGCAATTAGTCTATAGGAATAAATTCCAATGAATGCACATGTGATGCACAATGTGCCGATGCAAGAAGCTAAGGCCACGAAGTGCCAGAAAACTGCACGATTTTTGTACCAATAATTTGAACACAGGCTATCACAGCTGATCAAGAATTTGAGCACAGTCTATAGGAAGAGATTTCCTTACTTTAGTGGCCTAAGGTAGATAAGCTTCGCTTTTCTTGGGTCGCGTAGAATACAAGTATTTGAAGAAGTCTTTATCTTTCATTTGTGGTAGCTTGTATTTTACGAATAAAATTGAATTGAATGAATTTCCAAACAAGGCCGCTCGGTTGAAGTGGTGCATTGCTTTGATTATTTCGATGCTTTCTTCAAAACATGGCTAATCGTTCTTCTGTCCATCCTCAGCCTGTCCACCACCCGTGAAATGTGCTGCAAACGAAACACAAGTCTGCTTCATCGCTAACTGCACCAAATGCATCTGTCAACCAAAGTGTCCTATCATCCGCGCTTGTCCTAAAAATTGCAAAGTTAAAAGGGACGAGAATTATTGCACTGTAGGCTGTGAATGTTCCGAGCATCCTGTTGGATTTAGTAGCGGAAAGTGCCCACGAAAGATGTGCAGGAAGAGATGCATACATGGTTATCGCAGAAATGCAAAGGGGTGCATATTATGTTTGTGTAAACGCCCAGGGAGACGCATCAAGTGCCCAGCTAGGAAATGTAGGCGACGATGTAAATTCGGTTACGTGAAAACAAGGAGGGGATGCGCGATGTGTCGATGCAAGAAGCTAAGGCCACGAAAGAGCAAGAAAACTGCACAATTCTTTTATCAATGATTTGAGCACAGCTAATCTGACCATGTTGTTTCATCAGTAGTTGCAATACTTTGCGTAGATATCAATACTTTAGGTGTCATTATAACTTGGGCCGTCGAGATCCAGCTCCGGCCCTGGAGTGCTCTACGGAGACGGGCCCTAAGGGGGGCTTGGAGGTGCAGCCCCAAGAAAATCATTTGTGACGATGCCCTTCAGTCTCCCGGAAACTGAGGAAACGTTCCTTTTAAGACTAATTATTCGAAAACATCGCTGAAACATTCCATGTAACGCTATACAAACGATTGTATTTATCAATAAAGGGCATCTTTTTATGTCAGCAAAGCCTGGTTTTATTATAGTAAAGCCTGCTTCACAGTAGGTCGTTGCAGTCGCTCAAGGTTCCAGAGTGAACTAGCGACTCAAAATTCCAAAAAGATTGAATGTGAACGGTAACTCAATGACCCTACGACACTAAAGACTGACTCGCTGCGATAGAACCAGTTTCTATAAATAGAAATATCAAAACGATGGTTTGGTTTGTAACACGTGAACTGTCAACAAAGTCGACGGTTCTTGCAAATACTCTTAATGGAGTTATATTGTCATCAAAATACACCGCAGCGATACATAGCAATGATAAACTTTTTTGATGACCACCCTCCCCTGTGGGGTAGCATCTCTTCATCCGAACTTCAAGCACTTCAACGTTTCAAAAACAGAGCCCTATAAATTATAGAGCGTGCAAGATTTAAGGACCAATGGCATAAAAAATGGCTAAGCGTTGTTAATCTTGTTCGTTTTGATCGCTGTGTTATGGTATATAAGACTGTAAACAAATGATGCCCTGAAATCTTATGGAATATGTTCCAAAAGAGATGTTTCTATATCAAATTATAATACGAGGAATTATAGATATCTCCATATTCCCAAGCTAAACCTTGAATTAACCAAGAAAGGATTTCATTAGTCGGTCATTAAGGCTTGGAATTATGTTCCAGTTCATATCAGAGAACTGCTATCACTGCACCTGTTTAATCAGAATACATCTGAAAAGGCATTTGATGAGCCTTGATAATTAATTCGAGCCCCCTGAAGAACGACTCCCTGGAAGATCAAGTTTGTTTAGCTAATTTGTTTATTTTTCTGAAGGGATATCGTTGTAAAGAGAATTATATATCATAGCACAGAAGATTCATGGGGCCCATGCCTTGGACCATTCACCCCTCCATCCCCCTTCTTGACGGTCCTGACTATAACCCTTTGTCATCTACGGTATATTTCATACTGCAACCTTAAGCCCCTGCACACGTATCCGGACATTTCTGAAATGCATCTTTTTTATCCGTTTTAGGTTAGCGTCCACACGGAGATGACATTTTCGGTCTCCGAATACACATCTTTTCGAAAACACTCTCTAGAGTGGATCTTTTTTCGAAAACGCCGTTTTCCTGTTCTCGTGTGGACAGGTGAAAACGGAGCTTTTGGAAGAACGCTGATGTCACAGTGTCGATCTATTATTACTCATCAGAGTATGTCTCAGATCTTTGGGGATCACGCGAGGGCATTTTGTTAATCTGTTTTTGCATTTCGAATATACAGCGTTTTCGTGTGGACGAGGATGATTTTGAAAACGCGCCTCGTGCGGACGCGGATATTTTTTAATACGAATAAGAAAAGATGCGTTTCAAAAATATCTGGATACGTGTGGCCGGGGCCTAAGATAAATAATAGCCTCTTATACCGCTCAAATTATTCTAATGGTTAGTAGTATCAGCATGGCGTATAGCAATGAGAATCAACCTCAATAGTTGTTGTTGTTTCGTTTTTTTAGTGAACTGATGCCCCAAATAACCTAAAACTTTTTTTTTGTTCGAATTTAAGTAAAACACAAAAAATACAAAGATGTACTAGCTATGAGAATAAGTTTGTTCATACCCTGCTTTCTGATTGGAAATGGCACTCAAGGAACACAAAAACCAAACGCCCATTTGAGATTTTTGTCCGGTTTTACAGCTTGACCCTCACTGAGACGAGGTTCGAACGATCCTAGCACGATTTGAAAGTGATGACAATGAAACGGTGGCAAAATTTGAGCTAGCATTAACAGGAGATCGGCACAATTTGAAAAAGGTAGGGAATTCGACAGTCTCCTTAAGAATGTAACGCCAAAGAAAGGTATCTGCAGGTTAAGAATTGATTTGCCTCGTTTTGAAAGCTTCAAAAAGTGATCTGTTCTTACGGTTTTCGAGCATTCACACGCTGTCGTTTTCAAAATGTGCCGAGAGTTCCGTCCGATGAAATTAGATGAGATGAAGTGAGCGTAAATGGATGGTCTTTATGAAATAAAGCTAGATAAGAATATGGTTCTAACTTCTTTGACAAACTATGAACACACATGAACACAAGCGGTCGAAGAATGCTCAGGATTTCTCGTTGAAAACGTGCTAAAAAACAGCGTTTATTTTTCATTAGATCTAGTCATTTAGAGACAGGTTCATATAAAGCATTTGCAAGCAAATTTTTATAAAGCATTTGCTAGTAGTCTGATTGTAACGAAAATTAACAGGTTTTGTATTATAGATTCCATTTCGAAGGTGAAGAATTGATAATTGAATTTACAAAACAGAAAGAAGAAAGGTCAAGATCACGAAGTCCAATGCAGAAACTTTATATGACAAGGCAATGGAGTATGCTTTCATTTTATGGTGAGTATCTGAAGCATAAGAACAGCTACATTTTGTATTCACTATCTCAGAAGGGTGATGGCATCACAGGGTATGTTGCCAGGCTTTTCTGGCTCTTGAGCTTTGTCTTCACTTTGCTGCCATTTCTCGCCAAATTTCCGAAATTGCTCAGTCTCGCCCTATTGCCTTTAACTTTCTTTTAGCCTGCATGGTTTCGAGCTTTTGCGAACAAACTCTCCTGGTAGACTCTCATGGTGGCTTTACCCTTGCTGCTCTACGAGATGTAGCTCTGTATAAAAACATTGTGTAGCTCTGCCACGTTATATCGTGTATGTACCTATATTTATATTTTCTGTTGATGTTTTCTCAAATTAACACAACTACTTATAGCAATGATAGTTTATATTGTTTTATCTCATCATGTTGCAGCAAGGGTGAGTTTCATTAAGAGTCAATGCACAAACCCTCAGTGTAACCAAAAGCCGAACAAAAATGTAAACTTTTCAATGTTCTTTTTCAGCTTGATATCAATTTTCATAGCTAAGGTTGATTCAAGATTGCTTCGATTGAATTGTCATATGTCAGCTGATTTCAAAGTCATCAAAGAAGGCGAAGTTCTGCAGGGATCTGTCATAAGTACATTTGATCATTTTTCGTTTCAAGAGTGCAAAGCTCAATGCCTTTTTACTGAGAATTGTAAGTCAATCAATTCCCAAAATGAAGATGATCAAATCTGTGAGCTGAATGACGCGTCTGTCCCAGAAGTATCGGTGTTTTGTAAAGCGGTTTTTAAAAGAGCGGGTTGGACACATGCATCAACAAGTTACATCAATCAACGGGTAAGTCTTGGCTTGATAATACCTCCTGCTCTAACCACAGGGAAACCAGTATTCTTCTTTCTGTTTGTTGCTTTTATCGTTTGGAAGCTGCGTAGCTACTTGGGAGCTGCGGTGGTGGAATTGTACATTGCATGTACAGTTGTACCACCGCAGTGCTACAGAAGCTACGCACCGTTCGGAAGATAAAAATCAATAAAAAACGAGAATGCTAGTTTCCCTGTGATTTTTCTATAAGGAGGTGACGTAAAGTTCTGAATTCTGGTTCTTTCACGTCCTTATTTATGAAGTCTTACCATGGGTACTAGACTCTCTCTCTAAAAGAAAATTGAGACTTTCCTATGGAAAGAGAGTTTGGTACCCAGGGTACTGAAGTCTTTCCGACATCCAAAACTCCAAAAATAGAAAACGCAGAGGAAATTGAGATAATGGTTGATGAAAAAGTTTATACAATCTTTAAATGTTTCTCGTTTTTTTGTAGCTTATCAAGAAATAGGACAATTCAGATATTCGTACTTTCAGAGATTCAGAGATTGCACAAACTGGTTGCAAAGGCAATCTTGTGCGTTTATCCAAACAGTGGATATTCAAGCATTTCACTCACTCAGTACAACGCTAAAGCAAGCCCGAGGTTGATTAGGGGGCTGGGGGCGAAGCACTCCCCCCCCCATCAGACCATTTATCGGAAATCTTGCTCTCTTTTGTCGGATTTTTTGTGATTTAAATGTCTATTTTTGGAGGATTTTGAGGAGAAATGATGCACAAAAGCATGAACTTATTAGCGCTAAAAAATAAATTCCAACAGGAGTCATTGAATGTACGGCACATTCCGGATTGATATTTACCAACTGTGTTGCTTGCAAAGTTGGATTGAAAATTATGGCTAAATTTGAGTTACTGAGGAATTAGATTTGTCATATAGTGCATAAATTTAACGTATGTTCTTGCAACTGTCATTGTTGCTGTCGTTGTTGATGGTTTTATCATTGGAAAATTTTGGCTCTTCGCTCCTCCCTCCTATGCTGTCATAGCTGGTATCGGCCCTGCGCTTATCCTTTTCTAATATCTACTTTACACGAGAGTCTAGTACACAAGATATTGACAGCTTGACTCAAACAATGTTTCGGACTTTAATTTAAATCATTTCCTGAGCAATTAGATGAAAAACGGGACAAATGTAGTTAGTGCTCCTCCACAACAAAGGGAAGAGAACTTTTTGAGACCCACTTTCCAACTCGACGCTTTGTCCTAATTTGCTAAACATGTATCAAACTTTAATGTTGTTTACCAATCTTTACTTCAGACAGGATCTAATTGCAACATTTCTGACCCATGCAAGGAAGCTGAACTGTGTTTTGATACATGCCTATGTCCTGGATACAAATGTGTTCAGTTAAATGAGGTAGAGAAGGCATCAATTTGCATTCCAGGTACGTTATTTACATTCTGAGAAATACCTAGAAGATTTCTGAAGAGTCGCGTAGAATTTTGGTAGAATATTCTACAGCGATAGGATTTTGGGAGAGAATCTAACGTTTCCTTCAAGCCATCTCGATTCAAAGAAATAGGTCATTAACTTTTAAACAAATTTTATTAAAGATTTTGAATCCCATGCTGAAAACAACCTCCATATCAAAGTTGATTGTATCTGCAGGCAAGCTTTCTCCCCTTTACCAATATGTCTCCTATGATTTCATGAAACATCCCCAAAGCTTCTCTGGATTTTGCTATCATCACGGGAGTATCCAGGATCATAACGATTCAGGGACTCGCCCCATTTTCCAGAGCTTCCCAGCTGTTGTGTCAGATGCAAGTAACGAGGCGAGCTTTCTAAATTCTCAGAATTTTTCAGCTTTGCAAGAGCCCGAAAGACGACACAATCATCTGATAAATAGTATAGAAGGGATCTAGTGTAATAACTAATGAAATAAAACCTACTTTTCCAGAGCTTTCCTGCTCTCGTATGAGTGCAAGTAACAAAACATGTTTTCTAAATTCTCAGAATTTATCAACATCGCAAGAGGTAGAAAGACGGCGCAGTCATCTGAAAAATACAAAGGATCCAGTGTCAAAGCAGTTGATGGAGACCGAAATGAAAGACCTTACCATGGATCATGCACTCACACAAGGAAGGAACGCGTTCCACATTGGTGGATGGTATATTTCGGTAGAACAGCACTAGTTTTCAGGATTTACATAACTAATCTCTACCAACGTTACTCTTATGATCTTACCTTGGATATTAGAGTAGGGAACGTTTACAGATACGACGCTAATCCATTTTGCAAGAGAGGTATTACGCATGGACCAGGCACAAGAAGTATCGCGTGTGACCCTCCAATGAAAGGAAAGTATTTGTTTATTGTTAGTAAGTTGAGGTCAGTTTTAACTTTATGTGAAGTTGAAGTAATTGGGTTTTACGTATGAGCATGTTAAGTTCTATAGGCAATAAAAATGCATTGTTGATGTGGCCTAAATCATGATCAAAGTTGTATTCTTACTTACCCCCCCCCCCCAGAGGTAGAGTATTTAGCATATTTGCCCGACTGGGATGTGCCGCTTTTAGGGTATTCGTTCTCTCCTATTTTGCTAGAAAGGGGTGTCAAAAGAAGGCAGTTCATTGTACTCTAAAAACAGCTGCCGCGTTCTCCTCCTGGCGTAGCAGAGAGAAGTGCATGGTGTAAATATGTTGCGTATGGATTTTGTCAATCCCAAGACGGTATTGAAAGGCTTATTTGTATAAAGCCTGGTTTCCATTTGATCGTTCACGATCGCAAACGATCGCTGAGGATCGCTGGAGTTTTGCAGCGATCGTAAACGATCAAATGGAAACCGCATGTCAAATTTGTAGCGATCCCCAGCGATCGTCAACGATCCGATCGTCGAGGATCGCTGAAATAGAAATGAGTTCTATTCCAGCGATCCTGAGCGATCCGGAAAGACTGCAAGCGATCCTGAAACCCAAATGGAAACACACCAGCGATCCCAAACGATCCACAGCGATCCAACTATCCCACAATGCACATCAATTTTCTTCGACAAAATGGCGGAGAGGGAGAGCTACAAAATGCTTGACAAAGCTAAGTTCATGGAAGAGCTGCAAAAGTATGACTGCTTGTACAATAAATTTAGTCGGGATTTTAAAGATAAGTATAAAAAGATGAACTGCTGGAAGATGTTAGGAGAAAAATTTAATGTTGAGCCACAAGAAGCTGAAGCAATTTTCAAGAACATCAGGACGGCCTACGGACGATTCTTAAAACGAAGAAAAAACCTTCCTTCTGGGTCAGGAAGATCCGATGTTCCAGTTCCACAAGAATTCGGCAATCTTGACTGGCTTTCTGCTTTTATAGAGCACAGGAAAACAACAGATAACTTGCCGAGCAAGCCGAGTATCTCTTCAGAATCTATGCCCTCAACCTCCTCATGCGCCAGTAGCCCCAGTATGAATCTTATTGATGACCAAGGCCAGGATGACGGAAGGTTTTTGGACGAACTTGATGATGAAGATTCTCTAAAGAGAAAAGACCATGAATTCTTGTCTGATGATGATGAAAAGGAGGAGGATATGAAGCAAGACAAGAAAGCTGGTAAGAAAATAATGAAGAAGTCTTGGGCCAATTCGAAAGGCAAGGGTCAAATGACTGACATGAACAATACACTAATAAATACAGCCAATTCTCTTTCAGAGTATTTACAGAGGAGAACAACTAGAAATTCAAAAGATATGCCTGAGGATGATGGTGAAGAGAGCCTATTTTGCAGGAGCCTTATTCCCAGAATGAAGCAGTTGCCTAAGCAAGCCAAAGCTATGTTCAGGCTGCAAGTGGAGCAGCTTTTGTTCCATGCTGAAATAAACCATCAACAACAGAAAGCAACCATAACTGGCTTTCCTGGCTTGAATGGCTCATCATTTAACACAAGCACTCCAGCTAACTACATGCAACAAAGCATTTATTCCGGTGAATCATTCTCACAAACGCCTGATTCATCACCTCAGAACTGGAATGAAAAAGCAACATATACTCAACTCTAAATAGATCACTTGCTTCATATATTGATTTATGGCACTAAGGTAAAACTGTAAGGCTAATAACTAACTTTTTCCAGAATGATATTGACAGTTATAGGAATTTCTATAGTTGCACTAATACATTTCATGGGAATACACTCATCTTTCTGTAACAGCTAAGAAATAGGCCCAATTTTATTAAACTTAGGAAACTACAGTACTTAAATGAAGATAATGAAGAAACTTTTGTAATTGCACACAGAAATGTTTGGCATGTGCAGTAATATCATGTGTTTGACACTGTTGGCGCAAATTATGTTATCACCTGTTTTGAGATTTTGTGAAGTAATTTGGGAGCCTTTTTAACAAGAATGAGTTAGCTCTACACTTCTAGCATTAAAAAATAATAAATTAATTGAAAACTTTTGATAGCAAAAGTGTCCTAGAATTTAATATAGCTAACCACCAGCCTCAGACCTCAAATTCTTAAAAAAATGAGTGTATGTTGAAATGCCAGGTAATTTCATTAACAGTGCATAGCCTTCCACTTGTCAACACAAGTCCATCACAACAGTTAAAATATGCTCTTGTCTTGTATTGTCCAAAACAGTTCTTGCAATACATTTGAAAATCGATTTTCAGTTTCTTGTTTTGCGCAAATAGTGTCAAAGTAATTGCAAGAATCATTGATTACGCTATTCACAGTTTTATACCTTGTACATGCTACTTTTGCTGTTAGAAGAAGCTGAAATGTGGTATATTTTTCTGTGTATATCTTGATAGTATATTCTTACTAACTTGGTATTGTTTTTGAATGGTGAATTTTGAACAGGGGCTTGTTTGGATGTGAAGCTTATCAACAATTTACAGTACAGATTTCAAATAGTCATTGAGCTGATTTCTTATTTATAAGCAAACGTGCATTCATTATATCTACAGAGTTGTGTTTGGCAAGTTTATTCTTCCACAGTCCCTGACATGTTGTATTTGCCAACTTACTGCACCTTCTGTACTGTTAAAGTAGTTTAAAAATTCATCTCTGGCTCTGCTTGCTTCAAAACCATACCTGTTACTGCCAATGCGATCTAAACTGCCAAGGCCACTTTCATCATTATCAACTATGTTTCTCCAATCACCAGGAATTATGTCCCCACTATCACTCTCTCGATCAACAAATCCAGTTGGAATGTAATTTGCATTTTCCGTCAGTCTCAAGTAGTTATGAAGACACACAGTTGCTTTGACAATCCCTTCAACTGTGCTTGCAGCAGCACGAATTGGTCTTCGAAAGATGCGCCACTTGGCAGCCAAGATACCAAAAGAATTTTCAATTGTTCTTCTGGCTCTTGACTGCCTATAATTGTAGATCCTCCTTTGTTCATCCAAATTCCTTCCTGGAAATGGCTTCATAAGCCATGGTTTTAGTGGGAAAATTTCATCCCCCACAAACACATAGGGTAAATCAAAAGATCCTACTTGTTCAGGTCCTGGGATACCCAACTTTCCCCTTCCACTTTCAAGTGCTTGTCCAAATGGAGACTGGCTCAGTAAGCCAGCATCATTTTCTCTTCCATAACCCCCAATGTCAACCAATGTAAAACAATATTTGGCATCACATATGGCCATTAAAACAATACTGTGGAAATTTTTGTAGTTAAAATATGCAGATCCACCACCATGAGGACATTCCATTGCAATATGTTTCCCATCCAATGCTCCCAGGCAATGAGGAAAATTCCATTCTTCATTGAATTCATTTGAAATGGCTTTCCATTCATCTTCCGTTTTGGGTGCCTTGAGGTAAATTGGTTGAAGACATTTCCAAAGCATGTTGCATGTTTCCCGGATGATTTTAGACACAGTTGCACGCCCGATGCGGAAATAGAAGGATTGTGACTGCTGTGAGTCTCCTGTCGCTAAATACCGTAATGTCAATGCCAAACGCTCACTTGCAGGAATAGGAACTCTAAATCTAAATGCCTTTTTTGATATGTGGGGTCCAACGATTGACAGCAAGTGCTCGAATCTTTCAGGTGACATTCGAATAAACCTACAGAATTGAGAGAAATTAAATGAAGCACTTCTAATGACAAATCTGCTTGCAGCTATCTTCAAAATGCAAAGGAAAGTATGGACATCTTAGCTAGTCCAAGCCTACAATCTCTTAGTGTTGGACCCCTGTTGAAAAAATCGAATTTTCGGCCCCCCTCCCCTGTTTCAATGTTGAATGAATTTCAAAAGAGGTTTTTTCACGCACATTCAACAAAAGAATGATTCACTAAAGCAAACAACATTGAAATGGGGGAAGGGTGACAGTATTTCTGAAAGACGTGGATTTTCTGAGGGGTCCAGCACCCCAGCACTTTGTAAGAGATTGTAGTTGCCCCAAACCTACGTCAGATGCATCAGTGTTGCTATACACCCCTAAGGTACTTTTAATCGAAATATGCAAAATCATTCAGAAATCTATTTAGAATCATCAGATTTCAAGATTAATTTTACCCTAAAAATATTTGCACGTATTCACCTAAAAAAGTATTCACGATCGCCCAGTCGCAATTCCTGCTTGAGAGTGTAAAACACACCATATTCGTTTCTTCTCTGAAAAATTTCTCTGACCCAAAATCGATGCCGCCTTCGCTTATGCCGATCGATTTGCTTCTTCAATACAAGTAGCACGAAAAAGCTTGCTTCCACCAAAAATCTTTCGTCTTCTTCCGCCATTTCCAGAAATCTGCAAAAAGCGCGCCAAAAGCATCCAGAAACGCAGGGATCCTAAGCGATCGTGAAAGATCGTGAGCGATCACGAGCGATCCAGATCGCTGCAAAACTCCAGCGATCCTCAGCGATCGTGAACGATCAAATGGAAACCAGGCTTAAAGAAAAGGCTAACGAACTTTGGTAGGAAATCTATTTGGTAGAAATGCCATTCTGTTCATGACTGCCAGCGATTCAAGTAATATCTCGCTTCAATCAGATTCATGTTCATGCACGGGTGAGCCTCTAAACCATGATAAAAGGGAATGTATTTCATTCATTTTACATCCTAAGGGATTTTTTCATCCCTAATGGACTAATGGGGCCCTAATGTCTGAATGCAGAAAAATATCAACAAACTATACCTCGATGACTAATGTAATCTGTCGTCTGCAAAACAGAGCTCCAAGGCAATGAAATATTGGCGCATGCACGTTTTTCAAACCCGCCCCGTTCCAGTTCAATGGCAACAGGGCAAGATAAAGTGTATAGCTCCCTGAATGGGAACTACGTGGTTGAATGTGGCGCAGCGCAGCCGCAGCTCGGAGCTCTCAGTGGGAGCTCTGGACATCATTGTCTCGTTTTGATTAAGAGACTCCATTCACAAATTTGGCGCGTAAAATGTTGGAGGATTGTTTCATTGGAGCAAAGAGGAGGACAGATCTTATGCTTATTCTTGCCTCTGAATCTGATAAAGATTAGATGACATGGCAACTTGGCTATTCAATAGAGAACGTATTCCTCATACTGTTAAAGATCCAGGTTTGTATGATTACTGATGAAGCTTCTTCGTTGGTTCGTTCATAAAACCAGACAGACACGGAGGTGCCTCGCGTTTTTTGGGGCCTAAACTAAAACCTGGATGCAAAGCAGAAGGGCAAAGTAAATAAGAGTCAAGTGGTCGGAGATAGAAAGACCTTCCATGGTGATTTTAAAACTGTTTTCAATTGTTGACGGGCTGGGTATGATCTGACCATAAAAAGTAATTTGGTGATCAGGTAATGAGAATTTAAAGCAAGTGAACCGTCACCCAGAGCAAAGAAAGCCACGCCACAAAGCCCCAAACAAAACTTAGCTTAGGCTGTCCAGGGCTTACATTGACATTTAAGGGTAAAATTCATGGGTATGCAGATAGTTTTGCTGGTAAAACTGAGAACTGAGGCCATGCAGAAAATTTGTTTTCTCTCTTGTATGTAGCTGGCAATAAAAATAAGGTTGGTTGAGAACTCATTTCTCACAGAGAGAATTGAAGGTTCATGCAATCAGCCAGGGGTGGCACCAGAAATTTTCTGACAGAGAGGCTGGAACTTCCAACAGGGGGCTAAAATGACTGAAAAATGGTGGTGATATTTTGCCAAATTTCTCCAATGAGAACGTAAAGTTTCCTCCAACGGAGGGGAGCTAGATGCCTCTGATGAGGGGGCTGTAGCCCCTCTAGCCCTCCCCTGGTGCCACCCCTGCAATCTTCAAGCAGCATTGATAAATTGTCATTTTTGTGACTGTCACAGCTTTAAAGAGCTGCTGGCTGCTTAACCTTTATTTTACTTGCTACCATGCACAAGCAAGATTGTCCATCTTTTCCAACCTGGAATCCAGTCAGCATTTCTTGCTGTTTCTCTGGAAGATCTTCCCTGCACCATTTTGGCTGAAATAGTAGAGGCTATTGTTTAGTGATTGTTTTCACCTGCGCTCTTCCACGCAAGAAACAGTGAGTGCAGTCTGGCCTGAAATGGAGGATATCATTGATGCTGCAAAGGTTCAATCATAAAAGGGCTTTGTACACCACACTTCATGTTATGCACATGGAAGATCTTCCTTCTTCTTAAAAGATCTTGTTGATTCTACAACGACAGAGTCGTTGTTTTTCAAAACAATAGCCAGCAATGAATCTTCCGTGCAGACATTGCAAACTTTCCTGTCTGGGCAGGGATATGCACAGTTTGAGGCTCATGGGCACTTCCTTCAACATACGGGGGCTGATCTACCCGAATCATAGTGCCAATCATACTTTCAAATTTTTCCAAGTATTTGCTTACTATCCACTCTGGCTGTCACCCTGTCAGAATCTTCTCTGTAGAAGGCAGACAGTATTTGGTAGATGTAGATGTAGATGGATACTTGTGTTATATGCTTATACTGCAAAGTTTTGATTCTTGACAGGAGTAATTCACAAAAGAATAATTGATGGATTTCAATGCTACACACAAGATGAATATCAAATTCATGGAGAGATGGGAGTGAGTTTCATCTTTTCATAAGTTATATATTATAGGTTTAGTTGTCAAAAGACAATTGTAAGACTTTGACTTGTTTTGCAGAAAGGGTGTGTTCATACAGTACCTAAGTCTTTGTTTCATAAAGTTGTTCTTTATTGGCTGCCATCAATCTGGGACAATGGTTTGCATGCAAAAGTTTGCAAGAAACCAAACATTGCAAACAGGCCCAATTAACATTGCAAACATTTGCGTTCAATTTTTTTTAAATGTTTGCATGCAAATTTCAAAAACGGGATCACATACAATTTGTGAAGGTGAAGGTGAAGTTGCGTTTTTCAGCGCCAAGCGCTGGGATCGCAGAAATAGAGCAGACCTAATCGAGTCCGCGACCCCTTGTCATGACGCTCAAGTGGTGGGGCTCTACCGGGGCTCGAACCCACTCCACCTGACTATTCTGGCTGCAATGTCAGAGGATTACACCACGGCGCCACAACACCTTAAATATTGAATTGTGAATTGTATTTCAAGTAGAATTGGGCCTTGAAACTGCTTTTTGCATGATATTTATGACTTACCACTCACACATATTTCCCAGAATTATGTAACACCAAGGTGATTTATACTTTTGTCTTTGTTACAGATGGCTCTACCACCATTCACCGCTAAGTTCAGTAAAGGTATTGACCAGGATTCCATGTCTCCTATTCCTTAAAAACATCTTTAAGCATGTCAGGCATGTTTTGCGCACTCTTTATCTGAGCAACTTTGGATCAGCAAGATTAGTAGAGCTTTTACGTCAGAATTACCTCCCATTTGCACTGTTTCTTTTAATCTGTGTCACTTTTGCTCCTTCTGTCTGTAGCAAAATTGTTTGAAAGCATTGTAAGTCTCCTGAACCAGAACAACATTGTGACCAATAAATAATAGCAAGAGTTTGTTTTACTGAAGGGTTGCTCTATGGGCATCTTCTTGGTGTTGCCGATGAAGATGGAAATACACAATTAATTGACTCAAGAAAATCAAGAACAAATTCAATAATCAAAGGTACTGTATATAACTTTATTTCACGAAAAAACGATTCCGCTTATGATGGTGGCAAGTAACTTTTACCAAGATGTGTTTTGTTCTAATAACAAATCCTGAACAATTCTATAGGAATTTGATTAAAGAATGCAGTGCATCTTGGTAAAAGGTTCCTTGCTACCATCTTTAGCATTATCATCTATTGCAGCTTTTAACTAGGCCACCTCAAAGGCAAACTTTGGTCCATTTTTATATGTCCATATATGTTGATCTATATCAATATTAGCATAGCATGCAGGGGTGGATCCAGCCCAAAATTGAAGGCAGTGCAATACACAGAGAGGGTGCTGAAAGCACAATAGAAAGTGGGCATGCCAAAGGAACAAACAATATGTTTGGTTTCTTTGTTTTGAAAATTCTTTGTTTTTTCTACTAAATATCATCTTGATTCATACATGGTTCTCGCACATCCTGATCAATAGATTTAAAAAGACCTTCCATCATTTGGTGAGAAGTGGACTGCTTTGGGTCATGATGAGGGTTCCACTTCTTACCAAAAAGGGGTGCAAACTGCCGGGGTGCCACCTGCTTGGGACACACTTGAGGCTGTTTTGCCCCCTAAATCTGCCATTGATATCATAGTTTTACCTATATGTTCTCAGCCTCTCAATGGATGTTTTAGCTATTCAAAAATGACCCTAGATTGAGCGAGATTTTTACACATTTCTATACAAAATTTTTAATTGGGTGACATTAGAGCTTCTGCTCCTTTGTTCACATTCTTGCAAATCCTTGAACTTCATTTTGCAATGAAATTTGGTAAAATTATGCCCCATGCTGAAGGTTGCTGAGAAAGTTAAATTTGCATGAACAGAGTTTTTCAGTGGATATCAGAAATCCGCAGCAACCAATAACCTTAGCATATTTACTCATTAGTGAGTGGTAGCTAAGTATCATACAGAAACATTCAAAAAGTCTGCAAGATGCATCACAGTATGGTTTGATTTTGATTGTCTGTGGGAATAGCCGTGTATCGGCTTTTCTCTCTGGTGTTTCCAGCATTTCTTTTTACTTTAAACATACCATCATTTGTTAGCTTGAAGCAGTTCTTTTGTTTGCAAAATCATGGTAACATGATCACAATGCAGCATTAGACTTGTTACACGAGTCCTTGTTTTGGCTCTATTACAGTAAATAACAATTGAATGGAGCAAAACTTAGGCAAAATCATTAGTGTAATGCAGCATCAATTAATCTATAAACATCGTAGGAAAATTATTTTGTTGTCTTTTGAATGATTTTCCTTTATTTGAAAATTCTAGGCTGGTCTGCTCATTCCAATGCAATCTTTGATATGGCTTGGGTTGGCAATGAACCAAAACTTGTAAGTACCCTGTGTTGTATCTACTTTTCACTGCTATTTGTTTCAAATTAATCTGCTCTTTGTTCAAATTACAATTCATTTAAAGGTATTGGAATGAGACTATTTTCTAGATGACTTATTTAGCATTTCATTACATCTTGATAAATCTTTTGAAGCTTTCTTTATATCATTATTTTTATAATCATTTTTCTGACATGTCTAGTTGCTAGCCTAACTTGAAGACCCCCAGGTACTTATGGAAGTTATCAGAAATCTTAAAGTTAGTGTTCTTGGTAGTTTCCTCGGGATTGTTAGGCTTTAGCTCATGTGATTCACAACAATTAACATTAACTTTAGCTCATGTGATTCACAACTATAGTATTTGTTGAATATTTCTTAAATTCTTAGCGAAGAAAGAAAATGTACCATCCAAACTGCCGATAGCAAAGTTCTTATATTATTGGAAAGCTTACTGTAACAATGCTAGTGACGAAAATGATTGACAAAGGTTTTTATAAAAAGCTATGAAATCAGCCCAGCACTAAAATTGCTTAGAATTATCAGATTTTAAGCTCAAAAAGTTTCTTCAAAATCTTTGTTATTTTATCAAAATCCTCCGTTGAAATTTTATTGCCAATTGGAGCTTTGCTATAGTGTAAAAATTGATCAAGTAAAATGCCCAATTTTAAAGTGAGACTAACGAATGGAAATGTCTCAAAATTTCTGGAAATGAAAGATAATTATAACACTTAAGTTTTATTTTTCAAGTATTCGAGTTTCGTAACTTCTTGGTGATCCAAGAATCGATCTTGTTACATAGAGTTCTCAAACAAATACGTGTTATGATTCGAGCCTCAAAATTAAAGTGTCTGTATCACAGTAGCTGTCAAGTTAGATCTCGAATTATTTGCGATAACGCAAATAGTACTCATCTAATCGCACCCATTTATTTATTTGTGGACATTTTCGCCTGAAATCTAATGGAAGACAGACTTTGATAAAAATTCATATTTACCATTACAGCTAACAGCTTCAGGTGACCAAACAGCACGACTTTGGGATGTCGAAAAAGCGGAAACTTTGGGAATATTTCGTGGCCATACATGTAGTTTGAAGTCCATTAACGTTCAGTTTCGAAGCTCCTTTGTATTTGCGACTGGAGCTCGTGATGGCAAAATTATGATATGGGACACAAGATGTCATATGAAGAATGGCTATTATGGACCTACTAATGTTATCCATGGTGCTCATGTTCGTATTGAAAAGAACGCGATGCATGTCAATAACAGGAAAAGAAAGCCGAGGAGACCGTCAGTTCTGTCTTCAGTAAGACTGTAAAATATTCATTCTCTCGCTATTCCAATTTGTCTCAGGATGATTATGATATCAAAATTGCTCTCTGAGATTATGACATGGTTCATTTCGATAAATTCGGTTGAAAGAATGGGGCTATAACATTCTATGCATTTAATTTCAAAATTTTGCAAAGATTCGACGCCTTTGCTACGAATGTTTGAGATGAAAGGCAGTCGAAATAGCGAATGTAAAGGTGTATTCGAAACTTAGAAAGGCCTAGATATCATTTCTGTCTATCATTTTACGATCATTGGTTCTGAAATTTCATTTTTTCTTCATAGGATTCCAAGCAGAGTGTAACAGCGGTAGTTTTTCAAGATGAAAATATCATCATCTCATCAGGGGCGTGTGATGGCTCCATTAAAATGTGGGACATTCGAAAAAATTTCACTTGCTACAAAGAAACACCACTACCATATCACGTGATCCCGTATCCTGATCAATCGGCTTCAAGAAAACATGGTAGGTTATCCTTAAGGAGCCATTATTGCCCAAGATCCTGCAAAATATACAACCATTCTGTAGTAGCTGAACTGACAGAAAGATCAACCAATGTCGTACCTTCGTGTTTATTTTGAGTTATTTTTTATTCAGTCTGATTTAATTTTCTCGTTGTGTTATCCGTTACTTTGTATTATGAGCTAATCTTGGCACATTGATAAGCTAATGATTCATTGATTAATTGATTTATTGATTAATTGATTGATTGACTGATCAATTTTTATGTGTGTTTCTTTATATGTTTGTAGGCTACAGTTCGCTCATTCTGGATTCAACCTCATCAAGGTTGTATGCAACCTGTATAAATGACGTCATATATGCTTATCAGTCCTCTGTTTTACCAACGAAACCAATGGCTAGTTTTTATGGTCATCAGTCATCAACATTTTACATCAAGTCCTCACTCAGTCCTGATGATAGGTAAGAATCAAATGAAATTTCGTTGTCAGGATAGCTACTAAGGTCAACTCAAATTAGATGTCATGTGATAATGCCTGCGAAAAAGCAGTTACAGCAACTTTGCGTTGTTGCAAATCTCACGTGATATCTAATGTGAGAGGCTTTGTTTGTCCATTGTCTGCTAATTGCGATTAGCAACACGTACTCTTTGCTGTTATATTACAAGTACTTGACTATTCATTCCCCTATTTCGATTTAAGACAGTCATGCTGACCTGTAATATAAATCTTCATTTCACACATCAGGTTCTTACTCTCCGGCTCGGGAGATGACAACTGCTATGTGTTCAAAGTCGACGAGCCTCACCAGCCCCCTTGGGTGCTCAAAGGACATGTTGGAGAAGTCACGAGCGTTGCGTGGTGTCCCGCAGATATTTCGAAGGTAAGCATTTATGTAAATGTAGTTTTAGGCTTGTGTTCATTGTTTTCTGCACAAATTTTGACTTGATGGATGGGATTGAGGAGGGGGGACGGTATTTTAGTAGGTTTTGTTGTACGGCGAAGTGGAATTTTTAAATCACACTTACATCTATTACTTCTTATCTCTTGCTGTCAAGCTCCACGTACAGCATATATGCGAACCACTAGCAACTTCAGGTTGTTTACTGCTATCCGCCACTTTGTCAACCCCGTGACCACGGCCTCTTTTCCAATCAGTTCAAAAACCGGTTTAACGAAAAAAGCGAAACGTAAAACAAGAAAAACTGAAACATTGAAATGTTCTCCCCGTATAGCTTTTACACACGGAGTACTACTAAGCCCTGCTTCGGTGTGGGCCACGAAGGATGAAATAGAATGAATGAAAATGGGGTCTGAGTCTTTCAGACATCATTAAAATTAAACTTACTGAATATACTCATCAATAGACTAACTCAGTTCACGCTGTTTGCATCTACTTTAAATCTCGTGATTGCCTTGTTGAGGAAACGTTCTTTCTTGAAGGGTAAGGACTTCGAAACATGACAGGCGTGATGCGGATCTACTGTATCAGCAGATAAAGGGTGGAGACTGGATGCGCTAGATTCGAAAAGGAAACACAAGTGTCGGCTAGTCAAAGCTATCTAAATTATTAATATTTCATTTTGGATTATCATGAAGAAACTAATACATTTGAATTGAGGCTGATAAAATCTTAAAACCACATGTAAGCTTTTTTAAAATCTATTTATCAACCCAAAAATCTTGTTTTATGAGTCACCTTTACCTTATCTTCTTCCTTTATTTAGGTTGCAACCTGCTCTGATGACAACACTTTCCGAATTTGGTAAGTCGTTTATCTTGTGTGTTCATGAAAGTTATTGTTTCTACAATAATCCCTCCCAAGACCAACTGTTTGTATATACTCCAGATGTTTGTTCCATGATTTAGGCTTTGACCCAAGAACTGGGATTAGAACACAGGAAGCCCAGGTGGTTAAATGAACAATGGTAAATGTAGAATTTCTCTCTCCTTCATTGATTTCTGCACTGCATGATTGTTCGAATGTGAGAATTCGAAATACAGTAACTAATGCAGTTTTTCTATGTAGAAAGTAGATATTGAAGTGAAGTTAGTGAAGTGAAATTGCGTTTTTCAGCGCCTAGCGCTGGGATCGCAGAAATAGAACAGACCTAATCGAGTCCGCGACCCCTTGTCATGACGCTCAAGTGGTGGGGCTCTACTGGGACTCGAACCCACTCCGCCTGACTATTCTGGCCGCAATGTCAGAGGATTACACCACGGCGCCACAACACGTTCAACACCACAAAACCAGGAGGTATATTCTTACATTCTTGGTATTAGTTATATATACAGGGTGTCCCAAAAATATTGTGCACTGTTTGTGTGACTGCTGTGGAGGGCCTGTAGATTCACTCATCTCACTTTTACACAGTTGCATAGCTCCATCTTCAGCTTAGAATTTTGAGACCTTGTTTGAGTCAATCTGACATGTGGTTGCTGATTAATGGCATAGAACAGTCAAAATAATTGGTTGCTTCAAAAAACAGCACTTCTGTTGTTTTCCAGCAATGCCAAAATAGAGTAGGTTTTCAAAGAAAGGGCTCTAGAAGTGCAGTTTGATTTATTGTAGAATAAGGCAAAATAAAAGATTGCTTCAAAAACAGCACTTCCCTTGTTCTCCAGCAATGTCAAAGTAAAATAAGTTTCCAAAGAAAGAGTTCTTGCATCGTCTTAAACATTTCCTAAATTTTTCATCAAAGGGTTAGCAGTGTTTTTTATTTATAGAACAGCACTTTTTCCTTCTAAAAATGTAATGAAAATTCTGATACGATGCCAGAATGCCAGAAACCTTTCGTTGAAAACTTGTTTCATTTTGATATTACTGGAGAACAATAGAGGTGATGTTTTTGAAGCAACTACTTATTTTGCCTTTCTTTGCCATAGATAAACAACCACTTGTCAGATTGACTCAAACAAGGTCTCAAACTGTAAGTTGAAGCTTAACCTAAGCAACTGTGAAAAAGTCAAGATAACTGATTATGCATCTCTCCCACTGTAGCCACACAAACAGGGCACAATTATTTTGGGACACCCTGTTGTTCCAAGAATGAACGTTAAATTGGTGCACGGAGCTACTATGAACGGTAAAGCTAGGTTGAGGAACGTTATTTAGAAGTGTCGTCGTCCTTGACTGTTGTCTTAGCCTCTTTTGGGCTCTCACGTGCTGGTCACTTTTCCCATGGTGACGCCCTAGGCAGATCCGCTCGCTTTGAGTGGTAGTTAGTTCAGTCAAGTAAGAGTCAGAGATAAACAGAGTTTAGTTAACAGGGACACAGAAATGGATGGAATCATTTAATTTTTGTAAATAGTTGCTTGTTTTTGTTGCTGACTATGCATGGCAAAATTCTTTATTCTTTGCTTTATTTCTTGGAAAAGCTCGACCCAAATCTTCTCAAAAACACTTTTTGAATTAAGGTGAAGCTAAAAGAAAAGTCTAATTTCGAATCAGTGGTTGTTTCTGAGTGAGCTGAATTTTTACCAAAGAAAAACTTGGCTCAGCCGTAACTTTCTTTTCAGCCTCAGAGCGACATGTTCTTTCCTGTAAACAATAAACTTTCCGCTCGCTCAGAAAATGCCGCTAGGTGGAGATCAGCCCTTAGATTAAAGATTTGGATTATGTTTGAAAAGTATCCTGAAAACTATGTTTATTTTGCGTTTATTTACAAGACATATTGCTTTCTAAATTGTTCATTTTTGTTTTCACAGGAGATCTTTTAGTGGCGTAAGTCAACAATCCGACGCTGCAAATACACAAATTGGAACATGTGAACGAGAAGGTGATATATTTACGGAGTGTCCCACACCATTATGCCCCCTTTGTGTGACTGCTGCGAAGCAGCTGCACGTTCCATTGCTCCACTCTTGATGTCTTCAAATTAGAATTTTGGACCTTTTTTAGCCAATCGTACAGGTGGTTGCTGATTTAAGGCAAAGGATATGCGCAATAAGTGCTTGCTTCAAAAAGCGCTTTCTTTGTTATCCAGGATTGCCAAAACCAAGTAGCTTTTTACGACACTTTGCAAACCATTAGCCTTTGCGTCCATTCTTTGTTGCAAACAAATAACTGGAGATGGCACATGATGCTTTGTTCACCGAATGAAAAGCAAGGCAAAGAGAATTTTGACCGGAAATGGCTTTCAGATGATACGAAATTCAAATTTGGCGCCACAAAGGATCATGGTCACCAATTACTCTTCAAGAGAAAGGATTCTAACGTTGCATTCAATATTTGTCTGCATTCTTAGAGCGTTAGTAGTGTTGTTTATCAGTGAAATTACACAATCAACCCTTTGAAAGATGAAGAAATGATTTTAGCACAACCCTGGAACCCGTGTCCTGGTTTTGTCTTCATGAAAGTGGTTTGCATAAGCTTATGCAGAAAAAGTGAACTGTTTCATTTGCGAAGCTCTTGACAGTATTTGCAAGACAACTGCTCTGTTCAAAGTATTTTTAGGTAAAAATATACCTCAAAAGCTACTCTTTTCAATCAATTAAAACCAAGGGATATTATGCTCGTCCTGAAATATCCCTTCATTTCCTAACAGCTTGATAACGCGTGTTTTGTACAAGAAAGTGAGAATTTGAACCCCTACTGAAAGTTTCTTAAAGTTATCAGCTTTTGAGTACTCAACAGTTTTCTTACGAGTTTCTTTGAAGGCTCCATCCTCCATGACGGTCGTCATATTTACTGCCTGTGCCATCCTTAACATTTCGAAACAAAGGTATTGAAGCCTTCCTAACCTTTTGTACAAGAAAGTGAGAATTTGAACCCCTACTGAAAGTTTCTTAAAGTTATCAGCTTTTGAGTACTCAACAGTTTTCTTACGAGTTTCTTTGAAGGCTCCATCCTCCATGACGGTCGTCATATTTACTGCCTGTGCCATCCTTAACATTTCGAAGCAAAGTTTTTGAAGCCTTTCCTAACCTTAGACTGAACTAAAGTACTTTCTAAGAAAGATATTGTGCGGGGACAGGTAAGAATGAATAATAATAATAATAATAATAATAATAATAATAATAATAATAATAATAATTCATTTATTTACTGTTGGTAAAGTGTCTAGTCAATATAAACTAATAAAAACCAACTATCTAAACATAAATCATATTTACAAATGTTGCATCGGCATTGTTCTCCCTTCCAATTTTTGATCATTGTTTTGAACTGTTTTGTATTTTGTGCGGATTTTATGCTGTCTGACAAAGTGTTCCAAAGTATACTACCTCTGAACGATAGGGAATTTTGTCCATATGAAGATGTCTTAACTTTTGGTACCTGAAGTAGATTCTTTATTCTTAAGTCATACGTGATTTCTTTCGTTGCGAAAAACTCTGACAAAATAGAAGGACTAATGAAATTGGTGCATTCATATATTTCGACCATTAGCTTTTGCAGTTTACTACAATGGATCGTTAGCTCTTCCGACCTTGCCAGTAGTTCTTCAAATGTAGATGTATAATCGCCATGGAGAACTCTTAAAGCACGCTTATGCAACCGGTTTATTCTATTATTAGATGTTTTACCACAAAACATCGATATCAGTGGACAATAGTTGAAGGCTGACTTTATAAAAGTCTTGTATAGTATGTCAATTCTTCAAAGCAGCATGAAGTAAAACTGTGTCAAGGATTTCCTTTATTAAAGCAAATAGTTTCCCAAGAAATATTTTCCCAGCACTAGAGTTTCTTAATTTCTAGCGATCTGAGAGTTGAGTTTCTCATAAGCAGTTTCTTTAAGAAATCGCATGTACTTGCTTTCAGTGTTTAAGTACATGATAATTTCTTGCAGAACCTATCAAAGAAATGAAAAAGGATCGGCGAATCCCTTCGTCTCATCCAACAAGCAAGAGAGCAGCGGCAAATTTCATTCGAATTAACGCAGCGAAAAAGATTGGCATGAATGGTATTCAAAGCACTCCTAAAACACCGGCATATTCTTTCTTAGATGGTAAGTTGTCATTGCTAAGGGTGTCTTTGATTGTTAACTCTAATCCTGCCATATTCTGAAAACGGTAGACTTGGCAGAGACGGAAACACATTTCCCAATCAAACACAAAATTCTTCAAAGCAGCAGGTTTGAGACTCATCCTGGTGAAAATGATGTTTCCAGTTGAAAAACAAAAAAATGCGTCTGATGCACCGTAAATACGAGCAATTTCGCGTCGTTTTCAAAGTTTCACAATAAAGACTAGAATCGCTGCAACGTCTGCCGAAACTTCTGTCTTTTGGAGCAGAAGGTTTACAAAGTCCACCGTTCTCAGAATTGGTACCAATCGAACACATACTAAGCAGAAAATTTGCTTTCGTTGCTTACTTTTGGAGTCACACATTTATTACAGACCCTTTAGTACTTCTTGTTTCTTAGGCTCAGTCATAATCATGCTTCTAGCGTAGAGTTTATTTGGTAAAAATGGATTCTAGCATTTTATTTATTTTTCTTTTGAAACTTTTTGAAAGGGTAATAGTGCTGTCTTATAGAATTCTTTGAACTAAGGAAAACATGAAATATGAATTTGAAAATAGTTTCCAAATATCGTTTTATCAACAACTCATTTCTCTATATTCACAGACACAATGTCTTGCACTTCAGCTTCAAGTATCGATAGTCCTGATGTCAAAGCAAGGCGGCAACTAGCCACATTTTCAACCCCAAAGCCCTACTTTGAATCACCAAAAACAGCGACTCCCTCTGCGACTCCCAAAAATTCGAGACTGATCTTAGAAAAATGGCTGAAAACAACGCCCAGCCCGTCTGCAATGGAAACAGCCTCTCCGGAGCAGCAGAAACCACCAAGAAGCGCTTTAGTTGAACGCAATAAAGATAACAACCCAAAGAGACCAGATGATATTACGCCAAAACGGAAGATAGTACTTTGTGTCAGGCCATCGTCGGAACTACAAGAACATAAGCGGAAGGGACGGAAAAGCGGCTCAGCGCTGCTTACGAAATCTTCAACGAAGCGGAAACTTGTGAACGAAGACAAAGAATACCCACCTTCAAAAACAATAAAAACATGTTTCGCGAATTCAAGTTCGAATCAGAAGTCCAATGACGAAAATCGCAAACCGGATGATAAAAAGAGCTCCTCGCCTCGGTCAAGGAGACCATTCGGGTCGAATCGCCTAAGGGATATCTTGGACCATGTTGATGAAACAACTGAAAATGATGAAAAAACGAGAAAGGAAGAATCGCCCAATGGAAGTTAGAAATCAAGTCATTTATGCCATGGGAAATTAGATCTGTTCTGTGTTCGCTGCCATCTTGATTTAGTGCTGTTGATGCTATTGTTTTCGTACAATAGGTCATTGGAATGACAACAGCAACAACAGCGAACTAAGGTCGAATTCAGAACAGAACCAGTTTTACATTGCTTACGAATCCGATAAAACGATCAATGAATTGAGAGTTTCAGCTGCTGAAACAAAGCTACAGCTAAGAATCTTTTCCCGCACGTCGATGTTATTTTCTATCAAAAAGACAAGTGAAAAGGCTGCTTAAAAGAAAGTGCAGTTTCATGGATAGGAGCGGGGGAGTGTCGTCATGGAGACTTGGAGAAGCACATCTGTTGTCAATTCAAGAGTGGATATAAACAAGTTGGTGAAATGAACCAGGGAATTTTTTGTAATACAAGAGGATCAGTTGATTTTGATTGACATCTCAGTTCAAAATGATTTTGTTGTCGCAGACAAAGGAAATTCTCTCAATCAGTAATGTTAGGCAAAGCTACAAAAGTTGCCCTGAAACCAGTCGGACAAACTCTCGCCACGTGCATGCTAAGGATGGTTTTTAAGAGAAGCTATGAGTTTATAACGAAAGAAGAAGGATAACCTACAGATCTGCCCCGGCGGATTTAGTTTATTTGATTTTGGGCAGACTATTAATTCTTTTATCTAAACACTAAAGATGCAAGAATTTCACAGCCTTCAGATTAGCTTCTGAATCAAATATTGCAAAGTCTACCTGGCAGATTCTTTCTCTAGTATACTCGTTATCAACTCATGACCTCTCTTAAAAACCAACTTTCGCCTGCAGAAGGCGACAGTTTGCCCCACTGACTTCAGGGCAAAGTTAACGACATTGTTTATTTTGAATCTTTATCTGGTTGAGAGAATTTTCTTTGTCTGCAGTCATACATTGTGGACACGTGTTGTCTCATGATCTCATCCTGTCACCATGTCTTTGAGATGCCCTACCTACGAAACGAGCATCGCACTAGTATGTAAATTCATACACAAAATTACTTAAGTTAGCGGCAGGTACCAAATCCTTGTGGACTTTAGGTAGCGTACGATGAGACTCGAAAATGACCCTAGTATCAACAGTGCTCTAATAACGGTTTATGGCTTTATGAATTTGACCTTCAAACCTGTAAAATGAATCACCGATAGATTAACAACATAGTCAGGGAAACTATTCTGCCTAAGAGAGCCCCTGCCTGACCGTTCCACAAGCACATCAAGGAAGGGAAGTTTACCATTACTCTCTCTTTCTGTTGTAAACTTAAACGAGGGATGCAACGAATTAAGTGAAACTGAAATGTATAATGTTGAAACGCCTCTTCTTTCTCAGAGATAGCTCATGAGTGAATGTCATAGCAAGGAGTGAATGTCATAGCTTCAGATGGCAATGAAGCTTGACTCTTGGCGTAAACTGAATACTTCAAACAGTAAGACGTAAATATAATAGCGTTTGTTCGAAATCAAGTTAAAGGTCTTGACGTAAAATGAAATAATGCGAGCAGTAAGGAAGTAAGGCATAAACGTCATAGTTTTAGCTTGCAATCAAGTTTTAAGTCTTGGCATAAAATGAAACATTGCGAACAGTAAGGCGTAAATGTAATAGCTTTCCTTCGCAATCGAACTATAAGTCGTGGTGTAAAATGAAACATTGCGAACAGCAAAGCGTAAATTTCTTAGTGTTAGTTCGCATTCAAGTTATAGGCCTTGGCATAAAAATAAAGTATTGCGAATAGTAGCGTAACTGAGCGTAACCTTTTGTGTCTAAACAGGACAGGTGTACTGAACAAACGTCGATGAAATGGCGACTTAATATGGTTTATGAAACATTCGACAAAGAACATCAAAGGCCACCACTAAAAGCCCTCGCTAAGCCTTTCTACATATTGAAACTTTACGATAATTTATATTAAAATGTATGACAACTTTGTGCATACAGTATATTTCCCAGGGGGTACTCCATAACTTTCAATACCAGGGGGTCCATGCCAATATTCGGGGTTTGAACATTTACGTTATGAACATATGTTCATATGAATATGAACATTTACGTTAAATCAATATTTGGGGTCTGTGAATTACATACAACATGGACAAAAATTCAATGTTTTTAGTCTACAAATCTGAAGAAAAGGAAGAATAATAAAATTTGGTGCGGATCTCGAAAATAGCAGACTCAATATTAGGGCACAGGTATCACCGTATGGTTGTAGTAATTGTAAAAGTAAAATTGCAAACCAACCTTTGTTTTCTCCTTTATCGTTGCTCTGTTTGTTGTGATTTTGTGATGTTCGCGTTATCCTTTGACTCCCTCCAAAATACTTGACCCATCTATCCAGTCATTTTGGATTCTCTTTTGGAGACTGGATCTGTTGTGATCTGTTTGTAGCTCAGAAATTAAAGTTCACTACCTTGATATCATTGCTATTCATTGTTGTCTTCTCTCCGGGCCAAGCCTTAACAGTGCCAGGAATCAAATTCAAATGGCTCCTGCGCGCCTGAACAGCTAGTTCCCGCACAGCGTTTATCCTCGTTTCAAACTTCCAGGAATTTTGAAACGAGAATGAACGGTGTGTAGGAACTAACTGTTCAGACGCCCAGGAACCAATTGAATTTGGTTTCTGACACTGGAAAGGCTTGGCCCGGAGAGAAGACAACAAAGAAAAGGAATTATATCAAGGTAAGGCCATGAGCTTTAGGCCCCGTCCACAATTATACGTTTACGTCTGTAAACGCATACATTCCTATACGTTTACACCTTCCGTCCACACCTAAACGGCGTTTCAAGTTATCCTAAACGCATACATTCGAAAACGCTTTCCAAAGTGGATACTTTAGAAAACGCTGCTTTCACGTCTCCGTGTGGACGGTCGTAAACACATACTTTCGTAAACGGTGACGTCACAGACTTCATATTCACCAATCATTTGCAGTTTTTTTTAAACACTGTTTTTGCGTTTTCATGTGGACGGTCGTAAACGCATACTTTTGCAAACGATGACGTCATAGATTTCATGCTCATCATTCATTTCCCATTATTTTGGCGTTTACGTGTGGACAGGCTAAAACGCTCAGTGGATCAGTGTGGATGGAAAACATTCTATGCGTTTACAAAACGTAAACGTATACGTGTGGACGGGGCCTTAATTTCTAAGCTACGAATACGGTGCATTATCGTCCATGACCAGAGAAATAGGCAAGGTAGCTAGCTCCGTTCAGAGAGACTATAAAATTTTGTGTCTATCGCACTCCTGAGTATGTTTATAAACAGGAAAATTGGATTTATAGAGTTTCCATTTTATTAACGCAAAACAGCTGCTTTTAAAAAGAAGCTTAATTGATCAGCTGAAAACGTAACTAAACGGCAATCCATTTTTGTCTGCTGCGTAATAAATTCATCCCCACAAGGAGAGCATTTCCAACATTATCTAAAGTCGATATGCAAATTTGATAGCATGTAATTTAAAGATGCCAACCCATTTGTAAAGTGTGACGTTGTTGTTACATTCGGTCCACACACAAGCTGAAATAAAAATTGGAGGAGCCTCGGCGAACTCCGATTGGAGTTCTTCGAGCCTCCTCGTAGCATCGAGATCACTGTGCGAGCTGGAGAGTCCTGGTCCGTGGGCGACTGGAGCGCCACATTAACCAGAGAAAAGTCGGGGTCTGAATACACGGGGTTGAAACCCGTTTCAATGGCTTCTACCGAGAGAAGACTTTCTCCTATCAGAAAGTAATAAACTGTGCAAGCACAGTGAGCCTCGATGCGGGGAGGAAGCGAGGAAGAAACCTGTTGTGAAGCCTGTGATTAATAGCTGATGATGAATCCTTTAATTTGCTTCTAATTTTGATAAATGATTTTCCTAAGGGCGGATTTCCAGTCACTGTGATTTTCCCAAACACCTTTTCAATTAACGGCCTCAGTTTGGAAATTTTTGAAAATTTCTTCATATGATATTTCTGACCACGGATTTGGATTCAGCACCTCAAGTTTAGTCTAATGACAAAGTTCTATTTTCCTAGGGATTGTGGTTTTGATTTTACTGCGAAACTAAATTTGAGAATTCAGAGGGATTTGGCCATGAAGATCTAATTTCTTAAAGCATCCAGATGCTTGAAAGTTAGGTTATCGAAAAACCTGTTCAGATCCCATTTGGCTCGCACTGAAACAATTGAGAAATTGCAGGAACGATGGTCTATGAGATTTTTACCGAAATTTCCATTTCGAGGCCTCTGGTTTCAGTTTTTGCACAAACTTGAACTTCATAGGCTTGTAATTCCGTGAATTTTTAGCGCATTTGCAAGATTCTTTCGTCAAAAATTGATTCAAAATCTCAGGAAAAGGGTCACTTGACCAAGTAAGTGTCCATTACGTCTATGGTTATTTTTCAGCATTTAATCAAACATCGAGCAATTTTTTCTGAGACACCTTGCATGGCCCTTAAAGACATTTTTCTCATTCTTAGGTCCAAAAGGTGAGCGATTTGCCAAACAAAATCTTCAAGCACATTTTATTACAAAGCCCCGTATCTGATTGGTTGCTACAATCAGAGATCAACACAACAGATTTCTTTGTGAATTTGTGTATTTGAAACAAGGGAGGGCTAATCTTCTTGACTTTTTATGGCCGTAGAAAGTCAGAGGATCATCGGCCATTCAAATTTCCTATTCTTTGTATTGTCATTATCACCCAATCAAATGCGTGACAGACTGCCTTTAACTTTTTTTTATCACCCAGTATGAACAAAGGAAGTTGATCCGTTACATTTTTGTTACATTCGAAGTCGTACCGGTAAGGTACTTGTACAGAGTAAATGGGTTTTGCTATTGCAGAATTTTGCTCTCGATCTGGAATAATTTTTGGCAATTTTGCTGGCAACTTTCAAATGGCTTAAATATTTCCAAGTTTGCCGTAATTGTGTATTCGCAGGTTGTCATGAACCTCAAAGTAAAGATAAGTTTGTCTGTATGTCAGAGAACTGTACTTTGGGTTTTTATGGCAAAGAATCTTGATTTGAAAAGATTCTAAAAACCTAAGTTTCATGTATTCTTGCTTGTGTATTGTATTGTTGTTCCATCCGATCAATCGATTTCTTTTGAATTTGAATTCAAGAGTTACACAGAACCAGTCAGCGTGAATTCGTGTTTATATTTCATATTTTCTTCTCGTTCCTGCTGGGGAATTTGTCTTTGAACAATGTTGTGGATATTCTTTGACAGCTGTTATACGTAAAAATGGTGACCAAACGAGGCAAGGCGATGGATACAGTGATGATCCTTTCCAAAACGTTTTCCAGATTGTTGTATGAATGGAATCAATTAGGTGGGACGGATTTTCTATGACCATATTTCTTAAGCCTGGTTTTCGTTAAATCGTAATTCATCGTTGATGATCGGCGATCTCATCGGCGACCATCGCCGATGGATTACGACTTATGAAAACCAATGTCTTTGGAGCATCGGCGACCACCGCCGATCAACTTTCAGAATCAAAAAATTTTGTTTTCCACAGCACGTCGGCGATCATCACCGATGCTGCCATGCTGGGACCGCCGACAATCGCTGATGAATTACGGCTTAATGAAAACCAGGCTTTAGCACTTGTAAATTCTTCTTTGATATTTCTGTCATTAATCTCTACTGCCTTAAAAAGTACAGATATATCTTTTTTTCGTAGCTGCTATGAATAGGCTAACGAAACGCCCACTCAAAGTTGTCAAGTACAACATACCATAGCTTTAAGGGTTTTTTATATATCAAGCTAAAAACTTACAATACATATTACCTAGTAACACTACCTACAAAAAACTATACCCTACTACTAAGACAATACCATTTGGAGCGAAATATAACGTCTACCAAATGGCAACATAAAACTAAAAACACGAACATAGCACTGCACGTGACGACATTGAAAGACAAAGATAGCACATAAACTACACGTAACTACTACAAAAAAGAAAGAACGTCTAACTAAGAGGGGAATTAATTGACCTAATCGGCCAAGGTTTGCTTCACCCTTCCCGAGTCATGTGACCAAACTCTTGGAAAATTTTTAGTATTATTCAACTGTTGTACTCATGGCACAACTTTTCATGACACGGAATATGTTGGAGAAATCATCACATGAGACTGATCACATGAATCGAAATGTTCGTAAACAAACCCTAGCCGATTTTGTCTATGGCTTTGTGGCGCATCGCAAAAGTTAGGAGTTGAGTTATCTTAATCAAACCGACCTGTTCGGTGGATGAATTCGAGAGTCAGCTCGAGTATACTTCTATTGACGTCATCAGTAAGGTTTTTATCACCATACAGCAAGCATTCTATTAGAACGTTGTTTGGAAGGGTGTCGATTTGGACAAATGATCGTAATAATTCCGAAACTCCAGCGAGAAATCTCGTCGTTGCATTTCAAATGAAGGGCAGAGCAACAAAAAGTGCTCCACATCCTCAATGCCGTCATTCGTTGGGCACATTGGATTTACAGTATCCCTAAAATTATGTAAGAATTTGTGGAGGTTTAATTTGCTTAGACCAACTCTGATTTGAGTAAGATAGGATAAACCTACTGGGTCGTAAATCCAGTTTTAAGGGTGATCGGAAGTGAAGATTTTCATTGATGCAAATGAACATAGAACTGTTGAATGATGAAAAATGCTGTTTATAATTATTGATGCCTTGTTTCATTTTCGAGTTATGCCCCCGTTTTGTATGACTGGCTGATGACGTCATTTTGTTCGCAAAAATTAAAGAAAGTACACAAGGTTTACCGGTGGTTGACGATGTTTTCAAGAAAATTCTGATTAAAGACCTTTGCCAGTTAACATGCTTTTCTAAACATCATACAAACTTATGAACTAATCTATACAACATTTATTCAGCAAACCTGAAACGTTTCCTGCAATTAATGTTCAGATACAAGCTATATTTCTTTGCAAAAAGATAACGCCATCAGCTGAAACTTAAAATTAGTGGATACCTTGATTATGTTATGAGATACCAAAGAAATTTAAAGAGGATTTTTATCATTCGACATTGCCTTTCATTTGCTTCAATACCAGTCTTTATTAGCTCAGGCTAGCTTTTGACTATGTCGATTCCCTTTGGCTCCTCCGTTTCAGAGTTACGTAGTTTGTTTGATATTTCTCCCGCATGAAGGCATCACCGGTTTAATCGGTTCAGAGGATTTTCGAAGCTTTAACAGACAAGAAGATTAAGCCCATTTATCTACTGCATGATGCTAAAACAAGATTAACTGGAAGACATTATTCGTCAACTTTGATGAACCCCCGGCGGTGCAGATCAAGCAAGAAACATCGCTAGGAGATCCATCCTAAGTTTGCCTGGTTGTTATGCTGAAAGAATTCAACAATAAAACGGGACATTAATACTGGATTGGCTCACGTTCCTTCTTTGTTGGTTTTTGCATGTGAAATCGATTATGCAACAGTTTTGTCCTCGAAAGTGTCCGTCCGATATGAATAGGGGATGAGATCATCCACATAGAGTTTCACCTGCAAGGTTCGCCGAAGTGAAGTCATCAAGATGAACTCCCGACGCAATTTTGAGCTCCTTTGATCAGCTCGCAGCTCCCGTTATGAAACAAATAATCATGAAACATCAAATCTGGGTTTTACTTTCGTCGTTTAGCTGGATCACAGGACAGTTGCTGGTTTACGCAAGTTCTATATTAAGAGGTTAGTTTTTGAAACAATTACATAATTTTCAGTGATGGATTTTCAAGCATCGAAAAAATCAATCTATACAGTGTGGGTATTACACCATGTATGCAGTAAACATTGTTTTTATTCACATTATATATTAGTTTGGAAAATTATTAGTTTCACAAGCAAAGAGGACATCTTCGCTCTATAAAACAAGCTCCGAACAGCTCAATTGATAAGCTCTTTTGTCAGCGTTTAGAAGTATCAGGGACAGCACAGCCATTGGGCTAGCAGGGGCGAAAGCCCCCCCCCCCATTTTTTCAAAGACTTGGTTTGAAACTTTCACAATTGAGACACTGTTGTTTGATCAGGTTGAAGTTATCTATTTTGATGTTTTCCTGAAGAAGCTACGATTTTCAAGTCAGTAGAATCTGGAACTCTTGATGTAAAATTTCCCAAAGTGGTCTGAACTGAAAGAACTTTATGCTGTCCAAACGTGATACTGTATGAATGATATTCACTTGGAAACATCATCATCGGCTTCAAGTATATAGATGCAGTCTATCTGAATGAGAACTGACATTTTTAGCAGTAAATTGGCAATATGAAGGCCACTAATTCTCACGGATAGGTATTTTCCAACGTTCTAAAGGGCTTCACCTCAAAACGTTTATCCGGGGGCAGGCACCCCCAATTGCCTCGCTTCACTCGCAACTCAGCCCCTGCACTTTTAACTTGCTGCTCGATCCCTGAGAAGTATCACGAATTGTTCCCACCCATTCCGGTCGACAACTCTCTGTAAATCCTTATGAAAATTACTTCCTGGGGCTTTGCTGTTTGATACCCTCCCAGTGCGAAGGCACTAAGACACAGAAATATAAGGAAGCTCTATTCGAACAACTTGAGAGCGGTTGGGCCTAACCACACTTAGTTGTGCACATCAGTTGAAGACGAAACAGAACAGAAAACAAGACGACAAAACAAGACATAAGGATCAAAAGAAGGTAAATAAATAGTCAATCAAAACATCCGTGTCCTACCACCCTTGCTCTTTCTTATAAATCAGATAATCCTTCGCAAAGTCCGTTAGACCCTTGCCGAAACTAGCCTAGGCATTGTGGTCTAGGGAAAACATCTTACGATGATTTTACATCGAGAGGGTGAGAAAATATTTGCCAACATTGAAGATTGTAAATCATTTGCATCAATTTTAACAAACTGCAGATCAGCTTACTGCAGAGAGCTGATGTAACTGTGAAGATCCATTTATCATGATAATGCTTGAAAGTAAATCTGGAGAATAAGCACGAACTTAATAAAGATAAGATTCAGCTTTCCTACATCACAAGTTCACAGCGTCGGCACAGCTGTAAAAGGTTTGTTTCAACCAGCATGACCTTGCATGTACCATCACTGGGCTATGGCTTGGTTGGCTTTTATGCATAGTTATCTGCATAGTTACATATTTGAGCATCTTTCACAAACATGAAGAGATCACTGAGAAGGAAAGGCCCCAAGACTGAACCTTGTGGTATACCTATCATTGTTTCTCTTCATGCACTGAATGACCCATTCATCTTTACCCACTGCTTCCTCGTGCACTTGGTCAAAAGCTCGTGATCTAAACAATCAAAAGGCTTTGAAAAATCCAAGAGTACGGCTCCAGCAAACCCTCTTCATCTAGGGATTTTTTACATGTTTCTACAAGTCTACGAGTCCCACAAGTGCATGTTAAGTTCCATGTAGCCCTCTCGAACTCCACACAGAAGAGGAGAAAGGAAGCTAAGGGTTCGAGACTTTATTTGAATCTCTACGACCCTTTCGAAAATTTTGGACACAGATGATAAAACCGCATTGGTCTATAAATTTGAATCAAAGATTTTCTGGAGAAGAATGGCCAAAATGTCTGCATTTTGCTTAAGAATTTTTGCAGGAACTCTCTTAAAGGGAGAAGACTTTTTTGGAATTCAATTTTTGAATCTGTAAAAGTATCTCATTGATAGTCAGCGGTTTTGAATTCAAGTTGGCTCAGTTCGCCAAACATCTTGATGCAAGAATAATTTTCATATATCTTGATTGCCCTCTCTGTTGGGTCATTTATCCCATTTGTTTGTGATAGGAGTGACTGGTCTTGACTGTGATAGAATCTTGGGTAAAGGAGACTCAGTTGCCCATACAATTTTTAAGGAGACTAAGTAGCCCTGGCAGGGTAAGAACAAAGACAGAGATTTTTTAATATGCAGAAGGCTTCCAGACACAGCTCCCAAAGTTTGATTCTTCAAGTACTGTATCTTTGTTTTATAAAACTGCTTTTGCGGGCAAATTTGAGAATAATTCTGTTCAGGTGATACCAATTTTGAATACCACAAGCTTGTTGAAAACGTATTTTACTTGGTAGGTAATGCTATTGTTGTTAATGCAGATTTCTATGCTGCCGCAATGAACTCAAACTCGAATTTCTCCGTTTTTGGCTTTGAGGCAGGATTCAAATCAATCAGATATAAATTTGATCAGCTGATCAAGGATTGCTTAGAATCAGACAATTCATGTTTTAAGCACGTGCCCATCAGGCCCATAGGAAGCTGGGGGGAAAGTAGGGCTCAAAGCCCCAATGATTTTGAAAACAATAGTGCTACGTCACAAGCATTAATTGTTGTATTGTTCTCTATTGTTTTAAGAACAATTGCCCCCCAATCAGCAGCTGATTCTTACGGCCCTGGTGACCATTGTTTTATGCAGTTTGTTTGGTGGCTTCAACCAACCAACCAAAAATAACCTTCCAAAATCCAAGATTTTTTTCAAGATAACGCTTTTATTCAAGAAAATGAAAATTTTGTGCGATATCACCTTCAAAAAATTGCAACCCCTGTAGAAAGTTAAACTAAGCTATGGCAACACAGGTAACGATACAGAATCGCAGCTTTTCTCTTCAAAGCCTAGTTCCCACCGTGCGATGAATATTGATCGTAGGTGATTAGCCGTCCTTGATCGTTCCCACACAAATTCGTTTACTTTCGTCCTGCAAACAAGGGTTCATAGGTGTATATGACACAGGGGGCTAGGGGCTGCAGCCCTCCCAACTTTGGAAACATTTGCAAAAATCGGCCACAATCGGGCAGAAACTCGGCCTGAAGTAAGGCAAAATTTTCGTAAACAATGGATCAGTTATCAGGCAGCCCCCAAAATTTTATTTGCCCCTATGCTTATGCAAGGGCTGTATGAAATGTTTACGTTACACCCAAGTTAGACCCTTGTTTGTGCTCATAGCTCGGGGGGGGGTACCTTTGTACTTTTCATGGTATAGGGACGTGCCATCTTTTAGAGATACTTTTTCAATCCGTTACGGAATTACGGGTATCATTTTCACAATTTTTAGACATTTAACGGAATTATGGGTATCATTTTATGGGTGTCCTTTTCAGAGGATTTTCCATAATTTCCAGAATTATGGCCCAGATTTCGATTCGATTTGTGGAATTATGGCCCTAAAATGCACCAGAATTTACGGAATTATGGCCCAGATTTCCATTCGATTTACGGAATTATGACCCTAAAATGCACCAGAATTTACGGAATTATGGCCCAGATTTCCATTCGATTTGTAGAATTATGGCCCTAAAACCCACAAAAATTTACAAATTATGGGTACCATTTTTTCGGGCAAAATGGCACGCCCCCGTCAGACAATAGGTTGAGATAACCCCGAGACTCAGAGAAAATCATTCATATCTTACTAGTTCTGCGCTTCAGCTTTTCCTGACGTTTTAGTCTTCAAGCGGCAAAATTCTCCTCTCTTCTCACCCTCGCTTTCCTTTGCCTCCTCCGCAGCAGTCTGGTAGTCATCTCGGGTTATCCCACAATGTGGAGGGGATTTAGAAGGATATGAACTGTGCGTTTCAAATCACCATTGCTTAATCTTCAACAGAGAAAGTTCTGTTATTGGGAAGCTCAAATGTGGGATAGAATTTAAATATTGTAAATCTACATCCAATTCTAATAATTCTTTGAATTTGCAACTCTGAATTCTAAATTTGCCTATCAGTTGTAAATTCCATACTTGATGCTCGATCAAACTTACACAGTTTCGTCAAAGACTGTATACTTCTCAAAGTGCCATTGTTACCCAGAGTCCTTTGCAAGCACACTGAAATTCAGACTGTCAGAATATCAAATTTGGCCTAAGTGGAAACCACGATGGAGCCAAACTTCAGTAGTTAAACTGATGGAAAGGTTTTACGTTTTACCAAAGATGATGGTTTTACTTGGGTAAACTGTTCTTTCGGTTCATCAATTATTGCACTGTAGATCTGCAGTTCTCATTTAGGCCAAAGTTAATTGATATTTCAAAGGAGTACAATGACAAGCAGCCTTTGCCATCGTTCGTTTTTGTTTTTGTGAATTTTGTACAGTCAGTTATTCTGGAAGCTGTGCAGAGCAAGTCACTGACTAGGCGCAAAGAGCATGCTAATCTTTGTACTCCGATTAAGTTTTGTTGGAGGTCACTGGAAAAATACCTTGTGCCGAAAGGCAACCCTCCTTAAAAGAATGAAATATGAATACATTTTATCTTTGGACAGTCTCTTTTAAAGTTTCAATCACTGAGGGACCTCCCTAACTACATGTCCTTACCCTTTTTTTGCAGTGAGTGTGGGGGGGGGAGCATGAGTGGCACCATAGAAACAGTAGCACTATTTGTTGCAAGTTTCTGTCTCTTATTTGATATAAAAAATTGTAGTGTGCCCGCAATGGAATCAGTTTGGCAACGACTCATAAAATTCTAACATCTTCCAGGTTATGAAATCACAAGAAGAAATAGTGATAAAAGAAAGCAATTCTTATATGGAAGACGTGGTGATTTTATTGGTGGCAAGACAAACAAGACAATAACTCCAGACCAAAATTCACTCAAAGGACTCAATTGCCAAGGACAACAATGGTACGAATGTTGGTCAATCATTGTTATTCTAATATGCTCGATATTTTTTCTTTATTTCTTTTGTTGGCAGTTGAGCAAGCGATGTTCACGTAATGAAAGTAGACTTGGAAATTCAACAGAAGATTGTTATTAAATGTGACTTGGTTTTTCCTTCAGAAACTGAAGTATGTCTCGAAATTAGATACCACATGAGATTTGCGATAACTCAACATTACGCATGCGCAGAGTCCAGAAAATGTCAAACCTTCTGGGTTTCCGGGCGGCAATAATGTCCTTTGTCAAGCTTTCCTCATTTCACCAAGTCAAAATAACTTATCGGTCCTTTTTATGCTTGCTCTTATTCCGCCAGTCCCAAAATTTGCTGACAGCATTTAGGGCCGTTTCTCATACCATTCAAAAAGCAAGAAAAGAAAATATTGATAATGAATGTTTTACGCAATTTTGCTTCATTTGTGTCATTTTTTCTTGAAAAGAAAAACTGTCCATATTAATCACTTACAACTGTCTCGTTGCTTTCGTTATTTTCTTTATCAACATTTTGAGCAAGTATGAGCCAGATACACAGGAATAAAACCAATGAGTGATTAATTACTGCTATATCTGCAATCATTTTATGTCCTCCTATAGATGTCCTCACAGGCAAGGCAATTTTAGCTTTTAAGCTCCGGGACCTAAAATTACCCATCCTTTACAAAAAATGCCCAAAATATGGCACGCCCTAGCAAAAATAAGTATTCAAAATTGACACCGGTTTTAGTAAAAAGTTCCAGATTTTTGGGCCGTTTGACGTCCGCCCATTTCCGCCGCGTAACGAAAATTAACGCCATCTAAGGCCGGCGTAAAACGGTACGAGAAGGTAACCAGATTTTGGAAGTCTTCGTGCTGTTTATAACTCAAAATTCACAAGCCTGTTGCTGTTACCAAATAACCCAACGCTTTCCTTGGTTTCTTAAAAAGATTGCAAAAACTTTATCAACTGTTCATCAAATATGATATGATAAGCAAGCCGTGGAACTGTGACTTTTCTGGAACCTGTGTGAACTCGTCGATCATTCGATGGCAGTTTCTTTGATACAGACCATAGTTTTCACTAATCAAGGTAGTTATGTTCATTCCTATATTGGAGTATGTCCAGCAAAGCAAAACATGGTAGATTTTTTGGGTTGACATAGCTTAGATGGTAATTTTAAACAGTCAATTTCATAACAATGTATATTATGTAAATAGCATTGTTCCACAATACTTCTCGCTGCACTTTCTTCTGTGAAATGCCTATGATATTTCATGAGTAAGCAGTATATGATACACAAACGTAGGTGAGATACTTCTGATTCTATACAACAATATGGAATCCCATACTATGTTCAAATTTTCTTAATACCCATGAACATTCAGCAAAGAATGGCGAAAGGGGCAGGCTTAAGAAAACCTATTTTAAAACATTTAGAAACTAAAAATGTTAATCTGAATAAAAACAAAGGTTCGTGATGAATATCTTACAAACTGCTGAAGTTACATTTTTCTGTAGTCAAGAATGTGGGGTCCAGATTTTCAGTGTTGTCTCTTGATTTCATTTTAAACAGGGGAGAGAAGAGGTCAACAAATCACTTCCCTGGCATCCAGTACTCTCAAGCAAATGCGGTCAAATTGACGTAAGAGACAGGAGATAGGTCGCTAGACTCCATACTTAAACTTCTTTCAAGAGATTCCCTATGAATTCTGGAAGAACTTTGATTGCTGCGTCACGAATTTCTCTGGTCCTCAGGCAGTATATAATCGGATTCACCATACTGTTGGTAAATATAATTAGGTCTGCCCATGGATCTGCTATATTCACCAGTACATACGTATCCCCATATATTCCACGTAAAACGAATATAACTGCAAGAGGGCTGTAGCATATGACTGTAACAAAAACAACAATAGCAATTGTATGAGCTTTCTTGCTTTCTGCTCGCAATTCTATTGAGCGGTTGCTGCATTGTAAGTGACTAGTTGGTGCAGCGGAGGAGGTGATATTAATTGCCGTTGTCAGCTTAACACTTGGTCGAATTTTACGGCGATGTGATGCGACAATGCGCGAAATTCTTGTGTATATTACGAGGAATATGATGATTATGAATCCCATCAGACTGAAAGCGATTTTGAAGAAATCTGAGCCCGTAAGAACGCGTAAGAATGGTAACAGCGAATAAGCGCCAAGAATCAGCCATTTTATTGTGATTATAACGGTGTAACTTCGGTTATTGGCGAGTCTCAAGTATCGAAACGGCATTACAATTGCGTAATATCGATCGATACTTATAAGCCCGACGGTTACGATGGATATTATCACACAAAGATACGAGAAATAGGCGCATATGATTCGAATGCTACAAATTCCTTTCCCATATGCCTCGGTGATGCGACGAGCAGCAATGGTTGGAACAACAACCAGGCCTGTTAGGAAATCTGTCATGCAAAGAC
Source organism: Aurelia sp. 4 Dawson et al 2005 (assembly GCA_964019985.1). Lineage (NCBI taxonomy): Eukaryota > Metazoa > Cnidaria > Scyphozoa > Semaeostomeae > Ulmaridae > Aurelia > Aurelia sp. 4 Dawson et al 2005. The sequence goes on along the minus strand of OZ026494.1, from coordinate 1,938,124 downwards.
TTCCAAGGAGAATGTTTGATGGTGTCCGTAAACGCTCATATTTGAAAAACAGATATAAAATGAGTGCGTTCCCAAAAATTGAGCCAAATGCTGATAATCCACCAATAACTGAAGTAGCAATAGCTGTTATCTTTATTGCGAGGCTGTCAGAAACATCATGGATTTCTAAAAACAAACAAGTCTCTATTGTGCTGTTTCGAGCCATGTTTTGTGAGCTCTTCTGCAATTTCTATTCCTAAAAGAAGAATTTTTGATTAATCAACCAGTGTCAGACAAAATAAGAAAGCTCCATTTATTATGTTGCTGTCAGTCAAAGGTAAAATGAAATGCACAGGTTTTGGCCGTTGTTGTCAGTTTCCTGTTGCTATATTCAACCTCTACCAAGTGAATTAAACAAGACAATTCCTATTTGAAGGACGCTGCTCCCAGAATATCAAGATGATAATATTGGCACATGTACATAATGAACAATGAAAGAGAAGAGAAAGCGGGGCATCGATTTCATCTTTTGCGCTACTCATTCTCTGTTAAGTTTCCTGCTAGGCCACGGAAGATTCATCAAGAAACGGAAAGAGCTGAGAAAGAGCAAGGAAGATATTGGACGCAGGTTACGGAAGAGCAATCAAGAAGCAGGAAGAGCTGAGAAAGAGCAAGGAAGATATTCTCACTGGGGAGACAACACCGGATTTCCAAGGAAAGGAGGATTCCGCAACCCCGTTGGGAATTCTCAGCAGTTTTTATTCCCATGAGACAGGGTATATAAATTAGAGCACGCCCAGTTTTCGACCTTCTAAGCAACGAGCTGGTAGACATGAATCGATCCCTCCCTCCTCCCCAGTTTCGGCTCGCAAACGCGGGCCAGATCACTCGTCTCCTTTTCTTTTCATGAATTGCTTTTGGCAACTGTTGGCATTCTTTCATTGCAGCTACCACCGTCCTTACGCTTGCAATCCTTCTCTGCAGCCATTCGTTCCGGCCCGTTTACTTACTCACATTAGGCTGTTTTAGCAAGAAGACGCGAATCAACAAGACGCCACCATAATTGCTTTGTTTGAGGATGTAAATTACAAAGAGAAATCAACTTCAAAACTTTTGCAAGTCTCGAGAGACCTATTGTACGTTCTATTCGGAATCTGACAACCAGAAAACTGTACTTTTGAAGGCCTCACTGCAAAAATAGGACGTCGAGAAGGGAAGTAAAATGCAATATGAGCACATTCACAAATGATGGAAATGCGAGAATGCAAACTGTTCTTAGGGAATTTGTCTGTCAGTGAGTAGCTTTCTGAGAGGGAAAAGGCAGGAAAATTAGAATGCTCTAAAAACATAAAAAAGTAGCTGCGTTTTCAAAGACGTCCGCGTCTTGCTGCTAAAACAACCTATTGTCAGTGTTACGACAGAGACGAGTGATCAGCCCCGCTAAAGGTCACTGTCCTTCCAAAAGCGCAATCTTCTTCGCACCCCATATCTTTTCCGGCTGGAAGGAGGAGTGGCTTACCCAATGAAAATAGGATACTATTGGACGCAGGCTACGGAAGAGCTAGCCTGCGTGCAGACTCTACACTCAGTGCGGAGGAGCGAAAAGGAGAAGAATGCTCCCTGTAGAGTCTGCGCAACGACGACCAATTTTGTATTTTGAGTTCTCAGATTTTGTGGAACCGTCTGGCATTGGCTGGACGATTTGACTGTTGTTTCCACTTGTGTTCAGAGCGTACATTACATGTAACAAACATTATTCTAAAACTTGATACAAGTAGATCACGCTGAACACCAGTAAGAACAAAAGTTAAATCGTGCTCTCAATCACAGATGGTTCCACAAAATCTGAGAACTCAAAACACAGAATTGGTCGCCGTTGCGCAGACTCTACAGAGAGCGGTCTTCGCCTTTTCGCTCCTCCGCACTTACTGTAGAGTCTGCACGCAGGCTACGGAAGAGCCATCTAGAAAAAGGAAGCGCTGAGAAAGACCAGGGAAGATATTGGACGCAGGTTACGGAAGAGCCATCAAAAAAAAAGGAAGCGCCGAGAAAAACCACGGAAGAAATTCGATGCAGGCCACGGAAGAGCCATCTAGAAAAAGGAAGTGCTGAGAAAGACCAAGGAAGACATTCGACGCAGGCCACGGAGGAGCCATCAAGAAACAGGAAGCGCTGAGAAGACAGGCATGCACAAAGATTAACTCGATGCCTGCTCTGTGAGGATGTGGTCTCTCCTCTTCATCGTTTGATACTCACAATAATATTGGCAAATATATCTTTTAATGGTGGATATGTTCAAATCTATTTTGAAATTTACCTGACCGAAATCGGTCATGCCATTTCGAAGTTATGAAGGATTTTATCAAGAGAAGCTGAAATTTCCCCAATACAACGTTGTTATGCTTCTAAAGGAAAGAAACTTTAGTAATGCTGCTATAATTGCACTGTTATTCTTTTCTGAAATTTGGAGTTATCTGCAAAATTACAGTATTTTTTATATTTCCACTGAACTCTTTTTGAGGATTTGACGAAATCGACATCAATTTTTTAACTTGTAAACCAGAAATGTGCAAGGTTTGTGTTTGATACCATATTGTAGACATAGAAAAATGATGATTTCTTGAAAGAAACTCCATGTTTCCTTGAAGAGTTTGGAGACTGGGATGGCTTGAAGCTTTTTCAAAATTTGTCTTGAATTCTTACAAAAAGAAGCACCCATTAGTTCTGAAATGGTAAAGAGGCAAGGTACACGCTTTTTCAAAAGAAATTTGGATCAGGTACCATAGCACTAAAAGTTTCCTAACTTCACGTGAAATTTGGTCCATTTTGGTACTAAAGTTTCCTAATCGGTTTCTTGTTTTTTGAATGCATGAATTGTCAATGTGGTCGCTAACACTGCTGCAGAAATGTTTCTTGACATTTATAACATCATAGAGGAATAAACAGTGTTCAGTCATGATGAAAACACAAGTGGTTCGATACTATTGCTCAAGAATAAAGGCTCAATTATCTATTTGCTATAATATCCATGCTTTTAACTTTGAAAAGTTTCTTATAGTACTTCTCAGACATAGTACCAGAGTTTCTTACAATCTTGGCCATCTTAGTATTAGTTTCTTAAAAACCAGTTTCTTATAAAAAAAAACGTGCAGCAGCAGCCTTCTAAACGGAGGCCTTTTTTTGGATCACCAGGTAGAATCACAGAAAAGTAGCTAAAGTTACTATTCAATTCAAAGAAATAGGTGATACAACTTTACACCAAAATCTTTAAAGATTTTGAACCAATGCCAAACGAAAACGATATCGGCATAAAAGAACTTACCGTTTTGGGTTACAAATGTCAACCGATCTACAAATCAATCAATCAACCAATCAAACTCTGGAAGCCACGTCAAAAATGCTTCGTCTTTCTTTCTCTGCAGTCATTCAGCAATGAAGCTAATTCGTAAATATCAAACTTTCTACCAGGCAATGAGATTTATAGTTTGATCATTTATCACTGACCTGATCATTTGATAAATAAATAACAGTGTACTATTATGCTATCATCTCTTGGGAACAGCTGGAATTCACGAGAGACTAATTGTCCTGCTCATCATAAACTGATCAGTGGGTATGTATTTGCCAATCAAACGGCAGATTGTGATGACTAGAAATTAAATACTGCTTGTGGCCACACAAAACAGACTTCAAAGGAAATCAGTAATTTAGCATATCGATCAACTAATTATCGACAGTTTGCAAGACAAATGAAAAGGTAGACATTTTCCAGCACAGGTGAACTTAAATTATTTAGGGAGCTCAATTTTGATTGTGAACTCGTGAATGAAAATTGAGCATTAAAAAACAAACACACAAACAAGGCGAGTATTTTGTCAAAGAAACATTCGGTTTAAAAGGTCCCGCAAGAAATCTATTTCAGAAAAATCTATGTTTATCAAACCTAGAACATTTCTTAAAAGAAAGGTTTATTGCTCAATATGTTCGACCACAAGAATAAGTTGTCTGATATTCGAACAATCAAGTGTAAATATATTTCTAGCTGGTCTTCAGTCAGAAATTATAAAACCGTCAACAAGCCACACAAAAATTTTAACAGGTCTCCGTCGTCATTTGTGAAAATTGTGCTTGTAAATTCTATTCCCGCCTCATCTCTATTCTATTCGTAAATTCTATTATGTTTTCATTTTGGTGACAACCATTTCTATTCGAGAACAGTAAAATTTGTGACAAGAAACTAAAATTACAACCATAGGTTTCCTTAAAGGCAGTCTGTCACGTGTCTGATTGGCCGCTACAATCAGAGATCAACACAACGGATTTCTTTGTGAATCTGTGTATTTGAAACAAGGGAGGGCTAATCTTCTTGACTTTTTATGTACTCTCCTACGCAGAGGCTTGCAATGCGATGCTTGCAATGCGATGATTGAGGAACCTCTGCATTGGAGAGTACTTTTTATGGCCGTAGAAAGTCAGAGGATCATCGGCCATTCAAATTTCCTATTCTTTGTATTGTCATTATCACCCAATCAAATGCGTGACAGACTGCCTTTAATCGTTGTAAATAAAAACTATTGGGCTCTCAAAGTTTTTTCTCCTTTTGCGCTACCCTCCTTTTTGCGTCACATTCCTGTATGCTTTATCGTATTTGTAGCTACAACTAACTCCCTTGTTCGAGTTAATTGAATCACTGATGGTAATCAATTAATCTTTCTTGGCATAACAATACTGCCTGCAACTGTTCTGCTTATATTGTCATTCATAGTTAATCCAGATCCATTTTTCATGTAGATTCCAAATTTTGAAATGTTTTTTGAAAGTCTGCGCTATTGCGGGGTGAGTGGCCGAGTGACTTATACAGTTTTCGTCATGTGACTGAACTTAAGCTCGGTCGAGTGAGTTCAAACTCCGGATGGGTGACATCGGCGGCCTGACCTCGCAACCCATCTCGGTTTTTACCGTTTTGCAAGTAAGCCTTAAAGGCATTAAAACCGCATAAATAGCGCGATCATGACCAATATCAACTACTATTCAATTATAAAACAAAAGTTATGATTTAATCCTTATTGAAATTAAACCAAAGAAATTCCCGAGCACAATGCAAGGATTAAGAAGTCTTTGGTCTCCACTGCTAATGACTTTAGCACATTGTGCGATAACAAAGGGCCGTCAGCGGTTTGTCAGCAAAATCTCAGGACAGCGTTAACGCTCAAGTATTTATATGGACTCAGCTCCTTTCAGCTAAATGTGTAATGTATTCGTTTGTTAGGAATAAGCATCCTCCTTAAAAATCTCAATTTATTCATATTCTTCTTTGTTTACTAAATCAAGTCAAAAAGAGTAAACATTCAAAACACCTTACGTTAGCAGGTCACAAATTTTGTTAAAATCGTCTTTTAATTTTATAAAATGTCCACTTGTCTCCTCATCAACTCCAGTTGAAAGTCCGTCTGGATAAACAATCTGAAAAAAGGAAAAATGATTAGAGTACTCGGTGTTTTTCTCCTTTGATGATTAAATCAAATAATTTAAGTGTTTTGCATCTATCTTTATAATACATTTTGATTATAAATAGCTTATTTACTCTAAGTTTCATGGGTCAATAATGAATCATGGTTGATTCGAAGCGTTCCGGAAATTCTAGAACATTGACATAATGATTTGAGTTTAATATTTTAGGCATTTGGCCTACATTACTGCTATTTACAACTGGATATGTCGTATAACTTATCAAATACAAACTTGATTGTCGTCTTTATTCTCGTCCTATGATTTATAACGAAGTTGCTCTTTCCTCCTGACACGTTGATCAGAATACGAATAGACCTTGCCTTATCATCAAGAACTCTGTAGGAACTGATAGTTAATGTATCAAACGCTTTATTTTGTTTGAAACTTGCTTTATCTACCAGATGAGTACAAGAATGAGACAATCCCCGTTTGCAGGGTCATCGCTCCCTGGATATTAAGGCAATGATATCGGGAAGTATATGTTTAAATACCGGGTGGCCAAATAAAAACTTCACCGGCTAAATCACACATATTTTCCCGAAAGCAAATGTTATGAAGACAAACAAGGTATCACCATGTAGCTGAAAAGATCCACTTTCTGTTGAGGTGTTGCTTGGTCAGTTTAAGATTTGCGTACTGTCCGAAAAACAGTTTCAGAATATAGAAATTCATTCTTTTCTCAGAGCATTCCCTCGCTTTCCAGTCCAATTTTTGGAAAGTGTGAAAAAAGCTGAATTGCAAATTTGCTTTGGAGCATCAAATTTGAATGAAGAACAGAGGTCGATCATTTTGCAAACAAAAATTTCGCCAAACGACTTCTAATCCATCGCTATGTCGAGTTTTCACATAAATTGTGATTATTTTACTCAAAATGAGGAATCCGGGATTCGACTGTTTCTTTGAATCTCGTTTTCCGGATGGTAATCATTGCTTCAAATGACCATGCAGCAGCTCAGAAGATAGCCAAGCCTTTCAACTAAAATATGCTAGAAAGAATTTGGCAAAGCCTTTGATTCTAGGGAACCAGCTATGATCTAGCTCGTGAAGGCTTTTTTGGGCCACTCAGTACATTTCAAAATTCATCTGACAGAAACCAGCCACTTCATTGTGAAATTAGGGGGAATTTCCTTCAAGGAAGCTCCTTTAAAAGCATCACAACGGGCCTAAATTCACGACCAAATTTTCGTCCTTACAGCAATGCCTTTTACATGCTTTAGCACGTTTTTTGCTATCAATTTGTTTTGAGTGGGCTTGGCAGGATTTCTGGCCACTGAAAGCTAATTTAGGCACACTGTGCATGCCGCATCCAGGCATGCGACTCCTTGTTTAACGTCCCTTCCGAAGGACGATGAGGTGAGTTGTGAGGTAAGGCCTCCAGTTCACCCATCCGTAGTTTGACCTCACTCTACCAAGCTAAATCTCAGTCACCTGACGAAGACTTTATAAGCCACTCGGCCACTCGCGTGCTATCCTATCCCTTGGGGATGATGAAAGTATCATACCAAGGTACACAACAATATTATTACAGGCGATTTGATCCTCACGAGAGGTGCTAAAATGTATTGAAGTCATTTCTGTAAGGCAGAAGGGCAAAAATATTAGGAAAATTTGGTCATGATTTTAGGCCTGCTTGCCTCGAAAAATCCTTCATAATTTCAGAATGGAGAAGCCGATATGCGCCAAGTAGAATCAAAAATGGATTGGAAGATCACCACCATTAAAGGGGCTAGGTCACGTAACCGTAAATAAACCTGTTGTTTCTATAATCTATATTGTTGCCCACACGTGGCCATTGTGTTTTGCACAGATGATGGTGGATGGAGTGAATCCACAATAAAGTTACTTCCAAAAATTCACTTATATCTCTGCAATCGTACAACATATGAGTGTTTCGTTTGTTTTTCTATGAAATTCAAGAGTCCATCTTCAAATTAACACTTTTATTTTGATTTTGAGAAAAGTAGCGGAAAATCTCTGTGATATGGCCTATCAAAAATACTAAAAAAATTGTCGTCTCGAAAGAAGTTTGTTTACATTCCGTGACTCAGTCCTTTTGAATAAGATATGTGCCAAGATCATCGTCTTGATATCCACGGAGCAGGGGACATTTAAACGGAAATTGTTTGCTTGCTCATCCGATATAGGAGATATGAATCAGCCAATTGTGGTAAAAGTTTCGGGGCACCTTGTCCCTTGGAATTAATCAAATTTGAAAGAAAACAATTATCTTGCTCTGTACTTTCACGAAAACAATTTTGTCATATCGCCTTGTGTAACGAAATAATTTCCGTTTCAGTAATCTTGGAAATGTCTGTTTGGTTGGGATGTATTAAAATAAATGAAACTTACATCAAATCTCTTCATGAAGTTAGAAACCGCCATTTTAGTAGACGAGATAATTTGAACATCTCTGCCTTCGATTGATTCTCGTTTTATGATATTGAAAGTAGCTGAAAATAGAAAGAAAACGAAAAGATAACATCCCGTCAAATTAAACATGAAAATTTATCGGTTCAGATTGAAAATCAAGCTCCATTGAATAGAAAACAAGAGTCGCACTGTGAGACGTACTGGGAAAGGAGCAATTGACAATTAAGACTACGTGCACACGAAGCCGGCACATTTTTGAAAACGGTGAAAAATGTGACGGTAGCAAATTTTGAGGTAGCGTTCACACGATGCCGTTTTCAGGATCCTACAGTTTTCAAAATCTGCCGGCAAAAAATATGCCATTTTCATGTGAACGGGAGACTTATCCGTCACATTTCTCACCGTTTTCAAAATGTACCGGCATCGTGTGAACCCATAGTCTAAAAATACAGATACATGCCTGATATTATGAATCTTTCAGCGGCCTCTGTGGCCTTAATAATCCCTACAAATAATGGTAAGAATACCAAAATCTTACCTTCTATCAGTCTTAAACATATGTCGACGACCAGCTTAATCTTCGATATATCTTTTTCCCAAGCTGCACTGTGACTGCAACATCTTAATGCCTTTGTGTAATTATTCAATACCTGAGGCAAATTGAACAAGTCAGATTTGGGAAAACTAAACTGAATTTTCGACAACCCAAGTACGGAAGCATTAATTCCCGCGGGGGTAACTCGAATCTTGGGAAGATAGGTACGTGCCGCCCAGCATTTTAGGGGAAGACCCACATTTAAGGATTTTCGGTCGATTTTCATACCCATTTTTAAGGACTACAGACTACAGGGGGGGGGGGCAAAGCCTGTTGAAATTCCGATAAATCGAGTTTCATTTTTCACTCCAAAGGTATATTATTGGACGATAAGGTTACTGCAAACCAGTTTTCAAAGCTAAGGCCAAGAAAATCCAACTATAAAAATGACTATCTCGAAAAGTTTTTGTTACGATTCAGAAAGCTATCGATTTCTAGTGGAACAGTTACATTTTGAGAGTCATATTTTTGGATCTTTGAGGCTCAAAACCCATCCTTATGGGCACTACGCACCCTTTGCTCTAATAATGGAAGTTATCACTCGGGAATTAATTCTTTTTGAACAAAAGCCAAAAGAGCTCAACAAGACGACTCTTGGAAATATTCGCTTTTGGCAGGCCACGATCAAAGCGTGCACCGGACTGATTCTTAAGATCTGTGACGTAAACTATTGCAAAAAGGCCCACACGTAGACTGCAAAAAGCTTGAGACTGATTCTGAGTTTTTTGCTAATTTTTTTGTTTTCATTTTGCATGCAGCAATGACCGAGTTTCTTGAAATTTTGTTTTTAAAACACTGAAAACGATAAGAAAGATCCATCAGATTTCTAAAGATCGACATGAATGGACAAAGGGAAAACTTTTTCGTGGTGCTTTGGGATTTAGAAATTGATTAACTGAAATAAGCTGCACCAGCGTTAGTTCTACGACTGATCTGCTGCCAAATTTTTTAGTATTTGTAATCAAACTACCTTTTCTTTATCCTCCAGTTCTTCCGTATTGCAATAAAGATCGCCATAAAGAAGCCATATTTCTGCATTATTTGTTATCTAGAAGAAACAAAACCATTCTTGACACAGTTGATTGCATGTTCAGCTTAACAGCGAATGAAATAAAAATTTGAAGGAAGACAGGATCAGGAAAAGTCAAGCCGGAAGATAAGTGTATGAGCAGTTGAGACGAAACCAAACATCAAAAATGTCATAAAGTTGCTATAATGAAGCTACAGGTCCTTGGAGCAAAAAGAAAACTGCATTTTGATAAGTGGAAGGAGCAATAAATAGACAGAACAGCTTATTCTTAGTACGAGAAAAGAACCCCTGGAAATGTTTATATAGGCTATATATTTGACTTGACACAAGTCTTCGTTTTCTTTCTCTTCGTTCATTTACTATGCTGTCTGAGGTTAAAACTGAGACTTGTAGCAAATCAAGCTATATATCTGAACGATTTCTGAAAAAAAGTCATAAACAATTTCGACATTGGGTAGCTTGTGAACTGACTGGGAATCTCGCAACCGAACTGAATATATTTTAGTAACTATGATTCTGTGTAGCACAAAATTGTTCAGCTGTTAAGGGTTGGTGTTTTCCTGACGCAGAAAAATGGCTATCAAAAAGATCCTTTGTTGATTTCCACATAATTACTGCACACAATGGTTAATCAATCTTCATCTATTGTGAAACAGAGCAATTCAATTTATCGAATAATTTTTCAGTTGACAAGCAGCTGTATAGCAAGGAGAAATTGCAAGCAAAAAAATCATGACGCGCCTACCACTTAGGCCCTGTTTACATGGGGGAAAACACCTCACCTGCCAGACCCGGGGCTGACAAGCGAGGTAAATTTCAGCCACTGTTTATATTAGATTTTTAGCCTCACCTGTCAGCCTCGGGGCTGAGAGGCGAGGTAGAGTAAAGTCTCCCTACCGTGAAATCAGAATGAATTGACCAATAAGAAGCAACGAATAGTTTCAATTTACCTCACCATACCGATGGTGTTTCGTTTATATGGAAAAATTTCACCTCACCCAGGTGAGACTCCACCTCTATTGAGGTGGGATTTCACTATACCGGTGGTGTTGCGTTCGTCATGTAAGCGCGAAATGAAAATACAAAGGATTCTATTGGAAGGTGGAATCTCACCTCTCAGCCCCGGGTCTGGCAAGTGAGGTGTTCTTCACCATATAAACAGGGCCTTAGAAGAGCATTTTGAGATCATATGGGGCACCTGTAGCAGCTTTTACTCTTGACATGTTTCACCAGAGCGAACCATATTCACCTGCCTAGATTTAAAGATTTATTCACCTGCCTAGATTTAACAACCGTTTTTTCCTCGCTTGGTCATTTTATTACATCAGGCACACCAAATACAACTAACAATGTTGCACTGGCATTACTTCTCTACGAACAAAAGCCTACAAAAATACGACCTCTCGTCAATTCAGAAGGTGAAGAAAAGGTGGGGCTGACACCAGGGGACCATTATGGAAATAACGTCAGCTTGACCCTTTAATGCTATCCCTGTCATTGTAATCAGGGGTATTTCCCTTTACGTTTTTAACCTTTAAGTTTATATTGTATTGACTTGTATATACTTGTTTACTTATTTTTTCACATGATAACATTTAAATATTTTTATAAGGCAAAATAAAAGATACATAAACTTTGGCATATAGGGGCCCGTCTTAGGAATGCTCTGCCCTCTGCAAGTATCAGCATTGCAAACCCAGCCAATTTTGCACTGTAGCTAAAGTACTGCGAAGGTGAAGGTGAAGTTATGGCTTTAGCACCAAGAGACTTGATGGCAGAAAAAGAGAAACCTGACCAAGTCCGCGACCAAATATCATGACGCTCAAGTGGTTGGGCTCTGAAGGTGACGGTGAAGGTGAAGTTGCGGTTTCAAGCGCCAAGCGCTGGGATCGCAGAAGTAGCTAAGCGCTAATCGAGTCCACGACCCCTTGTCATAGCGCTCATGTGGTGAGGCCCTATCGCGTCTCAAACCCACTCCGCCTGACTGTTCTGGCTTCAAAGTCAGAGGATTACACCACTGCGAGATAACACCTTAGTAGATTACACCAGTGCGCCATAACAATGAAAATTAATAAGACTGTGAATGTAAACAGATCGCTCTTATCGGCAACGCCCTTCAAAAACTAAGAAATAGTGCAAAATTTCTAATTTTTGCAATAACAAAGTTTATCTGGATAATCTTGGCTAAATTGATTAAGCACTGTTATCGGTGAACGTTCGTGGAGGAGTTTGATGCTCCACGCAGGATAATGTATCTATGCAACCTACAATTTCTTTATGTGTATTTTAAGACAGCGTTCACACGATGCCGGCACATTTTGAAAACGGTGAAAAATGTGACGGATAGGCCTCCCGTTCACACGAAACGGCACGTTTTTAGCCGGCAGATTTTGAAAACGGTAGATTTTGAAAACGGAACTCTAACCGGCACATTTTGGAAACGGCATCGTGTGAGCACTCAAAAATTATCAAAAAGAGCATTTTTCAATGCTTTTGGAACGAGACTAATCGATTCTTAGAGTGTAGGTACATTTCTTTGGCATAAAGTCTTACAACGAGTTTTTACCGTCAGATTCCTACCGTTTTCAAATTGTTCCGGTATCGTGTGAACGCTAGCTCAAATTTTGCTACCGTCACATGTTTCACCATTTTCAAAATGTGCAGGCATCGTGTGAGCGCAGTCTCAATTATGGATAAATATGTCTTTGTACCTGGTGAGCCAGATAACATTCCCCACTTTCGAAAAATCATAGCATGAAGAATACTTCACAGATTTGAATTATTCAAATCCTAGTTAAAAGCTGAAAGATCAAAGTAGTTTTGTGACATTTCTTGCTGTCTTACGAGCACTAAATTTTTGTATATTTATTGTAAGTAGTCTTAAATGTTTTTAATTCTGTATTTATTGTAAGTTTTTAAGTGGAGGGCCCCTTGAAAACCATCCACTAGGGTGAAGGGCAACCCTCCTTAATAGATTACAAATGAAATGAAATGAAATGAAACTAACAATATAGGAAAATACAACATTAAAAATTTCATCGTTGCAAGACGGCTAAAGGACCTAAAACATTAACAACGCATAAGGGACTCCTCACACAGAACAATGAAGAAGATGCAATTTTTCACTGATGAGAGATATATTCTGAACATTTACTGCTATGGGATCGAAAATCTTTTGCATCTGTTTGAAAGTCTACAGGGTGTCTCAAAAAAAATTGTTCGAGGTTTGATAAGATATTTAAAAATAAGGACAACATGAACAGGCTCATGGAAAGATAACCCTCTTCCTAAGATTATGAAATAATTTTAGAGACTAAAATCGTGCAAATTGGCTGAAAATTCACTGAGTTACGAGCTCTCGAAGATAAAAAATATGCGATAGCTGAAACCAGACACCCCCAGATTACTGGTATTGCAAAAAGCTCGAAGACGGAGGTACGAGAAGCTTATCCAATGTCATACCTCTCGTTGATATCAGAGCAACCCAAATATGACTTATAAAGCAAATTATTTTTTGCGATCATTCTCAAAATTTCCTTAACATTGTGTAAGTCCAAAAACAGTGGTTCAAAACATAATCGGCGAGAGACTGAACCTGTTTCCTCAAGCATCGATATGCTTGACAGTTAGGTTATCGAAAACCTGTTTGAATCCCACTTGGTTCGCCCTGAAACGACTGAGAAATAACAGAAACGACGGCCTATGGGGCTTTTACCAAAAATGCCATTTGGAGGACTCTGGTTTCAGCTTTCGCACAAACTTGAACTTCAAATGCTTGTAACTCCATTAATTTTTAGCGGATTTGCAAGATTCTTGCGTCAAAAATTAATCTAAAATCTCAGGTAAAGGGTGACTAGACTAAGGGTGCATTCAGCGTACCGTTATCTTTTAGTATTTAATCAAAAGTCGAACAATTTTTTGATACATCCTGTATGTCTTGTAACACTTGAGATAGATGAAAGGCCCATTGCATATCGTTCTGTGTGAGGAGAGTCATTACGATATCATCAATGTCTTACGAAATTTTCCAGTCATTTTGTTATCATGAAATTTTTACAAAGTTGAATTTACCCATACTTCTGGTGCTGGTATGACAGGGAGAAAAATGACAAAAACACTTCGATCTTTCAACTTTTAAATAGAACGTCAATCACGCAAATCTATGAAGCACTCTCCATGCTACGAATTTTCGAAAGTGAGAACTTCTTCTGGCTCACCAAGTATACCTCGAGGTAAGTATTGAAAAAGAATTTAACTAGGAGCATATACAATAAAATAAATATTTGCAAAAAATATTCTAAAAAGATTTTATGAACAAAGTCAGCTTAGTGTATGTTTTGAGGTACATATGCCGTTAATGACAAAGTTCGTAAAAGCAAAGCCCAACTTAGCTGAACCAAATCTGATTATGAACACGGATAAAAATGCACAATAAGCAGAAATTTGAATTTTGCGTGATTTCGTGTTCAACGTTTTGATATCATGTGAGAAAAAACACACCAAAGAACTAGTCGGTCATCTTATGGTTCAAATATCGTGCTGGGCCTCTGATAAATTACCATGGCTTTTTAATTCATAGCAAAAAGATCAATGAAGTTTATTCATCAAAAGAGGTTTCTGTAATAATTCGTTTACCATTGAAGAGGAATCAAATCAGACACACAGAATTTTGCGCTACTATTAGGGCTGGAAAGGTTGGAAACAGGTTAAAGAAAGCGTGATGACACAATATAGCTTTGAACATCGACAGTTTAGTTTACTGGTGAAAAGGGGTTAGGATACGGATGTTTTGACTGATTATTTATTACCTTGTTTTGATCCTTTTGCCTTGTTTTCTAGGCTTGTTTTCTGCTCTCTTCCGTCTTCAACTGATGTGTGCAACTAAGCACGGGTTAGGCCCAACCGCTCTCAAGCTGTTCAAATATAAGTCACTGGTATTTCTGTGTCTTAGTGCGCCTTCGCAACACTATGAGACATGAATACACGGGAGCTTTTGGTCGAAAAACTTGAGGGCGCTTAGACATGAACCAATGTTCAGTTGCACACACTAGATGCAGACGACACAGAGCAGAAAACGAGACAAGAAAAAAAACACAAGGATCAAAAGAAGGTAAATAAATAATCAATGAAAACATCCGTGTCCTAACACCCTTGACCAGAGCAGAGGCTATAGATCAAAAGCACACGAAATCAATCTTCAAGAATCCTTAGTGATCAAAGCATGAAATCAACTGATTCGCTTTTTGATACAATAATTGCTCATCTCAAAATCATTCACGCAAAATTCGGATACAAACCTGTGAAGATATCCTCCCGAACAATTCTTTCATTTTTGGCATCAAAGCCGAAGCTAAAATAAAAACAACATTTTAAAGTTGGACAATTTGGTAGAAAACGCAGTTTAATTATGAAACGAAGGATGAGGCAAGCGACGACAATCATTGTTTTGAACTTCATATTAATAGACATTCCGTGTTATTTTGACAAATCCAGTATAAGACAAATCCAGTTGTTAAGACGTTTCCAGTTGAGATATAAAAATTTAAAGCTTGTCACTTAATGTTTTGAATTTTTCATGTCAAAGATTATTCTTAACTTTTAAAGAGAATCCTATTGCAAATAAATGTAAATAAAAAGTTACAATGATAATGCGGAAGCATCCTAGTTGAAATCATATTAGTTTTAAGCCGTAAAATGCTGTTCTGTTTCGAAGTTTTACGAGGACGTTTGTTTCAAGTGCTTGTTTGTCAACACTCTTTTGAGCATTCTTCTCATGCATGGTATTCTTATGTATGGTTACGTATGGTTCTTACGTAACCATACATATGAATACCTGCACGTTACTTCACATAGAACACTCGCATTCGAACACTAATGTAGTGCAGTGCAGCTGTCAGTGAGACATAATGCAGCCGTGGAGAGGTGCAATGCAATAAATAACACACAACGCAATTATACAATCAACAATTTTAAGATTGTAAACTCATCATTGTTCAGCTACCTGCTTTCCTGTGACTGGACTCAAACAAATCTGCATAATTTTTCTTGGGTATAATTTTCTGAGAGACTTCCCGTGTACAATAATATGGCAAAAACATAGCCTTTGCGGCAAGAAATTTGACAGCATTACCGATAACGTAAATGGATTCAGCACATCCTGATTAAACTGTGGAGGATCTCAGATACAAGTGCAACTCACCTGGTACACCACTAGCATCAGTAATATCTGACTTAACAGCTCCTACAAGAATCCGCAGTACCTACAAAAAAATAAAAAGGAAATACCAAAGACCGTTCGGAATTCCTCAGCCAATTTGAGAATTATACATCGCTTCAGGGAAATATCTTGATTTCCTACAAAATATATCATGAGTTGAGTTGCTTTGCAAGAAATAAAATATGCAGTCTCGATATCAATACAATGGAAGCTCCATATAAAGTGCACCTGAGGAGCCCATGTTATTGTCCGTTGTAGATAGGTATCCGCTATATGGAGGTGTCATCTTTTTCGTATTGTACTTTGGGACGAAGATATTTGTCCGTTATTTGGAGGTGTCTGTTGTTCGGAGGTGTCTGCTGTACAGAGGTGTCTATCTGTGGAGGCTTCAAATCTAAAGACATCAAAGTTAATCGTAATTTTCGTACCGTTTAGAAAACAAAATCTATCTCAAATAGTCTCTAAAATCTTTTTGTTCGCTGTTCATGTTTACAACTGCAAAAGATACATGAAACCAAATAAGTTACTCACCTCGATGTCCATTTCTTTTCTTTTCAGCTCCAGCAAATTATGAAAAGCTCTGATAGTGTCTTTGAATTCACCAATATCAACAGTTACCTAGATGAGAATACTTCAAAACGTCATTTCAACATTTACATATAGAACATGTTTACGCCAAATTCTTCAATCAAAAACATCAATTTCAGGGCATAGTGTCAACTCAAAATTGATCAAAAAATGATAAAGCAAATCTCTGATATCATATTTCGATTGCATATCCTTTCAATCCAAATAAAGGAAATAAAAAGAGAAAATAAAAACCGAAGCTTCTTACCAGCAGAAAATTCTCCCAGATTTGCCAACTTGAGTGACAAAGGAAATAAAAGGAGAAAATAAAAACCGAAGCTTCTTACCAGCAGAAAATTCTCCCAGATTTGCCAACTTGAGTGACAAAGGAAATAAAAGGAGAAAATAAAAACCGAAGCTTCTTACCAGCAGAAAATTCTCCCAGATTTGCCAACTTGAGTGACAAAGGAAATAAAAGGAGAAAATAAAAACCGAAGCTTCTTACCAGCAGAAAATTCTCCCAGATTTGCCAACTTGAGTGACAAAGGAAATAAAAGGAGAAAATAAAAACCGAAGCTTCTTACCAGCAGAAAATTCTCCCAGATTTGCCAACTTGAGTGACAAAGGAAATAAAAGGAGAAAATAAAAACCGAAGCTTCTTACCAGCAGAAAATTCTCCCAGATTTGCCAACTTGAGTGACTCGCTTTTAATGCTTCTTTTAGAGCTTTGTATGCCTTATGTCTGTAAAATAAAAATGTCAAACGAAAATGGTTATTGCAACGTGATCCTAAATTCAACGACATTTCTTTGTTTACATCTGTAGCAATTTTGACAATTTTCCAATGTGGGACTTCGCTTCATACAGTTAGAATGAACGAGTTAATGTTTGACTTTCAAATACTGAGCTGCAACTTTCACTGTGGCTTATCAAAACCATTTTCAAATTGTTGGCTGAGATACCTTGAGGTCTTAAATAACAAAATAACTACACCTTTTTCATAGAATACCAAATATGCTTTCAGTGCAAGAAATAACACTTTGAAAAGCTTTCTCTCTTTTTGTTGAGATATTTTGCAAAGCTTCTTCACTGGCCTATCACGATGAAATTCAACAAAATATATGACGATATTCCAAGAAGATTTTCGTTGCAGGACAGTCCTGGCGAAGAGTTACCGAGTGCTGCCCGAGTTGTACCAATCCTTCTCAGTCGAAAAGGCCTAATTTGTTTAATACTGAAAATGGAGGCCATTCTATAGTTCTTAAATTCGGGCAGCGATTATCAAGGTCAAACAAAAGCAATAGAAACATTATAATATAGAAATGTTACTATTTGCACCATAGAAGAGGGCAATCGCTAGTGGATTAATTTCCACTTCATTTTGAAGCTTATTATTTGTCGTGCAGCACAATGAAGAAAATGTACTCTCTGTTACATCTTGCAAGAAAATTTGACGCTCACAGTTCAGTGAGTTTTAATCTTATTTTCCTAAGGAAAAAAAAGTTTACAGCAGAGCTCAATTTAGCCCCATTTTCTATTAAGGCCCAATTACATCAAATGCCTGAGTGTGTCAAAGATTCTCCATTCATTTACCTTAACAAATTTGAATATTAATTTTAACATGGTTTGGGATAAAACTGTGTCAAATTTTTGCATTTGACTCGTAAAACTGTATGTTAATTCCGTGAAATAGGGGATAAGTGAAGAAAAAAGATATATACTATTTGTTTCCTTGTTATTTGACTTTGTGAATAGGTCCCCTCTCTAATAATCTCACTCTCTTTCAAACCCCCTCTGGAGTCTCCAAAATTGAATAAGCCGCCCTCTGGGGCTTAATGGAGTTTTAACGATACTTAATTCAAAAATCTAAGTACCAAAACCTGTACAATGAAGTGCATTCATCTTAAAACATATAAATACACACGTTTTGAGACAACCTGCAGAAAACAGGATGTCTGAAAGTAGCAACAACTTACTTTTGTTTTGTTCTGATGAAAACATTTGATAGGTTATTCCAAGCTTCGTGGCTCTGTTAAAACAAGAGATAAAGAATCAAATAAATCAACAATGTTGCAGTGTAAAATCTTGAAATATGATAACTAAATCATTCGAATAGACCTATTTCACAATCAAATTCAATTCGAGCAAGTGATGCGATTCCTTGTACAGCAAAAAATCTAAACCATATCTTTTATGTTGCAAATTCACATACAAAACTACTTCGTGCGTTGCTGAGAGTAATGCACTCTTTTGAGATTTCGATCCACGTTAAATCGAGGCAAGTGATGTTCCCGGAAGAATTTCAAAAGAAGTGACGTCATTGTGAAAATGGTCTATTGATTATATTCATTGCATTCATAATTAACAAATTTGCTTGATTCTATATTTCGCAGCTAGCTTTTCATTTTCTCAGCCAATTTCTTTTCTGCAACAAAAGAAACAAGCAAACTCAAATGAAGACTTATTCCACAAAGTTGGCTGTTTTAACTTTGGCTGCAGTCAAACCATGGGTCGCAGGAAACGAAGTGATAGTTAAAAATGTAAACGCAAACATACCTGTGTCTTTATCGTGGCTTCGTCTGCCTTTCTCGGCCTTCCTTTGCTTCGCTGCCACAGCTCAATTCACTGATTCAAGTTTGTATTGGCCTAATGGCCTAATTCAGTATCTCTGCGAAAGCGAGGCTCCCCTCGTTTGCGGTTTTTGCAGAGAAACAGAATAAGGCCAGTACAAACTTGAATCAGTGAATTGAGCTGTGGCAGAGAAGCAACGGAAGGCCAAGAAAGGCAGACAAGGCCACGATAAAAACACAGACACAGGTATGTTTGCGTTTACATTTTTAACTATCATTTCGTTTCCTGCGACCCATGGTCACACTAGAATCTCATCCCGTTACAATCAGCATTGTTTCATCTTCGTGAAATTCATCCTTGAAAGTACGGCAGAAAGTACGGCACTATACGATACAAAGACACCCGGTCACACTGTGCCCGTCCCGCCTTTGCAATGCTGCCTGTGTTGTGGCTAATCTTTTTGGTGCGAAAGTAATCGTCACGTGATTACCTTGGTAAATCATGATTGGTTCATTTTGCTTTAACAACGCTATGATCTACGTCGGCGCCTTGTTTATCCCGTTTTTGGATACTACAGTTTTTTAAAGACTGTTGCCAAAGGAACGAAACGTTGTAACAGCGTTGCATGTGAATAGGAACAGGAACAGTAAGTTCGTTGTTTCGAAAGGAAACAACGGCAGGATAAAGCATATAGTGTGACCGAAGCAATTAATTTCAGAGTTAATTTTTCTGTGGCATTACATTCGTACGAACCTGTTGAAGAAAAGTAATGGAGAATCGATATTCCCCAACGGCCCTATAAAATGTGTAGCAAAAAGACCCAAGAGGGATAAATGTGCCAAAGTGTTCATTGTAACTTTGGTAACTCACGTCAGGGTCAAGTGTGACATATCTTTGGAAGGCAGTTTGTGCTAGATCAAGTTGTCCTGTTGCCATGGCTGCACAACCAAGTGAAAACCAAACAGGAGGCTGCACAAAGAGAAAAAAATTTTAAACAGAACTTAATATTTTTGATGTTATAGATAGTATCCAAAGAGCAGAATAGACAAAATCGGCTGAGAATTCTCTACGCCCACGTCAAGTAAAGTGATTAATTTCTTTATAAAACATCTTTTGACTTCTTTATAAACCAAGTCAACAAATTTTAACAAATGCCGTGAAATGAGAATTTGTACCATGAATGCAAAAAGTACTGTAATACAAAAACATCCATAAAGTATGGTCATCCGACTTGACGTAGATAAACAGACTTTAGCCGAATTTGTCTGTTGCTGCCCTATTGTAATCATATTGCAATATATTAGACAATGCAACATTCAAGAAACATAACATATGAAATAACACGAAAACTTATCTCTGTTCCCCTCTTTCCTTTCGGAGAAAGGACAACATCTCAAGATTCTACAAACTTGCAAAAGATTAAGCTTCAAAAGGGTTTGATTGGTGGACATTCTTAGAACGGTAGACGTGGTATGTACTCTCAGTTAGTATTTGATTGACTCTGAAATCCTTAAAACATCAGATCAGACAGGTTTGGAAAGCCTTCTCACTCAACCTTCTGCTTCAAAAAGCAGAAGATTTTGCAGACTTCAGAGAGATCTGAGGTTCTCGTATTCATTGGCAAATTTACATTTTTCATGGTTAATCCGACAAATGCTGTTTCAAGTCCTTTTTGTCTGATTAGGGATATATTTCCGTCCCTGCGAGGTCTATTATTTTCAAATTTAGTACGTTTAGAACTACCCATCACACTCACTTTTAATGCTTGCGAATCTTTGGTGGTGTGGATTTTCTGGTTGACAAAATTCCAGATCTTTAACATATTTGCAAAGGCCGGATTTTATCTATTTCATCTTATATGATTAAGTCGTGAATGGTTCCGACCAAAATATTTTGGCAAAAATTAGCTAATCAAGAAAAGCAATCAAGAAAATAAGAAATTAGAATCGTTGATCAAATCTTACCTGTAATGGGCTTATTTCAAGTGATTTTTGAAAATATGGAATACAATCTGCAAGCTGAAATTAATCAAACTAATATTCAGATGTACACCGAAATGAACTTGATTAGCGAGCACACTAAAATTGAAAAACGATTGGGTTACATGCAAAATCAGCTCTCTATTAAGCCCTCCTCTCTATTAAGTCCCCCTCTCTCATAAGCCTCTCCCATCTGAGCAAACATTTCAAATAAGCCCCCTAGAAATGACCAAAGATTCTCCACTAAATTTGTTAAGTAAGCTAGCATCTTTATTTTGATGTGGTTTGGGATAAAACTGTGCCGAATTTATGAATTTGATTCGTAAAATTGTATGTCGGATCTGCAAACTATTGAGCAAAAGAATTGAAAAGCCATCATTCGTATCATCCATGTCATAGGATCTTGTGAAAAATCCCCCTTTCTAATAAGCCTCCTCTCTATTAAGCCCCCTTCTGGTGTGTCCGAAATCAAATAAGCCCTCCGGGGTCTTAATAGAGCTTTTACGGTACCCCTCGTTTTGGTTCTAATCCCCGAGGTATTCGACTTTTTCACTTGCTTTCCATGTTACCTTGTTTGGCCAGTTTAACTGGTTTCCAAAATCAGATCTATAAAACCTACACCTGTATTGTTGATTCTTTAGCTGAGGATGGCACGGGTTTAGTCCCGAAACGTTCTGTAATTTTTCGGATTTGCGTGACATTTCTAAATTGTTTATCATACTAACATTGTCTTGTCTACCTTTCTAACTGGATTGTCAGTAAATTGCTAGTGGATTTGTCAATTTACGAATAATATCAGTACGATGTTGCTATTTATCATGTCATCCTGAAGAGAGCGATGAAAATGAAATGTTGGTTGTTACATTGGTTATAAAATTTATCATCTGGCTCCGTTCCCAAGGTATACTCCAATTACTTGGAAATTAAACTCAGTTAGGTACAGGAAATCGAAGCAAAGTTGTGGTGAGAGCAGTGACCAAGATGGCAGTGGGCAAGATGCAACAGAGACAAAAAACCTAAAAGGCGTCTATCAAAGAATCTTATTCAAATCCTCCACCATCCAACTGAGCCATATATGTATGAAGTGCCTTTAAGGCACACAGAACAATCCTTGACAGTTTTCTGCACAACTCTTTGTTTTGGCGAAGCGACCACGCCAATTACGAAAACTGGCAAAAGACAGAGGGAAAATGTTGAATTTTACCACGTGACTATGACGTGTCTTTCCACTCAGTCGAATTTTCTGAGCGGATGGAGAACAATAAAAGGTTGCGCAGCTGCAACTTTCTATGCAATCTTGAGCAACATGTTCTCTCGCAAACAATAGATTTCCAGTCTAATCGGAAAATTGACTGAGTGGAAATCAACTTTAATATAACAATGAGGCAGACTTACTTTTCCAGTCCTAAGTAATCGGAATCCAATTGATCTTTGAGATCTTGCATTGCGATGATTTGAAAACTCCCATGCTTTTTCATAAAATTCAATGTTCTGTAAAAGAGAGGTATGTGTTTCTGGTCATTTTTTGTCCATTCTTGCCACGATCAAAGAGAATTAATCATTTTAAAACTAATGACACGGTTTTGTTGACTAATGCAGATAAAGAGGCTTCATATGTTACAAAGAGAGTGCTTTCACAGCCTCTGAATAACGCTCAGAAGAGCGTTGACGAGGAAACATTTGAAACAAACGTCCTTGTAAAACTTCAAAACAGAACAGGCATTATACTAACACAATATTATAGTAACTTTTCATCTGCATTTATTTGCAATAGGATCCTCTTGAAAAGATAAGAACAGGCTCAACTACAATGTTTTACCCACTATAAATATGCATTATTATCATCACCATAATCATTGTCATCGGGTTGGAAGGCCGTGGGGTTGCTAGCAGAATCCATTGGAGGTTTGATCTGCATTTGATTTGATCCTCTAGGGTGGCTATCTGCTACATGCCGACCTGTTAATTGCTGTTTCGTGTTTACGCTAGAAACTGTGTCAATTCAAGTCAAATTTTCCATGCCCACAAAGTGGAAAAAGGCAATTTCAGTTTATTCTCAGTGTAGTTGTTATCATGTGGCATCAATTCTTACTTGTCCCTTTGTAAAGTTAATGCTGGCGAAGATCCTTAATCGAAATAAGCACTAGTATGCATGCTTTAATAATCATTATCATTTTCACTATTATAATCTATTTAATTATCATAATTTTCACTATTATAGATCAAACTCAAACCAAAACCAGAATCAAACAGAAAAATAAATAAAAGCACAACTGCTGTATTTCAAACG
The DNA here is from genome assembly GCA_964019985.1 of Aurelia sp. 4 Dawson et al 2005. Lineage (NCBI taxonomy): Eukaryota > Metazoa > Cnidaria > Scyphozoa > Semaeostomeae > Ulmaridae > Aurelia > Aurelia sp. 4 Dawson et al 2005. The sequence goes on along the minus strand of OZ026494.1, from coordinate 1,915,016 downwards.
CTTCGATGTCAAAGCTTCATCAGTGTATTCATACAATAGACCTAAAATTTACATAGATCTGTACAGCTGAAACCAAGACAAATAAAAGCAAACATTATTATATCAAAAAGAAATTTTACAGATGAACAAACCGGTTTTGAAACAAGGAATGAATTTTTCATGAAAATTCCCATAAGTGGCCTTCCCCCAAGTTTCCCCCTTTTGGATTTGGACTGCAAAAAGTTTTGACTGGAAAACATTGGACAGCAAAAGATTTAGATCAATATGATTATCATTACTATCACAAGGCTCGTGCAAAGATGAGGTTTTCAACCAACGGAAACAGAATAGAGAATTTATGAACTAACTTCAGTCACATCTCCTAGTAAACACCAAAGTTTTGCAGTTTCATTTTTCTGTAATTGCTCTCTGATTACATTCTCTGCCTGAAAAGATAAAACAACATAGTTCATTTGCAAATGTAAGTAAAAACAGAATATAAACAGAAATGAGAACTTGGTTTCTGTTTTACGCGTAATTTAGCAGCTTTATCTTCATGTATTAAGCCACGCTTGCTGCTTTCCTTTGCATCAAACTCATAGTATATTCCTGTTACATTTTGGTAAGTAAATTAGTGAAGCCAATGGAAATTCTTCGTTAGAAAATGAATAAGACTTACAAAGGTACAAACAAATGAGCAATACCTTTTCGTGTCTCCCAAGCTGGTGATAACAAGTAATGACATCATCCCATGATTCAATTCTTTCGAAGACTTCCAGTGCTGCTTTCGTGCACCCTAGGCTGACTAAGATTCGTGCAAAACTTGCCTGAATTTGAAAAATGATGTCAGATTAACAATGATAAAACAAAGACGCCATGATCGTTGATAGATTATTGATGCTATGAATGATCTCTTTGGAATTTAACAAGGTGTTCTAAAACATGTGAGGGTGTGCTGTTTGAATTGTTGCTGCGGAGCAGCCATGAATCTGATTCTCTGTTTTTGAAACTTGTCTATAGAAGAGGTTTCAAATTAGAGTTTCAGACCAAGTACCAGTAAATCTGATAGAAGTTGCTAATTTTATGAAGCAAGAAAGTCGAAATTACTGGTTACATCTTTATTTGCATCCATCTAAAAGGTACTTAACCACTTAACTAATGACCACACACGCTGAGGTTCATTGGTTGCAGATAACTTATTTCCACCGATCCTTATTTCATCCGAAGGGAGCTTTCCCTCTTGAGTGTGAGTATAAGATTTTGCAAAACCATAATTTTTTGGATCACTGACATTCTCCATAAATGCCAAAATCGAAGTAAATGAGTGAAAAGGGATCCTGGCCTGGCATTAAAATTTTTGCACGTTAATCAGGTGATCATAGATTAGATCTTGCGCTAACCAAGAAGAAAACCATATCTAAAGTCGCTCTAGAAATTAAGCTTGTTCCATTACATGTCTTGAGAACTAAATATCATTCGAGAGAAGCTACTATGAATTAACCATGTAGATCCTGGTGATGTAGATACATGTAGATAAAAAGATGATAATAAAAAATAATAATGATGATAAACAATTTATTAACAGGATAAAAACTTAAACAAATAAGAAGCTGCTAATATCAATGTAAAATTAAAGCAAAACAAAACTAGCATAAAACTAACAACAGTACACAAATTTTCTTACCTCATATATCCACCGTGGGGGTACATCAACAGAGTGTAATAAGTACGTCCTGTTTTCAGCCTGCAAAGAAATAAGCGCACCTATTCTTTCACAGAGATCTTTATGAAAGTTACAGCTATCTTATCTAGCAAGTCCTTGAAAATCAGTGAACTTGCTAAAACTTCATGGCCAGTTTATCATATTTTTGCAACGTAGAAAAAAAAACAGAAAATATTGAGTTGAAAGAGTGACCATTGTTTGCACGTAGAGTTAGTTTGCTGTTTGCCTCTTAAATACAGTTTTAAAGGGCAACAAGGCTTTTCTTTGATCCATTTCCGTTTCCTCATTCAATGAACACTATCGAATACTATAAGCAACATTGCAACCTTTCTTTTGAGCAGGCATTTGCGAGTATTCATGAATGATCAAACAAAAAGCAGATATGAACAAAGCAATACTTACGATGGGGTCGACCTTTCTGTATTCTTCAACGAGTCTCTACAAAAGTGAGTTCACTTAGTTAAATATATATTATAAATATCTGAATTTCATCCACACCATAATCACAGCTGAGGGAACGCTTACTGCGTAGCCGCTTCCAAGCAGTCATCTCTAGCAAGATAGATTAATGAAATATGATTTCAGGTGAAATTGTCCTAAGGATATTCATTATAACAGCAGCGAACGTATCTGACAATTATTTTTCTACTCAATTCTCCCATTAGAAAGGGGGGCCTTGTCCTAGATTAGTTTACCTATTGAGAGAGCTCCTTTTTTAAAGGTCAAATCAGGCTTACTGTTAAGATACTATTGTGAATGGTGTATTGTAATTCTTTCCACCAACTTTCGCCTTCTCTTTGCGAAATTACGCATTCGAATAAGTGATTTGAGCGAAAAGACGTCTTGTCCCACAAACGAAAATGAGGTTTTCCTATTGTTTTCGAGGCTCTTAGCCTCTTAATCATTGTTAGCCATGGCGACAAAGCAGCCAGATTGGGCCTAAATTGTCAGAGCATTCAAGGAACTGATGGCCGTTGGGAAGCTCAAAATGTGAAGTAAAAGAAAGAATTCGCGTCAGTAGTTGGTAAGTTTGTTTTGTAGCGTCAATCATACCAACCCTCTACTTGTCGTTTAAACAATTCCTTGCATACACGCTATTTGGCTCCTCTGTGTATTTGTTTTTTTAACTAATTTCCCGTAACATTGCATTAACTTTCTGTAATATCTTTTTTACCTTTGTGGTTTCGTTATTTGTTTGTATAGTCTGGATGATAAATTGCATATGTAGTGAATTCAAATTGTATGAAACTTAAACTGAAACTTTTCCGTGGAATCTTCTGACACCTGTTTTGAGACACTCTTTAGCTTCTTTTAATCTACATCAGTTGTTCTTACTTTTCTTTTCATGAAGGTATCTTTAAATTCGAAAATGTTGAATAACATCCACAACCAGAGAGAACTCGGTGACCTGTGCCATTTTAGGCTATGGATAGTAGAATGTATTGCAACTATTGTGTTTCACTTTTGATGATAAATATATTTAAAACAAGATCGCTTGGATCGAAACAACAAGAATAATAGCGCTAAAATGATAGAGCAATAATAGCACTAAAATAACAGAGCAATGCACAGCCTTAGAAGAAGTAAAAGCAAGGCTACACTGTGAAATAATAAGACAGGAAAGCACCTCCATTTGCATCATAGATCTCTCCACAGTCCTCGAATTCTTGAATTCCAACATCGATCGAATATAAAGTGCTTTTCTTTGTACTGCCCATGTTTGCGGATCACATAGAACTGCCTAGTTAAAATAAATCAATTGTCTAAAGAGAAGAAGTACATACAAATGAAATATTGATCCTAAACGAAGAATGCATAAAAACCTATAGAATGGAAATTTCTCCAATCATCCTCCCCCCCCCCCACTCCACCATTACTTACTGCTAAGCATTGCTGAGCTTATCCTGCTCAAAATCCATTCAGTTACCCTTTCTCGTGCTTGCTTTCTGCTTTCTTCGATGATACTATTCTAATATCTACAACTTGCACAAAGCTTCCTGCCATTCATATTCGATGTCAAGGATCTAAAGCCATTGAAAACAAAATGCACTTAAAATCATATGCGTGGCTCACCTGAACATACGGATGGAGTTCTTCAGCTAGTAAATTATCTTTTGGCAATGTCTTTTGTAAAAAGTTGCTGCGAAGGATACATATTCAAAATAATGTGAAATATGCTATGGATGGGGGCTTGCATTTTCTTTGGGGGTTTCACAACTGTTTCAAAAAATAGGTTCGCACGCCTTCATAAAAGAAACATCAACCTTTGTTCATCTTCTCGGAAAGATAAGGGGACTAAGACATGAGCCTTGTGGCACACAAACTTTTAGTTCTTTATTTCTGAAGCCAGAATATTGATCATACAGAACTCTTCCACATGAAACAACGAGAGTCCCCTTTCCTGAGAACACCATAAATTTGAACAATGACTGCTTTTCAGGGCGCCCGTTTCATAATAACTTACGATAGCCACATAAAACCTGAATACAAATGTCATTTACAGTTTACCAACAAACGTAAAATCCAAAATGTAAACAAATTAAGAGACGAAAAATATCGTATTTCAAAGTATCCAAGGAGGTTGTTTGTTTTGTCTTCACATAAAGGCTTATCAACATTCCAACATCCCTCTAACAAACTGTAACATAAACAAAACGTAATAAGTCTATTCTTCGAGAAAACGTGGCAAAGCTGATAATTATTTCGTTATAGAGGAAGGATAACATACCATTGAGAAAGAATGTAAGATTGTTCCAGAGGTTTTAGTAGTGGCAGGCTTTCGTTGTTTGAATATTTCACTTTCGGGAGAAGTGTATCATCTTCAAGCAGAACATCCTTTGAAATAAAAAGATTCATTACAAGATGAATATGAAGACATGAGATAAGCAAGCCACTGGTTTATGCATTTGAGCTTTTTGGCAAGGAGACTAAAATCGACAACTTTACAAAAGAAATTTTGTTCTGGCAGTAGGCTAGAATTGATAACTTAACAAATTAAGAAAACATATATACACCAAAGGCTGCAAAACATTGAATTCTATAGTGTTCTGGTCACAATATTGTCGAATTCATCAAGAATGCTCTGCTTGTGTGAGTTCCTTGTGTTTGTTTCCATTATCTCTGGTAATCAAAGGTACTCAGGGCTACTACTGTGGAGCGTGACGCTACAATGTTTCAACAGCTTCCACTTTTGCTGGATGGCACAGTAAGTCATTGGACAGCTGTTGAAGGTGATGAAAGGACAAGATATTCTTATACCTTTGGCAGATTCTTTCGTAATTCGGAATTCGATATATTTCTTTCATCTACATGGAGAGCAAGAAAAATTAGAAATGAACAAGGGTACACTTGAGCATTGCGAATTCCAAGAGACTGGCTGCTTAAAGAAGATATGTCACAACATCAATGGTTGTGCAACAAAATGCGTTGGTGCAAAATGCAGAGAGCTGGTGCAACTGAGAATTTATGCGAACAAGCACTAAGATTATTTACAGCCTTCATCTTCTTTCCCTCCTCCCTCTCCGATTCCACTTTGAAAACGTTTTATGTTACATGGCCATGTATTAAAATTAGCATGCCTTAAATATGAGTTATACGTGACAAAAAGCTTACAGGAGAACAAAATTCAATCAAATTAAGTTATTTGTAGCCATTTCTTTACGTGATATTCAGATTTCTGAGATGTACGATGTTACCTAAACTTACCTCGATTTTCTGATATTTTTACTTCAAGTCGAAGCTGTGCTAATTCTTTCTCCTGAAATTTGGTCCTTTTCCCAGGGGATCCTAAAATATAAAATTTATAAGAAAAATGAATTTTATGGGCTTTTACGGTCAACAATGGTCAGCAATGGAGGGATTCTCGAGGGAATATTTCGAAAATCCTCGATCAGAGGAAGAATAGTCATCAATGAGATTATTCTTTCATAAATCTAAAAACGAAATCAAGAGAATACTCAAATAAGGCTACAAAGATGGCAACACTTTATAACATACACTTTGGAGGACTGGGCAACTATTTCTAAAAACAGTCTGAGATTAATCATCAATTTTGCGAAGAAAGCTACATTCGCTATTTTCGTCAAACATTTGCTGTCATCGTCAGACATGATATAAAATGACAGGACCGTCGAGAAGGGGGGGGGGTAGCCAGGGTAGTTACCAAGGGGCCCGGGTTCCTTAGGGGCCCGGAAAAATATATTTTATGATTTTCTGTGTTTTCAGTTTTCCTCGAGGAACACATCAAGGCCCGCGGGCCCACTACTGTCAGTCTCAACTTAACCGTGCGAGATAAAAGCACTTTACATATACAAATTATGCTTTTAACAGTGTATAGGAGGGTGTTTCCATCTAAAAGCAGCATTTTAAAAGTGCATAGGAGGGTGTGATCCAAGAGAAAAGGGTGTGGTCCAAAAAAATTTCTGATGCATCAAGCCGGAGGGTCCTTTGTATCCTTGACTCCTGGGGCTCGGGTCGCCTCTCGACGGCCCTGTAAATTGACATGGCCTAAAATAGTGTTCCCGACAAAGAAAAATTTAAGTTCTGCTGCAAGGGAGTTGAAAGATATTACCACAACCTACATGGCAATACCAAATTTAGTTTCACTCACCTGTTAATGCAATCTCTATGCCAAGAATTTCTCTTGCAATTTCAAGGTGCTCCTTCATAAAAACATAGGCAATAAAAACAAGTGAACATAAGACATCTAAACTATACGGTAAACAATTTTGATATTTATATTTTGCATTCTGATCAACTGCATCGTGTCATATCAATTTCACATATCAATCTATCAACAGTACAATAGGAAACTGTTTTTAAGCAGCATTGTTATGTTTCTTAAGGGAATACTGTTGCACGCTCTCCATGGAAGCGTCCTTAGTAGTCAAATATAAAAAGCTCTTCAAGGCGTGGAAAATCACAGGTCGATAGCAAGTACTTAGATGAAAGATAGGATTCTTTCCACCATCCCCTCCCTGTTTTCAGAGAGATTCAGGTTATATGTATCGAATGATCATACGAGTGATACGAGCAATGTATTTTCAATGTCACTTAATTTGGCACACTTACGTACAATCCTGCTAGGCTGACCTCATTACTATCTGTGTATTGTAGTTTAGTTAATAAATAATGCCATTTTCGCTTCAATGAAATGAATTGAAAACTATTTTGTTTTAAATTTTGTCTATATACTTTGTCTATATTTTTTCGCATCGTTGCAGCAAAAGATACAGTAGAACCTCGCAAACAAGAACATACTTTTCTAAAAGAAAGACTGGCTAGGTTCTTGTAAAAGGGGGGTACTTATGACATTTACAGGGTTTGGTTCTTATCACATGGACAGTTATGACTATGATGAATATATAGCTACAGTATACAGTATGTGTTAAAAATACTTAAGGGTATAATGACTGCATTTCAATATCAGAAGGTGTGGTACTTTTGTTATTGACAAAGCTATTTAAATCATACAGCTAGATAAAAGAATTTGCATATTCCTGAAACTGTTGGAGGTGCTCAGTTGTCAATAAATTGTTTACACTGATTTGATGAAATTTCTTAATCAATTGTACCATCTCATAAGAACATTAAAGTAAATCAGTCTGTATTTGGTTCTTATATTTGGGTGTCTTTTCCCACAAAATCAGTCTGCAGGTTCTTATTTTGCTATGTTCTTGTTTGCGGGGTTTTACTGTATTCAATTCTAAAGACGCCGAGAAAATAAGAAATAAACAAGCAAGATGCAATGCGATTTCGAAGTAATACACAAAGAAATCTTACGAATCTGTCTCCGTTTCAGCGATACAACAAGGCAAAACGATGGGCGATAGAGTGTTCTTTCTGATTAAGATTATCCCATTTAGAGAAAATCACAAAGTTGAGAAATGAGGTTATCTGACGATTTGCTATGACAAGTGTCAGAAGAAAGTATTTAACAAATAGTTACAATACTATACGAAATTTTTCACGTTTTGTACCACACAGCGACTTTTCACACTGAAAATAAATTGTAAAAGACTTGGAACCCAGGGGGGTACTTGACTAGGGAAGTGACGGGGATTTGTGGCAAATCTCTCCAAACCCTGAACTCTGTCGCATAAAAAATGCCCAAAAAAGTATACCCTGTCGCATAAATACTTAGCCAAAATTCATCGTTTCAAGAGATTTCTGAAAAATGCCCTTCCACGTGATACCCTGTCGCATAATTTTCTGATCGATTGTAATACCTTCTGGCATGATTCTTATCAGAGAAGGACACCCTGTCGCATAATTTTTACCATAAAAGGACACCTTGTTGAGCGGCATATCCCGTCAAGTCAAGTATTAGAGTACCCCCCCCCCCTCCGGGACTCGGAGTAAAACTGAGTTAGCTAACCTTTGCCTTTTGGTATTCATAATACTGTAAATACAGATGCGAGCACTCAATGTGTAACTGCACGTTTGTTTCTCTAAAAAATAAGAATTTATGGACATGAGAAGACTATTGCATTAAACATCTTTTGGGTCTCTTTTGCCGATACTCCGTCCGAAGTTATTTCCTAAATAATTGATTTCCAAAACTCAGTATCCGAATTCCTAACTTGCATGAGAGAGCAGAAAATGCGTAAAATGACATCATCGAACAATCTGAGATAAGGAAGTGTTTAGATACACAAGGTTTTCTGAAAATGATAAATTAAGAATTTAAGGCCCAAGGAAGAAAATATCAAGTGCTGCCTAATTTCGAGATCTGTTGCAGGGAGCTATGGGGGCTCAAAGGTACAAGTTTTCGCGCAAGCATGTGCAGTTTCTTTTTTGTCAAATTGCATGTAAAATCTAGTTTTGGTAGCATTCGACTAAAAGCAACTGATCAATTCGGACGATCCTTAACGAAAATGTGCTGTACACAAGTATTGGCTTGTCGAAAGAGGAGCTGCCGTTGAATTTTTTGTGATACTGTCTCAAATGTCTCATTCCTTACAGTTTAGCTTAGTTATTTGTTTGTGTAGTTAGCATTATGTAAGAATGCAGTGGAATCTAGAATATATCAAACTGAATGAATATTTCAAAGCAAATCGCGTTGAAATAAATCGACGGCAGAAGAAACGAAAATGCAAAATCAATGCTTTCCTTCGAATCATTACATAAAGTATAGCTGACACCTAACAACCGATTTATGATCTGTCAACGAAGAGACTAAGTGGGTGGCGAGATCATTGACATAGGCCACTTATTCAGGTACTGTCTGACACTTTGATAGCATTTCCATTGCAGAAGCAAACCACATGCAGGACTTAGCGTCAATTATATTCAGTTCTATAAATACTTCAGATATCAATGATAAACGAATTTGAAAGTTATCAATGAATAACTATTTATTTGATTATCTATACGTACAAACGAACTGCTCATTAAGACGAGACTAAATAAATCACCTGTCCATATCTGCTGCAGTTTTTTTGTCTGTAAAAGAAAATCGTTGAAATTTGATCTTCTAGTAGTGAGCAAGTGAGTTTGCAGACGAAAGAAAAGCATTTTCATCAACTGCTTTTAAGTAAACTGTCGAGCATGTGATTGGATAGTTGTGATACTGAAATTTCTAACAAAAGATAAGACCTTCCAATAAAACAGCTTTCACCAATTATAAAAAAGAATCTGGAGAGAGCAATATTTTCATGCATTTTGTAGAAGTTTCAAATGTGCACATGTGATAGAAGCTCTAACATAACTCAATCGAACCTCATGTATAAAAATATACTAAAATATCGCTTGATCCAGATTCTTGCATAGAATAGCTAAAATCTCTACTACTAAGCCTTTATGTTCTTGGACCAAGCATTCTTCCTTGAATAAAGGAGTCAGATCACAACCATCTTCATCAATTTTGAATTACATCTAAATTACTGAAGCTTGCCTAATACTATTATCTGTGTATTTACCCAATAAATGTCATAACACTGTGCTTTTGCAATTCATTCCATATGGATTTCATATGTAGCAAGCAATTCAGTTCCAAACTACTCAAAGGCAGTTCACACAAAAACACATTTGTGACAGCTTCCAAATAAAACATACCATACCAGCACTTACAATTTTCAAGGAGTGAAAGAAATTTATCATAAACAAATGGAGATTTTTCCTCCAGAAATCCCTGATAGGCTGTCAAGCATCTCAAGCTCCAAATTGTTGATGGTACCTGCAAAGATAAGAAAACAGTTGGAAAATGATTCCACAAGAGTTTCTTAAAATGTAACGGTCCCTTGCTGATTATTCACTGACATAAACACTGACATTCACTTGTATTAATCGTTTAAAGAACTCAAATCTTCAAGTTTAATGTAGGAGGTAGTGTCCTAAAACCAAATCAAAACTTTATATCTATTTGTTAAAGACACACTGTCATGGCACTGACTTAGCAAACAAAGCAATCCAAAAGATTAGGACTGGGGAAGCTTTCTAGTAATCTTGATGTTCATTGAAAAGAGATAATAACTATTAGTACCTTATTTGCCACGTTTGTGAAAGAAATCCTAACCCAAGGCATAAAGGCTCAAGGGATATGCTTTTCATATTTTAAATTCATATTTCAAATTCCACTATATAAAATTTATACACTGTATAATGTATGATACTAACAAATAACTAAATTACAAGGAGAATAAGACAATACTTCAGAAAATTAATTCTGTATGCAAAGGGCTGGAAAAAGTGCACGACCGTGCGACCGCTGGTCGGAGGCATATTTTGAAATCTGAGCAGGGCCGATATGACTGCGTAGGGGGGCGAAAACCAAAATTTTCCGATGAAAAACCCTCAACAACAACAGCAACAACAACAGTTGTAGGAACATACGTTAAACGTATGCATTTTATGACCGATCTAAGTCGTCAGTGACTAAAATTTGGCCACATTTCACAATTCGACGTTGACATCAACACAATATGTGAATATCAATCGAACATATGCCGTTAAATTCAATAATTTCTGTTGGAATTTATCTTTTAACATTAACAAATCCATGTTTTTATGCATTATTTCTCCTCAAAATCCTCCAAAACTAGTCATTTAAATCACAAAAATTCCGACAAGAGAGAAAAATTTTCCGACAAATGGTCTTGTGGGGGGCACTCTGCCCCCCAGCCCCCCAATTGGCTTTGGCCCTGAATCTGAGAAAACAATGGAGGCATTGTTTCAACTTTAATGTATGGGCTTTTGACCAGACATTTTCCACCTTAAGTCATTTCTGCAGAATCTATTATGTGATATATCTTTCAAGGAAAAAAGCCTCGTTTTAAATCCAAGGGACAAATGAATTCCTATAATACATTCTTTCTTTTCTCTAATGTATTAGATTTTAAAGCTGCTCTGTAATAATTCATGTAATCAAGCAAGTTAGCTTTTTAAGCAGGGTACATTGTAAAACAGTAGTTCTCTATATAAACTGAATGTATTTACCCTGTTGAAATAAATCAAAATGAGATGAAATGACATGAAATCACTCCAAAAAAAGTGTACAAGAATTTGAGATCTTAAAAATCTCTCAAATTTCTCAAAGATTTCCGAGGTTTCTTCTGAGGTTTTCAAAGATTTTAAAGCTTTTAAGATATTTAGAGATCAATTCAAGGATTTTTTGAGATGCTACAGAGTTTTGAAGATTTTGTAGGAACTTTGAGGATCTAAAAGATTTCCAAAATTTTCAAAAAAATTGTTGAAAGATTTCTAGACCTCCAAATTTCCATTATTTTCAAACCAATATTCCTTTTTGTTTTAAAAAGTAGTTATTTTTGATGCAATACTGACATTTTACGCTTCAAACAGCTCCATCGCAGCTGGCTCAGAGAAAATTTCTATAACAACTTTTGGAGGCCTTTTGCTAGTCCATTTTTCCAGTTGGAGGCACCAAAAAATATTTTCCAGCCCTGATGTATGCGCTCAACAAGCCTGATATTTTGTAAGTGCTTTCATCCTAAAATCTAGACATTGTCATAGACATAAACTACTTGTCAAGTAATTTTCAATTGTCAGCAAAAGACTGCAATGTCAAACACTTATGACAAATAATAGTACATCACCTCATTCTTCAGCTTTCCAAAAATTTCAATCAAGATCACATATGAAATCCAAAAGAAACCAGGATTCCTAACCAAACTGTGAATCCCCTAGAAGACACAATACAGTAACAGGCCTTACTGGAAATATTTCGGTAGGGGAGTGGCAAACTGCACTCCTAGTCCATTTTAGGCGTGTGATGGAGTGCAGTTGCAAATCAGCATTAAAAATATGTCAACTGGAGTTTTACTTGACCAGTTTTACTAATGCAAGGTTATGCCCATCCTTCACTGTTGAAAGGTAAGTGTTTGATCGTTCAAAACATTTTTTCATTTTGAATAAACTGTAATCGTAGATACAAAGATAAAAGGAGCACAAAAAACTCTGTTTTCGATATCAAGCAGGAAAGGATGTTTCAATATTCCACTAAAGCGCCTGATAAGGCACAATCGTTGTGCTTGAGAGTTTTGACATTACCTATAGTGTTGTTAAGGAATACCACAAAGCAGAAAACTCAAACGTTTCTGGAACATTGAAGAGGTTGGGCTCAAAATGTACCATATTCTACCACTTTTTGATTAGAGCATACAGTAAGATCATCTCTTGAAAACTCAACATTTGGAAATCTTGTGAAATTTTATCTGGATATCTCTAGCCTACTACTATTGGAGATAACTAGCCTTGTTCATTCTTAGGATATTTCAGTGTTGAAATTAAGTATTCTGTTAAGAGATCTGTCACAACTCTTACTCATTTTCGTGGCCATATGGGACTAAGTCAAACTCTCAGGATTTTCGATATCTTGAAGACTTTTTATCCCACATTTTGAACGTCTGTGAATTGGCTCGTCATAGTGAATTTTCACACCTGTCCTTCAACAGGCTGAACTTTGTAAAATTCCCATTAGAATTAGCCAAGACAATACTTCTAGTGTTTTCCTAGACACCAGATTATCAAATGGATTTTTGCGTACCAGTATTTTTTCATAAGAAACTGTTCACAAGAAACTCTCCGATCGCCAAAAACAGAAACTCTAGTACCGGGAAAATGTAACTTAAGAAACTATTTATTGCGATAAAAGCAATCCCTAACATAGTTTTATGTTATTTGCATTTGTTGTCTGTATTGAATTACTCGGAAGGTACTTGAGTAATGTATAAACATCAGAATGGCTTCAAATAACATCGTTTTGAATGTTCGCAAGGGAACAGGTAGTATACGTGAAGATTGTTATGGAACCTTTAAGAAACTTGTAAGAAACTCTACGGACTCAAGATCTGATAATTTTCAGCGCTGGCCCAAGTTCTTAGTTTCTTATAAAAATGTATAAGTATTCGAAAGTACAGTAAGTTGAATTACCACAAGAGGAAATATGGTCTCGCAAGAAGAAACAGTAGGTCAGAGAAATAACTCTTCAGTCTAAGTTATGTTACATCCTGCAGGATTATCTTTTGTAAACAATTTGATGATAACTATCAAATCATTAAGGATTTTGAATTTAGGAGTTCCTGATTGGCTTATTTTTATAGAGAAATAAAAGATTTCAATCCTCATTTGGACAGATGAGGCATGCGATCTATCGCATTCCTTGGAAAGAGAAGGTGTGCGCCAAGGCGTGCGAGAGCGATCGCATGCCATTCCCAGCAAGGCCTGCAGTAACTTATTCATAAATCGTAAGTACTGTAGCTCTACCTACCAATAGCTTTTTCATTCACTTCATCGGCTGAAGATTTTTCCTATCCTCTGAGGCCTCTTTGATGAATTGCTGTCTTTTGGTATATATGCATGACATAGATCTTTCAAGGATTTTCAAGAATTTCTCACATTGAGATAAGGCTTCTTGAGTCAAAGGAAACACTTTAAAGTTTTCAAAGAGGCACTCTTCAGAATTCTTAGGCTGGAAAATCATGTTAATGAGCAAAAAGCCCACACTGTACATTCTAAATGGAGAAAAGTGTCCAAAAACTGTGTCACAATGAAGATAATACATACCTCATCATTTGAGAGAAGATCTGCTATGACCAAGTCATTAAATTCCTACAACCAAATAGTATATAAAGTAAATATTCCTTATTGCAGCATATGTATATGTAACCATTCCATTCAATGTGAGAAGTCTTTGTAAAATTTGAGTACATAAATAGCCATACCTTGGAGCAGAGCTGCCTGATGCTCTCTGTCACATGCTCTTGCTTTAAAGGTGGACCAGTCCAATTTTCCATAACAAAAAGGTGGAGACTTGAAATGGCAACATTTTGTAGATATTCACATCTAAAAGCAACACAAAATTACAACAGATTTGCAGCTATGCTTTTTATCATTTTTCAAAACAAACGCACCATAAGGGCCCATTGCAAACCATGATCCTATGTGGCATAAAAGTTTATTTCTGTAGCATCTGTAAGTCCTTTCTAGCCTAAATTCCTTTGTCATGGTTTTCATTCAGTAAACAAAGGATCATGATTGACAATGGGAATCAATAAAGTAAAATGTCAAGTGATTATAGGATAACAGATCCTCAACACAAGACAGGCCTTGCTCGTACAAATTAATATCGTTTTCCTGCCTAAGAATTCTTGTTTAGAAGAATTAGAATTTGTCTATCATGAGTCGTTCATGAGGCTCAAGGAATCCAATCAAAATGCAAAGAACTATTGTCAAGTTAATGTCCACAAGGTCAATCCTGTATTCAAGTATGGAAAGTTAAACTTTTGTGCGCCGGTCAATGCGCCGATAAAACAATGGGAACAATAGAAACTAAGTACTCTGATGTCCGGCGCACTACTCCTTCTTTCCATAGGGGCATGTATTTCTTTTTGATCAGTAGAAACCATTCCCTTCGAAATTCAAAATTCATCCGAAGATGTAAAAACATATGGTAAGGTCACTTATAAAATATACCTTAACTTGCTTTCTTCCTTGTCATACTGTGAATTCACATGACCAAATAATCTTTCTCTGAACGCTGCTAGAACTGGAAATGGGTGATATTCTAAATCAACTATTACAACAGCTTTTAAAGTGAAACGCCTTAGAAATGGCATTATGTGTGAAATACTGACAGTGAAGGTTCTCTGACAATATTTTCACACTGTTGACTGCACAAGAGAAAAGTATAAAAGAGCACCATATAATATGGTTCAGAATTGTTCAGAATTAATTTGTCCAGGATTTTCTTACCAACCAAAATGACTCACAGCCAGTTTGTCCTATGAAGAGTGGACAGAAAGTATATTGGGTGCATTTGTTTGGCAACACAACAAATTTTTACAGCTACGTTAAATCCTTTCTGGTTGAGTCAGTCTATTGGGGTAAAATTTCTGGTACCTTCTTTGCATCAAAATGGAAGGGCCTAAACTTCTGGTCTTTCGATCATGGCAGAAATTGAAAACTCGGATATCACCTTGCTCTTTAGCATTCAATATCTCATTCAAGTTGAGAACATCACATGCTTTGCTAAGTTCCTTTGCCCACTCCATTTTATTTTCTGTACTTTAACCGTCTTTCAACATCGATTTTCTTCGAGTTCTGTTCCCCCAGCTTACTAGGCCATCCGCACGATTTCAGGTGCTGTTGTTGTGTTGTACGAATCTGGCGGCGCAGCGCAACCAGGCGCAGCCAGCGCTCCTCCCATGCACCCACGCAGTCTGACAAAACCACAAAACCCAAAAATCGAAATGTTCAGCAGAAAAACTGAGTGATTTCTTGTAACGAAAAATGAGTTTTCAGGCTTCCTAACAAATTAACAGCTCTTTGAAACTTGGAAAGAGTCTATCATACATTTTCCTATGGAATGTTTGTTGAATGACTCAGGCCCGTCCTGTGGCAGCTAATGGAGCCGGTCGGGCCCGGCCCCCCCTTTGGAATAATTTCCAAAGTTGCATTTTTTTCATTCATCACGTTTAACGCAGAAAGCTGAATGAACTATGAAATTACTCTCCAAAAAGGTGTTTCTAGTGTCCTGCCTCTATCATTACTTTCAACGTACGCTAAGTGAGATTACCAGAGCCTAATATGCATGTAAAAAATAAACAGAAAAAAAGAAAAGGAAGATTCTTTTTCTTTTTTCTCTTTATTTTTTAAATATTTTAATTAGGCGCTGGTACCCAGGGTATAGGTGAGATAAGATGTAACCACTCTCATTGAGAATTTAGAATTAGGAGCTTCTTTGTACTTTTCTTTCCTGATCAAACAGTTCAAGCAATCACCATTCTTTTGAACGAGCTTCTGAGTGAAGTGTGTTTTTCAGGTCAAGACCATATTTCTATGGTCAAGACCTACCTCAGGCTGGCAGCAACAAACAGCTGCCTCAACAACCAAAGGGTGCAACAACAAAAGATTCCAACACACTCGCTGAATTCAAACGAAAAATAAAATCATGGGATGGAAGTACTTGCATCTGCAGATTGTGCAAAGTTTTTATTAAAGATTTAGGGTTTTTGTAGGTTTATTTTGGGACACTGTAAAATAGGTTTTAAATTATTTAGTTGGCCTTAATTAGCTTATTAGCTATGTATATATATATATATATTTTTCTTTTATCGCCAACGTAAAATAAATTGTTAATAATAATAATAATAATAATAATAATAATAATAATAATAATAATAATAATAATAATAATAATTCTACATGTGCACAAAGAGACAGCACTGACAGGGCCGTCAAGAGACGGCACGGGCCCCAGGGTGGGTGTGGATTGAGCCCCCGACCCAAAAGGCTACGGAAGATTTTGTGGACCACGCCTTTTTTCTCTCGGATCATGCCCTCCTATGCACTGGTAAAAGGGCCTAAAAGGATGCTTGTAGATGAAAACGCCCTCCTATAAATTATCAAAAAGGTTTTTAGATGGGAAAGTTGTTTATCTCATGTGTGAAGACGAATCTGAGAATGCCCCGCGGGCCAAGAAACGTTCCTGAGGAAAAGTGAAGACAAAGAAAAAATATATAGTATATACTTGCGGAGCCCCCAATGGCCTCGGGCCCCCTGGTATCTACCCTGGCTACCCCGCATTCTCGACGATCCTGAGCATTGATAAATTCACATAAACTCAACCCTCAGTAACTCAAAAGAATCGCTGTAGAATCCGATGCACGAAAACTTAATTTTGGGTCGCTCAGTCCCTTGGCATAAGAAGCGCTTTGTCAAGTGAGATGAAAGTACACATCTGAACCACGAGAACTCCCGATGCTTTAGACCCGTCGTAATTTAGTTTCAGGTAGCCTACTGTTTGCAACATATTTGAATTCATAAATTTCCTATTTTGCCTTTAGGACCTCCAAACATGACCTTTTGGCATTCACAGAAGGGTGTTTCCAAGAAAATAAAAGCTACGGCTCGAAAAATTTTTCGGGGGCTCCGCCCGCGGACCCCCAAGTTCTTTACACCTTCAGCTTCGGCACGAATTGGTGCCCCTCCAATCTGAAAAGCGCCCCTACGAGCCTGAATGACTTCACTTTTGTCCGTTCTCAGCCTTTGATGAACATTTGAAACAAGAGAAAGGAGGGCAGAAAACACTGGTTTGAAATCAGATGGGGATCAGATGTCACATAGGATTGGTGAGAGCGCAAAATGAATCATACAAAGTATTTGGGTTGGTTCATAGTCACAAGAGGGTGGTTTTATTCGCGGGCCGTTTCACGTAAGAAAAGAAATGTTTTGAATACCCCTGCGGGGGATGATTGTCGTCTTGACAGATGATATTTGTTTCTAGTAGGATTGCGGTATGTGAAATGTGACGAAGTTGTTTCGAAATTCTCCAAATACCGCGGAAGAACAGTCATCGATAAACAACGCTTACTTTCCTAGCAAGAATTGCCTCAAGAATACACATCACAGCTAGATGACAATTCAATATATGATACCGTAAAAGGTAAGACTTTATTCTGCTTTTATCAAATGGTATTTACGTGGCATGAGCAGCGCATAATGACGAAAATGGTTCCATGTTCGCACCTATCATTTGCCCTCGAAATTAGTTACTCTCATCTCTCACCCAGACTAAACAGGTTTATTCGCTACCAATATAGAAAGAATTTACCAAGCCTCTCGTGGTTCTTTTGCATTTGGTATTGAGGAAGAGGCTTTCATATGAAGTTTATTTGCTGGATTCTGCATGAGTCCATTTATTTTGTACCACAAAATGAAGGAATAAAAATTGCTTTTCAGTAAATTGCGAAGTTCTCACTTTCGGAATATAGCTGGTATGTCATGGTGCTGAAGGAGTGTCTGTTCTGTGTTCAAAGTCTGGCCTTGCTTCAAATAGAAGCAAGTCCATTTATGGTCTGTTCATGGTCTCTTTTTTGATCATTTGATTGTCTAAAAGGTGAAAAGGTGGTATCTGTCTGGATTTCAGAGATTTCTCAACAAATTAACTGAGGGATCTTTTTTGTTTGCCATTTGTATAGGGTGTAGGAGTGATAGGGAGTGATCTGGGTATGATGTGTTTGAGTTGTGTTTGAAGTGCAAAGAAGGCAAAAAGACAGATTCAAGTTCATAGATTACTTCTGTCAGCGTTGCTTCATGAAAAATTTGACATCTTTTAGTTTGGAGCAAGATTGACGTGATTTGGCTGTTTTGACTCCCAAATTTCTCAGATCTAGCTGCTTTTCAAAGCCTTTTTGCGGGAAGTAAAAGTTGGTTGTGATTTGCCTGTAAATGCAAAATACACAAAAAAGCAAAGAGACCTTCATTTGCAAAAACAATGCTCAAAATCATGGTCAAAATCTCAAAATTTCAAGTGCAGAAACAAGAAACAAAGTTTTAAAGGTGTAATTTGTATTTTGCTATAGTATAAATCAGATTGATAAGTTTGCAAAGATGATGCACCAATAGCTTTTGTTCTCAGAGTAATGGCCTCATTGTTAATCTCTTACACAGAAGATCTTTTGAACTTGCAATTAGAAAAAGCAGTCTGGCAACATTCAAAGCCATTTTCTGAAACAAAACTCTTCTGCCTTTACCACAGATCTCTCTGAAATCTATTTAGTTGTTCTTTGAAAAGCATTTTCTCGTGAGCCACACCAACAGTACATTGTAAAAAATTAGGGCCTATTTCATTTTCGCCACCAGAAATATTTTCCCAGCCAGCTCAAGGAATATGACATTGAGGGAAACATAACACGTCCGCGTATCACCTCTGAAGTTCCTCGTTTGTGAAGTAACCAAATCGCCCCAAATCGTCTTCTTCAGCAGAAAGGGCTCTAGTTTTTACTCATCTCAGTTGAAAAAAGTTACACCAATTTGTTTAGATACTATGTTGTTGGTATAGTGTCTTTCGGTATGGTAAATTTGGTCAAAAATAGGAGTTACTGAATTCAAGGAACACGACATGTTTGAAGGGTGACTTTCACGGTTTGAGTCAATGTCTAGGAGAGAAGGCTTACGCAGGCAAATTTGCAATAACACAGCTAGGATTAGTCTACTCAAACTTTCAAGTTTGTCTCAAGGACTGGTCTTGGAGACCATCACTGGTGACAGGTACTTGACTGAAGTGAAGTCTATGTCAAAACAATGGATTTTTTATGTTTCATGCTACCCTACCATTCCACATGCTTCCTGCAGGAGAAAACAACCCTTGCCTGACCTATCTAATCAAGGCAGGAATCCCATAGATTCAATTGGCCTTATTTGTTAATATCATTGTTGATATCAATGAGTGCACTGGAGCAAGGTAATTCTTAAGCAAATTATTATTGTTGACAATAAACACAAAAATGCACACATTCTAATGCTTTGATTTTCGTTCAGATGGGTTTAGATAGGGTATAAATAGCACCAAGCTTGTTTCAGCAAGGACAAAACCATAGAAAACAGGGTGAAAACCATTCAAACAGGGCTATTTAGTTATCTTCCACATTTGCATGCCACTTCTACTTTCTTGCCTTGGTGGTTCAAACCAGAGACTAACCAATGCTGAAGGATAATTTTCAACTGCTGACAGAGGAAGGGCTTTTGGCTTGTAGAAACTGTCATCATTGTGTGGCCAAAGGATCAGTTTTGGATTTCTGTGGGTTTCTCAGATGATTAAAAGTTTCTTTGAATAACAGTTTTAAGTAACAATGACCAACTTTTGCCTCCAGTGCTCTGTGTCATGCAGTGTCTCAGTTTTGTTTCCCTGGAAGGTGATTTGAGGCATGTCATTTACACTAAGATGAACTTTTTTGGGTTCTTTATTGTTCCTCTGTTTTGCCAAATAGCACTGTAAGTTTCTACTAAACAAGCCAAGTTGACAATTATTTTCATATAAAGCTTTCAGTCAGTGGCAATTTTCAATTCTAAAGGGCAGTTGATTACAAACAAAGGATCTTTTGAAACTGAGTTGAAGTTTAGAAGATTTTGGAGGCATGCAAGAAGAAGCAAAATTAACACTATAAGATGAGAAATTAAGACCATTTGCTGTGGGGGGGGGGAATTTAGTTCTTTAATTGTGATAAGCTTGTAAATGTATCATCCATACTTTGCTGAAACCTTCAGCTGAATTGATAGAAATTGCATGTGATAAGAAGAAAAAGAAGGCAAACAATTGACAGAATCTGGGATTGCAATTCTGTCAAGAGCCATTTGGGAATCCCGAAAAGAGGGTTTGGGAGTGCAAATCATAAGAAAAGTTTTGGTGACCACATTCTTCAGATTAGCAGAAAATGAGGGAAGTGCCTGATTTAAAGGGTAACTATTTCTTTAAAATTGCTTAAAAATCCTTGTAAAGATTGTGCACAAAAATGTATTTCTGAATCAAGGACATTGATTTGTGTTAGTAAGCCTGCTTGACAACAGGTCATGGCAGTTGGTGGAGTCAGTCATTTGGAACAACAACTCAAAAGGCCAAAAAGATTGAATATCAACTGTAACTCTACCACCCTATGACACCAATGACTGACTTGCTAGGATTTAACCAGTTTCTATAAAATGGAGATACCAGTAAGATAGTCTAGCATGTATATTGTCATCAAAGTCAATCGTTCTTGCGAATAGTCTTTGAAGGCAGATAAATTGTCACAAGAATGCGCTGCAGAGATTTATTATGATGATATACTCTTATGGCACAAAATTATTATGGCCCCGTTTGGGGCCTGGGCCCTGGATCTTTCACCCCCTCTACCCCCCTTCTCAATGGTCCTGGTACCAAGCGCTAGGATTGCAGAAGTGGAGAAGACCCATATGAGTCTACAACCTCATGTTATGACCCTCATTTGGCAGGGCTTTAGCTGGGATCCAACCATGGCCATCTAGCTGTTCTGGCTGCAAACTGAGGGGACACATCACTGAACCTTAATGACCCATTTTGACAGTGAATGTTGATTTACAGATCAACAACTTTTCAACAGATTAATAGCAAATTTCCAAAAGTTAGAAATCTTTCCATTTGTGACCAAATCCAGTTCCTTTTCATTTGTGAAGATGAAGATATAATATCTGCTACTTTAGAGATGATAAGAGAAAATTTTAGTAAAAGAAAAGCAACTATCGAGTCTCAGAAATAACATTGCACGATTATTCATTTTTTTTTTTAATTTTCGCGTAATTTGTTCTACCTTTCTTGTTTTGCTTTCGTTTAAACCTTAGTTGCTGTTGTTGTTTATATTCTTTTGGTAGTTTTAGATATATTGTGTTATTTTAGCCATATAGCTGTAGCTATTGTGCATTGGTGAAAAAAAAGATCACAGTCTATGGTAAAAAGCCTTGTGCATATATGGTCTTTTTGTATAAGGATTCTTGTTCAGAGAAGTTTACAGTCTTTGACATGGCTCAAGATTGCTCCCGAAATGTGAAGAATCCATGTTAAAGTGCACGAGGACTTGTGAAAAAAACTTTGGCTTGGCATGGAAACAGAACTTTATTCTTGCGAATGTGAAGTTGATAGTGGGAAGTTTGTTGCTTTGTTTGTTAAAGGCTGGTTCTAATTCATTATGAATTAAGTAATTTTTGAAACCAGTTGCACTGTTATAAAGCAGATCTCGGAGAAATGTTGCATTACTTTAAAAATTCATGATAAAGGTATTGTGGTTTCCAACATTTTTTGCTTCTTCATTCTCCTTTGATTCTGCTGAAGTACCCTCCTTTTCACTGTACATTACAGCATGGTGCTTGCATGGATTTGTGGTGTTTTTGTGAGTCATCGTTGTTCTCCTGAAAAACATGTGCACCTTTTTCCCGTTTAGATTTTAATTTTGTAGTTTTAACACAACAAAACTGTTGGTTTTTTTGTTTATTGAAGCTTTACAGAGGCTGTGAAGCAAGGATTGGGGCTGGGGAGACATTTTCCACTGTGTGATCCAAGAACTTTTGTTGTTACTCAATCCCAGAATAGATGCAGGGTTTCAAGACTCATTCTGAGAACATGTGTTAGGTTTCCACAGGGCCACCAAGAGGGGGGCAGGAGGGGCACTTTGCCCAGGGCCTCAGGGTCTAAAGGGCCTCATAATATGAGAATTTTGACTTTAGGAAATGCTCTGAAATGCGTTTTAAGCCAATCTAAAGAGGATGATCGAAACATTTTCTGCTCGCTTCGCTTGCAGGGGGCCTTAATTCACAGTTTTGCCCCTGGGCCTCAAAAAGCTCTCAGCGGCCCTGGGTTTCTAGTAAGTTTTTCACTATGAAAAAACTGTAAAATTTTCATTTATCTTTAACCTGAGCATTCCTGGCATTCCTGATAAATATTAGACCCCACTTGCAGAAAATTTTTACAAAAAAATGGCTTGCACCTTCCATCATTCCCAGAATTCTCATGCCAAAAAACCACCTTAGTACTGTTACACATCCCTGCATTACGGTTTCAGTGAAGTACCCACCACAGGATGAGGCCCCACCCATAAACAGTATCTATCAATGTAGAGAAGTAAGATCATTTTGACTGAAGCAGATGGAATGATGGAAATCTAATAAAAACTCTAGTCATTACATTCATATAAACATGGAATGATCACCAAACAGATAATTTTGAATTGTAACTTGATAAAAAGTTTCAGGAGGGCATTGATAGATGAGATTATAAGCATTTTTATGAAAGAATTTTTTTCATCTGGTAAAGTGTGTTCTTGCTAGGATGATTAGAATGTTGATTTCACACATGAAATCAAGAAGCCTTTAATAACTTTGAAAAGGGTCAATTGAAAGTCTGCTTTTGCCTTTCCTGTTAGAACAGTTAGTTGCATGAAGTGTAGAAAGACAAGTGTGGCAATCAGCTTTAATTTAAAAATTTAACATACTTTTCTCAAGAGTTCATTGACATCTCTGAATGCAGTTAGTTAAATCAAAGTAACCAGAGGAAGTAAAAAGTTGACTGTGCTAAGGGTGTGAAAACTATCTTGCTAAAAATATTCTGTTATTTCAAATTTGTGCATCTTGTGTTTTTGCAAATCCCTTTAATGTGTTGGACTAAAGTTTTAGGTATATCACATTTCATACTACAGTATATGACCATTCTTTGTGTATAGACATTGATAGTGTATAAATATATTTAAATATCTTGACTATAAGCTGTTTAGTGCGTTTATTCATTGATAAACATTGTTACTTGCATGCATTTTCATTACTTAGTAACCACTTCATCATATCTTCATCATCTACTGTTTGTGATTTATATTTCCTTACTTTAATTTTAAAATTAAGTTCAAATTGTTATTTTAAACTACAGGTTTTGCATTGTCCTGCAAAAGAAATCTGATCAATGCAGCTTGCATTATCGGAAAGATATTTTGCAAATATTATCTATAGGTTTTCTGTAGAATTTACTCCAGTTGATGTTAAACATCAACCATACTTAAATTCAAGCTGTGGTTTGCTGGAAATTAATGTAAGAGTGTTTGTTTTCCTTTACAGATTGTGAAAACATTGCTCTTGCTTTTTTTTTGGAAAATTTCATATGCAGAAAATAATGTGTAAGTAGTTTGCTGATTAGAAATTTTTTTAGGAAGGTAGAGGTATCAATCAAGTTTTTCTTATGAGACTATGAGAATAAATTTAGTTGCACACTTACTACATCTTAGTTTTAATACAATTTTGGATTCAAGTTAAATGCTTTTATAATCAAAGGTAGAAATCTTGAAATTTATGAATTTTCACCAAAAATGCATAGCTTGTTAAACTCCTTTGGGTTCGCTCCATGTTAACATTCAAACATTTATAAACTTCCAGAAGGATTTACATAAATGCTGTGAGGATATTTAAACTAAAAGACCGCCATCCAGAATAAAAACAGAACATGAAATGTTAAAACAGGACTGTTTGTTTAAAAAACGTTTGATTGAAAGATCTTCATCAGTTTAACTAAACCTAGGACAGTTGAGCAACTTTTAACCCACCTAATTTGCATTACAGATGCTGTTCCTTTGAGGATATTTGTATCACATCAATCAAAGACTTAGATATGGACTGGAGGACAAATATTTCACAAGTTTTGCTAGAAGGAAAAGTAGGTTTTAGATTGTCAAGAGGCACTTTCTATGAGCTTGTAGTATACAGCCATTTTATGGTACATATATATGCTTCTTGGGTTATGGTCATAGATTTTGGAAAATCGGAACTTTTTGGTAATATTGCATCCAGTCATCTGGACTTGGGACTTTTTGGTAATATTGCACTGTTGCTTTATATGATGCTAATTCTTTTCTAGAACATATGAAAACTGCTTTGACGAGACAGTAAGATGATGACAGTTCATACTAATGAGGCAGAAAAATTTTCAAAGGTATGCCAACTTCCAATAACAAACCAATTGTTCAATACATATTTAACAACAAAGGGGATTGATAGGCGTTAAGGCTGATTTCCACTCACCACCATTTTTAGGTCATCCTGAGATGTTATTATTTTCAAGAGAAAAGGTCGCTTTGAAGTTGAAAAGACAGTTACAGTTGAGCAATCTTTTATGGTATAAACTTCCACGTGCTTAAAACATATATACTATTGAGTGGAAATCAGGCTACAAAAAGAGAATTCTTAGGAATTTAATGATATCTGTTAGAATTCTTTGGGAAGAAAAGCATGTTAATGTGTGCTAGGCCCAAGTTTTTGTATGTAAAGTTTAGTCATATGGTTTGATTTTGAACAAACTTGGCTGTTCATCTGTTAAACATCATTTTTGTGTTTTAAGAGATGAATATGTTGATTTGTAGTCAATGTACAGGTAGTTTTATACAACTCAAATAGTTAATCTTCCTGGAAAGGGCTAATGGCAGGAATCATGGGAAGTTGTTAGGCACAATATATTGCAGGGCTAAATGATTCACTAATTTTCATGAAAAGATTCTCCTCATGGTTTATGTTATTGCTGAAACAGCATTTTATCATTCATTCATTCATTCATTCATTCATTCATTCATTCATTCATTCATTCATTCATTTTATATATTTAAAGTGCAAGTGACATGAATTTTTGAAATTTTCTGTTAACTTCATAACTAACTACTTTTGACCACCAATGACAGAGCTGAAAAAAAAATTCTCAGAAAAAGCATTTTTAATGACTATTTGGTCGATTTAAAAGTCGGCGGTTAAGGCATCCTCGTTTTCAATCAAGTGCGCCCGCAGATTATGGTGACGTCACACCGAGAAGGTATGAAGAACGTGTGTCAGATGGAAGCGAAGTGGGGGTGAAGCTGTGAACTCTTTCGGTATGGCAACGTCAGATAGCGAAGATTCGTTTCACACTGCCTCCACTAGCTACTCAGAATCGGAATATGATTCGGATTCAACGTCTAATGACGGAAATGGCCCTCAGATACGGCCATACATGTTTGAGCCAAGGCGAGCAGTTGTTGAAAGAGAGATGGCTGATGACGCCGATGGTGAAGATGGTGATGACCGCTTGGGAAATTTAGATTGGTACGTATAGCAAGTAGCCAGTTAGAATTTCCAGGTTAATTCCGGGGGGAAGGGCACTTCATTTTCCTTTTTGGGGATGCGGCCGCTAAGAAGACAAAGATAACCAGCTCCATAATTGTCAACCTGCACCAGTAAGATGTGCTCTTGGCAACTGGTTCCAGAAAACTGCCAACCTTTTGATAACCAACTCCAAAAAAATCGGTGAAATGATAACCTGAAAAATGGGACATCCCCTTGAACTAAATGTACCAGAATTACTAATCAACCTGGGGGGCACCCAATTTGAATGTACAGTAGCTGCAGAATCTTAATTGTCTGTATTGAATGATCTCAACTCAAGCAAAATGATGTAAATATGCATGCAACAGATGAAATGCTGGCTCATCATGTTGATTTCACCATTTTGTGATTATAAATTTTCCACCAAAAGCAGTAATGTTAATAGATTTTCACGCCTATCATCCACCACTAAATGGTTGAAATGCACATGTCAGAGAGATTCTGGGAACTGCTAAAATGTTTTGCTTTGCAAAACTTCCTCCCCCAAGACCACAACAAAACAGACCAGGCAAACTTTAAATTTGATATTTTGCCATAGGTGCAGTTGTGAGCATTGCCAAATGATGGACAGAGCAGTGGAGTGTTTGTGTTGCAAGGAATGTGAAAAAACTTCTGCAAAGCTTGCGGATAACATAAATTTATTCAGGAGAGAGAACTGTTTTAATTGCATCACAGATCACAAAGGATTTCAAAGTGTCTGCCTTGACCCATTTGTTTTGCAAGTTGCTTGGCTTGGTTACAAACAACATTATAACAATGCTTATGAAGGACCAACCCACAAAAAATATCGACATATTGCATATAGACAATATGTAAGATGGACTCACGGATATGTTGGAAAGGAAATTAGAGTTGTGATACCCTCCTGTGCGGTCAGCTGTATCAGAGCACATTTCCCTCCACCTGGAGATGAAGAAAATTTTGAATTTGTTGGTTTCTTATATCCTGACCTTTAGACCATGAGTATACTTTTTGTTACACACAGAGCACAATGCCAAAAGTGGATGCAGTGTCAAAATCAAAAATGTCAAAAAATTTTGTTTTGTTTGTAGTCATGTTCCTTCATCAATTTGAAGCTAGTTACCATTTACCATCAATTCCAGATCTGGTCAATTGATTACAACTGGGTTGCCATAAATTGAAGCATGCATTTGCATTTAGTTCTAAATTCATATCTTAAAAATGTTTACACACAATTAGTAAAAACTGCTTGTCTCTCCTAAAGATGAGTTTTGCTATAGAACTACATTAACAGTACTCATTTCTCTACAAGAAACATGAAAGTTTTGAGTTTAGCCTGACTGTTTCTTAATATTTTCATATTTCAAGCCTGCAATCTTTCTTAAATGTTTCTTAAGAATAACTAAATTCAAATTTTTGACAGATACTATATTTATCATTTGGCATTCTTGTGTATTTTGAAGACATTCTAATGATGGTTGATGTATTTTTTAGGTTGCATTAGTATATCATGCTAATATGAAGCATCATTACAGTACCTTCAACAAAGTTATACTATTCTTTAGCAAAATTCAGCCTGCAAAAGGTTTCTTAAAGGTTCTTAAAACTCAGGCATCTGGGTACAAAGTTTCTCTTCAAACAATGTTTCTTAAAGCAAAAAATGCTTAGTGGATCAATATGATGGGCTTGGTTCTTGAGACGGTCAAAAAATCTGGTTTTCTTAACTAACTGTATGACTTCTTGGAGGCTAGAAAGAAGTCTGGATGTACTGTAAATATCTTAGTACGTTTCATGTCTGACAGCCAACAAAAGTTTTTGAGCATCAAACTTTCCTTCAAATCAATTTTCAATTCTTTTCCCTGTGATATAAATTCTAGATATGAATTCTTTACTGTTGGTAGTTAAATTTGGAATACTGTGTGCCAATCTTTTGAAAAATTGGTAAGTCAGTGCTTATATATTTCAAGAGAGAAAATTTTCAAGATACCATAAAATAGGAAACATTTGATTTCTTTTAAGAAATGCAATAGGATTTTGATGCACATAAATTTAGATGGCAGTATTTACTGCAAACAGATGTAAATGTTATATGCAATAGATTACCCCCTCAAAGTGACATCCAATGGTTGTTCATGTTTGGCTGATACTAGTTGTCAGTAGATCTAAGACTGTTGTGTGGCCAGAGAAAAGCTGCCTAATTCAGAATTCAACAGTACAGAAACTCAGTTAAATCTACTTGTGTGTTCCTCTATTGCAATCTTCTTGTTTGGCTTCTCAAAGTTGATGCACAGTGGGGGAGGTGAAATTATGGCTTGTTGCTCAGGAACATCTTCCTGTGAAATCAATCTGGATATCAAAGCAGTGAATAGTCTGTCAACATAGTTGTAAGTGCACTCAGTTAGAATCTTTCTAACAATGTAACCACCTTTTTTGTACTTAGGAAATGCAATGGTAAACTCTGGCTTTCCTTTTTTATTTTGGCATTGGTGTCTTCCTGCATTTTCATTGTAATGCATGGCAGCCAAAAGCAATCTGCTTTTCATGCCAAGAAATGAAAAATGGTACATTTTGGGGGCAAATTGATTTACCAGACTGTGATATCCCACAACTTGGGATGTCTGACCGAATGCTGAGCTATTTGCAATATCCTTTATTAGTGTCTTATCCAAAACAATCTTTTCCAATGCATCACAGGGCTCAGAGTCAGGAGTAAACCATACTGTTTCACGTATAGTTTCTGGTGATAATATCTGGTGTGAACACCTTGCATATGGCTGTCCATGACCTTCATGCTTGTTCTGAACATGCCTGATTAAAGATTTCCATTTTGCTTCAATTAGGTCCTTGTCATCTATCTCTGTAGACATAACTGACCAGTAATAATGGTTGACAAGAGACTTAGTCCAATCACCTACAAGTTCAAATCCTTTCCTTTTAGACAATGAGTTAAGTTTCTTCTTAATGGATTTAGCAATATGCCAACAATCAAAATAGTGTTTAACTCCCTGCCAATTCTTCTTCAACCATGCTGCAATCTGCCTGTGACGATCTGTGACAAGTGCTCTAACCTTCACTTGAAATCTATCAAATAATTGGATTATTCGTTGTATACCCTCCAGCTCCATATGATATGAAGATTTGACTTCATTGCTTTGAACAAGCTCTACATGCAAAATCTTATTTCGCTCTAGGTCAACAGCTGCATAGGATCCATACTTAGCAGAATGTCCCATGCTATCACATCTTCCATCCCCTCCAATTAATAAACCATCTTCTTGTACATTTTGCAATAACTCATGCTGCTGTTCATTCCAGAGTTTTGTCACAACATGGTGAATGTGGTTATCCTGGTGTCGAAAAAATGATCTTCTGGAAAGACAAGCAATGCTTATACTTTTGAACAACCTCAATGATTTCTTTGGTAGATTACCAGAGAAAAGTATGGCTCCACTCAGTAATATATCACCAGCAGCATAGCCCCTAATCTTTGGTTGACTGCACCATTCCCACAAAGATTTGCACTGTGAACACTTAATTACAGCAACTAACATGCTACCTTTCAAAACAGAGCTGACAGTGACAGCAGTGGATAAACAAAAATGGCATATTGACAACAACAATAGCAGCTGGTTGTGAAACACAATGTATTTAGGCTCTTTATGAGGATCTGAACTGTCTTGGAAGGGCTCCATTTTCCTAGACTGTGGCAGTGTATCTTCATCACTTGAGTAATAATCAAGATCATCATTTGGGTCATAATCACTGTCTGAATCCTCATTGGCACTAAATTCATCATTGTCACTATCACCATCACTCATGGCATCATCAATGTCTTGCATGTTCTGTGTTGGATTTTCTAAATATTCATATTTTCTTTTTTTTGTTTTGCAAAGAAGATGGTGGAGGAACGAAGTCCAATGATGCTTGTAAGCCAATTGTCTTTTGGTCTTTCTTGGAGGCATCTTGCTTAAATTTCTTTGTCTGAGTGAATTTACTTAATGATTTTTGAAGTTGTAATTGGTCAGTCTGTGTAGCTCTTGAAATCATGTTATTGCTATGGGCAGTATCCACTGCCAAGTCTTTCTCAGTATTATCTTGTTCAGCATCTTGAATATTATCTTCACACTTTTCTTTTAATATTTCTTCCAGTATACGTGCCCGTTCTCTTTTACTGAATGCTAACCTTGATGTCTCATGTGTTAATGCGTTCTGAGAATGGATAGTTGGCACAGCAGTTTTTCTGTTCAGTAGAAGTCTGAAAAGAAATTGAAAATCTCATAACTACACGTACAGAAACCAAGAATTTTGTTTTCAATTTGTTTTGCGTGGGCTTTGTTAGGACTTCAAGTCACTTAAAGCTAATTTAGGCCCACTGTGCGTACCGCATCCAGGCATGGCACCCCTTATGGTTAAATGTCCCTTCAGAAGGTGATTTGTGAGGTTAGGCCTATGGCAAGGATTTACTTGCTTCCAACCCCTATTATATGATTTCTTCAAGAGAAGTGCTACATAACAAAAGTTTACTTCAGCTTACTTGAGTAGTTTAGGCAACAAGTACATTTTCTGTGAGCAATGAAATACTTTTGATAGACATTAGCCACAGGCCACTATCACTGTCAAAGATGTCAAGCAAAACAGGTTGAGAACGTCACTGGAAAAGCCGTAGGTAAAAACATTCCTGTTGAAATTGATAGAGAAATGGAAATTGTGCCTTGTCAACAACTGCCCCTAAAAGGCATAATATTGTCAATGATGCTTTTGACAGCTTTGTGCATCATCATCTGAAGTATTGCAATCGTAAATTCTGGCTTACCTTTTAGCAAATCCGGAGTTGAACTGCGAAAGGTTACTGAAACATTCATCTTTAAAATGCTTCCTACACAGAACTGAATTTTTTGTTTGCTTCCATTTGTCCCTCTTGGTCTTCACAAAAGAATTCCACTGTTTCACCAAAGAAGCTTGTTCTGGCCAGTTGAAAAGTTGACTGTCCTGGTGATTACAGTCCGCTGCAACACATCTTCTTGGCATCGCTAAACGATAAGTGGACGCTTTCAATTCCAAATGAAAGCTAGAAGTACCAAGTACATCAGAAGGCGAAGTACACTGTCTTTCACTGAATGCGATGCGGTGCGGGTCTGACCTCGCGGTTCTCACTTTGACGTCACAGCCTCGATTTAGTGTCGCGCGTGAATTCAAAAATTTCTGCCTTTCGCTTCGCCACATTAGCAATCTTCAGCTCATTTTTTAAGCCGCAAGACTTGTTCACAAATAAGCAAAATGGTGCCTGCATATTTATTTTAACTCAGTCTCTAAAAATAACCATAAAAATCGGGTGCAAAGATTTTTTGTCACTTGCCCTTTAAGGAGGGTTGCCCTTCAACAAGTTGATTTTCAAGGGGCCCTCCAAAATCTCTTGTCATTATCGTTTGCTGTCTGTAATATGACACTTCCAATAATAACTTTTTGGTTGATCTCTTGAGCTTTTTGTTTTGTGGCCCAAGGTAGATATGCTTAGCTTTTGGGGGCTCATATTTTGCATCAATCTTGTATTATTTCCAAGCCCTCTGTATTCTTTGAAGAAATTTGAAATAAAATTTGAGTAAGTTTTGTTTTTCTTTAACTTTGTATCCCTTAGACTAATGGTCAATATGGTGGCCAAGTTCATGGTAATTTTGGATGGCTGAATGGGCCTAACAAATTGAGCAATTCAAAGACATCTTTACAATCAAATGGTTCATCAGAAAAAATCCATATGAACGGATTTGCTTCAACAGAGTCAATTGCAGAGGTACAGTAATAGCTTTGTCATTTATTGTTTTTGTTGGCATCTATCATTGTTTTGTTTTGTAAAGCTGAATTCAGACTTGATAGCCAATGCAGCTGTTCTTGTTTTGAATTGGAGCAGTCGTTTGCTTGTCTGCTTGATGGTAAATCTAGAAGAGAACAAGATGTGATGATGAAAAGATGTGATTGTGATTATGCAATGTCATATTTACCATAGTATATATATACATATAAATGTACACAAAAAGCTTTGAATCTAAGTATAAACACTTTGAATAACAAGCTTTGAATCTGAATTTAAATGCTACTAGGTTTTTCACAAACTTATATTTATATATACAATATTTGTCTACTTTACATTACTTGAATGCATACTGTTGAAAATTAACGAAAAAGTTTCATATACTGGGTGACCCTAAGAAATGAGCTATAGATTACACTGTGGTTTCCAGAAAGTAAAGGATATGAACACAAACAAGGTATCAGCATGTAGCTGAGAGGCTTAGTTATCTTCTGAGACGCTGTTCAGTCAGTTTAAGCTGTAACTACCCTTCGAAAACCAGTTTCAAAAACATGGTATTTATTTCATTTCCCAAACTTTCCCATCCATTTCCAGTCGATTTTTTTGAAGATGTGGGAAAAGTTGAATTTCAGATTTGCTTAGGAGCATGAAATTGGAATAAGGGGCAAAGATCAGGTATTTTGCTAACATTAGATTCTCCAGACAACTTCAGATCCATCCATGCATTAAGTTTTTCAAAGAAAGTTGACTGGAAGAAGATGATAGTTATTTCAACCTTAGTGAAAGTTCAGGATTTGAAACTTTCTTTCAATCTAGTTTTTCGGACAATAATCATTGCTCAATGTGATCATGCAGGTATTAAAGTGTGGAAGAAAGATTTGCCAACACTTTGCAATTTCAAGGAGCAATTGATAAGGTTTGGGTTTGCCCGCTATTGATAAGGAACATGATAAACAATGATTTTAAATTCATGTTTCTCTCAAGGTTGAACACAAAGTCATCACCATCAAAATCCTTCCATCAGACAGAAGGTTTGGATTTTCTGTCGTTGGGGGATCTGATGCTGGTTTCCCTCCAAGAATTGAAGAGATATCACCAAGTTTGTATTGCAATTTTCATTCCATGTTATACTTGTTCATTTAAACTCTCATTTTCTTTATTCTCATAACAGTATATGACCCAAGAGCATAAAAGCTTGGTAAACTAATGATTTGTGCTACAAAATTTTGAAATAGCCTTAGATAGCAGACTCGTCACGGTAAATCCACTGACATATATACAATAAACTTGTAACCTGTAGGGAAACTTTTTCAACTCCTGTAATAGAATGATAACCAAAATAAACCTGTTACCAGACAGAGAACTGTTTAACTTGTAAGAAAATCAAGTAATCACTTACCAACAACGTTATCATGCAAAATTATCACACCAAATACACGTTTGGTCGCACACTCTACAGAAAACTGTTTAACCTGCAAGAAAATCAAGTAATCACTTACTAACAACGTTATTATACGAAATTATCACATCAGATACGCGTTTCGTTGCACACTCATCAGTTTGGTTCATGCGAAGAACAGATAAATAAATAAAACAGATTAATGCTTGGTAATTATTCAAAGGCCAGATTTTTTTATTAATGCTTTCAACATTATGACTACCCAATCACTGCCAAGACACATTGCCAACCATGATCGATTGTCCACCAAATGAAAACCAAGAACTTGGCTTAATTTGATCTGGTTACCTTGCAAATGTTTTTCTATTCAGATATAAATATTGACAATATATCATTACATTTAACTATACCTTTTCTAATTACTATACAACACTACAGGTACGATACCTTGGGGAGCGAAAGACAATGACTACCCCATGGCCAATAAAAAAGACGTGCAACGTTAAACTAGCATACAACTACACCACAAATGATTAAGAACTGATGGAAAATGTTGTAGATTTTGTTCCACATCAAACTTGATGAGGTATTAAGATTGCAAATGTGAATGAGGTATTAAGGTTTATAAATCTGCATGGTATTTATTCAGTTTCTTTTGCATTGAAGATTCTCCAGCTGCAAGAAGTGAATTACTGATTGACGATGAAATCACTGAAGTCAATGGAATGCCTGTCAGTGAAGCAACTCATGCTGAAGTTATTATGCAGATCCACAAAGTAAGCATACAGATTCATCTTCATCTTCATCTTAAAGGATCCGCTTCAGCAAGCATGCCTTACGCGTGTTATATATATCCTTGTTATTGCCATTTTCATTGTCGATGAAAATGGTGACAACAAAGGCCAACAAAGAGTTGACACACACCAAGCATGCTGGTAGAAACAGACGCCTCACAAGGCAAGGGAAAGGATCGAAGTTTGAAAAACCAGCGCCTTTGGAGACTGCGAATTTCAGAAAAATTCATATGCCAAAGAAAGGAAATCCTTTGCTGTTAAAAGTTTCAAGTGTTGTTCTGATTTTTGTTTTGGAGCAAATCTGGAAAATTGCCAGAACAAATTTTGGAGATGTCATTAATTATGCAAGTGACAAACAACATTTTGTCCTCAGTTCTAGAAAGGAGCAAATTTATGAAAATTTTCGTGTCTTGTTTGGTATCTGGCGTGTTCATGAACATACTCAGACTTTAGCAGCACAAAAAGCTGCAATGTATTTTGTTTCATTTAAAGTGCAACTGTTCGGTTGCAACTGAAATTATTCACGAAACTTCTGCCTGGCTTCCTGTAAGTAAAGTAGGTCACAGACTTCGTTGAATCAAAGTGATTATGAGCTGCAGCTTTTGTTGTTGTTATAGTTTCAGAACCCTTCATCCAATGCCAACTAATTCGTATCACGCTGTTCTTCTCGAACTTTCAAAGAAGTTATTTCTCCCGGATTGTTTCACAATTTTTGATGTAGTCATTTGAATCTTGTCGAACAGTTCTAGGATGCTTTTGAACTTGTTTCCTATTCTATTGTAAATGTCAAGTTTCAAATTTGAGTTCAAAAGCAGATTTGAAGTTACTGTTGCTTAGTTGTGTAATCCTCGAAAATTGCAGACAGAAAAGTTAGGTGGGCGGGGCTCATTCCAAGGTATAGCCCCACTCCTTGAACGTCGTGACAAGGGGCCTCTGACTCGAGTAAGTCTTCTCAACTTTAAACCAGGACTTGGTGCTAAGCAGCAAATTTCACCTTCATCTTCAACCAGCATGTCGATTAAAGGCAATTTATCTTTTTCCATTTTATTCTAGTGCATCCAGAAGAAGGTGATAACACTAAACATAACACGATATTTGGACGACGATGATGCCCCAATGTGTAAGTAATTTCATGTCTCTTGAAGTACATCGAAGTAGCACTGTTAGTAAGCAAAAGTGTGACAGCCAATATTTGGATATTAGGGTGCTTTTTGCAAAGGCCATGTGGAGATTTATAGGACATATTAGGCCTGTTTTGCAGGCATGTGATGATCTGTTGCTCGCCTCTCAAGGAGACTGTATCCCGAGGGGGCTACTTAAGTTTCCATGGTACGGGGTTGAAAGTACCACCCATGAATCTAGAAACTTTTCTGAAAAGTATGTCCATAAATCTGGAAAACCAAGAAAGTGAAAAGGAATACCCTTCAGTGATATTTTATCAAATACGATACTCATAAATCTGGAAATCATCAAACGCCGTTAACAATCATACCCATAAATCTGGAATGTATCGCAAAATGGTAACCTAAGAAATGGCACTACCCCGTCACACAGAGTGCTTAAGTAAACTCTCTAGGGACTTGTATGACAATGGCCAAATAATGCAATTTTATTAACTGAAAAAGATTTCAAGGAGAGCACCCCCAAGCTACCAGCTTTATTGCAGGGGCTAAGATTCAACTTTTCCTCCAGAAACAGGGATTATTTGACGAAGGTTTTGATTTGGTTTGATTTGATTTGATTTCATATCATATATTTAAGTAAGTAACCCTTCAGCAAATATTGATTTTAAGGGACCCTACAAGAAAGACTTGATCTCAACTAATTTGTTGCTCCTTATAGCGGTGATTCGGAGATTTTTTAAAAGCAGAAGTATTAGTTGTTGTTGTTAGCTGCTCATCAAGTTTAGATGAAAAATAACTTCAATGTTTGCTACGTTTTCTGTTGCAAAGTTAACTTTTGGCAAAGGTAGCAAAAGAAGTCATTTAATCAGGAAGTACTTTTCTATTGATATTTCACACGCTTTTGTCTCCCATTTAATAAATATGATACAAGATAGAGTTTTTCACGGTTTTTGTTCAGCCATCATGATTGTGATTTGCCTTTAGATTCCCATAAATTTCGAATTGTCGGTAGCCAAATTACCTTAGAAACTACGGAAAATTGATTCTCTACACCACTAATTATTCGAATGTTCGGAATACGACTGAGTAGAACAGAAGCCTAGTCAATTATTTATTTTCTTGAAAAATTTCGCATCAGTCGGGAACATGCTTTAAATGGGCTAGTTAGACAATATGCCAACAAAGAGAAGAATTTGGTCACCAGAAAATTATTAATGAAATTTAAGCTAGTAAATCAGTTAGCAATCTTTAATCATTGTTTGTGTCGCAAGGGTCTTTGACCTAGACAATTGCTAGTCTATTGCAGACTACCGGCTGTTAAGTAGTCCCATGTAAAAGTTGACGAAATTAAGTTTTCAGCCCTATCACATATGTATAATATATGCAATTCTTTTGACAATGATTTAACTTAGGTAAAAATACAACTTGAAAAATGTAACACTAAGAAAATAAATATAGTAACAAGTAGGTTTTGGCACTCGAACTCATCCCAACCTCAGTTAAATCGACATTTTTCGCTTTTAGTTTACAATAATTTTTTATTTACCTATCCACCAAAGTCTGCTTATTTTGCATACTCGTCCTTCGCTCAATTCCCAAAAACCTTCAATCTACTTATCTTCGTTTGAACCATTATCATTCAGACTTGCCCTTTCATTTTCTTTGCATATAGGAATTGCAAACTTGCACTTCAAGCTGTGCCTTATCTGTCCATGAATTTAATTGTAGCTTCGTGCTTTTGTACATCTGATTCTGTTGATGAAGCACAGTATTGTGTTGAAACGTCAATAACAATTTAATCATGGCCTAGTCTAACATCAGTTGAATGATGTAGCGGATTTGTCGAATTCTCAACTGGTTGGAATGTCTTTTAGGATGTGAATACAATTAGTTTCGCAATGTCTGTCCTTCGTTTATCGGTGAAGCTTCGATTTCTTGCCAATACTCTCATTTCTACTTTTAATTTGGTTATTCTACATAAAGATTGTTATCATAATATTCACACTTTTAGCCTACGAAGATGCTTTGAATTATAAAAAGGACTCTGAATTGACAAATGAAGGCTTTACGAGAGAACGCAGTGTCGACGGCGAAGTAAGCTTGAATCGTTCCACAGGGAAACAAAATGGAAGATTTGAACCAACGTCAATAACCATAGAGAACACAGTGCCATCATCATTTGTCAACCCTGCATTTGATAAAGATGATATTAGTGACGAGGATCTCGATAGCTCGATGGCAAAACCAACGCCTAATCGACCAAGAACACTGGGTAAGGGACCTTTTTTCAAAGCTTTCTTATGACCGTCAAAATACTCACATTGTAAAATTACTTAAGACATGTTCTCTGTTTTACTTTGACTGAAAATTAATGGGGTCTTCCTTTTAGATATAGATCTCATTTGAAAACTGAATGAACTTTCCTTTGCGTAGATTTTAATTTGCTTTTTGACTATTCCAAGGCTACTATTTTGTTGATATGCCCCTTCCTTAATCTCTTCTTTCCAAAAGTTCTCCTTCCTCGCCTCACATTTCATCAAAGTTTTGATTTGGCCTCTACCTATATGTTACCCAAATATGAGAGGGAAATCTCTCCAAAAGTCTCATAGACTCTTGTACATTATCTACTCTCGTACATAATAGAATCTCGAAAAAGCTTTAAATTTAAAAAATCTTTGCAAAAACCTTAGAAATCTCGAAGAAAATTCTGAATATCTTTTAAATCTCAAAAACTCCAGACTTTTACCCCAAAATATGATACAAATTCCAAGAAAGTCTTCTGGCATTTCTTTGGCAATCTCACAAAGCGTTTACGTCCTCAGAATTCTCGTGAAATCTTTAAAAATTTTCAGAAATCTTCCCAAATCTTGATAATCTTTGAAAATCTCTAGAATTTCGAAAATTCAAGTCCCGGAAAATTCTCAAAAATCTTCGAAAAATCTCAAAATCTGGTACACAATTTTGGAGTGATTTTCCCCTTGCCTAAATGTTTGTATTGATATCTCTTCTTGTCATTCATTGCCACATGTCACCCCACAAGCTCTTTATGTATCCCAGATTCATCGAAAATTCTTCTACCAAGATGCAGTCCTACGATACTATACAGAGTCTTCATTGATAGTCGTCTTACTTTGACCTGATACTTCTTTACAGCCATTCCAACATTTGTCGCTTTGGTGGAGCACCTGAAAAATAAGATGTTGAAACCTGGGGAGCAAGAGGAAACGAAATTCTTGCGGAATTTATTCAACAGTGATGATTTTCAGTCAGCTGTCAGAGTATGTAAAATCCATTTCAACTATGGACCTTCTAGCTTTTGAGTGGTGATTGGGTTGCAATAGAGCTTCTAACGCTATTGTGAACATTGGAAAGTTTTCCACGATGTATAAAATATCGTTTGATTCAGAGTTTTTTAGAGTTGCTAAAAAGGTCAATTGATGGTGTAAAGTAAAAGTTGTGGGAATTTTGAAATCGGTTTTCAAGCTTCATAAGGCCTCAAGAAATGGCTGGTCAGTGTTTTAGCTATCAAAGGATCTGCACACAGTATTTTATCTCATGGATATCGTCTTCGATAACATATAAACAGTCTGTAAAACGCTGACCAGTCCTTTTCTTTTGTCAGTGCAAAGTCAATCTGATTGTCCTGTATTTTACGCAACATTTGAATAAGAACGTAGATACCTAAATCTAGATTCCTATGTATAAGTTTGACTTTAAACATGAGATAGAAAATATTGATTGAAATCGTTGAGCTAGACTAGTTTCTTACATTTCCAGAAGGCGCAGCTTTTGTCTATTTACGATCTGGGACAGGGTAGGGAGACGATAGAAGAACAGAGTAGGATTAGTTAAATCATCTCCTTTGAATGGTACCTCTTGTGTCCTCT
The DNA here is from genome assembly GCA_964019985.1 of Aurelia sp. 4 Dawson et al 2005. NCBI lineage: Eukaryota > Metazoa > Cnidaria > Scyphozoa > Semaeostomeae > Ulmaridae > Aurelia > Aurelia sp. 4 Dawson et al 2005. The sequence goes on along the minus strand of OZ026494.1, from coordinate 1,876,430 downwards.
TTCGATTAGATTTTATACCATACACTTACCTAGAGTTATCTTTTCATTGATTCATTCATTTGATTTGAATCTATTCTCGTAATCATGTTTTCATTGCATCATCCCTTTTCTGCAGGCCCATAACAACATGACTCGAATTCAAGCACGACACAGGACCGCAGAGGATTGCAAACCAGTTGCGACTAATTCCAATTTTTTGTTATCTGAGGTAATTGCAGCTCTCTGTTTAGCACCAATAATTCAAGAACGAAACTACGGTGGCATTTAAAAAATACGACAGTCAGAAAGATACTAAGAGTCAGTTAAAGAAATTGAGATGCTAAAGCTGGCCCGGGTCAAGTAAGAAATATACCTCATTGTGATTGATAATTTTGACACATGAAGTTTCATACGTATGTCTGCTCCCTTAAAATCTTCGATTGTAGGATTTTACGATGCATTTCAGTTCACATCGTATTTAGTCATGTATATACCAGTAAATCTGAAGGGTTTTAGAACCCATACCATTGCTCAATTCATTTGTTATTGTTAGGTCCGACAGTCACTCCTGGGACACTCTGGTGACCACGAAGCAGACGAATTACTCAACCTGGTCAACAAGCCTAATTTCCAGGTAAGTGTCCTGTCTTTTTAGATTTTGTAGTGGTCACACTGTGAAGATCAGTGAGACAGATAGAAATCAGATCCTGAAAAATCTTCTTGTGGAATTGTCTAGCTAGCCACAAAGAATGTAGGATCGTTGGTAAACATTCATTTGATGATAAGTGCTGTTTCAAAAACATCGATAGAGTTTCTATGGTTGCTTTTTTCGATGACTTCTGACATGAAAATCCCAAACCTCCGCCGTTTATTGTACAAAACTCTGGCATATTTCATGGCCGAGTAGAACGGAGATTGATGCACAGTACTGACAATTTTTTCACCATTTGGATTACATTAATGAAAGAACGATACCGGCATATTCATCGTTTCTCCAAAGTTCTCCCTCGCAATCACACGTCAGAATTACATTGAGCGTAAAGCCGAATCTCCACTAGGCTATGAAATTTCGAGCCGCGAAAAGTAGAAGGTATTCCTACTATTCGCTGCTCAACTTTTTTCCGCGGCGACAATTCGATCAGCCAATTAGGCGCCTCGACAATTTTCTGCCTAATGGAGATCCAGCGTAAACTATTGTCCAGCATTCAAAGCTTGCGCATATCTTGTCTTCAGGACAGCAGACAATGCTAACATTTTTTTTAATCCATAAGGATGGTATGATGGTGTGATTAGGGTTGTATTTAGCCATAAGAAAAATGATTTGACAACCTTCAAACCTCATAGCTGTGTATTTGACTTACGTAACACATCTGCATGCTTATTTTTCAGAGTCTGTTATTGGCTCATGACCGATTAGCAATGCGTGAGTCCCTTGATGCATTCTCAGGTGGTGATGGCAGCGATGAAGATGGGTCAGACTTTATAGAGGATTATTACCCTGATTTAGATGAAGAGGCCTACAAAATTGTCCAGATTGATAAAACAAACGATCCATTGGGGGCGACAGTCAAGAACGAAGGAGATGCTGTTGTTATTAGCAGGATCGTCAAGGGCGGAGCTGCGGAAAAGAGTGGTATGTATTTCATTTCATTTCATGTCGTTTCTATTTATTGAAACAGGATAATGTTAGAAATTAAAGACATCAGTTGTTTTCCAAGGTGCCATGCACAAAAAAGAGATTTGATGCTATAGCGTACAATGTGAACGCAATGCCGTAACAGCAATTTTAAGCCCCCGGGGGACTTATTCTATTTCAGGTTTTCCAGAGGGGACTTATTAGAGAGGTGGCCTATTCATAAAATCAAATGGGAAGGATATAATAGACAGCTTTTCTGTTCTGTTACCCACTATTTTTCAGATTCAAAATACGATTTCACAAGTCAGATACTTAGATTTGATGGTGTTTTATCCGAAAATGACATCAAAATCAAACTTGTTTAATGAAGAAGATGAAGCTATTTTGAGCCTCAGAAATTTGGTAGTCTATCGAACACCTCATGCGCAAGAATTACTTCAGCATCGCAAATGAGACTGGTTTTTGTACAAAAGATTAATTCTAGAGTTTACGAAATCACAATTGGAATGCCAGCCAAAACGTCATCTGATATTCTGCAAAGAAAGTATTGTTTTCGTACGCTACCTTAAATTTATTATCCAAAAGACCAAAATGAGGCCTCCTGTAACTCAGAGATGCTTGAAATAAAAGCCACATTTATTCTTTGAAAACAAATATTTGAAAAGACTTAGTTTTACTTCTGAGGCCTAAATCTGCAGTACAGAGCGCCAGAAATGTGGTTTCCAAGCTGTGAAATTGAAAAAGACAATTTCAGGAACTCCCAAGAGAAGCAAAGTCGAGCAGAAACAAGGAATCTATTTAATCTAAAGTTCTGAAACAAAAGCAACATTGCGTTGCAGTTGCTGTTCCCGTCGTGGTTTGGTAAACTCCCTGATGAAGAGTAAAGCACTGATGCAGACCAAGGCGTATGTTTCAGACCACTAAAACACATAAAGAGGTAGAGGAGAGAAAATCAATCATCTTGAACTAATTTCAAAATTGTAGAGATGTGATTTTGGGTCCATCCATTATATATGACAAGAATAATAATTTAAAAACTGATTGTAGAACCTCCTTGAAGAAAATTGATTGTAACTGATTGTAGAAGATTGTAGAAGCATTTTGTGGAACACGTTACCTGACACAATAAAAGCCGCTCAAAACACAAAGCAATTCAAAAATATGATTAAGAACTGGAAAGGAGACAGTTGCAGTTGCAACATCTGCAGATGATGTGTAATTAGATTCATGTATATATTTTACGCTTATAGCCACTAGGTTTGAACATTGCATTGTAAATAGTTGGTATTTATTAGTTTTTCTTTAAAACTATTGCTGCCACCAACTGTAAATTTAATTTATTATTATTATTATTATTATTATTATTATTATTATTATTATTATTATTATCATTATTATTATTATTATCCTGAGGATGTTTCCCTGTAATGCATCTTATTTACTGTTTGAATTAGTAAAAGGGCCTAGCGTTTGCAAAATGCTGCTTCCTGAATATCAAATCAATGATGTTGATGAAGGTCTTATTTTATTCGTGATATGTCGAGTTAGGTTCAGTATTTTGCTTGGCTCTGATCCGCCCTTCCTTCCGGTCGAAATGTCCGGTCGAAATGGGAGATTTTCTGCAGAAAGCCTCTTTTTGACACCTGGAAAATCGAGTAAAAACAACGAGCAAGATTTCGCTTCGTTCTCCTTCCTAGCAATTTTGACACTTGGATACTCTCGAGTACCGAATAAACGGGGGGGGGTGAGAATAATCGGGGGGGGTTGGAAATGGTTCAATATAACAATAATCGGGGGGCTCAAATAATCGGGGGGATGCTTGGAGAAATAGAAAATAGCCCTTTTCTTAGGTAAACACGTATCTGTTATATATCTATGTGAATAATGATGTTACTGATACATTTACTTTTGAACTCTGGTTCTGTTGAATGCACTTCTTGAGACTTTTTTTGCGTTTATTCAGCAATTATGTCTAATATCATTTCATATTTCCAAAAATTAGTAAAAGGGGTTGGAATAAGAGCGGGAGTTTTGAAATGTTTTTTGAATTAATAAGGGGGGGGGACGATTATTCGGTACTCGAGAGTACGTTCATGTTTTCCGTCCTCTTGGGAGATTGGAATTCCCCTGAATATGTTATACTCGGGAGAAGACTTTTTCAATCCCCCGAGAGGAATGCACATCCTGAAGCTTACTGAAGTCATCTCTGTGAGGGAAACTTATCAGGGGAATGCTTGCTCGTAATTTTGGCACGGTTTTAAAGGTTTCTCAAAGGGATTCTTTTTAGAAAATCCCTTACATAATCAGAATGAAGTGACTGATTTCAGCCAGGAAAAAATAGTTGAATATGTTAGCTATTCAAACAAATATTGCAAAATACCGTTGCTTATATATTTAGGGAGGAGTTGCCTGCAAACGCCGGGTCTTTTTTTATTCACCCAGTATAAGAACCTCATCAGCTTGCGACAGAAAACTACGGGCTCTACAGAAAATCTATTCTGCAGATTTTCTTATCTAACCTGCAGATTTCCTAATCTAATCTGCAGATTTTGTAGAGAAAATCTGTTGTGCAAGACTTTCCTGTAGTGTACAAATGCACTTTCTTTCCATAGGTTTACTGCACGAAGGAGATGAAATTATGGAAATAAATGGAAATCCAGTTAAAGGAAAAACAGTCAATGAAGTTGTAGAGATACTTCGCGAAATCGAAGGAACTTTGACGTTCGTACTGTTACCAGGAGGAGCTAATCGGAAATCACCAATAAGAGAAAATAATAAGTTCTTCAGAGCGCAATTCGACTATGATCCAATGGATGACAATTATTTGCCATGTCGAGAGTTGGGTCTGCCTTTCAGGAAAGGAGATATTTTAGAAATTCAAAATCAAGAAGATCCGAATTGGTGGCAGGTACGCAATCCATTCTTTACTCATTTCTATATTGATATAGTGAGCGACAGGCAGCACCTTCAGAGAGCAGCCATCCAGTTGACCTTTTGTGCTATTTGTCCTTTATACAGTCATCTGCTACCGAATTTCGGCCACAAGGCCATGATCAGAGCGACAAAAGAATTTTATAGATATATCTGCTTACAAAGAAATAATTTGATTGAGTGTAATAAATGTCCATTTAAGGTTGTTGCAAGAAGTTCTCGGAACCAGTGCACTGTGGTCTGTTTGTTTTATTTGTAAATACATACCGGGTAAAATACAAAAGTTCAAATGTTTGGCAGGCTATTGAAGAGAGTTTTTCAACAGAATTTCCAAGTTTAGTCAAGTGATTTGGTTCATTAGATAAAGTACATGGATTCTGTTGACTTCCCATTCTGATCTTTGCATTCTTTTTCATCAGGCAAAGAAAGTTGACGTGGAAGCGAAAGGTTTAGCTGGCCTAATTCCAAGCAAAGATTTTCAGCAAAAGTGAGTTGTTTGGTCTCTCTTTTTTTCGCTGTCTGCTTTCAACCAGTAAGAACGAGAAGTTTGATTTTGAATTCACTCAGTCCAAAGGCAGTTTGATTGGGGGGGGGGGGAGAGAAGTAGCTTGACATGGGTTAAACCATAAGAATTGCAACACTAGAATAAAGCGTTACAGTGCCTCTTCTTGTCTTTTCTCCCTAATGATGTGATGTGACATTTAGAGAATTCTTTCATATTGTTTTTCCTTGAAAAAGCTACTCTAATTTGTAGCGTCTTTTAGTAATTTATTGTACCCTTTCCTATTTTTAGACGAGAAGCCACAAAAGTTACAACAAGGGAAGTCAGAGAGCCAGAAACTGCGAAGCAAAGTAAGTAGATAAATGAATAAAAAGACTTCAAAAAAGTGAAAGATTCTCTGTGTCTTTGAGTGGTGGAAAAAATTTGCCTTCCTGCGAAGGAACGTGAAACTAGAATTCTTCCTTCCATTTTAGTATCAGTTTTATGTAGTCCCAGATTTTATTTATATTGTAATATTGTGACAGTATAGTTGATAATCCACTAAGAACTTATGGATGACCAAATGATCATGAAAAGAGATTATCCAGTCACTAATTTTATCTTATTTATATTCCTGTCCTCTTCATATTTCTAATCTTTGTTTCGTTGCCATCATATCTTCTTTCCATCCTTCGTTCCTCTCCCTCTCCTTTTTCTTTCATCCTTTTTCCTTTCATTTCTTCCTCCCTTATTCGTTTCCTTTCTTTGCCTTCCTTTTTTTCTCTTTCACCCCATCCTCCTCTTTTCTTCCTTCCTTCCAAAACAGGCTTTCTGCGAAGCTGCTTCTTGACATCACACTCTTTTTCCACCTCTAGTGTATGCAATGTTCAGACAGGTTCAAGAAATATATTTTAAAGAACTTTGTTCTTTCAGCTCTGAGCAAGTGAAAGATGCATACAAATCCATCCAGTACTTTGCTTTCTACAAATTTCCAACACGTAAACTTGTTGACGTACCTGGAAGTTTTCCCTAACAGTTCTCCTAAGAGACACAGTATATATTTGATTTATATATTGATTCGATTTTCTCTCCATTCACAGAAAGAAGATGTTTCTGTCTTCCTGGACGGAAAAAGAAGACGAAAGCTTTAGAAACAACTCAAACGCAAGGTTTGTGGCGAGCAGATTTGCATCATTAGGTTTTGAAAGAGTTTGCTAACTTACAACCTCTGAAGCCTCACCCGAAGGTTGAAGCTTGTGGAAACATCTATTGTGTTTGATTTTCACAAATACCTTCTCTGCACAATCAGGAATTTTGTAAAGATACAGATAAGCCTTTTGTGTGCCTGAAAAACACATAGAACCTACAGCCATCTTGATAACAGATGAGTTTTGAAATTCCGGATATATACAACTTTGAAGACTTTGCCAGAAACATTTTCTGGGCATGACAGAATAATTATACAAATGTTTGTTGTTACTCCGTAGATTTCTCGCTTGATGAAATCCTAACATACGAAGAGATGGTCGAAGTGCAGCCAGATGCCACAAGAAAAAGGCCGATAGTTCTAATCGGTTAGTGATTTTTTAGCTTCATTTCGATTCGGATAATCGGATGTTTTTGGCGCAATTAGCTCCATAACGTAGCTCAAATCATGCCTTTCTTCTAACTTCATAAAAAGTCGAGTAATGGTACTGTTTATTAATGAAAGTACTCTATCTATTTATTTCTGAAGGTGATAATGGGAGAAAGTTGTAGGATTAAGACTATTTAAAGGAAATTCGGATTCAAACAAGACAAGATACTTAGCGCATTGAGGCCTTTCTGACTTGTGTCTTCATCAGAGCGCGACTTAAAAAAACTAAACTAGTTCTAAATTCTTGTGGGTATATTGAATTCATTCGATTGAAAGATGGATTAACACCTTCTGAAAAGTATTGATCTTTGCTGCTTACCAGCTTATTATTGCATATTCGGTCCGGCATTTATCAACTTTTCTTTGTGAGAAAGTAAAGGCTAGGATCTTGGTATATTTCTGAAGGGATATATGACCGACTCTTTATCAGAATCTGTAGCTGATTTAAAGAAATAATTTGGTTAGCATCTTTGCTAAAATCCCAAATAGCTAGAGCATGGAAAAACCAAATTTATCTCGAAAATTCTTTCGATCTTCATTATGTATCCTTTCAACAGCAAACTAAGAATAATGCAAATGGCGTATGTTACAGCAAAATCATTGGCCTTCAGACTTGACTCAGATGAAGTGAACGCAAGAACGAATAAGAACTACTTCAGAATTCGTAACATCAACATCAAAATAGTTGTAACTATATCGTCATTTTTATTCCTATTTACAGGCCCTCCAAAAGTAGGGAGAAGAGAATTACGACAGAAATTAATCAGTTCAGAGCCGGACCGCTTCGCTCCAGCAATTCCACGTGAGTAGCCTTTCCTTTTTAGATCAGGCACTATTCATAAATTTTCTTTCCAGATCTTGATTTAAAAGTGTGAAGCTTTTGATGTTATTAATTTGTTTTTATAGTTTCATTTTAATCCATAGAGGCCGTTTATAAGCGATGTAGTACTCATTTTTGATGTCAAGTTCCTTACATACATTATATCAACAACTGCGTATAACAACTTACAAGTTTGCAAGTCAGCCTGGGTTCATGTACTATTAATACAGTGGATTGGTTCTTATAAATTTAGTCCAATTTGATCATTTCAGCCTGATTCTTATATGCAGTTGTTTATTGTATGATTTTCCTTTATTTTGACATCTTACCATTCGTCATGCACAGAAAGAGCAAAGGAAAGTAGAAATGAATTTCACTTTGATTTCATAATCCTGCGATTTTTAATGATAGACTGTTTCGCTATTATTTTCCTGAGCAGATTTCACTATTATTAGTTTTTTTTGTACAACACATCATTCATTTCGATGTTCGTATCATTCATATTAGCTTATTCACACACATACTCTCGGGTGCCTAATGCAAGGGGGGTCTTAATAAACCGGGGGGGTGTGAACCCCCCAAAGAAACTAATAAACGGGGGGGTCTTAATAAATGGGGGGGTCGGAAATTCGCAAAAAACGGGTTTCTACGTTATCAAAAATAACTATTTATTCCACTGTCTTTGAAGGAAAACATTCGAATTAGTTTACGAGTACACTGCAATGACTTCTTTTTCTAAAAGAAGACATTCGAATCAGCTTACGAAGTGCACTGCAATGACTTCTTTTCTAAAAGAGAACATTTGAATTATGCCAAAATTAATAAACGGGGGGTCTTAATAAGGGCCGGGGGGTGGATAGAATTTTTGAAAATTAATAAGCGTTCCCCCCTTGTATTAGGCACCCGAGAGTACCTCATTCACAATATGTAATAAGATGGATAAAGGTACTCAAAGAAAACCGTTTATGATGTATTATAATATTTAGGAGCCCTTCTAGGCTGTTGTTTCTATAGTATTTGAATTTCGAGATTTATATGTATGCTGTATCCTTGTAATTCCCGGGAAGGTAACTTGCATATCTAGAGCGACGGATACGTGCTGCCCATAAGGATGGGTTTTGCACGTCAAAGTCCCTAAATATGGGTCTGAAAGTGTAACTGTTCTGCTACAAAAAAGGGTAGCTTTTTGAATCGTAACAAAAACTTTCCGAGATATTTATTTTGGTCGTCGGACCTTCTTGATCTTAGTTGTGAAAATTGGTTTGTGCTAACCTTATCTTCCACTAATATGCCTTCACAGTGACATTAAGCTTGATTCTTGGGAATTTCAACAGGCTTTGCCCCCTCCCCCTAAAATTCTTAAAAGATGTGTTTGAAAATCGACCGAAAATCCTTAATTATGGGTCTTCGCCTAAAATGTAGGGTGGCACATTCCTGTTAATCCAAGATTCGAGTAACCCCCCCCCCCCTATCCGGGTTCTAATTTTGAAAATTCATACTGAGTAAAGCTTACGCCAGTATTTTCTTTTTTGAGTGTCTATAGATATATAAATTTCTTGCAGATACTAGTCGACCTCCAAAGAATGGTGAAAGAATGAACATAAAAATCAGATAAAATTAGAATTTAATTCCTGAGCCAGAGCATATTTTCAATTACCACTGCACGAGTGTTTGTTTTGATACGTGCTGTTGCTACTTTTATGTGAAGGTTTTTTGTTTGATCAATATTCAGTTTTGTTAGGCCTGGTTCACACTAGGTCGTTTGGATCGTTAAAGTCATGCAAAAAGATCCACAAGACAAAGGACTCAAATTCTGAGTCTTTGTCGGGTCTCTTTGCACAACCCTACCGGGCCAAGTGTGAGCCAGACGTTAAATATGGCTTATACATTTTCATTGTAGATACGAGCCGACCTCCAAAGAACGGTGAAATTGATGGAAAGGATTATTATTTCATATCACAAAATACGTTCCAAAGTGACATTAATTCTCATAAATTTGTGGAGTACGGCCAATTTGAAGGAGATTATTATGGAACAAGTATTGATTCTATAAAAGCTGTGACAAACAACAATAAAGTCTGTGTTCTCAACTTGCATTGTCAGGTATGTCAGTGCGAACTTTTTGAATGTGGTATTAGAAATGTGACAGGAAACGTACTGGACGTCCCTAAAATACTCCTGTTTAAAAACTCGCCAATACGTATTCTCAAATCTATCATAAAATGCTCTCTTGAACCTCTTTTTTGTTAATGATTCAGATTTATTTAATGATGATGAAATTTACATTACTAAAAGGGTTTGAAGTGACTGGTTGAAAATGTCAAAATCAAAGCTACATTTGTAATCTTCAAAAGAGAGTCATATACAGTAATATCATTCAGGGGCGGCGCAAGCTTTGAGAAAGTGGGGTGGACAAGAGGTAAAATTTGTTGCCAGAAGGTATACCTAATGTTTTTTATGTCGTTTTTGCTTTGGAATAAATGTTGACCTGAGGAAAGTGGGGTGGACATGTCCACCCCAGTCCGCCCCGTGGCGCCACCCTTAATATCATTGTATCGTTATTAAATGCAATATCCATCAATTTTTGTCATTTTGCAGGCACTGCCCGTCTTAAAGAATTCCACCTTACGACCATATGTGGTTTTCATAACACTACCATCTTTCGATCAAATTAAAAGACTACAAGGAACTTCAGGAGAACCATTTAATCCCAATGTAAGAGTCAAGGTAGGTGCAAATAATCCTCAAGATTGATTTAAAGTTCAAATATTCTTTCCTCAGTTCATACACAAAATATTCTGTAGCATCGCTTTGCTTGTTTTGTTTATATTCAATTTGTTTTGAGTGGGCTTTGTCAGGGTTTCTCGCTACTGAAATCTAATTTAGGCGCACTGTGCATGCTGTATCCAGACATGGGATCCCCAGTTTAATGTCGCTTCCGAAGGACGACGAGGTGAGTTGTGAGGTCAGGCCTCCAAAGTCACCCATCCGGAGTTTGACCGTACCCAACCAAGCTTAACTTCATTTACCTGACGAAGACTGTATAAGCCACTCACCCCTTTCCGCCTCCTTGTTTTATCCAAGCGAATATTGGAAGGTCCATCTACTTTTACGGCTGAGAATAGAGGTTACTTGCTTTTCCTTTTTTGGTAGATTATTCAAAATAATCACTTTTTGTCATAAGGAATAACACATCAGTTGCCGTATGTCGTTCTTTGCGATGACAGAGTGTTGATTTATTTGCTTTCGTATAGAATTTTGCATTGATTAAGTCATTTTTAGTTGTAAAGAAAATTGCTGCTTTTCTTCTGTGAATGTTTGCTGATAATAATTGTTTTAGTTCGAATAAGGAATTAAGAGCCCCAAATGAGATCTTATTTAAGCTAGACAAGAGACCTCATTGCGTTGGTTTGTCGAGACTGAAGTTATAAGTATACGAGCCAAGGGCGGGAGGGCAGCCCACTAAACGTTGGAAAGATATGCAACAGCAGCCATGGAAAGAATTAGACTTATGACGATGAGTCCCTTGTATCCCTGCGCTAAACCTAGCTCAAGAGGGACTGATCATGAAACAGTGAAAAAACCGGCCCTATCTCATGCATGCGATCATGATTCGATCGATTGAATCAGGATCGAACGACTGCCGTAGCTCTGTTCAAAGGTCACTCCTCGGAAAGAGAATGCAATAAAAACCACGTTAAGCAGGCGCTTCATCAAAGAAACTTGGTATAAATCTGAAGAAGGAAGTTCACTTTACCTGGTAAGTCCAAAATGAGTCTTTCAACGAAACATTTTCCATATTTTTAAGACCAAAACAAACCAGAGAAAACTTCAGCCACCCGCCGTAGCAACTTTGTTCAAAATCTAGTCAACTGCATCCTTCGAATTGAGAAATCGACATCATTGTTCTCTGCCAAATCTCGCAATCTGATTGGTACGTTAGGAATTACGAAGTTTGGGCCTAAATAGGGCCAAGTTTTTCATAGTAAAACTATGAGTCTCTATTGCCTGAAGCGACATCATCAAGTCAAAGAGCACAGGGCAACAAGAGACTCATCGTCATCAGTCTAGGAAAGAATTGCCTTGGTAAAATTGGGTAATTTCGTAAGCAATGGATTTTTGTCGGTTAACTCCAAATTATGTATAGCTCTACGCTTATGACTTGAATTTTTTTCGCAGGATGAAGAATTAATGGACCTGATAGAACGTGCTCGGGATATGGACATAAACTATGGTCATTATTTCGACCATCAAATCACAAATCAAAATCTCGAAAAAGCATACACAGAACTCTTGCAGCTTGTGAATTTTATTGAGACACAGCCGCAGTGGGTGCCTGTAGCATGGAATAATTGAATTGCCTTCAAAATCAGTCAAATCTTCGCCAGCTTCCAGCCCTGAAAAGGTACGCCCACAGTTTTGTAATAGAGGTGTAGTTAAATTTCAGAGCTCCATTGATAGAAGAAATACCCTACACTCAAACCATAGATCGTCAAAAGTGAAAATGGACCTTGTTGAATATCATATTTCACATTTCAGTTTTAAAATTTCCATTGTAGGGGGCTGTCCTTAAGCAGTGCTTATTTTAGGTGTCCGACATTAAAAGTAAACGGAAAGCGTTGGAGGGGGGCTGGGAAGATTTTAGTAAACAAAAGGCGCATATGTCATAGAGTTTTCTTCAACCTGCAGTGGCCCTCCGTGTGTTCAGGCTAAAGTCATCGAACAGTTTTGGATTGGAGTCGGGCTGTATCTCTCGAATCGTTGATCATAGGAAAAATCTGATTGCATTGGTCAATTCTACAGAATTCAGAGAAACAAAATTTCTTCCTTTGCAGCATATCTACTGCTACTTGCCCGTATTTGGGAGATAAGGTCGGGTTATAGCTTAACTTGTACGGCCCCGTTGAATTCATACAAGCTTGGTAAAAGCTAAACCATTTTCAGTACCAGAATTCTTGTATCGCAAGAATCGAATCAGAATTTAGCCAGCCCACGCGGAAAATAAATCCTTGCTAGGAGAGGTGGCGGGATAGGCAGCAGTAAGTTAGGAAAGTAATGAAATAGCTTAGGGAAGCTGTCTTTCCAGACGTGAGGAAGCTATTAGTAAGGAGAAACATTTTGTCCGTGGAAATCTTGCTTTGGCATTGCCTAAAGGAGTATGTTTTAGTCTGTTGCACCACTTTAAGCTTCACTCAAGCTTTTGATCGACCATCCCCCAAATAAGATTCGCTGCTACCAAAGGACTGATCTTTCTTGGACAATGGCAGTAAAAACAAGAGTTGTTTCTTGCTCGAGCGTTTGGCAAATTCCAGCCAGAAATGGTTTGTGCGAAATAGAATCAATCTTTCATATGGTATCAGAATTATATATTGCTTTTAACACCGCTTATGGACATGTAGATTTCTATAAAAAGCAGTTTTATTATATGTTCTTGTTTTCAAGTAATGTCAGAGAATTCTCTTTATATTGAGCTTAATTTCTGGGATGAAGTAGCTTATATTCAATAGGTGCCTACAGAGAACGATTTTCCTAAAGCGTGCCTCAAATAGTACCTCTGCCCCATAGCAGCCCGTGTAGATAGGGAGAGGCTGTTTATTCGCTGTTTTGTATCTAGAAGACACTTAGAAGTGTGATGATTTGAATCCTTGCGGTTGTATTATAGCGTGCGTAGACTGCATGCGGCATAGCTTCTGTGACTATTGTGGAATCGCCACATTCCATTACCAATTTCTATCGTTGTCTAAGAGAATGTAAATATATGGTATATGACAGGATTTGATTGGTTAGTTTTTCTGGATATATTTAGGGGCAAGTGGACACTCATAAATTGACTTTTAGCAATCTGAATTGACCCTCTGCAGCAACCTCCCACCCCTATCTACCAACTGAGATGAACCGAAAATTTTACTGCAAAAGGTATTTCCAGGAACTGTTAGTGTAGTTTAAAGATAGGAAACGTCAAAGTTCTACTTAGCCCCCTCTCTGTCAAGCCCCCTCTCTGATAAGCTCCTCTTTTCTTACCCAAAATGTTTGATTAGCCCTTCTTCTTTGGGCCCCCCCCCAATTTTATCAAAGTCCAGAAGTTATAGAAGATTTTCCATTTACTCTGCGAAATAAGATTGCATCCTAATTTTGATGTTTTTAGGATAAAAACTGTATCAGACTCTTACGGTATTCGTTACATGTAGCTGTGAGACATCGAAGAGCTATCAACACTGGGCACAGATCGGAGCCTTTGACATCAATCGATTATTTCTTTTGAGCATCAATTTGCTTGACGAGTTCTATTTAACATTGGATACCCCCAAACTTTTTTTGAAGATGAGGCTAGTCCTCTTTCAATCTCAGACCGAGGGCTGCAGCCATGGGCAGTTTGTGTCAGGGTAGCATGGGCAGCGGAAGCGAGGTGGAAAGCACTGATGGCTGTGTCATAGAGGTTGCTCACTTTCAGGATCGCTGAAAAAATATTTATGAGTGCTCCCAAGTGGCAAGATTTAAGATGCACATTTTGCACGTCACATCGGTAATAGTCTATTTTTATATTTAGTTCGTGTATGATGTCACTCATGATTTAGCGTAAAAGAATATGGAAAGTCCGTTTACAAGAATAACGGCGACATGATGTAATGATTATTCGTATTTGTATCCAAATATTTTAGAATTATGTTAATCAATATTTCACTTGCATTATGCATGGAAACACAATTTTGTTAGTATTTCCTTAATTTTATTCTTATTGATCAAATTATTTTTGATTGATTAGCATGATTATGCAGCTAGTCTTAAAATCTTGAACAGTTTCCACGCTTTGGGCATTGCCTGTGACAAAGCACCAGATACCAGTGATGTTTTTGTCCCTTCTGCTTGCAAATGTGCCATTAATATAACACAGAATTGGAAGCCAGACATATTCAGTTGCATAACCAGAGACTAAGCTTTATCAGGTCAGTTAATCTTTGGCATGCATCAAAGAGGGTCGCTCCTGCCCCTGTTATGGTCGTTGACTCTCTTTAATTACTTAAAACGATGAGGCAGTTTTTATCCCTATTTGGACTTCCATGTGCAATCCTGTTTTACTTCGGAAATGTTCTTATGATCTATGTGAAAGTTCCTGATCAGAAAGTGTTTTAAAGTTCTATTCAAATAGTTCATAGGCGTAGGGAGCTAGGGGGCGCAGCGCAAGCCCTCTGCTCAGGCAAAATTCATTGCATTTCAGGCACAATTACATTTGTTGCAGCTATCATATAAATATTATATATGTGAGTAAAGCTATCGTATTCTGGTGAAATTCATGAGAAGCCGCCTTCCCCTCTGTGTCAATTGTGTCTGAAAAGTAGTATTTCAGAGAATAACCAAGAGATCTTATGCGCTACGGTTGTAAATCTCTCTTTGCAGGGCCGAAGGAAGTAGCTGTGGATTGGGGGGGGGGCAATTATTCGTTAAACAATAGTGAACGGTACGTCTAATTAATCTCTGTCACTTAGCTATATCGTTCTCAAAATTATAGGCGTTCCTGCCCTACCAGTCCCCTGGATTCCTATTGGCTGGCCTGCTCTTTGACAAATGTACCCCTCCCCTCGAAAGTCTTGATGTTAAAATATTCTAAACGGCTCCCTGTGTTAGGTTATCTCGGTGAATTTAGAAGGAACACCGACTATTTCTGATATGTAGTATTCTTTGTAGAATTTTCATGATGTAAGATAAAATTGTGTGTCCTATTCGTACCATTTTTAGACATTTCTTGTGCAATTTTGTATCAGAGAAATTCGCAATATGAGCCGTTTTTTTCATTGTGCATATCTCTACCGTGTCAATGACGATTTGAAAACATTTTAAGAAATGAGGTGAGCAAATTTACATCCCTTCAGAGCTGCACATTTTCAAAACACCCAATTTTTGTAAACTTTTAGTACAGCCTTAATTTTTGTGAAAAACAAGCCCTTTAGAAAAAAGGGAACTTTAGCAGGAAAGAGTTAAGCCTGTGCCCGTATTGGTGAAAAAGAAAATCTTGAAAAGAGCCAATTTTAGCAAAAATAGTTTAGCCTATAGACTTACTCTGTGGTGCAAAATAACAATTTTTGAAAACAGCTGATTTGGTTGAAAAAATTAAGCCTCAACGTTTTGATGAAAATTGCACTCTTTTGAAATCAGGCAATTTTAGCGGAAAATTTAAGCCTATAGCCTTACGTTTTGGTGAGAAATGAGCACTTTTGAAAACAGTTAATTTAGCGAAAAAGGTAAGCCTATAGCCTTACTTTTTGGTAAAAACTGAATACTCTCGAGAAGATGTAATTTTGGCGAAAAAGGTAAGCCTATGGCCTTGCATTTTGGTAAAAAAACGAGCACTTTTGAAAATAGGTAATTTTGGCGAAAAAGGTAAGCCGATAGCCTTACTTTTTGGTAAAAAATGAGTACTTTTAAAAATAGGTAATTTTGGCGAAAAAGGTAAGCCTATAGCCTTACTTTTTGGTAAAAAACAAGCACTTTTGAAAATAGGTAATTTTGGCGAAAAAGGTAAGCCTATAGCCTTACTTTTTGGTAAAAAATGAGTACTTTTGAAAATAGGTAATTTTGGCGAAAAAGGTAAGCCTATAGCCTTACTTTTTGGTAAAAAACGAGCACTTTTGAAAATAGGTAATTTTGGCGAAAAAGGTAAGCCTGTAGCCTTACTTTTTGGTAAAAAAACGAGTACTTTTGAAAATAGGTAATTTTGGCGAAAGAGGTAAGCCTATAGCCTTACTTTTTGGTAAAAATGAGTACTTTTGAAAATAGGTAATTTTGGCGAAAAAGGTAAGCCTATAGCCTTACTTTTTGGTAAAAAACGAGTACTTTTGAAAATAGGTAATTTTGGCGAAAAAGGTAAGCCTATAGCCTTACTTTTTGGTAAAAAATGAGTACTTTTGAAAATAGGTAATTTTGGCGAAAAAGGTAAGCCTATAGCCTTACTTTTTGGTAAAAAACGAGCACTTTTGAAAATAGGTAATTTTGGCGAAAAAGGTAAGCCTGTAGCCTTACTTTTTGGTAAAAAAACGAGTACTTTTGAAAATAGGTAATTTTGGCGAAAGAGGTAAGCCTATAGCCTTACTTTTTGGTAAAAAATGAGTACTTTTGAAAATAGGTAATTTTGGCGAAAAAGGTAAGCCTATAGCCTTACTTTTTGGTAAAAAACGAGTACTTTTGAAAATAGGTAATTTTGGCGAAAAAGGTAAGCCTATAGCCTTACTTTTTGGTAAAAAATGAGCGCTTTTGAAAATAGGTAATTTTGGCGAAAAAGGTAAGCCTATAGCCTTACTTTTTGGTAAAAAACGAGTACTTTTGAAAATAGGTAATTTTGGCGAAAAAGGTAAGCCTATAGCCTTACTTTTTGGTAAAAAACGAGCACTTTTGAAAATAGGTAATTTTGGCGAAAAAGGTAAGCCTATAGCCTTACTGTTTGGTAAAAAATGAGCACTTTTGAAAATAGGTAATTTTGGCGAAAAAGGTAAGCCTATAGCCTTACTTTTTGGTAAAAAATGAGCACTTTTGAAAATAGGTAATTTTGGCGAAAAAGGTAAGCCTATAGCCTTACTTTTTGGTAAAAAAACGAGTACTTTTGAAAATAGGTAATTTTGGCGAAAGAGGTAAGCCTATAGCCTTACTTTTTGGTAAAAAATGAGTACTTTTGAAAATAGGTAATTTTGGCGAAAAAGGTAAGCCTATAGCCTTACTTTTTGGTAAAAAACGAGTACTTTTGAAAATAGGTAATTTTGGCGAAAAAGGTAAGCCTATAGCCTTACGTTTTGGTAAAAAATGAGCGCTTTTGAAAATAGGTAATTTTGGCGAAAAAGGTAAGCCTATAGCCTTACTTTTTGGTAAAAAACGAGTACTTTTGAAAATAGGTAATTTTGACGAAAAAGGTAAGCCTGTAGCCTTACTTTTTGGTAAAAAACGAGTACTTTTGAAAATAGGTAATTTTGGCGAAAAAGGTAAGCCTATAGCCTTACTTTTTGGTAAAAAATGAGCACTTTTGAAAATAGGTAATTTTGGCGAAAAAGGTAAGCCTATAGCCTTACTTTTTGGTAAAAAAACGAGTACTTTTAAAAATAGGTAATTTTGGCGAAAGAGGTAAGCCTATAGCCTTACTTTTTGGTAAAAAATGAGTGCTTTTGAAAATAGGTAATTTTGGCGAAAAAGGTAAGCCTGTAGCCTTACTTTTTGGTAAAAAACGAGCACTTTTGAAAATAGGTAATTTTGGCGAAAAAGGTAAGCCTATAGCCTTACTGTTTGGTAAAAAAAACGAGTACTTTTGTAAATAGGTAATTTTGGCGAAAGAGGTAAGCCTATAGCCTTACTTTTTGGTAAAAAACGAGTACTTTTGAAAATAGGTAATTTTGGCGAAAAAGGTAAGCATATCGCCTTACGTTTGGTGAAAATGTGAAAAATGAGCACTTTTGAAGGAGGGGCAAATCACTGATTTTTTCGTACGTCTTTGACAGTACAAAACAATATCATGCAAAAAGCACAAATTCCTGAAAAATCCCTCGCAAAAATTACAAAAAGAATCAAGTGATTCAAAATCGCAAAAATTACGTGCGCTATTTTGAGAGGTGAGTTGCCCCTCGCTTTTGAAAACAGGTAATTTTAGCGAAAAATGGTAAGCCTTGCTTTTTGGGAGCACTCTGCACTTTTGAGACTTTTGAAAGCAAGCCAAAGTATGCACCTTCTAAAATAGCCAATTTTAGTGTTTGGTGAAAAATGGGGGCTTCTGAAACAGCCGATTTAGCGAAAAAAACTTTACAAGAGTATTGAAATTTTGAACACTTTAAAAAATCCGCCATCTTCACAAGTACTCTCACGCATGCGCATAGGCTCGGGCAGAGTTCTCAGAAAGCGGAAAAACCGGAAGAAGTGGCCTGCAGTTTGCATCAGTCCGAGTTACCTTGTTATTGTCACATTCTGTATTACAAACTGGACACTTCGTTCCTAAAAGAGACTCTACTGAACTGAATTCAAGTGCCAATAATAGATACAAGTATCAGGGTGTGAAGATGCTGACAAAAGGTGCAGCAGTGGAATTTGTTGAGAAGAAATTGAGAGTTGAATTCTCAGAGGACAGATTTGTGGAAAACAAATTGGAGTTATTGAATGAGATAATCAAAGCTTTCTTCAGAGTGATACCCTTCCATAATATCACGTTATTATGCCTTGAGAAAAATGCTAGAAGGGCTCCACTTCCAACTGAAATTAGAGATGCAATATTATCTACTCAGGGTGGTTTATGTTTTGTGAATAACGCTGGCTTCAAATTCATATTAGGGGCATTAGGTTTTGATGTATCTCTAGTAGGAGCTAAAGTCACACACCCCAACAACCATGCCATAATTTTGGCAACCATAGATGACACCCAGTATTTGGTAGATGTAGGCTGTGGCTACCCAGCATTTAATGCCATCCCTCTCAATTTTGAAGATGAATCACCAGTTTACAGTCAGTCATTTTCAACATTCAAGTTTGTAAGAAAAGGGGATACTATTGAGCGTTTACATTTGCGGAATACAGAGAAACACATGATTGCTGGCAACCCAAAGTATGACAAACAAGGAGACACATGGATACGTTTCTATGACTTCAAGATTGAGCCTGTTAGTCTGCCTTTCTTTGACGGACCAATGAATGATGTTTACACTGTGCCTGGTACATCTCCATTTTTGATCAGCCTCAGAGTTGTGACATTTGAAAACAACAGATGCATTGCAATAAGAGATACTTCGTTGTTAACGGAAGGAGATGATAATGTGTTGCATGAACAAAAGCTGGGCTCTTTGAGTGAAATAAAAGCTGCCATTTTGAAGTTATGTCCCCAGATTTCAAATGATGATGTAGATCAAGCTCTCAAAGCATGGGAAGAAGATATCAAACCAACTTTATCATCAAAATGAGTCTTGCATCATTCAGACAGATGATTTTTATGCATGTTGATAATCTTGATAGTACTTTGAATTTGCCAGTGTGGACTTTTGACAAACTTCTCTGACTTTGAAAACATGGAAACATGCATTGTGATGACCAGATAGTGATATTTTAATGTTACAAAGGATTTATGCAAGGTTAATAGCTTACTTTTGCAAAGGAAAAGCCGCTCATTATATCCCTTTCAAATAGCATTGGACATGCATAGACAATCCTACTGACAACTTCACATTCCTTTAAAATCTCAACCTTTTAATGGCATTTATAACTTGTGCACTTCTTGTGGAAAATAGCATGCAGGCATCAGCATTTTTAGTACACATGTTTTCAGTTACATATTATGTAAATGATATGGCTGGTAGCAGCAAGGAAATACTATTTTGCATTTTTATCAAATAGTTTTTAATGCCAATCAGAATATCCAAAACACTTCATTGAAAGTGCTTGATCAAAGCTCAATTTAACCCTTAATGGCAGCAGAAAATTTTCCATAAAACCATTTAATGCACTTAAAGACTCTGTGCTAACCAGTAACCGTTGCACGCATTCTTTGCAAAACAAACTACACAACATTGTTAATGTAGGTTTCAAAGGCCC
Source organism: Aurelia sp. 4 Dawson et al 2005 (assembly GCA_964019985.1). Taxonomy (NCBI): domain Eukaryota; kingdom Metazoa; phylum Cnidaria; class Scyphozoa; order Semaeostomeae; family Ulmaridae; genus Aurelia; species Aurelia sp. 4 Dawson et al 2005. The sequence continues at coordinate 1,856,401 of OZ026494.1, read as the reverse complement.
TATGAAAATTGAAGACAGGGAAGAACGATTTTTGGACTCTGCGGATTTGTTTTGTTGAAAGCTAAAGCTGGGAGAAAACTCGGCATTAAGGAAAAACTATCTTGAGCATTAGGCATAATAAGAGTAGCTCATCTTCCATTGATTTTGATTAGTTTACGTGTACTTATGCACATAGAAGACTAAATCATAATCAGTCGATGTAAAATAAAGATATAACAATGGCTCATAATGTGAAGACCAACAAAAGATTTTGTAAAAAAGTGGATCTCCTGAAATTGCAGTGTGGGATTGAACCAACTGCATTGTGGTATAGCTTCACTGTGCAGAGGATGCTAGTTAGCGCAGAGTCTTTGAAATCAATTTTTTGATAACCTTTTGAAATTCAGTTTATACAAATCAACTTCATTTAAGGTGCAACGCACTGAGTACAATTTGTGTATTTTCTCCTCCAGAGTCTTTCAAAATAAAACAAGATGTTAAAAAACATCTATTGTCACAAATGCATATTAGATATAGTGTGTAAATACTTTTTCATTAAACAGCTTAAAAAAAGCAAAACAGCTGATTCTACAAAAATTGGATGAAAAACGCTTACAAAAATGTTGTCATTTCAAACAAATGGGATTTAGCTCACTGTTAAAATGGTACAATATGCAATTCAAGTTTTTAATAATTCTAATTAATAATTTTAATTGCTGTAAATTTCAACTTGGTACATGATTGCACTAAAAGTGGTGGCAAAGAATGATTTGCCGAGACGTGTTAATTGTTTGATTGAATTGCTGAAGAACAGTTCAAGATTTTAATTAGCATGCAATACATCTTAGGAAGAAGCTCCCCGTTACCATCTTTGGTGTAACCATCTCTATTCAAACTGCCTCTTTATTAGCAATCCTGCTTCCTACTAGGCATTAAACACTTTGCTTTAGATCAATGCTAAGGTGCTCTCAGAAGATTCATATGACCGGGTTTCAAATCACCTACAATGGATAAATAAGGAAACTTAATTACATAAAGGAGAATATGCACACTTCTGCATACAGTGCTTACTGAAAATGATGTCATTCTATTTATAGTCATTTAAGACAAGCTTCTGCTTTTGCATTGTTCAATACAAAGAAGCCATAACTTTTTGCAGGAAGGGCAAATGGCTGCTTCACTTGCTTTGGCATCAATGGAGGCAATTTCTCATCAGTCAAATCTAGCAGTTTTCCATTTAGCATGATCTTTCTGTAAAAAGGAAAGAAAGCTCCAGCTTAATATCAGGCAAGAGGCCTGTTGGAACTAACTTAACATCATAGGGGGTTGGTAGTAGATGTGAGCAACTCAAGCAAAGATGGGGGTAATGTCCTCAAGGAAAATTTTTGTGATAAAAGAAAACAAACAAGCAAAATGTCCTCACGTGATGCCCAAAGAAACGAGCGAAAAATCGACACTGTGACGTGAGCGTTTTCGATAAGCTCTGTTGCCACCCGTCCTCACGACAACAGGAAAACGGCGTTTTCAAAAGATCCACTCTGGAGAGCGTATTCAATAGGTTCGTTTTCGGCAACCGAAAACCCCCTCTTCGTGTGGACGCAAACCCAAAACTGATTAAAAAGGTGCGTTTTCAAAGAGATACGGATACATGTAGATGTGGCATAAAGACTTGCAAATGTCCAAACTTTGAAGAAACCATCCACTTACGAGCTAGAAACATCACCGTTTGGTGCTTCCAGAAGATATCCGTCTGCAGGTGCACCTGCTAACTGTCGACTTAAAACAAACTTCACATCTTTCTTCAGATTCAAGTTCAATGCAATGATAACAACAGCTCCTTTCTGATAGTGATGCCTTTGGGGTGGAAGAATACTTTTTAAATCATCAGAATAAGCAGATCTTTAATGCATAGAAATGAACAATATTAAAACTTACGTGAAGTCATTGGCAAGAGGTAGATGAATGTAATGTGAAAATGTTCTAAAAACAGTTCTAGCTGCTTCACTTTAGTAAATGAATTCACAAACTTTTACCTGAGGTAAGCACTTGCTTATACTGCAAACAAAACAGACTACTGTCAAACAGAATTCTTTACAACATCAAGGACGGTTCAAGTTTACGTAATAAATGTGAAGGTTATAAAGAAGGCTCTTCTCCAACATGTGAAGGTGGATTATGCCCAACAATGTTTTCAAGTCTGTCTCTAGAAGATCTTTCCCAATACCAAAAATATTGTTTTCAATATCAGAAGTTTTACAAAACTCTGACTGTCGTTGTTGCAGGAAATGCTTCAACTAAAGGCCCAAAAGATCTCATCTGTCAGAGCTGCAGTGAATTACCAACATGGGGGGGGGGGATTTTCAAGGGATTCTGAAATATATGGTGTCGCTTTAAAATCGAAATTACCTCCCAAACTCATTGATGCAATGTGCATACAATCTCACTGTTCTTTTTGGTTGCAGAGATCCTTTCAAGTCAAGAACTCTTCTTCCAACAAGTAGCTTATGGAGAACAGACATCCAGTATACCTTTGAAAAAAGTATAACATTTTAAAGTGAAACAAATAAAGATTAAAATACCAGAGACTGGAGAAGGTTGAATCAACATAAGGTTTCCAACAGTAAATTCTGATAACTGTGAATCACTTTTTGGGTGCCAAATTTAATGAAAAGTATTCTTCCCTGTAAAAATGCCTTTTACTCTACTAGATTTGAGGCTTGGTATGAATGGTTCAGTCTGGTAGTTCTTCGTCATTGGAAGTCTGGATGAAAGGAAACCAGATTAAAGAGCTATGTTTTTCAGCAGTTGAGTGGGATTTATCTGATATTGTCCAAACATGGATTGTCTTCTATGTTCCCTGTCTTTTCTGGCTGACAGCAGAGCTTGCTTAGTCATCTGCATCTTTTTCCTTGCTGAAACTTCCTTTGTCATCCAACAACTATTTTTTGCAACATAAAGATTATCTTGTACCCTCAGTATTTTACGAAACTATACCGTGAGCTATAGGCTGGTTTACATAGTCATAGTTATGGCTAGTAATAGACCGATGGACGTTTAAACTATCAGTTTACGTAATAAATTCAATTACAACATGTGAACTCGAGTAAAAAAGGGTCGTTATTGTCCTTGCAATAACTGGGACAAAGCAATGGGTCTATGTGAACTGTTCCTTTAAAATTTTGGCACGTATCTACTGTGCTAAAATTAAAGGTGTCCAAACTTCAAGAGAATATAGTTTCTTCAATTCAATAATTAAGGCTTGCATATATAAAAGTGAGGACATCATACCGGTCTGTGGTTAAGATGATTGTCCATAAGAGCACTTGGTCGGCCAATCAGCTCTCTTCTCAGGAAAACTTTGAAGTCAAGTCTAGCTGCAAGACCAAGTTTGTCCAGCATCCTGAAATCAGAAAACATGTCCTTAGGATAATCGTTGTAGCACTGAGCATCTTTTAACAAACCACAATATAAGATGTAAAGTTATACCTACTTAGCTCTTAAATGAACGAATCAGAGAGAATCTATGTTGGTATTATGTTTCGAAAATTCCCATCCAGAGCCAGCCAATCGAAGCTGCCAAATTATATAGTAAATAGACTAAAGCTAGTAAGAATACTTTTACGAGTATAAGCATAGATAGGATGACAATATCTGAGAAGACTACCCGATAAAAAGTTCATTGGACATTTTTGCCAAAAAAGACTGATCTTTGCAACTTTGTCCAATTTTGCGAGGGGCTGCCACCCTCCAAGCACCCTGGTTCATATGACTAGGAATATCTGAACAGCCCAAGTGAAGGCGAACTCTTTCTGCCTAGCATCTCTTGATATTTAGCTTTACAGTATGTGGATGGATTTCAAAATACCAATAGACACCTATTATCACCATAAACTTACAATTCACTTGTTTCTTAACAGTAAAAACTTCCTGGAGCATTATCAGCAAACCATCTGTTTCGCTTTGCTGAAATTGAGTTCACTGTACCAAAATTTACTGCATCAAAGAACAGTTAATTGTTTTAAGTGGAAAGTTTGAACTTTGTATGGAGGAATTCCCTTGCGCCCAGTGAATTTACTTGACTTCCAGTGGGGGGAGGGGGGTGGTACTTAACTGTGAATGTGATTCGAGGTGAATCTGGACTTTAACAAAAGGACCCATTTGCACGAAAAAATTTCTTAAGAATTTCAAACCCATTTTTCGAACCCTCAAAATTTCTCAGGAACTTTTGAGACCATGTCTATGGATTTTGTCAACTTGAGGGTCCAAGGTCTATTCACATTTTTTTCAGTTGTGAAAAAAATTCTGAAAAAGCTACCAGTCTACCAGAATTAAGGTTAAAAACAGACCCATATGAGTGGCATGTCCAATATCACTTAACAATCAACCACCCCCCTAAAAAAACCCCAAAAATCCTCACAAAAATCCTGCAGCAAAAGTATTTGAAACACCATCCACTCCTGAACCATATGTATCTGCAGCTTCTCCAATCCAAATTGGTGTTGTTTTAGTACCAGTTGAATTTCTGATGATCTGACGGGCTATTGGTGATTTTTCAATAAAACCATCGAGGTGGGAAGGGTCCATACATGATTCAATCGATGTTTGGCCCTTTCTGCCATTACAGCTGAAATAAGAAGAGTCGTATTACCTGGCATGTACTTTATGAGAAGAACATGATTTGTTCTTGAGTGAGACCATTCATGAACTAACTGGGGATTAACATTTTCAGGTAATTTGATCATTGAGGCAATACTCTAAAAGTACCAACTACCCTTGCACAGTAATGGCAAATTGTGTACAACAAAAGATACAGTTCAACTCACTGTTTCAAAAATAGACATCGCAGCTTCTGTGCAGCGAACCAAAATTTTTTTGGCTCCCGGTTTATTTTGGATTGATTTAGTGCACTCAGAGGTGTAAACCAGGCGCGGTCTGGCCCGGGTGGCAAAGTGGCGATCGCCACCCGGGCCCTCTGGTATTTAAAGTGAAAAAGAATTACGGGCCCTTTTTGCCAAAGTTGGAGGAGAAAATTTACATAAACTAAAGGGTTACTGTCATAATCAGAAGGGCCCTGCAATGACTCATACCTACGCTTTTCTAATTGAAGAACACCCATGAATTTTATCTTCCTCGTAAGCTAATTCAAATATAGCACAGATACAGTGGCATAATGACGGTGCTAGGGGTAAGAGCATATCTAAAAGGCCAACTATGATTTCAGTGAAGTACTTCGCTAGATTTGGAGAAAATGCGCGTTATTTTGTACTATACTCTAGGACCCATATAAACTGGGCCTTATATTTCTAGTGAATTGATTACAGTTGTGAATCAAATCGAACGAAAGAACTGCACGCTTGAAAGAGATTCTTAGTTATCTTCCAAATAACATGAAGATCTTTAGAAATTTGCTTGACAGACAAAATCCATCTTTGTAAGCACAATCTTCAAAATTTCATAGTGAAGCCTTTCCTCAATCATAATCTCCTTTCTTCCACTCAGTAGTAAGATATTTACGAGCAATGGATTACCCGACAATAAAAAGGGTGTGCTGCAAGAAACTTTCCTGGGGAGATGCCTTGGTCCCTATTGGCTGGCTTTGCTCGCATTGTACTTCAGCCACTCTTCAACTCAATAAGTTTCTATTTCCAACGGGCCCTCCAAGAAACCTCCATAACGCCTATTACTGATATCTTGCTGAACTGGGCTTGCCTTTTAACGATTTTGCTCATAACAGGACCGTTTTCCATTTTTAAGATTTGGCAAATGTTTGCTGATCTATTTGCAGCCGGAGGGACCACTGGGTAGCCAAATTACTAGGAGTCGTAAGCTGCCCTGTTACGCCATTGCAAAGAGACAAGTTTCAGAGAATATTTTGCACCATAGGACCTGCGACCAAAGGAGTGCAATCCTTCCGTTCTCCCCTCCCGTTCCCATGACTCCCGTGGGTTCTTTGTGGCACCCCATTGCACTGTCAGGAGATCAACTTGCCTGTACACTGGTCTCCTGCCTAACAAGTCAACTTACTTTCATTCTATTTCAGCAGCTTTATGCTCAATCGGCTTTGGGTAAAAAGATTCAATGCCCATCTATACTTGTGGAATTTACTAGAATTTATCGAGCTGTTAGTTTTGATATCACGCAACTCAAAAACAACCTTTATTCTGGTGCAATTGAAGTCGCACTTTCCACATTTTCAATAACAGACCCCCCATTGGTTGTGATCCTTTGCTTCTTTCGATGGCAAGTTTCCCCAAAATAGTGCGTTCTCCATTTATCTATTTTTTTATTTTTTTTTTGGCTCTGGTTTCCAGGGTAGGTATGATTACGAAAAATTTCCTTGTGGCAAGCCCCCAGAACCATATTTTTGGTGGCTGCGCTCGCACCTAGATTCAGCGACCCCAGTAAGAATTTCGTTGCGACGTGCTGGGTCAACCCAATTTACTAGCTGGAGATGTAAGAAATATGCAGTGAAGAGTGTGTCTATTCTCATTACTCTTACTGTATTTGCCACTATGGCCGTTCTTATTATCATTTCCAAATGAATTGTATTTAGAACCATGCAAAACCTTTCACCGTGATGGTATCTTAGAATCTAAGTTAACTGTAAAGAACATTTCATTCGAATAAAGTGCGAGACGTGCAAAGGTTGTCTCTCAAACTAAAGTGCAAGTAATACTGCTCCTCAGTATAGCTATTAATCAATGAATGATATCGACTAAGCGTGTTTCAGTGATTTATTTAGCGGGTGTGATTGAAAATTTCATCTACCACTCCCTGAACCGGGCCCTTTTTGTTTGCTAGCCACCCTGCAATTATGACACCAGACCGCCCCTGGTGTAAACTCTATCCTTCCTGGAGGTAAATCGCTTTGTGCCCTCGGAAATGCAAATGTTTTGTTTCAAAAAAATTTGCCCTTGCTCCCCTGCACCAGAGAAATAATGACCCCTGAAACCTTGGGCGGAGTTAGGAGAATAGTTATGAGTCAAAGGCATACTCAGCCACTTCTACACCATTGTGCTTATGGGTAAATATTTTGGCAAGAAAAATTGTGTAGACATATAGATCCCACCCAGTTTCTGGATTGCTCATAACTAGCTTTCAGTTGTAAAAGTAATGTGAATATCATAGGACATCACAAAACTACAGCATTTGAAATACAGAAAATACTGTGCAAGAAATTCAAACAAACAAAAGTAAATGCAAGGAGACCTCTACCAAAATAATTCAGCTGACTTACTAGTAATATGTTACAGCATCCAATGCTCCTGTTTTCAAACTCTTCAAAAATCTACAAAAGAAATGAATTAGCATTCTTCATTCTTAGCAATCAATAATAATAACCTTTGGAGAATTTAAAAATGAATATTCTAGATTACTATGTCACACTGACAGGAAAGTCTGTTTCAGATCACTGATTAAAAACAGACTTTTCAATAGTATATTTTAACATTGTTAGGTTCTTTCCACTCAGAAATGATCTCCACTCAAAGATGATCAAGGTCCTTGTTTTTAGTGAGATCTTCACATGTTTCTTACTATGACACAAAAATGAGTGATTGCCACCATGACAGATGAGATTTGTCTACTGTTTACCACAAATTTGCACCAAACTGGCACAAGGTTTTGAGGAGTATGTTTGAAATTTAGGAGCTTGTAAATCATTTGTGAAAAAAGTTTGAATTCTGCACCAAAGCAGTATGCTTTAAAATTTGAAGCCTCCTGTAAACATGCAAAGTTTGCAAACTCCAAACAGACTTGCAAATTCAACAAGAACAAAAAAGCATTCTCACTGCAAACTGATTGCAAATTTGTGCAAACCATACATTTTCAAAGATGCTTTGACTAAAATGCCACAAAATGGTTACCAACATGATTTGTAGAAAAAATATTACTCTCTAAAATAGTATACTCTTACTCTCTAAAATAGCCACCAATGTGATTCTTTGCAATATCTGGTCCAATTATCTTTGCACCTGGATCGAATTGTTTTGAAATTGATTTAAGAGCAAAAAAGTCCTTTGCAAGCTGCTCTGGTGTAACTGATACATTGAAATATCTTTTGTAATTGTTTGGTGCTGAAAGAAAATTGAAGAACTCTCAAATGATCTGCTCCTTATTGTTACATTTGTGAAGGCTAATTCTCATTCCATGGAATTTTCCAAGTGGGTGGATGGGATTTTAAGCAATTAAAGGCAACTGAGCCATAAATTTCTATGTGATTTCACCGAAATGGACTGTTTCTCTTCCAAAAACAACAAATTTTCAACCATTGAGAAAATCGTGCCAAATGGAAGGTCACTCAGCCATAACTTTCTGTTCAGATTCAGACAGAAATCTTCTCTTGTAAACAATAGATTTTCTTTCTCCTTGGAAAATTCAACTGAGTGGAAATCAGCCTTGGAATTCAACTGAGTATAGAAGTAGTGACAGATTTATTTTCTCAGTGTTTTAGGATTATTTAGTAATCCAATAGTTTTTTCTCAAAATAGTTGTGCTGCTAAAAATGTTCGAATTTTTTTCAAATTGTGACATGGTTCATTGCCATCACTATTTAAAGTGTGTCAATAACCACTATCTAAAACGTACCAATGAATATTTACTTTCATCAAATCAATGTTATTAACCACTAACAAATCTGTGCATAATAGCCATATACAGTAAATCCCCGCATATAAGAACCTACTTTTTCACGAGCCAGGCTGAAATTGGTCCTTATTTCAAAGATACTAATACTAATTTAAAAGTGTAGAGGTTCTTATTTGAAGGGTGCCTCATGAAATCCCCTTGAGAGTCTCATAAAGATTTTTAGTGCTATTATTTGTCTTGGAAGCATTCTTATGGACCTAATAAGTAATTGGGGAGGCAAATAAAACTTTCAAATCCAGGGAGAACCACAATGACCCTCATAACAGCAATCAAAGATCAACTTTGCAACCCCTGCAATAAGAACCAATGTTTCATCAAACTGAAACAGGTTCTTAATTGCAGGGTACATAATTTAGGAAAAACAGCCTCTAGCTTCTTATTTTGGTAGGTTCTTATATGTGGGGATTTACTGTATTTGGCTTCTGTACATTAATAGCATAGATAGAGATGAATAGGCTTTAATGCCCAGTTAAAGTTTCCCAGACTGTAAAGCTTTTTCTACATGGAGAATTTGCATGGATTCTTTTGCTTTTCAACTCAAGGCTATTGTTTTTCTAAAGATTGTGCAAGGAATGTGTTCCCCATGCAAGGTAAAATGTAGCAAAATGTTCAGTGTGGAATGTTTCCAGTCTGGTTGCTTTCAATTCTCAATTTACCTTTTCCTAGATCATAATTAACATTATAACCCTTTGTTTTTGTATATCTCAAAAGTTCCTCTGCATTGCTTGAATTCCAGTTTCCATCTTCATTCCTCAAGAGACCATTGATGGCAAAGTTTACAGTCCAGTTTAATTTCCTGGCAAATGTGTGGAGTTCATCCCAGTCATGAGCATTGAAAGAATTCTTCTCTGGATTAAAGTTTCTGTCTCCAGTTTTTCTGAATACAAGTTCACTACTTTTTCGACCCCCTATTCTCCAATAAGCTGAAGGGAACCTGTTTTGCAATGACAGGCCCTGGCACAACGCAAGGAATCGTTGCTGTTTCTTCTGGTGGCGATTATGGTATGGTATCTGTCTCCTCATAAATCGTCCAGTCTCAGTTGTAAAAGACAGGAATCCTGTATCAACCCTTGCAACTTCGTTCTTGGTGTTTACCGAAACATGAAGCACTGCAGCAGGGTCATTCATTTCCCCAGCTGCTGCTGTTGCTGCAATAAGAATAAATAGGCCTGCCAGGCCTAAATGATCTGGGCCTAAATTCTTTTTTGGCATCTCTGTTCTCCTTGTAGTGATGAGCACGGCAACTCCTTATCCAGATGAAAATTTTAAACGTGGTGTATTTGCAGTCCCCAGATGTTATCTTGATCAATCTAATCTGCTGCTTTCTGAAATCATTTGTGTTCTTTTCGACATTTCGGCCTGCCGTTTTCAAGTAGTTTCAAGCTCTTGATGGTGGTTGTTGCTGCGGTTTTGCTGTTCCTCTCGACAAACGCGTAGGGACTGGGGACGAATTATTTTCCCGCCAAAAGATTACGACTCAGTGAACTTGAAGCTTGCAAAACGAGTTTTCCGTTCTTCAAGATAATGAATTAGGCTCTGTTCTAATATGGCCATCTATTCCTAATCTTGACACTCAAGGTATGAGAAATCGTATGAAATTTTGGAGAAAGAAGTGATCGTGACCAGGCCTGTACGAAGCGGTGGGCAGGTAGGGCTCGGCTCAAGCTCCCCAATTAGTTTGAAAACAATGGTGTTACGTCATAAGTATTAACTGATTAACCTCTGACTTTGCAACCAAATCAGTCGGGCGGAGTAGGTTCGATACGCGGTAGGGCCCCACCACTTGAGCATCATGACAAGGGGTTGCGACTCAAGCACTTCACCAGAAAACGAACTTATTTGGATGCTCAAAAATTGAGATTTCCAAGTTGAATCGCATATAATCTTCGTGAAATAGAAGATCTTGCCCTGGACAAGAATATTCACTTTTCAAAATTCTTAATTATTTCACTTTTAGAACAGAATCTGCTCAGTTGGTTTAGAGATATCTTGAAAGCAAAGTGAACTTGCTCCACACAGGAAAGTGTGCGCCATCCCTCGTCTCGAGAGGACACATGAACGTTGAAAAGAAAATATGACAGCTATCTGATTTCATTCTGACATTTGTCACCAAGTCTACTGACCAGTCAGCAAGCATTCCACACTCTCTCTTCACTCATCAACAACTAACCTCAATATTTTCAGATCAATCGTAAATTGTCTGGTTCTTGTTTACTTCGTTAACAAAACACAAAAAGACCGATTTACCGAATCAAATTCCTTCCAATTATAAACAATCTTAAAAGCAAGAGTTGCAACAAACAAGAAAACAAACCAACAGTGGATGCGATCAATAACAGCGAAGCTTTAAGAAAAGACCTCAAGGTCTTGGGAATAAACCAAGCAGGAAATGACGATCATTGTCCCCGTGCCAAAAGTGGTATATTCAGCAGATAAAGTGGAAGAGTATTTCTGTACCTGGTGAGTGATGCATATTATGATTTTATCGAATTTGAATCTACAAAAATGCTCACTTGTGACTCAAATGCATTGAAAAAACTCTAGACACACCTGTAAGGGACTGACGCATTTAATTTTGGAACAGATGACATGAAATGAGTTTTTAAAGTAAAATATTCCGGTGACAAATAATTTGGCTCGAAGTTGGAAGATCGCTGTTACAGAGAGGGTGATGTATTTTCTAGAGACGGGCAGCTTTGCAAACTAGTAAGTGAACCAGTTCTGCAAGGTTCTCGAACAAAGCCAATTCTGAACGTCGCTAAGCATTTCGATCAAATAAATGAATGGATAAGACTAACTAAATTGGCCACGACAAAATGTGAAAATCGAAGGCATCCCAGTAAGAAACAAGCAGGTTCACCAGAAGCGCCCAACAACAGGTAACACCCTGACAGCTTGCGAAGAAAAAAATATTTTTTGATAAGGCATCACGTTGAAAAACATGTCAGTCTCCCCTGAATAAACCACATGTATTACATTTTTGTAATTTCTCTGTTACAAAATTCAAACTTTCGATTCCCATGGAACTAACAGGACTGAAGAGAGACTTCCTTGAAACTTGCAGGTAAACGGACGGGATAAGCACTGTATCTGCTCTTGGTCTCCTTAAAAGTGTGACGACAATCTCTATCCATTTCGGTCCTCTTTGACTAAGACATGTCAAGACAAGCTTTATCTCAAGAGGAATAGCTCTTGATTGCTGTCATCTTCCGTCTTCAGAAACCAAGCTTTCCTTTAAGGAAATTCAGCCTCGTTCTGATTACTTTTGATTGCAGATCAGCATATCAGCAGATCTACAAATTTCTTTAATGTATTCTTTCAATTCTGTTGGAGGTTTTCCTAGATTCTTTCATATTTTCTCAGTAAAAAATCTCATTTTTCCAGAAAACCGAAAGCTGTATGTCAAAATCAGCTTAAGTTTGCAGATTCTTTTGTCAGAATTTGGGCCTTGCAGTCGGAACTTTCATATTTCTCTGAAATTTAAAGACAGTCCTTGACTGATTGGTCATAGATGTCCGTCTAATTTTTCTTTATATTTATATATTCCTTCAAAAATCTACAATACATGATTACTCACCATACCTAGACCTAACGCTACCCTACTTACCCCAAGGAGCAAACATTTTGTCTACCCAGGGGCAAGCCAGGGGTCATAACATAAAATAAAAGAGATTAATAAAAAGACAAACAGAGCTACAAGTTAAGGATTCTTGCAACCTACTACTTACGAGTAAAGATTTGAAATTTCTTGGCTATAAAGATATAACTCAAACGATGTTTTCTTTACGGCAAATGTCATGGCTTTGGAGACCTTTGAAGATGAGCTTCAAAGAATGCTCGGTATCTTTTGAGGTGAACGGGTGCGGCAATGATGACAACTTTGTATCTTTGCCAGTCCACAAAAACATTTTCATTGCACACAAACATTTCAAAAACCATCGAAATGCCACAATGATCTGAGGACTTTTATGGTGTAACCTACATTATTGTGATTTCAAGAAACCCTCATTTCAATATGGTAATAGTGGCAGAAGGCCTAAAGTTCACGGTACCGTTACTTCCCTTGGTTGTCTCGCACATCCGCCTTCCTCGTGTGCAACACGCGTCGATGCCTGTAAGCATTATTTATGAGGTGTGATAACAGCGTGTCCCTTGAAATGGCGTAAGCTGGGTGGCAGAACATTCCAGTCAATCAACAATGAGATAAATTGAGTAGAGGAAAGTAGGTCACTTAGGAAGGACTGATTCGGAATTAAGCATAGCCAGTTAACTTGATTTGGCCAAATTCTTGAAGAGCAGTTGTCACCCAGGTTTCTTTAAGCAAGCGTTGCAATTTTAGACATGGTACAGGATACGTATCCTGTGAATATGTTTTAGATCATCACAAAATCAAATTTGGCCTAAGGGAAAATAAGAATCAACTATTCAGTCGAACAGGCAGATAATGGAGCATCGACGATGTTTGGGAAATGTTCTACTTCAACTATGGCAAGGGAAATTGAAGGGGTAGGCAGAGATGAGGGTTGTTAGCCCTTATGAAGGGACACGGAAATACAGCGAGATGGTTAACTGAGTTTACGTCCTATTCTGGAAACAGAATATTCATTTTCACCCTTCCTTTCTTTTCAAAAGCCATAGATGTTTTCATAAAATCGCAACATTCTATCGAAATACTTACCTGCCGGTTTCGCTTAGTCGCGGAGTCACCCAACGGCTTGCGTCTCTAACGGCAACCCACGAAATTTGTTTTTCCTTAGGGAGCTGTCATTTTTAATTCTGGGTACAGGGGTGGAAGAATTCTTAATACAAATAGCAAAATTGTCTTACCCCATTCACGAAGTTCAATTATATTTGGCACCCCATTTCAAGGTAGCAAAATATTTCATACCCCATTATTGAGTTATTTAGCTTGGAATTACATACAATAAATCAAATTGGAACAATTAGAAGTGTCATCAAAACAAAGAATCATCACCAACGATTTCAAATAACTTCTTCCTTGCCTATTAATGAACATAGCAGGAACAGATGAAACTTTTGTAGTAATAGAATACATAATTTTTACTTTAGTCCGAAATATATCCCAAAATTTCACAGCCCATCAGATATTTTACAATTTATTCCAAAATATTTGATACCCCAATATAACAAGACCTAAAAATTTGGTACCCCTCCGAAAATTCTTCCACCCCCGTACCCAGCTTTAAAAATGACAGCTCCCTTAAATCCAGCGCGCTGCCTGTGAGTTTATATGTTCATATGTTCCTCCAATGAGAGAATATCATAACGTGTACGGCGGACAGCACCTGCCGTTCCGTTGTGTTATCATCTCCAGGCCCGTCGGAAGCGGAGGGGGCTGGGGGGCTTCAGCCCCCCAATAATTTGCTGAAGTTTGCTGATTTTGAAAGTGAAAAAGGCTGTAAAAGCCAAGGTCGTAAGAACGAAGATTCAAATTTTTATATATTCGAGGAAACTACCAGAATCTATCAAAAATGCAATATCTTTTGATGTCATACAAGTCAAAAAATGCAAAATTTTCATGGAAAGACTCTCATTAGTCGTGATCTTTTGCTTCCGTCAATAGCACATTCTCCAAAAATGGGGCGTTTTCCAACGATTTAAAGGGCGTAGTCGTGAAAAATTTTCCCGGGGGTAAGCCCCCGGACCCCCATCTTTACTCGCTTCGCTCGCTTCTCGTTTCAGCCCCCCCCCAATATGAATTTCGTTCCGACGGGCCTGATCTCAAAAGTAGTTTAAGATCACCATACATTTGTTCAAGGAGAACATTACTACAGTTATTTTGAGGCCCTGGTGGTCTTTTAATGATTGCTCTCCTGAAAAAGAAGGAAGCAAAAAGTTGTTTTGGAAAAAACAGCGTGTCAACAATAAAGGACGGTTGCAAGAATCCTGCGGAACGTCACCATTCAGCTTATTAACAAAAATTTTGAGATCATTGAAATTTCAAATTTCAACTAAATCTTAACATTTGGAGTAATAAAATTTCTCGTTTCTGGTCCTTTATTAAATAGCTGATAGTTCTACACAATTTTGAGAATTGTTGTTACTTACCGTATATCGTCCGCATGAGTCTATACCGGAATTATGGCACGTGAGAACCGCTGCACCTATCAAATCCCTATTTCATGCCCCGGATAAATCTTGGCTTCCTGTGGCTTACGGGGTTTCAACACATTCATTAATAAAGGCTTCAACTTCTCACTGTTTGGATTTTTTGCATAGTTACGCTAATACATAAAGAACATAGGACATATTTTGGATATCAGTATTGCACTGCAGATGTTAGTAAGCTCAGTTCAAAAAGATTAGAAATATCTCCGTCGATTCGAAGATAGCGAGGAGGAACATCAAACGTTGAAGCACAGGCCATGGCATCAGGTTTGAATATGTTACATTTTCTCACATCTTTTCTATGTATTTACCTTCTGCTGTTGTCACTGGCTTTTGATAATCGGTCGTCAATCTTTCATGCCATAATTTCAGGCTTCAACAGACTGTGGGCAATATTTCAATGCCATTCAACTACCTAATCTGCCTTTATGGCATCTATGGATTACACTAAGCTTTTTCGTAGGGCTACTAGTTTGGTTTTAGATAATGAAAGAACAAAACTGCCAAAAAGTGAACCTAAAATTCTGATACAATCAGACGTTCAGTTTGTAAGGAAGAAGTGAAATAAAGAAACGAAAATTTAGCTCGAAAGTTTGATAGCCGCTGTCCTAGGGTTGGACGACCAGTTTATGATGTTTCATGAGGAGTACCTGACTTTAAATATCTACAAGCCAATATTATTGGTTGAGATTCTTTACTGATACGGTATACTCAGGTTTATTAATGGCCTGGTGACCTTTCTCTCTAAAGAAATTGTAGCAACTAGAACGAGATAGTGCCTTTTTGTTTTGGGTGCTACCCCCTGAGGACTGTTAGCCAACAAAAAGCATGAACTTAGGGGGAGATAGATCTAGGGGCTGCCCAATAAAAACCCATTGCTGACAAAGATTTTTCCCGACTTTAGGCTAATTTTCTGCCCGATTATGGGCGGTTTTTGTAACTTTTCCGAACACTGGGGGCTGCAGCTCCCTAGCCCTGTCTCCTACACCTATGGAAAAAAAGTGCTCTTGAAGTGTCTTTGCCCCCCCCCTAAGTGTATGATACTTGTCACAAGCCTGTACTGCAATAGATGCTTACCGAAAAATGGCGCCTGGGTGCTTTAGACCAAAATGCGTTGCGTTTGATAATTCAATTTCGAGAATCATTATTAGCTGCATTATAGAATGCAGTTCATATTTTTCTAATGCCCCTAGCACCGCCTTTTCCGTATCGTCCATTGCCTTTCGAGTTTAGTATCTAATTTGGATATTGGATACGTTTCTATGTGTATCTAAGATATAAATCAAAGTGAACACCACACAAAGAACAACAAGCTTTCAGCTCTCAACAAGATTCATCATAATCCTATGTAACGCTGTATGATCCAAAATAATCCAAAATAATCCAAGGATTCAATCGATTGAATTATTCGAGTTCAAGTTGACTTACGAAGTCAATGATGGCTAGATCAAATTGATGTGAACATTCCTTTGCAATTTGATGTTGGTTAGAAGTTGAAAGGAATCCTTTAAGACTTGAACTCTTACAGATCCAGCGACAAAGGTTGCGCATTTCCCTTGTCTAGACTCGCTTTACTCAAGAGTTCCCTGGGCTATTGGGAGCATCTTAATCTTGGGGGCACAATACCTCATGGGCACATTTTCAACATGAAGCTAAAGGCGCACGTCTTGAAGGGAGAAGTGTATGACTTCAGTTGCATCAAACTCCAACAGCACCTTCGTTAAAGGCAGTCTGTCACGTCTCTGATTGGCAGCGACAAAGTCAACGCTCAACACAAGAGATTTCTTTGTGAATCTATGTATTCGAAACAAAGGAGAGCCAACCGCCTTGACTTTTTACGGCCGTAGAAAGTCAGAGGATTAGCAGCCATTGAAATTTCCTATTCTTTGTATTGTCCAAATCACCCGATCAAATACGGGACAGACTGCCTTTAAGGTTGAAAAGCGTACTTTAGCAAATGCGTACTTTAAGGTTGAAAAGCGTACTTTATCAGAATCCTGAATCTAAAACCAAGAAGGACTTCAAATCAGCTAAAATGACCACAAATGATTTACCATTGAACGGATTAGTTGCAAAGTTTTTGCCTGATTTACTTTCATGAAGGAGATATTTTTCACTTTTGATAAGGCTCGTCAAGCATCTAAATAAGCGATTGCCGGAGCTGTAAGCAGGGAATTTTTGCCATGATGCTTTGCATCTGAGAGAAATTCAATGGATACATTGTTCTATCAATTAGCGCAAAGGCTTATGGTAAAAATTTTAATGATGTCATCGTCAACACAATCGTCATATGATCTGAATGAAAGGCAAAACGAAAGAATGTATCGGCCAGAAACGACTTTCACATCATACGAAGGTAGACTGCGGGGCCGCAGAGGATCATGGTTGGTAACCGATATTGAAACAGCCATTGACCCCCATGGTCCTTTGCAGGTATGCTGCAATTTCAAACTATCTTTTACTGCATTCACACATACACTGTTAAACCACCTTTATCTAAACCAGTTTAAATTTCAACCAATCAAATGTCTGGGTTTGTTGGACTGACCAATCAGAAGGCCCTACTCAGACACCTGGTTTAATTTAAGTTGGCTTAACTTGCAGTGTGAATGGGGCTTTGAAATCAAATTGGGCCCAACAGGAAGATGTGGATCTATGATAGAAAGGTTTGACTTCAGTTGACTCTTCTAAGCATTGTACGTTCCAAATCTTTAAATCGGTGTAAAAAGGAGGGTGTAAAATTCAATGACGTATTTCCTCATACTGAATGACTTGAAAGCAATCAAACTGATTTTTAGAAAGTATGGAATTGTAGCGTGCTCGCAAAGGACCATGGGTGCTCGCAAAAGACCATGGCTGACCCCAAAGGACCATGGGTGACTATAGCTCTTATAGGTCTTGTAACGAAGGCACAAATAGTTATTGGGACATGGGGATCGGACAAGCAAAACTCTTACTGTCATCGATGCTTAGCTAACACTGATGAATTGAGAACACTCAAACGACTCAAACGACTTCGCAATCGTAATTCGTACAAAATGACAGGAAATTTTCACAACATTCCATTGTGGCAAACCAGAGGGTTTATTTTCGTGATTAAACTATTAGGTATCATTGCTAATACAGTCCCCTTTTATGACAAGTTCTTCCCAATGACAGCGTGTTGAAATTATCAAAGAGTTTTGGAAATCAATGAAATTTATAAGAGTCAACTTGGAAGATAAGAAAATAAGGTCAAACTTTGTCTGATATGGGAGTACGTCAATACTGAATAGTGACCTTTGACTGTCATTCTCAAGGGGCATAGTATAGTGAATTTTAGTAAAATTTAGCGTTCATCCAACGTAACACTAAATAATAAACGGATACATCCAAAAGACAGCAATTACCCGACATCCATTGTGAATCCGACTTTAGCATTTATCAGTTGAAATTGATTGTGCGTAGCCATTTGTAATAATATTTCATTGAACTTTATTGTGTCTTCAGATTTAGCTTTAGTTACCTGTCTCTATGTTATGGCCATGGGGTAGTCATGGTCTTCTGCTCCTCATGGCATCATCCTTGTAGTGTAGTAAAGTAGTTTGTAAGTGCTGTTCTAGGTAATTTCGTTCTTGTAAATTCTTATAATGGATACAAAAAATGTATGGCTCGAAAAAAGTATCCATGAAAACTGTTATTGCTACGTTGTTTGAACTGAATTCATCAAGGGAACTTCGTCATTTTCAGAATCAGTTGGAACAGTCATCCTTGCTATTTTCAGTACTCTTACATTTTCTCTTTGTGGAAAGATTTAACAAAACGCAAAGAAGAAATTTAAATCGCTGCAAATCCTAAAATCATAGAGGAAAAAGGTATAGTCTTCGAAAAACCACACTTTTTGACAGAAATCCATACCTTTTATGGTTCATGATTCAACGATTTTATAATGTCACAGCAGAAAAACATTTTGAAACGAAGAACATGCTGTGATTCTGAAAATGATTAAATGTAAAAAATTAGTGGAAATTATTCAAGAATTTGAGCCGAACTTATTCTTGAGAAAGCTCGACTATGACGTCATAGAACTGAAGGGTCATAAAAAATTTACCAATATCGTCAAAATGCACAAACAAGGGATCATTCGAAAGCTCTAATCCAGGACAGTTTAACTGCAGTATTTTTAAATTACATAAGCCATAATTCCAAAATGTTACACCCATATTAACTACAGAAAGTGTCAGTTATTGACGTCATCAAAATGGAAACTCCCGGAGAAGATAAAAAATGTTTTCAAATCTTGTTTGAATCTCCATATGGTCAATTGCGTAGAAATCAAGCTGAAAATGGAAAGGTTAGTCATATCCTTAGATCACCTGAGAAACTTACTTGCCTATTAGAACAAGTTATGATGTGCTTTCCCATTCCTTTTCAACACTGCAGCCACAAATAACTTAGAGTCGAAATTAGGATGCATTTGTTGTTAATAGCGGCCTCTCGGGTTATGAGCAGTCTTCCGTGCGGAAGGTGGAGTTAAAAAAGCTGCTAAGTCGAAGCATATGTTGCTAAGAAATTACTGCATTCTTTCCCATGATACTAAGATATCAATTGATCGATTTTCATACTCTGGTTTCAGTTCGTATGATGTCACTATTTCTGTGCAAAGGAAATTCGTCGTGGCACCAGCAAAGGAACCGCCTTATGGCGGAGTCTCCCACCTTCGTCGTCCTCTGTGTTTCTAAACTTCTTTCAAAATCCGAGCCGATGCAGTGAGTGTCCGAGAGGTGGTAATTTTTTGGGGCTGAAGCCCGGCTGAGTATAGCCTGAGTACAGACTTTACTTTGATTCCAGGTTAAGATTTGCCACTGAGCAACACTTCTGGGGCAAGATCTTTACCAGCTTTCCAATTCGAGATGCATTTCAAGCATGGTTTCTGAACCCTAGACTCTCTGGCTTGACTGTTCACTCCACGCAATGATAATGCTATCTGTTATCACTCATGAAAATAACGACGACAAGGGCCAACCAAGAGATGGCGCCAACAAAGCACGCCCGTTGAATAAGATCCTGTAAAGGGCGTGTTCATATGGAGACGAGGCAGCTCGCTTACCGGGCTGGCCCGGTAGGCGAGACAGTTTTCATCTTGTATTCAGATGGAGAAATTCCAGCCCGCTTGCCGAGACAGAAATTTGACACGTGTCAAAAATGAGACACGTGCCCATTGTTTAGAGACGTAGCGCATGAGCAATAGCGACATTTTCGTCTCGGCAGCCGGGATGGAGTGTTCATATGGGGAAATTTTCATCCCGCCTACCGAGATCTCGCCACTACACCAGTGGGATCCCGGTAAGCGGGCTGGCTCGCCTCCATATGAACAGGCCCTAAGACCCCTTCTAAGAGTTATGGAGCCACTTCTGAAGTGTGCACCTTTAGTGGAATGGAAAAAAAACTAAGGTCCTTGAGAAAATATGGAGACTTTCCGCACCTCTTTTGATTACACCATACCAAGAGTAGACTTTCTCTCTGATCTTTATACTGAATCCTCGTTGAAGGGAGAAAAGTGGGATGTCAAATAAAATTCTCTTTTTTTAACAAGTAAAACCAAACTAAATACTAATATAAATAATTTGTCCCATCCACAGTGGGAAAAGACACTTGGTCACCTAGTTCCCACTGCAGATGGGATAAAATTCTCTGTCCTAATAATCTAGAAACGTCCAGTCGTTTGGGGAAAATTTCATCAAATTCCGATTGCAAGAATGAATTAGGAGGCGAGACCTCAACTATTCTTCAATGAAGTACGAACAAGATTTAGACAAGAAATACAATCACTTCCTTGCTAAGAATAACCAGATTTAAGAAGGGAACATTCAAGCCCAATAGCATTAACCGATTACAGCGCCTCGTTATTATAACAAAATTTTCGTTTTAAGGAACTACTTAACAGATTTTGCTAAGTGTAACTGTTTTAAGGATCCATCTAACAGTCTTAAGTGCTTACGTAGATTCATGAATGAATTTTCTGCTTGAGAACGAGGTTTTGACGAGAATTTCTTGTCTTGTCCAGGTCATTGGTTCTATGGAAATGGAATCGATTGAAATGACTACATGTTGTTGTCCACCCCCCCCCCCCAGTTTAATACCCAGTCACATCAGTAACTGGAGAAAAGTCTAGAGCTATGCTGTTTCCCATCTTGAGAAGGACGTGCAGTGGATGGACATTGATGCTTACGTTTACCAACTGTGCCCTCCTGAACAAGAGTTTTTGTATTTGTAGCCTTTTTAATGCTCAGACAATACTCAAGTACCTTTCGACTAATATGGTAAAGGAAACCAGTGAAAGAAATATGCTAAGGATTTCTTTTATCATGTAAAATAGTTTCTTTACTACAAGTTACATTTTTCAAGTACTGAGTTTCTTAATTTTTTCTGGCGATCTAAGAGTTCAAAGGTTTCTTTCAAGCATTCTCTCATAAAAATACGTGTATGCTTGTTGAAAATATATCGATTTTATCATTATGATTATCATGATTATTCTTCGTGGTAGGTTCTTGTGCGAAGCAGCTCAGAGTTCTATTAGATGTCCTAGTTAAATTTGCACACACAAGGTGACAATTTTGTTGCTTTGACGTAGGCGGGTTTTTAATATGTCTCAAATTGATCTTTCTGGCTCACTTAGATCCAAATAATTTCCATTAGATTTTAACATTTGCTGAAATAGTCCTCGGGTTCCTATTCATCAATTATTGAATAATCTACCCCTTTCGCGGAAGGAAAGACCTGCAACGCTGCCGAAACGATAGCCCAGAATGTAGCTTCTGGTAAAATGGTTTCAGTGAATGTCTCTTTGTGCAACCATCGAGGGAGAGCTAGCCACACCCCTTTCTCCACATGCAAGGCTACATGGTTTTCGTCAGAAACTCCTAATAAAGAATCATCTATTCTAATAAAGAAAATCTCTCGCATCATTTAAATGTATTTCACTTCCTGCCAGCATCATATTATTCAGAAGACATTTAAGTCTAAAAACTGGAAAAAGGCTTCAAGAAAACGTTGTTCTGAAATGCTCGTGAGGGCATAGGTAGCAGATATGAAATTCTCATGGAACCTTTATGAAACTCGTAAGGAACTCTGAGTCCTCAAAATCTACTTATTTTAAGAAATGCTCAGTAACGGCTCAAAGTGTTTGTCTCTTAAAAAAGATATCTGTATAGCTAGAATAAAGCTTCTGGCAAAACGTTGTACCTTTGTGCCAAAATCGAAGGATAACTGGTCACACCCAGTTCGCGACATAATATGCATGGTTATGACATTGCGTAGTGCCTTCGGCAAGATGTGACATGCCTTCAATGAAATGTCCCAAAACTATTGAACATCTAAATACTATCTGATGAAATTAGAACATCATAACAATGATGAACGATAAATAGTTAGTTTTTGTAAATGATTAAGATCCCTTTGGCTTACAAGATCAACCCAAACCATACACAAGAAGGTCATCAAGGCTTAAGAACAAAGTCTTATGAATTCTTACCATTTTCTAAAATCTATTATTAGATTTTAGTTATTTTAAGGCTTATAATTTGGATGGTATTTCCCACGGATCAGAACGATTTCATGGCCATGAGCGATCTGTTTGTCGTCTTTGATGGGGCTTTGATGGAGAAAACCTTGAGATGACGTCTTTTCAGAAGGCTATCCTGGAAGCACGTTTTATGTAAGTTCTCTATGACAATACAATGCTGTATTATATGTATGTATAGGATTTGTATGCGTGTGGGTTGAGGACTCCTTCGACCATGCCCATAGACAAAAATTAGTTGAAAAGTTCTCGATTTTCTGCCTTTAAGCATCTTATACACGCCAAGATGTCGGTCTTCGCTATGTTTCCTTACCATAGGTTCCAAATCTCGTTTCTCCTGTTTTTTATCAATAAAAGATGCCACATACGTCATATTCTGGCAGCTCCATTGTCATTGACAGACACTGACATTGACACATTGACACATTGATGCTGACAGGATCATTGTCATTACATAAAGGTATGCAACTAGACTAGCAACTACAAAAAATGCCAAACATGCATATATTTGATATTAGAATAAATGCAAACACTTGAAATAAAAATTACGGGTACAAGATGATACACACTACGTTGCATGAAAAAAGAAACTATGGTAACTGGGAATTTTTCCCAGAGGGGGGGGACTTCTATTGGTTTGTGACGGGGATCAGACACAGCATGTCTTTGAAAAACCCAAAAACATATTCAAATCAAAGCATTTTTATACCCCCAATATATACTCATTGCTTCATGGTACAGAAAAATTAGAGGTTTCATAGCTCTTTCGGCAACTGCGCTGAAATATTTCGTGAAAAATTCACCCTAGCACTCACGTTATCAAATCTTCTCGTCAACAACCCCAAAAATATACTGATCATGCACTAAATAGCATATCCAATGGCGTACTAGACAGCGTTTCACAAACCTAGAAAGTGTCTGACCCTCCCGTCACCTACTAATAGAGAATGCACCCCCCCCCCTCCTTGGGGAATTTTTGCTTTGGATTCATTAATTGAAAGCGTTCTGAGTCATGAATGCATCCTAACTTCACTGATAACATTTTCGTATATGCATCAGCTGCTGGTAACCTTCTATGACCATATACAAGTACTTCTCACATTTCTTGGAGAGAAAAGTTAGATAAACCAATTTGGTTGCAGCATCTTCTAGTAAGTTGTTGTAGAATTCCATGGCCAATTCCTTGGAATAAAATGGCTTGGAAGAAAATTTATATACTCTGCTACAACTCTACGGTATGACTTCAATATTTTCAGAATGAGAGAATCTTTCTTCGTTGTCAAGAGTTCAAGCAAAATATAGTAAACCTTAAGAACATGGTAATTTCTTAAATGTTTGAGGAAACTTACTATAATATCTAGAGAAACCACAATTTACCAATGTCTGTAATTGGTATCAAGCAAGAATCTCTCACTCTTCTTGTTTACGATCTAGATCTTTGATGACGCCATATCCTCAGATGAGTTGAAATGCAACTTTGGCTGCCATTTCGAACATTTTCCAAGATTTCTAGAAAGTGCAATGGCAGAATCAAGCAAAGAAGCAAAAATTTCTTTCAAGTCGATCAATATCAAGAAAAAAGGTGTAATTGAATGGTCAGAACAACTAAATGATAGCTCGAAACAGTGCCTATTTTAAGCCGCAGTCACAATCTGAAGAAATTAGAAAGTGGAGATTTCTTTGAGAAAGACTCTTTGAGACCAGGCTCTTCTAAACAGTAGGAAGCACCCTTTCCATATTCCATAGTTGTGCGAATAGTACTCCCAACGACTTTTTTCTCATATTTTTTTTCATATTCAAAGTGTTGGCGATGGTTTCGATGTCCGTCGAATATCTATAAACGCTTTACCAACATAATGCATGTAGACTGCCAGAAAAGTTTCACAAATTAGAAAATAGTCTCATATGGGATTCAGACAAAATTAGTGTATAGGCCCTAACGATGGAAAAATATGCATAAAAGGTGAATGCAAACAAGCCTTCTGCCTTACATATGTGTTAGCAAAAAGTTTTAAAGTAAAAGCATTGTATTACAGGAAAGGAAGCATAAATGTACAAAGTTTTGGGGATATTAATACCACTCATTCCAAATTTCAAGACCACATTTCCCATTATAAAGACCACCAAGAGTAGACCAGACCAGGCATCGCTAAAGAGTGAGCGAGCGGCGCTCGTAGGCACATTTCTAAATCCAGCGAATATCTGCACGCACATTTCAAAACAGATGTCTTCATAAGTTTTAACTTCTAGTTGGTAGGAATGTGGAAACAACCTTCATGTTAGTTTTATCAAATGTGGATTGCTTATTGGCATAAAACGATTTGAAAGGTCAAGAATAATGAAAGCATAAGTGATTTGAACATAAATCTAATCTTTCAACATCTCACATAGTGAACAGTTTCCTTGTATCCCAGCACGTGAAGAACATTTATTCAATGAAAATCTTAAAAAGATCGCCTTTCGCTTCAACATAGCGAATGTGCTAGACAATGAACTGCGTTTATAACTGAGACGCCTCAAGAAGTATTCGTTCTGTGTGGCACTATCTAGCTTCTAGGACGAAAAGGTCCTAACTTTATCACTTTATTCATGTAATGCACAGAAATAATTTAAATTCAGATGATATGCGTTAAGACCACACTAAAAAAGGCACTGGCTCGAAAATAAATTTTGGTCTCGCAGAAATGTTAGTAAGTTCCCCGGGGCAAATATTCCAGCTGTAGATAAACAAGCTTCATCTGCCCACCACTAAGGCTTAAATTCATTTGTAATTTTGTGGCCTAAATCCAAACAAATTCCATTAAAATCTCTGGTTGATCTAAGAAGACAAACTGCCTTTGTACTCAAAATACAAAAATTTGCGCCTGCAACATTTCAAGCCCAGACATGAACTTTAAGCTTCTACTGGAATATTTCATGAATTTGCTCTTCATCCAAGCAACAGTTATGTTCCCTCAAAGAGCAGAATAATATCAAGTAACAACAGAGTCCTTTAACAGTCAGTATCTTTACTTAGACTTACTGTCAGCAACTTAAATTTCAGATTTCATTCTTGTGGCCTGTTGTGGGTGCTCACAGAAATTCAAGTCACCGTTCATATTGGCCACAGGGGCTTCCAAAACATGGCACAACAAAATCCGCTCAAAATCTTTTGTAGGGTTCTGTCATCTGTCCCTCTGATTTCTGTAGAACTAGATAAAGGAGAAACATTAAAACCTCCAGAACTCCTTGAGACAGTTAGGGGGGAGGTCCTTCCATTGTTAAGGTACTTTGACATGTGGCAACCTTACTTACACAATTTTTTTGCAATTTTTCTCAAGAGGCCATGAAATTTGATGATTTAATCTAACAACGCAAAATATTGGCATTTTGGATCTAAAGCTTATTCACATGAAGGGCATCATTTTCACAAAAATCAGACTTGGATCAGAGGATATGAAAACAATGGCAGATTCAGGTTATACTTTTTAATTTGTGGCACCACATACTGTTGCTTAAAATACAATTTAACATTTGATTCAATGCAGCAAATTTCAACAAGCAAACCCTGGTATTTTGTTGCAACTACAAAAAAATTCTTGTCTCTATTTACATTTGATTGATCTCCTCTCTAGAGACAGTTTGTGTCAATGGATGCATGAGTGGATGGAAATGTTACATTCATGGTTTCTACTGAGTTCTGTTCTCAAATATTCTTCTCATATCCAGCAGGCCTCTTGAAACTTGGCTGACCCTCCCCTTTGATCTCTTCTGATTCATGGACCTTTGGCACAAGGACAGCAAAGAGCCCAAAGTGATCACTTGGGAATACACCTGGAGATAATTCTTTGTTTCCAACAAGTTCTATACTTTGAACCTTCAAGTCTGCAAGCTTACAAATGACTCGATCAAACCGAGCCTTAGTTTTGCTTTTAACCATGGAGTTCTTTGTTGGGTCCCATGTGTACCCATTTTGATGTGTGTTCCCTGGGATAGTCATCCATAAATCATGCCATGGCCTGCGCAATATCAAATCACCATCAATATTCTCCCTATTATTCATGTCTGCTGTAAAACATGCATTCTCAAATGAAGAGATTGAAGAAATTGATTTCTTTAATTGTTCCTCACGTAACATTGTACTTGCTCTGTTCCATTCAAGATGCGATACTGCAGCAACAAAAGATACATTTCTTCTTTTTGCTTTATTTAATGTTATTATTTTTTCATAGATTGGTATATGTAACTCTGCAATTACCAGCCTTCTTCCTTCCTTGCTGTTCTCAAATCTAAATGCCTTCCAAGAGACTACTGGAAGGTCTGTAAGAACAACAGTGGTATGAAGATGGATCTTTGGTAGGTCTGCAGGCATTGTTTTGTAAATATCATCAGCTGGCACCACTTTATACCTCTTTAACCCATCTTCTCTTTTTAGCATGGCAAGATTCTCTTTTGTAACTTCATTCAGTGCTATGATATTTGGTCTCAGTTCATCGATTATTTTGGCAATGCCTCTCATTCTTTCCACCATCTTGAATTTACCAAACCAAATGTTATAATGCAAAATTCTCAACTGATTTTGACTTGTTGATGCTCCCTTCTTCGTCGCTGACAAAATGTTCAGGCCAAGTTTGGGTAGCCCACCAAGGAGCCATAGCACTGAACAGCCAACCAATGCCATTATCAGCAAGAAAACACGGCTGTTTGGGTTAATTTTCATTATAGTATTGCATTTGAAAGAAGGCCTAACTGTGGCAGTGGCACATCAACAGACAGTCTGTCGCGTTGATGTAAGAGGCATTCAAAGGCTTTCTATTCTATTGACCGTTGTGTTACCTGTTTAGTGCCTAGGCCTAATTTTAAGACGCGGAATTTTTCTTACCTCGTTGCTTTTGATTTGGTTTCAAGTGTGACTTTTTGAGAAACTTTTTTAGTCCTTCAGAAAACTTTCTCTGCGGTGCACCGCCATCTCTGCTCTTCAATGAAAATACAGCGGAGTGGACGCGTTGCGCTTTGAATCAAGGAATCTGGGTACGTGTAATTTTCGCGTTGTTTTCGCGCCCTTTTCTCGACCTCATCCCCATGCCCCAAAATATTTAGTAACTTTCAGCAGCTTCTATCACTGTGTATGTATGTATGTATTAATTTGCAACTTAAAAAGAATATTTACAAGTTGTTATAAAAAATATAGGAAAACTAGATACAATACAATATAACCTTAAGGTTAAAGGGTCAAGCTGACCTTATTTCCATAATGGTCTCATTAGAGGTGCTGGTATAACAGAAAAGATGAAAAAGGAAATAAGAAAGTACTGAAGTTGTTATCACTACAAAAACAAGGTTTATACAACCAAAACATGGTTGGGAGAGATGAGGAAGGGTCTTAGTAGAAAACCACTATTGTGGACATTTGAACATTCTACAAAATGTATGAATCTGTTGTTCGATTCGCATTCTTTTTTAAAATGTAGCTGAAAGATCTAAAGATCTATTCACAAAAATCATTTGTCCAGAACTACTGTACCACAAAATTAGGTATATCAGTACTTCGGCAAAGGTTTAATCTTCCCATAATAACAAAAATTGCTTTCTTCTAAGATGACCGGGCGACAGAAACTCGACTCGTCGCCGAATGAATTTTTTTGCCGTCTTTACAACTCTAGGCCCTGAGTGGAGCGACATCAACAACAAAAATACAACTCAATGAGATGAGCGTAATTTGATGGTCCTTACTGGAGTGAGGCTTGATAGCATGTATGACTCGGCAAGTCGAATCCTCGCCCTATCAAACCTGCTAAGTAGAGTGAAGAGATTCGCCAATCAGTAAGGGAAGGTTATATCGAGAAAGAGGGCTAGGAAACTCCTTCGATAAGCTGAGCTTCTTAATACCCTGCAACTACCTTCAGATAGTTGGGTGAATGGTAGAAAAAATGGAGTTGTTTTAAATTCACAAATTGGATTTTCTTTTGGAGCCTGTCTAATGAATTGCAGTGATCCAAAACATACGAAGATAACTGAGCAAATGGTTCCGTTACCTAACGTTATTTTCAACAACAATTTTCTTCATAAGACGTGGGAACTTTCTTCTGAGTAAACCAGTGTTCGTACAAATTCAATCGTCATTTGATTCCTGCAACTCCTAATACGAAATTTAATTTTAGTTTTAAAGGATTACACAAAGTAACGCCTTCATAATACAACAGAAATCTCTTTCATCAACAAAGCATACGACTTTGCACAAAAACTGTAAATCAGGCTGAAAGGGGGTTATCTAACATTGAGCGGTCATTATTCAATTATTGAAAACACAGCACGCTTCATTATGAACATTGAAGGCCAACAACGAAATAACAGGAAGATTTAAAGGAATCTTGACACGTAAATCTATTCAGTGTTATCCAAAAGTGTAGGAAAGAGAATATGAGGTGCTCAACCCTCTTTTGCTTTCTAAATCGTTTGACTCGGTTACCAGTCAGTCCCTGTTACTTCTAATTGCAACAATGCTGAGTGACAAGTCAATGTGTGGTCCAAAAAATTTAGAATTTACACGGGGACGTGTGCCGGGTGTCCAAGAAAGTATGAAGAATTGGTTGAGTCCAGGGATGATACTTCAGCTTTGATCAGTTGCTGATCAATGTCAACATTTTTCTTGATATCTGTGATGAACATCAATACCTCATTTGTTAGTATTGATGCTTTGAGAGCTGAAATATATTTCTTGAATGTTTGAATTGGCCTCCACATCCAAACGAGAACTTTGGTCTTTTGGTCTATGCAAATCATAATTTAACACTAAAAATGAAGAGAAGATTAAAGAGAAATCTTATCGAGGAGGGCTTGATATATTCACTTTGCTTAGACTAAAACACCATTGCTCTGGTTTACGGGTGACAGCGAAATTTGACTTTTCAGCATTAATATTTCAATTCAACACTCAACGTAGACTGACTGCACATTCGTAGTTATCGCTATTGATCGACTGATGGACGCTCAAACCACAAGGACTTTGTTTCAGTTTGAGTTAAATCAAAAATAGTTAGAGAGAAAAGCAGAAAGCTGCAGAGTTGCTCCAAATGACTAAAGACGAAAAAATAAAGCCATAGGCATCTTCGATCCTTCAACATCCATAGGCACATGACACCATGAGACACAGAAAGAGGTTGAAACAAGCAACCTTCTAAGAGGAAAGGAAAGGGACGTCCGAGTTTCGTTTTTAGCATCTCGTTACGATTTCATCATTCATTGCCAGACCATATTTCATTCACGGTTTAACTGATCTAAAAATAAATCAATTTAGATCTATTGTTTGTGGCGTTGTCAAACAAGATACTATTTAACTAAGATAACGCGTGGCCAACAACTCTAACCTTAATCTCTCGCACTTGGGTTAATTCACGCTCATTGGCAGCCACTGCGAAGTGCGGATGTACGTCGCTTGTCTTCTCTGAAATCTATAAAAGTCAGAATGGAGAACCAGAGAACTAGGAAGTGGGAAATACTGAGTTTCCATCGTCATGGTATGAATATGTGCGAAGTAAAGGAGTGATCCATCCAGAGATCAGCCTGTGTATCAAAGTGTAGAATAAATGGCAATCCAGAGATATACCCAGAAGCTCCTCTTCAAACCTAGCTCCCGTGTTTTCCATTTAAGATTCTGAGAAGACAGTTATTCCAAATAGAAAAGTTAAAACACGAATAAGATAAAGGAAATTCGTAGCAAAGAAGGAAATGAAAGGAGAGTGGGTGGGAAGGAGGGAGTGAGGGAGCCTGTGGGAGGAACTAAACTCTTTCTATTCATTTTACCTTTTCGTCTTGTTGTTTTTTGTTCCATGTTCATTTTTAGGTTTAAGGCCCAGGTACGCAGGATGCCATTTTATAGATTCTGTCGTTCCTTTTTTCCTTCACTTCTGTTTCTGCCTTTTAGAGATAGCTTGCTCTACAAAGCTTACTCAACAAGAAACGACGCTACTCGTGAACAGGGTTGACACAAAATCCATCCTACTGAGAGGTGAAAACACACATGGTGACAACAGTGATGATTTGTTAACCCAAGTTTCTCCTTTACCTTCACAGATAACAAAAAAACTGAAAAGATATTGGCATGATATAAAAGGACATTCTACTCACAGAGCTATATCAAGAAGCAGGATTTGACTGCCAAAACTTCATAGTGATACAATTTCGTACGGAAAAGGACTGCCCAATGATGAAACTACATTGATAGTAGAATCGGAAGTCGACTGTACAGTGACGTGATACCAAAGGACAGTTTAATAATGGAGATATGTTGAGACATAAAATTTCCTATAAAAGAAGGACACTTGCCTGAAAGTCTTGCAGAGATACATTTCCTTATCGAAAGACAGTTACGTTTGGGAACTATTATGTTGTGAAGCAAAACGATTTGCCTTCAAACTGTTGAGAGACACAATTTGTAATTGAAAGAGTAGTCGATGGAGGGAGCTATATTGAGATGCAGAATTGGATTTTAAACATTACAGATACAAGGGGATACAAGACTCCTAATGTAAGAACAGTGCACGGAAGGACCTACATTCAAGAGTAGGATCCAATGATAAAGACAGGCTGATGAACATATATTGAAAGGTAGAGTTATATGCAAAGAAAAGATTCCTCATGGAGGAGAAGGCAAGAAAGTATTGCTCACTTTACAAAATGCAGCCAACTTTGGCACTGACTTATGTATATCGCGAATTATCGCAAAACTTGATCAATGGCATGTGCGGATTACTGCTGGATTGGTGCCTTTACGCTGCAGATTACGACGATGCATTTATCGATTTTTTGATACCTGTGAATTACGAGCAATTGTATTCGTTTACGTTCGAATTGCTTTCGAGAGAAATGCATGATACTCTTGTCGTATCGAGAGCTGTGCGACTGCTCAAGAATCAAAAAGCTCCGATGAAAAATTTGACCAGTTTGCTGCAAAACTTAGACAAATGTAAACAGTCTGAAGACGTTTTACTCCTTATAGCCGTGATTTATTCCAGACTTGGGAAAGATTTTGACTGCATCAGATACTGCAAGAAATTATCAACGGAAATGGAGGACTTAAACGTTTTACGTTCTCGACTTCATTTGATGAGTGCTGCCGACTTAGAGCTGCTCAAACTTGTAATACTGAGTCACCAAGAAAAGGAAAATGTTGGAATCAGTAATAATGGATTTGCTAAAGATGACAAAATTGAATCAAAACACAGCAGAGAAAATATAAGCGTGAAAGCATCCATATCTAGCAGTATTGATCTACAAGAAGCTGAAATTGCAGAAACATCTTTCCAATCAGATGATCGAAGTACAGACGACCTCTTCAAAGAAGTTGTTGATGCCTTGTCTCGTATAAAAGATTTGGATGCAACTTTGCCAGATGTTATTTCTTTTCATGTCAAAGCTGGAAGAACTTACATTGCACTATGGATGTTGCTGCAACATTTTAAAGAAAATAGCACGATTCCATGTCTTAATGAAATAGTTGTTCAAGAGTTGCAAGAGACTTTGCTGCATGTTGTGCGAGAATTGAAAGAGTATTGCGTCAAAGAGAAGAATGCTGATAAGAATTCTTGTGAATTACAAGAAACATCATCTGAAAGGGCAATAATGTATTGCAAGATTGCAAATATATTGGATGATGTTGATATCGAGTCAGGGATATTGCAAATAGATTGCTTGTACCAGTGCGGAAAAATTAAAGAGGCATTGGCCTTGGGGAAAGAGCTTCTGAATTCAGATAAACAAAGAGACGAAGTGCTCCTCGCAATGTCATACTGCAGTGTCGCAGAAGGAAAGTATTACTCAGCAATGGATGATATCAACACAGCAATTAACATGACATCAGATAGGCCCATTCTGGTTTGTGTCCGCGGCTTTGTGAGTGTTCTCGCGGGAAACGTGAACCGAGGGTTGACTGATATCACGTCAGCAAGTAGAAACGATATCTCTATGGCCATTTCAAGGTTTAGAAATTTGAAACTAGTAGATCAAGAAAAGATTAAAGATCACATTAGCCAACATGTCATGAACTGTTTGAATGCAGATCTTTTAAGGAAACCAAATGACTCAGATGACAGCGAAAGATTAAACTTAGGCCCATCGCACCACGCATTCGAAAACAAAGTTCATCAGCTAAGATGTGTATGTGAGTTCCTAACTAAAGTCTACTCCAGAGATTTATCAATTCATCTATTATACGTTGAGGTTCTTGTTGCAACGCAGCGTTATGGAGATGCACAGGAGCTACTAGTTTATCTAATACGAAGAGTTCCAGACGATCCCTTTCCCATGATTCATCTCGCTAATCTACGCATGCGTTTTGGTGCATATGTTGCCGCTGTACAAGACTTTCGAATTATAATGCGAGCTATCGGCAGCGCAAAATTTGCTGAGTATATTGTCCAGTTACCCCTTGAAGACAGGCAAGAAATCGCAAGAGTACACAGACAGCATGGTTTTCGATTCCTGCAAGATGAAAAGGCCTATCATGATGCTATTGAATGTTTCAATGTCGCAATTATTGCTTTGGGTGGAACGGCAACCGGGTTGATTTTAGTTCGCGGATTCTGTTACACGAATCTAGGTGATTTTGAGCTCGCATTGAACGACTTTTTGTCGGTGATAGAACGAGAACCGGATAACACTGCAGCAATGATTGGAAGAGCGATCGTTTACTCTGTATTTGATAATGAAACTGAATGCACGAAAGATCTCTCGAAGATATTGAAGGATAAGAAAGACTCTGCCTTGAAAGTTCTCCAAAAAGTGCCGATAAGCTGTGTGAGAGTCTTTGCATCGTTGCTCAAAAATCGTGTTCAGTTCATTCTTGATGATGAGAAAGGCGCAATCGATGACGTCAAGCTCGAGCTTGGAGGAATGTACGCCGAGTTTTTGTATGCAGTTTTCGGTAACTCATCTGTTTACGGGACACTTTACGCCCAATATCTGCTTGTGAGCGGCAAACATGAGGCCGCGATGATTGAAGTTGAGAAAGTATTGAGAACTGTGCCAGATGATGACGTGGCTTTGTCACAGAAAGCATTTCTACTGGCCAAATCATCAAGAACGCAAGAATGTATCTCAGTAATGAGAGCTCTGTCTGAAACAAAGGCAGATATTCTTGAAGGTTATTTAAAACGATTGACAATTCGAGAACGAAACGAGCTCAAAACGAATGCACTCAAAGAGGCTAAAGATCGAATTGAGGCCAAGGAGAACGCTGCGGCAATAAGGTGGTATAATCTAGCATTGGTTATTGCGGGGAAGAAAGACTTAGAGGTGCTGCGAGGACGCTTTGAGTGTTTTCTGGACGATGGCATGTTGGAAGAAGCTTTAGCTGATCTGTCTACGGTTATCGAAGCGAAACCTTCATACAGTGACTACTGCATAAGGGCGAAATTACATGACAGTCTTGGCAAAGAAAAGCAAGCATGGAATGACTACATAAGAGCAATTGACTTAGACGAGGAAAGAACGGTCAATTTGCTCAATGAACAGTCAATAGCAAAGCATGTGCTATGTCTGTTCTGCATGGCAGCTAATGGGGCATTCGTACGAGAGCGATACCAAGAAGTTTTGAGACTGTGTGACTTCGGCCTAAAATTGGACCCAAATCACAAAGAACTAAAACAATTGAGATATCGAACTAAATGTGTTATAAATAGATGTACTATACAATAATGTAGACTTACAACATACCTCATTACATGTTTTCGCACAGGGCCGATACCAGCCATGAACTCCTAGGGGGGGGGCGAAAAATCGAAATTTTTCGAGGATAAACCATGAACAACAACAGCAACAACAAGTTGTAGGAACACAAGTTAAATCTATGTAGCATATGACCGATCTTGCTCCTCGGTAACTAAAATTTAGCTATATTTCGCATTCCTACCTTGAAATCAACGTAATTAGTGAATATTAATAAAACATTTGCCTAATTTCTAATAAAAAATTTAGGTAATTTCTGTTAGAATTTATTTTTTAACGCTAATAATTTCATGTTTTTATGCATCATTTCTCTTCAAAATCCTCCAAAACTAGTCATTCAAATCACCAAAATTCCGACAAGAGAGCAAAATTTCCGACAAATGGTCCCATGGAGGGGGGCACTCCACCCCCCAGTTCGGCCATTGGCTTCGGCCCTGTTTTCGCTTCATGCTGCAAGAAGATCTCATGACCAGGGAGCTATACAGCTCTATACATGCTCATTACCTCCCTGCTCATGACCAATAGACTTTTTAGCTATTCTGAAAAGAATCAAAATCGATCAATAGCTTGCTATATTCTGTAGAACTTTCGAATGTGCACAATAGCGATAGAAGCCCTAACGCCACTATATCGAACGGCGCATATAAAATTGCATAAAAATAACGCTCGATCCAGGCTCTTTCGTAGAATAGTGAAAAGGTTGTAAACGCTTAGAATGTTTTCCATCCACACTGATCCACTAATCGTCTATGGAGCGGTTTAGCCTGTCCACACGTAAACGCCAAAGCAATTAAATTGGAAATGAATGGTGTTGATTCATTTCGGTATCGATAATCTACCAGAATCTACAGCTGCCACGCTTTTGCTGTACAGTAATGGCAGTGAACATGAGTATCCTGATCTACGAGTTTTAGCACATATTGAAGTAATTTTTTCTGCAGATAATGAAAGGAAAAATGAGATGCACTTGTCGGTTGGTTGAGTTGAGGGTCGGTTGAGATGCAATGGCCGTTTTGAAAAGAGTACTTTTTAATTTGTAGAAAGAATTTCTTGCATAATGTAAAACATTCACTTTATATAAGTTTTTCCAAGTGCAATATTTCATTTAACTCGAGTTTATTAGCAGTGGCAAGATTTAATTTGGTAATTAGGACTAACTTATGACCGTTGAATTTTAATATTTTTTAACGCCTGGTACATATTGTTTATTGTAACGAAATCCTGGTCCTCGTCTAGTAAAGCCAATTTAAAATTTTGTATTTACCAGAAGATTCTTCAGAGTTTGACGTCTTTTTATCAAAACAACTCACCTAAATCGCTAAACAGAAGTTTGAATCAGATGGCAACAGGCACAATTTTTGGCCAGTCTCACACTTTGTCTATACCCTCCTCCCATCTATTGTGATTCTTGTGAATTTTGTCCTCTTCGAAAGGTATAACGACACTTAGTCACACAGCGATATGAGTTATGTTATGTCATGTGACAACTACGCAGTGCTCTGATTGGTTTATTCTCTAAAACAACGGTAAAATGTAGCTCGGGCCAGTGCTTCGCCAGTTGTTAGTTTTCTTAGTGAGTCAGCTTCGAGGGCCAAAGCGCTGTGACAGAACTGTCTGGGAGCACAAAGTGCAGTCAAATATCACCGCGTAATTAACCGGTCGTTTTGTGCGACAACAGCAATTGTGCATCTATTCGTTGGTAGAAATACTGCAAAACGACGACAGCGAATGTGCATAGATTTAATGACAAAAAATGTATAGCTAAGATTTCGTTCGGCTATGCAGTACTTCTTCAGGGCTGTAGATAAAGCCCTTAAGAAGCCCTACATGGCAGGACAAAATATTGGCAATATTCTTTGTTATTGAATCTATACTCATTCCCTGTTTTTCATCGTTTCCCGGCGTTTCTACAAACGAATTCATTCATTATTCGTCTCGCATCCTTGGGTCTGAAAGCGACGTTGATATCGTGGCTTTTTCTTTTTCAATTTAATAGTGTATATAAAGCTTGAACCTTGGCAGTGATTGTGGAACGAAGGGTGTAATCCGAATACACTACCGAGTGAGTCATAAGAAACGCCCGGCGTTTGATAGGCCGCTGCTTCCTGAATATATAAGCAATTATAATTTGCAAAATTTGATTAAATAGCTAACATGTTCAATTATTTTTAGAAATTTTCCTGGCCAAAATCGGTCACTCCGTTCAGATTCTGTGAGCGATTTTCTAAAATGCATCCCTTTGAGGAACCTTAAAAACGTGCTAAAATTACAAGCAAAAATCCTTAATGTGTTTACTTCACAGCGATGACTTTCACCTCGCTTTAGCACGTGCTTTCGTTTTGGCGGGTTGAAAAGTCTTCCCCTTAGTGTGAATAACTTAATTAG
Source organism: Aurelia sp. 4 Dawson et al 2005 (assembly GCA_964019985.1). NCBI lineage: Eukaryota > Metazoa > Cnidaria > Scyphozoa > Semaeostomeae > Ulmaridae > Aurelia > Aurelia sp. 4 Dawson et al 2005. The sequence goes on along the minus strand of OZ026494.1, from coordinate 1,819,998 downwards.
GGGGATTCCATTCTCCCATGAGGACAAAATACACTAACACATCCAAGAGTCATTATTGCTAAGAAGGAGAACAAAGGGAAATTTTGCTTGCTGTTTTCGCTTGTTTTCAGGTTCTCGAAAGGGGAAAACAAAATACTCGTCATGACTCATATATGTATTGCGGCAAATATAACCGCTCCAACTGCCCAAAGAATAGACCAATCACATGCCTCCGTTGATTTCAATTCACAGATATACGTTGAGATTTACTGAAAGTACATCTGTGAGTTCAAAATTTAGCTTCGTTCAGAATTTCGTGGGGTAACTTCAATAGGTGGATGACGGCGGTGTGCCATTTGATGTCTGAAGTCACACCCTAAAATTTATAAGTTTTCGCGAAAACGATACCCCAAAATTTACAGGCCATTGAAAATGTATACCCTAAAATTGTGACAGCTATCCAAAATTTTAACCCGAAATCTGATCAAAATCAATATCTAAAGAGCTACCTTTCTAAACAGACATCCCAAAATTGATGACTACTTGTGATTTAACCAAAAATGATACTCCAAAAGAAATTGACAAAAGGAGCCCAAAAATGGCACATCTCGCACCAGCATATGTGGTAGTTACCCCCCCCCCTCCCGGGGTTCAAACTCCTTCAGAATTTAACTTCGCACTAAATCTAACCTTATTAAAAGTGCAGTCTTGTGCAAGACGACAGAAAAGAAAACTATCGATTGATATAGCATTGGAGAAAAAGGCTGCATTTACTTCTAAAAAACATTTCGTTGAAAGAAAATATGACTAATAGAATTCCCCAGAAAATCCCGATTCCCTGAAAATCACAATTCAATTAAGTCCCTTCACAAATAAACCCTACAAAATCAGCTTGAATTCATCGTTAAGCGATTTTACATATTCTTAATATTTTCTTATAAAAGGCGTTATTATTAAGAGTCTATTGTTATAGATAGCACGAGCATTTTAGTTAGCATTCATACGGAAATGTAGCGAGTGTCTGTTCTGTTCAAGGCACGTCTCTTCCTATAAAAATATTAGAAGCTGGCCAATTCAAATTCGCAGTCAATCCACATTTGCATTAGCGAGCCAATTTAGATTTACAAGTCACTTTCACCGTATAGCGCACTTGAGAAAGAGCGGTAATCTAAAGCTCCCGGTACAGCATCCGGACCATTGTACGGTGTCATTTTTGCAATACAATATTCTGCTTGATCTGGTGGCAATTCCCGACGAAGTTCGTCTGCAGTTATGAATTGCTATAAATGAAAATGAAAAAATATAATTATATAAATAATTTTTTAGCAAAGCAGTCTCAGAGCTGAAAGATAGAGTAATAATGAATTATAATAGTAGTTATTGTCAATTTAACTTATAATCTATACGAATCGTTACAATTGAAAAAATTTCGCATAATGGATGAAGAAATGATTCCTAAATGAATGGCCAATTGACTTAAACGGGGTAAAAATAACGTTTGCTGAATTTATCTATCAATTAAATAGACTTATGATATAGAGTCCCTTGCTTCCCTGTGCAAATCTGACTTGATGATGGTGCTTCGGTCAACAGAGACTCATAATATTACTCTGAAAAACCTGACGATATTTAGGCCCAAACTCTGAGCTTCCTCGAGTGCCAATCAGATTGCGGGATTTATGAGTTACTATGGTTACAGCAAACGTAATAGAGTTTTCGATTCGATTGGAGAGCTGACAGCATTCTCACGGGATTCGAGATTCGAAGCCATGATTCCCTCATAGTTTCATTAATGACTGCAGCAAATAGGATCAGCCATTGGACTGTTTCATTTCCGTTGGACTGTTTCATTATGAGTCCCTGAGCAAAGTTTACCACAGGGGTACGAGGGACTCATTGCAATAAGTCTATCAATTAACTAAGTTTTGGTCAAGTTCGAAGTTTCAGGATTTTCCCCGCAACATACCTTGTCTCCTGCCAATATTCTGAATGATTCCATAACTTGGTCAGCAGTATCTGAGTCTGCTTGTTCTCTTGTCATGAAATCCAAAAACGCTTGGAATGAAACTCTCTTCGTATCATTTGGATCAACTATCATCATTATACGCTGGAATTCTGCGTCATCCTGACAGAATAATCAAATAACAAGAAATGAAATAACTTTTCTGATGATAAGTCGAAAAAACTGAAAACTCATATCAACTAAATTCTGAACAACAAAGCTTAACAATTTACTTCGTCAACTGAATTAATAAGTATCCAATAAGTTCCCAATTCATGCACACATTCATAATTTATCATTGCCAAAGTCCAATATGGACTATTTATGTCTGAAAATCAATTGGAAGTATCAACGATCTATCAGCCGGAATATGTCTCATCAAATTTGGAATGGAATTTCATCTCCGTCAAAATCTGCTGGTGTGCTCCTCTACCATGATTTTTGACGCATCTTTACTTGCAAAAGACATATAAAAGCAGTGTTTTCCGAATGACATATGTTAAAACAATCTATCTTGTGAACAACAAAACTTACTTTAACCAAGCCAATTAAACTAACAGGTGTACTTTGCAGCAGTTGTCAAGGATGAAAAAATAAATGTTTTCTTGAAAGAAACAAAAATGCCTCTACAACATTACTAATGCATACGTAAATAGACTGATTCGTGCTTGATACATCTAACAGAGTATAGCATCTTGGATCGGGTTGTCATAAGAGGCTAAGTTGTTACAAAATCAATTTTCTCTCATTTCCATCAACTTTCAACTATGCGATTTACCTTCACATAACAAACAGTATTCATTCAAAAGACTGGTCATTCTTTCAGTTTAATTCCTAAATCATAACAGCTGTAATGGGATGATTTACTTGAAATGTTAACAAGTCTTCCTCCGACATAGAACTTGAAAATGACTTTTAAACAAAGGCAATATATATTTCTTTGTTCATCGTCAAAAGGCAAATGGTGGCAGTTTAACAGAAAAAGATGATGCTTCTATTTGAAAGATACTTACAGATTCGTCTATACCAACATTGTAGCCCAAACTGACCAAGCACTGTCTAAATTCATTGGGTTCGAGCATGGCGCTTCTGTCCTGTGTGTGTGATAAAAAGAGCAAGGATACAAAAGACAAAATGATTGAGCAATTTCGTTAATGTTTGCAGTATTTGACTTCAAATATACAGGTTTTCCTTCAGGAGACTTTGATAAACAAAATGGCAAACTTTTGGTTTCCTTGCACCGACCAGTGGCAAATATGGAAGTAAATTTATCCCCGATAACGAGGCGGCAAGACATACACTGGCACACTCTAGCTAAAAGGCAAAATGTACATGACCTGGGCAGCAAATGGAATCTCACAAAAATTTATGCAACTTATTCTTCCTTCCTTCTATAACTATTTCAACTCACTGTACAGCTCTCTTTTATGAGCTCTATTCCGACTTCTTCTCGGGGTTTGCTCGTTGCTGATCCTAAGTCAATATTAATGTTTAGTTACAGCTGACCCCAAATATTTCGGCCTCCAATAGCCCTGCAGCACACTAGTATGCATTAAATGAACCTGAATGAACAAAAAAGACTATTAACGGTAAGTCTTACCTTATCGAAGTGATTGAACGACTGTTTGTATTCTTTTAGTTGTTCCTCTGTTATTCCTTTCGAGTCACGCATCAGAATCTACCGTGAGACAAATATCAATTCATAGCTACATGCTTATTATGCAGCACACTCTTCGTACACGACAAATTTGGTGGCGAAACTCGTCCTTTGTGAACATAAGGATACTTTGTCGACGTACCCAAATTAGATATCAAATCGTCATGCAACTAAAGTTTCCAAATATCATTAACATTCCCCAGAGCTTAAACAAGATTCTTCGGGCAATGATATGAGAGGATACATGAAAAAGTCGTCTTGGCATAAAGATAGTTTGAGTAAAACTATAACGATGGTCTTCTCATGTCATCTTCAGCTTAAACTTACATACTCAGAGATACCTTTCAGTTCAGTAATAAGTTGAACAATTGCTTTCCAATTGTCTCAGCAAAAAAGAAAAAGGGAAGATAATGAGTCTAAATTCTTCTAGATACAGATTTATTTACAACTTTCATCTAAATTAACGTCCATCTCGAATTAGATGTCACCTGAGATTTGTGATAACGTAGTGTTCCTTTGCGAAACACTTCAACTGTTTTGTTCGCATGTATTTGCGGGTAACTTCCAATATGAGAAAGACTATAACTACTAAACTTAAAAGTGAAAAAGGAAGATCATATTTTCAATGCAAATGGGCTTCCCTTGAATATAATCCATTCAAAGCTATTAGTTTCGTTTTAATGACTGTATCGAAGAGGTTAATTTCATTTCCGAGTCGAGTGTATTCAATGAGTTGGCGGCTGTTTATTATCGTTATTCGTTACCTGACTGAAGTTTTCAAAAGCGAGGCAATACAGAACCCCGCCACTCCTATTGGTTAATTGCACACTTCCTCCGGGTTTCCCGTAGCCTTGCATAATATGATACAAGGACGCGTTTTTGTCGCCACAGCAACTGCTTTAGGCCTTTGAGATTTACAGTAAAGTCAAACGATATGACTGTAGCAAAATGTGTTTGATCAAATGATGCGAGTCAAAATTGGAAGCTGTTAGGTAATGAAACTCATACTTACCGCTTTTGTCGTACCAGAAAACATAAAGCGCTTAGTCTTAATGCATAGACCTTGCAAGCTCGGTCTGTACTTTTAAGACCTTGGGCCTTATGTTTTCCTATACAACACAAAACCAGTTAGTATGCGCATAGACTAGAGCAAAGCAACCCACGAAAACGTACCTGGTTTTCGATTTCGTTGATATTTCTTGCAATCGCAGTGAGAAGCTGTTCCCATTGGATCCTCAGGTCCTGAAGGTAAAAAATCATTGTGTGCAAAGATGTTGGCTTATTAGGAGAGAAGAAAATACCCCTTAAAGCGGTAATTCAAACCCGTAAAAATTCACTGTAAATCACATGAAGACTCTTTGAGGTGAAAACAAATTGCTTGAAGTGTTATTGTTGGCTTATTGTTGGCAACTGCGAAATTACCGTAGGCAGAACATGGGTAAGCCCACAATACTACAAATTTCATAATACCAACTACTTAGATTCATCACCACATCGAAAACAAAGCTGTTATACCTCAAAAACTAACAAATGTCGAACTACCAGTTCTTTACCTTACAAAAGTCCTGATAAATTGCATTTTCAGCATATCTATAAATTGATACAATAGTCGATTGTGATAAAGATCGCGACGAGGAATTTTTATGACAACATGCACTGCGCTCTTTAATCAAAGTCCCATAGAATCGTTAAAGATTTGTAATTCGAACGCAATGCATCGCGGTAAAAAATTCCTCGCCGTCATATTTAGCGCAATCGTTTATTCGCTGTGCTTTGTGACATCAGCAGCCTATAAATACGACCTTCATATATTCCAGGAACAGACTAACTGAAATCGCAGGACAAAATTGAAATGAGAGAATCAGCATTCATGAGATAATAAATTTCAATTTTATCGACGTAGAGAAAAAAATTGTGAAGGATAAAGCAACGGAAATTATACTGTACCTCCATTGAATATGGTGTGTGTGGATTCTCGAAAATCATTGCTTCTTGGACGAGCTGAAATCAAGGAAGGAAGAAATTTGATACCAAGTAAACATCTACGACAGCTTTATTTTTCATCTGATCACAACTGTAGTTACCGAAGGTAGTTAATGCCCTGACCTAAGTAACTTTGCACAACTTGACGTGATAAATTAATAATGGGTTAATAACTAAATGAATGTATTCGATAGACATTCTGGGTGCTCTAAAAAAAGTATGGCTCGAGAAAGGTTAAGCTGAGCGATGATCACCGTTTATGCAAATTCGAAGATTCGTCAAATCTGTCGAATCTAAGGAGCTATTGGCCAACCCAGGCTGTTTTGTAGAATAGCTAAAGGTCTTTTTTCTTTCTTACAAATAAATTTTCTTGCTTTATCTTCATTATGCTGTTGGCTTGTATTTCTTTGTGCAACATCCCAAACAAGAGAAACAGCTGAGAAATAAACCCCCTAGCCATTTTTAAAGGGATCTGAATCAAACGATATTTTTATAAAATGTGAAGAATCTTCGGATTTGCAAAATAGTGATAGAAGCTCCTACGAAACTCGATCAAATCTCTCGTACAACAATATAGACTTATGCCTTATTGCCCTTGATTCCGTGCGTTCTTTCATTTGCTGATATTACTTGGTGAACGGGGACTCATAATGTTACTCTTAAAAGTGGGCCAACTTCAGCCCCGCGTAGAGTGATTCCGTAGTCATCAATCAAATTGCTAGAATTTAGTGTTAAACCAATCAGGAGGCGCCATTTCGACAGTTTTTGTTGCTGCATACAAAAACGGTTGATGAAGCCTCGAGTTCTCGCAGTCGTAGTTGCGATGGATCTATTTTGTTTCTACAGAGGAAGATTAATGCCTAAAAGGTATACATTTTGCAATTTGAGGGTCAGGAAAACATCATTCTTTGTACTTAAGGTTTGCCCTTCAATGTTCAAGCTCTTTAGACCAGACTTTGAAGTGATTCTGTTCAGTGTATGAGAACACTAGCAAGTTTAGGCCATTTTGCAAAGGTGGGCCCACTTTTTCAGAGTAATGTTATGAGTCTCTATTGACCAAGTGATATGAGCATATCACAGAACGTGGGGAAGCAAGCGACAAAAAAGCATAAGTCTAAAACAATGTATAAAAATTTTCGTACAATCCATGCTTTTATACAGAATAGCCACACCGTCTACCGTAAAAGCTCCATTAAGCCTCTGGGGGGGGCGGGGGCTTATCCAATTTTGGACACTCTATAGGGGGGCTATTAGAGAGGCGGCTTATTAGAGAAGGGGGACTTATTCACAAAATCAAATGACAAGGATATATTTGGTAGCTTTTCAGTTCCATTATTTCAGTTCCATTATCTCATATTTTGCGGATTCAACATACAATTTTAATGTGTCAAATACATAAACTCCACACACTCTCCATTCCAAACAATATCAAAACTAAGATGCAACCTTGTCTAGCGAAATCTATGGAAATTCGTTGCTAATTCCAACATGTGGGGGCTTATTTAAAATATCGGCTCAGAGCAGAGGGGTTTATTAGAGAGGGGGACTTTATAGAGAGGCGGCTTCATAGAGGTTTTACGGTATTGGAGGAGAAGCCTTACCTGGTTGATATGCTCAAGTCCATCCACATTTGGTTTATAATTTGTAATATCGCCTTCTATGTCCCTCAACATTTGTAGTTGATCCTAAACAAGAATGGACACACACATAAGTATTTTCATCGGAAGATATCAATGAGAAACAATGTGTACGATATCCTTCATTCTTTTCCCGCGGGATGAATAACCCTCCCGCGGGATTAATACTCATCTGTATTTCTCTTCATCTGAGTTAATATTGTGTTTGTATGTACGATTTCTATACCCTACTTACTGGTTTGGATTGGAGGTGGATACAAATTGAAGGCAGGGGTGGAAAAGTGTTTTAATTTCTGGGACAGAAACTCCAGCGAGAAGGCAGGGGTGGAAAAAGTGTTTTAATTTCTGGGACCAAAACAAGTCTTAAAAGAATTTCTACGAGAATCGCTTTAAAGTATCCACTTTTTACAGGTCACGATAAATCATAAATGATCCTTTTGCTGGACAAATTATGTTTGATTTACCGGCTGACCTCTTCCAGACTTATGAACAACATCTTTGTCACAAAATTCCTTGGTCTGTTGACAGCCTAGATTTCCTTTTTAATGGGTATAGATTAAGAGAACCTTTAGGACTTTGACGTAAAATTGACTACCATTTTTCGGTTTCTGTCCATATTCCTTTTCCTTTCGTCTTTTCATTCTTCCCAGAGCCTTGGAAACTTTCTGGGACCACTGGTGCCATCGTCCGCTACTTTTTCCACCCCTAAGAGAAGGTCTCAACGTTGTAACTCACTAGAAGTACAAGGTAACAATCAGAAACATAGACGATCCAAATCCTACCTCTAAAGTTCCTTGAGCAGCAAGACTGATATCAATAAGATTGCTAGATTTTTGCTGTATCCAGGCACCAACTTTGTTTGCTTGGTCGGCGAATTGTAAACGAAGTTGTTCATTGTCTACAAATTGTCAAGGACTTGTAACAACAATGCACCTGGGATGAACACAAATGGAAGAAGGCAAGCTGAGTTACGAAGGCTGTACCGTCACAGTCAGTCGTCTAATTGAGTTGGTACGTGGTCTGTTAAATTGTGGAGATTACACTCAAGAGTTTACCCCATCTATTCAATTCAATTCAACTTTATTCGTAAAATACAAGCTAGGCTAAGCTACAACTGGCCTCTCAAAAAGGAATTATCAGCAACTTTTTAGAATTTTTATGAAAGCCTTCAAAGACACTTCGATCAAATTTCAGCAACCTTGTCGAACAGCAACAGGCCTTTTTATCATATAAGAGAGTCTGGGTCAATCTATATTACATATTTTTGGAAGCACTGGAAGAGGAGAGTTTTACTCAAATATCATAATTTCAAGAGGACACACCTGATAGAAGCCCCGAATGGGCGAGAGAAAAGGCTAACAGATTAATAAACTGTATTTCAGCAGTGACTATGATTCAGCTTTGAAAAAGGATACTTTGTTGCCTTGATATTTCGTCATTCAACATCTGATCTCTCTGTGGTACTAATTCAAGAACCTCGTTCCATCTTGCAGTCAGGTCCTACAATAAAATTTACACAAATAAATTTCTATTTTTTAATCCTACCTAGCATCTGAAGGCAGCTTTTTAGAAGGGCTCAAAAAATGTTTTCCTTCCTGATAGCAAGCTAAGCACCTTATTTTCTTCTTTTACTTTCTCTTCCTCTTTTTCCCTATTCCACCCCTCTTCGCTTTTCTCCTCTCTTTTCCTTCCTTTAGTTTCCCTTCCCTTAGTTTCCCTTCCTTCATTTCTTTCCCTTCATTTCCCCTCCCTTCCGTTACTTCTTCCTTTCTTCCCTTTTGCCTTTCTGGGGCATTTGAGCATTTCAGCTACATTCCTGGTAGCACCGCTACCACGCTAATGGGCTTTCTATGATCCCTGTTTTTCAGGACACTGGGAAGATAGGCTTATCGAAACAGTATCCTGGTCATTCCTCTCGATCTGACCACACCCCGAGAGTTGCCGACTCTCAAGCAGCAGAATCGGCAGGGTGGGGACTCGCACCACAAACCTAATTGGAAGTCAAGCATGCTTTCACTGAGCCATTCCCGCACAAATAAATATTAAAGCATATAACCTAAACCGTTTCCAGCTGTTCTCATTATTCTCGGTAATTAGCACTCAGTATATTCTCCCAAAGAAACATGTGAAGAACACTACGTGAACCTACAGGCATTATAAAAGATCACGATAAATTTTTCGATAATACTTCTGGCTTTTATGGGTCCAGAATCAATCTGATCTTTCCTTTCTTCTTGTCCCTTCACGATGTCGCGACCTGGAAACACGGGGTGCTCAATAGAGAATGGGAAGTAAAAGACAGCCGACTGAAAGAGCTCTGACATCAAGCTGGGCGCGAACGAGGCTGCTTATCGTCCGCCTTTGCAAAATGGCAACAACGTTTGGCCCCACGTATGAAAAATGTTCAATGAACCGACTGCTGCTACAGTTGTCAAAGATTAGGAAAACTTACAATTGCTCTTCAGCAGTGGTAAGGGGCTCCATTGACATTAATTTTATCAAATCCTGGGACTGTTCTTCAAGGTGTTAACAGTCGGCTTCACATGAAGACCATGTCTTCAAGGAAGGAAAGGAGATGAAACAGGAGCACGCTGAATAAAGGAAGAAGCAAATGGTAGAAACGAGGAAAGTATGAGAGAATAAATGAAAAGGAAACGGATGAGGAAGAACGAAACAGGAAAGCAGGAAGGAAAGAAAGAAATGGGCAATGTTCGGTTTCGTTTTACGTGTTTCGTGCAGTAGTTTAATAGTCCTTTGATTTCTGGCACAAGAATAATTTATGCAACAATAGCAGATGGAATCTTAGGCTGAGGTCACTTCGCAGGAACATAAATACTATATATTTCTACCATCGGTAACTTGTAAGGTAAATCTAGCTGGTGATCAAGTAATATATGACATTGGTCTTTAAACAAAGGAAGTATAACTAAAGACATACATCCATTGTGATGTTTGTATAAGGGTTCTCGATTCCTCCACCAAGTCGTGCTACCTCTTGACCAAGACTCATAATTGAATTGAATTCCTCCTGAGCTGCGGGCATGTTCTCCTTGAATGTTTCCTGGGCGTCTTTTAAATCCTAATGAAAAAGAAAAGTATGTTTGGTATTCGACATGGAATTAATTAATCAATGTATAACTCAATGCATTCGCTCATCGATCAATAAATCTATCAATTAATCAACAAATCTCCAGACCCCTTCCAAAAGTAAGTCACTTCAAAACAAGAAAACTCATCTTTTCTCAACATGCAGAACTGACTTTACACGATTTCCACCAAAGTTCAATAGCTTTTATTACGATTTACTGCAATCCGGGCAAAAGTTTTGTTTCGAACCGACACAATTCATTAGAAGCTGAAACGTTTTATCATCTAGTCGTTATCTTCTTGCCGGCTTGAGCCCTTGACTCCTCAATTAACTGTTTACTTGAAATCCCAAGAATTGCCAAAATATCTGCTTTCTCATTTCCACTGCACTTTACACAAAAGAAGTTTGTAAACTCGTGGCGAAGCTTATCAGTTTCATCATGTGTTTTCAAAGGAATCTTATCAAAAATGAGGATAACTCGTGGTAGAAACAGTCAAGATGATTTTCTTTGGAGAAACTTTGGCAGATTTTAGGGGCCCCGTTTCCATATTTTTGGCATTGCAGATATCTTTTAGTCTTGTGAAAGGCAGTGTCCATCCTTCTTCACAATGAAAGTGTTATTTGAAAACCAAACATTCATACCTCTCATCATTGGTTGATTTTTGGTTGATTAGGTGAAGTAACCAAACAAACTACAGAGCACGACTAACACATGCATAAAACAATTGCGTTTACGGATTTGTTGACAAATTGCCAACAGAGTCCCTTTAACAATATTCTAAGAAGGAATTAACAAAGTATATACCTGGATTTCTTCTAGTTTATGGACCCTAAACATATCCATAAGATCTTCTTTAGCACCTGCCATCCAGTTGTTAAAAGGCTGTGAAGGAAAAAATTATGAAAAAATGGATGAAAAAAGGAAAACGTATCGATGGAGTAATGTCTATCTAGTTGCTCCGAATAAATCTTTTGAATTACATCAATTATCAGAGACAACATTGAATTCCAAAGTCGACAAGTTTTTCTATAATCATCAACAAAACTGGTCAGCTTTAACTTTGGTTTTTTCTAATTTCTCCTCTTGAAAATGCTGTCCCAACTAAACCTTGAAATGAGAAAGCTAAAAAACCTTTTTGTGATGTAAAAAATTATTCATATAAGTTGGGAAAATGTCATACATTTCAATTTGTTTAGGACGAATTGTAGGTTTCTATGGATATTGGGGGGTACTTTAAATTCTTTCTGTTCTTTCACATTCCTGTTTTAGTCTTAATATTGCATTAATCTAGTGTTGCCACATTTTATTCCATTGTTTATACTTCTCAGAACATTGCAAGCGGCATTTGCAGTGAGGACTCGGTGACCAAGTGTCCTTCCTCACTACGAATGTAACAATATCCTCTAATAACTTATGTTGCTTTTAAATTCATAGTTATATATACATAAAAAATCAATAAGACTCAATACGTACAGCAGCCCTTTTAGCAAATTCCAGCCACATATTATCCAGTCTCTCTTGAATGGCAATGCTATCCTGCAAGAGAGGTTGATCATATCAATGATATTAATAATCATAATGATTATAAACGATTCGCGTCACTGGAGATCAAGATAATGTAAATCAACCAAGGAACTGCAGAGTCTGCAAGCAAAACAATTACGCAACATGTCCAGACTGACGGATGTTTGAACAAACATCTACACTTGGGGTGCAAAAGTATTAGGACGATGAACAAGAACATGGCGGCTTCTGCGTAGCAACTGCGAAGCGCTCAGAGATGCAGAGGTTCATCTGGCGCGAAAAAAGTTGATGGCGTCAGCAAACAAAGGAAAATGATAATTTCAATGTTTCTTCAAGCCCCTGGACTAAAAATTATACTAAAATGCCAAACAAAGTGTGAGAAACTCGCCTTTGTTTAGCTATGGTCAAAACGAAGGAATATTCACAGGACGAAAGAGTTGCCATTAAATATTTGCGAGAAGCAGGCCATTCATACGCTGAAATAGCAAGGCAAGTTGGCTGCAGCAAGTCTACAGCACATTATATTTATAAAAGCCTTGAAAGAACTGGTTCAGCGAAGAAAGGAGCCAGGACAGGTCGGCCTAAAAAAATTTTAGAGAGGGGAGAGAGGATTGTTTGCCGAGCATCAAGGCAACTACGATATTCAACTTTGCGGGAGCTGAAATCAACGGTAACACCACATTTTTCGCAAGTCAATCCCTCAAAATATTAGATAAAGCGTATTTTACGTAAATATGGGATCAGGAGTTGCTTGAGAAAGAGAAAACCATATGTTTCACAGAAAAACAGATCTCACCGCCGTCATTGGTCCAGGGGCATGCTTGAATGGCTCCTTGAAAACTGGAACGATGTCATTTTCTCCGACGAGTGCAGATTTGGGCTAAAGAATGACTCAGGCCTACTCCGGGTGTGAAGAACATCCAATGAAGCAAATAATCCAGAGTTTTTTCAGCCCACCTTTACCAATTCAGTGTCGGTGATGGTATGGGGGTGTGTTGGGCCTAATGGCGTCGGGAAGCTGGCCGTTTGTCAAAGGTCGATGAATGCAAAATATTATACCGAAGTCTTGGAGGAGAATCTTTTGCAAAGTGCAGAAATAATCTATGGGGATGCTGGAACGCCTTTTATATTTCAACAGGACAATGCTCCATGCCATACTGCAAATTTTACCAAAAATTACTTCGAGGAGAGGGGCATCTTGGTCTTGCCTTCGCCTGCACAAAGTCCAGACCTCATCATCATTGAAAACGTTTGGCTTTACATGAAAAATGCAATGAATCATGATCCTCCAAAAACAAAGGATGAGCTGGTGCAAAAAGTTTTCGAGATCTGGTCACACATCCCAAGAGATTTTATTTCAAAGTTGTATGCATCGATTCCAAGAAGATTGATGGCCGTTCTGCAATCCAGAGGCTATCCAACAAAATATTGAAAAGAACACGTTTCGGATCATTGAATGTTTTAATTTGATGTTAATTGATTAATTTATGCATTTCCTTCCGATTGGATATGCTTACAATTGAAGGTGTCAAGAATCAATCAAAATATGCTTCATTTATTTTCCTTTGTCTGCTGGAGCACAGGGTGGCCATAGCTTTGATCGAAGGCCATCGTCCTAATACTTTTGCACACTAAGTGTATACTGATACTAGACAGGATACGACACATTCTTGTCAATCATTTCCCAAATCTGTAAGTTTTTGCAATTATCTATCAGTACATGATGACAAAAGAAAGAACAAGAATGTATACCTCTATTGCTTGTCGTCTTTGTCCTGTCAACTGACCAAGATTATCCCATTCATCGCAGATTTTCTAAAAATAAACATACACTTACTGATAGATAGTCGAAAGAAATCGAAATGAGATGTCATATCCTGTAATTTACAGTTACCAAGGGGCTTTTTCAGTTTATCTCGAACAGCTTTAAAAACAGGTATCAGTTCTTTTCAACAGATTTTTCAGAAAAAGCCGTGAAGCTGACAGTTTAGTACTGATAGTACAACAGAGGTTCATTCTTAGCACATAGCACTGCAAAATTTCCTCTCTACTCGTCCGGAAAATAATTTTCTTTATTGATTAGTGCCACTGATTTTAAAACTTACTACAACACTTTAGAGTTCACAAAATCAAATTCATAATACCTGGCATCGTAGATTGACTTCATCAACTTTGCTGTATTCCAAAGCACTGCGCGAAAGAGAAATGTCAATTCAATTCAATTTTATTTGCAAAATACAATATCCCAACACGATGTAAATTTCTATTTGGGAAGATAAACCGTGGAAAATGAAGCTAGCTTCCCTAACGCTGCGCCAGAATACGTTCCCTAGCAATACTACATGGCCTTGTTGATTCAAAACTGTATGCTTAGTTGCGCTAAAGTATGAATGTCTCAAATTAGATGATTTCTTTTTATACAATTTTATAAAAATACAAAAATACCCAACAATAAAAGATGACAAACGATGCTACAAGGAAAATGGAAATGAATATCAATCCTGTGGCCATGGTGTTACATGACATTTACGATAACACAAAAAAATTGCTCATGCAAACACTTCAATTGCTCTTCGTTCGCGCTCATTTCCATGTAACATCTAATTTGAGGCTGAGTACAATTTAAAATCAGGTGAAACAAATTCTGAAACAACGCATTTACAAAGCACTCACTTTAGTTCTTGAGCAATTGCAACAATTTGTTCAACTCTGTCTTGCTGAGCGGCCAAATCACTTTCGAATGCTTCGTGCTTCTTTCTGAAAGCCTGTGAAAAGAATTCATTAAACTGTGAATCTATGGGGAGACATCACATGATGGTTCATGGCCCTCCGATAAAACATTGATCATAATCTTAAAAGAACAAATATTGTAATGCAATAGCAACAGTTATTTTAACTGACACCTCAAGTCAAAGCCATTTTTGACTGCAGACAAAGGAACTTCTCTCAACCAGTAAATCAAAACAAATTCGGCTGCAACTGTTGCCCCAAAACCATCAGGTTCGCCTTGAACAAGCAAAATGTGGTTTTGAAGAAGTTATGTGGTTATAATGAGAGAAGAAGGGTACATCTGAATTTCTGTCTCGAGAAGTTTTGTTGTTTGATTCATAAGATGAGTGGCAATTATTTCATTTAAGCCCTAAATACCCAAGAGTTATAATGTTTTGTTTTCCGCTCGGCTTCTGAATCAAATAAACAAATCCGCGAGACAAAACTTTAGATTCACCCTTCTTCTTTCGTTACAAGCACATAGCTTCTCTTAAAAATCACCTGTCGTCTGCACAAAATGAGAAATTGCTCTAATGTTTTCGGGGCAACTCTTGCGACTGTGTTTGTTTTGATCTACTGGTTGAGAGAATATCCTTTGACTGCAGTCCTTAACCACTGTGAATTTAGGTGCCAATTAAAGCAACCGCTGCTATCATATGGCTAAGCTGCCCTTGCTTTTCAATCTATTTTAAAAGAGTAAAAAACAACTAACTCATCAAATCAAACTATTAAACCCTACTTACAATACTAAATTTATGTGTATAAAATAATTACAAAATTTACAATTAAAGAAAAAAGGTAAATACTGTCTGTTTCTAAATAGTTTTCTTAAAACTATGTAGAAAGGATGCATGCTTTGACTCGGCTGAAAGGCTATTCCACAGTTTTACGCCTCTATGGGAGAAACATCTCTGACCAATACTTGACCTCTTCTTGGGTAACCTAAGGTATGTTCCTACATACAAAAGCTGTACGATGAACACTGCTAATTTCGTGCCAAGAAGTCACAAAAATAAACAAAAAAAAGGCAACGCAGGAGGCTTAGGTTTACTTACAAGAAGAGACGCCAAGCCTTGGTCAGCATAATCTGGCTTCTTTAACATATCATCTTTGCCAGATGTCCAGTTTTCATGGATGTCACATTTGTGTTTGAACTTCAAGGCTAAGTGATCCAATCTCTCCAAACTGCAAGGAGAAAACACTAATCATTCCCTCAATTGTTACTGACAATATTGAGTCTTTCGTAAATGTAGGGCGTAAAGGCTGGTATGAGGGGCGGTGGGGGTGAGAAAATCCATGATGAATGAAATTAATTAGTAGTGATCCAAGCAAAATACAATTAGCAAAGCCAAAATAGGAAAAGTACATTCACAGTCTTTGGAATCCAGAAATAATCTGAATAAGTGGAGGAAGACCACGTTTTTGTGGTCGATGAACTCACATGATTTGCGTAAAAATATATCTACTAAGTCATGACTCATACCGTCTCATCTCTGCTAAAATCCATTCTTGAAAGTTTTTCTCCGCATCTTCTAAACCTTTCCATGCACCATTGATGTCCTGAAAACCATTAGTTCACACCAATAGTACAACAATTCTTAAAATTCACACCTATTTCACACGAATCTGATTGCTATTCACAGAAAATACCTAGCCTTTCAGATAGTACCTATTCTTAGATCAGTAATTAAATTAGTTGTTGAATGCAGCATTTCGGAAATTGGAGACAAACTGCACATGGAACGAAATATAAATAACCGGCCGTTCTCATTCTGTTTACATTACAAGATGCCTCTGCCCCCCCCCCTATGTCTCGCAGCCACTTATTCTTGCAGCCAGTTTAGGTCTGTTAGCATTGCAGCACAAAGTCAATGCCCATCTCCCAACGCCCCTGTCTCAACACCATTATGAAAGCAGACAAATACGAACTCATTCTATAGAACAACAGACAGATCAAGAAGGCTTCGTTGAGATCGCCGCAAACGACTACATTATTGTGTGATAAAAATAGGTTGTTTACAGCACCAATTTGCCCATATTTCTATGGAACTGCCATATTTCCAAAAATATAGCGACATTGCAACTGTCTGATTCTTTTCAAATAGTTTTCGGTAATTCGCAATTAGTTTATTGCAAAAACAATCCAGCTGGGTTCAGACATAAGTTCTGCTGGAGATCTTTGATCTCTTACATGTACCGGGTGCATCAAAAAACAAAAACAACACAATCCTCATTTGAACGGTCATTGCTCATTGGATAACAAGACAATGATATTAGCAAATAAATCACTCAACAGTTGATATGTCTTGACTGATTACATTGAGTCCCAGTAATCGCTATTCAAACTGAGACTACTACAACAAACGGAGACCGCTAATATCGTAATTAGGAGAATCTGGCAGCCTTTCAATAGTGATAACTACAGCCATATAGTCAGTCTAAGATACGTCTAAAACAATTTCAAACCTCTGTCTGACTGACATCGGCCACTCCGCTCAGAAATTACGTGAAATCTTCTCGAGATAGTCTTTTCAAGAAATTTTCAAAAACGGCATGAATTCACGATCGCCTTTTTCAAATATTTCTGTCTAACAGCCATGACTTTAACATGCTTTAGTACGCGTTCTCCATCAGAGAGAATGACAATGCCATGCCGCAGTGCAAGTAAATTATTCTCGGGGATTTCACTATATCCAAACTAAAGGATAGCACCTTCATAATTTCTGAACGGAGTGGGCGAATTCAGTCAGCTAAATTTCAAAATGGAGTTGAACATGTTCAATATCACATGATGTATCTGCCAATATTGTTGTCATGAAATTCCAAGCGTTGTGTCCCTTGAAACGGGGATTATTTTATTTAATTAACTAACTTGGTGGAAACTATTGACAATACGCAAAAGATAAGATACGATACATAAAAAAACGAAAAGAGATCAGATGAATAAGAAAAGTTAACTTACATTAATCATTTTGCCTTCTGATGGCAGATAAGCTGGTCGATTGCTCAATCTCAATTTTGTCTGCAATGTGTTGAACAATGTCTCAAGCTGTGCTTTTTCTAGAACTTTTGGTGGCTTGTCATTTCTGTTGTAATTCCTGAACTCTTCCAGTTTTTCCTGAAAATTCAAAAGTAAATAAAAGGCATAAATTTGAAAACTTTCTGACTTTATCATTTAATACTGTAACTTCTACCTTGGATCTGCAAATTTTAGCATTCTGATATTCCAGACAATTTTGAAATTCTGTTACTGTGTAGTATATCGGACAGCCTATTACATACTCACGTAAAACTCTGAAGAAATTACTCACTAGAAAGAATAAACTGTTTGTACTGCAGAAAGAAAGAAATTTCTCAATCAATGAGGCTCAGGAGAACATCAACCTGAAGTGCTAATTATGATCCTGATCATAAAACAGCAACTATCTCTCACTTGAAACGACGACCTATGTGAAGAAAGTGACGAGTACATTTGAAAACGTTTGCGTGGTTGTAATGTAGCATCTTTTGTACTGATGTATGAAGTTTTAGGGCAGAACAGGATCTCAGGTTTATCCTAACGGTTTTAGTCTATTTAAGTTCTTATAATGCAAAAATCCGACTTTTGCTCTTGACATATCCTAAAAAATCGAACAGAACTACGATCTAAGAACTGCGGATCTCCAATAACTCCTTAAAGCTGCTGTTAAGTATCTTGTACAGCTTCCATTCAATTGTCTTCAAAGGCAGGATTCTAAAGATAACAATACCAAATGGAGTACATCAAGCCATCAAACTGCATCGTGGAATGGTGACAGTTGTTGTTGTCAACATCAGCCAAAGATTCAATAATTTGTCTGAATTAGAGGCCGTTAATAATTGATTTTTATAAATTTTTCAAGGCCTTTGGCCGTTAAAGGTGGATGGAACATGTGTTGCGTTGCTAAAGAAAATTAGGAAAATCTCTGTAGCAAAAGATTTCCTTCAGAATTCATAGCAATATTTGTTCATTATAAAACAGAAGTACAAAGTTCACAGCAGTGTCATTCTCGTTGTCAAAAAACATCTTTCTCACTTTCACTGCATATTGAGACGATCTGGCGAAACTTAGCAAACTCTAATTGGCCTAGGCCTTAACATTCTAGATATTGTTTTCTACTGAGATTCAGGACGAGGCTACTAAATGGTATGGAAGGGAGCGGCCTAATGCCGCTAAAATACGAAAATTGAATGTCGACGGACCCTTAGCTGCTCTGTATTTCATTTGTCAACATACGAAGTTCACAACTGATACAGCATATTCGAACAATAGTAGATTAAAAAACTCGAACAGTTTCCTTGAGTAATAAACAGTTCAGTAAAGTTCATTCATTTATTTTAAATTCCTCTACATACAAATACTCTAACACTTAAATATACAACAATAAGTATTCAAGACAATACACATAGAATAAAAACAAAGGCAAAAGACACTACACTAGAGGACTTGTATGAAGCATAGTAAGTAGTGTTGTACGTTACCTGAACACCTTTGAGAGTGTTGTCATCGAGCTCTCTGTTGTTCAGCCACGGAACGACTTTGTTCACCCAGTCAAGAAGCTGCAAGGAAAGTTTAAAAGTTAGCCTAACTAATTAGATTAAGGGTGTGTGCATAAGAAAGCATTACAAATATTCCTCTTTGAATGCAATACAAAAAGGTAACCTTGATACTGCTACAGCATGATTTGCAAGGTCAATATATCAGAGAAAAAGATACATTTTCGCTACTGCAACTGATGAAACATTTCATTCATACGAGTTTGTGAAACCCAAATAAATGGTTGAACAGAGCAGCAAAGGTTTTTAAGGATGCATCTTACAGTAACGAATGACCTTGGACATTAGGTACCTATGAAATGCTATACAATACTACAACAAGAATACCAAGGGGGTTATGTAAAAGATCATGATTACCCCTTGGCCTTTACATGGAGAACACATAACCAAATTACAAATAAAAGTACATTTTTTGTACAAAATGCTACATATGAAAAATTTTATGGATAATACTGCGGCCAGTTTCACACTGGACGTAAGGCAAACATTGGCAATAAGGATGAAGAATCAGAACTCCAGCCGAGAGAGCAACAACACCTTTATTCTTCACCCAAACAAGCGACTGATCAAAAAAGCTATAAAAATCTTAAGTCTTGTACTACTATCATCACAATGATGGTACGGAAATTTACATCAACAGCCAAATTCTCATTTACAGCAGCCGCTCGATATAGCTATGTCAATTCCCTTTAACTTCTCGCACCATAACGATCCAAATCTTAGTATCGACTCTTACATCAGATGCCAAATTCTCATATTCATCCATGGCCTGCTCATTGCCTTGGTTGACATTCAACACTTTGACAATTCTCTTTGCTGCTGTTTCAGCCTACAAGAAATTAAAAATCAAAAATATTCTTCGTGACAATCTGATAATAACTAGTAACAACACCTAAGAAACAATAACATTTTAGGAAAGAGAGGTGAGCCAAAATGACCTTGGGCAATTTCTTTCAGGTGATCTGCCGCTGAAAATGATTTGTGATGACTAAGTCAAGTAAACATAAGCAAATAAAGATTCTAACAAAGGAGCCCTTTGCAGTGCATGATAACCAAGTTTCATCAAAGAGACATCATCTCTTTATTAATGAATTAGCCATAAGAAAATACAATGAATTTTGTGCGGAACTGTACAGAATAATGCAAATAAATGCTAAGGATCCCTTCAAAATCAGTTCTGCTGAAATGCTACCCTCATTCAAACTAATAAAAAAATAAGAAGAAAATGTTACGTTTTAGTTACTTTTGTGTTTGGAACTTTCCCCACGATTTAAGTTCATACTTACACTGCGATATCACTGTTCACGACAGCAAGTTGTTCCCCACAGGCAAATCAGTACAATATACTTGGCAAATTCGTATCTTTAAAAGTTCATTGCATGTGAGAAACGATACCTTAGATTTAAAATTCTGTTGCGTCGAAATCGGAGTTTTCGTTCTATTGTTACGAGGGATTTTAGTTGGATCGTGTTTGGCAAGATTTCAAAGATAGGCTCTCAACAAAGATTCATCTTTATGCAAGCGCAAACTTCTAAATAACGACAAACGTTTGATTCCGTACCTAAGATTGAAACAAGGCATGCATGGTGTCGGAAAACGAAAGAAAAACTTTTGTTACCATTCACTTCACACCCCTAGGGGAATAGAAATTCGAATGGAATTGCTGGGAAAGAGAAAGTTTTAAACAAGAACGATACCTTTTCAATGTAGTATATAACATCATAAAATCGCAGATAAACATGGGAAGAAATGAACGGTTTTGACAACCAAAATTTCGAAATTTTACTCTTTCTTCTGCAACATAAAACTTCTACAAACGCCATGTGTTTTTCACAAAGATATGGCTTGTTGAACATCCCCTGTTTTTTGCTGACGTACCCGGTTTGAAGCACATTTCTTCAACACTTTACTTTCGCGTCACGAACAATACATTCTTCGATGTATCGAAAATGAAACGTCCAACAAGTGTGATATTTTGTCAAATAAAAGCTTTTCTACAAGGCAATTTTGAATGACAGGCGAAATATCTTACTGCTTGTGAGCTTGAAAAGGCATGGTAATAGCAGGACACATATGTCATAACAGCACGTTCATCTGGTTTCACATTGGCAACCATATCTAGAAACAAAATAGATCAAAAACAAGTCACATTCAGCCAAACAGTTCCACTAACGTATGCGTGATGGCCGAGGGATAAAAGCTACCTTCTTTGCATTAAAAGATTTGGCAACCCTTCTTTGCGGTCTAAGAGAAATATTTTTAAGGAAAACTTCCAAAATCTATTTTAAGGAAACAAAGGACGAATTGACCATCCTTTTCTATTCCTGGATTTACAAATCTAGTTTTATTACAAGACTTCAAAACAGCTTACAGCCACTTTTACACCAAAAAACCAGGACAATCTCAGAAAACGGACAGGTAAAAAGTGGCACATTTCTCAGTTAACTCTTAAATTCTACCGGCTAAACAGTTAAAATATTTAATTTAGCATTTTGATAAGTCTAATTTGTTGAAATGTTCGGCTTGTTTAGTCACCTCGTTTGGTCACATTGCACTTGCTTGAAGCTACTGCCCGAAGTTTGAGGGAGACAAAAAATGTGGTTTTACTTTTTAGCGAATGTTGAATCTGCTTTACCATTGCGACAAACTTTTGCCAAATATTGGATCTTGTTTGACCAGTTCGCATTTTTGCACGCTTCATAGCATCTCCATACCTGCATTGTCACCTTCTGATCACAGGGTTTCGAACAAAATGTTTGATAAGACGTTCGGTGAAATTTTAGTTCTGCTGAGCCACTGACTCTCAACATACATTAACAACCAAAATATCGTAGTAACAGATTTCGGACAAAATGTTTTTGAAAATTATTACTGAATTTCGAACGATTTGATATTAACGATTTAATTTCGGACTACTAAATAACTATACATACATCTTCAGTTTATTTCTACTTCTTTCATTCTAGAAATGTCACACATTTGTCGATCATGCTTTATTTTAGGGCTGCTCGGCCAAAAATTTCTACAAATGCTTACTGTTGAGGATGATGACAATAACTGAAGGTGTTGTACAGAGTGGTGTTATCCGTTGACTCTGAAACCAGAACAGTTCAGGCAGAGTGGGTTCGGTGCCCAGTAGGGCTCAAACACTTGAGCGTCATGACAAGGCGTAGAGGACTCGATTGACACCTTAGCTACCTCTGCGATCCCAGCGCTTGGCGCTGAAAACCGCAACTTCACACTTCATCCTCGCCTTCACCTCATTGCTAAGATGGGTTTTGATAACAAAAATATAAATTTTTGCAATTACTAACACTCAATCTTTTTGCTTTGTTTTTCTATGCTGGAAAAACTGTTAGACACTAAAATATTTTGGGAGTACAAAAATTCGAACATAAAAAATTTTTGGACGTATGAAATTTCCGAAAATGGTGGCGTCCAACATATTTTGCTTTTGAGGCAGAAGAAATCAAAATAACAATTTCGATACAAACTTGATGAAAAAGTTTGATCAGCTTGATCGGAGATTCAGCACGAAACCAAAGAAAACATCAGAAGGTTACCTTCAGCGTCCAACATTTTTGGAATATCCAGATGTTGTTCTGCAACTTCAAAGGCATAGTTGAGATTTCCTGCTGGGTTGTCCTACAAAAATATTTCTAGCTCTTACAATTTGGATATTTTTTGCGAAAAATACTCATTACCATCATGAACTTTGCAAACAACTTGCCTAGTTTCGTAGGTTTCAAAATTACATAAGTTACCAATACCGCCAAACAACAATTTCTGAGCTTTTGGAAAAAATTTAGGGCTCCACAGTTGCAACTACCAAGAGAATCTCTGTTGGGTTAACAGGTAACAGGTGGGTAAGGTTTCTCGTAAAATGGAATGGAAACTTGAGAAGACCAGTTACGTAATATTTGTATCATATTCCTCGACCTCTAAAGCAGATTTCTATGACCTTCAAATTCAC
This sequence comes from Aurelia sp. 4 Dawson et al 2005, assembly GCA_964019985.1. Classification (NCBI taxonomy): domain Eukaryota; kingdom Metazoa; phylum Cnidaria; class Scyphozoa; order Semaeostomeae; family Ulmaridae; genus Aurelia; species Aurelia sp. 4 Dawson et al 2005. Next base: position 1,796,810 of record OZ026494.1, on the reverse strand, counting down.
CGTGTATTGTAATTGATACTTTGGTGAGCTGGAATTTCAGTATGGTTGACTGATCCATGAATAGACCATTTCGACCAAGATTTCGACCATGAAAAAAGGAGCACGGGGAGAGTGGTTTGATCAGGTAGATTGTGGACGCAAATCTGGTAAATGGCTGCTGCGAATGTCCCAAGAATGGGACATAGAGAGGGACATCAGTTATCTGGAGACATAGAAATGAATGGATATTTTGTCGGGGTCGGATCCGTTAAGGTCCAGTCCTACTGGTCCTGGGTCTGGTTTTTCCATTATGCCTGGAAGAAGTTCTTCATGACATAAACAATACAAATGAACATCTGAAACCTCACCCTTATCAACAAAGGACATAATCGAGCTTGGTCGCAAGATAAGTCTTTTGAAGTAGCACAACAATGCGTGGATGTTATCAAGGAAGAGATTAACTCAAGACTTCAAAAGGCTTACAACCAAAAGTCGTCGGATTCCTGTCAATAAAGCACACACACAAAAAACAAACGACTTTGAATACTTCGACCCACGTGGGCTATTTACCAGTTTGTTTCAACGAGTCCTTTCCATGACAACTTGAACTCATCAAGGGTATGACGAAAGCAAGACCTTGGGCGTCTATTCATCATAACGTCATTTCATCGGTCCTAATGACGTCACAGTTTGGCAGGTGTAGGCGGGAGATGAAAGGATTTGCAGTCAACCGGCAGCTTTTGAACTAGTGAAATTTTCAAGAAAGGTGACCTTCACCACCAACTCAATACGATCAAAAAACAATGCCATCAAGGAAAAAGTACTAGCCCCAAAATTTTTGGCATGAAGAGATGGTAGCCACTGTATAGCTATAATTAAGGGAGCAGAACCGACGTGCAGTGCAATTGTCAGAAACGACCTATCCACTGCAATTATTCCCTTCAAATGCATTCTAGTCAAAGAGGTTTACGACAAAATTTGCTTCACCATTCTTAGTTATAAAACCCCTCAAAATACTTTTGATGATCTGATCTTTACCTTGCATGGGGGAGGGGCACTCATTGTGGATTTTGCCCAAATATGACATGCTTCAGTTGGGTCAACAACTGCCCAAAACTGTCCATGGTGTCAAAAATTTCTACTATGTATTAAGTCCAAATAAGGCAATAAGGATATCAATAAAACAAAGCGGAATGAAATACCTTTGACAAGCTGTCATAGTCAATGAGATCTGGTCGATGTCTGTGAATCAAAGCACAGAAGGCAAGACCATCCTTAAAGCTGTTGAAAACAATAAAATAATTAGTTATATATATATATATATATATACATTTAATGAAGGAATAGTTCCACCTTCCTTGACAAAGTATGCCTGTACAGTACAGACCTTGTACAAAAATATGACACAACTTCGTAAAGACAGCGAATTTCTGTAAACAAGGACTCTTAGGCAGGACAGACATGTTAATGTGCTTAGGGCTTCTATTGCAAAATGGATTACCAGTGACAACTTTCACAGATGGTTAATCTTTTACTGCACTATTTCTTACAGATGATGCTGACTTGAACAAAATTGGCAGGATGTGGCCCCAGTCTACTCCCTTGAACTACTAGCAATAACTTGGAAATTTTCTACAATAAGGTATGCCAAAATTGTGAATATTTTTTCGCCATTACAATGAAGCTCTGACATGAAAAGATAAAGTCTCTCAGTTTGGTATGCAGTTGTGCTTGTAAAAAGAGAAACCTAGACATTTTGTTTTCTCTGCCTCATCTTAGCCTGCTCAACTCCTTGAGATCAAAATAGTCCATGAATGAAGATGGTTGATATTTTAGTCAAAATATTAAATGGAAAAGAAAAACATTTTGTTTTGTCCAATTTCTAACAAGTTTACAGTTAATAAAATCATTCTGTAATGTAATTCAAGGCATGTGATTAATCTTAGTAGTCTAATATAGGGTTTCAAAAATCTTTCAGCCTTTCACATTTCCTTCTTCCTGTCTCATCTGTCTTCACTACATCTTTACCAGATGAAATATGAGGAAAATACCCTTACAGGTCTCTCCTCAAATAGTACAGGCCTTGTGCACATTAATGATATGACAAGAGTTCTTTTCATTATGAATGAATTTAAAAGGAGAATTCTTTCCTCTCTATCAGGGAAAATTTATCACACTTCAGGCTTCATTCAGGCATTTTCAACTCTCTGAATCATTGCAGTCACTTCATTTGTTCGTATTTCCCCATTATCCTTTTGCACTTAGCACCCAGGGGGTACTTCCTAACTTTCAATATGGGGGGGGGGTCCATGCCACTATTTCCTTGCTGACCCCCAAATATTGAGCCAAACGTTTTGAGGACCCCAAACATTGAGTCTAATATTTTGGAGACCAGCACCAAATTCCACGATTCTTCCTTTTTTTCAGATTTTTGGACCCTAAATATTGAATTTTAGTCCATGTTGTAATTCACAGACCCCAAATATTGATTTACCTAAAATTTCAGACCCCAAATATTGGCATGGACCTCCCCATATTGGAAGTAATGAAGTAACCCCCCTGGGACTTAGCACGAGGTTTAGCATCGTATTCTGGTACATCCATAAAAAAGCCCCTTCCAAAATGTTGGCTCCTTTACACTCATGTCTAGCCTACATTGCATATGCTGTACATTTAAACATGGTTTTTCTACTAAGGAAGTCTTGTTTAGAAAAACTGGTGTCATTTATATGGCTCAAGACTTCTCATAATAGTGTCAAGGATTCTTGTCATGTTAATGTACACAAGGCATGTACTGCAATAATATTGTGTCACAAATCTAGTATTTAAATTTGCTGTGAGAATTTTTGAAGAGTTTAAGATCCCTGGATTTCTTCCCAGCAGGAGCAGATATCATTTCTCCAGTTGTGGCAGCCCACTCAGGTTTAACAATATCAAAAATTCAAATATGCTGATTTCCAATCAATGAGATTCAAGGAAACTTTGAATAAAGAATAGAATGATGGCTTGTGCTTAAAGAAAAACAAAGCTACATTTCTAACAATTTTCTGTAGTTAAAACCTTAAATCTCTCCAAATGGAAAACAATATAATGCCTTCATGTGCAAAGGTTTAGGAGGGAGGAGTAATGAAACATAATATCAATACCCTGAACAGAAACTAACACTTCCTTTACCAGGATCTGTGGGTGTACTAAATGATGTATTAAAATGGTTGATCCAGAATTAGGAGGTTGTAAATGCCATATTTCATATAAAGGATCTCAAATGGGTGATACATCAATACAGGAGGCCAATATGAAGGATCACAGTTTTCAAAATCATAGTAAATATATACACAGGTAGTGTAATCAAAGTTTGAGAACAACAAAAGGCACACCCACTAGGAAACACTTTAGCCCATGTTGACACAATGTGAGAAAAAAGGGGAAGTCCCTAGCTAGTGAACTGCAGTAATCACCAGTCCTACAGAGATATTTACCTCATATGGAAATTCTGCACATTCACATTCTTATATGGGGCAGTTTTCCTCTGACACCACAACAAAAGTCCTTCCTTTGAAGAGAATTCTGTGAGAAAAAAGAATTTATGAACCATTTAAATTTCATTTGTGTGGTGATTGAACATAGAATTACTATTATTTCAGATATTTGTCTAAGAAAGGAAACAGTTAAGCACATTGAGGAGATTTTAGGATTGATCAAAGTGTAATTCATGAACACAATCATTGTTATAATATCATTTCAAGAAAGAAAGTTTATAGAAATAATCAATAAGATGATCTAATGAAACAACACAGCTGCAAAAACTTTTTTAACTCATACAATATTAAAAAGGATACATTAATCTATAAAAATCTCATTTCTCCAGAAACACTTTTCAAGGAAACTTACTACTGTGGGAGCGAATGAAATAGCTTTAAACCTCTTATGTGTCTGGGAAAGGGATGAATTTTTCAAATGCAATAAAGAGGGTAATAAACATTGCTCTGGCATGAGGAAATGATGAAATTATGAAACTTATATGAAATATTGGTTGTAAGGAGCAGTGCTGTTTAATTTTTGATGACATACAATTTCTGTTGGGGGAGGGCTTGAGTTTCTGTATAAGAAACCAAGAAACGAAGCATTTCAACCAGAATTTGGTATGCATATATGGAGGAAGGTGAATAACAAAATGAGGAACTGGGAAGTTTGTTCCAAAAGCCAACTTGAAGCTTAACTTATCAAAGTACAGCAACAACATATAAAACATGAGTGTTAACATAAGTGCACGAGGCAGGGGGCCAAGGTGGTGGTAGCCAGGGGTGGTAGCCCCATCAACTTTGGACAAATTTTTGAAAATTAGCCCCACTTGGGGAAAATTTTGCCCTTGCTTAGTTGGGTGAAAATGTTTGTAAACAATGGGCTTAATGTCAGGCAGCACCCCTTGACTTATTCTTCCTGTACACTTTTGAGTGTTAGCAATTAACAATGACTCTACTGTCTGTTTGTCAACTAAAAAGAAATGTGACAAGGTGAGTCATGTTTTCATTTGCAAATAAACTCATGCAACACTTTATGCTGGTAATTACACAATTATTCATTTTTCACTTTTTCTTTCAGAAACTTTTTCATTTTTAATGACACAAAATTTTGGTCTGGGGAAGGTACATATGTAGATGGGTCAATTTCATCAACCATGACAAAAAAAGCATTTAAACTAGGCCCAAAAGTACAAGAAATCATGAATTAACTGGTGGCTGTAAGCTTTTGCAAGAAGTACAAATATCTGCATTTTCAACCTCACCAATTTTCTTTAGTTTGATTCTGTTTAGTTTCATTTAGTTTAGGATCAATTAAGCTTACTGGAATTAATCACTGGTGAAAGGAAGGTCAATTTTCATTTCTTTAAAGATTCAGCCATGATCAAAAGTTGTGTTTTGGCTTAACTTTGCAATCAAACTTTTAGCATTTTTCCATAATGCTATAAGACTGTTTACATAGAGCTGTGCATCTTTACATGATCATTGCATTTAGTAAACAAAAAGCACAATAGTCATTAAAAATGAATGAACATGGCATGCTTGAAAACAGGGTGTTGCGCTGTCAGTTAAAATCCTCGCAATACCAAGCTGAAGAAAACCAGGAAGGTAAAAACCTCTTTGTAAATGTCATGGGGTGGTTGCATATTAAGGGGGTATGAGTGATGCAAAAGATGGGGAATACAGCAGAGAGAGAGAGAGAGTAAAATATGCTTTTAACTGCAGGAATAGAATGCCATCAGAATAAATATTTTGCCCCAAATAGTCAGAGACACTAAAGGTTTACATCTTTCCAATTTCACTGCCATTATGTTATATGTCTATTCTTTCATAAGATATTGCATGGGAGGGTAAACAGTATGTATCTAAAAAGACTACAAATTTTATGAAAAGCTGTACACGCTTTTTCCCATAAAGATCCTCCAGCTCAAAATTTCTACTTACTGGAAATAATTACAATTTGAGGTTATGATTCATTCCAGTTCTTGCTGAAGCAGTATAAAAGAGGAAAGAATTTTGTAAACTTACGTTCAACAGAAATATCTTGAATAGCAAATCTAAGGATGATGGTCCATATCATACCCAATGTCATCTTCAAATTTCCATCTACAATTTCTAAAAATTGGATTGAAAAAGACAATTTTTAGAAACCATGATACAATTTCATCAACTTCAGACCGAAAAGCAAAAGTGGAACATCTGCCTTCATCTTGGTGCTGCATATTTCAGAAACTCCTTCAACAGCTTTCAAAAGAGCAATCTTTCTATCAAATAAAATTATCCTTTCTACCACAGTATATATCTGGGAAGGGGCCTGGGGGCTCCTGCATACTTCTAAACAAAGCTAGAACAGTTTTGCTCCTGCATAATCTGCTAGTTCCCTCTGTTAAAAGCTTTTGTATTTTCAAGCTCACTGCATCAAGACTGCATCAAACATAATGAAATTGAATCATTTAATGTACTGTTTTGATCATCATTGCTAAATATTACACTTGCAGGGTAAAAAACCACATCTCACATTTTGAACATGAAAGGAAAAGTTTTGTTTTGCTTCCAAAGCTTTTTCTGTGTATAAAAGTACCCAGCCAAACTATCCATGCAGTTCTGTTCTTTTGAGAAATCTCTCATTCCACACTTTGTAATGGTCTGGTCATTTTTATGCATTTTCTAGTTCTTTTAAGATTTAAATTTCAGCCTTTAAAGATGCTAAAATTGTGGCAGCTTGGTTATTTTGAAGATTAATGGAGATAAAACTCTCAAAGCATTCCTGAACACCATGCTAGAATTGGATTACTGCGCTCTAACAAGATTAGGCTACCTTCTGCACCAACTCCTGCCAGCCTAACACCTTTACTGCTGATAAAATCCAGGGCCTTGTTCACGTTGGAAATTTGATGAAATCGAAGTTTGCCACGTTCTGGTCTTTGGGGGAATTTTTCCCCTGATATGACTTCGAGAAGAAGCATAAGCTTGAGTCCATCTCGAAAGTCTACGTCGATTTCCTCGATTTGAACATTGACTTTTCGAAGATGTGAGTTGCACCAAGCTGTGAATGTCTGCAGAGACGAGAAATAAAAGATTCGGAATGCTAACAATAAAAAGGTTTCTGTTTTGGTTTCGACGAGGGAAACGTTTGCGATAGCATAATAATACTTATAGTAAGGCGCTGGTGCCATTCATTACAACACACCCTCGTAGGAACCCTGGAACCAAGAAAAGGCTCATGCTTTTGACGTATTTCAGATAAACATAATCTTTCATCCGGTCCCTTGAAGTACGTTATAACGAGACTAGCCTAACCTATACTACACAAAATATTACAAGTTTAAAGTTATGCTGTAGAAGTCTTGATACGATATGATATAACCCTTGTCGTAAATGACCTAGAATTTGGCCAATCAATCTAGGAAATGAAATTAGAAAACAAGTATGGACAAGTCAAGATTTGCATGCTACAAATATTTAACATCTCCAAAGGTGAGAGATTTAGTGACTGCGAGAAAGTAAGTCGCAATTGCAAATCCATCGTTTTCCCTGACAATAATTCATGCAGCCAGTCAGGCTATCAAGCTGCTATAATATCATTACACCCTGCACCATTCCAACCCTCAAAACCTCCCTAAAAGGCGTGATGTTATGAAAGAGCCATCCAAAGCCCCGGGCATCACGTTAGGCCTCCTTATTAAAAACAAACTGAAATTTTATTTAGGCCAGTTATTAATTAGCATCACATTGGACAAAACAATTAATAATGTGAAATCTTGCAGATATTTAACATAAATACAATGCTTAAACTACAGGATTAAACACTGTGATAATGGCGGACTTGGTCGATAAGCACTTAGCGTGTCTTAGCAAATAATACGGCCATGAAAACCAACTGAAGTGAACCAAAGGGTGATACCTTTTTCTGCTGGCGCTCCCAAGCTGGATCTAAAAGGCCCCTGTCTTCGTCTTCACCGTAGTAATATCCATAAATTTCTTCCCCTTCTTCGTTCGCCATCTTGGTGTGCAAATGATAAAAGAATTTCGATGACTGACTGAGAAATAGTCAAAGAATTGGAGAAGAAAGGCAATCCGCCGTTTTGTGTGACACGGAAAGGAATGATTGCAAAATGAGCGATTGGAACAACCCACCCATCGTCACGTGATCAATACCAAGGATCATCATCATAATCATCATAGATCAAATGTTATCACAATAATCATCATCACTTCATATGATAATAATCATCATCATAATCATTAGAAAGAAAATAGTGTTTCTTATCATACAAAAAATCAAAAGACAATTATGCTTAAGCATGAGGCATTCACTGAGATAAAACTGCCTGAATTAAGCCTGAAATGCACTAAATCTTTCCTGATTAGCTTGACTTTAGCCCGATGTAATGGAGTCTTGTACCCATATAAGTGTAACCATGGGTCGCAGGAAACGAAGTAATTGTTAAAAATGTAACCACAAACATACCTGTGCCTTTATCGTGGTTTCTTTTGCCTTTCTTGGCTTTCCTAAGAAAGACAGATGAAATCACGATAAAGACACGGGTATGTTTGCGTTTGCAATTTTAACAATGACTTCGTTTTCTGCGACCAATGGTGTAACTTGTGTTGAAGAAAGAAGAAAGACTCGCTTCTAAGAAGCACTTCATAAGTATGGTTGTTTTGCATTCCTCTATGTATATGATACCTTTGATGTTACACAGGTGCTTTCAAATATGTGTTGGTGTTTTCCAAAGACTCTCCAAAGATAACCATGCATCGCGTAGGATTTATCAATTTCAGATAAGAAACTATCATTTGGCGCTGGTAAAAAGGTTAACTTAGATGCATAAATCAAATTTATCTCAATCAACCACACCGTTAAGAGGCTATTGCAGAGTAAACCTTTGAGAATGCTCCTAAATGAATTCAACACCAGTCAACAGTCGAACAGGTTCATTTTAACCTTTACTCTCTCAAATACAAAGATCAAGGTTTTTTATTAAACCGGCAACTTGTTTTCATAGCAACGAGGCATAAATCTTTGCTAGTTTTCTTAGCTTTCTTTGAGTTATTTTAGGCTGATGTTTAAGCAGCCACATTTCTACAAGAGCAAAACTTTATTTGGTATTTTCATAGTCGTTTTTATCGTAACGTATGCCCGTTATCTAAGCCAAAACATATCTCAGAAGATAAAAACTTATGACGTTGTAGCAAATGTCGACGGGAGCAAACTTCATACAATCAATAACACAGAAGAGTTTATCAGCCAATGGTGTAGAATATCAAAAGGAAGGACGGACTGGAAATCTATTTTAGCATCCTGTGCAGGATCTTTAACATGGGAGAGCCGAAAGATATTGAAGAGTTCGTTGGAGACTGATGTTGGAAATAGCTTTGTAGCAATGCAAGATATTAGGCCTGCTGGAGAAATGTCGAGAGTCATTTTAAAAACACGATTAAAAGATGGCTCAGATAAAGTAATGGGAGGAGACTCTTGGAGAATAAAAATAAATGGAACAGCAACAATAAATCCTCATGTTATTGATCATAAAAATGGGACGTATGAAATATTGTTTGTTTGTATGGACGAAGGTGCTTATTTTGTTTATATCTATTTGGATTATACGCTTTGCAATGGTTTGAGAGATCCGCCAGACAATTGGTTTAGTAAAGGTAAGTACTGCGACGTGTATTTTTCTATACAAACTTAAAAAGAGTAAAGAGTTCACATGTTTGGCGGGCTGTAAAATAAAAAGAAGGTTGCTGAAATTCAAAAGTGAAATGTGTATCTTTCAGTTAAACACAGAATTAGCTGTGCAAATTTTGTTTGATAACATCCTTCATCATGTAGACCCATAAATATGGAAAATGCTGGTACAGGTCTTTATAGGAACGAGAATTTCACATTCTATCCTGGCTCGTGATTAACTTGACATTTGCATCTGATATTTGGCTCCAAAAGGTGAGTAATCTTAACAAACAAAACGTTCCTAACCTGTGAACAGGCTTTATTCGGGAGCTGCGGAGGAGGAAGAAGAGAGTGAAGGGCCTCTGGGAATGGGCTGCATTTTCAAATTCCATATACCTGATTTGAGGTATATAGCTTTCTTTGTCATTCTGCATCGAAACTGATATTCGGAAGTCCCAAAATAATATATTTGAGCAGTATCACGTAAGATTGATCGATAAAACCATTTTCATCACTTATGACACTGACATTTGGGTCAAAAAAACAATAACCTTTTTTGCACTTCAAATAACAGATATGGAATTTTAAAATGTAGCCATTTCGTACAGGCCCTCCTTCCTTTTCCTATCACTTTGAAGCCTTGAAGCCTGTCCACAGGCTATAACGTTCCCATCTAGGTTGACCTTGGCCTGATTGATAGTAATTTTAGTTTGAATGACTACCAAGTACTCTCTATACCACATCTCAAGCGCTTTAACGATTTCATACTCATCCGATGGTCTTTTGGTGTACTTTACATGCACATTGCAATCACTTACCCTTAATTTAATTTCCTTTTCCAAGGGAATTCGCAGGGAAAATACCAAGGTATGAATGTCATTGGAAGGCCAATAGATCTTTTGATGTATCCACTAAGAGATATGCCTCTCAAAATAGAAGTAAAGCAGAGAAGAATAGCTGTCATACACGAAGGTAAGTAAAATCGAAGAAATTGTTGGCTGAGTCAAGAAATATTACAATATTTGTGAATTGACTGAAATTTGAAAATAATTTGAAAACTTAAGTACTTGCCCTGACAAAATGGAGGACGACCTGTTACGGACAAATATCGCCTGACCAGATGTTTGGAATACGGCCCAGTCGCTGAGAGTTCAAAATCATCATTGGTGCCGCCCGCCAGACCATAAATCATCCGACTATCCAGCTGTGAGCTATAGGACACGAGTCTCCCTTTCTTTGGTGGCCACTGGCCAAGTGCAGTGGTGGCGTGGCGAAGTGGTTGAAACGCAGTGTTTTCGAATCTTTAGGGGTCTACCAACGTAAGCTCGAATCTCATTGTGGGAACTTCAAGCCAGCAGGACTCAGTTGCCACAAACAGTGCAGCAGCGCAGGCCATCATCGACCAAAAAATAGGGGCTTTCTACCAAGCCTGCGTTAACGAATAGATGTTGCTTGCTTTGCTTCCATGCAGATGTCGATACGAAGGAGGTAAGACCAGAGCAACCTGCACACAGTCTTAAATATTTGAACCTCTTTTTCAATCAAATCAAACATTGGCTAAATATTTTTGTATTTTGGTCGCTTTTCTTTATTCGAATCCTTCGTTTTAGCTCCTGAATGCAGTAACAGTTGTAAACTTTTCTGGGATGGTCTTGGAAGGTGGAGAAACTTGCAATGGATCCCTTACTTTCTAGGTAAATATCTTCGGGTGCTATAGGTTCTTGGAGAAACAAATCAGTCATTAAAAACTTCAAAACTTTTGCAAGTTGCCTGAAATTTCATCTTCAGCTGGGATAAAACCTTTCTGTTACAACTTTCGTGGAACTTATCTGCATGCCTGTGTCCTGAATCATAAAAACCGATGTCGGCTAACACACGAAACATTTGCCGAATAAAAGTGACCAAAAACATAATTATATTGAAAAGAAAACGGTTTTTCATAGAGAAACCAAAGCTTTTTCATCGAGAAACTAAAACATTAAAACATATCGTTAAGATCAACTAAAGACATGATATCATTACATGATCTTGAAATGAAATTACCAAAGAATTATTGATTTGGTCTTTGACACAGTCGTTAAAATATAGAACATTAAGATAACGTCCAAATCAATAGGCGATTGCGCTAAAGATGGCGGCAAGGAAATTTTTAGGAAAATGCACTGGGGTTTTTAATCGAATTCTTTCAGAATCATTAGAGATTCGCAATTCGAACGCAATGCATCTAGGTAAAAAGTTCTTCGCCATCATTTTCAGCGCAATCTTCTATTACTGTATCCTTTTAGCTCTTCCTTTCTTTGCAATGGAGATAGTTGAAGCATTGAAGTCACAATCATTTTCCAGAGGGGGAGGGTTTACGATCTGTCGATGGACAGGGGCGTGTAGATCGCTTTTGAGAAAGCTACCGATTCCTAATAGCCACAATCCACTATCATGATGAACCTTTGCAGACGATTCCCTATTCTTAACTATCTTACCAATTTCAGTCAAATCGACCGATGTTTCAGATAAATCTGCCCAAAGAACTGATCATGTTTAGAGAATTTTGGGCCAAAACCGCACACATATGGGCAGCCCATACCTGTGCCTTCAGTGGCTTCAGTATGCCATCTACCAACCACACCCCAGGGCCTAAGCTTGACTGAGAAGCATTTTCTCCTATTCCAGCAAAACGTATAACGAAAGAGAAGACTTCAAAACTGGAAGGGAAAGGAAATTTGTTGGTTTATGGCGATTCCGTTGCAGTGTTCTTTGCTCAGTCACTGCAGCGAAGGAGGCATATTTGTGGAGGGATTTTCGAAACATGTAAATATTCGTACAATTGGATTTACGAAATAAGAAATGCAACGTTAGCGAAGACACAGCGAGATGAGCTTGATATTGATATAACACGAATTATCAAAGATTTCAACCAAACATTACAAGAAGATGAAACGAACAACAAACACAGCGTCGTTATTGTAAACTTTGGTTTGCATTTTGTGGAAAGCACGAATTTTTCCAACTATAGAAAATTGATTGGTGAATTTGTGAAACTGGCAAATAGAAGAAATGTACATGGTGAACTATTATTCAAAGGGAAATTTATTTGGAAAACAACGACAGCTATTAATAAAGAACGGGCAGATTTCCCACAACTGCACTGGCGACGTTTCTTTACGAATTATGTGAGTATATATCATTGATACCGTGTGGATTAATCAAAAACGGTCCCGGTATGAAAAGCCATTACTACTCTTTAGGTATTGAGACAGTAACATTGGCGAATATACTACGGTCTTCATTGGTGAACATGCTCATATTAATTTTACGATTTCCCATTCATTCATTTCATATTTTTCATTCATTTTAAATTCTTTACCCACGGTTACCCCGTCAATCAAGAAAGACTGCTTTTCAGGGGGCCGTGCTTAAAATCTTAACTTAAATAAATTACATCATATAAAACCCTAGCTAATTACAATAATGGATAAATAAAAAAGATACACCAGAATAAATCATTTTTTTAAACCTTCTTTAAATGCTTTGAAAGAGGATGCCTGCTTGACTTTTGAATCTAAATGGTTCCAGACTCCAGCACCACGATATGAGAAAGCTCGCTGACCATTGCACGTTTTCATTAGAGGGACTTGGAAGTCAGTTGCAGTGTTTCTCAAATTTTTCCTACTGCATGCCGAGTTCTTTGTAAAAATTTCTGACAGGTATTCTGGAGCCAGGTCATTTATTGATTTGTAAACCATGCAAGCTGTCTCGACATGTATCATATCCGCTACGGTAGGCCAATTTAGAGTTTGTATCAAGGCACTTGCGGAAGAATCATAACTACTGTTGGTCACAATTCTAGCTGCACGGTTTTGAAGTTTTTGCAGCACCTGCAACTTAGTCCCCTCACATGCCCCCCAGACTGAACAGCAATAGCGGAGTTGCGGTTCAACGATACCACGATACATTTTACAGAGAGTGTCCTGTGGCAGTAACTTCTTGGCATATTTAAGGAATCCAACGGCACGAGAGACCTTAGATCTTACAAAACGGATATGCTCGTCCCAAGCTAGATGTTTATCAATCTGCACCCCTAAATACTTGACGTTATCTACCATTTCGATTTCGGAGCCACCAATAGAAAAAGAGGGAGGTTCCACCAGTTTTGTCGAAATCTTCTTAAGGTTGGGGCGAGATCCAATAACCATCGCCTGTGTCTTCAGGACATTCAATGACAATTTATTGCCTTGGAGCCATTTCCTTAAAGAATCAAGTTCTCTGTTCAGCGTCATATTCAGATCGTTGATTCAGATCCCTGATTCAGATCATATTCAGATCCCTGATTGACACCATGAAGGAAATTTCTCTCGAGAGCCCCTTCAAGCAGACTTAGACTTACCCCAATTCAGTTTCGTCAACTGTAATAAGACTGTCTGAACCTGTAATATACAGTAAATAGTTATTTTATTAGGCTATGTTGCCTTTTCCTTTCGCAAATTTGTTGATACTGTAGACTAGAGGCAAGAGTACCCCTTCAAGAGATCTACACAAAATGCCTAAAATCATGGGCAAACTTTCCCAAAAAAATTCTGCGTTGCAGCAAACGTCTTCAACGCGTTTAATCCTGAAGGTTACCGAAGAGGTCAAGTGGGATTTACGATAAGGAAGCAAAATTTATCATGCAAAGAACCTCAGTTTCTTTTATTCGCGAACATTTTCAAGTGACAACTAACTTGAGACAAACTTTTGAACTTTTGAATTCATTTTGAACTGATGCAAAAATATTTTTCAAACCTAATAATTATTTTGTTCTAGCGAATCCAGTTGTTCAATGCATATGCAACTGATGTGATGTGTCGTCATCATATTCATGTCATGGATGCATACCCAATTAGCTCCACATATCCATTTGGAACGGGTACCCATGCAGGAAGAACAGCAACAAGAAATGACATCGTTCATTACAACAATGAAGCTTTCTATCCCATGGAAACATTTCTTGAGAAAAACCTTTAGTCTAGATGACTTTTTATAAACTATCTGTTTTCTCTAGTTTTTCTCTTTCTTTTCTTTCCCGGATGCAAGAATTACAGAGAAAATAAATGCGGAAATGAAATATGCTTTCGAAGAAGGAATACATGCATTTAAGTTTCTTTAAAATCATCACACTTAGACTACTCAGCGTTTGCCATGAATTTCTTCAAGGTTCCATTTAAGTTCACCTGCCTGTGTCCTCGTGGAAATGTTAAAACAAGTTTTCTGAAAGATTTCCGATATCTAGCCATTACTCAAGTACCCTCCCAGAAACATGATGCAGGAAACAAGTGTGAAGTCAAAACAAAGTAAATCTAGGCATTTCCTTCAACGACAAAAACTACTAGCATCTTTTTCACAGTACTGGAGTTCCTTAATGTTTTGATGATTTGCGAGTTGAGCCTCGGCAGTTTTCCTGAAAGGGGGTGGGAGGGGGGGGGGTAGAACGAAAAATACTCGAAGTTAGGCTAATCAGTGGCACTTGCAAATTTCATGCTTGAAGCAACAAGAGCAGGTTTTGAGATTCGGGCATTCGTTGTTTCCATTTTACACGCAATAATCGCAGGTTGTGACTTCAAAAAAGGGTTTCATACAGTTTTTTAGTCAAGCTGGAAATATAGGCAAAGCAATCAAGCAAAGCAAACAGAACGAGTGAATTTCGCAAAACAAAGAGTCAGGTCAGGTACACAACTGATTTGAAAATAAAGGCTGCATTTAAGAATGCCTAACATACACTTAAACCATTTAAACTAATGTTTTCGGGTAATCGTCAGGTCAATATGTCCTTTAAAGGTACAGGCCTTCAGGAGTCCCTTCATTTTTACGGTACAAAACGTTTTCCTTTGCTTTGCCAAAATCAGTATGCGTGACTTTCATCCTTCGTTCACGAAGTGCCAATAATCCAGCTTCAGTGCAAATGGCCTAAAACGAAAAGAAAGATAGTGGTGTGAAAAGTTTTCTTTGGTGTGGCATTATTGTTGTTCAGCAGAATCCATGCATGAGATGGAAAAATTGCAATGACATGCATTTAAATTTCTTCACACCAGTTTTGTAAAAGTGGACCAGATAATTTCTTTATCGATGTAAAACAATGATACATACAAGGAAAATCTGATACTGGTAGAAGTTTCTAGAAACATCGCTCGCATCAAACCAATTCAATTTCTATTATGATACATTTTCATTTTCACAACAACAAACTATGCCCAGCAATGAATCGACAAACAAGTCAAAATTTGTTAACTCTTCTGCCGGATGTCTCAAAAAAGTACTCCCGTTTGAAAATTCATCAAAATCTGATTACTGTGTCGATCCTCAAATTTCTTCTCTTTGTCAAGTATATCAAGGCCTAAATTATCCCCCCACACTTAGCTGATCTTGTTTGTTTCAAAATTAGCAAGTTTAGCTCTTGGTCGGGCTTCCTGGTTTTGTGTCATAATGCAAATGATTACCAGATCAATCTCTTTGTGCAAGATAATTTTTTGACTCGGTCAAAAATGACAAGGGAACGTGCGCTATCATTAGAAGCTTCAAGGATAAAAAACTTTGAAAATTTTACCTCTCAGGCTAGATTTACGAATTTGCTTGAAAAGTATAGCTCAAAATAACGTTTTTCAACGCGTAATTTCTTTTAACTTGCAGTATCAAAAACAAAATTTTATCACCTTCATATTTGTTCGAGACATTAACAAAACAAATTAAAAGAAACGTTTTACCAAAGATGCGGTAGTCGATTATTTTGTGATTTTTTTAAACAGGAAAACTTTGTTCGAGCGCCTGTTATTGAACATAATTTGAATAAGGTAAATATAAACTTGGAAAAGTGAAGCTTTTCTACCTTGATATCAGCACCGGATAAATCATCTTTTGCCATTATATATTCCTCTAAATCAACGTCATCAGCTAATGTCATGCGACCAGTGTGAATTTGAAAAATCCTTCGTTTTGTTTCCTCATCAGGCAAAGGGAACTCTATTTTTCTGTCAATTCGACCTGCAATGAAAAGATTCTGACTCTAAGGGCACGTATACACGTATTCGGATCTTTTTAAAAGTGCATCTTTTTTATCCGTCCAAAAAAGATCCATTTCGAAAATATCCCCGTGTCCACGCGAAAACGTTGTGGCATTCTTAAATTCGATATTCGATAATGAAATTCGATATTCGATAACGATATTCGACACTCGAACTTCGATAAGAGAAAACAGATCAGCAAATTGCCCTCACCTGCCCTCACGTGGTCCCCAAAGAACCGAATGGATGCTCTGATAAATAGTAAATCAATGCTGTGACGTCAGCGTTTTCAAAAAGCTTCGTTTTCACCCGTCTACACGAGAACAGGAAAATAGCGTTTTCAAAAAGATCCATTCTGGAGAGCGTTTTCCAAAAGCTTCGTTTTCGGTGACCGAAAATGCCGTCTGCGTGTGGACGCAAGCCCAAAACGGACAAAAAAGATGTATTTTCAAAAAATATTAGGATACATATGGACGGGGCCTTAGGGAATTAAGCGAGACCAACAAGAATTTCCTTCAAAAATCTACCTATAGTCCGTCTCAAAGAACTTGCTACATGGTTTATTTTGTTTTGGATTAAAATCGATATAAATCGTACAGTTATCTCCAGCGAGAGATCGATCAAAGCTCTCAAGAGGGGCTAATTAGTTTTCCTGGAAATTTTGAAATTTCAAACTCGACAACAAAGAAGTGTTCCCAGTGGAATTTTAACAACTGTTATACAAAATGATTTCTTCAATCATCTCTGATGTGATGCTCCCTCCTGATTCAAATCTGACTACTATTTGCCAACTAAATGTGTAGTTTACGAATTATAATTTTCTCATTGTGGCAGCCCTTTAAGACTTCTGTCAGCACTATGATGGTCCAGTCTTGGGCTCATGTCTTACATGATTTACGTCAGCATGAAAATTAATATATTCAAACGAAAGACAAAATACGTTTAAGTTCGACCCTATCAAACTGCAAACTTTGGGGCAGAACTTGGTAAAATCCTGGAGACACCTTAACGTTCAGTTAACAAACGATTAGCGGGAACTGGATGAATCTCGGCACCCAATAAGAATTTGAGCTTCATGCCGAATAAAAACAACTAAATACAATATCTACCGCTTACCTGGTCGAATTAAAGCAGGATCTAAAGAATCTATTCTGTTTGTTGCCATTATCACCTAAGGGGACAGATGAATCGATTGGTAAATTGAGAAATCTGTACTGACCTATACCATCTAGATTAAATTCTTTGGCTTCATCAGAAATATATCATTAACCTGAAGACGACTAGTTATGGGGCATTAAGCACAAGAAATGTAGCAACTGTCATAAATGAACGCCAGGTTTACATGCATGAAATAATGATGTGAGGGGCATTTCACTCCCAAAAATCTCGCACACCTTTGGCAAAAATTCTTTTCTTCTTAAAAATCCATCGCAAATCCATAAAAGTCCCTTTTGCTGAAGAAATATCGTACGCTTATTCGAATGAGTGCAATGCCCCTTGTAATGATCTTTGTAAAGATCCTTTTCGCTTACATGGAAAAGACATTCGAGACTTCGGGACAGTCTCAAAGACTTGGAGCAACAAGAAATGCTGAATTAACCAAGCATATTTTGATTCCCCGAATACATTTAAGATACTTAACAGGTGTGATGTTATAGTCTACTCTCAAGTTCGATAATAGACGATTAGAATCAAAAGTAATGCTGTAGAAAGTCGATAATCGAACGCATTGGATCTTGGTGAAATGCGCCCCCCCCCCTCTCCCAACGCAATCTTCTCCGTAATTGTCTATTTCACAACAAACTAAAACGATTAAAAACAATATAATCTACTTACTTTTACATCTCCTCGTGAATCAAATCCATCAAGCTGATTTAAAAGCTCTAACATGGTCCTCTGAATTTCTCTCTCACCTCCTGAATTTGAATCATATCTAAAAGAAAACCCACTTATCAACGTATGCTTGAGACGGAAGGTGCTTAAACTGTCACAGAATACTGGTTTCCAGTGGTAAGATGTTAGTCATTCTTGACATTAAATTGTATCGTTTTTTAACAGTTCGGCCATGTAGGATTGAACGTAAACAAAAGCAAATTCCCATTCCTTAACACGATAAACAATTGATGACAACGCTAACGATGGCGCTAAGAAACTTTTACCACGAAACATCATGTTGCAATTAAGAATATTTAACAGTTCTATAGGAGTTCTATAGGTTACTGAAGACATAGATCATGTCACTGTTAACATACGGTTGTGAAGCATGGACAATAGGTAAAGAAGCTGCAACAAGGATAAATGCATTTGAAGCAAGTTGTTATCGTAGAATACTAAAACTTAGCTGGATAAACAAAATTACCAACAAAGAGATATTCGACAGAGTAAAACAAAAAAAATCTATTAAAGCAGATGGCTCAACGTAAATCGTCATTCTTTGGCCATATAGCAAGAAGCCCAGACCGAAATTTGTTTGTTAATATCATGGAAGGATTTATAAATGGCGAAAGAGCACAGGGTAGACCTTGGAGAAAGTGCATAGACGATATCAAAAAGTGGACCAACATCAAAGAATATGGACAATTGAAAAGGACAGCACAGAACAGGGAACGGTGGAGATCCATGATAGGCAACCTTCGGACTTACGAGCACGCTACATAGATAGATAGGAGTTCGATTAAAGATAGCAATGTATCTAGCCCAAAATATGATACTTGCCACATCTACGTGTAATCATCTATTGCAAAGATGCTAGGATCACATAATTAGAAATGATACAAATGATTGATATGTTTGTTACAGGTACAAGTAAGTGGCAAAACTTGAATTTAAGATACGTCCATAATTTCATAATTTGTATAACAGCATCTTACCTTTTGGTACCCACTGCGTCAATCTCATCAATAAATACTATTGAAGGAGCGTGCTCTTCTGCTACCCTGAATAATTCTCGAACTAACTTTGGTCCATCACCCTGTTCAAGAAACATGGAAGTAAATTAAACTACTAAGACATAGTAGCATGCTTAAAGACAAATGACAAAGATATGAGTACTTAATAGAGAGGTATGGGTAATCTAGATGCAATAGCCTATTGTATTCTATTGTATTTGATGACCTCAATACATAATGAAAACAAATGGCAAATAGAGACACGAAGCCCGCTTTGTCAAATTTTCAGATCAAGTCTGTCTCAAAAGAGATCTCATGAAGGATTTCCGAAAACGATTCAATTATTTTTCTTTGTTGACGTGTAGCATTTGAAACAGATTTTAAAGTTCTTTGAGAGAAAAGGCACTTGTTTTAAATGCAAACACGGTCTAAAGAGAGAGATGCTAAGTGAAAATTTGATAAGGGGTGATTTGTTAACACTATCAACTCACATACAACAATCTTAAGTGTCAAATGAGATGTCAAATTAGATGTCACATGAGACTTGCAATGACATCATTCATGCAAAATTCTGTTGTTATTTGCAGGCATTTTTATGTGACATAATCTGGGATGGTCTATGGTAAAAAATAAGGTTCAAAATGTTGGCATTTTGGGATGAAAGAGTAACAATTTCTATGTGACAAAAAGTGCAATCAATGTTAGCGCTTACCAGATATTTTTGAATCAGTTCCGAACCAACAACTCTCAGGAATGTAGCTGATGTTTGGTTAGCGACAGCTTTTGCGAGAAGTGTTTTCCCTTTCATATGCAAATAAAAATAATCAGTGCATCATCATCATGTATCCCTACCATTCTTGTTTACTTCAATGTGCTATAAAGAAAAATCCAAGAGACGATTGCGCTAAAGATGGCAGTGAGGAATTTTTTACTGAGATGCACTGCGTTCTTTAATAGAATTCCCACAAGATTGTTAATGATTCGCAATTTGAACGCAAAGCATCTCAGTAGAAATTCCTTGTCGCCATCTTTAGCGCAATCCTCTATTGGTCCAAGCTATATCAGGTACTATCTTGATAATTCCCTGCGTTAATAGACTAAAAATAGCCTGTTTTCTTTGATAAAGGTGATTGATAATGGTTCCAGTCCAAGTCTCAACTGGAGCATTCTGAATTAATAGTTTTCATATCATTCAAGTTGAATGAAAGATGGTGATTTAGAAACTGAAATATGTTTATTGTTGTCATCCATGTCTTAAAATTTCTTATGAAATTTGCATGTCCTTTGACGCATCAAAAGAATGATCAGTTTAGACATAACTGACTTTGCACTCATCAATAATTTGGTAAAACAGACAATTCTACAGTGTAATTCAAAGGCACTGTTGCACTGCATCTGAGATAGCATGGGGGTTTCAAATTTGATTTTGAAACGCACCCACTGATACTTAGGTGCAATGCAAACAGCATCTTCACAACCGGCTGCAGAATAGTCAGTCACATAAATCAAGTGCAAATTGATCCCACTTCAAGAAAATACGCAGTTATCTCAAATACATGACAAGTTTACAAGCATCCTACTACATGTTAATTAATTGTCATTGTAAGCATAGGTTTCAAATCTTTAAAAAGCTGGGTGTAAAATTCAATGACCTATTTCTTTGAACTGAACGGCGTCAAAGAAACTTGAAATATTTTACAGTAAATCTGCTGTTGGACTTTTCTGAAATCCTCAATATTTTCAGAATTACAGTGTTTTTCTTCTTTGTTAAAGATTCAAGAAAATTTTCAAAAAAAACTTCAAACTATCGTAATTTCTAAACCCCTTGACGAAAGATAAAATCATTTTGAAGAAAACCATAGTTTTTAGATGCCTACAATGTGGTATCAAGCAAAACTCTCTCACTCTTCTGGTTTGTGATTTAGAAATTTGATGACGTCACATCATAAAATGAGCTGAAATATAAAATAGGCTGTAATTTCGACAAATAATGAAGATTTCTGAAAAGTCCAACGGTAGAATCTTAGAAAAGTGGCTAGAGTTTCCTTCAAGTCATTCAAATCAAAGAAACAGGTTATTGAACTTTTCATCTGCCTTTTTTCGTAGATTTAAAGATTTGGAACCTATGCTGTCATTGTATATATACATTTGAAGAAGTTATGTTTACACTGCACTGACCTGTTCCTGGGACACCATATAAGATGACTCCCTTTGGAGGTCTTATTCCCATTTCTTCATACAGCTCAGGGTGTGTCAATGGCAGTTCTACAGATTCCTAAATATAAAACATGAAATTAGCTTACTACAAAATATTGTTTGAAACAAAATCTGGCAAACTACAAGTAAGCCTATTTCAACAAATGTTCCTGCATTTAGAATCATGAATTGTGACTTAATTGTTATATCTCATTACCGATGACAACAATATTGTTGATGACTAAACAATATCTTCTTCTACATAATAATCTAACAATCTACAGCTTTTTCAAACTTTACATTGAATATAAAAAATCTACAGCTGAATCAGGACAAACACAAAAACAATGTAACATACTTTTATTTCTTGTATCTGTTGCTCTAACCCTCCAATGTCAGCATATGACTCTTGTGGAGCTTTTTCTAATTTCATCACAGACACCATTGGATCAGTGTCATCACCCAGAACACCTACCACTGCATGCACCTATCAGGAAACATAATAAAATTAATCTTAGAGGCCCCGTTCACACTGGTCTGTTTTTGTACAAAAACAGAGAGAAAAACCTCCGTTTTAGTGAAAGTGTTCACACTGATCTGCACAAAAAGGCCACATAAAAGGAAGGTTTTCGAAAACGCTGTCAAAAGTGGAAATCCACAAATACGGAGGTTTTTGAAAACGCTCTGAATCAATGCGATCGCACAAAAACAGGGGTTTTTGAAAACGCTCCAATATTCAACAATGAGCTTCACAGAGCCAGAGCAATGTGAACATACAAAAACGGAAATCTCTGGCTCTGTATTTGTTATAAGAAGGATCAACGTGCATGGACAAAAATGAAGTTTTTCCCTCCATTTTGTACAGAAACGGAGTAATGTGAACGGGTAGAATCTATACAACAAAAACGGATCATAACAAATACCAATGAACAAAGAGTCATAAATAAAGGAAACAAATGGTGAGCAATGATTAATTTCACTTTCATGAGTCCATTTCCAAACTCTTGGGCCCTTTTTCACTGTCTTTAAGGGCTGTTCAACCAACATGATAGGAAGCATTATGGAAGACTTCTGGAGAGTCCAGTAATTGTGTGAAATAACTACAAGTTTCTTGAAAGCCATTCAATTCAAAGAAATAGGTGATAAATCTATACATCCACCTTTTTGAAAAACTTGGAACAAATACTCAACAGGAGGAAAGAAAACAGTTATATACTAGCCTTGTGATTAAGAAGAACAGAGCACCCAGGTTCAAGGAGATCCTTATCAACAAATGAAAGAATGCTGACATAATGTTCCGAGCCAACAGATGTTGAAACAATGGCATGATTCTCATTTATCACTTCTTCCAAATTCCCAACAGACATTGGTGTCCCACGTAAATCATCTACTTTGCTTCTTTCCTCCTGTAAAAAATAATGATTGTGGAATTAACTGCAAGACATAAGAGAATTGCTTTTCACAAAGTATCATGAAATATTATGTTTATCATCAAAGTATGTTCTGTTAAGAAGTTGATGCAATCAAGAATTGTTTACAAACCTCAATCTTCTCCTCTTGTGGCTTCAGTCTTTCTTGATTTTGAATAAATTCTTCCTCCATCAAGAGATAATCTTTTATTCTCTCTAACTTCAGTAGCTTCAGCCGGCAGTTCCTACTTGGTGTAACTGAATTGGAGAAGCAGGTTTAAAATAATCATAAAAAGATTGAAAATGCTGACATGAAGCAAAGGACCAAAGTCATCAATATCCACTCTAAATTTAAATGTATAGAAAGATGCTGTCTTATTATGTCCTTCAAATCAAGGTAAGTTCAAAGCTGCTTGCCAAAGAAGATAAACATCGTTAAAGGAGTTTTATACCGTTCTCCTTGCAGCATACCCTTGTTTTCAATTGCAAATTTAAAGAAATTGTATCCTTTTCATAAACACATCACAGATGGAATAACTCTTTGCTAGGAAAAGTAGTCATCCCAGATTATGAAAGCTGAGTTACTGAAGAACTGTTAATAGTATATACTATATGATGGATGGATATGAACATAAGTAGGTGGTGGTTTGATGGTAACTGGACAAACAAAGCATACCTTGTGGTAATTTGTTTGCTGTGTCTGGTCCCTTGGTTTTTCTTTCTCGTTTACCAATCCTTGTTGGTACTGGGGGCTCATATTTTCTCTTTTTCTCCTAAAATTATCAAATCAAGAATCAGTGACAACAAAGAATGCAAGACAAAATTATTTCAATTGCAGGCCCTGAAATGAGAGGTGCTCCATCAAGCCCAAGTGCCTCCACACTTGCCTCAAAAATTCTACTGGCTTGATTGTTCAAGCGCCTTGCAGATCAAAAGTGTTTCTTTTAATGGTCCATAATTACGATTGTGAGTGCATTTGAGATAAGATATTCAGCCCCAATCTTCCTTTTTATCTCTGTAAAACTACAATAAATTATCTTTCCTTCTCTTCTGTGACTTCTAAAATTTTTACTTGCTTCCAAAGTAGTGTTCACCACATTGTCTACACCATTAACACGCTCCCTTGCAACTACGCAGAACAATTAGTTCAGCACACATGTTGAAGCAAAAAAAGCTGCAAGCTCTGCCGGTGTTGACTATAGGGCAGAATCATCACTGTTCAACTCTTAGGAAAGGGCATAGTGGGATTGGTCAGAAGTTAAAGTTATCAACGAAGAGCAGCAGATTAAAGAGATTTGGTGAAAAAAAATTGACGGTGGCATTCCAAGACTGTTCCATCTAATTCGAAATGTAGCTCCAACGGACATGCTGGCCTTCATTTATTTTGATTCTTTTGCGATGAATGATGTGATTTAACTGAAAATTTTCAGACAAAACAGTAATTGTACCTTGTTTTTCCAGAACTTTACATTTGGTTTCCCTGATTTCCCACAAAGACAAAAATAATCTAGGAGCTTGCTTGATCAAGCGCCTAAATGAATTGAGGAGCTTGATCAACCAAGTACCTAACATTTGCTCATTTCAAGGCCTGTTAAATTGATGCATTCAGTTTTAGTGAAAGATTTCTTATCATACCTTTATTAATTGAGCATCGAAATAAATTCAGTAGAACTTCTAATTTAAATACGAAAATAAATGCATCTTGCAAAAATGATATATTGCAGCAAGATCTTGAGTGAACTCAGTTTATCTTTAAAAATTCTTCAAAATCCAACTCTGACAAACACCAAGTTTCTCTACCTTGTCATCTTTTTTTCCATCACCACGACCTCCAGCTCCACCTGATTGGTTTTGACCCTGAAGGATGAAATTAAAAGATGAAAATAAAGCAAGGAAAAGATTTGCAATAATACAGAGCTTTTTTTGTTAAATTAGTGGTTGTAAACAATGCAAAAAATGCAGGCCTTACTGGGAATGTTTTGGTAGGTGTGTGGCCAATCGCACTCCTGGTGCATACCAGGTGTGCGATGGAATGCAATTGAAAATCACCACAAATTTCATCAGAGCATGTCTATTGGAATTTTATTGATTAGACTAATAAACTGTAATCATGCCATAATGATGATCTCGGAGCACAGAGCACTTTCTTATCAGTTTTGAGCAAGAATAAATGTTTTGATCTCTTTGAGTCTTCTTCTGAATTATCAAGGTTCCCAATAAAATGCCAAATAACACAATTCTTTTAAGGTTCTTTAAAAACATAGCATTCAGATACAGCGTTGCCAATGAAATATCACAAGGTAAAATACTCAAAGGGTTTATACTGCAACTTCTTGATACTAGCAGCTCAAACCATATCTCAAAATATCAGGATTTTTCAAACTTTTGGAAATTTTTTTAAAAGCAATGTTACACCTTACAGGATTATCTTTTGTACACAACTTAATGATTATCATAAATCATTAAGGGTCTTCGTTTAAGTGCAAGATTTTCATTATCATCATTTGGAAGGGAGAGGCGTGTGATCTATTGCACTCCTTGGGAAGGGAAGGCGTGTGCCAGACTGCAGAGTATGGCAAGTACACACCCAAGATTTTTTCCTGAAATATCACTTTACACCTGAGAAAGGGTGTGGCACATTTGAATGTGGGTGTGGCTCTATTGTTTGAAGCTTTTATTTTGCCAGAGTGACAACTGAATGAAGAATTTTAGTCGATATGACTGAAAGTTTGGAATTTCTGATGAATTTGTAGACTTACTACAGTTGTTGTATTTGTCAGTGTAAACAATCTTGCTTTGATAATTCAGATCTTGGACTCATTGTAGTAAGTCTATGAATGCCCATTACGTCCTGTGTGCAATCAAATTTAGGCCCAAATTGTTTCTGCCGGAATACGGGGCGGAAAAGCCTCTGAATTGGTATATTTTTCACAACAATTATTACCATTTTTGTTAAAATTTCTTTCAAATACAAATTCAAAATTTTATGTGCACACTTGAAGTGCACACTTAGATCAAATTGCACACTTGCACACTTGATATTTTGCTCTTGCACACCCGAGATCTCGTTGGAAACTGCCATACTCTGCAGTCCGGGGCGTGTGCCAAGGTGTGTGAGAGCGATCGCACGTCATTCACAAAGGCCTGAAATATATCTTTAGTTTTGATGTTAATAAATGTAAGTTACTCCGTGCAAGATAATGCAAGTTACTTGATTACTAACTGACTATGAACCTTGTCTTATTTTGTCACTAGATAGTTTGTCCCAACTATTTTGATATGGATCAATGATGTTGATTTCAAAATCGAACACAGCACAGTGATCCAGATTTCGAATATTAGGGAATAAATTGAAAAAAATGAACTTTCGAAAATGCAAGTCTGGTGTCATTTTATTAAAAGAGGATACGCTGAGGGTTAACACAAAACAAACCGTTTGGAAATCGGGCTAATATGTGCAGAGAAACATGCTTCCAAAGTTAGCCGAAGTGGCAGGTGTTTGTTTACATTGAGACTTCCGGTCAGACTGCCACTACAACAGCAATTTTCAAACTCCCATAGCGCAGCTTTCCGTCGCCTGATGATCAAAAAAAATTTTTCAGTTGATAGCCTATTCTATCTACTTTAAGATCATGTAATTGCTGAATTGATACAGCAAATGGTTTTCCCTATTTTAAGCATTATTTCTGTTACATATTTTCTCAAAAAAAGTCCCTGTAAAAATTCAATATCTCAATTTCAAAGCTGAAACAAAAAAAGCAAGCGTTTGCAAGCGTTAAAATCCATTTTTGCATTAAACTTCAACATCTTGGCAACGTATCTTTCAAATATTTCGTTTTAATTCGTTTTAAAAACTTGCAGAAATTTTTTTCAAAATCACTGCCACTTTGTCTGAAAAATATGATGATTATGATGAATATACTAATTAACCATGTTATCCGGTTAAAGAACCAAAAATCACTAACAAAGTGCAAGTAAATATTTTACAGGGCTTTTTAAGGCCTGGGCCGAGCTCACACACTTAAAGTCCAACCTTTGAGAAACCTACTCTTAAACATTCTCTGCTAATAACAGTTTCAAACCTATGCACATTCTGTCGCCATTCATCGGTTTTGTGACGAACCCCAACCCCGTATACTTGTTTTAAAATACCCTGTAGTTTGTTAACTGGAGTGGAAATATTGTTTTCAAACTTTAGCTTCTCTGCTACAACTCATAATTTTGTTGCCACTGGAAGGTTTCTATCCGAAAAATTCTCCTCTTCAACAGTCTGATCAAGCAAATCGCCATTGGCTATTTCCACAGCCATTTAAGTATCCATCCGAATTTCGAGAGTGAAAGGTGATGATGTTAGTTACCGACTAAGGTTCATCTCTATGACCTTCTCCTCAAAAAGAAAATTTTGGTTTGTTCCATTTGTTTTCCCCAGAGACTTGAGGAAATTTACAAAAGTTAACAGCTACGTCAATGTTTATAATCAAGATCAGTTTCAAGAAAAACATGAAGCATGAACAACTGTAGTTGATCAAGATCTTGAAACAGGATGTATCTTATCAAGGGGTACTTTTACACGTTGGAAAGACAAGTGCAATGTTTAGTGTCAGATATCTAAAAATAGTCAGAAAAAAGTACGGTTGTTGGGAGGAGTTGTCATTGGCCATTATGTGAATTTTGTGGTGCTTCTAATGGCAGAGCAGATATATCACTTTGGATGAAATATTTAAAAAAATCATACAAGTAATTACTTACATACAAGTAAAAACTCGGCCTTAAAAAGCCCTGTAAAGTAATTACTTTCACTTTGTTGGTTATTTTTGGTTCTTTAACCGGATAACATGGGTAATTAGTATATTCATCATAATCATCATATTTTTCAGGCAAAGGGGCAGTGATTTTGAAAAAAATTTCTGCAAGTTCTTAAAACGAATTAAAACGAAATATTTGAAAGATACGTTGCCAAGATGTTGAAGTTTAATGCAAAAATGGATTTTAACGCTTGCAAACGCTTGTTTTTTTTGTTTCAGCTTTGAGATTGAGATATTGAATTTTTATAGGGACTTTTTTTGAGAAAATATGTAACAGAAATAATGCTTAAAATAGGGAAAACCATTTGCTGTATCAATTCAGCAATTACATGATCTTAAAGTAGATAGAATAGGCTATCAACTGAAAAAAATTTTTTGATCATCAGGCGATGGAAAGCTGCGCTATGGGAGTTTGAAAATTGTTGTTGTAGTGGCAGTCTGACCGGAAGTCTCAATGTAAACAAACACCTGCCACTTCGGCTAACTTTGGAAGCATGTTTCTCTGCACATATTAGCCCGATTTTCAAACGGTTTGTTTTGTGTTAACCCTCAGTGTATCCTTTTTTAAGAAAATGACACCAGACTTGCATTTTCGAAAGTTCATGTTTTTCAATTTATTCCATGGTCTGGATCACTGTGCACAGGCACAAATTTTAGACCTGAAAACTCATTTCTTGCTTTCTCATTGAAACCTTCCTTTTATGTGATTTGTGCGTAAGTGAAATGGTATATTCATTTGATAACAATTGATCTGCATCATTTTTACATTCGCAAGATGGAGTATTTGGCATAATGAAGCAAATGGGCCTAAAATTTGTAGATGCGTCGTCGTGGTCGGGTCGGCGAAGACTCAATTTTAATGCCTTATTTTTCCAACTTAGAGCCATCAGCAATTTAGTTTCCTCCAGTAACAATTGCTTTAGCATTCTACATTACAATATGTATATGTGCATCTTTCTATAGCGACTAATCGACATCAAAATCTTACCATTTTCACTGTGACTTTTCACGACTCTCTCCTTTCAACTTCTATCTCTCCTATGCACTCCTATGTTCATTGAAGATGATCTGCGAAGGAGGGCGAGCTACTTCATGCAATTTTGCACCAACGGTCTCCTCCGCAGCCCAAACCATAGAGCGTTTAAGCGTCTTCGACGCTCCCTTATCGAGGCGGTGGAGCAGATTTCACAATCTTCTGCCGAAGCGAAAATATCAAGAAAGTAGCAAAAGAAAGTATCAAGAATCTATTTAAATGCTTTTAACTTCTTAGATGCGCGTCTTTTGTAGCTGTGAATTTTCAGGGGGACAAGGAAGAAAAACTTCCTCAAAAGTGACAAAAACCCGGGGTAGTTTTCACCCTCTTCCAGGTCGTATTTTGAGAAGTTTTTGAGGAGTTGCCCAAGCTGCTCCAAAGAATCATGAAACTGAAACTGAATTTAATTAAGATAAGAAAGGAGCAAGCATCTGTTTTTGCTCAGGCCAAGAAAGTCCTTATTTTTGCACTGTAAAAAGGGGCACTAACAGTGAAACAGTTCAGTTTTATTTCGTGAACATCCACAGAGTTCTAAATTTGTTTTTTCCTTCTTTCCTCGGAAATCTCAGCCTAAAACCCTTGCATGATTGAAAAATAAACAAAGCATTTCCCACAAGCAGCGTCGTTTACAAAACAAGCGCATTACTGGTCCTTTACACAGCTTTCTTTCTTGAAACGAGCTTTACCTTGTGGAGAAGCTAAAACTCTGTTGGGGTTTGATCACATTAAATTAAAAATATACGGCGCTGTCCTCTCTGATGCTTGACTATGAATTATTTGAATTCAGGAATAAGAGCAACAAAGCTTCTTCTGAGGTGAGCTGGTGGAGAGCTCTGGACAGTTGCAAACTTTTGAAAAACGAAGATAAGAGAAGATAACCCTTAGTTCTGACACAGAGACTCTTGAAGAAGGGAAAGTTTAAAACGTTTCGGAGTTGCACTGTATAACTAACTTGGCTTCAGATTGTATTACAGGAAAACTTCGACTCACTATCTGACGTATGATTGCAGCAAAGATCTCCGATTGAAGTAAATGGTTGATTTGACGATTTATCACAATGCCGGGGCATATAAAACCGCGTTACTGCAACCGTTTCAGTGTTGTTACGAGACAGACGAGGCGAATACCAGCTTGCACTGTCACGGATAAAAACAATAACAACATCAAAATGACAACGTTTTTGAGGCAGAAATGGTTCAACTTCTGGAGCATGGTAGACCAACAGCTCCAAGAGAAATTTCCAGTCTTGGCAAGCAGACTAAGATATGTCGAAGGAGTGACAGGAATACGAAAAGATCATGTCCTGTTAGCCTTCGCAATGCTAGTAATGCTTTACATAATAACCACTGGATATTTCGCAACGTTGTCAAGCGACTTGCTCAGCTTTGCATACCCACTTTATTGCTCAATAAAAGCAAAAGAATCAATGCAAAAGGAGAAGATAGAGAACTGGTTACTCTATTGGATTGTATACAGCTCATTGCTAGTGATCGAGTACTTCGCGGGTTATTTACTAAACTTGCTATCATTCTATTATCTGCTACGGACAGCTTTTCTCATTTGGTGCATGTCTCCCTGCCCCGAGAATGGCAGCCATTTTGTTTACAACAAGCTCATTAGACCCTTCTTCATGCATCACCATGGTCAAGTTGAAACAGCCTTCACAGTAGCAAAAACAGAAATGCAGAATGTGATAGCAGGTAGCGAGGGGGAGACAATCGCAGAAAGACTGGGCATGACTGAAAGACGGGGCAAGAATGAAGTGTCGCCAGAAAAATGGAAGCATGATCTCTGAAGAACGCCAACCAAAACACGACGCTTGATGGTTGAACAACTTTTGAATCATGTACAAAAACGTTCTTGATACGTAATACAATGTAATATTCATTCTTTACTCACCAATGTAAAATATGTTTTATATTGAGAAAATCTATAGGATTTTGTATGACTGCTCACAACGAAAAATCAACTGAACTTTGTCTAGTATAATTTACTTGAAGCAAACTTGTTTCGATCTTATTACTAAAATATGCACAATTTACAATCAAAAAGCCACATTAACACAATTCAAAACTATTACAGTCTGTTCAAATTAGATGTCACCTGCAAATGCCCGCGAATAGCCACAATTGAATTGTTCTTCAAACGAATTTTACGTTATCGCAAATCTCAGGTAAGGTCTAATTTGAGACGGACTTTGAAAAAATTCCGAGGAATTACAGCATAGGTTCCAAATCTTTAAAAAGGCGGGTGTCAAATTCAGTGACCTATTTCTTTGACCTGAAAGGCTTCAAAGAAACTTCAGCTACTTTGCAATAATTCTGCCATTAGGCATTTCTGAAATCTTCAATGCTTTCAGAATTACAGTGTTTTTCTTATTTTTTGGGAATTAAAGAAAACGTTTCAAAAACATCAAAACCATTGTCATTTCTAAACTGTTTGACACATCATGAAATAATTTTCCAAGCAAACCAAAGTTTATGGATGTCCACAATATGGTATCAGGCAAAAATTTGTCACCGTTGTTGTTTATGATTTAGAAATTTGATGTCGCCACACCGTCAAATAAGCTTAAATGTAAATACTCCGTAATTTCAAGAAATATAAAAAATGTCTGAAACGTCCAACGGTGAATTTATGGATAGGTGGCTAAAGTTTCTTTTAAACCATTCAGCTAGAAGATATAAGTCATACAAGTTTACACCCACATTTTCACGCCGATTTAAAGATTTCGAACCTATGCTAGTAATCACAAAATAAACAAATTATTCTCGTTGAATGGTGGATTGGAAAGTTCCAGACCAGACCGTTGGTATGCTACCGGAGTCCACTAAGATTTCTTGACAATGATGATAAGAGCTCATATAATGATTTACTTCAAAAGTCGGGAAATGTACTTAAAAAATCTCGCTTCAAAGAACTCTTTGCATTGAAATTTATAAATAATTTATAATCTAAATCCAGTATTTATGAAAAATTTCTTTAAATTCAGATCCCCGCACTATTCTCCCAGAAATCCTTATGACTTAAAGCATATGGGATCAAACCAAGCATAGTCTCTCTATGAACCAAGTAACTTCTGCTGAAAACCTGGCAAACTTCAAACTTTTGATAGTATATCCATACAGATCCATATAAACTACTTGAGCGTTAACGCTATCCTGGATTTTGCTGACAAACTGCCGACGGTCCTTTGTTATCGCACAATTGTACTTAAGTAATTAGCAGTGGAGGCCAAAGACTTCTTATTCTCTGCATATCCTAAGAGATCTCTTTGGTTTAATTTCAATAGAGATTAATTTCAAGCTCTTGTTTCATGATTGGGAAGTAGTTGATATTGGTCACGAGTGCGCTATTTACGAGTACGGACTCAATGCCTTTAAAATATGCAGGAAGAACGCGTACCCAGGATCGAACCGTTCCCTCAAAATTTAAATAACTCCTAATCTCTGAAAATCAGTATCAAGTTCTGAGCGAGTGCACGAATAGCCTGCGCGAAGATCTAAAGGACTAATTAAATCTAACGCATCTAACGAAATTGAACTGATCAATAGACCATTTCGACAATTAAAATCGAAAAATGGTTTGCTCTGGTAAGTGGCGGATGCACATCTGGTACATGGTTGCCACGTGGTGAGCCCGCTAAGGTAAATAATGCAAACATTGAGTTGCGCAAGCCGTGTTGAGGATTGCTACTAAACTGTGGAGATAGGAACATCAGGTGGAAATCGCAGCCTTACGATGAATCGGAGAACAAGAACTACGACAAAAAAGATCATTTTATTCATTTTCAGCTTTCCATAATTTTCCACAAATCCATGTTATAGCTAATTAAGCTTTCATGAGACAAATTCAAGAGACAAATCCAAATCCATGATGAGACAAATAAGTGGCTAAGCCATAATTTGATTACGAACGTTTCGGACCAATTCCAAGGTCCGAACTAAACTGGAGCTGTGTTAAGTATTAAATCTAACAGTTGTCTGCAATGCTGTGTTTTTATGCAGTAGCGATCCCCACGACAGCTTGCCCAGCTCACTGTTTGTATCATTCACTTCACCAGATGTGCATCCGCCATGTACCAGAACAAACCGCTCTCCCTGTCTCCTGTTTTAGTTGTCGAAATGATCTACTTACGGCAATACGGCAATTGAAGAAATTACGACTCGGTACTACTTACGGAGATATTGAAGCAATTACGACTCGGTACTACTTACGGAGATATTGAAGCAATTACGACTCGGTACCATTTCCACGATTAATGGTACCCACAATGAAGCTAACCTTACAATAAAATCTATCACAAATATATAACAGCAGTTCGGGTCCATTCAACAAGCATGTTTTTGGATTTGAAATAAACCCGCTCATCCATTTAATCTCTTCTTTCATTGCGACGTAATTCTTATTTTTCTTCAAACTTGTCAGGCTCTGCAAAGCATTTTTTGCTTCTGGGGTTGCCAATTCTTTCTTATTTTCTCCTTTGATATCTCCTGGTGCATCCGGAAATGATCGGAGAATTGTTCCACTTGGCATCTGTGCCAATATGAAGACTTGCAAACTTCGTGCAACTAGCCTAAACCTGAAGCGAATGAGAAAATAGACGTTTTACTTGAAGCTGGGGTAACTGGCGGGGTTTGTCTAATGCTCAGCTACTTCACCTTGTTATGGCTCCCTGCGAAACAGTCACCTGGCTACAAAATCAAAAAATCTGATCAGTTTACTACAAAGATTGGAAATTTACTGACCAGTCAGATTACTCGATTCGAAAGGCATGCGACATGTCACAAGAGGCCTTGAAAAGATGCGCAAAGAAAAGACTCGTGCCAATCTTTTAAACTAAGCTAAAAATCTCTCATTAAATCAACAGTTTTTAATCAAACACGGCGCATAATTTTATGCTCGAGCTGTGAATGGAAATCAAAACATTGAGCAATTACAAAAAGTAAAACGATATCAAAGAGGACCCGGGATTTTGGAAGCAACTAGAAAATGGGAGGCCAAGAAATAAAAAGGGGCATTGACCAGACCACGTAATCACGGTACATACATTACTGAAGAGGGGCTACCAGGAAAAACCTGAGTGACGGATGAAAATGTGGAACATGCTTATGAAAACAACGCTTCTCCATACCTGACAAATTCTAATGGACGTCTGAAGGTCCTGTCTAGTTAAAGAATCATCATTTTGCTCCCCAGATATGGAAAAGGTATGTACGAGAAAGATATGGAAAAATCTACGTCGTAGAATTCCGTCTATATTTTTGGCATTCAGATAAGAGACTGAAAAAAATCGCATCGATCAAAACTTCTTGATAAAGAAGGCAATACCGTTCGTAATAGGTATCTTGAGTTGAAAACGTACGTTGCCTGCCATGTGAATGAGAACCGTAAATACAAACAAGGTTTTGCAAGTATTTATATGTATGTGTAAGTGTTGAGCAGTTCTAGTGGTACGCTAACCAAACATTCCGTGCTAAGCCGTAAAAATTTTTAGTGTGAAATAAGACAAGTACTCACTGTGGGCTAAAAGAACTTTTCTTTCCAAACCCAATTGCCCCAAGGATACCAGAATATGATTTGTCCTCACTTGTTTGCTGTAAGTGGTTTGCAAATAACTGGAGATTCTTGCCGAGCTGTTTATGCTGTGAAGTTTGCGTGAATGTAAACACTTGACGTTTAACACAATTCATAATTTGCCACCAAATCAAAAGCGTCTTCTCAGAACATAACGGCGAAGGTGGCGTATTAAAACACCATTGTAATGTTTCTAGCAGAATAGGCAGCTCATACTCTGGTCCTGAGCAAATTGAAAGCCTGTGCAGATTGTAAGCATATAGTGTGAGTAAGCATTGCTTTGTTAATGCTTTCCTAACAAACTCTTCTTGATTTAAATCAGGTATTAGCAGTACCTGTAATACCTTAGTCCAAACTTCACTAAAATCTGCATCTGACTGACGAGTGAAGAAACTCTCAATGGCTTTCTCTGATAGCGTCACCACTTGCTCGAGGCTTGCAAGGACACGACAGCCTGCTGACAACATGCACAATATAGTCCGCTCTTCATTTGTCTCTGATATAAACTTATGGATCAAAGTCTCTATGACACTCAAAACTTGTGAATTAGACACTGAGTTTACCAACGTTAGAAAATTACTTAGCAATGAGACGAGTTCATCATTCGTTCCGGCCCGTAGTCGTGAAGATTTTTGGATGTCAGTCAGTAATGATGGTATGATGCTATCAAGTTTGTGATGCATAAAATTCTTCTTTTCAGCCGCACGAGAGATTAATTTCACTATCATCTTGATATAGCTGTTCTGTTTCAAACAGTTATCAGCATTTGCGCCTTGAAAGCTTTCATTCTGCTCGTGCGGTTTAACGAATACGCAAGTTGTCTTGAGCATTTTTAACACAGTCGATGCATAAACATCTTCCATAAGAATAGCAACAGGATCGCTGTTCTCAGCAAACCATCCACAAATAGCATCAACATCTTGTGGCTTAATAAACTGCCATGGAAAGTTGACTGCAACATCGGTGAAGATTTTAAATTGAGTCTTGGCTTTCAACATGAATGGTTTGCTTGATGAGAGCATGACGTAAATTCTGAGAACTGCAAGCAGGAAGTCATTCAAACGATCGCCCGTTCCATGTCTTGCATGTTGATTGATTATCGCTGCCCAGTCTAGTCCACAAAGGACTGTTCCAAGGAAAATGAATGCTGGTGGATTTTCTATTTGTAACTGAAAGAAAATGATAAGCAGAATGAAAGGGAATCGAAGTATATAAAAGCCTTTGCTAAGTATAGGCTTGCAAAGACATTAGGCTGTGACAAATACCGAAGCAAATTGGGCTAATTGATCTACATCAACATAAAATAATGAAATAACATTTCGTTTTCGTTTCATCAGAAATAAAGTTTACAATAATTTGGGTCCTAGCTATAAATCCGGTATTAATACTGATATCTGATAGGCTCAAATTTGAGCACAAGTGGCATGAACCATTTTTATTTCCACAGATTCCCATCACATGGATTTTGCTGCAGGAAGGAAATTGCAAAAAGTTCTCTGTCTCAAGAAATTCACATCTGCTTATACCACGTGTCACTTGCTGTCTCCCACGGTTAACAACAATTCACCATTTCAACGAATCTGAAGATATGATAAATGTTATGTTATGCCATCTTGTTAATTATGTTAGCATATTTCAAATTTAGCTGCCATTCATAAAATGGGTAGTGCATTTTAGTTCATGATGATGATGATGAAGATGACGATGATGATGATGATAATGATGATGATAATGATGATTTCCTTAGATAAAACAATATTCATAAATCGAGATATAATAAAATAGCCTTGACGAGAATGGCATTTTCCCGAGTTCTCGACTGGTAAACAGCAGCTTTTGAGATTTCTAAGCGAAGATGGCATCACCTAATCACTCCTTAACTCGTTGCATACAATTTACACATTGATACTTATAAAGGTTCTTACATTTAGACCCTCCCTCCCCCTGATGCAATATCACGCAATCAGGCATGGTAAAGAGCCTTTGAAATGAAGAACCCTCTTAGCATCCTGTAAAATGTCATCATTCTGAATCGCTCTACAAACATGATTGTACTATCATCTACAGCCAAGCCAACTAGGTGAGGAACTATCCTTAATGAAAAATATAAACAATACCTCAAGCATTCTAAGGAGATCTTGAACAGAGGGGCAAAATGAGATCCATGACAGAGTAGCAAAGAGGCCATGATAAATCTCCAGCGAATTTTCTTCCTTTAAACCTGCAGCAATCTCGGCACAATAGAATGCCCATACCATATTCATACCAATGCTAAAGGGATTACTGCCAGTGTTGAACCCAGCAAGAGATCGAGCACTTTCAACAAATGATTGCACCATAGAGATAGATTGTTCAACGTGTGATGAAGGCCATGATCGATCAGCTTTGTGAGGCACAATCCAAGGACGATACAAAGCAAAGATTTGATTCCATGCATTACTGATGTACCTGGAATTGTAATAAAAACAGTGTGTCTCACAAGGAGCCTCCCGATTTCAAATTTGAATATCTCTTGACCAGCTCATCCCAGCAAAATATTTTCTTTAAACCAGTGCTCATTCAGTAACTGCATTATTACGAATGAACGAAAATGTTTTATTCACTCTCCTAGGACGAGCAGGTCTAGAGATATTTGAGTTTAAAACTGGCAAGCTTTATATGCGACACCCAGCATATTTCGTACTTCTTTGCTCATATCATTCAACAATGAAGTGTTAGACTAGACTGATGACGATGAGTCTCTTGTTGCCATGTGCTCTTTGACTTGATGATGACGCTTCAGGCAATAGAGACTCATAGTATTAATGTGAAAACTTGGCCCTATTTAGGCCCAAACTTCGCAATTTCTCCAGTACCAATCAGGTTGCGAGACTTGTGAATTACTATCGTTAAGGTGTAAATGTAATAGAATTTTCGATCGATTGAAGAATTGAAAACACTCCCAAGGGATAGAGACTCAAAGCAGTGATTCCATCATAATTCCATTGATGATTGAAGAACATAGGGCCAAGTTTTTCACTGTTTCATTATGAGTCCCTCTTGAGCAAGGTCTACCGCAAGAATACAAGGGACTCATCGTCATACGTCTAGTGTTGGAGCTGTCTAATACAGCATGGAAAGATTTCTTGTTTACAATTGTGTTAAGGAGTCAGATAATCTCTAGAATGGCTTAATGGAACTTCATCTATTACGGACATAACTCATTAAACTCAACTCAATTTTGTTCGTGTAATACAAGCTAGTATCAAAATAACAACCACCCAAGAAAAGAGCTTATTGAACTGAGAATGGTGAAAATATTTTACTAAATCGAGTGATATGATGGGATAAAACTGCCAGTTGATGATTTTTAAACTTACTGTCAAGTCATGTAGCTTAGTAGCTCACAGAAAAACGAATTTTCACAAATCAAACGAAATTTCACACGGTACAACATCCCTTGAATATATTTGGTCCATTACACAAATGCTCAAAGGGACATTTTCAAGATCTCAAAAGACTGTTTCAAAATACCTTTCTTTGGTAAGATTAGAGCTGAAACCACTTGCAACACTAGGCTCTGTTATCTTCACAAATAAATACAAAAGGAATTTGGTGATGTAAGGAATATATTGACTCCACGCCGTGTACATCTTCGAATTGGAGTAATATCGCGATCTTGAAACCTCAGCAAAGAAATCTGCAAGCCATATTATAGTTTCATTCGCTTCATTGAACTGCAATTGAATTCGTTCGAAATTCGAACCAATGCTTTCTTCATCGTTCATACATCCAATGAATGATAGGAAGTCAGCCCAGCATATCTGAGGCAGATTTTCTTTGTCAGAGGCCTCTGCAAGGAGTCTCAGAATCTCACTGTACTGTTGTGGGAACCTGTAGCTGAGCAGGAGCAATAGATGCGTTCGATATAGGCCAAATAACATCTCAACGTCCTTCGCAGGCATTTTTCCAAACTTCTGCATCGCAGTGATTATCGTACGAACCATGAAGACGCATTCTGATGGGGAAGGGTTAATGGACAGCCATGCACGCAAGTCGAATTTTGTAAGTAGCACGAATACAGTTGTTTCGTTGGTTTCCGGGTATGCTTCAGCCGTTGTGGAGTAAAGCTGCAAGAAACTGCGGAACTGTGCCGCCGGGTTGAAGTGTGGGGCTAGGAAGCTGACGGAGGCCTCTTCAGATAGGATTGTCCTGACCAATCGTAATTGTTCAGCCTCGTTATTCACTATCAGCTCCTAAAACGAGGCAAAATTCTTGTATTTGCATCAATATACATTGTACTGAAAGTGTATTGTCAGGGCCTTGACACTGAAAGTTTTTGTACAAGGTTAAAAGCTTGCATTTGTAAAGCAATGCAAAATCTCGCAAGATCCTATTCAAATCTATGGCCTACAATCACCATGAACAATTGATATCCAAAGAGACAATGCTTTGCCTGAATGTGTTCTTTGTTCTTTCCATGGAAAAAACTATTAACTACTGCACACTTCCCTTGAACATTTTACAGTTCAAAGAAAAAGATCTTAAAAAACATTGCACGAATCCAATCCAAAGGTAAATGGTTTCACTGTGTTAAATGACTCTCTAAAATTGCTTAAAAAGAAGTTTTGATTCAATCTGCCTTAATCTTAAATTCCTTTACTGCCAGAAAATAAGGAGGAAATTCTGTTTTTACTTTGAGGTAGCTTTACCAGCATATCGCACTTCATATAAAAAAGACACGGAGCTGAACTAGGGCTCTAGATCCTACAGCGGCATTCCTCTAAAGGCGAAATGTGCCTCAATGTGGAACACACCAAAAAGGCACGGCTAATCTTTATCCAATCAACGAGAAACAGATTCTACGTATCTTGCAAAGGCACATGAACTTAACAAATTGACTGAGTTACGAAGGTGGGGGGGGGGGTGAGTGGCCGAGTGGCTTAAACAGTAATCGTCAGGTAAATGAAGTTAAGCTCTGTCGAAAGAGGTCAAACTCCGGATGAGTGACCTCAGAAGCTTAACCTCACAACTCACCTCACCGCCCTTCGGAAGGGACGTTAAACTAAGGGTCCCATGCCTGGCTGCAGCATGCACAGTGGGCCTAAAACAACTTAAGGCAAATTGAAAAACAAAAACAAAAAAGTTACAGTTTCGTAGGCTCGCATGCCTCAAATAAGTAGCATTATTCTCAAAATGGCATGCACGAAGGTTAATAGTACAAACGAATTCCTAGAACAAGAATTATGCATTCTCTTTTTTCAAAACTAAACACCAAAACCACCAAATTCAGTGAAAAATATTTCAATCATTTTCGTGCAAAATATAAACTACAATGTTGCATTATTTTTACTTACTTTGCCAAGCACTTCAGTACACGATGAGAAAAATTGAATAGCTGGGTGATTTCGTTTGACATCTCCATTTATAAGTTCAGCAACAAGATAGAATAATCCAATACCAGCATTTTCTAAATCCGTCTTTTGGCTTTCATTTCCGTATTGCAAACTTTGCATCAATTTAGAGATAACGCTTTCGACGTACACTGCTCCTGTGCAGAGGTTATGTGGTAACGCTTGCGTGAATGATGATAGATTTGTTTCCCAAACATTTCGATTCTCTTCGAGATTTCTTGCGTGTCTGTCTTTCATGTGCTTTTCTTCGTACTGCAAAATGAAAAGATATTTCAATAACTTCTTGGTCAAAAACTAAAAATACCAAATTTGCCACTGATGATCTTACGACGCGCTCCTCTCTATGATTATCAAAAATATTTCTTTTAACAGCGATAAGACTAGAAGATTTATAAGGATTGTAAACCTTCAAAGAAATAAATGTCTTGCAAAACTGGGCAAGAAAACTAACAAAAGCTATTGAGAAAATGTTTGCGGTTCTTTTGCAGGTTTATCTTGCTTGTTACTCTTGTGCAAGATTTACAAAGGTTAACCAATGTTGCGTTTGAGTCTTCATAACGACAGGTCGGTTGTTTTCAGGCAATTCTTAAATTCTGTACCATGAAACATTTGTTTAAGAATAAATTTAGAGACTGATTATATGAGAGCGGGCTAGCCCAGTAGACGGGCTGGCTCGCTTGCCGAAGTGAAATAAAATTTGTGAAAAGAGCTACCACGCCTGGGTGAAGGGAAACTGCTCATGCTCTACTGTGCATCTTCAGCCCGCCAACCGAGCTGGCTCAGTTTGATGCGATTACATGGAAACGAGCCAGCCCGGTTGATCAAAGCGAGCCAGCTCACTTACCAAGATGACTCACTTCCATGTAATAGCAACTGGCATTTGTGGAATAGACCATAGAAGCGAGCTGACTCGCTTGCTGAGCCAGTCCGTCAAAGGAGCTAGTTCGCCTCATAATCAGACCGACAGATAAGAAAATGCCCACGCATGCGTGAAAACTAGTAACTTTGAGCTCTACCAGCTCCCTCCAACAGATCCCAAAATTAGGCAACACTTGATATGTTCTTCCTTGGGCTTTAGATTCTTGATTTATCATTTCAAAAAGTTTATTTATGCAAACACTTCCTTATCACAGACTGCTCGATGACGCCATTTTACACGGTTTCTTCTCTGTCAATCAGACTACGAAGAAAATTCATTTTGAGGTCGCATATAAAAGCTTTTTTGGGTTATGATATGAAACAAAATCATTCGTACAATATGACAGTTAAGCATCTGTTATACCGACCAGTAGATTCATATATGAAAAGCTACCAACCCTAACAGTGACTTTCGCTGGCCCAGTACAAGGATGTTTCTTTACATTACAAGAGATCTTTAAAACCACTTGCTTTAAAATGTTTTCATAAAGGTCACAAAGTAATTCATAATATTCTTCATCCAGTGCTGTATGTTGATCAAGATTGACAACTGATCTTTTCGCAAATAACAAAACTCTTTCTAAATCATTGTTTAATTCTTGGATAAGACGTGGACGCGTGAGAAGCAGCTGCATTGACACTTCAGGAATTGGGGAGTTGCTTTCTTGGACTGCTGATGGAGGCTTTGGTTTGTTTTCCCGATTCAGCCGCTTTATCAATCGTTGTGTAGCTAAAAAGAATGAGAATCAAATCATTACAGACTCCAGCTTAGAGTTTGAGACTTTACCTTGCTTGAGGCAATCTGAGAGTTTGCGACCTTGCTTGAGTCAATCTTACAAGTGATTGCTAATTTTCCGTACTGAAAAGACACAAAAGTAGTCTGCGGTGCAGACCGTGGGGGAGGAGCAACGTAGACTAACGGAAAAAAGGTCACTTCAAATACAGTATTTCCTTTGTTCTCCAGCAAAGTCAAATAAAGTATGCTTTGAAAGAAAGAGTTCTAACTTTTCTGAGTTTGCGAGTTAGGGGGTGTAC
This sequence comes from Aurelia sp. 4 Dawson et al 2005, assembly GCA_964019985.1. Classification (NCBI taxonomy): domain Eukaryota; kingdom Metazoa; phylum Cnidaria; class Scyphozoa; order Semaeostomeae; family Ulmaridae; genus Aurelia; species Aurelia sp. 4 Dawson et al 2005. Next base: position 1,755,354 of record OZ026494.1, on the reverse strand, counting down.
TTTTGTATGAAACAGTTCTTGTTGATGGCTTTCACAGAAGTTGAAGAACAAATCATAGGAACCTATCCAACAATGAACAGTCAAACAATTTAGAAGAATTTCTCTCAATTTTACGAGCTGAGATGAAGATCTTCGAGTTTGAGTTGTAACCGGCAAATATTCGACTGACCTGTTGGTTTCATTTGCTGCATTTCCTCAGGTGAATTGGCCCTTGAAATAGATTTCGTTTTGAATGATTTGTTGAGGGACATTGTCCATAAACACGCAACTGACTCTATTTCTCTTTCAATGCAATTTTTGTCCACATATTGAAGCCATAATTCCTAGAAAATATCAAAAAGTGTCAAAAACGAGAGGACTTTTAAATTCACAACCCAAATGAAACCATATGAAACTCAACACCAATTCATGATAGCTTTCTCTAAGAAAAAGTCTCATTTCAAGCAGAAAACAACATTTTAAGCTGATATCTGACTTCTTCCAAATTTGTAGTAGATCTTGGTTAGCTGACAGTTGTAAGTAGCAAACGTTTACTAAAACATAGATCAAATTTTTTGGACTCTGACGGAACAAAAATCCATGTAGAAGGACTTTGTAGATCAGGAATCTACAGGCAGAATTTCTAAATTATAGAACGAATCATTATTTTATTCATTGCACAAGAACGCCAGGAAAACGTACAAAATCGTATGTTCTTAGATGCGATGGTTTACAGTATTCTAATGATTTCTAATGTCACATTATCTATTTAAGCAAGCTGAAATTTTTGCACTATATTTGAAACAAAGTGAATAGTTCCTATTTCAGCTTGCTACGGCAGCAAAAATTTTTTAAAAGTTAAACAAGTGAATATGACAACCAACGAACCTTATCTCCTTGAAAAATCTTTTGAATGTCTCCTTGTTTGTATATTTCAGGAAGTGCGTCAAGAAAGAGGTTAGGATCATGAAGACGAGGCTCTTCAAGCCACAGCGCCATTGCTTGATATACGCTGTTGACATAGTGAAAGAGTTTCAAATTAGTCTAAGCATCATGGAGCAACTGACACAAACAGAACAATTTTTCCATTTTTGGGCCACTGCTTTCTCATTTCAACAGTCATGGGCCTCTTACCCCCCCCCCCCCACTTCCTTACGCAGTTACCAGTCTTAAAATCTTGCCGAAAATTCGGTCGGCTTTCATCATTTCATATGCATTTGAATCCGTCTAGAATCCTTAAAACCATGCAATAAGAGGAAACATAATTAATTTTCTCATTAGAATTTTCAATACCTGTTTATGAGATATTAATTGCTATTCAAAGAACAATATCAGGCTAGCTTATTTTCCAGAAAATAAATCAGAAACCAAAGAAGCTTACAAAGTGACAAGTATCATAGATTTAAGAAACATCTTAGGCTAAGGTGTGAAAAAGTGGTTTCTAAAATGCTGGGCCTTACTGTAGGAGACCTGCTTGAGTCAAGCTGACAAGTGGCTGCTGATTCATGGTAGCGGAAAGGCAAAACAAATGGTTGCTTAACACCGCACTTCCATTGTTCTACAGAAGATGTTAAGAGGATTTCAAACATTTTAAATTGAGAGGTACATACCCTGCCAAGGTAGCATGCATTGTCTGGTCATGAATATGTGATTTAGGATCTGTGAAAACACTTGAAGAATTTTCATCGCCATCGTCTTTTGGAAGGCTTTTTTCCCTGTGATGGCTAGCAATTGAGTACAGCTGTGTGCGCATCTTCTTCGACAATGACGTGTATGTAACACTGTCGAAAAATCGATAACCAACACCGACACGACTTGGTAGCCTGAATTTGAAATGGAAACTTTCATCAGATGAAATTAGGGGAAGCTCAAAATGGATTATAATGAACTGAAGCAATTAAAGCGAGTCCTTGAGTTCAAGGGCGCAGTAGGAACTATGTTTATTCGTGTTTTAGTGACACAGCACACAGAGCAATTGCAGTCCTGTTAATCTGAGTATAGCATAAGAATACTGTAACATGAGTTATAACATATGTTTCCTTAGTTATGGTGATAGTCCAATTCTTGCGTCTGCTAGTGTTGACCAATCAAACACTGTGCTGTCTGGTTCCCTGTGGCGATCTTGTATCATAGTTGACATCGTATTACACCAACAACAGGAACTGAAAACAGATAATCATTCTTACTTACGTCATCATGACAGGACAGCTATTGCTCTGTGTACTATGTCACGTAAACAGCTCAGCCAATAAACATAATTCAGACAGGATAGAAGCCCATGAGTCCACCCCTTCGGAAAGATTCAGCTCTCTTCTCTAAAACTTCATGCTACCAGCTTGAAGAATGCAATCGGGATGAGGGTGAGTGGCCGAGTGGCTTATACAGTCTTCGTCAGGTGACTAAAGTTAAGCTAGGTCGAGTGAGGTGAAACTCCAGATAGGTGCCCTCGGAGGCTTGACCTCTCAACTCACCCCGTCATCCTTCAGAAGGGACGTTAAACTAGGGATTCCATGTCTGGATGCGGCATGCACAGTGGGCCTAAATTAGCTTTCAGTACCTAGAAATCCTGACAAGCCCACTCACAAACAAACAGAAAACAAACAATCCCTGAATATGGTAATACTGTTATTCTGAAGATTTACAGATTTCCGAAAAGCCGGCAAGTAGAATTACAGGTAGCCAGAAAGCTACTCAATGCAGATAACTAGGTCATAAAACCTTACACTAACCCTTCTAAAGATTTCGACCTATCCTTATGAGCAATGAGAGGAAACCCACTCACAGTGAACCTAAACGGATTCATAACATAACAGACCTCTATCTAAGGACCTGAAGGCAGATAGCTCTCATTTTTCGAAACTTACCCGGTTTCTGTGTTTTGTTTTTGCAGATAAAGCATGAAGAATTGTTGCCAGATCAAGGGAAGAATAGGATGGTCGTTGTTTGATGCTAATCCTTGGTCCGCCCAACGGTATATGTTCAGGTTTTGTAAAGTTGGAACAAAAGGTTCTTTCAACTTCGACATAGTTTTCTAAAATATGAAATAAACAGTGAAATGGTGAGCACTTTATATGGTGACATAGCTGCAAAGATGAAAGGCCTTTAAGAGGCAGCCGGAAGACAAGTTGCTCCAGCATCTAAGTATCATTAAGTATCTTGAAAACTTCAGCAAGAGGTTTCTTGTTTCCTGAATAAATTAATCTAGCAAAGAAACTCTACGACAGATTAACTTTCAACTTCCTATCTTCTGGTTCCTTTGCTTCAAAGAGCCAAAATTCTGGTTTGCATCATGATGGCCTTAAAATGGTCTCGTTGGCCATGATATGTGGAAAAGCTAAGAACTTTTACGTGCTATGTGGGGAAGTTATCTTATTACTGATCTTGCTAAACGAGAGACATTGGCAAATCGATTTAGACAAATAGGTGATCAACAATTACTTCACTTTCCTAAGTTCTTAGGACTTTGCTAATGATTTGTCAACTAACCTTGTGTGCCATTTCAGTCAATAATTTAGGTTTTGCTGCCATTTTCGAACACATGGATTTCCATATTCCGATATGTTCTTCATACTCTTTTTCTACTTGCAAAACTGCAAATGCATAGTAGCTGTAATCGGGCTGTTTCTGAAAGAGAGAATACAGAGATTGCAAAGAATGATGAACACTAGATAAACAAGGAAAGAAAACGCAAACATTTGAGCTCCCCTTTTTCTTTCTTTGCTACTTCTTATCCAGTTAGGATGCATTAATTAAAGGGTTGTTGTTGTTGCATATAAAAACGGGTTGATATCACCAGCAGTTCTCGTAGCTGCTATGGATTTATCTTTTTCTACTGAGGAAGATCACTGCAGTACTTGAAAGGTATACAGTTCGCAACTTGTAAGTCACGACATTCAAGATATGAAGGACTGCCTTCTATGAAAGCGTATATTTTCTGTGCCATATCCTTGAACTACCGCATACTGAGTTCAAACGGGAGCCAAACTGTGTGTTTGCAGCCATTTAAAGATTATTCCTCCACAGCTACGAATTAGTTGCTGCACTCTTCCATAGAAGAATACCTGCAGTATCTAACCACGGGTGGTAATTGTAATGCAGGACCTCAGAGTGTACGAGCACCCCCGCTGGTATAGGCACTTTTTGAAAACATTTTGAAGGAGCGTACCTGTTATATCATAGTACCGTTTTGAATCCCTTTTGACTGATGTAACATCCAAAAATCAAAGAAAACTGGGAAACAAGGGGCCTAAGATCATAAGTCTAACTAGGAAGTAATCTCAATGCAAGAAGTCTTACCTTGATATCAAGAAATGATATTGTCGGGGCAGTTGTAGAAATCCATGACATGACCGATGATATGATTCCTCGATGCGATTGATCACTGATCAATTTCTGTGCAGGAATGATCATGATTTATTCATTACATACAAGAAGAATCTTGCCGAAGGGCGAAATGAAAAAATGAGCGAGAAAACATTCTAGCCTGATCTATATGCCTATCTTAGTAAGCCCAACTTTTGACAACCCATACAAGGTAAACATCTTTGAGATACATGGAATACATGCAACCCACTCTAAATTCATTATTTTGTCTAGAAAATAAAACTAGCTGGAGTCTAATTAACTACTTGGATTGAATTTTTTAAGACTTGAAGTTGCAATCCTGATCAAAATAAACTGGGACATGGCAAATTTCAGTGCTTTTGTGAAGTCTCCCAAAATATCGCTGCGAAAATGTACGTTTAGGACCTTCTAATCCCCCTTCCCCCTAATTCAAAGCTGAGAAGGTTGAATGCTGTTTGATTCGAGCAAAAATGAAACGGGGAGGAGCAGGGGAACTGTAATCAAATGCTGAAGTAGTGCACTGGTGTGAGTTGCCCAGGGATTTTTGCTAACATTGTAGAAAAGTAGAAATCAAGAACAGCTGCAAGAAAAGAGAAAACGAAAAGAAAGCAATCTATTAATCATTCAATTTCCAAACAGCAATGCGCAAATTTTCATCCTCAAAAAAGTTCAATCTGTCACAATGATCAAATTTTACAAATTAACAAGCCATAAAGGTCGTAGTAGATTAATTTTACTAAAGGTATACTCACTCGGAATTTCTCAGAAAGAAATTCTACAATGACATCAAGTTTTTCTTGGGTGAAAAACACAACCTTGCACATGTGGTCAAGAAGATACTGCACACTTAAATCCCTGTGAAGAGAAGAAAACAAGCAGATATCAGAAATAAATGTCTTTGATTACTGGATTTATAAGGAGCAGGGCCTGCATGGAAAAATCTAAGATATAGCTATGGCTTACCGGTACCAGTTTTGCCCATGCGTCAGCAGTGACAACCAAAACTTCACAATATTTGTACTGTCTTCTGATCTCCTTGATTTTGAGGTCAATAACACATGATTCTGTCAAAAGAAGAGTCAGAGTTTATATAATTATTGCTTTCAAGCAATAGCCAACCTTTCATGAATATTCTTCTTGGCGAAAAAAGGTAGAAAATGGCACATATACCAGATCAAAAATTACATTTGCATTTCTTTAAATTTAAAAATGGTTCAATTTTATTGAGTTATCAATATAACCCATAAACTGAATCTTTTAAAATGGTATAAATATCCCAACACAGCAACAGAGCCGTTGTTTCCAGCATCTACTTGATTTTCCCAATTTTTGGAGAACAAAGAAGTGCAATTTGAAGTAATCACTTCTTTTACTTTTGCGCGCCAAAAATCAGCTATCACCCGTCAGGTTAGCTAAAACAACGTCTCAGGCTCTTAAGCCAAAGCCTATCCGATGCAGCAGTATTTAAATCGGACAATATAACAAACAGCCCGTCGGTAGTCGCCAAACAACAGTTTTTTTGAGATATCCTATACATTTATTGAAAATACTTCAGTCAAGTTATAACTATAGCGAAAGTCTTTGCTACAATATATCACAAGGGGACTACTTTGTGATTCAACCAGCAGTGCTTAGGATGAAGAGTAATGAAAATAAACACAAACTGTAATGATAGATGCTAGTTTCTGGCTGTACAATACTGGTTCTGGATATTGCCAAATCTTTTCTGTATACCCTGCTTTACTAGCATCCATGTGAACCAAGCAATCAAATATATGCAAAAATCTGAAAAAGAAAGTAAAATTTTGAGAAATTTTTATATCCTGGCACAGACCATTTGATGTTAAAGGGAATACACATAGCTAAATCTCGTAGCCGCTATAGATAGGCTAAAGAAAGTGCCTACGCGCAGGCAGCGTTTACACGGGACCTGTTGGAACCGTTCCGTATGGAACTTATTGGAACTACTTGGAACTGTTCCCACTGTAAGCCGTTTACACGGGATCGGTTCCAAAAAGTTGCAAGGGCTTTGTTAAATCGTAAATGTCTTTCAAAACAGACGTCGGATGTCTTTCGTTTTTCGAAAAAAAAACGAAAATTCTTGTAATTCCATCGTTTAAGACGTCTTTTGTCTATAAAAGTGTTTAAACAATGAATAGCAGCGTCATTTCCCGGCCGTTCCCGTTTGGAACCGTTCCACCCGTTTACACGAGACCTTCCTGGGTACGATTCCAAATGGGATCGACTTAGTAAGTGGACCCATTTGGGTACGGCTAGCAGTTCCATTTGGAACGGTTCCAGCGGGTCCTGTGTAAACTCAAGGCCTAAACGTACCCATTTGGGTACGGTTCCAAATGGAACCGATCCCGTGTAAAAGCTGCCTTTGGCTCCATAATGAAGCCACACGTGTCAGAGTTATTAAATACAATAGGCAATATTCTTAACTTGGCCCGGGCTAGCTTTTATCTGTGTCGATCTAATAAGTTTGGAACGTACTGAAGTGCAATCAAACATTATGTACATTCAAGCCAATTTTGGCCACGAAATCGCCACTCAATAGATACATACAGAATAGGAACCAAATCTTTAATAATTATTGCACGACTGCTAAAGGCCTTATTCCATGAAGAGCTTTACTTGAAACTAGTTTGTAATGGCGTTGCGAGATAAGTTTCAGCAAACGTTGCATAATGTAACATGCAACTGAAATTTGAATAAAAAGATCTGAAACTCGTCTTGCAAAGCTGAAACTTGAAAGGGATGATAGTCTACCAATGGAGTTGATTAACGGCTCTGATTGGGCATAGTCCTGAAGCGTAGCGACACGAGTTTCACAAGGAGTGTCACACGGTGAAAACCAGATGCATTAATCAATTTTTATGTTGCAAGCCATTGATTGAGAAGAAACAAGTTCTGCTTTTCGTAAAATAGCTTCACAGCGCTCCCAAAAAACTCTGGCAAGTCATCGTTCAGTGTCGGGGTGATACACGGTCAATGCAACCCTTGCTGAAACTTATCTTGCAACGCCATAACAAGATAGTTGCACGTAAAAGCTCCTCCAAACTGAAAAATTACGTGAAAGAACTACTTCATTCAACTTACTCCTTTTGCATCAAATTTAGGTAAGGTCTTGTTATGAACTGCGGAAAGACATCACTAACAATTCTTAACACAGGATCAATCCAGCCAGCTTCTAGAATCTTCGACAATAATTTCACCCCTCCTTCCATAAAGATCTCGGGACTGGAACGAAAAGAAGGATTACAGATCTGTAGTTGTGTAAAGAATAAGGAGAAATGCTTCAGTGAAACCAATCATTTTGATCTTCGTGAGGAAACAACGTGTTACAGTCAACAAAACAACGTGTTAGGGCCTTAGGGCCAATAATTCTTAAGTGTTTCGTGTAAAATGATTTCTAGTTGAATGAACAATAAAATATGAATTTATATCAATTACAACATATCTATTGTTGTCAGCCTTGTTTGAAATTCCCAATGAAATTGCATCTTCCTCCTGATAAGTCCGTTGTTTCAAGCAATTCTTAGAAACTTACATCTATTTTCAGCAACATCTAGCTTGGCCACGTCTCTAGAACTAATAAGAATATGGAGCAAATATGGACATAAAATTCAACGTAACAACCGTCTTAATATTTGTGAAAACTTACATGTGACCAAGTTTCGTCATCGATAGTGCTACGTATGAAGCAAGAACACCATGTGTACTGAGAGCCCTATGGACATTCAATAATTCAGGACAGTGCTCGATTTCTGTATCCGCTGGATTAAACTTCTCGAAAGCTCTCAGAACACTGTCAAACCACGATCCATTTTCTGCAAAAAAATTAAACGAATTCAGACCTTGAAACGAAATTCCACTTATCACCACACGATAGAATGCATGGTCGTAGAATTGGTAAATAATTGTTATGCAGTCTCAGTTTTCTTCCTTATACTCATTCTTTTTGTTATGATGTTCCTCCTCTCTTCTCACTCCCTCAGCTAAAATACAAGGCCCATCAGTGAGCTCAACCAGCATCGAGGAATCCAAGTAAAGAAAAAGGATCTGTTTCCTTGGATCGATATCTCTTCCCTTTCATTCGGTCAAATAGATTATAACTTCCAACATAGGTTTACAGCAACATACAAACCAAGCTCCAGCTTGTTCAAAATAGTAGATAACTGACGACTGCAAACTCTATCGAGTACCGACAACTTTTGTCAACTGAAAATATAACCCAACTAAATCAATAGATAGATAAACAGATAACTGAACAAACAAATAAATAACTAACTAGACCAACCTTCAGCTCGACTCTCTTCAAATGTAAGCAGCATATTTTGATCTTCTTCATCAACCTCCTCGTTAACGACATCAGAAGTATGAAGTTTTAGAGAAAGCATGACATCCCAGCACCACTTTAGAAAATCATCGTGCACTTGTGCATTTAGGATTTTGTTTATTGATTGATATGCAAAGGCACCAACCTAGGATACAAAGAGCAATCATCAAAACCATCAAGCCTCTAGAGGGCTTACTCGATGTAAACTTAAAGCCACATTGAAGCGGTTTAAACGAGATGAAGGAATTCATCAGAACTATGAAATGACAAGTTCTAAGAGCCTCTTTTTCATAATTTCTAGAATCAATGAACAATTTTGCAAATGAACTGCGCAAAGTCGATGCAATGTTGACCCTTAAACATGCTAAGAATTAGAATAGAATATACACGAGGATCCTTGCATTTGCTAAAAGTATCCGAGTTCACCTCGTTTTGAAACTAAGCATAAAGAGTCGAAGTAAATGAACCCTTCCTGCTCTTCTGGCTTTTATGTAAGTAAACGGACCTTTGAAATATTCAAATGAAATAATATTGGAAGTACATCATTCGAAGATGCCCTTAAGTATAGCAACGATAATCTATGTACTGAATAATGTTTCTGTCACACAACACAGAGGTACTTCCGATGTTCTTTTTGTGATCTCGATCGTGACTTCAAATGATCCTCTAAAAGCCTAAAAACAGATATACGAGAACATCATTCCTTACCTGACTTATAATTCCGCCAATTTCATATTCGAGATTCTTCAGTCCACCTTGTCCATCTGGAACACAAGATCCATAAACCTCAACCAACATCACTGCTATTGCAAAATGGAACTTTTGAGGAAGAAGTAAGCGACCATTTTCCTGAAACACAAAACGACAAAATTTGTGTATACCTCTTCATCATCAATAAAATTATCGTAGCAGACTTTGAAGTTACAATCCAGGTCAAAACAAGCTGAGGCATGGCAAATTTCAGTGTTTTCGTAATATTTCCTAAAATATGGAGGCAGAAACGTGAGAAAAGGTTTAACACAACGGGTATGATGAAACAGCTATCACCTTTCTTCAAGTAAATCGGGATTGCAAAATCCTTCCCCTTCCATATATACAGCCCACTAGTACTGTACAAAATTCTTGCAAAGCTAATTTCTTTCAACTGCTACCAGCCACACAATGTGACTGCGTTCACACGATGCCGGCACAATTTTGAAAGGGGTGAAAAATGTGGCAGATAGGCCTCCTGTTCACACGAAAATGGCACAAGTTTTGCCGGCAGAGTTTAAAAACGGTAGATTTTGTAAACGGAACTCTAAGCGGCACATTTTGAAAATGGTGTCTCGCGAACACTCGAAAATGATAAAAAGAGAGCACTTAACAACGCACGAGGCTAACCTGTTTCTCAGTGAAGTACATTTCTTTGGCATCAAGTTCTTGGAGATATTGCAACGAGTTTGTTACCGTTGAATTATCTATCGTTTTAAGAATGTGCCGGCATCCTTTGAACGTAGTCTTAATCTTCATTGTGGAAAGCATAGCAATAAAAACAACATTTCTCTCACACTTAAAGTAAATCACGTGGCCTCAGTTCACAGCTCTACTGTTCTATCTGTGGCTATATTTAGTAGCCAACAAAAAATTTTACAGAGGCTTTGCTTGGCTATCAGCTTCAAAGGGTATTCTCTAACTCTTCTCTCATTTGTTGTCATTCTCTAGCTAAAACTTCGCAAATCAACTGCCGGAAATGACCCATTTTCAGAATTTTCATGTCCTTTCATTCCAGCATGAGAACAGCATGAACTGATTCGATTATCTCGCATGAACATCAATCATATCAGTGAACACATCACAATTCCGTCTCCGGTAAACACGTATTATGTTCCTTGGCATGAAACAAAAAACAAGCAACGAACGAACATGATATTCAAAAATGTTTGACTTACTTGCTTGATGTCAAAATTCATTTTCGACAAGACAGCTTTCGCCATTTGGTGTTGAGAAGAGTTGAGAGGACTTTCAAGAAGCCATGATCTCAATTTTTCAAGATCTTTCGTTTCTGGGATCCAGATATTGAACGGCAAAGCTTTGAGAATGTACACACAGCCCTAGAAAACAAAAATTAGATTGATAAGCTGAAAGAAAAGATGCAGTCTACCTTCAAACATCATTTTGTTGTTAAGATACGTATAATTTGTAGCCATTTTGGTGCTAGTGTTCTAAACATCTTTTAAAAATCTTTCCTTTTGGCAGTCTAAGCCTGATAAACCCTAAGAATTTGAGTAAAACTATTTTCTAACATCTTTCGCCTTCTTTTCTATTCACATTTTGTGCATTGCGTTTTTGAAATAGCTGCCGGGGGCGAAAGTCCGTGAATAAAAACATTATACAAACTTTGGACAAGAAATTTTGCTGTTTCGCAAAACTCAAAAGTCAGATTTTTGATCAAAACGGTATAACAAAGTTTTGATAATAAATGAAACTCGTTTTATCGTACCTCTCCAAGTTTCTCAGCAAGATTCCCAATGCTTGCTAGTAACGGAGACATAACAAATGGATGGGTGGATGCGACAGCCGCAAGTAAATCTCGACAGTCTCTCTCACAAAAATCTTTCGTAGCTGAATCCGTGTATGAGATCTAAACAAAACGATAATGATTCAAATTTTCAGACATGGAAAACATTTTAAGTGTATACTTGTTTGAAACCAAACCTTAAAGAAATAAATTTCTGTCAATGGAGGCTTTCTTACAAGATAGATCTTGACACAGGGAGCACCCTCACGCCATAATCAATATTAAGAACCAGCTTCTAACAGGAATATTTGGATGCTTATTTGGATGAAAGTCTGAATTCTCGGGAAATGACTCGACAATTTGGCAATTGGTTGTACTTTGTCTTAACCACAAAAAGAAGAGTCAACCCTTCCAGGTTTTTGTTAAAACATTTAATCAATTTGGCCTGAAAACTTTGATGGCTATTACACTTTAGAAGAAGCCATTACTTCCTGTAAAGCTCTGCTGATATTCCTCTCTCTTTGGACCTTGCAGCAACATAGGCTAAAGGAAAATGATTTCCTCACAAACCTCCAGCAGACTTTTAACAACACATTCGATGAAGTCATGATCATCCTTGGATCTTGAAATGGCCATATTCGATAGTGCAGTTAGCAAGAAAACCATCTCCCCCGGTGCGTTCATATCTCCCAAAGTAGTCGTAACCATTGATCTTTGCATTTGTGCTCCTTCCTCATCTTTAGGCATTTGAACGAGACGGTTCAGAAGTGACCAAGCAGCATTTGTTGATATTGCTTCGTAAGGCATTGAAGCGAGAAACTGCAATGCACCAACGCTGAAAAGAAAGTACGATACAAAGTGCGTGAGAATGACGTCGAGCGGCGTTTGATAAAACAGAAATCCTGGTACATAATGTGCTACAAAATGCACCCAAATGTTTTTGCAGCATCAAAAACAGGTGGGCTGACGACGAAATGAAAGAGGGACGAAAAATTCGTGTGGCTAAACTTCAACTACATTGTACCACGAACTTCAAAGCAATTCATACATATCATTGTATTTATTTTCTTGGGAGTGAGATCTCAAAGCTAACAAATTTGTTGGGGATCTTGAAATGGCAAACCGATAGACTAAAAGCTGCAGCCTTAGTTAACGCCATGTAACCATAAGTAAAAGTATCTATCAACAGGAACAACCTTACTGTAACATTCTCAAATCGATAAGAAATTTGATCCTGCCTTATCATAACGCATTTTCGCTGATATGAACCCATTATCCTCTTTCCTCTGCCCTTCCCTCACTCTTTCCCGTTTCCTTTTTTCACTTTCTAGGGATCCAAATTTGGCTCCAATGAGTTGTAAATTATAACTCAAGATTTTTGCAGTTGAAAATGAAAGAGATTTAAACCAATGAAATTACCTTTGTGAATTCAGAATCTGTTCCGTTGCTTTGGCGAAGAACTGATCAAATTCCAGTTGAAGTCGCTCAAGACTATATTGTCCCGCAACTGTCAAGAACTTAGGAATATCCTTATCTGAATCTCCACAAATCTCGATTCTCCAGCTTCGGTAAGCACACCAATGATCAGAGACGATTTGGACAACCCATCTATGAAATGAATACAATTTGGCCAAATATTATGCACGCAAGAAAGTATATTTAAATGATAAAAGTGGAGAATCGATTAATCTAATTGATCAAGGGCTCTGGTCAATAGGTTTAGTTTTTCTAAATCCTGGTATGTTGGTTCAACTACGGTCAAAGCGGAAGAAGCGTACCATGTAAATTCGAAGATTATTTGAAAATGGATTTTCATGATTGGATGACTATTCGAATATTGCTTTGTTATTTGCTTCCGTTCGATTCTATTATTGTTTCCGTTGGGCGGAGCGTCAGAAGGGTTACAACAGGAGTTCTTCCGTTGGAAACCACAATGAATAAGAAGGCTCAATGATTTCTTTATGCAGAGGAAACAAAATCGGAGAAAGAGACAGTTTTATTTTGAATATTGAGAACATAGGAGGGATAATTCTTCCGCTTTGACTGTAATATATAAATTTATGTTAACATCAATACCTTATAGTCCTACTGATCCGTTTGACAAACTGTCGATATCTCAACATATTGTACGTGTCAAAAAGCTGACCAAGCAGTTTTACCATACATGAAGTAAAGGATAGTATCCGCATGACATCATTGCTTGAGGAATTTGTGGCTGAGTAGCTGACCTCGCCTACGAGGAAATCATAAGATCATTTTAAATTTGCATTTTGCTGAATATTCCCGTCAGTCACAGAGGCGAGATCATTTCTTGTCATTAGTCACCTAATTGAAAATAAAATGAAACATGCAAAGCTACCATATACTGAAGTCAGCCCCTCAGAGCTTAGAAAATATAGTATCCATTGAATTCGCGCAACGCAACGGAGAAATCTGTTGAATGCTTTCATCTAACTTCCAGCAAAATGTGGATACTGAGTCAGGATTTTTCCCCAGGAAACAGGCATCTGTTCTTTACCTCCTGAAAGCAGCAGATACTGTAGAGGATAAAGGACAGCAATACATTTGAAGTTGACGAAAAAGCAAATGCGAGTTTTCTCTACCAGACTGTCCCTGCAAGGAGCAGATGCCTTTTGATAGATGAGACATGTATCATTGACAAACCTTGGATTTCATTCATCCTCAGAAGATAGTGAAAAAGCTTCTCGAATGGAAATTGCTCAAAAATTGCCACGAGGTCATTTTCCATCAGGAGATACCAGCTTTCATCGGGATTTTCATCCTAAGAGAGAACAAGAAAACTACTTTGAAATAAGTACTTCGTGCGAACATATGAAAGCATTTTAGCCCGATACCGATAACAGCAATTAGCAACCATCAAATGCAGCATGAACTTATAACCAGCTGTATTGGCGTAAAGGAAATGGGGAGATGGGGAGAGGGTATTTAGATATTTTCAAACAAAGGAGCCTGATTACGGAATGACCTCATTAACAATTTTAGAACATAAAAAAGGTAACAGTGTTTTCAAAAAGTGAAAAGTGTTATCAAGAATAATAAACTCATTTCAATGTTTAGTGTTTCCTCTTTATGTTTCCAACCAACGTTCGATCTAGCATGCTCCTCCTGAGTTGTATAGAATGCACTTTTGTAGCTGTTAAACTTGCATTAGGATGCAATCTATAGATAGAATTGAATTCAATTCAGTTCAGTTGAGGTCTTGGTATGTTTATATTTATTTACGTATGATAATTTTGCATCTATGTGTGCCAAGGAGGCTATAGATGAAAGAAAATAACAGAAAGATTAGAAATAAAAACAGACCTCTTCTCTGGCTTCGTCAACGAACGTCCAACTCATACTTCTTTTCGTTGCTGGTTTCATCATATGTTTGTATCTCATCAAAAACTTCGCCCTTTCCCTAGAACAAAAGAAACGTCAGTTTTACTTGATGACTATTCGAGCATCCCCGTCTAAGTGCCCCGGTACATTATACCCGGTGAAAAATCTGGAGCCAAATCAGTCTCCTGGACAAGCTGAGCATTCCCCCGGTACAAAATGCCTCACAAGTGAAACCTCGGCTGCAAATAAGGGAACCCCGGAGAGAAATTATTTCAACGTAGAAACAGCTCCCCACCAATAACTATACTGTTCTCGTTGCATAATTTGAGTTCCCCAGTGAAGATTTTCCATGTTTTTCGGTCTCTAGGACCCCGGTGAACCGACACTTAGACGGGGGTGTAATCGAACTGCTAGCATAGCAGAAGTTTGCACGTAAACTGATTTCAACCAAGATAAAATAAGAGCAGTAGGGTTCAAGGAAAAACGGCCGTTCAAAGTGAAGGTAAATCGAGCAGCTTTAGCTAGACTATCTTAGTTCTCTTATTTCATCTTGCTTCAACTTATTTATATCGGTAAAAACTTCATGCTAGTTAGAAACAATTATCAAAATCCGGAGCAGAAACGGACCGGACCCCAATGAGTGAGTATTTGTTATAAAGGAAGTTTGGGGATCATACACTTCCTTGGAGCAATCTTCAATGTTTGAGTTTTGATTATAGTAGATCTGTCAGAAAACAAACATTGTTGTAGAGGAGAGTAAGAAACGAGGATTGTCAATCAACTGCAAGAAAACAAAATGCATGGTGGTAAGCAAAAGAGAGAATCCACATTGCGAAGTGAAAGTCGGTGAAATTGATATTGAGCAAGTAACTAAATTCAACTATTTAGGCAGTTTTCTAACAGAGGATGGGAAATACGATATGGCAATCAGGAGACGTATAGGCATAGCAAAGAACACATTTATGAAACTTGGAAAAATACTTAGAAATGGCAAAATTTCAATGCATACAAAGAAGAGAGTCCTAAATTGTTATGTTGAGCCAGTCTTGTTATACGGTAGTGAATGCTGGACAATTTCGGCACAAATAGAGAGCAAATTACAGGCAACGGAATTGTGGTTTTACAGAATAATGATGAAAATATCATGGGTAGATCACGTAACCAACGAGGAGGTCTTACGAAGAGCGGGAACGGAGCGGAAGATTATGAAAACCATAAGGAAGAGACAGATTGAGTTCTTAGGACATGTTATGAGGAAAGAAGGGTTAGAAGAACTGATGCTGACTGGACGTGTAAATGAAAAGAGAAGTAGAGGAAGACAGCGATTGACGTATCTTGAAAGCCTAAGCAAATGGATGACAGAACAGGTGGATGAAACAGAAAAAATGCAAGTAGAAAGGCTGAAAATCCTGAGAACAGCAAAGGACAGAGAGTTGTGGAGGACTATGGTCGTCAACGTTCGTGGAGAATATGGCACATAGAGAGAGAGAGATCTGTCAGACAGAGGAGACACTGCGTAAAATGACGTCATCTAGCAATCTGCAATAAGGAAATGTTTGGATAGAAAAGCTTTGTGAAACAATGATTCAAGAGTTTAAGGACCACGGAAGAAAATATCAAATGTTGCCTTATTTCGGGATCTGTCGCAGGAACCTGGGGGCCTCAAAATTACGAGTTTTCACGCATGCGTGCGCAGTTTCTGCTCTGTCGATCCGTCGTAATTTCGATGACCCCTTCGGTGTTTCGGATGACCAAAAATTAACCTATTATCTTTTCTGACATTGGTTTTATATTCCAAGGACATATCCCGGATGTGAAACTTGTAAATCAAATGAAAGTCGAAATCAGCAAATCACATCACGCAAAACCTATGGCAATGTGAAGTTTACTTGGCTTTGCTAGCGTTGACAACCACTCACGGATACACAAAGCATCCAAATACTTACTTGATAGGAAGGGCAACAGTAGCAAGCATGACAACAAAATGATGTACAAGTGGTGAATCGAAGACTTCATTCGAATCAAAAGAATTGAAATCGGGAAACTGGACGAAATGAGCCATTGGTGCAATAGAGAGAGGGGGACAACGTAGAAGGTGGTTCAAAATGAAGAAATAATCTGGCAAGGCACCCGCTCTTTGTAGTATTGATACCTGAAATGTAAAAAATAAACATTATCTCTACCGTCTATATAACAAACGAGGAAGGATTCTAATGGCAATGCGATGGCGAGCAAATAAGGTAGAAATGTTTCACTCATTAACGCAGGATGGAGGTTAAAGATGACTATGCAGTTGATATGTGTTTGCAAGTCCGTGACTTGTGCCCCAAAGTTCACTTGGATTACTCACTTGCTGTACGGGTGTTAGCATGAGGTTTCTAGCCTGTGTTCCAGATCTCCGGAACACAGGCCAGAGGTTTGTTGCTCCGATGACGGGATCGAAGGTACCCAACGGTAGACTACAATTTCAGAAATACAAAAATGGACTAAGTGGGCCTGAAATTGGCAGCTTACGAAAGATAACAATTGAAAGGTTGCATCAATTGAGAAAAGGATCTTTGCAGATTTCAAATAAATTCCAAGGATAACAAATTCCCATTGGTGTTACCAGATTTAAAGGTGTCTTTGTCTTAGATATTGTAGCTGTACTTTACAGGTAATTTGTAAGTAGCATGATCAGTAAACTGTATTGTAGCTCTTAGCATAGTTTCAAGCCATGGAGCTGTCATTTACTTTTCCTCCTCATGGTATCGTTCCTGTAATGTTGCATAGTTATTAGAAAGTATAGTAGAATGTAGCCTATGTTGTAATATCTTATGTGGATATAAAAAAGGCTTTCAGGTAATGACTTCCAACAGATATCAGTCATACCCTTAGTTTCACGAACGCACATTCTACTTTTGAGCTATCTGCAAAGATCACATCCCTGCTAAGCTTTCCAAGAAAACTAGGACTGCTAAATGATCAGCTTTAAACTTACAAGTTTCTCAAGCCAACAATCAACATCTTTGCAGAATTCTTCTTCGACTTCACCCATTCTTTTGAATGAAAACAGAATACTAATTGCATCTTGTAGCATGGTAAGACTTCTAATATCATCTTGGTGCAGACCTCTTGGCAACTTCGCTGCAAAAAATGCAAAATTCAAATACCTTTCTGTCGGCTTTTACTACCGGACAACGAAAAGTGAGGGGTATTTGAGTAGTGATACAAATCCGCGAAAATTGTGCTCAGTCAAGTTACTGGACTTCATGATGGAAGAGGAAGACCACATTAGATATTAAACTTCAGACCCAGTTCTCACAGCTCCGTTTTTGTGCAAAAACGGAGAGAAAAATCTCCGTTTTTGTGAAAGTGTTCACACTGATCGGCACAAAAACGCTACGAAAACAGAGGTCTCCGAGAACACTGTCGAAAGTTGATATCCACAAAAACGGAGGTTTTTGACAACGCTCTGAATCAATGTAAACGCACAAAACGGAGGTTTTTGAAAGCGCTCCAATATTCAACAACAAGCTTCAGAAAACAGGAGCAATGTGAAAGCACAAAAAACGGATATCTCTGGC
Source organism: Aurelia sp. 4 Dawson et al 2005 (assembly GCA_964019985.1). Lineage (NCBI taxonomy): Eukaryota > Metazoa > Cnidaria > Scyphozoa > Semaeostomeae > Ulmaridae > Aurelia > Aurelia sp. 4 Dawson et al 2005. The sequence continues at coordinate 1,737,284 of OZ026494.1, read as the reverse complement.
TCAGGCGGATCAATGTGAACGGACAAAAAAGGATCTTTTCCTTCCGTTTTTGTACAATGAATGGGTAGCATCCATTTAACAAAAACGGATCATAACAAAAACGGAGCGGTGTGAATGGGACCTTAGTGCACTGAAATTAAACATACATGTTTCTCGCTATTGAGGATTCTGATAGAATGTTTTTGCTAGAGAGCCAGGAGATTCAGCCAACCTTTTGTCACTTTTTGGTGAGAACAAATTACACTTGTTTTTGCTCTGGAAAGTAGACATGTACAACCGACGATTCTGCAGTCAAATGCAATAGACGATTACGCTAAAGATGGCGGCAAGGATCTTTTTACCAAGATGCGTTGCATTCTAATTACGAATCCTTAACAATTCTATAGGAATTCGATTAAAGAACGAAGTGCATCTTTGTAAAAAGTTCCTCGCCGCCATCTTTGGTGTAACCGTCTATTGCACCATTTGTGTTGCATCTCAGTACTGCATGGGAGTTTCAAATTCGAAATCTAATTAGAAACTCCAGCAATAACGAGAAGCAACTTAAACAGTGCTTTCGCATCTGAGGGTTAAGAATTTTTTAAATAGTAGCTATCTTTCTAAACTACCTGTCACTGAATCTTCTGTTTTGATGCCTCTAAGAAACGAAGAACCATCTAGCAAACCATGGATGTAGCATTCAATTCTTATCTTTGCCAATTGGCTGTTGTATGACTTTAGTTGAAATTCCTGTAAAAAGAGGAACATTAATATCTAGGTATTTTTCTCGATTGAAAGCTTTTTCGCATCTAACGTAAATACCGCAAAATAAAAGGTGCTTCACTTTGGTCCTTAAAAAAGTGACACAAATGATTCATAAACAAAGGTTCTTTTCACAACAAAGTGAACATTTGTAAAATAAAAGATTTTTCAAAGTAGCCTCTTTGGCACACACTTTGGTTCCGATCCTGTCAGACGTGAGACTTCTGAAATCTAAATGCATAACTATTTAGATAAACTACACAGCGAAAAGGTTTTGGAACAATTTTAAACTGAACGCCTGCAAACGTCTTTACATGGAATTTCGGATACCTTTGTCGAAATTCCGGGCAACTCTCGAAAGTAATATTCACAGTGCTTGTTTTATGATAAAGCTGATATGAATTCGTAGATTGCGCTTTTTGAAAGGCTCCCTCACGTCAGGAGTTTCCATTCAACGGAAAAAGTTGAAGATGATGAGAATCAATCGATCAATTTGTATAAAAGAATTCTGCTTCACTTAGCTGCCCTCTTAGTAGATCCTTTCACACGTAAAGTTTTCTGTTAGCAAGACATGATGTTCTTAAATGGTCCAAAACCCGTAATGTACAAAAAATTGTGTGCGTGTAATATTACCCTGCAAAGTAACTATTCAAATGGTCACAAAAATCAAAGCAACTCAATCTGACCTCATGCACATGGCCTCGGAGATCTTTCAGAAGTTTCTTTACTTGATTTGCCTCATCTTCATGAAATTCCACTTGATCATAAAGAATAGTTTGTTTTACTGATTGTTTATCTTTGCACTGACCCTAAAAATGAATGATGAGAAAATATGCCTGAATCCTATAATAATTGTGCAGAGAGCATTAGTAAGTCAAAATCAGTTATGTTTAGCATAACAATCAGAGTCGCCACTCAACAATTACCTGCTGTGGCAAGATTTCTTGCAGGAGCTCAAATGTAAAAACACTATTTTGTGCACTTTGAAACAATACAATAAGCTACATGATTCATTTTCAGGAAAATGATTTTACTGATAACTTTGTAAATCATGAATTTCTTTTAGCTCACCTCTCCAACAACTTTGCAACTTTTCGTTGTCCAGATATCATCATTTTTGGATAGAATTGTTTGCTTTGTTGTCTGTTATTGTAAAGACAGAACATCATATTCAATATGAAAGGAAACTGACAAAAGCTGTGGTTCCATCAGTTTTGAAGAAAATAAATGGACAAAAACTTTCCACTGCCTAAGACTGCATTCACAAGATAACGTCACATTATGAAATTGTTAAACATGTGACAGATAGGTCTCCCATTCACTCAAAAATGGCACATCTTTTACTGGAAGATTTTGAAAACGGCACATTTTGAAAATGAAACTCTAACTGGCACAATAATGAAAACAGCACCATGAGAAAACTCAAAAATCGGTCAGGTAATTCCCTTTGCATCAAATCATTGGGGACACTGGAATGAGTTTGTAACCATCAAATTTCCTACCACCTTCAAATTGTCCTTGTACAGTGGCGTATGCAAATTAGCTCAGACTTTGCTTCCACAGTCACATACTGTATTTTACCGTTTTCAAAATGTGCCGGGATTGTCTGAATGTAGTCTAAAGCTTGATCTGTACTGTAAGCTAAAGTAAAAATTTCCAGAAAATAATATGCCTCACGAAAACTACAACAGCATACATTTGCCCTGGTGGAAATCAATGAAATGTCTATGCTGCAGATTTTCTACCTAAATGACATATACTCTAGAAGAACAATAAACATAGCTTCTCTATCCCAGAGATTTCTGATGTAGTCTGCATGGATCACACATTAAAGCTAATGTGCAATGGTAAATAGGCTCCTCTATAAATAGAACAAAGAAATTACTCTGACACAGCATTGTTTCGTGGCGAGACAAAAATCTTATTGTGACACTATCCTTTGTTGACTCTGTGTGCAAGTTCAATTTGAATGAGATATTTTTAGAATTTCTGCTCTGTGCAAATGCAAGCTTTCAACCTTGCAGAAACCCTTTAGCAGAACCTTTGAAAAGCAAACTGCAACCCATTTCTTTGAAATCCTGTAAGTTTAGAGATTTGTCAAAATCAAAGAGACAGCATTTGAAAAATGCATCATAGCAATAAAATGTTTGATACTGAAAAATCTGAACCTTGTGGATTTTACAAAGTAAATTGGACACTCTGAAAGATTTGCTACAAAGCATTATAAAACGATATATACCTTAATTTCATCGGTCACTTTCACAAATGAAAGTCTGCTTTTGCAATAAGTATTCAGGAGCTCATAGAATTCATGTGTTTCTTTGTTCACATTCTGGAAAAGATCAAAGCATACTGTATCAAGTGCCAATTGTACAAAAACTCTCAGTTTCTACAAGACAGGCTACTCCACAAAGATAAAGACTAACTGTTTTTTATGTAATGTATTATTATGTAGGTCTTAGGCACATCAAAACTGTTCTTTCACCCGAGAAAACAGAGAGAGTTATTCAGAATCCTTTTCAGAATGCCAAGCAAGCTAACATATTTATCAGGCTTTTTAGAAAGCCTCCAACAAGTATTATCATTTGTATGAAATAAGAGGGATCAACGTAACTGTAAAAAAATTAACATACCTGTAAAAACTGGTCAATAAAAACTGTAATTTGTTCCAATTCAGGGTTGAAATAAAATATCCTCAACTGTTCTTCAGTAAAGGGGCTGAGCACCTCATGCCTCATACTGACTGATGGAATTATTGGCATTGTCTGAGAAATCAGAGAAGGGGTATAATCATATGCTTGGACTGCAATATTCTGCACGGGCTGCATAAACATGTTTTGCGTCCTTTCAGCAGATTGACTCATTGGGTCCCTAAATGTTTGTTGCTCTCTCATAGAGTTCTCTAGATTTGTTTGTAGACCATTAATTGACAAGATATCTTCTTGCTGTTGATTAGAAATTTCTTGCATTCTTGAATCCATAGATTCAACATTTTCCAATGCAGCTACAGGTGAAGTTAGGGTATCTGGTATATCCTGAATAGCTCCTATTTCAGCTTCAAGTGATACATCATTGGGAAAAACTCTTGAATTTTCTGCTTCAGTAACTTCAATGCTTTCCATTGCTACCAAATGATTCATTTCATTTACACCATTTACCACATTTGCACCTATAACATTAAAGTCAATATCTTGCAAATCTGTATCAACTTGCTCCATTTCTTCTTGCTTCTCAACTTCTGTTGTTGACATAACATTGCCTTCTTCAGCTACTAAAGTTTCTTCCTTTTGTGTGGTTTGATTCTCATCAATGACATTTGCAGCATCATCTTGAATACTGGTTTCAACTACATTAGATTCAATTTCTCTAAAACTCTCATTTGCCTGTTCCTCACCTTGATGTTCTATTACCTGACTACCAGTTTTGATATCATCGTCTTTGATTTCAGTGTGCTGCAAATCAGCTCCTTGGGCTGCTCTAAGATCTACAAGCTCTGGATTAGTAGTATTGTGTTCATTGATAACAGCATCTTCATCAACTTTTTCCTGAGCATCCAAAATGTCTCCCCTGGTTACATCATCTTCTTCCTTGTTTTCTTCCAAAATTATCTTAGTATTTTCTGACAAAGCATCTTGGCTGCCTTGGTTAAAGTCATAACTTTCATTTTCAGCATTCTTTTCAAATGTAATGGCTACCTTGTCCAGAGTCTCATCTTTATTTGTGTGAGCATCTTCAAGTTGACTATTTGCAACACTTGTGTTATTTCCTTTATCTAATTCTTCTGTGGGTTGAACTTCAGACTTTGTTTCTTCATGCTCCAAGGTAGATCTTACTATGAACATGAAAAATAGAAATTGGATGTTTTTTAGCTTGATGATTCAAGAAATTCTGGTGTCCTTTGATACCAGTTCAAGAAGCTCTGGTATCAGCACACCTTAAATTTCTGCATTGAAATCTTCACAGCACAGTAGACATTCAAACAAAATATATCAGAAATGAGGAAAGCAACAGATCATCAGTACACTCTTTTTGGATTGAAAGCTGCTCCACACCTCCAGTGCTAACGCCTAAATTGGTCCAGCGATTCATTGTTCTGCAATACCTTTGTGAATGTATTACGCTACAGTCTCCGGATGGAACTATCATAGACTATGTCTGATCAAACTAATACTATCAATGGTCTGCATGGATGAAAATGTGACATCAGATTGATCATAGAATGCAGGGCCCATTAATAATTAAAGGAACGACCAGTATCATTAAATGAACGGAAAAACAGTGGGGCCTAATATTATCTCATCAACAATAATATTTTCATATTTATAAAATTAGTGCATTTTGCACCTTGGGATTAATCATGCATTACACCTAGGGACTGTTGACATAACGAAACTTCAAGTTCAGCCTGAAGCCTAAGGAAATAGATGCAAAGCTGACAAAGTTATGCAAACAATTGCGAACTGTGACTGTGCTGTGAGAGCAAATTTTAGGCCAAGTTTCCAAGAAAACCAACAATTTCCTCCGTCCTCTCATCACGAATATCAACAAAATAAATGCCTTGACCTTACCATTAACACCTTCTTTTGCTGCATCCTCGACAAACCATTTTGTTGAAGGACTGTGCCTTTGTATCTTTGGGCTTGCTTTATCAATTTTCTTTGCTTTTTTCCGCTTCTTTTCTGGTCGTACAGCTTCTGCCATTTTGTTTTTGCATTGGCGTCACTAAGAATATTTTGCAAGGTCTGCACAAAAATGCTACTCCGCAACAGCACGTGACTGCTTGCGTGGGATTTTCGTGAAGGCTGCATTGACTTTTTCAAAAGAATTTATTGGTCACTGACTCCCTCCGATTAGAATACGCACATACGCAATGATGCAAAAATAGTTTGCCGACATCTGCAGGAAAGCATTTGCAACTTTGAAAATCTGATGGAAACGCAAAAAGTTCTCAATATCTACCAAATTTACTGATTCACAGTCACAATCTTACTTACTGGATGGAGTATTTCCCTAGAAATTCACTCCCAAAAATCCTAAATGACTGTGGAAAAATTGACTAATTTTTTCAAAGAAATCTCAATCACAAATCCTTATGAATGAGCCACAATATGCAAAAAATGTACTGCACAAAACTTTATGTATGGCAAGATATGAATCAAATGTTACAGCCGAGTTTAGCTCATATGGCGAGTATAGAGATTCAAAAAGGTTCGGGAAAATTTCAAGAAGTTTTGTCCTGGTTGGTCTCGTTTTATGATGGTAGGTAAAATTTTGAAAAATCTTCACACGTTTTTTCTGTCTTCTTCCCTTATTCGCTGTCTGATTGGTTCGTGATAATGAGGTTTTGAAGGTTTCCGGCCATGGGCCACGAGCAAAAATCGACTAAAACATATGATTCCTATCTTATTTATGGCAGCAGCAAACAAAAACTCAACACAAAGAGCTGCCCCGTGAACCAGATGGGACAAATGCTGTGAGTGAAACAAAGGATGCAGGCGTGATGTGATCAAGACAAAGCAATTTCGATCAGTGCCTGAGGAATAGCTTTCACACTTTTAGCGCAGCCGTCGAAGATATTTTGTTCTCTCTCTGTTTATTTTGATTTGATCAATCCCAATTTTCAATCCCATCCCAACAAGGCCAATTTCGATCAATCCCAACGAGGCCAATTTTCCAACTTGTCCAAGGAATGATACAGTAAGCCTTAGTTCCACAATAATTCCTTTCCTCCATCACTTTTCTGTCATACTTTCAGATACACAACTTTTTGGTGTAATATACAAGATACTGTATTTCACAATATCAAAAATTTATTCATTAGAAACAACTATCTACTAACTCTTATCTATGCAATTATGTACACTAAGTAAGCTTCTTAAAGCTGATTTTCACTTTGCCATATTTTCCGAGAGGTAAGAAAATCTTTTGTTCAAGTGAGAAAATTTCGCTTTAATATGATCGCAGGGTCGTTGAAGACGCAAGGATCCAACAAATTTGTGACCAGCAACTCTCGGCGGTTGTGTCATGCAGTTCCGTTTATCAAAATGATCGCACATTTCTTAGAACTTTGGCAGCATAATCCACTCATCAGATTGATCGAGAGTAATTAGCCAACCCGCTAACTTCACATCGATGAACCAAATCAAATTTGCACACCTTTTTGGAGCATCCATTAGACCATATCGATTCCTGAATATGTGCCTAAAACGACATTTTGGACTATCTTTCTCTTCCTCTTTTCTAGCAGGTGAGCCTAACCTCTATTCTAAGCATGGTACATCTGTAAGAGACAGTCTTTCATTGGCTTCAAGAACCGGCAGAAAGGATGTATGGATCTGTGAAGAGAATGTAAAATAAAGGATTACGTTCTACAGAACGAGTATCTAGTTGCTCGTTTTTAATAGCTATCTTGAAGAATGAAACTGAATAATCAAAAGTATGATAGAAATGCATTAACAGGGTAATTTCAGGAGGGTCAAGAATGCATTCATCGTAAAGACGTATAAACAAACTTGGAACGACGGAAGGAACCACTAATTTACTTTTTGAGAAAACTTCCAAATATTTTTTGGGATGTAATTTTTGAGAAAAAATTAAGAATTTGGGCCAGTACTGAAAACTTTTCAAAATTATCAGATTGTGAGTACGCGGAGATTCTTACGAGCTTCATAACAATCTTTACGTTTACTACCTATGCCTTCGTGAGGACTTTAAAACAATGTTGTAAAAACAATATCGATGCACCCTCCGAGTGATGTGATGCGAGGGACGGGTGGAAATAGGCTGGGAAGATGTTTAGGATTTCAAACAGTTCCTTAGTTACACTTCCCCAGTACTAGAGTTTCTTAATTTTTCACAATCTGAGAGCTGAGTTCGTTACAAGTAAAATTTTATAAAAATACGTCAAGTGCAAATGCAATTTCAAATGAAAGAAAAAGGAAGTTACTTTAATGATTTCTTTATTTCATCTTGGCAGTCGATTAATGCATCAAGAAACAATTCAAATTCATGTTTGCTCCATTCAACTTGTTTTGTTGGTTCTATAATCTGTCAAAAGGAAAAGTATGGCAAGTCATCAACAATCAAAGGTGGAAAGTTCAGAGGATTCCCTCCCCGCCATGAGATTCGTTGTAGGATTTTGATTGAAATTGTTGATTTGACGGTCCTCAAGGTGCTGCTACCAAAACTATGGGTGTCTTTGATTGGTAATTCCAAACCTACCAAATTCTGAAAACGGTAGACTTCGCAGAGAGGGAAACACAGTACCCAATCAAACACAAAATTCTTCAAAACAGCAGGTTTGAGATTTATCGCAACGAAAACGAGGTTTCCAGTTGAAAACACGAAGACGAGTCCAGTGCCTGGCAACAAAGACTGAACTGACTTAATTACCTTGCCAACAAGAGCAAATTCGCTTCGCTTTCAGAGTTTCGCAAATGAAAACGAGAATATCTCTAAAGTCTGCCAAACCTTCCGCCTATTGTAGCAGAATGTTCCGCAGGCCTTCCAAACCTGCCAAACCTGCCGTTTTCGGAATTGGGTAGTCAATCAAACACAAAATCTGAGTCTTCCAAGTCTACCGTTTCCAGAATTGGCACCAATCAAACAAACCCTATATGACTCAGAATCCGAATCGAACGATATACATTCTGAAGGATTTTCGAAAGTGCAAAACAATAATAGAAGAACTGACGTCACTCAATCGAGCCTTTCGCATAAAAATTTATAACAATATCGCTCGATCCAGACTATTTGGTAAAATAGCTAAAGGTCTATTGCAGCAGTTGTAACGGAATAACAATGAAGTTTCAGCGGAATAACAAAAACAGTAAATAACAATTCAATTCAATGGAGCAAAACTTAGCCGAAAGTCATCAGTCTAATACAGCACATCATCGCATAGTGATACTCAGCACAATTCCAGACACGGCTACTCATGGGAGCTAATATCACTTCCAATGGAATGGTCTTAAATACCGAACTCATCATAATAAACCCATGGAAGTAACCTGTAGTAACCTGTAGTAACCTGTAGTAACCTGTAGTAACATGGAAGTAACTAGTAACCTGCAGTGAAACACTACCAAATCCTGTGAAAGAACAATAATCAAAATAAAAGAGAAACATGTAACAAGAGAGACAACTTTTAAACCTACAAGAAAATCAAGTAATCACTTACCAACGACGTTACTACATCAAATTATTGCACCAAATACGCGTTTCGTTGCACCCTCTTCAGTTTGGTTTATGCAAAGAATAGATAAATGGTACTACCGCACGACCGGACTGCTTTATACCGAATTTTACTTCAAACATTGTATCAAAATTCATAAACACAGGAAAAGAACAAGTTCTCTTTCCACAAAAATATATAGCGGCCATTTTCTAATATTCCAAGTAAAGAAAACGTGTTCAACACCGCTAAAAATTACACCCAACTGATTAAAGCCATCAAAGAAGTCAAATTTCCAGGAATACAAAATAGCATAAGGTCGAAGTTTGCAACAAATTATGACGCATATTTCAAAATCTTTTGGGGACTTCCGACAAGCGAAAAAGGTACCTTTCCTTTCTGTTTGAACATGATAGAGCCACAGCTAACTGAACTGCAATGAAAATGAACCTGATCTTATGAAAGAGCTTACCTTTTCGACCAATGTATTGAAGAAATCTCGCACGTCTCTGCTATTTGACATACTTGATCCGATTTGAAAGATTTTTAATGATATATTCTGAAAAATGATAAAATGTTCATAAAAATATCACGACGGGATATGTAATTGACATAAAGTAATTATGACTTATTCTTCTTAGGAGAAAGAGACATCATCTATCAGGGCGTGCCATTTAGCCTGTATTCCAGATCAATTGAAAAGAAACCACTCTGGAACACAGGCTAGTGCTATTTTGCATGATAAGCGGGAAGCGAAAGAAATTGCGCAAAACATGTGAACATGACACCAAAGATTCTGCAATATTTTGGCGGGGAGTAGTCTTTAAAATGGCAATGTACATATTAAGATACCAACATACCCCATCCTCCGAGTCAAAGACACAAGCCAAAGACACAACTGGTAAGCTAAAACACATGACTCGATAAATGAAAACAAATCATACGCAAGCACAAGCAGAGCGCAAAAGATTTCAAGTTAACAACCGCATAGATATGAAGACAAGTCTTACTCGAAAAACAGCATCTGCACTTCTTGCCAATCCTACATAGTTCTTCGCTTCTAAATAACTTGTTGCTGACCTGTAGTTAAAAGGAAAACTGACTGTTAATCTACTGTGTAAGGCAGAAAAATTGTCACAAGTTGGAAAAACACAAAATGTTTGGAATTAACTTTGGAGAATCGAAGGGAATGTGAAAATTCACGGGAATTAACTTTGGGAAATTAGATTTCTTATCATATTTTGCATTCTCTCAAATGTTCCTCCACTCTTCAAAGACTCTTCCAAATCTTCCATACACAATCTTATACGTAGCATGGTTCCAAAGGGTACCTGTTAAACAAATTCTTAGTGGAGCGCTGTGACCGAGCTCAACTTGACTTGGAAGATTTCGAATAGCAATCTCCTATCAGAAAATAACGAACAATGCAAACAAAGTGATGTCGATGCTACTAGGTTGCTCACAGTACTTCAATCGAAGTTAAACGAGGCTCCTCAAATTTTCATTTAAGCTAAAATAAACTTGAAATATGTCTTACGCTTTAAGTTGATCATTTAATATTTTGTCTGAAATTGCATTCTTTATATCTCGAATTTCATGAAAGAAATTTCTGTCTAAATCGTCATCTTCGCGTAGAATATCTAGAATAATAGGAAACAGTTAAACTAAACATGGTTTATTAACAAATTGAGATTATTAACTGAAACGAAAGAAAGATGACAAAATGGCAAAAAAGGTGATTTCTTTTTTTATATAGATTCAATTTCAAAGTTTACAACGACGAATTTCCTAAGACACTAACTACGAATCACTATACCACATTACAAGGACGATACCAGCAGGAACAAAAATATCATGACTATCCCCTGGCAATTAACATAGAAGACAGAAGGCCTCAATACAACTAAATATACCATATGAATATACGATACAAGATCCTGTTTAGGTAATACGAAAACGATCTTAATCATCCCATAATCATAAACAAAAACCAAACTATTTATGGAGAGGGGAGAATTAGCGAACAGGCTTTCATTACCCAACTTATTCAAAACGCTTAGCGTTGCTTTGAGAATTTTCGCATTTGCATCAAATGATAACTGCTCATGACGATAGAGGATGACTTTTAATAGCTCTTCATTTGAAAGATTTATTAAACCATGAGGGGAGGGAACAATATCATGCTTACACTGTGACTTTAGGGTGACTTCTAGCAAAAATTAATAATGAATCTAACTTTTCCAATCTTATCAAGGAAGGATGTTGATGATTTATTTGCTGTGCTTAAAGACTTTGCTTAGGCCAAAACGCCAAGGCTCTGATATGGAGGTGGCAGCAAACTTGAGCTTGCAACAAACATTCCAAAGCACTAATGCCAACAAACGAGGTGGATCGAACCAAATTTATAGACGTTTTAGGGGCTCTCTCTCTCTCTCTCTCTACGTGCCATATTCTCTAAGAACGTTGGTGACCATAGACTTCCACAACACTCTGTCCTTTTGCTGTTCTCAGGATCTTCAATCTTTAGGGGCACCAAACAGATATTCGAATAAAAATTCGAGCTGCAAAAATTACCTCCAATACACCAATTATTCAGCATTTGCTCCGCACAAAAGACAAAATCATCAAAGTTCAAGTATGCAAGCCTGTTGAAAGAGATGGAAATCAAAAATGGCTTCATTCTATTTGAATGAGCTTATAAACTTCTCTACTAATACAAAGGAGGTGTAAGCTAAGAATGAAAAACTGACAGGTATTGAAGTAATGAATTTTGATACAATCACTGCATCGTCCCAGTTATCACAAAATCAACAACAACAACAACAGCAACAACAACAAGAACAGCTTATTAAAAATGTCTTGAAGTGAATTGGCTACTCAGTCTATCAACTATGCAATGACAAATATCTGTTTGAAAGGTCAATGATTTCTCCCTGGGATATGCACAATTTTGAGCAAAACGTTACACTCATGAATCCTTTGGATTGGGGCTATTCCAATTTTCTAGGGACAGATTTCACTTAATTTCTTCTATCTCGGGAAATCACCAGGGTAGAAACGTTGTGCAACAAGGCACTTGTAGGTGAGAGTGTGGAAAGTAATCCTACCGTTTTTTACTTGTGTCAAATCTATTGACAAATATGAATACCATTGATGCATAAACACTGTAAAAGAAAACGGGGCCAACAATATCATCAAAGCATATGATCAAAAATTGATTTGCAAAAGACACTACAAGTTTTTTAAAATGCACAGCACATAGGGGACAAACCTGGTCATGGTGATTTTGGGTAGAAAAATTGGCCCTCTTGTGTCAAGAGCAACTTCTTCCAGATTTGAAATATTGACAAGGAAATGAAATCTTGATTGCTTACGGTGCTAACTGAAGCGTGTTTCTGCACAATGTCTTTTGGTTTACTCTTTTCCTTTTTTATATTTCATAAAATAGAATTACTGAGGTTTTTTTCTAATCTTTAATTTAAAAAGTTTACTTGGTCTTTTGTATGGCTAAAGAACTCACTCATTATGACATAAAGTATTCTCACATTAATATCTACTATGCGAGGCCTGCATTGTATCCATTTTCTAGAAAGAATTTCTTCACACCTTAGACATTTCATCCACAGCAAAAGCAGATTACAGGCCTTTTGCATATTAACAATATATACAAAAATTCTCAAGAACTCTTAAGAAATCCTCACAATATGAGAGTGTAAATTCAAATATTCTCAAAGAATTTATTGGCAGGAGAAGATGTTAACATTCTTAAAACTAGAACAAATCATGAAAAAACCACCATACCTTGCTAATGGTTCTGTTAGCAGAAATTGCTTCTTTATGATATCCAAGGCACTTCCTTCAGAATCTTCATAAGCTTTCAAAACATTTTTAACATTGTCAAACTGCATGAAAATATGGTTCACAATAAGTTTAATGGTAATTGAAAATCAATATCAACACTACATAAATCTTCACATCATCTTCTTTTGATAACTTCACCAAATTCTAGACATTCTTCAGAAAACTGTGAAAAATTCAAACAAATTTAATACAGTAAGGCCCTGCACAGGGGTTTCCTATCAATAAAAACTAGAATCTAGAAACTTAACAGTTTTATATGGCTCACAATGTCTTCTCAGGTTGTACAGAATTCTAAACATGTTAATGTTTCTCATGATAGCAGAATAATACCATCCTAATGTACCAAAATCTCTCTTTTGGAGCAGTTACAAAGTCCAACTGATGAAACCTGGTAAAATGATGAACAGCATATGCTTAGACAAAAAGGGCTACCTGTCTTCTACATCTTTTCAATGGAATCCCAGTCTTTTCACTAACATCATCCATATCTTTCCTTAACTTTGCACTCATCTTGCGACCAAGGATCTCTCTGATAACCTCTTTGTCAAAACCATAGTACCTGAGAAGCATAAAAAAGGTTGTTTTTCTCATGAGGCAAGGATTCAGGCTACAGATGTGCTTCGCCAATAGCAAAGAAAGAATGAGAATGCGCAAGACTTCCAAAGAAAAATAGAGGGATATTTCAGGGTGGGACCAGCCATGAGAATTGGAGTGGACCAGGTGCTATACTGCTCAAATTGGGGTGAAAAAGGTATAGCCACCCATCTTTCATTTTTGCCTAAGAACAATAACCTTTTGAATAATGGGGTGGAAATTTCCACACCAGGCCATCCTCTGGAGTTCTTACTGAATTGTTCAACGTTTAACTGAACTGAATGTGGTTTCATGCTTAGGTTTTAGACATTGAAAGCCATCGGTCAATGAATTCTTCCTGATTTGAAGGACTTGCACTACATTTACCTTCACACAAAATTTTCTGGAATTTTCAACACTGTGTAACTAATCATTGCAATCATTTTGCAATTGATGTACAGTGGAACCTCAATTAATGGACACTGCTATACAACTGACATCTCTGAACAATGGAAAGTACAAAAAGAATGACACCTCCATACAGCAGACACCTCTCTGCAACAGACAATTTGTTTCTCAAGGTGTCTACTATATGAAGCTTCCACTGTAATACCAACCTTTGTATAAGTTCCTGTTGTATTGATGGTGTTAAAGCGCAGAGCATTTGTGTCTTGAATGATAATGGTGACTGCAAAAACTTCTCAAGAAGTTGGAATAGCTGGTATTGCTCCCTTGTATCACTCAACAACAAAGAATTTGGAAAATTGATTGATGGCTCAAGATGCTTCCTCTTCCTTGTAGCTTCTTCTTCTACAAACAAAGCATAAGTAACATTGACTATTCATATTGAAAGAATTCCTATTCTTTGATTTGATACATCGTGGATGAAATATGAAACAGAATACATCTTTGTGTCAAATATTTTTCCCACATGATACATGAATGTGTTTTGGTGCACACACACAGGCCCACAGAAAGCAGGAGGCAGGGTTCAGGCTCTCCAACAATTTTGAAAACAATCAAAGTGCTGTGACTATTGAGAAAAAAGTAACTCAAATCCGCAGTTGCTTCTTACGATGGTGAGTGCAAAACATCTTTGCTGCCATATTTTTGTCACTGCTTTATGGTCTGGCACAATTCAAAACTGACTTGACTAACAACAGCTTTGACACACACACAGTAGGCAGGGTAGTCTCATGAGACACACCTTGTATGACTTGACTAACAACAGCGTTGACACACACACAGTAGGTAGGGTAGTCTCATGAGACACAGTTGTAACCTGGCTATCAAGAGCAAATTCTCAGGTAAACTTGCAACAATTTAACTCCAGTAAGGCACCCAACAACTTTTTCATTCAACCTAATTCATTTAGGATGAGGTCCCATCAGTTTTGGGCCTAAAAAGTAATGGCTAGAGGATGGCTTATGAGATGGCTGCGCATGTTGTGTGTCAATAGTCCATTTGACAGGCCACCTTTTCGTGTGGTATAAAAGTGCAAGATTAATAAGAGTGAGCCAGTGATCTATGCCTTAGTTAAATTTCTGAAAAACGCACTTAAAGTACAAAATGAAAAGAGCACCTGAAGGTTTTCATGCCCCCCCCCAAAAAAATTAATGTTTCTGTTTGTTTTCTTTGATTCTTGGTAGTTAGTTGCTTAAGCTTAATCATAATCAGGTAATTTTAGTCTTCTTGTTAGTGATAATGATGTTATCTTCTGTTACATTCTTGCTGCTGCCGTACTTATGTAGAGGTAGTGCATTTGCATTTATTATTATTATAATAACTAACTATAACTATAACTATAATATTTCTGTGCTAAAGGCTAAGAGCCTGTCACAGATCTGAGGAGTGACCTCACCCGACCTAGACCTGGACCATTTGTACTGACAGACCACTCGTTCAGCTATAGTAGATAAAACAAATGATAATAATAACATAACGTTAAGAAGTGATGATACCATTTAATCCTTCAAGCCATAGTGAATAAACATCAAAATCAAGTGAAACTGGGTCCATAAAACACACTGAAAAATCCTCCATCTTGCCTTGCTTTTGCTTGTCAACAAAAACATCTGCATAACCTCATAACCTCAACGAGGCTGCTTGGGAATACCAAATACCAATCATACGATTGGCTAATGTGGTTGTTGTTGTAGTACACCATTGATTTACAGTTTATCAAATGTCATCACTGAGAGCATTCTGAATTTTTGGTTGGCATCATTGAGCAATGATTGGCAATGTAAGGCGCTGTGAAGGAGTACGACTTATGAATCATGACATTTTAGGCTTTTGTTTACGCGGGAGAAATTTGATGCTGGTGATCACTTTGCCGCCCAACAAAGATCGATTGAGAGGGTGTCGAAAGTAAACTGAAACTGTGCGGTGATCAAAAAGTTGGAATTGCTATAAAGATGGATGTTTGATGCTGCTTAGTTGACAAAGAACCGTTTGGTGAGTATTTCATTCCAGCGCTTGCAACTGTACCTGGCAGATTGATGGTTTGATTTTGGCGGCAAGGTCAACCACACATCCTGCAGGCCCATGTGAGTTAATGCCGACGATGGGGGCAAGAATCTTCCATCGCCTTTTGTGTTATGAGACCACCACAAAAAGAAGGAAGCAGTTTTGTTTTACATCGGTGCTCAGACAGGCGTTTCTGGTCGCGATCTTGGGGCTAGTCTAGAATTGCACACCTTACAGGGTTTTGGTCTTACCAAAGCAAGTTTTGGCGGGCCATGTCTAATGGTGAAACCAGGGAGGGACGCCCCCAGACGCTGACGCAGACCCAAAAGAGCAGCGTTTTAGGGGGCAGGCAAAACTGCAGGACAATGACATTTAGTCCATTTTTGAGAGGATAGGAGCGGGGTGGTTCTCCCCTGTGCCCCCTCTTTGATGGCATGCTTGGTGAAAAAGCAAAAAAGACTTTTTGATAAAATGATTGTGACCAAGACAGGAAAGTTTGTATCTTGTGCAGGCAAGTTGAAATGGCCTAAGTAAGACTGCACGAAAAATCCCGCTTGAGAACAATAGATTGGAACAATAGATCCTTTGTTTATTTTTAACCATAGTGCTCACGTTGAAAACCATGTGTGTTCCTGCATGCAAGATATTGCTCAGGCAGTACAAACTTCCAGTCTTGAATGTGATAAATATCATGTTTTGGACCAGACCAGCAGATGTTAAAAAACCTGATGTAAATCATACTTTGACAGTCTAGTCTAGAGCATGGCAGTTCTTGATGAGATCTTGCACATACAAACCAACAAAGCTGGCATGCTTGTGAGCAACGTCTTTGATTCCTTGTTTTCAACAGTGAAGGTGAAGTTGCGATTTTTAGCATGAAGTGCTTGGATCACAGGTACTGTAGTTAAGTTCTAATCAAGTCCACAACCCCTTGTCATGGTGCTGAAGTGGTGGGGTGGGGCTCTTCCATGTATCAAAGCCTGTCTGACTAACTGTTCTGGTCGCAAAGTAGAAGGATTACTGAAGATTAAATATCTTTAAAAGTGGGATGTATTTACCTCCTCATAACCCCTTGCTCTACCACTTGTGAAAACAATTGGTTGAAATTTGGAAATTCTGAGATCCTATATGAACAATTCATTCATTGTCCACATGCAAAAATTCTTCTTGAAAAGTATCCACTGAGACTAGCTCATTGTTTTTTCTTAAATCTTCAGGCGTCAATGCACCATTTGTTGATACACTTGTTATACATATTCAGTGATGGGTATCCAAGGGTTGTTACCATTGCTCAAAGACATACAACAAAGAACATCTGTCAGCGTGTTTCATGGACATGCTGTTGGAATTGATGCGTATTGCTGGCTTCATAAAGGTGTCTATGCTTGTGCCAAAGATGTGGTTGAAGGAAAAAAGACAAATGTGTAAGAATCGATTGATATTTCTATTTTAGCAGTTATTTAGTAAAAAACTAAATGAAAATGATTGAATGTTTGATGTATATAAACTATGAATCTGAAATTCAAGGTAAGAAATTACAGTGAAAAAAGTAAATGTAAATTTCAAATAGGTACAGTACATAAAATTGTGAAAAAATTTGGGTGCAGAAAAACCAATTTTCCTTAAAGTTTTTGTATCTGCCTTATCTCCCAAAGTTAGACATACAGTGGATAGTGATGAATAAATCTTGTCATGCCAGCTAATGCTGAATGATTCTGTATCTACATCCGCTTTAAGATGGTGTACGAAAAAACAAAAAATGGCTTCTGTGCTGGTGTAGGAGTTGAGATCTGAATGACTTCAAATTTCTCCAAAGTTTTAAAATGTACTTGAGTTGTCCATGATTTTTTGGAGAGTTTTTTGATGTGAAGATCCTGGGTTTGATTCCAGGCAAGGACACATTTTAATTCTCCAATTGTGGTAGCCCACTGGTCATAAATACATGTCTTTGATATTCTGGAAATTTTACAAAATTTAGTGTTTGTATTTATGTATCTCATGTCTTTTGGCAACATTACTAGGACAAAATGGTATGAAAATGGCAAATGCAAGAAATGAAAAAAGTTGTCAGTAATTGACACACTCAGGCCTTTAAACCTGTGCTATCATCAGAGTGTTATTAGCTTTCTCAAGCAGGATAGATTTTCAGAAACACCCACATTACACTCTGAGGTAACAAAATCAAAACTTGTCAAAGAGAGTATGGCATTGAATAAGTAATTACCATTTTTGTGAACATATCACACGTCATATGTTTTTGCTCTAGTTTGGAAATGCCTATTGTAGGAAGCTTCTAATTCTGGGCAAGTTAATTGCCTGTGGCAGTTGTGCTTTCACTAGATCATTTGTTACCTTCCTTGACTAGATACATCAATTACGTGATGAGGAGAATAAACATGTTACTGAATTATAATATCAAACCAATCATGGTATTTGATGGTGGATACCTGCCTGCTAAAGCTTCAAAGGAGAAAGAGAGAAGGGTGTAAGTGTTCATGAATTGTCTACACTTTATGTATAGTGACAGTGGGTGGAAGTTATGAGAACTATAAAGTCCTGTTATATTCTATCACATGACTGCATCTACATGTATACACAAATCTATCTCCTTGTTTTAGATATCTCCCTGATGTCAAACAGTTGACGACTTTACTTGATGAATTTTTCCAGTCATTTATGACTTGTTACATGAAAAACGTTTCATGAACATTTAATTTCGGAAATTAAGCTTTTCTTGAAAAGCTCACTTGAGTCCTCTTGTATTGTTTTGCTTCAATTTGAAGAGCAAATACGGATCAGTGTCCATAAAACCAGTCACTTTATCAGTCTAAATGTCAAAATAAAGTCTCTGTATTTTCTTCTGTATGTGAGTAAGTCTAATACTTTTATAAAAAAAATTTTTCCTTGATCACTTTCACTAATTTGTGGCTTTGCACTCTACATTTTCAAGCCTTTTGACCAACTTAATTCAGTAAATGCTCAACATATAGAAGGTCTAAGTTCTTGGATGAATTTCAACATGAATTTGATAACTCATTTGTTAGCAACGCTCCATTGTTTAAACAAATTAAAATTCATTACATCCCCATCACCATACTAAAATGATTTGTGATTTTGTACTTCAAACTCCATTGGCTTTAGTGAGCTTGGAATGGTGTGAATTCTTTTGCAGAAATCGTGAAGAAAATTTGAAGAAGGCAAAAGCATTCTTGAGGGCTGGAAATAATACTCAAGCTTTTGAATGCTTTCAAAGATGTGTTAATATTTCACCAGCAATGGCCACAGAAGTTATCCAGGTCAGAAGCTGTCTCTTTATTTAAAGACCCAATGCTAATGATGCTGCATGATGCTTCATGTAACCAAACTTGCCATGATGCTTCATGTCACCAAAGTCAAATTTTGTCTATCTGAAAGTCCTTTTTAGCCTAAATTCCCTTAAGTACAACCTTGAGAACTTGTTCCAGTCTTTGCTCCATACTTGAAGAAATTTACATAGCAACTTCTGTTTTGTGAAAGGTTGTTCACCACTAAAATCAAATCAAGACTATTTACATGTAGAGATTTATTGGTAAATGAAAAGATGTATTTATGGTTGTGATGCAATATGTTGTTTGATTTTCTAACGGACATATGCAGTAAAAGCTATATTCAGCTCCCCTTTCTATCAAGCCCCCTCTCTAATATCTGAGTCAAAGTTCTCTATAAGCCCGCCCCAGTTTTGTTTAATCCCAGAGGTTAGCAACAGTTTTCCATCAATTTAGCTAAATAAGTTTGTGTGTTAATTTTGAGAGGTTAGGTTGAAACTGTGTTGAATTTATGTACTATCTGACTCATAAAAGTACATGTTTAACCCACCAATGTGGGTTAAAAGAACTGGAACCCCATTATACAAGCCTTCCCATTTGACTTCTTGAATAAGCCCCTCTCTCTCTCCCTCTAGAGTATCCAAAATTGAATAAGCCCCCCCCCCGGGAACTTAATAGAGCTTTTACAGCAATTGCATGCGATGATAACTCATAATGATCCCTTCTGTTCGTTTCTCTTCTATCAAAAGAAGCTAGCATTGACAGTCAATTTTTTAACTTTTGAGGCATGCAGAGAAAAGGGTGTTTTATGTATAGTTGCACCATATGAAGCTGATGCGCAATTGGCATACCTTGAAATGCAAGGGATTGCACAATTTACGATAACAGAAGACTCAGATCTACTCATCTATGGGTGCAAAAAGGTAGTTCTATTTACATTGATATTTACCTTGTGCCTTTTGCTGAGCAGTCACCACCTAGTTTTGAAAACCTTATTCCATTAAGCAAAATATGATACAGATGATAAAGAACTGCGATGTTTGAGATAAGATCTCAATGGAAACAAGAAAGACCATTCTCTTGATGCTCATTAGTGCCCAATTGCTCATGTCAAAATTAGTAAATATTTGTCTCAATTTAACTTTTCTTTTATTTTGTGTTGCCCTCATGTACCGTAATAAAGTGCCACATTTATAAAATAGATGTAAGTTTCTTTCATTTTGCGGTTTTGACAAAGAACTAATCTCTACATCATCTCAACTGCACTAACACTCGTTTCTTGGTGCTATGCAAACTTTTCATCTTTGTTGTCACCGTTTAAGCCACGCTGTGAATGAAAAACCTTTTCTGGATGACCGAATTGTATCTGTCCTTTTTAGTTTCCTTTCATTTTTTCCTGCTTATTCTCATCTTGTAGAAATACTTTTATTCCTAGCAGTGTTGAAAATAAAAATATGTTTGTTGCGTGTGGTACTAGTATGCCAATTAAACGATAATACTGTAAATAAAAGATTTAAGTACTAAGTGTAGCGTAGATGTTAAAAACACGACGTTTCGAGCGTATACTCGTTATCAAGTCAAAATACCTTGTAATAAGTCATACAAAGTCACTGCCTTTCACACATATTTTCTAACTCTCAATCAAGGTGTTGTTCAAAATGAATTCTGATGGTGATGGTGTTCTGATCGATCTTGCCGAATTAAACAAAGTGAAAACGGTTGCATTGGAATCATTTACGATGGAGAAATTTCGTCATATGTGTATATTATCTGGTTGTGATTATCTGCCATCAGTAAAAGGTCTTGGACTCTACAAGGCTCATAAATTCTTGCGTAGAAGTACAACTGTTTACAAGGTAAGTTATCAGCTATGATTAAACTCTCACGTTGGTGCAGGTCAATTTGCATGTTATTGATGATGCCTGGTTGATGATTCGTTAAAAAGGCCAGTGTTGGAGTGTGAAGGGTGAACAAAATGCTTCAACTGTTTAAAAATTCGTTACGTGGAGACCAATCGAGGTACCGAACTGAATCAAAGTTTGATTGATAACCGAAAAGTATCTTTGAAAAATTTATGTTCTTTTTTGTCAGCATTGAACATATACTTAGATTTTCGATGACTGAAAAATTGTAACTTCGAAATTGGTCGAAAAGAGGCCCAAAATCCTCTATCAAAATTCTAGACAATCTCATATTTAAGGATTGAATATTGATAAAAGCAACCATGCATAAAATCTGATGGTTTTGCAAAGGAATCAATTCTTAACCCTTGAGGGAATGAAAAGCAATTGCAATTTTGTGTCACTAAAGCTCCAGGAGATTTTAGCCAGGTTTTGAAACGTTTATTTTAATATGAAATGGTATTACAGCCTCCAAAAGGCAAAGAAATCTTTCCAATATGTGTTCTGATCTTTCATTTGTCGATTTCTTTGCTTCAGAGAGGTTACTTCCTTACCTTGCCTTTAAAAACCTAAATCGTTATTTCAAATGCATGTTGCAAGACATGAAATGATTGTTTCTACTGTCGATCTGTGCATTCGTAAACTCTTAATTGTTTATTCTTTTCAGGCAATACAGCTAATAAAACAAGACAGAAAACTAAACGTCCCTCGTGATTATGCTGACAACTTTCGTAAAACTGACGCCGTGTTCAAATATCAATCCGTGTTTGATCCGATCACCAAGAAAATCGTACGCCTGAATGAGGTTGCTGAAACAGATAATGTTACAGAAGAAGAGTTGCAGTTTGCTGGACCGTATCCTTTCATGATATTGCTCTCGTCAGACCTTATTGTCAATGTAAGAACGTCAAGCTCTCTCAAGACAAAAAGCATACCGTTTATGGGAACATTTCTCGAATCTCATTTTTAGATAGAAGAAAGTTGTGTTTTGAAATTATATGAGTTTTTTTTTTGTTAGTAAAAACCCACTTGTTTCTTCAAATATTAATATTTACAATATATCATTACATTTAACTATACCTATTCTAATTACTATACAACACTACAGGTACGATACCATGGGGAGCAAAAGACAATGACTACTCCATGGCCAATGAAAAAGACACGCAACGAAAAACTAACATACAACTACACTACAAATGATTAAAAACTGCTGGATAATGCATTAGATTCTGTTCCACATCAAATGTTAGGTAAGGGTTGCGATGACTATGTCACAAGTGCAGCTCATTCGTTGATAGCAGATAAAATGCTTGAAAATGCTTGCGGTCGTGCTTGTTACTGCATACTTATTGCCTGGAAGCATTCATCTTCCATCCATGTAGCAGTTTTCGAATATGACGTGATTGGCTGGATTACTTTGAGACTTCATTGTAATATTCCCCATTTGGGGAAATAGGCGAGAGGGCGACCATCCACAGATACACACTGTTGGAGCTGAACTAAATATAAATTCTATTGACAAGGTATTTACAAGAGCTATAGCAATCATAACATGAAGAAATATTACAATAGCCATTGACGTCATTTCCCTGAATTATCAGAATACTACATCTCTCCCCTTGTTCATGAATAGGAAGTACTGACTTGAATGTCTGCAGCTCAAAGGTGTTTCTTCAATAATTTTACGACATGTCCAGTTATAGATTTTTTTGATTACGTTGATGTTTGACAAATCCTTGAGTTGAAAGTCTGTCTCGTGTTTCTCTGCATCAGCTGCATCTGAGTTCAGCATGTGTACTGTTCTGTTGCTTGCAATCGGATGATCAATTATTCCTTCCCTCTCTCTTTGGTATCGTTGTTATCGAGCAGAACCTTGAATATCGTATTCTATATGTACTTGATCTTTTTCCTTTGTGACAACTTCTTTACTTTGCATTTCGCAATTTTCGACAATGGTCCATTTTCACGGTATTTACTTTTTTGGCTCGCTTCGGTAGCCACTCCCACTTTCCTTGCGGAAACTGAACAACAAGACGACCAGCTCCTCGATCAGCTTCTGTGAACGAGCTTCGTCTTTCGCTTTTAGTGATAAACTATGTAATTAGCAATAAGGATGAAGTGATGCCATAACTCAGCTTTCCGTGAGTATGCTCACTTTGTCTTCTCTTGTGTTTGTGTAATGCGAGCAAGGACTTTTCTGTACGGCTTCTTCTGCGTAATTTACCTTCTCCACCACACCTCTAACAAGATGTCCGTATATTTACGTGGATACAGGCTCTTTCTTTGGCTGCTCCAGCGTTACGCGATAAAAGTTTGTGTGATTCAGTTTCGTCTGAGTTTTGTCTTTTTGAGGTTCTCCTTCCTATGTTGAGTTTATCCTCTTATGGCAGGATGCTTTGATCAATAAGTAAAGAATTTTGTTGTCTTGAACTTGAACGAACTTGTATCGGGCCTAACTTCTCGGGGTTGTTCTTTATCCGCTGCTCTCTTCTCCCACTTGGAGTTAAATGATGCTTGTTGTTACTTCCGTTTGACTTCGACTTGACTGGATGCAAAGAAGACTTTCCTTGATATTTCTCTGAGTTTTTATGCTTTATCCTCGTCGCCAATGTAATATTCCCCATTTGGGGAAATAGGCGAGAGGGCGACCATCCACAGATACACACTGTTGGAGCTGAACTAAATATAAATTCTATTGACAAGGTATTTACAAGAGCTATAGCAATCATAACATGAAGAAATATTACAATAGCCATTGACGTCATTTCCCTGAATTATCAGAATACTACATTCATAACATTCTTTGTTACAATCTTCTAGGAGTTTATATGCAACTATCCCAGGCCTCAATAATGCGTTATCTCGCACTGTTAATATTTACCCTTGATGGACCCATTTGACTGGGAACTTTGTATCAAGAATTTGTTTCGTTGCCGACCTTAACAGTTGACAGTGAACTGAGTGAGGAGAAAGCCCTCAAAATTGCACTAGGAAATATCGACCCAATCTCTGGAGACGTTTTGGCAGATTTTGATGATTTTGTGGTGAGTCTTGTTATTAAACTGTTCTTTTATCTTTCAGTTGTCACAGAAATCTGCATGAATATTCTAGCTATGAAAAGTCATTCTAAGATTGATTAACATTTAATTTCCTGCAACAAAAAATATTCTGCAATAGGACCTCTCGCTATTTTAAAAAGAGTGTGAATCGAACGATATTTTATACGTACATTTTAGGGAAAATTTTAAATGTGTACCACAGTAAAAGAAACTTCAGGCTATGTTTCAATTACTACGTTTTCAAATGTCTCCGTTTTCATATCACTCCGTTTTCTGGTGACTTTGAACCGTTTCCTTTTCTCGGTTTTCGCCAAGAGAGCCTGGTACAAAAACGAAGTTGTTTCCAGTGCTCCCATTTCATTCGTTTTAATTTCCTTCGTTCAAACATTTTCTTTGCTTTGTTCTTTGGTACCAAGTGGGTCGTGGTTGTTATCATCAAATCCCTCCACTTTGAACAGCATTTTCAAATGTCTCCGTTTTCGATCGTTTTAAATGGAACACAAGGTGAAAACGGAGACATTCCACTCCGTTTTCATCTGAAAACGGAGCACAGGATTCAAACCCTTAACGTCACTCAATCGAACCCTTTGTCTAACAATGTATAGAATATTGCTCGATCCAAACTCTTCTGTAGACTGGCCGAAAGGCTTTTCGATTCGCAGAAACGGTTTCGAATTTTGCTGGATGTCGCAAAGAACAATATAAGTTTGTAAGCATCACCAAAAATCCACCACTGAAATGAAGTCTGAAAGGACATCAGGGACCATATTACTGTTCCAACCACAGCTCATCTTTGTGATATACTTAAAGATGGCTTGACAAGGAACTGTTTTGAATGTAATTTAAGTTTAGATGGTTTCTCATCGAAGAAGCTGCTGAATTCTGCTGACTTTTGGACTTTTCTACTCTTCAGGACATCCGATGACGTCCAGAATCAATCTCAAGTGATTTACAAAAAGCCCATAATTTGGTTTTTTACCGACATATTGACCAATTTTCGTTTAACCCTTAGGAATCCAAACAGCCAAAGCAAACAACACAGGCAACCCAAATATTCACAGAACAACCAAGCAAATCAAGAAATCCAAATTTACAATATTCTTTGGACGATGACTTGCCTGATTTGGCAAATAGCGAGCAGAAATTTGAAGATGAATATTTGGAAAATGAAGAAGATGAGTCATTTGAAGACACGGAAATTGAAGACAAGAAAATGACTCATTTTCTCACCAAGAAAGATGGTGAGTGTGGTAAACTAAAAGCACTAGGATAATAACTGGTAGCCCAGAAACAACCTGCCCAATTATCAGTAGAATTTACCAGTCATTAGTAGAGCAAGTAGTCATCACGATCATTTGTAATACGTCATTTTGGCAACAGAATTCGGCAGGTGTTGACGAGCACTGTTCGCGAATCTTTGCAAAACTGGAAAGTTAAATGTGTGAAATGTTATTGCCTTAGTTTTCAAATGTTATGGAGAATACCAAATCAACTAGTTTTGGGGCAACCAGTAATTTTGTCTTTCTAGCTCCATAAATTAGGCAATACTTGTCAGATTCATTCAAACTCGGTGCCAAGCTCTAAATTAAAATCGCTTCTATTGATAAGATGAAAAAATTAGAATAATGGCTTCTTAACAACAGTCGCTCAAACAGCGCACATGTTTTTTGGGACACCCTGTATACGGTACATATCTGCAGTAGACTACATTACCTCTTCAGTTTTCATATTCCTTTTTTATTCTCTCTTAGATGACCTCTCTCCACCAGAAAAAAGTCTACGAAATATTCACATCTATGAAAAGAAAAACCCAGCTCCTTCGTTGGGAATTTTGTACGATGATTACAAAAGAAAAGAACCAGCAGCATCTCGGTTTGGTCACCGTGGTGTGTTTGTGAAAAGACACAAGTTGAAGAACCCTTTTCGCGTAGAAGAGGCCGAGGAACATGAAGTAAAACTGGCTGGCAGAAGCAAGTAAGTAATCTTCAGGCTTATAAAGGGTGGGGCAAAAGAACATAGCCAAAAGATTTTTTTTCAAATTCTGAAAGACATTCTGAGTCTACGTTCACACGATGCCGGCACATTTCGAAAACGGTAAAAAGTGTGACGGTAGCGAAATTTGGACTAGCGTTCACACAATAACGGCAAAATTTGAAAACGATGGAAAGTTCAACAGTAACTAGATCGGTGCAATCTCTCCAAGGATTTAATGCCATAGAAATGTAGCTTATCCTAAAGAACTGCTTAGCCCCTCTTTGAAAGCATCGAAAAATGTTCAGATGTCATCATTTTCGAGTGTTCACATGATGCCGTTTCAAAATTTGCCTGTTAGAGTTCCGTTGTCAAAATCTACCGTTTTCAAAATCTGCCGGCAAAAATGTGCCGTTTTCGTATGAACTGGAGGCCTATCTGTCTCATTTCTCACCGTCTTCAAAATGTGCCGGCATCGTGTGAATGCAATCTGAGTTCAACATTTTGACGACATTTTGACAACAAGGACATATTTTTGTAATTTGTATGAGACAGAACTTTCTATTTACCCCTCTTCTTTCGTTGTAAGCACATAACTTCTCTAAAAACCACCTTTCGCTTGGACAAGGCGTTACTTTTTGTCTGACTTTGTGCATGTGTAGATATCTAGGATGAAAATCCCTTATGCCCTCGCTCCCTCAAGGTCTGTAAACCTCTTACCCCCTCGCACCGTCAAGGTCTATAACCCGACCAGAATAAGACCAAGTACATCTCTACCTTTTTGGTAGCAAAACGTTGTCTATCTTTTGTTATTTACATTTTACCGAAAATTAATTTGTCTGTAGATTTCGAAGAAGAAAATTTTGGTCTATGCACCTCTTTAGGTAAATTTAAGCCTGCATGCAGACTTAACTGACTGGTGTTCCTTGAAGAGAGGTTTCTCTAACCTCTTCTATGGAAGTTAATCAAGCCGGTAAATCAACGATCCCCTAGACTGATTATATGGCCGTAGTTATCGCTACTGACAGACTGCCGGACGCTGCTAACTCAGAGAGATGAGTGGTCTCGGTTTGGTGTAGTAGTCTCGTTTTTGATAGCGATTCTTGGGACTCATTGTAATCAGTCTAAACGATCCCTTCTATCAATCAAATGATATCCTAATCGCAAGCTCTTAACTTTGTTTCTGAAACTCATGAAGTTTCTGAAAAATACAAATTCTTATTTTGCTTTTCACTGTTTCTCATAGAATCAATCATTACTTTTAGGTATTTCGGTTGTGAAGAAGATGAAAAGGAAAACGAGCTTAGTTCTATGACTGAAGAAAATCCTTCAAGGTCAAAAGGGATTTCAAGCCAAGAATCAGTTATGGAAACAGAGAATCGGAAAAATTTATTTCAGAAAGATACATACAAGTCTCCACCACCTTCTAAACGTGCGAAATTCAGTTTCATCAAGTATTTAGATTCACACTCGAAGAATTCATTAAAACGAGTTGCATCAAGATTCTCTGATGGTGATTCCCCATCAAGTTCACCTGAAAATGAGGTCATGGGACGTCCTCAAACTGAGACAACGATTTCACTTGAAACTGAGACTGTGAAGCCACGTGGACTCGAGGCTGTGAGATCACATAGAAACGAGGGCATTGAGAGCAAGGAAAGGGTTTGTGGAGGGCAAGAATATATATTTTCTGAAGAAAAATGTTTCGATAATACAGGACTACCAAGACTGCCATCTTTACCACGAGCCATGGGAGAAGACCAGTCACAAAATTTGGAGAAGGGGTGCAATAGACAATTGTCACTATCAGAATTTATCTTTTCAAAGAACCCACCCAAAATTGGAGGAGATTTGAAAGTAGCTCAAGGTGGGAGAATTTCTCTATTTAAGAGCCAGAAGAAAGTGGAAGAAGGGGAACAAATCAGTAAGACTGAAACTGATCAAGAAAATAATACAAGCCAAGAATGTGAAATTTCTTTGAGTCAAATAAAAAGATTAGGGAATGAGACTTTGCATTTATCACAGATGACAGTGGAAGTGGACGATCAGGAAGAAACGATCGCAAGAAATGTAAGCATTGCCACTGTAGTTAAATTAACGATAAAATTACTAAATACCTTAGAAGCTCTATTAGCCCCCCGAGAGCTTATTTGATTTCGGACACTTCAGAGGGGGACGTAAAAGAGAGGCTGGCTTATTAGAGGGGGGACTTATTCACAAAATCAAATTACAAGGATATATATGGTATCTTTTTCGTTCTTTTACAACATATTTTGTTGATTCAACATACACTTTTACGAGTTAGATACATGAGTTTGACACAATTTTATCCCAAACCATATGAAATTAACATGCAAGCTTGTTCAGCTAAATAAATGGACAATCTTTTTAGTCTCTGGAATTTGATATAAGTGGGGAGGGGGCTTAATAGATAAGGGGGCATATTAAAAATTTTGGCTCAGAGAGGAGGGGCTTAATAGAGAGGCGGCTTAGTAGAGAGGTGCTAAAGGGGGGTGCTAAATGGA
This sequence comes from Aurelia sp. 4 Dawson et al 2005, assembly GCA_964019985.1. Classification (NCBI taxonomy): domain Eukaryota; kingdom Metazoa; phylum Cnidaria; class Scyphozoa; order Semaeostomeae; family Ulmaridae; genus Aurelia; species Aurelia sp. 4 Dawson et al 2005. The sequence continues at coordinate 1,708,703 of OZ026494.1, read as the reverse complement.
GCTTTTACGCTAAGTAAAATACATTGATAATTTTCGTAATGTTTTATGTTACCTTGACACCTTACGTGATTTTCCTTTCTTAAAGACGGAACAGGTAGTGAATTGATGGTTTTAGTAGCTGTGAGAAGGAATTGGTCAAATGAGCAAATTCACGAGGACTATCTGGGAAATCTTTTGCCAGAATGCTACAATAGTTAGACTTGGAGCTTAAATACATAGGTTTTTTCTTATCACCTCTTTGGTTCTGCGATGGTTTTTATTGCCGTTCTTGTTCATGATGAAAAGTAATACAGAATAGATTGTTTGAATCATGTTTTAAAATTTCATATTCAAAAATTAGTATTAACTTAAAGAAGAAATATAACTTTTGATCACAATAATCTGACTTTCTGCTGTTGTTTCGTAGAAAGAGATATTACATCTTCAAAGCAGGAGTTTCTCTGGTAAGAAGATTTTGCTATTATCGCATTGGGATATGTTGTTGTGTATTGCTCAGGGCAAATAGAAAAAAAATGTAGCCTTGCTACTGTCGACCACTCGTGTATGACTGAAAACTCTGTGTCTGTGACAAAAAGCTGTACACTAGCTGTATCCAGATCAGTGCCCCCTTTTATTTTCAACCAAATTGATTTTGTCTTTGCGCGAAAAAACAAGCTAAGGATTTGTAGATTTGGGAAAACCACCAGGCAAACCGATCATCAGAAGTCAAATTTTTTAGATCTTCACCTCGACAATGTGCAACAAGAAGCTTTACAAGCACATGGCGACAATCAAATAATCTACAAAGTAACCATAAAACATACATTCACAACTCCGATCAACTATTTACTTTCATTTTTCAGAGCCTTCACTGCCCAAACCATCTTCAAGTCGACCGTTGTTAGGAAAATGCAGAAAAATTGGCTTGTCCAAGAAGTCAAAATCTTCACTGGATCGCATTAGATGGAAGGATTCGAAACTTACTCAATCCAAAATTGGATTCGATAAATTTGCTTATACAAAGAAGACAATAGATTGGTAAGTTTGTTGCATTTCTTTAAAGTTCTTTGTTCTTTGCTTTCATTGCTAACATTCCCGTTGCAGGTCAAGCTGAAGGCTGGACTTATGCTTTTTCGTGCCTTGTTTCCCTGCGTTCTATGACTTTCTGATATCGCTTGGACAATAGCAACTCATATTATTATTCTTAAAAAGTGGGTGTACTTTTTCAACATAGCCTAGACTAGCGGGAGTTCTCGTACACTCAACCAACTCGCTTCAAAGTCTGGTGTAAAGTGCTTGAATATCGAGAAGCAAATTTTTCGTACAAGGAATGATGTTTTTTAACCTACAGATCACAAATGAATACCTCTCAGGCAGTAATTTTCCTCTGTAGAGGTAAAATAGATCCAGCCCAGCCCAAATTCTTTGTTTTCTATTGAAAATATACGAGAATTTTGTTCAAGAGAACCTTTATCATTCTCAGTGCCCAAGGCATCGCTGCAAAAATTTTGTGCCGCACCGTCCGTGCGTGGCTTTCTCAAATCCAAGCTGAAATCTGACGTTTTCAGGCCCTCATGGCTAATGGGAGCATGTAATATCGAAGTAGCTATTGCCCCTATCCCAATATTCCTCATCAACCGTTTTTTGTATCCAACAACAACGACTGTCAAATAGCGCCTCCTGATTGGTTGAAGACTAAATTCTAGCAATTTGATTGGTGAATGCGTAACCACTTTACGCAAGCCTAAAATGGGTCCATATTATGAATCCTTTTAGCCAAATGATATCAGCAAATCAAAGAGTACAAGGAAACACAGGGCGAAAAGGCTTAAGCCTAGCTGAATGCCATCAATGGGTGAATCAAAAAGTACCGCCTTTTTGAATATCATACCGATTTCGCCAAAGAGCTATCCACTTTTGACAAGCCATGACGAATCGCACTCTGGAGCAATTTTGAAAATTTGTGGCCGAAACTAAAATCCACAATTTGATTTTGGGATCTGCTTTAAATTTTTTCTTATATTTCTAAGTGGAGGCGAGTTCCTTTAAATTTTTGGTTTGATAACACTAAAAACGATCAAAAATGTCGTCAAATTTCCCAAGACTTGACATGAAATGGGCAGATGGAACGTTTTTCATGGTGATTTGGAGATTTAGAAATCGATTAATGTTGCACAAACGTTAGTGCAACAACCCTTGCAAAAATTCTCGAGTAGCTGCAATGATGCGCCGTGATTGCTAAGCCGTACTCCGCACGACAGTTTTACAAGATTCCTTCCCCGTCAACACAGGAACACAATGCTTTTATCGAAGCATGAGTTCAACAAAACTGCAAAGGAAAGACATTTCTTTGTATTAGATGTCGAGATCAAAACGACGATCAAACTGGGTGAAACTATGAAAAAACGTTATCAAATTTTCTCAAGAATCGGCATGAGTGCGCAAAAGGAAAGCTCTGTCTTGGTCAGTTTTTGGAGTTAGAAATCGATTTGTAATAATCTGCTGCACAACCATTATTGCTATGTTGAAGAAATTGCATATTACTTTTATTTGAAATGGACTGAAATGATACAAGAATTAAGCTATATATATGCATACTTATATCTATTCCAATTTGGGTACGTGCACTGTTTCAGGAAACTCTCTTCACACCAGTTTGTTTTAAGCTCCAGATAAATCTCCCTTAAACTGAACCTTCTACTGACAGTGCGGAAGGTGATGGACAACGGTGATATTTAACAGCTATTCCCTACTCGTATTTTTATTTATCTTTTCAACTGTGTAATCATTCTGATCACAGTTAATTGCCTGGTTTAAAAGAGATGTCAGTTATTTAAAATTAGTCATTTTATGACGAAGAAGGACGAAGCAAGCACGCCTTTCTCCCTTGCTGTTAGCAAAGAACGGGCAAGTCTAAATTAAGAGGCAAAAGACGTTATACTAGTTTGATCATGTTAAAGACTCTGTGGCAACCAGAATGCATTGCAGCCCTATTTGTAAAAGTGACGTGATTTCATGCAGCGTAAAGATAATTTTGTGATGTCCCTAAACAGCTAATTTTCCAAAGGTGTAATATCTAAATTAAATTACAGACAAAATTCACCGTTGTTATTTCGGCTAAAAACCAAACCGAGCAATCTAGACAAGCTCTAACTGTTCTGAAACACATTTTATCGGTACAAGTTTTCATTATGTGCGTCGCCCCGGGCCTCTTTGTGAAGGTCTCTTTCCTTGATTCCTTCTTTGTACGGCCCATTTCCGACTCGAGTTCACAAGTTTGAAGCAAGCAGTAGGCAAAAGATAGGCTCACACATGATACTATGATGCTGACAAAACAACTCTGGTTATGGCTTATTCATTCCTTTCTTTTCAAAGGAAAGGAAATCCAAAGGATGATGTCATATGCATATCATAGCACCAGACAAGACCAAAGGAAGTATCTTCTATCAATGTCTTGTCTTTTGGACGAAGTTTTTCATTAATTCACTTTTTAACAAAGATTTCAAATTATTAGCTGGCCTTAGATTTACTTGAAGGCTGGGCTAGCTAAATAGTTGCAGATTTCACTTCCCTCGTTGTTATTTTAAATTGTTGTTTCTTTTGATACTTGTTCCCATTGCTCGAGTAACTCAGTTATCTGAGTCACGTAATGTTACAAACTTCTTTCGAAACGACGATTTTGCAGAGCTTTGATCGGCCATATCACAGAGATTTTCCACTATAAAACGAAGAGCGTGATCGCTGCGCATAACTGAGGCTGTTTGATAAAACGGTCGATCAACCGCCAGCCTGACATGGAACCCTAGAGCTATAAAGAATGAATTGGCCCTGCATGCTATTCCAAATTACGTAAAAACGGGCAAATTGAGCTAATAGCTCCTCCACAGAAGCCACACAAACGGGCCACAATCATTTTTGAAACACCCCGTAAGTGTTTGTTTTGATAGGAAAGAGGCCGTGAATTTATGAAGTTGTTGTGTTGTTGAAAATTTTGAAATATTATCTAGCGATTTTACACTTTGTTCAGGTGCCTTTAAAGGTTGTGACTATTAACTTAAATTTTTCTTGTTGTTTAAAAACCCGAAAAAGAGAATTTTGTCGATGGTAGAATAATGCAGATTGCCATATTTTACATGTAAATATTCATCCGTTTTTCATATTTGAAGTAACTTCGATTAATATTGAATCTTTGGAGATACTCTTTTGTTTTGCTCCACTCTTCTACCCTGTCCGGTCTCCTGCCCGGACTGCATGTGTTTGAATTCGTTTCATATTCACCAAAATCATAAAATGCAGTGTTTGATCTATGCATTTTGCTGTTGAGTCAAGTCCAGCTTCTACCAAGCCCCACAAGGGCTATGCCAGTCACAATTTTATGAGCCGTAAAAGTGCAGCTGACATCAAATGTGGCAATTAAAACTGCGACTGGCAGTAGAAGTGGCAGTAGAAAATGTAGCAGGTAGTAAAAATTGCGACTGGCATGGCCCCTGTGGGGCTCGGTAAGTTTGTACCAAGTGTGTATGCATGGTTCCTGTTGCTGCATGAGAAGCTCTTTTGCCTTGGACCTCGAAAAACATGCAGACACCGTTTCCGTTACCGCAATACAAGCACGTTTTACCTCAAATTTCCTTGAAACCCAAATTAATGGCTATGTGAGCGTTATGTTTGTCCTTCCACAATAAAGATCATTGCTACAAATGATTTATATCAAATTTGATGAATTATTTTGTAAAGAAACAATTTAAGGTGATTATTCCAGGTACAGTTGCCAGGTCACTTTAGCTTTAGCTGAATTCAGCATATTCAAGATTTAGAATGGGCCTAGTAAAGAGCTAAGTCTAATTCAGTCGTACTTAGCGTTCAACAGTGATCATGCCTAGCATAGCAGTCCTCATAAAGTGTTCATGAAGAACACGAGTTTCAAGAATGTTGTTAGGTCGCAATACAATCCCCAAAGAAATAATAATGATACAAAATCGCTGAGTATCGAATGTTACTTTGCAATGTGACATTGAGGGACAAACATTCACGAAGTTAACAATCCAAGAAACTGACAGTGCCCTTTAGCCGGGGTATTTACGTAAAAGACCAGCATGAAAAACCAATTCAACAGAGGCTGCCTTTAAATTGACTGAGTGCATTGTAGTGGCTGTTACGGTGGCTATAGTGGGGATTTTCTGCAAACGACAATGTACTCTTTTCAATAGTGACCCTCTGCCAACGAGACTCAATGAGATTACACTGTTTGCAAGCGAGATTCTCTTGAATTTTAACCCTCCACCACCCTGCAGATCTGTGAGACTAGACTCTCTGTGCAGACGAAACCAGCTGCGATAGTAAGGTTCGTGTAAACGAGACCCACTCTTTCCCCTTTAGAAACGCTCCCTATGAAAATTGATAGTTTTTTGACAAGTTATAAAACAAACCGAGCAATACGGAGCCTAAAATGACCACAAATAAATCCTCTTAACCTTGAGTCGATTTTCACAGTCACAGATTTACCCTTTTCTTACTCGCTCATAAATATTCCACCAGTAATTCTTTTTCTTAATCTTCCAGAATTGCAAGAGTAGTTTTAAGGAATACACCAATGACCCTCAAGTATTTCCTTCCGTTTACAACTTACCAGGGGCTTGCACAAAGTGGCATTTTACTGGGTGAGCCTGAAAAAGCTCCTACTTTTGAAAATTCATTGCATCACGAGTACTTTACATATTCAAATGATTCAATTTCTTTTTAAAGCCAAAAGATCGAAGTTTTTTTGTGATTTATCTCGCTGACTCCCGAGCGTTAGTAATAAAGCTAAATTCAACTTTATAGAAATTTCATGGTTTCAAAATGACTGGAAAAGGGTCTAAAACATTGATCAAATCATATAGGACACCTTTCACAGATCAATAAAGAAATGCATTTGTTTATGGGTGAGGGATATCCGCTGCACACATATTGCCATGGATCTGAAAATCTTGTATATTTGTTTGAAAATTGATGTCTTATAACTTGAGGGAGATGAAATGCCCTTTCGTATTGCTCAATGTAAGGAGAGTCCTTTAATTTGATCAATGTTTTAGGCCATTTTTAGCAATTTTGCAACGATGATAAAGTGAAATTTACCGACACTTCAAGTGGTGGCAAGACAACGAAAAATTCACAAAAACTGCTGCAATCTTTTGGCTTCTAACTGGAGATTGAATCATTCACGTCTGTGAAGTCGATACTCTTGATGCTATGAATTTTCAAAACTTTGGAGCCCTTTCTAGCTCACCCGGTTAAAAAAGTTAAAATGGAGAGAATCAATTTGAAAGTTTGTTGGATTCGTGGAATATTCAGGAGGTTTGCTATCTGATATATTCAAGAATTTTGTTTTTGAGCGCATTTGCCACGCTTGGTGTCTAAATTTAGGTTTGGACACGATGCTTTAAAACTTACAGCGTATTGATATATGCTCAATGTTGCAGGGAGTTATCATGATTGTTAAAAGGAAACAATGGAAACCAAAGGAAACTGGGATACGGCTGTGCTAGGAGACTGGGACACAGATTTGCACAGCCTAAAATAAAATCTGGTTGTTGCTGTGCCTAGGCCAGGCCTAAATTTAAAGTTTCATTGTCTCTCCACTGGTCACTAAAGCAATGAAGAAAGAATTCTGTACGGTGATGATCAAAAAAGCATGATTTAGCGGTCATAAGAGGAATTTAGGCCAGCTTGAGGACAGCTTAGGCCTTTTCACAATCTCAGTGTATAAAACAGTTTCATGCCCCATATTAGGACAGAGCAAAGAGTGAAATTGTTCACATAGGAATTTGAACTTCTCGAGGCATTTCTGAATTTCTGAGTTCATTTTCACCATGATGTCATTCAATGAATCACTGCATTTCAATTCTGTTCTGCCAAACCCAAGACTTAGCCAATTAAAAAATCTATTTCTCGTAATTTATTGCTGAAATTGATTCAACAGCTATTGTCATTTTCACGCACAGAATATTCCTGATTCCATGTCACTTTTTAGCTTTAGGTCAAACCAATTACCAAACAATTTGAAATACCTCCCAGTACTATTGTATTGTGGGATCATTAGGCTGAGAATGTGTATTTCACTCTTGCATGCTAGAATATTTTTACACTTTGTCAGAGTGGGGTGGCTACATTCAGAGCAAAATCCTGACATTAATTACTCTATGAATTATCCACTTCAAAACCGGGATATATGAAGTAAAAATTTTCCATAGAATTGAAAACTTGTGATATTTCATATAGAACTCATAATCCATCCCAGATTGTAAGTTTCTAAATTGAAAAACATCAAACCAAAATTGGGAACATTTCGTTTTCATTCTTTTTATGCGGTAGCCCCATCAGTCTACAGGAGCGGTAGCCCCATCAGTCTACAGTAGTGGTGGGTAGCCGCATCAGTTTACAGGACCGCTTTGAAGGGGGCCTTGGCAAACGTAAAAATATTACGACAGTACAACCAAAAAAGAATTTGGCTCAAAATCAAGCTTACGTTTACAATATAATGCAAAACATAAATAAAGTTAGGCTGCGAAGAGAACGGCAAATCATTATTCAGCCGATTTTTAACAAGCTTGTTTGGCAGCCAAAGGACATTTATTCTCAGTCTTAGCACCCATGATAAATATAGCTTTCTGCCCACTGCAAATGTTCAACCCTGGAATAAGGACATTGGATATGATATGCGAAGCAAACATTATGGGACACCCTAATGTCTTTCTTGGGACACCCAAAAAGGCTTTTAGAGACCAAACCGCATACCATTATGTTTTCTATCAATAAAAGATCTTTATTGGGGATTTAGTCTCTTTGTGACTCATAAGTAGCAATTCGTTGGACTTGATTGATTCAGGTTCCAACTGCCTCCGTAATTTCATCTGAAAGATATGACTGTTACAAAGTAACAATTTTAAGAAGTCCAAAAGTAATTATTTTTGTATCCCACCTAGGCCACCTGGGAATGAATCTTGTAAAATTTTCGAGTCATGGATTTCTGTTAAGCTCATTACTGCCCCCACAATTTGATCGGCTCATTGTCATGTTATGTATCTGGATTTTGTGTTACAGTAGCGTTTTCTAGCAGACCACCACGACATAACAATGTTCCGCCTGGAAGTCAATCTGATGAACATTCTTTTTCCAAGCCGGGTACTTAACCGACTTACTTTCTTGGCAACCTTTCCTGTCAACCAAACTCTTATTCAAGCTAAATTGCCCCCTCATGTAATCCTATCGTGGCAAGCTGATGTTTATGGTACTAAACAAAGTCGCTGTCAGGAATCGCTGAAAAGGTCTACGGTGCTCTTTGGTCCATTCACTTTTCAGACTGGTAAGGAAACATGTGGGGTTCAGACTATTCTCTTCTCCCACACATTACATTTCCTGACAACACCCAATGATTGCCACATCGTCAGTTCTAGCATCCTGAACATAAGCGAGATCCCAATTAAACCCTACTCCAGACACATTTGAACCTTAAAATCAAACATCCCAAAGAAGATTACATTGCAGCAGGGAATCGTTTCTCTCTGAAGCAAGTTCATGTTAGGAAATTTTAGTTGGGCAGATAAGTGGAACAGTTATTTTGAGATGGAACGTGTACATAAAATTGCTTTTATCTTGAGTGGAATACGGCCAATTTTGACTAACCAAATTTGGGAAATAAAAATTTCGTAATTTGTGTCTTATTACTGGGTGCATAGATTATGATATAGTTAGCCTTTGCCATTTATTTGTGCCTTGACATACACGTTCTTTTTAGGAAACTGGGATCAGGCCATAGTACTAAAAGTTTCTTCATTTGATATGAAATTTTGTCCATTTTAGCACTAAAAGTTTCGTAATTGGTTTCTTATTTTTTGAATGCAGAATTATCAATGTGGTCGCTAACACCGCTGCAGATGTTTCTTGACAGTTGAAACATCATATGGGAATAAACAGAGTTTTTGTTACATTGAGAATTGTATGAAAACACAAATGGTTAGTTAATATTGCACAAGAATAAAGATTCAACGATATATTTGCTATAATATCAATGCTTTTGACTTTTAAAAGTTTCTTAATGCTTCTCAGACATAGTACTACAGTTTCTTAAAATGTTGGTCATCTTAGCACTAGTTTACTAGTTTCTTATAAACAGTCTCTTGTAAATAACGTGTACAGCGCAATTGTTAGCATGAAAAGAGTACAAGAAGACAAGCTTATCGGCAATTTTTTTCGTGAGACTTTTGCAACTTTTAAAAATTTCTTTGTGCTTCTCAAACATAGAACTAGAGTTTCTTAAATTTTGCCGTTCTGGTGCTGGTTTCTTGTAAACCAGTTTCTTATATAAAAGAACATGTACCCTTCGTACCAGGGCATTAGCTTTGGATCCCCTTGACTGAAAGAAATCACTTCGTCCATAATTTAGCGATCTCAGGGTTGAGTTTCTTGTAAAGAGTTGCTTATAAAAAGGATACACATAGTTTGAAAACAACAAGGTCATTAACCGCCTAAACAATATTTTGACTCACATGGTCACCCGGTAGGGTAGATAACATTATATAAAAATAACTAATTTTTTTCTTCCCTGATGTAAAACAAAAACACTGAAAATTGTAACAGTAAAACTGTTTTCAAACATGATGTAGGTTGGTTATTTTGACGTAACAAATTCATTTTGCTTGAAACTCGCTGTGGCAACATGCTAAACAATTCTATTGCATTTCTTTATCAACTGTTTCTCTTTTATCATTTCCCCTACACCGAAACAGTGGACTGAGGTTGCGGTGTGCACTAAAGTTTATGTTGCAAAAAAGAACAATTGAGAATTAAGACACCATCATATTTCATTAATTTATGAAGTGGAAGATTTATATGCACAGTTTTGAGTTTGCGTCTTCAGAGAGAGTTCAACAACACAAATATTAGAATGTTAGAAGGGCTGAGTATTCAGCATACACATAGGAACATCTACAGACACGAGTATTGATTTCAAGACCAGAGATAAGGTAGTGAGGTAAGTTTCACCAAAGATGATCTTTGGTTTTACATATTAGTTATTTAGAAATATATGTATCAGGGATTCAAAAATAAATTCGGAAGCAATATGATCACCCGGGAAGTGGTTTACATATATATTTTCAGTACGGGGACGAGCCGCTGAACAGAGTATCATTTTCAGGATTCCGACTCTGGGACAGGCTATCATTTTTGTCAAAATCGGCTCTATGACAGGGCCCATATTTGTCATGTTCTTCTCCGAAACGCCACTGAAGGCCATTGTACTCCGCGAATGTGATTCAAATTCAAATTTCGCTTGGATGGCAACGTTTCCGCCATTTCTGATAGATTTCCTACGTATTTCCAGGACAGGGCGCAATTTTTCTGCAGAAACTCAAGGGCAGGGTATTGTTTAAGAACGTTTTGCTCCAGGACACGGTATAATTTTCAGGAGTCTGACTATAAGATAGGTTAGCTTTTCAAATTTTCCAGCGGCACCTCCCTGTATGTTGGCAGACGAAGTAACCCCCATCCCCGGGTTTTGTCAAGTCAAACCGTGTCTATTTATTGGTCTGTTGTGAACGTTAGGAATGGCGCACGTTACGGGCTAAAGGATGAAGTAAAAACTTTTCTTTCTCAAGAGAATAATATTTTCATTAGCTGTGTCAGAAGTTATGATGAAAAATATGTAACTAGTCCAATGTAAAACTATCCAAGCAAAACTCCACTGATTCATTGACCGCCTATTCTGGAAGAAGAATATTCTACCGTACCCTAAAACAGACCGGAAAATGTTGAGGTGTGAGAAAGGTAGGCTCAGAATAAAATGCTGCGCCATACGTTGGGAAAGTAAAAAATCTGTCTCAAATTTTTGTCAGAGAACGTTAGATAGATTGCATGCCTGACAAAGTAGGAAAAGGCACCTCTAAAGATAAAGTTTTTATGAGATTTCACAAATTTTGTAGCCTTGATTTTGCTGCACGACATTTCTAACACTTCGTACCCCATTTACGATGAAAGTCAACACTCGAAAATCTGGTTGCATTGTTTTTCAGATTTTTGCAACACTTCGTGCACGATGATATGTGACTTTATTATAGAAAATTGTTGGAATAACTATCAAATAAGTTCGAATAGTATAGAATGAAATGGAATGTGACATGATCAAATATATCGTCGCCGTTTTCACCAAAATATCTTGCAAATGCTGACGAAATTCTTACGTAATTTCTCGTGAATTTCTCCTTGCTAGAGCTACGTCAAAAAAGTTACTCCTTTTGATAGAAACCAAATTTAGAAGCATCTGTGTCTCAGAAAAATTCGGGCAAATTTTCTGGTATGACTGTTGAAATTGTTTACAGTTTCTGAGTGACGATCAACGAGGTTGAACTTTATTGATTACATACCAATAACATTTAGTCAATAAATCAATATTTACGTCGAAATGTCGAGACTTTCACGTAAATTAGGGACAACTATTGTAAATTAGAAATTAAGTAACAAATGACTTTGCAAACCCAAGACGATGCTGTGTTTAAGTGGGTGAATTTTGGCATCTTGCAAACGTCATACAGCATGCTATGTGGTCTTTGGTCTATGTAGTGACTTACTTGTTACAGCTTGTTACGATGAACTGCAAGTATTTCTTTGTAAGAAACTCTTGTTATGTCGTCTATGTGCGGCAATGAATTCCTAGCAACAAAACAAACCTGGCAACAAAGCAAAAAGGTCATGAGTTTAAATCAAATGAAAAAAGTATTGTCAGAGAAAGTTCAAAATGCTTTCATGGATGGTTGGACACCTGCAGTTGTGCTTCATTTTCGCCTATTTGTTCTTTTGTGGAGGAGAAAATCATTCACTACAACGGACGAGCCAGCGAAAGAGTGGCTTGCCCTCGCCTCTCCTGTGTTTATTTCTACAAAAAATGCCACTTAAAAGTTACTCATGCGCAGGAGATCCTCTCCTTCGCAGAGGTCATCGTTTTGTTTTTTGGTATGGAAGAGACTCGTGGAAGTCCAGCGAAAGAGTTAAATATGAATTAAAATCAAATTCCTCCGCAGAAGGATCTATAATTTCCTCCGCCACAGCATGTATACTGAAACGTAACTGCAGTGTTTAGCTACCCATGTAGTGGTACAGTTTTGATCAGGTTTGTACTGCCCAAAATATAGATGCTTTGAAAGGAACAAAAGTGTCACGGATTGTAGGAACAGTGTCAATGGGAAGCCGATTAACGGGGTTTAAGGCAAGATCACAACCTTGGTCAATGCTTCCTTAGACTTGCCCCAAGTCTATCATGGATGACGAAATAGACTTGGGGTAAACCTATTGCTTCCTGTGTTTCTCATTAATTCATGGATGGAAGGAAACAAAATGTTTGAATTGCAAATCATGCCTGTGTCTTTATCTTGTTTCTCTCTGCCTTTCCCTGTTCTCCTTTGCAGCCCTACCTCAGCTATTCAACTCGTTGCTTCAAGTTTGCAATATGGCCTAATTTCAGTTTCTTTGTGAAACTGAGGCAAAAACTGAAATTAGGCCATTGCAAACTTGAAGCAACGAGTTGAGCAACTGAGGTAGGGCTGCAAAGGAAAGAAGGGAAAGGTAGAAAGAAACAATACAAAGACATAGGCATGATTTGCGAATAAACATTTTATTCCCCGTCACCCATGATTTATTTAGATTATATAGGCTGCTATATTCCTCAATCGTCTTCAGCTAGAATTTCGAGCTTAAAGTTGGCTTACCACCGGAAATTTCTCAATGCTGCAAGAAATGCGTACTATTTATGATTTGTTAGATTGTATCAAATTGTTTATGTGTTTCTCATGAATATAAACAGAGTATTTCATGAAATTGCAACAAAGAATACTTAATTTTGATAGTAATAGAATGTCCATAATCTATTCATGTTCTGGATTATCTCGCAGTCCGTACATTCATAATGGGGAAGCACACTACAGTGACCCCTAACAGGCAGTTTTCTACTATTTAGGTCTTATGGATGAGCGATTTTACCAAAACGTGCTTACATTTCTTCGGCTCACCCGGTAGGCAACAGGTGGCGGAGGACGATTCAGTAATACTTGCACGATTCAGTAATCCATACAAATGTACGAAGATTTAATCACACCTGCTAGTTAACTGTGTTAAATTTCTCTTGAATCCTTCTCTGTGTCATCGCTTTGTTAGGCCACAAATTCTGCTGTGTTGAAATTCTGTTGTGTTGTTGCAGTTGTATTGAAAACAGTGTGGAGAAGAAAAATATCACTTTTCAAAGATTTTTGTTTCTTCCCAAGACTGTTTATTCAATACAACTGCAACAACACAACACAATTTGTGGCCTAAACGAAAACACAGAGATGTGGAGATGGGAGCCTGTGTAACTAATAGAGGACTGAAGAGAAATTTAACACAGTTAACTGGGAAGTATGATTAAATCTTAGTACATTTGTATGTTTTACTGAATCATGCAAGCAATACTGAACCATTCTACGCCACCTGTGGGTAGGCATAACCATAGTCTTCTGTAGACTATGGTCTAAGAAATCATTTTCTGAAATCGTCGAAGAATTCCACAGAGGCCCGAGCAATGCTTCGATCGAGTAACCTCATCATGTCGTGCAAGAAGGATTAAAAGATTTTTGAAAAACATAAATCAATGTTATCATTGAAAATCGTGAGCGGTCAAAATTCAGTGTAAATAACTAGTTATTTTCGCATTAATTATGCTGACTGAGTTCTAATCTGTGCTTCAAAAAGTAATAAATGGTATTTACTGTAGAAAGATTTATTTAAAGTCTTGATTAATGCCCATTATTTGATAATAATTATTGTTTTTATAACAGTTTTATTTTTTATTGATGCTATAATTATGCTGTAGCTGTCAACGATAAACATCTTATCTGTTGGTGGGCACTTAGAAGTGACTTTGTGAAGATCTCACGAAAAAATGCTACATACGCAACGCAACTTTGACAAATGAAAACGCAAACTCGTTGCGTGAGAGATCACGGCCTAAGTACTGTGAGAAACATTCTTCAAGGTTTTCGTGCAAGGTTGAAAGAGTTGACTAGAAATCAGATTACTTTGAAATTTAATGAGGATTTATCGTCATTTCGAAGACTGGTCATTTTGAGTGTGAGCAGTTTTTCAAAACATCAACATCTATTACAAGTATTTCTTCGAAGAAACTTATGAGTTTCCCAAAATTTAAATATTCCAGGATTAGTTCATTAGTGTGAAAGAATTTCAAACGATTATTGATGCTGCACAAGTAAAAATAGATTTAAGTGACCTGCAAAGAACTGAAGCTGAAAAAAATGCCAAAAGTTTCTTAATCCCTATAATGCAGATATACATTCAGTTTCTTAAATTTTGAAAAATCAAGCCTCCTGTCCAGTTTCTTGTGAGGAGTTTCACATAAAAATGAGTGTGATTTCGTATTATTGCCTTTATGGCATAGTTAACTGACAAATGTCAAAACTCGGTTCCAAGCCCCTGTCGTTGCATTTATGAAAAGATGTCACCAAAAAAACAAAACAAGTTTGTCCAAGGGATATTTCACTCAGTAAAAAAAGTGCTAGATTTTGTCAGAACAAAACTTTTTCTTGAAAACAAATGGATTTGTGTCAAGGCTGGACGAGATTTCTTGGGAATGAAATGCCCCTCGGTTCTGTCCACGTTTGAAGACAACTGAGTTGTTTGTTCTTTCATATTCACCATTATTTAGATCATAAATGTTTGTTTGTTTCCTTTTTGCTGCCGAAAACAAATTTGCACTGGACACAGAAATGATTCATCTTATTGATCTGACGGCTCTAATGGCCCTAAAAGAACATAGGAAAATTGGACAACTCATTTCCAATAAAAGTCGGCAATTTATACACAAACAAAACATTGAAAGATGCAAAGGAGGAATTCAAGAAGCAAACAATCTTTGGAAAATCGGCTGCACCGAAACGCGGTGTGAGGAAAAGTTCCGCGATAAACGGCACAGTAAAAGGAGGGATGACGGCAAGGTCAATCGCTTGGATAGGCCATAGTCACAGAATACTGTGCCACAGGTCCATCTGGACGGCCAGCGAAAATGAAAAGGATCGACAATGAAGGCCGCGTGTATTCTTTCATGCGTGTATGTTGTTTTTATGTTTTGACCGTATACGGGACTATTTTACCTAGCACACAATTTTTTGAGCATGGCTGCTGCTGCCCTGAGGGGATGCAGGCAAAATTATAACTCTGACCAAGACAGTGGATTCAACTTTCCAAAACGGTCCATGCTCTTGCACATGGAGCAAAACAAACAAAAGTAATTGGTCCAAATAACTTCACAAACCGAATTAAAACGTTTACAATGCGTTTTCAGATTTTCGTCCATAACATACCGCACCCGATGTGTGACGTCAATTCATAGCACTCATCATCAATACTTTTGAAGTTTCAAAAAGAGCACTTTGCCTATTCACCTCTGTCAATGAAATTAGGCCGCCGTTATATATTAGTCTAATTTGGCGTGGCCCAATCACCTTAGACTTTTTCAAATATCATCTTTGTTTTTAGGAGATAATCAATATTTCATCTATAGAGGACTGCCAAGCAGAGTTCATGATATTTCGGAACTTACTTTGTCTCGAAAACAACAACTGCAGTGAACTGAAGTTTGAAGGGAAATTGAAGAGATTTGAAGGCTTGCAAGAAAGCGCGAGAGAAATTGTTTGAGTGAATAAGCAACGTTCATTACAGGTATGTTTTTGCAAGAGTAATTCTCATTGCGACAGCGATAGTTAAAGCAGATACCACGGAAATCGTCTTGTTACTTTCGCTGTTTTCACTAAAGCATATTTCAAAGCCATTGCTCGCTGCATTTCATTTCTCAACGAGCAGAAAATGCCATAGATAGGACCTCATAATTTATTTGAAGCTGACGAATCGGTTCGCAAGGATGTCAGTCAGACAAGCAGACGGAGACATACTTTCATTCTTTGACACCTCGAAGTGATTCACAAAGTTTGATTTAGTTCGATTTGCGATCATCATCATTGAAAAAATAGTTGGGTAAAATTTAATAAAACAGCGTAAAATACTGCTGTCGTGGTCGCAGGGGGAGCTATTTCCCCAACGCTGAACGTATGGTACCAGCGCCGATACCGGAGCTGTCACTTCCCGTAACTAAAAGAAGTCAGTTGGCGTTTCAGCGCGCCACTTGACTAAATCAGTTACCGCTCATTATTGTTGTTGTTGAACTAAAAAAAGCAAGGTATATGTTTCAACAAGATTATACTGCTAGATATGTGAATGACAGTATGCGCAAATATGAAACTTCATCAGTACTTGAATCCGTCACAACGCATCACAGAGTGCATGCTTTGCCGCATTCCGTTTGGCTGACTTTTGGGTGGGTTGCAGTCGAGAACTAACGATTCTTGAATGCGGTAGCACCTGCAGCCGGAGCATTTTCATTAACTGCGATTTCCAGCCAAATTTGACAGAAAATGACGTCGATACTAGCTAACTGCGCTTTGATTACGTCTGTAAAGTACAATGATTCGTCATTGGTCTGTGCCGCTTCCCCAAGAGTGTAGAAAAGTCCAAATAAGGGTGGAGCGCATTTTTATTTTATGGGGCAAAGTTGTTGAAGTTGAAGAGTAGAACCAAACTTTGTCACTCTGGCCGAAATTCTAGAAAAGGAGTCGTCACGGTTTTTAAACACATTGAAGACGTTTCATTTACAGCATATGGTGAGGTGAGCCCGGTAAGCTCATCAGAACGGTATTTTTGCAGGGCCTCTGAAAACACTGCGAATGCTGCCATCATAGTTTTTAAATTGATAGGGTAATGGCGGTATTTATGGGGTAGTTCCAATTTTCAGTACCTAGCAACATCCCTCGTACATCTAAAATCTCTTCAAAAATAAGCGCAAGGTTAAAAGTGAAGTTTTCACTACCACAGCTCATTTCTTCTGCATTATCATCATTTGGTCGCTTAACATTTCTTAAAAATATGCTCAACGAAGTGGCTGTGGCTTAGGCCGAAAGTCAGTTTGCATCCTCCTTCTCTTTCGGCATAGCATATTTCAAAGAAGCTTACAGTGATGGAAAAATGATATATATTGATGCAAAGTGGAAGAGCAAATGGTCATAAAAAGCTTGTGTTAGTTTTGTCGATGTATTGAGTGGTGTTGGTGGTGTTGAAAACGAAAGCGAAAACGATGCGCTGCCTGATAATTCCACGGGGGGGGGGGTTCTCGGCTAAATTTCGGGTAAAGGTGTGCCGCCCACAGTTTCAAAATGGGACCGTTGGCTAGACCAATTTTTGTGAAAATGATACCCTTGGCTAGACTAATTTCTCAATCAAAAGTGCCCTGAATTGGCGTTTTCTAGACAAACTTGCCAAATTTTCTCATTCTCGGGACAAAATATTTTTAAAATTAGATTTTTTGCAGAAATTACCAAATTTTTCCACTGCTTTGACCAAAAAATTCCCACAAAGCATACCCTTGCCTAGACTAAAATCGACTAAAATTGCCAATAAGTATACCCTTGGCTTGGCTAGATTAGAAGTCCGAGAAAGTATACTCTTGTGGGCACATCCCCAGGTACCTTTACTATGGAAGACCCCCCCCCCCCGTGGATAATTCCTGTGAGTGGCGGTACCCTAGCTGCAACTTTTGAAAAATCACAAAACTACTGTAGGAACCAGTGTGCATTGGAATTTAAATTTAGGTAAAGCCACTGAACATTCAGCTGAAGTTCTGCAAATGTCTCTTTTTCGTTAGACTTTTGGGCCGCGAAATGATCTTTGCTGTTTGCGGAATTTTTTACAAATTTGATACAGTAAAACTGTTTACTCAATTGAGCAAATCACAAAGAATGGAACTGAGATCTTTATGCATCATTAGGAAATGAATTAGTATAAAGTCTAGACAGATGATAACAACAAATGAATCGTTCTGTAATTGATAAGTGATAAGTGATATATGTGATAAGTGAGAAATATGAACGGAAGGCCCCGGTGCTGTAAATTGCTCGGAAAACCACTACATTTGTTACAAGTGCCAGGGTTTTATCCATGAGGTTGGAACTAGTGTTCAGAGTACGACCTGAAATATAGTAAACAAAAGTTACTTGGCCTAAACTTCGTTTTAGCTTCTGCGAGCTTCCAAAGAACCATCTGAAAAGTATATCATTGGTAAATACTTTCCCAGATGCCACAGACTGGAACAAACACTGAATTAAAATGAATTTGCGTATATGATACATTGAGCCTTCCTAGTTCATTATTTCGTTTCTTATATATCAAGAGCTGCCTTGAATCCTGGTGCTGAGCAGTGTGACATGAGCCAGAGTCCTGATACCACTCAAATAGCATTTTGCTCTCAATTACGTCACTATCCTACGCAGGGGTTTAAAATGACTCTAGATATAACAGGAACGAAGTAATTAACTAGGAAGACTCGATGTATCATGTATGTGAATCTTGTTTTTAATTTTTTTTTTATATATAATCTCATAAAAATACAACAACTACACAATTACACAACTACACAACTACATAACTTTTTAATTCAAGAGAGTCCTACAGTTCATGATATTTCCGTTGGATGTGATGTCAGTTTATTTCAGTGGTTGATTCCTGATTGGTAGCAAAGGATAATGGTATAAAGTGACAGAAGTACATGTCACTAAACATTTGTGGTTGCTGTTTGACTATCTTCACTGATGGTCAGCATAGTTATTTTCGAGTAGAACTGCACTCTGCTAGACTTGTTATATACAGTTATGCGACATAAATGTCATGGTTTAAGGCTATGATCAGTATTCTACTTTTAAACAAGAATCAAAGCCTAATGAGATTTTGAATATGTTTATACGTCATTGTGATAAGAATAACTTTATTTAGCTTCTTTATCCATAAGGCAGTTATGTATTTGTGTCCTTCAGTCACCCAACCTGGAATAACTGCCTCATGTGGCGCCAAACTTGTTTACTTGCTCGTGAGAGAATCTCACCACACACGAGCTTACTCGCCTCCACAGAGACAGGTTCTCATTATGCGATCCGGACGAGACTCATGATTGTCGTTTTTGACAAGAAGCGAAACTACGATATGTAATCACTCTTGCAGACTCATTCCAAGGTCTCTTCTTTCGCTTCCAACGACAACAAGCTCCAAATTAGAGGAACTTATGTAATGAGTCTATCAGTCTAAATCAGTTCCAAAGAACATTGTGTCCCTATTTTTCTGACCGCAGCCATGTAACCGTTCAAGAGAACTTCAAATAGGGGACTGGGAATCTAAGTGTGGGCTGGTGTAGAGACATTTCAACCTCTTTTGCAACACAACGCAAGGACTTATTTCGCTAGAAGTCGGTTGCTGAATAATGCTTGCCTGATTTATCTTGTGGTTTTGCTGATCAACCAGTAAGGGCAATTTCCCGGGCAATTTATGTCAGTTTTTTGAATTTCTTCGTCTCAAAAGGCTAGAGGTACCCTCCGCATAAAGTTTCGAATGGGTTCCTACACCCGCTCAGTCAAATCAAGATGATATCTTAAGCCCTCATTACTATAGCAACAAGATCTGCAGAAATGGTGCATTCTGAAATTTCAGCATGCCTGTAAAGAACCCTGTGTGACGACAGCTCTTTCAGTGTCATGTCACTGAATCGGGTATCAAACCGCCTGTTTGATTGACCATCTATTTGGAATACATCATGCTCCACCCTGTAACCCCATATTTTTCTTTCTCATTCCATCCCGAGTAGCCTGTGCACAGAGGCTACATCCTGAGTCGACTGCGGCGGCATTAATTTGGCTGTCACTTAAGGAGCAGCAAAATTTTAAGAATTCTGTTCAACTAAAATAGCAACATAGGACAGCACTGAGTAGCTGCTAACCAGAGTTGAACCAAAATTAGCTTTCATGATTAATGGATATGCATTTCAAGACTTAGGATATGTCGTCACAGGGGCACCTTTAACCCCAGACTGAGAAGACCCTGTCTTGGCACTAAAACATCATTAGGTGATGTGCTAGGAAAGTTCTGATACAATCAATAAATCTGCTTTCACGCCTGTGAGGGTTTTTTGTCTGATTCCATACATGCTATGAATTTGTGAATGAATCTTAAGCTGGATATAATCCCTTTCCATGAGTTGTCATGCGTCATCGTATTCAGTAGCACCCTTCACATCTGTTTATTGAAAGCAGTCGCGCAATATAAAAGCACACGACTTGATCTTGCAGTTTTTAATGAAATCTTCAATCCTAAACAACTGGTTTTACCTTCATAGGAAAGATGCTGATTGAAAGGCAAGTGGATGAAGAACGGAAGGTGGAGGTTGGAGAGAAAAGGGGAGGGAACACCTCGCTAAGAAGACGAAAGAATGGAGCAGTTATCAGGCCAAATATTATGGAATTTGTTGGTCAGCCAAAACACAAGAATTCCACACTAAAAGACTGTTATCTCGACGAGCAATCAAATGATACAGAAAAGAACTGTTTGGAATTGCAGAGAAATGAATGTTGCCATTCATCGAGCATGATTAAATCGAATGTCGAGGAATCGAAATTAACTGAATC
The DNA here is from genome assembly GCA_964019985.1 of Aurelia sp. 4 Dawson et al 2005. Taxonomy (NCBI): domain Eukaryota; kingdom Metazoa; phylum Cnidaria; class Scyphozoa; order Semaeostomeae; family Ulmaridae; genus Aurelia; species Aurelia sp. 4 Dawson et al 2005. Next base: position 1,688,154 of record OZ026494.1, on the reverse strand, counting down.
GGACGAAATTCACAGGCAAACTAACAATAATTACACGGAGCAGTTGGATAATTTGACAAATTTAATTCGAAGTTTGTTAAAGACTGATTTTGAAGTTAAATCTGAAGTGGATGTTAGTGACATTACGATGGAGGAGAAAGATAAAATCGACGAGGATTTTCCAGCAATACGAAAAAAGCGATCGCAATCTGAAAAAGTGATGCATAGTCGAAAAATCATCGAATGGAGTGATGAAGAGAGAGACCATGTTATGTGTGAACTACCGAATAAAAGTCATACTTTGAAAATCAAGCGGAGTCACCCTGTTAAGAAAATCAGTATCGCAAGGAGTTGCAGTTTACCAGAAACAAGGAAAAGCAAATCAAAGTTACCAGGGTTCATGTCGCGGGGAAGAATGACAAATTCACCAAATAATGGATACTTATCTTCAGATGGGGAAGGATCTGGGCAAAGCATGATGAGTTTTGAATCAACATCATCATCATCATCTCATGGTAAACGGTCGCGATCAGCTTCTATTTTATCAAGGTTTTCAAGATCTTCCCCCGTATTAGACAAAAAATCTCGAGCTGGATCGCTGATAACTAATGGAACTGGCTGCCCTCAGTATTTTATTCCGGGGGAAAACAGAGGACGTATATTCATGCCAAAATTGAACTTATTCAGTGCTGATACAGTGTGCATTAAAGGTATTACGTTTCGAATGCAGAAAGATATGCCAAGAACACACAGGGCCTTATCCATGATTGGCTGCATGGGTTTTATCGTACCAGCTCCGAGTAAATACTTCGAAAGGTAACTTTGTTCGGAAGAAAACAGAACTATAGATAAGATGCAAACTTGTTATTACTTTATGTTGACATGCATAGGTCAGTAAACCGAGGGGCAAATCATTCCTGCCTATATTTGCGGGGGCAGTTTTGTGTTGGAGAAGCAACGAAAAATCCGCCTATCCTCTTAAGAAGAAGTGGACTTCTCGAAGGAACGATTTCCCCCCTCGATTTTTTTTAAAAAGTCAGTATTAGGGACGCTGGAGCGAGCTTGGCTTTAGAGCTGCATAATTTATGGCGACCGCACATAAAGTTTGATCTAAATTTGTTTGTTTAACTTTGATTTAGCTTTTCAGAACACGCAAACAGTAAAGCTTTGAAAGGGATATTGCAGGAAGTGAAGCTTTGTGCCCCCTGTTGCCACTGCTGAATGGGGCTCGTATTGCATGCAGGGCTACCTTTCGCTATTGATCCTGTTTGCAGGAACATCGACAGGGAGCCACTAAGAACAAAACCAAATTCAAAGCTTCGTATTATCTCAAACAACAGCTTATTCTCTCCCCAAAACGGCGCTTGTTTTCCCAAGAACAGCACAAGACTGTTCGCTAAAATCCTCACGAAATGCAGAGAATTTCTAGAATTTATTGCAAAATGCGAAGAATCTGCCTTCACCAAGAATGGTGTGAGATGCTCACAGGCTATTCCTGCACACATCGTTCGGCAACGATAGATTATACTTAGTTTTTTCCCTGTTCAGACGTCAGTTTGATAGAAATTTCCCAATGCTCAAGCCCTTGTCTACGCTCTAGTTTGTAATTTTCTCAAATTTGTTCGATGCAGTGACAGGATTTCAACATTTCACTGCTGTTATTTCTTCGGCCCTAAAGCTCTTGAAAGCCCAATACACAAATATATGGACAGCCTACGAAAATGTACTAAAATGGACGTAAAAATGTTGGACCAATACAAGGAACGGAAGACTTTATTTCCTTTTTCTCTTAAATGTTGAGTTCCCCTAATACTTGCAAATCCTTCTCCAGCCACACAAGATGGCAAAATGCATGCCTGGACAATGCGTTGTAAAGAATCTTCTAAATATTTGTTTCGGGATGTGCATGTATTTGGCTCATAAGAAATCCCTTGAAAAAATATTTAGTACAAACCTTGTCTGGGTATTTGCGCCAAAGGAATTGAAAGAAATGAGCGAGATTTACCCTCCTCTCCTTGGTTCCTTAAAGAGCCATTATCACCCAGGGTCCTTTGCGAGCACGCTAAAATTTCAAACTATATTTGAGTGAGAGGAGAAAATAGAGCCACACGCAGCTGCTGAATTGATAGAAATGTCTTGCTTTGTTTCAACTACTCCACTGTGAATCTTCATTTTCTGATAGTCTGAAATCATAGCGTTCCCGCAAAGGAGCCTGGGTGACAATGATTCTTTAACTTCCCACTGCAAACAGTGATCAACTTCATCCCCAGGCTTTTGACATATCTGGACGATCCAGATTTGGACAATAAAAATATGAATAAAGGGCCTGGGGACGAGGTTGAACAGTGATTCCTTACGGGCCGATTTTTTGTGTGACACGAAAGTCGTTATTGGCTTTATCTCTATTTTGAATAGACGATTACGCTAAAGATGGCGGCAAGGAACTTTTACCAAGATGCACTGCATTCTTTAATCGAATTCATATAAAATCATTATTAAGTTCGTAATTCGAGCGCAATGCATCTTGATAAAAACATGTTCTGTTGGCTATGGTAAAAAGTTCCTCATTGCCATCTTTAGGGTAATCAGGGAGAAAAAGTCTATTTCCCACCTGAGCGTAGCCGTCTGTTACATTCATCGAGCAAAAGATACAATGGCTCATTCTTCTAGTTGTCGATGACCATGGTTATGCGCCTATTTCGACATTCTTTTGACACAGCTGACTAGAATCTCAGTATTATTTAAGTATTCAAATATATAGGACGTAAAATCTCGACTTTGTGACAATCGTATGCACGACTGTGTTGTAAATATGTATTCATAATAAGTTTCAGGATTATTATAGATATGTATCATCATCATTCAAATTGTTCTTATTTGGTTCTTGATTTCTACGGAGAAATTGGATTATATCAAAATTTCAACATTGTTTCTTCATGAAAATTTTGGGGAAACGTACAAGCTTCTCTTTGAAACGTAAAGGAAACGGACATTTCCATTTCCCTCTTAGAAAACTATGGAGAAAGTGTCGGTTTCCCCAAAATTTACCCAAGAAAAAACATTGGGAAATTTCACAATTTTTTACAATCCTGAAATACACTTTTAGAACAAGGTTATGGTTGGGGTTTTTACATAGCCAGTCATAAAAATTGACAATATGATCAAGACTAATTAGTGAATTTTCAAACTGCCTAAATAATATCATTACAACTGCCAATATGAAACGTGACATAATCTACAAACTATTGGCTAAAGATATTCCCTGTATCTGGCACCGAAAGGTTGCTAAACTCCGTGCGCCTCGCGAAGGGTCTTTTGATTTCGCTTTGTCTTATCGCTAACAAGAAAACAACAACTTGGATATGAACAGGGACGCAAGGAAAAAAAATCGCCAAGGGCAACAACACTTAACTGGCGTTCCTCTTCAAAGCCAATAACAACCTGGTTTCCAGACCAGGACTTCTTTCCAGAGTAAAACAAGGCTGTTGTTTTCTGCACTAAGAAAGAGGCCACTTTCGGCGTAAAAATACCCTGGTCACTAGAGTCTGGTACCAAGTGTGGGTAAAAATTGACTACTCTCTACAAACTTGGGGGGTAAGGACCCATATTTTTTGCACCTCTGTAAATACGATGGATCATGGTACACGGAATAGGCAATATCCAGTCTAAGCTGTGGTACTGCGGTACAAGGTCATCGATAAGACACCAATAATCGTTAATGGAAAATCGGAAATCGCTCACCTTACCCCAATTGATATATATCCTAACCCCATCTATCAAAGCAATCATTCATTAAACGAATCACGAACCACAAACGCTTTCAACTCGATGGCTGTGAGCTACAAATCATATGTTTTGATTCAGTAGCTAATTTAAACCGAGGAATATTTAAGCAGGTAGTATGAATAAGACAGCTCTGGCGGAAACTCGGGCTAGAGGGAATGGGCAGGAATTCCATCGTCATGTAGGCCTACTATTATCGTGATAGCTTCGAGCTGCAAATAAGACTTTGCATCATGACCGAATGTAGAACAAGAACTCGTAATTTGAAGTTTTGACCTCGGTGATTTGAACAGCCGGCCGGAGCCGGAGCTGAAACTCGGGCTAGAGGGAGCAGGCAAGAATTCGATCGTCATGTAGGCCTACTGGAGAGTTTTGATCGCAAATTAAACTTTAATTAAGAGGGTCTTTACATGAGAAATTTCAACCCGGGTTAAGTTCAACACGGGTTGAGTTTCAACTCGGCTAACGGTGTAACCTTTCATCGTGTTTACATGAAGGAGGCCGAGTTGAAAGTCAACACGGGCTCAGTTCAACTCGGCAACTCAACTCGGCATCTCAACACGGCCGTGTTGAAAGTTCAACGCGGGTTGAAATTATTGCAAATTCTCATGTAAACGCGAAATTTTTCAACTCGGGGCGAGTTGAAATCAAAGCGTTGCATTGTAGGATGTTGATATTGCGTTGTGGGGTATGCCGCGGCCCTCATTTGGCGCCATTTTGCAAGATGGAAAGCCAAGAAGGAAGGTACTTTGGCTCACAAAGGACGTAAGTTTATTCATTTATCATTCAACTTGATACTTGAGTTCATCCGTTTGTTTACCTGCAACGGTAGCTTCATAAAGGACATTTTCTTTTCCAATCGTCTGATGTTTACTACAGACAGCTGAAAGCTTTTCTTGGGCCTAGCTTTAAGCCTTCCTGTTGCCCTCTAATCAAGTCTCAAGCCAAGGTGAGGTTATCTTAGCGTTACATTCACATCAAACTGTTTGAAAAATTCCATCAAAAACTGATTAACAACAACACCGCATTCATATCATGTGACCCGATCTCAACCCGCGAAGAGATTTTCATGTAAACGCAACAGCAAATAAGCGATGCTTCCAAAACTCAACCCGTGTTGAACTCAACCCGGGTTGAAATTTTCTCATGTAAAGGCCCTCTTAAGGAGCGAATGTAAGCCAGCAGTCATGATTTAGAGCTTCGACATTGGGATATGAGGAAAAGCCCAAGCGGAAACAAATGAAATTGAAAATGTTCGAGGGAGTACTTGGGAATTCCAGGAACACGTATCGACTCAACCATGTTGCGAAAGACTGTGAAATTTAAACAGTAGAAAAGGATCATAAGACAGTGCACTTGGCTGTTAAAGTTGTTACAACGATAAGTTCGGATGGACGTCACTCTTTGAAACAGTCTCAAGCCAAGGTGAGGTTATCTTAGCGTTACATTCACATCAAACTGTTTGAAAAATTCCATCAAAAACTGATTAACAACAACAACCGCATTCATATCATGTGACCCGATCTCAACCCGCGTTGAGATTTTCATGTAAACGCAACAGCAAATAAGCGATGCTTCCAAAACTCAACCCGTGTTGAACTTAACCCGGGTTGAAATTTTCTCATGTAAAGGCCCTCTTAAGGAGCGAATGTAAGCCAGCAGTCATGATTTAGAGCTTCGACATTGGGATGAGGAAAAGCCCAAGCGGAAACAAATGAAATTGAAATTGTTCGAGGGAGTACTTGGGAATTCCAGGAACACGTATCGACTCAACCATGTTGCGAAAGACTGTGAAATTTAAACAGTAGAAAAGGATCATAAAACAGTGCACTTGGCTGTTAAAGTTGTTACAACGATAAGTTCGGATGGGCGTCACTCTTTGAAACATTGAGTCTTGATGAGAGACAGTTCTCTTACATTGCTAACTCGATCAAAGTGTTTAATTCTTAAAGCAGTGAACTTTTGACCGCTCATGACCGCTAGAAATGACTAAAATTCTTGTGTGCTGTAGAAATAAAGGGACGAAAAATCGATTCTCAATCAAAAATTCTTTTGATCGCATTTAGAATTAATTTCGATTAATCCCAGAAAAATAAACATGCTTTCCCACGTACAAACTCCTTTAGGACGCATTTTCGCCGATTGAAAAGAAAAAATGGAACGCAATTTCTGAGATTCCAGCATTTAAAAGCAATTAACACTGCAAACCACAGCTTTTTGGAACGAATAAGTCAATTTTGAATTTTACTGTTTCAATCTAATACCCATTGATGGATGCTAACAGTAGGTCTGAAACATTTCAGAATTTTCGCCTGTCATTGATCACAGTGTCTTCATTTGAAATCAGCCAATCAATGAAAGCGCTAAAGTGCATCATATTGCAGGATGTCATTCTTCCGACCTGTCCGACCCTAAGTGGACTTATTACGCTCAGTGGACTTCTTACGCATGTCGCAACCACGTGGAAGTCGCAACCACGACGCAACAAACATTGGAATGTCTAGGCCATCTTATGCAGTACATTAATGTTTTTGCATCTAACTCACTCCATCCCTCCTTTGTTTCCAGAAAGGCCGCTTCGTACCAAGATTATCCTTCAAGTATTTCAGTATTTCAATGACAAGTCAACCACAGTCCCCTTCTTTTTATCCAACCTCGTCCCCAGGACCTGTTGTCATACTGGAATGCTGCGACGCAGACGTCTCTGTCCCAAATTGAGAAAAGGCCCTTGGAACGAGGTTGCATCTTATCGTTACTGGCCAACACTACTCTAAAGGGAAGATTGGAAAACTTATTATGCATAACACAGCAAAAAATACCAAAATTTCCCCATAGTTCTTGGATGGAAATTTAAGGGAAATGGATAAGTTTCTGTGGGTAATTTAAGGGAAACGGAAATTTCCATTTCCCCTTTGGGAAATTACGGGAAATGAGTCCGTTTCCCTAAAATTTCCCCAACAAAAATGTGGGGAAATTTCATCATTTTTTGCAGTGTAACTTGCCAACATGTTCCAAAGCTTTACTTTAAGGAGGGACTTAATTACAGACGTAAAAATCTGCAATCTAAGAAATCAGAAAGAAATCTTCCAAGTAGTTACGTCAACAATGCCCTAGCTACCAATCTTTCACGTCAAGCCTCGTTCCCAGGGTATACAAGCACGTTCTTAAGTGGCTGGATACTTAGGGATCTATTTCATACCATGCTTTGTGATACCATTTGTACACGTAAAACGTACTTAACTGGCTGGGTGCTTCGAAATTTAATTTCCTCGAGCGTCTGTCGACAAATTAATTGCTCTCCATGGTTCTGATAAATCAAAATAAGCTGACCTCTTATCCTGGAGTTATTTCTCAAATCCAGGCGGCTTAAAAGATTTATCTTAATACACTGCTCCGGTCATATTCCTGTTTCACAATCGAAAGCGTCATTCCTGAAAACAAGAACATCTTATTTCACGTAGATAAAAATTTGCGGATAAATTGTGGGGATCCAGTTCTCATCAAAGCAACTTAGTCTCTAATTATACAGTACTCTAAGAGAAATCTCTGAGAGAAATGCTTACAATCTTGGACGACAAAACCACAACACTGAACTACTTTGGCCTTTGATTACATACCCCTGCTACCCCTGTTTCGGAATCAAATACTTGGCAACATCGAGTTAGGAAGAAAGGGGTATCGAAAGGTCCTAAACCTACGTTTTCGTCCCCATCTTAAAGAGACATCACGACAATACTGACATTTTTCCAATGCCCCAGCTCTTTTTGGCTAGGATTTTAGCTACGGTGGTACAAAGGTGGAAGAAGTGGCACATTTATCCATATAAGTTCCTTCCAAGCTGGCACAAATTTTAAGTGGTACATAAGAATGATGGTTGGCACAAAGGTGCCCTATGGTTTTGTCAAAGCCTTTGTTAGAGAATTCTGTCACCAAGAAAGTTCTTGCGAAATTCTTATCCTGAAATATCCTGCATCTGTCTCAGAAACGTATATTTTCTTGCATGTAGTGATTTATAGAACTATACGTTATAAAAAATATTTACAATGAAGCATATTTCATTTGACAAAAGAAGAAAGTTGAGCACATTGATATTCGAAAAATTATCAACAACTAAGCTTAGTAATTTGTACCTAAAATTATTGATAACATTATTTTCTTGTTACAAATATCTAAAATGAATGTAATGCATCATATCCTTGAGTATTTGGTTAAATAAATCATTTTCTTCAAACCGTAAAATAAAGACTAAGAGTTACAAATTAATAAACATCAGTGAATCTGTGCATATGATGTTTGTGAATGGTTCTAAACCAGAAGTACTGTCCTTAGATTTGAAGTGGGTCTGAGGCACGTCTGAGGAATCTCAGTGAATGTGAGAAAGGTAAAGTAAAGTTCGCTGGTCTTTCTGCCTTTTCCAGCGGTATAAGACCATCAGTTTTGGGTTCAAATTGGGTTAACCCTTCAAAACTGAAAGCAGGAGAAGAAGTGGGCTTCAAGATCATATCGGATCAATTTGCTTTCACGGGTCAAATAAAGTTCACGCGTTTGGAGGGTTGTGGAATAAAAAGTACGTGACCGATATTCGAAACTAAAATGTTAATCTATTAGTCAAAGGCTAACTTTGATGTGAAACTTTTGTTTGGTAATATCACTCATTTATAGGCCAAGAAATTAAAAAATTGCTGGGAAAGGGTTTGTTTGGGAACGAAGATTCCACATTCCAGTTTGCTCCATAATTTACTTGCTATTGAAATAAAAATTCATTTTTGGTAGTGAAATAGCATTGAATCCGAATTTCTTGCCGTCTTTACAACTCTAAGGCCCTCAGTGGAGCGACAACAACAACAGCAATTCAACTTAATGAGATAAGCATAACTTAAGGGTCCTTAGCGAGAGAGGCTACTTTATGATCTTTACTACACCTTCATGGTTAAGTACGTGTTGCTAGCAACAAAAAATCTAAAATAGCACCTTAAGACTGCAATACGCTTCGCCAAAAGATATCAATATCCGCTAATTCTAAATTTAGGCAAAAAGATTTTAATGAATCCGAAAAGTCAGTCTTGGGAGAGCCAAAATTATAATGACATCTTTCTAATCTTATGATTGAGTCCTTCTAGACTTACAACCTGATTGAGTCGACTAACTGTCATCTTTACCAGGATAATTTCAAGAAAAGTGATGTCATTTCTTCTCAGGTCGACTGATCATATCCTCCTCAAAGAGACTGCGAAATAAAATGGCTAGAAAACCACTTCTCTTGACGAGGTATCAACTTTACACCAATCAGCTTCCGCGACAGGAATTCTGTTAAGTTTCCTGGACAGTTGCAGCAATCTTATCCTACACTTTCCTATCTTATCCGGATCGACCTGTATTTAGAATGACTGTGCGAAACCTCAAAATAGTCAATGAAGAGATAATCGCTCCGTGAGCTATCCAGCTGGCATTTGAGCAGATACATCATTTCATTTGGATTGTAATTGCCTCTTAGGACAATTTCTTTCACCGAGTACGACAGCCAAGGAGGACTAGCCGAGCTGCTTGTGACTTAATCCCTCGGCCGGCCGACGCCATCTCGTCAAAAAAACTGCGCAAGCTGTAATTGACATAAGAACCAGGCTCCGTCATTACGTCCATCAATCATGTCAAAAGAAGCTTCGAGAAAGTTCTGTCGAGCAAACTGTTAACACTTTGTGTGTGACATTTACATTTCAAAAGCCTGTCGGGGATATGAATGCATTCCTACCTGTAGTAACAGACTTTTTGCGACGCCATGACAAGCTTAGGTCGCAAGGAGTTCCTGTCAAAATAGGGCGCAGCAGATTTGTTGATGTCGGGAAAGGAGCGCAACTGGTAATATTCAATCACTTGATGAAGAAGTTCAAGATGTCTAAGAAGATTGTCATGGAAGCAATGATCAAGCTGCAAGTGAACAAGATGCAACAAAGACAAAACCAACAGCCATCATATAACTTATTGAAATCTTCTACCATCCAGCTGACCCACATACTGAAAGCTTTATTAAGGCAGGAACGGCAATCTGCAACAGCTTTCTGTACTGTTCGTAAATCGTTACGTTGCCTAGCTACTTTGACTAGACCAATACCAAAAGTAAGCAAAAAGAGGTGGAAGATATGTTGAGTTTTAGACTGCATTCAAACAATGCCGGCACATTTTGAGAGCGGTGAAAATGTGACGCAAAGACCTCCCATTCACACGAAAACAGCTCTTATTTGCTGGCAGATTTTGAAAACTTTGTATTTTGAAAACGAAACTCTAACCGGCACATTTCGAAAAAGGCATCGTGCGAGCGCCAGCTCAAATTTTCTTCCATCACATTTTACACCGTTTTCGAAATTTGCTTGCATCGTGTGAGCGCAGTCTCGATCACATGACCTATCCGTATGCCGCTGTAAAGTAATACCGAAGGCGCCATTATCGCCCAGGCTGCTTTGCAGGAACGATGAAATCTCAAACTGTCTAAAAATCAAGTTTAGCCAAAGCAGAAACAATGGCTCCACACTGCAACATAACAGTGGAACTGACAGGAAAGTTTTGATTTAGTTGAATCGTTTAATCACAATGAATCCTGTGACCTCGCAACCACCATTACTATCTTGCGTTGTTGTTTCGAATCGAGGTCGCATAATCTGCCTCGCCTTGCAAACTGGAAATCCATAATGGTTGCTAATCTGCCCATTTTTGACAGAATGTTCATTCGACTTCTTTCTTCGTATGACGTAGCTATGAGCACCCTGGAAACGAGGTTGGGATCTATGGTTGGAAACGAGGCCAAATTTGATTTTGATGCAGTCTGGAATTTTTTGCATGTTCGCAAAGGACCCTGGATGACAATAGCTCTTTAAAAATCTGAAGAAGTGCGTAAAAGTCTTGAGATTAGGACGTTTAACCTGAAGTAAACAAAGTGACCCTTATTACCTCATACTTCGTGAAAACTTGATGCAATCATGATAAAGGAAGGATCTCAGTTTATTGACACCAAGCTGCGTCGTTTGAACATCTAATCTCATACCATTTTTCTAAAAGTTTGTTGTTCCTCCCAACTGGAATAAGCTCCTGTTTACTCATCCGCGATTTTTCCTCCTGAAAAACAGGAAATAAGAATGAATTAAAGTATTTGTTTATTTCAACGAATTAAGTAACTAAGCAGATTTATTCTAAGAAGATCTGCTACTGCTTTCATTTGATTTTGTAGTGAAATTTCTGAAAAGCATTTTTGGGGCCTTACTGGCATAACGGAGCACCGCTGGAGGTAAATTGAAGTCGTAATCAAAGTTGCCGTATTGATACTTCCATGTTGGTCTGATCATGACTGTGGTCTAATTTCAATGAAGTCATCAACATTTTCTATGGCAAGGCTACAAATGAACATAGCTACCGTATGAAATGAAATTGCTTACGATGAACAGATAAACACTTTGAGTTCTTGAATTAAAAGAACTTTCTATCAATTATATTTTATCTTGACTTCATCAATTCTATCTTCACTCTAACATCAATTCTCGTGCGGTTGGAAAAAGTCATTCAAAATCCCAATGTTGCTAAAAATAACAAATAAACATAAATTAGCTAGATAACAAATGAATAGAAAAGGAAACAGCTAGGACCAACAGACAAAAGTTTGTTTACAGCAAAAAATAAAAATCTGACGTCAAATAGAATAAAGAAACAAAGAGTTTCATAGAAGCAAATTTAATACAAATAGATAGTTTGAGAATCTTGTTTGTCAATCACGAGGGATGTTTTTAATAGCGTAAAGGCCTAAATCCTGGATCTGGGTTTCACTTGTTCAAAACAAATAGGCCCCTGACGTCAAAAATACAAATAATCTTTGTTCGAAGGTAATTCAATTTCGTGCTGCAAACTTTGATCTCTTTAAAAAGTTTGGACTTCCTGTCATTCTCGGAAAGTATCATTTCGTGGTTAAGAAAATGATAAATGATAACAAATAAAAATCAAGATAAAACGGCCAAAAATTAATTAAGTTTCATGGCAACAGTAATGAATTTATTACAAAATGATAAGACAAATATATTGTGGGTTAAACGAGGTCACTTTTATAGAATTGAGGATCAAAAACTGATTTACGAAAGGGTAAATAATATATACAAAATAAAAGATTTGATTCACTAGTAATCACTCAGCGAAGAATGCCTAAGGCTATCAAATTGCAAAACAAAACCAATGTTCAATTAGGTTTTTGGCAAGGAAAACGTTACATATGCTTTGTCCCTGAAAACATCTGAAGCCTTCAATCACTGGAAAACATTATTTTCTCCTCAACAGGATACACATCTTTAAATGGGAGATTAATAATAAAATCACCTCAATAGGGGACAACAAGTGGCGAGTCTTGGATTTGATATCTTGAGTCGGATAGCTGAAGATTAGATTTCCAAAACAGAGATTTAAAATCCCAGCTCATGAATTATCTCTATAGCTTTTCATTATCTTGAAATTTGGCCGTTGCTTGCGGATTTTTTCCTTTCATGTTTCATTTCCATGTTTCACCATTTCTTTCAGAAGTGTACTTCCCCTGAAGGGGAATGGAACATCACACAAAATTAGGAGATGTGTGCCAGCCGCAAGGGTCCCTTTATCACAAATTTTGGTGAAAATTGCGTCAAAGTTCTACCGAATTATCACTCTCGTGGAGTGCTTGTTTTGAAATGGGTTCATGAAAACTTTCAAAATCTCAGCCTTTCAAATGCATTAGAATTCTTCACCTTTCAAATTATATCTAATGAGAATTTCTTTGCTTGTTGCTATGACATTTCTCAAGCAAGGAGGCAATCATATCCAATATCTAAATATATTTCTTTCATCTTGTGGGGGAAAAATATTTTTAGTATCAGTTAGTTTGTTAGCATGATATCGCCACTGTAATGAATAAATAACTGTACACAACAATTCAATGTGACAAGACCATGATGTGACGATGCTGGAAGAAGCTTCATACATAATGAGGAGCTGACCGTGCAGTTTGCTGTCGTGTCGTATAAAGGGAGACTTTTCATGGCTTGAGTTCAGGCGTCGTGGGTACCAGCACGGTTTGGAAAAACATGAGGTTCCTTCAAAGATACAGTCTCTTCTAATGAAAATCTAGCCTGCACGCATAATTTACTTATTTCCGCGAAATCTGCTCGCAGCGCAAGCCAAGATCGTGGAGGAAATTTCTGCTGATCTGACTCAAAGCTTTCCTCGACTCAGTTAATTATCAAATTTAATTTTGAATAAGCAATTGTCTAAAATGACGCATTTGCTTGTCAAAGGTACATCTTTTCCTCACTAGTTAGATTTTATAAGATTCAAATTCCCACCTCTGGGATTGGAAGAACTCGTCTGTAATTTCCTCTGTAAGTTTGCTCCAAGAAAGAATTTTTGAAATGCATTTTCATTTCATATGAAACACACTGAATGCACAGCGCACACTGAAATGAAAAAGATAAACTTCATCAACTACGGTCTGCCGCAACACTTCACAAAACCTTTAATGGAGGCTATGATATGCGCATACTAACCGGTTTTGTGTTGTACAGGAAAATATAAAGCCCGAGGTCTTCAAAGTACAGACCGAGCTTGCGAGGTCTGTGCATTAATACCGAGGGCTTTATATTTTCCTGTACAACAACAAAACCGGTTAGTATGAGTTTTATTACCTGACATCTAATCTTGACTCGCATTTAATCAAACTCATTTTGTTAGCTTTGAATTTACTGTACATCTCAAAGGCCTAGGCCTAGGCCTAAAGCAGTTGTTGTGGCGACAAAAACGCGTCCTTGTATCGTATTATACAAGGCTACGGGAAACCCGCGGGAAAGGTTCGATTAGCCAATAGGAATGGCGGGATTCTGCATTGCCTTGTTTTTGAAACTTCAGTCAGGTAATAACATTAAATATAAATGCAAAATAGAGCGGAAGATCATGTATCCTGGGTACCACTGCCTCAAAATTGAAAATGAAAGGAAAATTGGGAAGAGGAAGAGAGAGAAGGAAGAAATTTTCTTTCCTTCTTTATTTTTTCTTTTTATTATTTTTCTTTTGCTATGGTACCCAGGGGAACAGGGTAAAGATCCTGAATAGTAAAGAAATCCACCATTAAACTTCATTTAAATTTTCTCCCGTAATCACTAAATTTGCCTCCTGTTTTCTGTTATTCTGGCAACTATACAGGGTCTGAATTTCGTGCTTCAAAAGGACCCATTGGTGAGTGTGATCCTTTGTGCTCCGAATGAAAATAAAACAAAAATACCCAGGGAAGAAACGACTTTGATATAATACAAAAGTTGACGCAAATGATCATGGCTAGTTATGACTCCTTTAAAGGAGCCATTTTACACCTTTGACTTGGAAGATGGATTTATGAAACTTGGGACCCAGAGACAAGGAACAAGCTACAAAGCAATGTGTCTTCACTTTTGTTAGCATTATTTCAACATTTTTGATTATGTTTTCCCATGTACATCCGATCTTCAACAAGCAGCGAAATGCAATATTACAGAAATTGAAACAATCATTACGTAATGGTGCCACTTTTATCAGTTTTGGATCGTAATCAGCAACATTCATTTACCTTCTGGCAGGAAACAATAATTTCATTTTTTTCAAAAACAAGATTTCAGAAGAGACCATACTTCAAAAGTTTTAAAGAGTAATTTTTTGGAGACAGTTATCTCGTCCTCTGTTTACTCTCTGGAAGGAAGATCTTGATTTGCATTTCCGAAATTGGACATATAAACTGAAAGAAGACAGGTTGTAAAAGGTCATTAATTTGAGCCTCCTACAAATAGCTTTACATAAGACACATCTGGTTGTTGTTGAGTAGATATCTATGACAAGGAAACAACAATTTCCTTGATGGAATAACTTCGCGTAGTAGGTCTTGTAGATAAGCTGTAAGTCGAGTAGATAAGTCTCCAGTGGATCTGATCCGATATTATGATTATGAACTTGAATTCATATGCTTTTAATTTATAAAATGCCACCCTTGAAGTGTAGTCCATAAACAGAATTTACAAGGAGTGAATTTACCGTGATGTCATCATCAAAAATGATTAAACGTTATAAGCCAAGTCTAGCTTTTTGGTCGAATATCATTACTAGACATGTCAACTTTTACAGTTAAGTTTCAATCTCTCTCGCTCTCTTTCAAGAGATAAATACAGTGTAAATCTTGATAAAGATGGCTCTACTGCACGATGAAATAATTAATCCGAACTCAGAGTAAAACAGTCTGCAAGTAGCAATTTTTCTGATATCGTAAAAGCTCTATAAAACCCCTCTCTCTGTTAAGCGCCCCTCTCTTCTAATAAGCCCCTCCCAGAGCCAAAACTTTAAACAATAAGCCCCCTCTCTATAAAGCTCCCTCCACTTACATCAAATTCCCGAAAGTAACAACGATTCCCCTTCTATTTGGCAAAACAACCTTGCTTTTTTATCTTGATATCATTTGGGAATATGTCAAACTCATGTTCCAGGGGGGGGGGGGGCACTTGCGAAATTCTTGATAGGGATGCTCGTGTCATTTTTGTGGGTTTGAAATTTATGAAAATGTCATTTTTTTGGGTTTCGCTAAATTGGCGTAATTTTTTTGGGTTTGAAAACTTGCCGTCATTTTTTGGGTCCATTGAAAATTTGCGTCATTTTCTTGGGTTACCTAGACTACCCGGTGTGGGTTACTGAACTTCATATTTAGAAAATTATAATCTCAATCAATTATTGAAGTGCTATAGGTTGTTGAATAATTCCTCGGGGGGGGGGGTAACTTAGTACTTTTCATGGTACGGGGACGTGCCATTTTTTAGCGGTACTTTTTTGAAACCGTTACGGAATTATGGGTAGCATTTTCACAATTTTTGGACACTTAACGGAATTATGGGTGTCCTTTTCAGGAGCTTTTTCGTAATTTCCGGAATTATGGCCCAGATTTTCATTCGATTTACGGAATTATGACCCTAAAATGCACCAGAATGTACGGAATTATGGGTACCAATTTTTCGGGCAAAATGGCACGTCCCCGTCAGAAAATAGGTCGAGATACCCCTCCGAGAATAATTCTTTCTTTCCAATTATGCTGAATCAGAAGTTTTACCTACTCTATGTGTCAATTCATTGATATAGTTTTTTGGAAAGAATAGTTGGTTATTAACATATGAAGATTTAGAAAGATCATAAGACTTGCTGTTTATGGTCTCCAAATTCATTATCAGTTTGACTATCTTGTGCAGAATTGAAAGCTACAATTTTCTCAATTTAACTTCCTGTACTAAAAGGATAGTTATGGGGCCTCGAGATATGATTCCGTCATTTTTTTGGGTTTGAAAATTTTGGGTCTGTCACCTTTTTGGGTAGACAAAAATCTGTCCAAATGAGCATCCCTATCTTAAGTTTTATAGAGTGCCCCCCTTCCTTTACTCTTAAAATTGTATGTTATCATATAATATTATATACTATAATATTTAAAGATATATTATATCCTTGTCATTTGATTTTGTGAATAAGCCCCCTTCTGCAATAAGCCCCCCTCTGGAGTGTCCACACTTAAATAAGCCCCCCACCTAGGGGCCAAATAGAGCTTTTATGGTATGAGGAATTTCGCATACACCAAACTTGTCCTGAATATCTGTTCCTGAGTAGCAAAATGGCTTATCCTATACTATCGTCTATAATTGTACACAAGAAACAAGAAGGAAGCTTCTTCAACAGATAACAGTGTCCAGGCATCAAAAAATTTTGTAACCAACAATTTTCTCAGGAAACAGTGACAAAAAGTTACAAAGAGCGAGAGACAGCTGTAATAAGACAGATTTCGTCGAGGAATTTTTGATAAAATTCTGACATAATAACGGTGCCGTTTGGATTTTTATCAGCTGCAAGAAATTGATATCATTCGCGAAACTCAAAACATTATCAAACATCGGACATATAACAATTCAGCAGTCGCCTGAACTTCAGGATATGTCTTCATCACATTCAAAATAGCAAATTATTGCGAAAGTATGTTATCAATTCATCAAATCAGCTCCCTTGAAATTTTCTTTTCATTTCATACCTTAGGGAAATACTTCGAATGTAACGGGCAATATGATGCATAAAGCTTTTACAGATGGGAAAAACAAATTTATTTTGCATAAAGAAGAGGAAAAGTCTTTCGATTCTTCGAATAATAGCTTTTGGAGCTTTGGACTTTGAGTTCATCTCCATGGAAATGCCAAAAACATATCTTTGAAAAAGACTCATTGCTAGTTGCCATCATAAGTGTCTGAACAAAAAATCGGACATACTCGGACATACCTAACTGAAAAGTTACATTTACCACCTTAATCTGACTTCAGTCGTTTCCTATAACGGCAAAGAAAGATTTTTGACGGGTATTAAGAAACTAACAACCCAAAAATACCAAATATCCTGCTTTTTTTCAAAAAGACTCGAAAGATTGCAACAGGAGCAAGAAGGTATCGTTGTTGATTGATTCGCTTTGACAATCACTATGTGCCTCAGTGCCATGAGTGTCTCCAGTTCAAGACTCGTTTCCTAAGTAGCTGAAGACATCCTCGATTAAAGATATCCGATCCGGTCACCTTCCTCTGAAAGGATACATTCCATTCAGAACCAACTGACAATGTCCACTTTAATGAAGTGTCCTCCTCATTGGGAGAATTTTAACCCCGGCGGGGGGGGGGGGTAACTTCAATAGTCGGATGATGGGGGTGTCATATGACGTCTGAAATCACACCCTAAGATTTATAAATTTTCTTGAAAACGATACCCCAAGATTTACAGGCCACTGAAAATGTATACACTAAAATTGTGACAACTATTTTAACTTTCAATCTTAAGTAAGTGAAATTTGATCAGATCATTACACTAAAAAGTTATTTTTCTTACACGATAACCCAAAATTTATGACTACTTGTGATTTTACCAAAAAATGATGTTCCAAAACTCATTTTCTGCTCGAGAAAAGGCACCTCAAAAATGGCGTATCCCGTACCAGAATGTAGATTAGTTACCTCCCGAGATTTTAACAAGATCTGTCAACTGGTCCGAAAACGTCCACTTTAACAAAGAGTCCGCTTTTTAAAACTGTCCCCATACAAAAAGATGGCTGTATTTGGTTTGGACAACCTGTTGGATAACTGGATGCTTGTGGATGACCCTTGAGCTTCACAATAAAAACGACTCCAACCAACTAATCTTGAACTGCGTCAGTCAAGCCTAAGGACCTCCTTACATTGAAAATAAATTGTCCATCTCTACAGACACACCTGTGAACAACAGGGAGGTCATTTCTACTGCCAAATAATTTTCAATTGTAGGAGGCCCTTGCAAAAGATTTATAGTGTCATAGAAATTGAAACAGTTATAATTTATGATATGTTACTTGGAAACAAAAGGTAATAGGTATCTTTTGTCATCTTATTACTGTTTTAGTGAAATCAAAATGTTAAGGATATTGGAAGTAATTTCCTGTTTGAATATTGCAGGCGTGAAACAAACAGTTGACTAATTATAACGGCTGTGAAGAAAATATTCTAAAAAGCGATATTTCAGTGAAAACTTGGAAATATTGCAGCTGCTGCAGAAACTGTTTCCTTTGTAGGCACATATCAAAGCTAATTCTTGCCATGAAATATTAGACTCACGACATTGTCCCGGTAATCGCAACAACAACGACGACGACGACAACAACAACAACAACAACAAAAATGACAATAACAACAGCCATTTTTTTGCTTAAACTGTATACTTGCGGCGTTTGTTCATGGCTAATATCACTGTAAACTTGAACTTTGAGGTGTTTTGGCATTGGAGGTTCCAGCCAGCAACTTAGGCCCATCCGCCATTGCCTAATGGTTTTCATATCTATTTACTCGGGGGGGGGGGGGTAACTTAGTACTTTTCATGGTACGGGGACGTGCCATTTCTTAGGGGTACTTTTTTGAAGCCGTTACGGAATTATGGGTAGCATTTTCACTATTTTTGGACATTCAACGGAATTATGGGTGTCCTTTTCAGGGAATTTTTCGTAATTTCCGGAATTATGGCTCAGATTTTCATTCGATTTACGGAATTATGACCCTAAAAATCCACCAGAATTTACGGAATTATGGGTACCAATTTTTCGGGCAAAATGTCACGTCCCCGTCACAAAATAGGTCGAGATACCCCCCCCCCCGAGTCTATTTATGAAATCGATAGGGGAAAACGTCGTCCCAATGCTTAATGTTAAAGTCCATGAGTCGTAGTTTGAGCGTCCATCTGTCTATTAATAGCGATAACTACGAATAAGCAATCAGTCTAATGAAATATCATGGCTTCTAAAGAACAGATAAGATTTGCAATCCTCAAAATGAACTCTTGCGTTTTTAAAATTCTGTGCGAAAAGTTCTTTGCGATTTGATCAAACATTTCAGGACGCTTAACGTTTCACAAAAATGAGGTTTTCTTGAAGTTGAGCATGAAGTATCAAATGTCAGAAAAAAATTGGCACACATGCTAGAAATGACACATAAAATGTGATAACAACAACGAACCTCTGCTTCACATGAAGATAAACAAACAGCTCTCCTGCATTTCGCACTATTCACCATAATGTCTCGATCATTGACCATTACCTCCTTGATATCTTCGCTGTGGAAGAAAGAGATACGTCTTCATCATTTAATACCACTAAAAAATGTAATTAATACAAATTAATGTCGCAACCGAAAGCTAAACCGACCAGGGAAAATGATTTTCTTGAAAAAGTTGGAAAACTGTTCTAAGTCTTCTTAACTTCTTCAAACCTTCTGCTTAGCAGGGACGAATTTGCAACAGGAGATTTTGGTTTTCGAGAGGATATAATGATTTCACCGTCAGAACAACTGATGTCACATTTCTGAGTGCACTCAGTCAAATCAAAATGAACAGAAAAGGAGAAAAATTATAGTTGGCTGTATAGTTGTGAAATCTATTCTTGAGGCCGCAAAACCCGAGGGGCAAATGAATGATTTTGTTTCGTGCACCCTCCTTGAAATCACAAAATCAGATACAAAAATCACAAAGTATATCACATGCAAAAAACACAAAAATCACAAACCACTGAGGAATTATTGAAAAATCACATAAAAAGTAATTAAAAAATCAGTGAAATTACAAAAAAATCACAAACGAAAATCATGTGATATTAAAATCACATTTTTTACAAAATTTTGCCTTCGCTCTTCCGCTATTCAATTCTTAGCACAAAGATTACTTCGACAGCTTCTCTAAGTCTTCGTGCTTCTTAGCTATGTTCCAAGAGACCATGTCATAATCATAATCAAATTTCTTAGGCCGTGGCTACTGAGCAAGAAGATTTAGAGAAGGAGCTGAAACAAGCTTTGAACTAAAAAGTGAAAGGAATAACATTTTACCGAAACTTAACCAGACAAAACGACGTTCTGCATGAATTTCAGCCTTCTGGCATTTTTGGCGTTTGTGCTACAAATAAAGCATTTTTCGAATAAAATACGAGGATATCAAAACCAAAAAATATTCAAATGTTATAGGAAGCTGTAAGCTTGATACCTGAAAGTTTCCTGAGCAAGACTGGCGACTCCGGTCAAACCAAAGGCATGATAAATAACCTATCAAAGGAAAGACACTAACATAAATAAACCACGGCAGGAAATTATAACACTGTTTCAAGTTATTTCAACTCGGTATTGACGGAAAGCAAACAAATTTACCTGTTCATACATGATTCTATTCTCGTAATGAGCAGAGGATGACAGATTAGGTGACATGTTTACCTGCAGACGAGATATCAACAAAGACTATCAAGAATGCAAATTAGGAAAATACTATCGAATATGATCAGGTATATGTCTTGAATTGTTATTCTATGCAATTACATACGAGGCAAATTTTATGGTAATACCACCCTTCACACATTGGCCTGCACTCAGTTATCAGGCTCCCTGTCAAGGTGCCGCAGTGCAGCCAGCTATGGAGTCTGGTAACGACCCATGGTGCTAGGCCCGCGTGATTGATTGTGGTAATATGGACGCCCAGTTGATTTTGGGAGTTTTTTTTAAAGTTTTAGGTGAATTTTTAAATGTTGCTCGTGGCGAATTACTCGTCTATTCATTGCTATCGTTCGTATCTGCACAGAGTCGTGGCAGACTGACATAAGTTGCTATCTTCATGTCTGTATAGTACAAAATTTTCCTTCACTGCAAAGTTTTGAAAACGGCAACAAGGAACGAGACAATAGGCAGGATGGCAGGAATTGCAAAAAGACAACAAGAATAATCGACAGAGTGGAAGAAACAAGACAAATGAAATGCAAAAGGGACATTGTACCAGAACGGGGAAGCTACACGGCAGGACGATGCATGTATGCCTAAAATGCCTAAAACTCTGAGTAGGATTAACAAAACACAAACAAAATAAAGGACACGCTGCAAATGAACAAGAAAGCTAGTACATACCTCCATCAACCAAATATTCATATCTGAATCAATGACGAAATCGAATCTCACTAATTCAAAAAAGTTGCTGTGGAGAAAAAAATATGATTTTAGGAAACATGAAGAATTCTATAAAAACACAGCTTCACAGCTGCTTTTCAATAAAAAAAACTCTCACTGGTTATACTTTATGCTAAACAATATTCCTCATCGCTTATTCAAAACAGAGATCACACAAATTTCATTCTAAGATCAATTGGAAAGAAGGGGCAGACTGACAATGTGATTGCTTGATTTCGTTGAACCTTTTTAATCTTACGTTTTTGCCCGTTTCACATTGGATGTTGGAAAACACGGTGATATGTTAGTCCAGATGACAGTCTGACGTCCCATTCACACTGCAAGTCAAACCAGTTTCAACTAAACCAGGTTATCGAATAGGGCTTTCTGATTGGTCAATCCAACAAATCAAGGCATTGAAATTTAAGCTGGTTTAGATAAAGCTGATTTAACTGTATCAGTATTAATGCAGCATAGCTCACAATTCAATTTCAAATTTCAGTAAAGTTTAACGGATACATCCAAAACACAGCAACTGCCCGACATGCAATGTGAACCCGACATTAGTATTTATAAGTAGATATTGTTTGTACGTAGCCTTTCCTATTAATATTTTATGGTGCATTTATGTCCAGTTCACATTTGCAAGAAAAGCTAGTTTAAATTAAACTAGGTTATCGAAAGGAGACTTCTGATTGGACAACCTAACAAATCAAGTGCATTTGATTGGGTGACATTTAACCTGGTTTAGATAAAGCTGGTTTAACTGCAACAGTGTGAATGCGGTATTAAATTTGGCTTTAGTTACCTATCTCTATTTTATGGCCATAGGGTAGTCATGGTCTTCTGTTCCTCATGTCAGAAGTGTAGTTAAGTAGTTTGTAGTCTGTTCTAGGTAATTTCGTTATTGCAAATTTTCATATCGGATAAAAAAATCTGATGTTTTCATCTTCACTTATACAAGTACTCGCAACCAAACAGATTCTAAACAGGGACTAATTCTTACGAAAAATCTGAAGAAGCATCGAGCCATGGGTGGCAGGAAGATAAGTAATAGTTATTTGATTTTATCATGGTTTCTTCCTCTGGCGTTTCATTGCATCCCTAACTCAGCTCAGCTTGTTCTCGCTTTTAAAGACAAAACTGAATTAGGCCATTTCAAGATGGAATCAACGAGTTGAGCTGAGTTACGGATGCAAAGGAACGCCAGAGGAAGAAACCATGATAAAAGACACAAGTATAATTGGTTATATATTATATCAAATAAGAATTACTTCTTTTCCTGCCATCATGATCGAGCGTCCTCTCTCCTTCGAACGTTGAACGAAAAGTTGAACGTCGCTTTGAACGTTATTTCAAACGTCGAGAAAATCTAGGGTTAGGTTTTCCCATTAGAGTTTTACGATTAAGGTGAATCTGCACTTAAGGTGGCCCACTACCGAAGATTTCAAAATTACGACACAGTAAAAGGTGGTTGTATACCCAACCAAGTAAACATAAGTTCGAAACACACAAAAACTAAGTTAAGGTGGCTTGCTACTGATGTAAAATTCAAACTGCCACACACTGGATGTCCTTTCGCTCATGCTGATACTCAACACAAAGAACAGAGCCTTGACCCCTAGCCACCAAAACCATGATACGAAAGGATGGCTATAATGTAAATGTAGTTATATTCGCGTGTCTCTTGATTTAGTAGTTTAAAGAGTTAAATGAAATGCAAAAACGATTTAGTATCCTATTAAAGTAATTGAGTTTACAGGATTAAGTTAAGGCTATGATTAAATGACATCTCAGAACTCAAACAAGTAAAGATATAAACAAACGTAAGGACCTCATCACGGTCTCCGAAATATTGTTCCTCGTATTAGCAGAATTTCAGCAGGAAAATTTTACACTTATAAGGCATGCAATCAACATTGAAATTTGTTAATGTATTGCTACCCAAAACCATTCTCCAAAAGCTATGACGAAGAAGAAGAATGTGCATTTGTTGGGGATACCAAAAGGCCAAGTTGTGAGTCTCAAGGAATTCCTAAAAAAGGGCTCCAGATCGCATGCACACTAACGATTTACTTCAATGACGTAATATGCATATTTGCTTGACCGTTGAGAACAAGAGCAAGAAACAATAGTACTGATGCGCATGACAGTGTGAGCCCCAGCCCCAGCGTTGATTTGCTATCAACAAAGCTGAAACACAATGTGTCAAAACAAATGGGTCAGTATTTTGTCTCCCCAACAAGCAAAAGAAGAAATGAAGGTGCTAAATTTGCTACCAGGAAGGAAAAAAATGTTTTTGACCCATATGATAGACCAAAAGTGACATTTTTCAGAACGCTCATTTGCCAAGGAAGGCTGAGAAAACAATTAAGGTAAACATCAAACACGCAGACGATCATTTATATGCAGACGATCGACCTGAATCGTGCAAACAGAAAGCAACACAACTTCCTGGTGGCTCTACTTCAAGAACACCGTTGTCAAGATCTTTTCATCACATGTTCCAGATTTTTGACCAGTTTCTAGACTGTCTTATTTCAGAAACGCGGAAAGCTACAATAGAATTCTATAGTTACTTACTGTTGAGATTTGTAACCAGAAAAAGTGCTAGCCATTTCCACTTCTTTAGCAATAAACGCCTGAAAGTAGAAATTTACGGAATTAAAGTGACTCTAGTAACCGTAACTTTCACTTATTGTCAAATGATTTTGTCCAAAATGGACACGTATAGTGAGGTTTCTTTAATATCTGAAATAAATACATTAAGTTGAAGGAATTGGATGTAAACTACGGTGGACAGTCGAAATCGAAAACAATGACAAATTTATCCATGGACCTTTTAGCAGTTCTAAACAACAAGGACAGATTTTGTACCACGATTTTGCAAGCAACTGATGCTTTAATTGACACCTCAATGCAAAGCGATTAGCGACTGCAGACAAAGGAATTCCTCTCAACCGGTAAATCAAAACAAACACGGCCGCAAAAGTTGCCCCGAAACCAATAGGGCAAATTCGCACCTTGTGCAAGTGAAAGGGGGTTCTTAAGAGAAGTTATGTGCTTATAGAAAAAGAAGAAGGGTAAATCTAAAGTTCCGTCTCGCAAATTTTGTTTATTTGCTTTAGAAGTCGGGCAGAAGGCATTACATTTCTCGGGTATTTTGGGCTTAGATGAAACAATTACCACACAGCTCCTAAATCAAATAAACAAAATCGGTGAGACAGAACGTTAATCTTACCCGTTTTCTTTCATAATGAGCACATACGTTCTCTAAGAAACCGCTTTCCGCATGCACAAGGCGAGAGCTTGTCCTACTGGTTTCAAGACAACTTCTGCGGCCGTGTTTGTTTTGATTTACCGGTCAAGAGAATTGCCTTTGTCTGCAGTCGCTTTGAATTGAGGTGTTAATTGAAGCAACTGAAGCCATTGTATTACAAAATCTGTCCTTGTTGTTCTGAACAAGAATCTGAATCGAACGATACCTTGATGCAATTGTAGAATATTCGAACGTGTACCATGGTGATGGAAGCTCCAATGCTACTGAACGGAATCTTCTATATAAAATATCTAAAAATGTTGCTCGATCCAGACTCTTTAGTAGAATGCCTTAAAGGTCTTTTTACAGGAATGAACCAAAAGTAACAAAGGCCATTCAAACAAAGTGTCTCTCAATAAATTTCTTTGTAATGTCTTCATGTCTCCCAAACTCTAAAAACAAGCAACCCCGTGAGTTTTTCCTCAAAAGCTATCGACATTTGACAATTTTGTAACATTTGTGGGAACTTCTGAACATATTTATATATAGCGTACCTCTCTAACTGCTTGCCGGATATCCTTCCATAACTGTTTTGTATTTTTACCTACGAAAATAAAATTACTAGATAATAGGTCAAAATCGGAAATGTTCCTACAACAAAAGAATCAAATATGAACTATGTATCTGAAGCATTCTTATTGAGACAACAATTTGACGCTTGTGAAACTTCGAAAAATGTTCACTGAAGCCCATTGTATTTCAGACAATAACCAATTCTTTTCCTATTGTTATCCCTGAAATTGCATAATGAAGTTCCTTGGAGCACACAACAAAGTTACCTCCAACCGGTCTGTCAAAAGTATCAATCAGCGAGCCAGAAAATTTTAAATTGAACAAATTCTATGAAATTGATGGTTGGTTGGAATCTTATGAAATTCAATGTGATTGGTCCACTTAATTTGACGGTCATTTAATCTAACGATACTTTTCTAGAGAAATTAATGAACGCTTAGAAAGAAAAATTACCTCTACTTTCGAGGTATCCAAATAGAGCTTGTTTTCTACTGTAATGACCATGATTAAAGAAACCTTGAAGAGATGGCATCTGCAAAATAAACGAGTATCAGTGGGATGCCCCGCAGGGGCTTTAATGATTACCCTGATAGATGTAAAGTATCAAAGATAAATCAAAATTTTTGAATTTTGGTCATTTTCTCAACCACAAAATGCCTCTGGAAAATATACTCGCAACACGGGCAAGAAATCCTCTATTACAAAAGTACGTGGGAAATTCAATTCCATCATCTTTGATAAGGAGTCCTTTTCGAATCTTATCACCTGACTGAAGTTTCAAAAACGAGGCAATACAGAATCCCGCCGCTCCTATTGGTTAATGGCTCTCCCGCGGGATTAGGACACGTTTTTGTCGCCACAGCAACTGCTTTAGGCCTGTGAGATTTACAGTAAACTCCTAATAAAACTCATACTAACCGGTTTTGTCGTTGTACAGGAAAATATATAAAGCCCTCGGTCTTAAAGGTATAGACTGTGCACAGAAGCTCGTTCTGTTCCTTTTAGACCTCGGGCTTCATATTTTCCTGTACAACACAAAACAGGTTAGTATGCATATAGTAAAAACGCTGAATGATCAATATATTTGGAATTAATTTCAGTTTCCGAACTTCATAATTCGACTGATTTTCTTTCTACTTCAACTGATCAGAAAAACTTGGATAGAGAAGTAAGCATCGACGTAAAACATGGTTGAATTTTGACCTACTGTTTCCCACCCAGTATTTGCTCAACATATCAAAGAGGCTGAAGATTCAAAATCTCCCCAAGATATCGTTCGTATCGAAATTAAGCTGATTATCCATAAAAATTTAATTACGTTCCTCGTAACACCAAAAAAGCTTTTTGTTAATTGCACAGAGATTGACTTCTTTTTTGCGAAATCGACGTCACAGCCGAAGATATCAACAACGGAAGAATCTTCTTCAAGTTTTTTAGGAACTGGCTAACAAAAATTCTACGTCAAGCTAAAATTTCTTTAAATCGTAGAAAGGTGTGATAATGGACTTCTCAACTGTCTGCCAATATTTTTCTGATTGGTTACACAAATAGATCTTACAGCGTTTACGCAAAAGCATGAGTATCAAGATTTATCTGATGTAAACTGGCGAATTCTCGAACGTGGCAAATATGGGATGACTCAAACTGCTTCTTTTCTCAAAAGATGAGGTATCATCCCTAAAGCTCCATAACGCTAAAATTTAATTCTGAGTTTACATTCAACGGGCATGGCATATGTTTTATACCAAAATAAAACAGATAAATTCAAACCAAGGCAAATCATAAAGATTATTTGCTCTTCTGCAGATGTTATGTCAGCTGATTTCGATAGGAGCGAGAAAATAAGAAGCAAGTAGATTCAGAAAAGGACAAATCCAGCTTTTGAAGAGGACTGAAAGCAATACATTCATTCATTCATTCATTCATTCATTCATTCATTCATTCATTCATTCATTCATTCATTCATTCATTCATTCATTCATTCATTCATTCATATATTCATTGAAAGTTGGTATGTAAATAGTTTTACTAAAATAAAGCTAATTTATACCAACTATGAACAATAAACCTAAAGAAATACATATTAAAATCAAAGAAATTCAGAGTCTATTTACAAATTGTACAAAGGCAGCCGGTTCCATCCCAAGTATTAATTTCCTTCCTGAAAGCCGCAACAGACTCTATCTTCTTTGTATCATCATTTAGGGCATTCCACAGCATAGCTCCTCTAAATCTCAGGGAGTTTATCCCATAGTTCAT
The DNA here is from genome assembly GCA_964019985.1 of Aurelia sp. 4 Dawson et al 2005. Classification (NCBI taxonomy): domain Eukaryota; kingdom Metazoa; phylum Cnidaria; class Scyphozoa; order Semaeostomeae; family Ulmaridae; genus Aurelia; species Aurelia sp. 4 Dawson et al 2005. The sequence goes on along the minus strand of OZ026494.1, from coordinate 1,660,782 downwards.
AGTGTAAGACCTCTGAGGAAGTTCGCATAAAACATTTCTGCGTAAGTTATATGTTATAGATTTTGTTTGGAAATTCCCCCAGAGGTATGACGGATTTAGATAGTGGAGCGTTTTGGAAACTTCTAATAGCAGTTTCTGTAGGTTCTTTATATGTATTGTAACATCATCATGCCTTGATAGAAGCTCTTCAAAAGAGGATTCAAAATCCTGGTACAAAACCCTTAAAGCTCGTTTATGCACTCGATTGATATAGTAAAAACCCGCATATAAGAAACTAAATTTTGGCAAGTCAGCCTGACTACGTTCTTTCTATTGGATATCTAGTGGGACATGAGGCAGTTCAGGCGCTTAAATTGGTTCTTGCTCTATTCATGGCTTGCAGGAATTTCTTTTGTTCAAAATTCAAGCCTATTATTTACTTTCAATTCACACCAATTGAGTTCATAAGGTCTTATTCACAACAAAAGTTTGTGGAAGATTCAAAGATTTCATATAAAGTACCTGCGAAGGAGCATCATAGTCCGCACCAACGACATATTTTGTGACATCATTCACATCCAGTGGTTCGTAATCCGTTTGGCAAAATCTGAACAAGGAAACAATAAAAAATTGATTTGGTACCTCAAAGATTTAGAAACCAGTAAAACTGACACTGACAAAGACTTTGCTGTCACTCGTAGAATAAAATGAGTCTTCTCTTAATTTTTGTCTTCGGGAAAGAAAATATCTTTCAGTAAACTTAACGACAAAAACTGATTCGAAGCTCTTCCAGAAATTTGTATCGCCGCAAATAATCTTTCAGGCATAATTGCCACCAAACTGGTACATTTTTGTCGACCTGCACTGTGTACCCTAGGCTGGTACTCTGTTTTTGGGCCTAATCAAAGCACTGTGATTTTGGTGTCAACAAATGTGTTGCAAAAAAATGCCGGGTTATTGATAATCTGATGAATGTGTTCTCTGCTACTGAGAAGCATAGGCCTAGGTTTGGATCAAGCGTCCAAATCTGGTAAATTTGTAAAGGATAACAAAAGCATTTTGTTGTGTAACAGTTTGCGAGCATACAAGGGTTTCATTTTGCGATTTTTGCATATCAACGTTTGCTGTTTCAATCAATAAAAATAACGAGAAACAAAACAAAAAGAGCATAACTACTTGCCTCTGTCCAAACTGAACCATTGCCAAATCATTTTGCGCAAATTTATCGATAATAAGCTCTCTGAAAAGTCTTCTGAAATCCGAAATAACTTCTTGCCACAGCAAGGGGTGTTTATACTGAGAAAGGGGGTCATGTTTTGTTTTCCTTTGAAAGTTTATAAGATTTCGATGCTCGATCCAAACCTCCTTTCTTAGAAGTATAAACGTCTAATCATTCCCAAAAATCTCGCACAGTTTTAGCAAAGTTGCGGCGTTTTCAAGAACGAATCTGCATGGAAACAAAAAATAACTTCGTTTTCAATAGTCTCCGATCCTCTGTTGAAAGGGTGAAAGAATGAAATGCCCCAGGTCTCCTTACATACCTTACAAGCATTTCTTCTTCGTAAATATAAACTCTCAATGGATCAACCGACGTCACAACTGTGTAGATACCAATATCAAATTTTCTGCAAGAAAGGGATCAAAACATTGACAACGCTCAGAACTTGAAAATGACTTCAAAACAAAATGCACATTTCATTGGTAATCTCAGTGCAGCAAACGACAGACGAAAATATGACAGGATGTTCAAATTCCCTAAACGATTTATTCTTCAAAGTCTTGATACTGCCAAGCCAATTTCGTTACAGAAAAATTAACTACATTTAGTTCACTGCGAATAATACACACAGTTGCATCATCAAATAAAGAAGTGCTGCACATAAGGCCTCTGTCTTGGGGCAATCATTTATGTCAATTCTATGTTATGACTGTAAGAAATTTTGGGTAAGTCCCACAACAGCATGATGCTTTGAACTCTGACATTGGCCTTCCCTCGCAGTCTCTGTTCAGGGAAAAATAAAACTTCTTCGTTACCTTCCATCAATAAGCAATGGATTCGAAACGTAGAGCTGCACAAATGAGCCCTCTGCTGAATAATCTAAGCCTGAAACAGATAAAGAACAGTTAATTATGGCTACTTTTCAAGTCTCTAAAAGCAAATAAGTGCGTTTCCAGAGGATGAAAAGAGCACAGTCATTACTAAACTCGATTAAACTTTTTTGCAGCTGCTAATTTTTCTCTTTATTTCTCTCTAAATACAGCGGCTTTGCTAGCCTGTGGACAGACCAAACAAAAATCGGCTTTGCTAGAAAGAACATGAAACATGTCAAGAAACCACAAATATCAGCTCAGAAATAAAGGCCTAGCCATGAGAATCTTAGCAGGCGAGCGGTGCATCGCTCTCCTCGGTAAATTTAGGCGGGCGACTTTGATTCTATTGAAAATCGTCAATAAATGTGCACGATTGAATGAAAAACTTAATAATGGCCCAAATGAATCACACTTTCACTAGCGAGGTTTTGAACGCAACTAAAATCAGTCATTTTAACATTAGCATAAACAAGTAGCCTGTTGCGGCTCTGCGCAGGCTAATAACAAGCAGTAGAGAGGCAATTCCCTCTTTCGAAAAGGGTACGAGATATTTTCAAAAACAAGAGGGTTTTTAAGGATTTTCGGTGGATTTTCTCGAAAAGAAGACGATTTGGCCGAACGAGATGTTGGGGGGAATGACATGGCCTTCGCAAGCAGTCACTCTGAACAAGGCGTGTATCACTCTTTGGAAAAAGGCATATTAAAGAAATTTAAAAAGTTTACCTTACCATCTATGCTAACAATCTTTATACCACGATGGTCATTACTCTTTTGAACCCATAAATTCTTTGGGTTGAGCTTGGCCTAACAAATAAAACACTATATTACGCCTAAATTTTCTTAAGTATTTATCATAATTGTTGTCTAGTTAAATATTAGAGTATTTGTATGTAGAGGAAATTGAAATAAATGAATGAACTGAACTGAACTGGTTCTTTTGATCCTTCAGCACCTAGATATCAAAACTGGAAATATGCAAGGAGAGCATGCAGGGTATTCAGGGCACTAAAACAGGGCATTCAGGGCACAAATAGTGTTTGCCATTGATAGGAAGACTTCTAACGGACACAAAGTAAAAGGAAGGCCAAACTGACTTACCTCTGTAGCTAAAGCTTGTTGTTCTTTTGGAATACTGAATGCTTTTGGAATCCATTTTAATTTTGATGTTGCCAATTCAACCTTCAGTGTTATGAATCCTGATCCAGGCAAATGATTTACCTGTAACAAAAATGTGCATTTACTCCATCGCATAAAATGTCAAATATATTTTCACATCTTACTTACCTTATGATCCTGGAAGGGGTTCCCTGAAAACTACTTAATAATAACTAATTTTGTCACAAAAACATAGCCACAGTACAAGCATTGCACACATTAGTAAGGTAAGAACTCTCAAGAAGTCTCTGGCAGGTAAACCACATTAAATATGCCAAGGCCTCTACTGGGTTAAAGGGAAGGTAAGCATATAAAGATGTTCAACCCACTTACATTGTAGTAAAATTCTAGCTTATCAGATACCAGTATTTCCTCTTGACATATACTAAAGGGTGTCCCATAAAATTGTGCCCTGTTTGTATGGCTCCTGTGGATTACCTTACCTTTTGATGGCTCTCAAGATTCTTCAACATTGGAACAAATTCTTTTGTAAATGGGTAATCAAATGACCACATAACATCCCAGTTGATTGGAGGTAACATTGAATGAATTGTTTTGTAGCCAACTTTATCAAAAATTGTCATTACATGATTCAAATGGTAGACCTAAGGAAAGAAATAATTTTTCAAAACAGACTATTTAAACATGGAAACATCTTGATGAACTGAATTAAGTCAAATCAACTCTATGAGCCCCTGTCAACATAAGACAATGCATATCAATCGGTCAATCAAGTATATATCTTTTTCACCATAATCCATACTAACTTTAAACGTAAAGTCACACTCTGATGAGAAAGTAGATTCAAAAGGCCCAGGTGTGTCAAATATCTGTCCTTTACTTTGCGTCCTCATTCTTCATAGTCTACTTGATATTGACAAATCATTTATGTTTTGAACAAAGCAGATCAAGAAACATTCAGTACTATGGCCTTACCCAAATTTTTTACAAAAGGCATGCACTTACTTCTTTGGAAAAAATCCAAGCAATTTTCCTTTTTGACGATGCCTTCATAGGCAAAAGGTCTACAGGCAGATTGTAAAGTTGATAAATGTTTAGAGCTATCAGCAAGATGCCAAAGCATAGAACACCAATGATGGCATAAGTTGTTTTTAATTTGACTCCTCTATTCTTCCCATCAGCCATGGTTAGGAGCTGCAAAAGAAAATAAATTCATTATATAACTCCTTTTTTCTTAATAGAATGCTGAACCTTGGATAATTTTGAAATTTGGATAATTTCAAGTACTACTAGATGTTATTTTAACCACAATATTCAACAATACAACTCTCGTTTTAACAAATTGTAACTTTTAATTTTTATCGTAGGTTTAGTTTAAGCAGGTCCATATCAGCTCAATGCTGAGTACTTTTGACCTGATATAAAAAATAAATAATGTAATGTATGTATGTATGTAACCTGGCTGGAAGAAGCTTCATTGTGCGCTCCAAGGAACTTTATTGCGCAATTTCAGAGATAATAACAGAAAAACAATTGGCTATTGTCTGAAATTAAATAGGCTTCAGCGTACATTTTACAAAGATTCCACTCTGGAAATGGGTCAAATGTCTGCAAATCAAGACCTGTCAAGATCAAATGGGTGTTTGCCTGTTTGCCCATGCCATGCAAGCACAACTGCAATTGAACACAGAATTGAGAAATTCTTGCAGTGGTGACATTAAGAGCTAAATTGAAGACCACTTGTTGAAGGATATTACCATGTCCAGCTTCTTCCTTAGGTTTTGGCTATGCCAAAAAAACTACTCCAACATTGAGCACAGCAATATCATAATCAGATCTGCAAACAAGTAACACGTGCAGAGCAATCTGAATAAAATATGGCAAGTTTCTTTTTAACAAATAGTCAAAGTAAGTTTCTGCACCTGTCTTTCTATGCAGGAATTAAGATTAAAAATTTAGTTGTCTGAGGTGGCTTTGTCACAATTTTGCTCGGCTCGCTGCCATGCCGTATGTTTGCACTCTTTCTGTCGTCAGAATGCGAATGCCGCCTGTACGTAGGATGTCTGTCCTCAAGTTTTATGCCACGCCTTATCTTTGCTTTTAAATTCAATTGTTTGTTTGGTATTCAAAAACATTTGCATTGTCATACCACAGAGCAAGGATAATCATGATTCAGCAAATGCAAATACCCGTTTCGTTGGCATCACTGATTATTCGATGGTATCCCTTTTCGTTAGGCCCAGCGTGGGATGGGAAGTAATAATTTGGGCCTAAAGTGGGCAGTGCCTATTCTGTGGCAGTGCCCTTCATTTATTTTTTCTCAAATAGGCAAGACAGCATTGAATAGATCCAAAAGTGTTCATTTCAATACAAAGATTTTTACCTTTATCTTGGGTTGATGCAAAACATCATCTGTTGCTCAAGTTCGCTGAGCTCTAATTCAGCCGAGTCAGTGTCGTTCCTTCAATCACTTTGACGCGATGGCGCGGGAATTTTAATTTTGAGCGGGCCTCGTTTAGAATGGCAATGGCACGGGTGGAAAGTCAATGCACTCAATTCATAAGTTTAGTGGAAGCATGGAACAGGAACTCAAGCCCCAGATCACGTCGGTTGACAGAGGCAAGAACAGAGTGCCTACGCAGGCTATTGTTGCTCTGGCTAAACCATAAACACGTAGCTGCAAAAATCTTCTCAAGCTAAATAATGTACACGCATGTGTCGAAAGTATCAAATACGAAAGATTAACCTGCAAATGCAGATCCAGAGTCAGAACATACCCTAAGAGTTTTCACAGGTCTGGTACGGACCACAAAAGAAAATGAACGACAAATCCTCTGATCCTTTTCAATGGATCAAATATGGAGTTTCGACATAACCTGAAGACAAAATGAAATGGAGTCAAAAAGTTTCCGTTTTTGTCGGTCCATGTTGACTCCATGATGTTGCTATCAAAATTGCAAAAAATATGAATAACTCATTCCGTCCCCCATAGGGAGGTCCTGGCTATACTTTTGCCAAAAACAACGCATTTCCTATTGCTATTTGCAAAAAGTAGTCAACGATAGACCTTTGATGCTATTCTAGCATAGGCTCGAATCTTTGAAATTAAATGTGTGAAATGTCCCTTCAACAGAATAGGTCAAAGGGAACTTTAGGGTCTCTTACCCCTTCATCCTAATTCCGAAAAGAGCATTTTTGATATCGTCAATATTTTTAGAGTATGTAGCAGTATGCAGCAAATTTTTAAGTTATGACGTCATCAAATTGCTAAGCTACCATCCTTTAGATCTTCCAAAACTTCCAGAGTATCGTCTGTATTAGTCATTTTGAATTTCCTCAATCATTGGTGGTGGTTTGTCAAAGCTTCAGAATACTCCTCTTGCACATCTTTTCATAAACGATGGAATTCTAGAAATGATGATATATAAAATGCACTTTTTTTAATTATGGCGAACGGCCTTATCCTCGTTATTCCAAATGGGAGCATGGATCGAACGAAATTCAATGTTTTTGCATATTGCTATTCGAAAGGTTCGATTTGGCAGCGTTAAAGCTTCGTCATAGCTATGTACATTCACAAAAGTTCGTTCTTTTGTATAGGAATAAAGGAAACTATTACTTGATGCATGGCAAGTTAGACACTACAGCTGCACTTACTTTGACTTCATGATAAGAAAGAATTACTTCTTGCTGTAAGCGTATTTCTCTGTGTCCTTTCCTTCATCTACGCGTAGACTAATTATTCAAAGAAGAAAGGGTCCACAAAACAATCAGGTTTCTGGAACTTAATTCCTGCAGCCTTTGTTGAGCCAGGTTTCACACATTATTTAAATAGCAGATTAGGATAATTAAAGATATTTACCTCCTCCTTCCTCCTACGCATGACTACATTACCTCCTCCTCCACAGAACCATAGAAATTACTCCTCCATAGCAAAGCTACAAATCAGTTGCAGCACAATTGCGTGTCTAACTACCCATGGTTGATTCAGAACCTTTGGTCGTTTACCACTCATGAATTTATTGGGTCACAAAGAAAATCCATTGGATTTTTCGAAGCGTCAACAAAAACATTAAACACAAACTTAACATGTTTCTGCTTCACCAGGGCTTTTGATCAGTCCCAGACGATCCGAAAACTACTTTAGACTTTATCCAAGACTTCAAAAGACTCGAAGGAAAACACACATCTTCATTATTCATAAAATTCATCAAATCAAATACAAATCAATTTGTTCATGTTATTTTTTGTGCAAACGGCATTCCATATTTGTGTATCTTCATTATACTTATGGCCTGGAGTCCCTTGCTTCCCTGTGCTCCTCTTTGATTACATGATGGCGCTTCAGTCAACATAGACTCATAACATTACTCTGGAAAACCTGGCCCAATTTAGGCCTAAACTCTGAGATTCCTAGAGTACCAATCAGATTGCGAGATTTGTGAATTACTATTGTTTATGTGGCAAATGTGATAGAACTCTCGATTCGATTGAAGAATTGAAAACATTCCCATGGGATTCAAGATTAAAAGCCTTAATTCTATCATAATTACATCGATGACTGCAGAAAATAGGGTCAGCTTTTTCACTGTTATTGGGTCTGTGAACAGGCTAGGATGCAAGGGACTCATCGCCATAAGCATAGATCTCCATGAAATCAAAAATTTATCAAATCAATGTCAAATATAATCATCAAAATACGGTATACGATCAAAATGTGCGGGTAAAATATGCATATAGATAGCTCATCATCAATCAAAACATAAAAATAAAACATGGTAACATATGCCAGTCCGTGCTACATTTCACATTGAACCTGACAAGCAGCACTTTGACAAGACTTTGCACAAATCAATATCTTTGCGCTGGTTTGCAAAATTCTAGAGATTTGACCTAGAGACAATAAACAAAGAACTTTCACCAGTCCTCGCCACCTTTTACAGAGGACTATTTCTCCGACTTACAGTTATTTTGAACAATCAAGATAACACAAAGTTAGGTATGTTATCTATAAAGCAAAGGTTAGTCTCTGCATTTTAGGACTGAAACATTTGTCCTGACAAGTTTTTGTTGACGGTTATTTGAGAGTTAACGAAAACAGGACGGCAACGCCAGACAGAACGTCATCTGATAATCCTCAAAGCAAGTAATGTTTCTGTACACTAAGTTTAATATATCATCCAAAAGACCAAAATGCGGCCTCCAATAACTCAGTGCCTGAAAATCATCTTATCTTTTTTTCTTTGAAGACCAACATGTAAAGAGACTGAGTTTTACTTCGGAGGCCCAGATTTGCAGTACAGAACGCCAGCAATGGAGTTTTCAAGTTGTAAAATTGAAAAGAACAACTTCACATACTCTCAACGAAAGCAAATTCGAACAGAAAACAAGGAATCTTTTGAATCTAAAGTTCTGAAACAAAAGCAAAATTGCTTTGTAGTTACCATTGCCGTCTGGTTTCGTAAACTCCCTACTGCACGACTCGACATACAGGTTGTCGCCACACTTACGAAATGCATGACGGCGCCCTCCAGTTTAGCCCTCTGAAGGCCTGAGCAGTAAAAAATGCAAGTCGATCACATCCATAAGGGTCCTCAACTTCCTCCACTTGCATTCGATTTGCAGTCGAAACAATGTTCAAAGTTTTGTTAGAGCTTGAGACCAAAGGGTTTCTGAAATGAAGGCGCCTTGCTGCACTGAATCAAAGTCAAAGACAAACTGGCATCTCTGTTGGCATTGGAATGGCCTCAAACTGTCATGACAACATGAAACAAAGACCGAAATAGCATATGGTTAGATGAAAACAACAAAATTGCTTGAGTAGTGACACGGTTCCATGATGCATTGAAAAGTCACAAAGCAATGTGGCAAAGGCTACCTTTGTATTGCCGTTGCATCAAGGCATTTTAGAACTTAACACATAACATAAAAAATTGAAATAATCAGGCTAAATATAAAAAATGATAGTAAATACTGCTCCAATCCAAAGTCATTATAATCCAAAAATATATGTTTATATTTTGTGCATAAAACATAAATCCTCTTTCAACAAATATCACACCATAATCTGGCTATCCTGATGTAAGATGATTAAAAAGGACTAAGTGTGGACATAACGTAGCTTCATTGATTGTTTTTAAACTATGACTACTAACTACCATGAGAACAGAGAACAGCTCAAAATATTCTTTTCAATGTATCTCCGACCCTATTTATACTTTAATAGTACAACTTTGGCTTCCGCGACAAAAGTGTATCGGATCATCCTCCCATTTTCACTGCTCCTGCTAATCCGTAATGCCTTTACTCCTTCTACCTATCGACTAGGAATAATAAATACTAAATTCCCCGCCCCCACCCGTAGGTGCTTCTTTGGGGCTTTACGGATTTGGCCTAAATTTTGATTAGGCTTATCATATTGCATATGTTTTGGTGTTGGCCTAGCCTGAATTTCTAGGCCATTTGGCTTAAGGTGAGGTGAAAGCATCCTCACATATACTTCTTCTATCTTTTCTGCTGTCAAGCTCCACCTACAGCATATATGCGAGCCATTAGCAACTTCAATTTGTTTAACGCTATCCCCCATTTTGTCAACCTCGTGATCATAGCCTCTTTTCCAATTAGATCAAAAACCAGTTTAACCAGATAAGTGAAAAATAAAACATGAAAGCTGAAATATTGAGATGCTCTCTCCGTATATCTTTTACGCATGGAGAACTACTAAGCCTCGTTTTGGTGCGGGGCAAAAAATTTTGTTCTGGAGTAGTGTAAACGCGCGTGAACCGTAACAACTTTCTAACAGGGCAAAACTGTACCAATACTGTGTAAACGTAGTATCAGTCTTGCAACTTCAGCCACAGAACGAAGCATGTTCTCAGCCCCATCACTTGTCTCTAACTATGCACTATGCATGCGTATCTTTGAATTAACAAACCTAAAATCAATTCATGATTAGGCCTGCTTGTCTTTCCCATCTGAATCCCCACTTTCTGGTTTGAATCCCACTAACAAGCTCGCCTTTTCATCATCATGAGCATCATCTGCAGGCTCATCTTTGGTTTCCTCTACGACTATTTTAATCTCTATTTCTTGGGAAGCATTCTCTTGTGGTGCATTTTCTTGGGATGCACTTTCCTTCGGTGCACTCCCTTGGGGTTCAGTCCCATCCACTTCCGGCTCACCAGTGGACGCCTCTTCAGACTTCGGCCCAGCTGTATCAACTCCCTCATCCAAGTCATCCTGTTCGATCACTTCCAGTGCGCCCATTTCCTCTTCAGCACTTTTATTACTTGTTTCCTTCGCTTTAGCCGGGTGACGTTGAAGGTATTTCTTCCTAGCAATATCAAATAATTTCTGAGCCTCTGATGCCCCCGTCTGTGCTACTAGTTGATATAACAGGGAGTTACGGCAACGAAGAAGAGTGTAGGCCTCGTTAAATTCTTTCAAATGTCCAGCATCAAGAACCTGCAAAAAGGAATGTAGACAATCTCTGTTATGCCCCATTCACACTGCAAGTTAAACCAGTTTAAATTAAACCAGGTTTTTCAATAGGCCCTTCTGATTGGCCAATCCAATAAATCCAGTCATTTGATAGGCTGAAATTTAAACTGGTTCAAATAAAGCTGGTTTAATTGTGTCAGTGTGAACGTAGTATTACTGCGAAATCGGATTCTTTCACATCATTAAGTGCGAGCACTAGCTAGTTTTGAAGTGGCAAGAAAAATTCAGTTAAATTCAGCTAATTAGCTCTGAAACCTACCACAATTCTACCATACCTACCATAATTCTGCCATAATTCTACCATAATTCATAATATGCACCTACCATAATTCTGTCTGAGTCCATGATCGTATTGAGACGATGGGCAATTGTGAGCACTGTGCAATCCTTGAATTTTTCTCTGATGGTCATCTGGATTAATGCATCCGTCCTAAAAATGTGCAAACAATTTTGATGACTTTTAAAAGAAGCAAAGAATATTTTCCTAAGAATCTCACAATTGCATATCGACAAGCTCTCTAAATCGTACCAATATTCTAAAAACAATCAAATAATAGAATTGCTGTGCTTTCCAAAGTAGTTACTGAAATCATTGTGAAATCATGAGGTTCATATAAAAAAGCCATGATGTAGTCTGTGATAACGTGTCCCCTCTCATCTCACACCAACAAACAATGAGAAAGAGGGTTTAATGTAAGATTTACAATAAGACTTCTCAGTCAAATATTTGGGTTCCTCTGTTGTCAATTACAAGATACGATGTACGATCGAGATTAGAGGGACACCGCAACTAGCCTATAATCCAGATATTCTCTACCAAAAAAGCAACCAGCTGATTGGAAACAATTACAAATTTACAAAATTCTTACTACACACCCAAAAAAATCCCACATTTAAGAACCTAAAAATAAGAAATTACAACCTGTTTCTCCTGAATTATTCATCTCATCTCGTAGTAAAGAAAATTTGACAGTTTGATGAAAAAGATCTGTTCTTATCACAAAGGGTTGTAAAGTTGATTTTTTAGTCATCCTTATCAAGCTTATTTTTTTCCAAGTTAGCTTTTTAAACCTGAACCTTCTCTAATGGTATTTGTATGCTTAGAATTATAAGATCTGTGATAACATTGTCAAAACAAACAATATGGCTGAAATCTCTTGGTAATGATTCCTAAAAGGTGTATAAAAGGGATTCTTTAAACAAGAACCTCTCAGAGCCTTTATGCTTTGACATTAATCATAGTACTTTTAAAATAAGAACCTAATTCAGCACAGTTCTCAAAACAGGTAGGTTATCATATGCGGGGATTTACTGCAATAAACAAAATATCAAAATAAAATAAGAAACTTACTTGGGGTCGACATTAGCAGTAGCTTCATCAATGACCAATATCTTATTTCTCCTTAAAATTGCTCTTGCCAAACAAACCAGTTGTCGTTGGCCTACACTCAAATTATTTCCAGATTCAGCCATTTCACTTTCCAACATGCCAGGTAATGCTTCTATTGCCTCTTTCAGTTGAACCTGTGGGGCAGAGAAATCAAATTTTATGATATTTTCTTAAATTTGCTTGCCTTGTTGTGAAGAAAACGGACCATGAAAGGCACGTCAATGCCACAAAAATGAGGGAATGTGTAATGTCACATTTATAGTATATTTACAGTACATGGCATTGAAAATGTTTAACAGGGATATATTTTAGCTGAAGAGGGATATAAAGCATGGTCTTCCTTTCGTACATGACAAGAAAATTAAGCAAACGTTGTCTACATCCATTTCAGATCAAGCGATTGTCCTATTGCGATAAACTTTCTCTTCGTTGAAATTAAGAACTCCCTACCATGAAAAGCGTACTGTGGGGAACTTTACTAACAGATAAAGAGACGATTTTCTAAAGAAAATTTCTTGAGTGTAGGTAAGTAACATTATTTGAATCTGTCTATTCCAAATAAGACACCCAACAAAAGTTTCTCATACCTCCTCCAAAGCATTCCATACATCAGCATCTTCGTAATTGTTAAAAGGATCAAGGTTCTTCCTCATTGATCCACTGAATAAAATTGGGTCCTAAAAGAAGATAGGCTAATATCAAAGACGGGAGTTACGAACTGAGATATGATCTTAGAGGCTCCATCATCAACAGAAAAATTCTGTAAATACCATCGTCTTAAGTTTGCATCAATTGTCTTCCATAGTTTACTTGGTAGCATCCCCTGAACCACCAGGAGGTGGCCGTTGAAAATCAACCTACATCTGAATTAAATTCTGGATGTCTTCTTGATTTATCGTATATTTCTTACCTGTGGAATAATTGATATTTTACTTCTAAGATCTTTTAATCCAAGTTCAGAAATATCAACATCATCGATCGTAATTTTGCCTTGAGGCTCTGCTGTTCGAAATAAGGTTGACAGAAGTGATGATTTTCCTGCCCCAGTCCTTCCACACACTCCAACCTACAAACACAAATAAAGTAAGCCAACGAACAGAGGATGGAAATCTTCGTGCAAAACTCAAACAGAAATTTGACAACGCCCTGACATGTAAGCAAATTCATAAAGATTATGCTGCTTAAAAATATTTGGCACTTAATACTTTCATTTTTTGGAGGAAATATATATCCGGGGCTGCCTCTAGTAGGTAGTTGTCTTAAATTCAATGACAATTTTGCTACAAAAAGTTTCTTATGAGTTTCTTCTTAGAAGGGCTTCCAAATTACTTGGTACGATCTCAAAACAGGTAATAGCGTCACTTGCATTCAGAATAATGGTGAAACAGTTCCCACTGCTGTATATCTTCAAAACATTTTTGAGTGACATGGGAAAGTTAAAGCTCCAAATTGCACAAGTTTCTTAACTTTTAAATCCTGGTAGCACGGTTTCTTAACTTCTCAAAACTTGAGCCTACGGTTTCTTATAATCGGTTTCTCATAACAAGTGAGTAACTCATTACATTCAACAAAAAATTAAAACTATTACAAATCAACAAAGATTCCAAATTTCAGGCAATAATTGAAGCGAAAAGTAAGCAAGGATTATATTCGTAAACAGCAATTTATTGCCGCACCCAATAAGCCAAAAACTGCTCTCTTCTACTTTCTAGTTGCAGAATTGATGGTCATTACGACATACCAATAAAACACCCGAATCAAAATAAATCTACCTTTTCTTTGGAGCGAATATGACAAGTTATAGAATGAAGAACATCTGTGAGATGCGGTGCATAACGAAAATTCATTTTAGTGAAATAGATCGATCCTTGAGAAGGCCAGTCATCAGGAGGTTTTTTGTCTGTCACTGGTGGGGCTTCTGGCTTCAGATCACAGTATTCCAGGACACGTTCGACGGAGGTCATCTACAAAGGAAACTTTTACCTTCATTCAAGGTTTGGATGGAAAACTAAACAAACATTGATACATCTTTGTATCCCGGAGGGTAACTTTAAGTTCTCCATGGTGCGGGGTTGTGCCATTTTTTATGATAGAGTCCAGATTTATGGGTATAGATGTCAACAATTTATTATAAGGCTATGGTTTTTTGTAACTATTCATTTATTGGTGAGCCTTTTCGGCATTTCCGGACTTATGGGTATGATTTTCAGAAAATTTTCCGCATTTATAGGTATAATTATCGGAAATTTTCCCTGATTTACGGGTGGTAATTTCACAATTTGAATGGCACAACACCGTATCTTAGAAACTCAAGTGAATCCCCCAGGCTTTTTTGTATAAGTGCACTTCTTTCCATATGCTTTTATCTAGGATTTGTTGGGGAGACGAAATACGCTTTGTCCGAGGAAACTTATGTGTCCCCCGGTGCAGTGGGTTAAGGCCCATGCGCCCATCAGAGCTTGAACCCAAAAACGCTACTGCGCACGAGCTTTAAGCCATTGCACGGGGGGACACATACGTTTCCTCGGACAAAGTAAATCTCGTCTCCCCAACAAGGATCAGAACGTAGTCTTGGGAAACCTGCGAAGATAAGCTTATCGAAGCAATACTCTTCCTCTTGATGTGATCACATCTTGTGATTCGCTTGACCTATTATAGTAGTGCGTTGGCGACTCGTCTCAACTCCTAGAAGGAAGGTTCAATAATGAAAAACTGAAAAGTGTTTCTAAACATCATTATAACACCCCATATCTCAGACCCTATCAGCATTAATCCATTGGCATAAATCCATCATGAGGCTGAAATAAACCAATGAAGAAGTTTCTTAGGCCCAACAAGAAATTTCATCTTTTTTGATCATCAATATGAAAATCAGTTTCAACTTATAGTTGTGGGGGGGGGGGGTTCAATCTAAGAGCAAATTAAAAATAACAGGGCCTAATACAACCCTTTAACCAACGGAATACTGCGGGTTCAGAAAACCAAACACCCCTTCATACACAACCAATTTGATGCACTTACAACTACTTTTAGATCTGATAAAAGTGTCGTACCTGGTTTTCAACTTCAGTAGTAAGTCTAACACATTGTTGAAATACACCAGTGATATTGATGGTGTAAGCTAACATAAGACCTACAGCTCCTGCTGATAAGCCAGGCACTACAAAGAGAAAAGGTATTATTGGTTAGTAAGTGCGGCGTTTTGGGCGGTATGAACAAACTACACCAAAATAGAATGGAATGAAAGTAAATAATAGGCATTTCTGGTTCTTTTGAAGGTGTTGCGGCGCAGTGGTGTAATCCTTTGACTTTGCAGCCAGAATAGTCAGGCAGAGTGGGTTCAAAACCTGGTTGGGCCCCAGCACTTGAGCGTCATGACAAGGGGTCACAGACTCGATTAGCACTTAGCCACTTCTGCGATCCCAGCACTTGGCGCTGAAAATCGCAACTTCACCTTCACCTTCACTAGCCATTGCAATATGCCTTTGTCCCTCTCCCCCCACCCGTCTAACGACCGTTCATTCTTGCCTTTCCCTATGATTTAATCGTTGTTTGTAGCTGAATGTCTTGGCTACAGACCTACTCGATCAAATTTTTTTGAAGAATCTGAACGGGTTTCAGATCTACCAGGTGTCATTAAATCCTTCTCTTCACCACTTTGCCATATGATAAAAATTGCAAAAAATAACAGGGATGTAACAAAGTCAATTAGCTACCAAAAAACATTTGAATCATTGATTTCTATAGATTACTCTTTCATACGTAAAAAGTTTCTCGGTTCATCTTTCTTTGGATCAACTTTTGAAAATTCACAGCACCAAAAGCACTTAATAAATATAATAATAATAAAAGGCATTTATATTGCGCCATTTATCCACACGGCTCAAAAGCACTTCACAGATACGAATCATTTAGATTCCAGTTAAAAACCAAAAAAGATCGATGTATTTTTTTTATTTTTCTTGCTGTTTCACAAGCACTAGAAATATACGTAAAATCAACTTAACAAAGATATTATGGTTGCAAAATGACTGAAAAATGGCCTAAAAAACTGATCAAAACAGGAGGGACTCCTCGCACAGATTAATATAGAAAATGCAGTTGTTTACGGGTTACAGATATCCACTACCCATTTACCGAAATGAAACTGAAAATCTTCAGCATTTGTTTGAAAATTGATATCGCGCTACTCTTGAGGGAGGCAAAACGCCCATTGCCTATAATTCGGTGTAAGGAGCGTCCATACAATAGACCTTTTGCCTATTCTGAAAAAGAATCTCAATCGAACAATGTCCTACTATAAAATACTTCAATATTTCAGCTTTCAATTAGAATTTGAATTATTCAAATCTGAGAAGTACTATTGGTACTATGAATTCGTGAAAGTGGGGACTTTTGTCTGGCTCACCCGGTACAATAAACAAATGCTTACCAATTCCAGCAACAGCAACGCAAACGAAAACAACAAATGCGATGAAAATAAGGCACATTATCTCCAGCCTAAATGCAAGCCATGCGGCACTGGATATAAATGCAAACCAAGATCTTGTGTGGTCGTCTTGTGTTTGAAAGAACAGATCAGTGAATAATGGTTGCGCTCCAAATGCACGAATTGTTGGAAGTCCAAGAAGTGTTGTGGACATGTGTCCGTAAATTGGCGATCTCACTGTTAAAGGAAAAAGTCAGAGTTAAAGGTGACAAACCTATATGAAAAATGAAAAATGATTCAAGTTTCACCAAAGAACGAAGTACATGAATTGCGACAATAATCATGTTCATATTCAAGGTTGACAATTCCAAGGTTATTACCAGTTAAGACAATTCCAGGGCTTTTAAGATAAATCCGATAGTTAGAAAATAATAAGCATAAAGTAGATGTTTGACAAGTCCATGTTTATAGTATTGACGTTTTGAAGCAATTCTCCATGCTTCATCTTCATAATCAAATTTTCAAAGTTTCTTTGTTAACCGAAATAAGTGGGGGGGATTTTGACGTAATTTTCCAATTCAATGGTATGCCCAACTAATCTTATGCTACTTTTCTTTGACTTTTGCTACAGACTTTTTTGGACTTGGAGGGGACAAGTCCCCCCCCCCAGCCACTCTCCCCCGTAGTTTTACACAACTGTGTAGCTGATGGAATATTTTCTCTAAAGAATTTCAAATGAAAATTATTTCGTATTATCTGAAAGTTCTTTTTGGCCTAAATTCCCTTTGTCTCGCTTTTCACTCGGCGCACAAAGGATCACGGTTAGCGATGCGTCTATAAAGGAAATGAAGAATAAAAAATAACAAACAATGATGGCGGAGATAAAAAGTAAGACATTCCTTGCCAAACTGACACCATGCCACTTACATAGCCCTTCAATTCTTTTGACTTCTCTTGCAGTTTTGATGTAATATCTTCGCAGAAAGAAGAATGCAATTATCAACGGAACCACAACAGCAAAAACAATGGCGTTGTTTGCACCAACTAAGATTATGATTCCAAGAACAACAAAGCCAGTCTGAAACAAAATGCAAACAAAACATTCAATGGCAATTTCAAAGTTGATTCCGTCAAGATAATTTCACAACTAAATTCTCAAATAAAGGTAACCTCCCAGCCAGACAACGGAGACCTAAGTTTTCAAATTTGTGTGAATAGTTTGGTTATACGTTTTATCAAACAGTTAATACATTTTCTGACTCATCTAGCATCTTCAGATAAAAAGGAATTTTGCAGACCTAAAGAAACCGGCACATCAGAATTTTATGTAACCCAGGACCCTGTACGACGACCCAGGGCCAGGACCCTGAGAGGGTCAGAGGATGCGCCAAGCAACGATAATTATTGAGTAAACCTTCATGATAACATCATTTGAAAAGTCCAGGTGACGATAGCAGAGATATTTAAGAATGAAAAAATTCATTAGTTGAGATTTAAAGATGTTTTATTTGAACATTTTATACCAACTTGGCGCATCATAAGCGAGTCTGAATAATAACGAATGACAATTTATACCGAGAAAGAAACAAATCATGAATTAGGGTCCTGGTCGTATCCTCTTACAGGATCCTGTGTCCTGGGTACTCCTGCAGGGCTTAGGTCATCAAATTCCGGTCTGCTGAAAAAAAGCAGAAAGACTTACTTGAAGGAAATCGAAGAACTGGAAGGACAACATGTCATCAATCAATCCCATGTCTTTTGAAAATCGATTGAGAATACGACCTGAAATTTAGCGAAAATTTGACAAAATTTAGTGAGCCATGAAAATCTTACGAGTTGAGTTTCCAAGGTCTTTTTCTTACACTGTTAAAGATCCATTGAGGGTACTGCAATATATTTACATGTTACTCTAAATAGGGAGATCCTTAATCCCTATTTCACGGAGTTCGAATTGAAGCAATTTCTATAAAACTAGCTTTCCCAAAATTTACAAAGCTAAGAAAACTAAATCTTTCAGATATCAAACAAACCTTGATTTATTCCAATAACTCCAGCATTCTTTCCGTACCGAATTTTCAAACATATAAACATAGAATCACTCTTTAAAAAAACTTGTCAAAAAATACTAACCAATCGAGTTGGTATCAAAGAAATAGATTGGTGCTCTAATAACAGTATCAAACATCTTTCCATGAAGACTTTTCGATGCTTCAAGAATCACTCTGAAGAATATCAAAGCACGTGACAGACCAAGTATAAACAACACCAAAACGAGGGCTGCATAAATCCCAAGATCACGACTTCTGTTTTTGTTTTTGTGAGCTGGATTTCGTGTGTAGTAGTATTTCCCTTCAGCATTGGACCTGAAAATATAATGAAAAAATAATTAAAGGAAAGCATTCAGCCTGAGAACAAAAATAAGTCTTTAGCAAATCAAAGATGACTGTAAATATTCGTGAATAGGATTGTGTTAAAGCTAAATTAAACGCCAATCAATCAAACATTTTGCATAATGATTCAAAAAATAATGCTCGATCCACACGCCCTCGTAGAACAGCAAAGGCAAACCTCGTAAAACAAAGGATTCAGGTTAATAGGTTACTTTGTACCAAATAATAAAAAACCCTAAACATCTAAAA
Organism: Aurelia sp. 4 Dawson et al 2005; assembly: GCA_964019985.1. NCBI lineage: Eukaryota > Metazoa > Cnidaria > Scyphozoa > Semaeostomeae > Ulmaridae > Aurelia > Aurelia sp. 4 Dawson et al 2005. Next base: position 1,641,638 of record OZ026494.1, on the reverse strand, counting down.
CATGGAATACAATCTGGTATAGATAGAAAAGACTTCACACCGCTGAGTGCACTCGATCAAATCAAAATAAACAGAGAAAGTAAGACATCACTGGCAGATTCGTTGACGGTGAGAAATCTATCCTTGAGGCTGTCGAATCAAATTTCCTTGAACAGAACTGTATCCACTGTCTTACAAAAATTTCGCTTTGCTTTGTAGAAAGCTTAAAAGTCCCGTTTCAAATTGTCAAATAAAAACAGAATCGAAGCTTCTAACACCTATTGTTAGAGATTCTCCAGTGCAGTATTGACCGTTTTTCTTTCTAAATCATGTGTAGCATCATAGTCAGAAAATGGGTAGCATTTATGTAAATTATGCGTGGTTTAATTCTCTTACATAACACCATTAGGTAGTCATGGTCTTCTGCTCCTCATGATATGGTTCTTGTAGTAATGTTAAAGGACAAGTCCGGCGTTGATAAAATTATTGTTAAAAAGCAACCTTACCAACTGCTGAACGCCAATCGTAAGTTCTTTCCATCTTTTTATAACTTTAACTTTCATAAAGTGAGGGTTAATTTCCTTTACTTTCTAAGGCCATAGAAAGTCAGAGGATTAGCAGCCATTCAAATTTCCTATTCCTTGTATTGTCCAAATCATCCAATCAAATGCGTGACATTAGTGCCTTTAAACTCCAATGCCACATAAATCATGGACCAGAAAGGAATGTGGAATTCTGCATTCCCATACAAACACATTACAGACATGTTTCTGATTGTTGGATCTTGAAGATGAGTGATTCTATCAAACAATATAGCCTTGAGTGATGATAAACATTTTAGTTTTGAAAATCGCATACCAGTCACATGCATTTATATTCCATAGTCCACCAAACACGCAAACTTTTATAACTCACCCGTTACATAAATAACTAAAAGGGCCTCAGTCACATGCATTTATATTCCATAGTCCACCAAACGCGCAAACTTTTATAACTCACCCGTTACATAAACAACTAAAAGGGCCTCAGTCACATGCATTTATATTCCATAGTCCACCAAACGCGCAAACTTTTATAACTCACCCGTTACATAAATAACTAAAAGGGCCTCAGTCACATGCATTTATATTCCATAGTCCACCAAACGCGCAAACTTTTATAACTCACCCGTTACATAAATAACTAAAAGGGCCTCAGTCACATGCATTTATATTCCATAGTCCACCAAACACGCAAACTTTTATAACTCACCGGTTACATAAATAACTAAAAGGGCCTCAGTCACATGCATTTATATTCCATAGTCCACCAAACACGCAAACTTTTATAACTCACCCGTTACATAAATAACTAAAAGGGCCTCAGTCACATGCATTTATATTCCATAGTCCACCAAACACGCAAACTTTTATAACTCACCCGTTACATAAATAACTAAAAGGGCCTCAGTCACATGCATTTATATTCCATAGTCCACCAAACACGCAAACTTTTATAACTCACCCGTTACATAAATAACTAAAAGGGCCTCAGTCACATGCATTTATATTCCATAGTCCACCAAACACGCAAACTTTTATAACTCACCCGTTACATAAATAACTAAAAGGGCCTCAGTCACATGCATTTATATTCGATAGTCCACCAAACACGCAAACTTTTATAACTCACCCGTTACATAAATAACTAAAAGGGCCTCAGTCACATGCATTTATATTCCATAGTCCACCAAACGCGCAAACTTTTATAACTCACCCGTTACATAAATAACTAAAAGGGCCTCAGTCACATGCATTTATATTCCATAGTCCACCAAACACGCAAACTTTTATAACTCACCCGTTACATAAATAACTAAAAGGGCCTCAGTCACATGCATTTATAATCCATAGTCCACCAAACACGCAAACTTTTATAACTCACCCGTTACATAAATAACTAAAAGGGCCTCAGTCACATGCATTTATATTCCATAGTCCACCAAACACGCAAACTTTTATAACTCACCCGTTACATAAATAACTAAAAGGGCCTCAGTCACATGCATTTATATTCCATAGTCCACCAAACGCGCAAACTTTTATAACTCACCCGTTACATAAATAACTAAAAGGGCCTCAGTCACATGCATTTATATTCCATAGTCCACCAAACACGCAAACTTTTATAACTCACCCGTTACATAAATAACTAAAAGGGCCTCAGTCACATGCATTTATATTCCATAGTCCACCAAACACGCAAACTTTTATAACTCACCCGTTACATAAATAACTAAAAGGGCCTCAGTCACATGCATTTATATTCCATAGTCCACCAAACGCGCAAACTTTTATAACTCACCCGTTACATAAATAACTAAAAGGGCCTCAGTCACATGCATTTATATTCCATAGTCCACCAAACGCGCAAACTTTTATAACTCACCCGTTACATAAATAACTAAAAGGGCCTCAGTCACATGCATTTATATTCCATAGTCCACCAAACACGCAAACTTTCATAACTCACCCGTTACATAAATAACTAAAAGGGCCTCAGTCACATGCATTTATATTCCATAGTCCACCAAACACGCAAACTTTCATAACTCACCCGTTACATAAATAACTAAAAGGGCCTCAGTCACATGCATTTATATTCCATAGTCCACCAAACACGCAAACCTTTATAACTCACCCGTTACATATATAACTAAAAGGGCCTCAGTCACATGCATTTATATTCCATAGTCCACCAAACGCGCAAACTTTTATAACTCACCCGTTACATAAATAACTAAAAGGGCCTCAGTCACATGCATTTATATTCCATAGTCCACCAAACGCGCAAACTTTTATAACTCACCCGTTACATAAATAACTAAAAGGGCCTCAGTCACATGCATTTATATTCCATAGTCCACCAAACACGCAAACTTTTATAACTCACCCGTTACATAAATAACTAAAAGGGCCTCAGTCACATGCATTTATATTCCATAGTCCACCAAACACGCAAACTTTTATAACTCACCCGTTACATAAACAACTAAAAGGGCCTCAGTCACATGCATTTATATTCCATAGTCCACCAAACGCGCAAACTTTTATAACTCACCCGTTACATAAATAACTAAAAGGGCCTCAGTCACATGCATTTATATTCCATAGTCCACCAAACACGCAAACTTTTATAACTCACCCGTTACATATATAACTAAAAGGGCCTCAGTCACATGCATTTATATTCCATAGTCCACCAAACACGCAAACTTTTATAACTCACCCGTTACATAAATAACTAAAAGGGCCTCAGTCACATGCATTTATATTCCATAGTCCACCAAACGCGCAAACTTTTATAACTCACCGGTTACATAAATAACTAAAAGGGCCTGCTAAATGCTTACCAGTATGAAAGAAACCAATCAGCGCACAGATAAACTGCTTGACAAAATGCAAACAGAAGTATAACCGAGGCCCAAATAAATCCACCATAACCGGCTTTGAAGAACCGCACGTAAGTCTTGATATCGACAGCACCTTCGATTTTCTTTTCTTTTGGAATATTGTCCTCTTCCTAAATCAAAATGAAAGTAATAAAAGAAAGGCAGAAAAATAGAGTTTCATCCTTCTTTCTTTTTCTTTGAAAAAGAAATACAGAAAATTCTGGGCAATCCTGAATCACAGTAGATCACTGACATCGCTCTCTTGACTCTGGTGGTGAGCAGCTGAGCAGCTTACCATTTCCACAAGATCTAAATGGATGACTTTTCGGATGCCCGACCATACAACTCACTTCGTCATCCTCCAAATGGGAAGCTAATATATGCCTGAATGCGGCATGTACAGTAGGCTTGAATTAGCTAAAGAAATCCTTCCAGTCAACTTAAAATAAGGTAACGAATGAATGAATGAATGAATGAATGAATGAATGAACGACTCAAAAGAATAAAATAGATTAAAGAATCAAAAGTTTAAATATGAACGGAACAAAGAGCACAACCATAGTGCTCAAACCGTGTCATAATCAAGTAATGTTTGAAGGAAAAGGTTTTGACGTCATAAAGTAGAAACCCACATAAAAGAACCTGTTTTCACAAGGACGTTACGGCTGAAAATTTAGTCATTTTAGACCCCCTAAATAAGAGCCCCTAGAGGCTGAAACCTGGAAAGGGTCTCATATAATAGGTTTCATGTCTTTGGAATTCTTCAGAATTTTCAACAATTCTTTACACTCTGGTTAGAGCTTTTTCAGAGGTAGAAAAGACTATCAGATTTTAAACAAGACTTCTTTAAAAAAGACTATCAGATTTTAAACAAGACTTCTTTAAACAAGACTATCAGATTTTAAACAAGACTTCTTTAAACAAGACTATCAGATTTTAAACAAGACTTCCTTAAACTAGACTATCAGATTTTAAACAAGACTTCTTTAAACAAGACTATCAGATTTTAAACAAGACTTCTTTAAACAAGACTATCAGATTTTAAACAAGACTTCTTATCTAAAAATGTTCTCAAGAATTCTCAAAAACTCATCAGAATTCTTGTGCTGAAAAACAGTATTAATGAGTACAAGGCGCGCACTGTATATAGGAACCTTTGTCAAAATTTGCAGGCTGGAATTTAGAATAACAGCCACTCAATTAAGAACCTAGTCAGGCTGCCCAAAAAAAGTTAGTTTCTTTTATGCGGGATTCTACTGTATTCGGATTTTCTTTGCAATTGTAAACGGGTGGACAATGTTTTATTACAACTAATAAGCACTCATGCCCCTTTAACACTGCAGAAAAAAATTAAGCACAATACTACAACTTTGATTCGCTTAATTTTGACATTGCTGGAGAACAATACTAGTGCTGCTTTGGAAGCAAGCACTAATTCTGTGTTTGCTTTGCATTTGATCGAACTGGGTCTCAAACTACACGTTGAAGCTTTTTCTATGCAGTTTTGCAATAAACAGGATAATGCAAGTAACAGCTCATTCAAACCAGCCACGGAAATAGGGCACAAGTTTTTTTAGACACCCTGTACTTACAAAAACTTCGACTTGCTGGGTCTCCGTAGCAAGACTCAACTCAGACTGCATTCTGTTGTCTTCTGTGTAAAGGCTCTCTTGCCTCATGAGGGATTTTCTCATATCATCACCAACGCACGTCAACTGTCGACTAAATCTGCGCTTGCGTACTGCGAAAGGTGGCTCATCATCACTTTCAATTGCTGAGTCAGCATCATCTGTTTCCAATAGCGACATGAAATCGATCCCCATATCAACGAGTTGTGCAAAGGTTCCTTGTCCGACGCATTTACCCTTGAAAGAAGAAAAGCAAATCAAATACTGGGCGAGTAAAAAGCAATCCTTGTTTGAAATGTCACTGCTCCCTTGGGTATCAGGGCAATAAAACTAGCAAAATTCATCCTTCAACAGTAAACAAGTTTAGATATATCATAAAATTTAACTGACTGAAACAGACTACTCGAGACAGTTCTGTCAAGAAACCTTCAATATAGGCCCAAAAGCATGGCCAAATTTCAATGGATTTGAAAGTTTCCACCATGAGATAATATATTTGCCAAGATTGGTTAATCCAACTGTCGTGTGATGTAATGCCTTGAGAGGAACTGCAAATAAATACTTTGTTATATGATTTCATTGGCAATCCTCGATGTGTTGAGTATTTTCTAAACTAAAGTGTTTTTCGTTTAATCAAGAGAATTCACAAAACATTTGAAAAGAGTTAAAATCGTTGTAAATACGAAATTGATTGCGAAAAACGGTGCAATCTTCAAGAAAACCATATTTTTGAAGGTCTTTAGGATGGTAGAAAGCAGAATCCATAGCATTACTTGTTCAAGATTTTGCAACTTATGATGACGTCACAAATGGAAAACAGTTTAAAACCTCGAAGCATGGGCAATAATGCACTGCGTTTGTAGCTAAAAACTTGAAGTTTATTACCTCGATATTACTGTTTTACTTTGTTGTTTTCCCCTCGACTGAAGCCTAACCAGTGCTAGGTATCAAATTCAAATGGCCCCTGAGCGTCTATACAGTTAGTTCTTACACAACGTTCATCCTCGTTTCAAACTTCCTCTTGCAATATTAGAGGCAGTTCGAAATGATGATGAACGCTGTGTAGGAGCCAACAATTCAGACGCGCAGGAGCCATTTGAATATGATTTCTAGCAGTGGTTAGGGTTGGGCCACAGGGACAACAATGAAGAAAACTATGGTAATATCGAGGTAACAACTTTAATTTCCAAGCTACAAACACGGTGGAAGATTGCCCATGCTCGAAGACGCTGTAATTATAAAAATAATCAACATATCAAAGATTGCCAGTGAAATCTTACAGCAAAGTACCTGAAGTAGTTTTTAAGCAATGCATTAGGCAAATGGAATAACCTTACTTAAAGATTTAATACGAATGCTCCAAATTCCACAAATACTTACCTCTGATAATGCAATGATATTATCTGCGTCTGTCAAATACTGCAGCTGATGCGTAACTAGAATACGGGGCTTGTCACTGAGATATCCCATGATGCACCTATGGATGACGAAACACAGTTATAAAATCTCATAGGAACCTGTAATCACAGACTCCCAAATTTGAAGCCCAAACAGATACATTTCAATTTTGAATAATCAAGACATCATTCTAGCAGTAGGTTTATGGAAAATTTACTACGTCCGTTTCAAGCCATTCATTCAGTCTTTTGACAAATCGTCTGGCCGAAGGACCAACGAGGAGTCTAATGCTGTCGCCGACCAGACCAGCCTACTGGCAATTCATTCCAAAGACTTTAAAGAGCCATTGTCATCCAGGATGCTTTGCAGGTATGCCGCATCTTCAGACTGTCCGAAAATAAAATTTGGCCGAAAGTATAGAGTTCAAATCTTTAAAATCTTTAAAAAGGTGGGTATAAAATTGTGACATATTTTCCTATCAATTGAACAACTTGAAAGAAACTTTGGATAATTTGCTGTAAATCTGTCGTGGAAATTTCTGACATCTCGATTATTTTTAAAATGGCAGCATTCTGGTAATTATTGTAAAAGTTCATCGAAAATTTCGGAAAAATTAAAATCGTCGTAGATCTTAAACTGCTTGGTGAGAATTGATCCAATCTTCAAGAAAACAAAAGTTCTACAATGAGGGTCTACAATATGGTGGAAAGCAGAGATCTGTAGCTCTTCTGGTTAAGGATTTAGACATTTGATGACATAACAGCCTTTAATGCCACCATTTTGAAATAAATTAAGATCTTCAAAAAATTGCCACGGCAAATTTACAGCAAATTACTCAAAGTTCCTTTCAAGCACAGTAATTCAAAGAAAACGCAATAGATATTTGCAATGACCCTTTACAGATATGAGCGCTATGCAGCCTAAGTGGAAAGGCCGTTTGAAATTGCTGCATGCCCGCAAATGACCCTGGGTAACAATGGCTCTTTAGGTTATTCCCCGCGGAAAAAGCAGATGTGAAATGTTTAGTTGAGTGACGGTACTACTCAAAGGTGGCCAGCTAGGGCTCAAACTCGCAACCATCTTCGCTGGAGGTGAGCACGCTAACCAATAAGCAAGCCTAAAAAAGATCTACCAGCTATTCTGAAAAGAATCAGAATTGAACGATACTTTGCTACATTTTGTAGAATTTTCGAATGCGGAAAATAGTGATAGAAACTCTAACTCCACTCAATCGAACCTCGCGTATGAAAATATGTAAAATTAACGCTCGATCCAGGCTCTTTTGTAGAACAGCTAAAAAGTCTATTACTAACAACTGTTTACACATACGTACTGGTCGAAGAGATGCCTTCCGACACTTGCATCTACTGCACTTAAGGGGTCATCCATGATGTAGATATCTGCATCATTGTAAACAGCCCTGTGAACGCAAAATGACATAAAAGAGTTTATCAAGTTTCAAAGTAACCAAAACAACCAAAGGCAACCAAACCTTAGCCAACGTGTAGACGCATTACTCCAAAAGATAAGGTCTACGAAATAAGAGCAAAGGCTTGCTGTGGCTACCAAATCAATTATTCTAATCTTCGTTCCAAATAATTTATGCAACGCATTTAAACAAAGGTTGCATGAATTAAGTCTCTAGAAATCTGGAAACTTCCATAGCAAGCTTTTTGTTGTTTGCTTCGTAGCCCTACGGCTGTTACGACTGTCAAAATGTGGAGACAAATTCATGATTTGCGGAACCGTTGGTTGGTTTTTTTAGCATTAAACAGACCAACCCTGGACTTGTCCTTTAAAGTAAGGCTAAAATAAAAGTGAAGGTCTTTACCTTGCAAGGTTAACTCTTGCCCTCTGTCCACCACTTAAAGAAACTCCTCTTTCTCCAACTAACGTCATATCACCTTCTGGCAGAAGTTCAATGTCCTGCAAAACGGAAATGATTCTGTCTGACAAATTATAACCTCACTTTATAAGAACCATCAAGTTACGCTCATATCGTTGAGTTGAATTTATATTGTTGTTGTCGCTCCACTGAGTGCCTTACTTCCTTAGAGCTGAAAAAAACGGCAAAAAATTTCAATCGGCGGCGAGATTCTGTCGGCCCGTCATCTGCTGGTCAGAATGTGGCCTAGAGGAAGGCGGTTTTGCTATTGTGGCAAGAACGAACCTTTACCAAAGTACTGATAACTAATTTTATAGTATGGCAGTTGTAGAAAACTGAAGGTGTTGTTGAAGGTGTTGTGGCGCCGTGGTGTAATCCTCTGACATTGCAGCCAGAATAGTCAGGCGGAGTGGGTTCGAGCCCCGGTAGAGCCCCACCACTTGAGCGTCATGACAAGGGGTCGCGGACTCGATTAGGTCTGCTCTATTTCTGCGATCCCAGCGCTTGGCGCTGAAAACCGCAACTTCACCTTCACCTTCACCAACTGATTTTTGAGACATTTTAGACTAAGGGCGTATTCTTTTGGGCATCTCAAGTCTGCGAAGTCTTCTGAAAACGGTAGGCTTCGCAGAGAAAATTTCAGTTACCAAAAGAATGGGAATTCTGAAAACGGTAGAGCTGGCAGACTTCGCAGAGAAAAATGCCAAAAGAATACGCAGTCTGAAAACGGTAGGGTTGGCAGACTTCAGAGAAAAAAGCCAAAAGAATGGGAATGGAATGCTGAAAAATGAGAATTCGAATGTTGTTGTTCGACAGAGCGAACTGAAACCATTGCATTGCAATGTACTTTTGTTATGCCAATCGCAAGAGAAAAGAATCTGCGAAAGGTCATTGTTTTTCGAATGTTTTTGAAAACTTTCATTCACGAAACAATGCTCTCTGGGATCTTTCAAAATTTTGCAGCTTCAGGAGCATAAGGTTTCCGACGCCTCGGATCTCTACCGTTTTCAGAAGAGCCCAAAAGAATACGTCAAAAATCTCTCGCAAGTCTACCGAAAACAGAATTCACTATGTTTCTACAGCATCGAATAAAAAGGAAACTAATTTTTTCTACTCAAATGGGAAAATATGAGGAAACATACCTACGTTATAGAATAAATGAATTCTTAAATCACTTACCCGTTCAAGTGCACAGACTTTAAGCACTTTTCGATATTTGGTTTCATCAAATTCTTGTCCAAATGTAATATTGTACTTCAATGATCCATTGAATACCCAAGGCTCTTGGGACGCATAAGAAACCTTTCCTTTGATTTGCACTGTTCCTTTTTGTGCTGGAAGTTCACCGAGTGCTGCCATCAGTAAAGATGACTGTAATGTAATTGACAAATATCGTTAAAGATTTCAAACTTCCCAAGCGGGAATCTTCATAGTCATACCCGAGGAGAGTAATAGATATTAAGTAAGGAATGGTCCTGCCGGTACAGTAATCTCAATAGACCAATCTGCTAAGGTTTGTTTACTTCCATTTCATTCCAAGCGATCAATCTCTAGAAAAACAGCTTTTGAATTTGCTAATATCTCTTGTGCCATGGAAACTTGCGCCATAAATGCAAAAGTAGCCTAATGCTAAAGCTTCCCCACAACATGGTCACATGATTGAAATGGGTAAAATAAACTGAAAGAGTATCATTTGTTTCAGAACGTCTTTTGGAAATTGTTTTGCAGAACACATTCAGCAGCTGAGTTCATACAGTCTAACTGATATACAAAAAAACACTAATGATTGTCACGTAAACAATCAATGACCCTCGTTTTCCTTCACGACGTAATATGAAATTCATTAGAAAATGTTGTAAGATGTTGTAAATGTTGCAACGTTGAAAGATGTTGTAAAAAGTCGTAAATATTTCAAACTGAACATTAAGGCCAGCTTGCGTCCGATAGTGATCACGTCCATTTGTCATCCTACAAAAATTTGAGGTCTTGTAGTTTTGTTACTTGGTTCATCATGAATTTGTTCCTAAAACCTAGATCAGACATTGTTCGAAAGTTACTGTTTTATTTCACCTTTGGAAAACGGATATTTACCTTTCCACAACCAACAGGGCCAATAACAGCGCATAACTTTCCCTGAAATGACGAATCATAACTTTCTCATATACCGACTTCAGTAAATCCCTGCATATAAGAATCTACTTTTTTGAGAGCCAGGTTGAAACTTATTACTATTTCAAAGGCACTAAGATTAATTTCAAGGTATGGAGGTTCTTATTTAAAGAATACCTTGTGTAGGCCCTTTTAGAATCTTACAGAAGATGTTCAGCCCTATCATTTGCTTTGCAAGGGTTCTTTTGTACTTAATAACTAACTGAGGAAGACTACTAAACTTTAACAGCCAACTGGGACCAAAATAAGCTCAACATCAATCAAAAATCAACTTTGCCACTCCTGCAATAGGAACTCGTCAAACTGACACAAGTTCTTAATTACAAGGTGCATAATTTGGGAAAAACAGCCTCTAGGCTCTTATTTCGGTAGGTTCTTATATATGCATGGATTTACCGTTTCTTGCTATCTTGTAATTTTACAGATACGATTTTAAAGTAAATATCGTAGTGAAATTGTGAAACGGAAAGATCAAATAAATAAATAAATAAATAAACAAAAAATAAATAAATTTTCATTTCAAAGTCAGCCTTTTCTTAAGCCAGGGGTTTACAAAGGGAACAGCAAAAATAAAACTGGTAGAGACCCCATTTTTCTCCAACTCAAACCGTGTGAACCGTATGTATCTCAAACGCTAGCCACGGCCCCCTGAAAAGCAGTCCTATAGAACTGACGGGGCTACCGTGCTGTGAAAAGTAAAATGAAATGAAACGTCCAGGGCAAACATCACTGACTCAACGTCTGAAAGAGTAAACAGACAGAAGAATTCAAAGTTACACTTACTGCTTCCACATTCATGCTGATGTCTTCTAGTGTTGTAGCGTCCTACAAAATACATTTTTCAATGCAAAAAATTGTTGTTGCATCAAAAATTAAAGTAACATTGGTTTGCAGCAATGGGAGGAGTTTGGCCTATAATGAACACCTGCGTTTAAGAGCCCACAAATTTGAAAGTCATTCTTACATTCTTTACAGGGTGGGTTTAAAATGTTTACCTGTTTGGCGGGCTGTGGAATAAAAAGCATGTGACCAATATTCAAAACTAAAGCGTTAATCAATCTATCAGTTAAAGGCTAACTTAGATGTGAAAATTTTGTTTCGTGGTAAAATCACTCAACTTTAAGACACACAGATTAGGAAAATGCCCGTAAGGAGTTTGTAAGGGAACGAAAATTTTCATACCCCATTCTGGTCCATGATTTACTTGGCATTGAAATTTAAATTTGATACAATGGTCAGTTTCAGAAATAGAATTTTAATTTCAAAAGCAAATAAATCATAGACCAGAATGGAACGTGGAATTCTCATTCCCGCAAGTGCGTGCCCTTTAGATTGTTCTAAATTTTGGGTCTTAAAGATGACTAATTTTACATAACAATGTTATCAAATCTCAGTCGGCCTTTGATTGATAGATCAAGATTTCAGTTTTGAATATCAATTCAATTCAATTCAATTTTCTTTGTAGAACACAATTCCTACTACAGAGCATAATATAATAAAGCTGTATTCTACACGACTCAAGAAAAGCAGAGCATATCTAGCTTGAGCCGTTAACAAAAAATAATAAGAATAAACAAAGGAGAATACACATTTAGTTCTAACATACAAAAATTTAAGAACAATAGTGTAACTGAGTTTGTGGGAATGCAATATATGTGAGGCAATAAGCGATTTACTGGTCAAATTTTTAGGTTGTAATTTGTATTATACTTGTTATTTAATAAGAAGCAAGTAGTATTTCTTTAAGTTTGATACTAAAGGATTTTGAGTTTGGAATTGATTTCAAACCTGAGGGGAGATCGTTCCCATGAATATAACGGATTGGTTCTTATAGGTAGAGTAGTTGAAAGGTCTGTTAAATGAATTCGATGCTCTATGACTATAATAACAAACCTCAGTCCATGATGCAGTAACTCCTTCAACTTTCACACAACAGTCGGCTGATTTTGGTCGAAGTTTAGAAGTAGATTCACCTGGTTTCAAGATATCTTCCATGAATAGTAATTTCTGCAAAACACAAGATCTTTTCCTCAGGACTTCAGATGCAACTTATATCTAAAGCCTGGTTTCCATATGATCATAACAGTCGACGACGCGTCGCCGAGGTAGGCTCAAGGGACACATCGGGGACCGTTCCGTTAAATGGAAATATTTTCTGAGTGATGTCTCCGACGTCGCCGATCAGACGGGTACAGTACGGGATGCATCGAAAGAGTTGAGATGAGTTTAAAGCCTCGTTTCCATATGATCGTAACAATGATCGTTTCCATATGTCGCCGACTGATCGGGGACACGTCTCCGATGTGTTGCAGTAGGTCACCGACGGTTACGATCATATGGAAACCAGGCTTAATCTAAAGATTTTACCGTCAAAAGCAGTCAATGATAGTTTCTCTTCTTTTTTTACACATTGAAATAATCAAGATATCAAAAAATTCGACGCTAGAAGAATAGGAAGTACCCAAGATTTCTTTCTAGCCCATCCATCCAAAGAGAATTACAATGGCCATTCATATTGGCTACTTTCAAGATTTTAGTTGCATTTCTGTACTTGCAGATCGACTCGCATATTGGAGTACGCCATTACATGAGTTTTATCATTGTAGTGGCTTAAAGATCACATTTAGGCTGCTTTTAAACTTCACATTAAAATTTAAACGATCAAACAAGCTAACAATGACTGGTGAAAGCAACTGAAATCGTATCAAAACCGGTTGACAGGAAAATTGACGTCTCCAGGGACTCTCTTTAAAACGGACTACTTTTAACGCGCTTCTATTTTAACCCAGGCTGATGGAAAGGCAGTCTTGGAATTATGAATATCTAATAACAAATGGCATCCTGTATTGTACAATGTCTTGTACAGGGCTCAAAATAATATTTTTCTCCCTGGTAGCAAGCCTAGTACCTTCATTTCTTTTTACACACTTTCTTCTTCTTTCCTAATATACCACCCTATTCTGTCCCCTTACCTTTCTCTCTTTCTTTCTTTCCCCTCCTCCCCTCCTTTCTTTCCCTTCTATCCCCCTTCCTTCTTTCTCTTTTTCCTTTTTTCCTGTCTTCCTTCCTGGGAAATTTGAGTATTTCAGCTGCCTTCATAGTAGCGCCGCTACCACGCTACTTCGTTCTTTTGAGCCCTGGTCTTGTAATTGGCATATGAAGGGACTAAAGGAAATCATTTCATTTCATTTTTTTCATTTTGAAATTATTTACCCAGGGTACAATTCAGTCTATATACTGTTTTACAATTGGCCATGCAAAAACTATTTACAAAATAAAGAGTTATATAATACAAAATTTACAATAAAAAATAAAAAATAATGCATATGATTATTTTTCCTTGAGTTTGGACTTGAAGGCATTGATTGAGGGAGCCATCTTTGTTTCCAAATCAAGACTGTTCCAGAGACTGGCCCCGCGATACGCAAAGGATTTCTGGCCATTGCCAGTTCTGAACATGGGTATTGCAAGGTCAGTTTTTGAGTTTCTCAACTCTCTTGGATGTACCCCCGATAATCTCACGAAAAGATCACTGAGATATTGAGGTGCAAGAGAGTTGAGAGATTTGTAAACCATAGAGCCTGTTTCTTTATATATCAGCTTTTGTACCGATGGCCAACCAAGTCTCTGGAGCAAAGGAGCTGCAGATGCATCAAAAGGGCTATTTGTTACTATTCTGGCGGCTTTATTCTGTAATTTTTGAAGCACGTCTAGCTTTGAAGCACCACAAGAGCCCCATACGGAGCAACAGTAGCTGAAATGTGGCTCTATGATGCTTCTATATAAATTTATCAAAGTATCAGTTTGAACAAAATTTCGCGCATACTTCAATAGACCGATTGCTCTAGAGATCTTCTTTTGAACCGCACAAATGTGACTTTCCCAGGCAAGGCAATTATCAATCACGACTCCGAGGTATTTTGTTTCATTTAATCACGAAAAGGGAGAGCTGCTTATGCGATACGTTGAACCTTAATAGACATCAATTTACGTAATGCATCACCTCTCATTTCTACGATCACTTAGAAGACAGACTCGTATACCGGGTGAGTCAATAAAAAGGCACGGCTTGAAAAAAAACCTGCTCCCTGAATATCAACGCAATGATAACAAAACTTTCTTGTTTTATTCCTGATACGTCCAATTAGGTTCATTAATTTACCCGGCTTTAATCGGCCACTCTTTCCCTTTGAAATAGGAGATTTTCGGCAGCAGGACAAGAATTCTGCAATTTGTGATAATAATTCTTGAGTTACTTGAAAGAATACTGAAATTTCCTTGACAAGATTTCTTCTGGGCGGGAAAACCATGTTATGTACTCGCGAGTACCGAATAATCGTCCCCCACCCGCTTATTAATTTTTGAAAAATTTTCCAACTCCCCCGCTCTTATTCAAACCCCTCCCCCCTTTATCAATTTTTGGAAAAATGAAATGATATTAGACATAATTTCTGTATAAACGCAAGAAAAAGTCTCAAGAAGTGTTTAAACAGAACCAGAGCTCAAAAGTATGTGTATCAGTAACATCACTATGCACATAGATATATAACAATTACATGTTTACCTAAGAAAAGGGCTAGTTTCTATTTCTACAAGCACCCCCCCCCCCCGATTATTCCAACCCCTCGATTATTGTTATATCGAACCATTTCCAACCCCCCCCGATTATTCTCACCCCCCCGTTTATTCGGTACTCGAGAGTAAGCAAAATCTGTACTGTCTGTAGATGGTGCCCTTATGAAAGCACTTATATGGTATATCAGTTTGCGAGTATGATCATATATGATACATGCACTCACTACATGGTTCCAATGACCACAACAACAACAGCAACAACAACAAATTTTGAATTGAGCTGAATTGATAGCAATGATAATGACTAGGTCTATATCATACCTGCATTCTCTCTGCAGAAACACGTGCTTCGTTAAACAGTGTGATAGCAATAGGAAAGTACAGCGTCATCACTAATCGAGCTGAACTGAACAAAGCAACGCAAGTGAAGACTTTCTGTGCTGTGAGGTAATGTCCACTGAGCACATACGTCATAAATGTGACAAAACTGATGAGCGCTGAGGAACTGAAGAAAAAGGACATGAATCCAGCTCGAAGATATGCCAGGTTTAGGATTGCTTTCACTTCCTTTCTGCAAAGAAACAAATACGATCATAGGCCTCAAATCCCGGGGGGCAGCTTAACTTGTCCATGGTACGGGTTGTGCCATTTTTTAGGGTACCTTTTTCATGATAGAGTCCGGATATATGGGTATGGTTTTCAACAAGTTTGTGCATTTTCCGGATCTATGGGTATAATTTTCTGTAAGAATTCATTTATTGGTGAGCTGTTTTGGCGTTTCCAGATTTATGGGTATGATTTTCAGAAAATTCTCCAGATATATGGGTATACGTTTGAGAAATTTCTCCGGATTTATAGGTGGTACTTTCACGATTTGAATGGCACAACCCCGTATCTTGGAAACTTAAGTGACTCCCCGCCCCCCGGGCGTCAAATCCTCGCAAAACCTTATGAGTAATAGTGTAAACTGTTACTGTCCTATCATTTCAACTGATTGATCAAAGAAAACTTTCAGTAACTGCCCACAATCCCAGCAACCATTTTTGACATTATCATTATTTTAGAATTACAGTGTTCTTAACTTTCTGCCAGTCTTGAAGTAATGATGCCATGAAAGTGATAAATCGTAAACAGAAAAAGCTCAGACTCTAGCTTGCTACCATCTTGAAGACCTTCAAAACTTTGGTATTTCTTGTTTTGGTCATATGGATTTTCTCCAACCAGTTTAGAATGAAATGAGCTATTAATTCTATCAAAGCTCAGACATTACCTCTCGAACATCCTTTTATGAATCATAAAAACATTGTACCTCCAAAACAATCATGACCTCAAAATTCTCTTTCTGGAACTACGGTAGCTTGCGCGCAGACATCACTACTGCGCAGGAGAAATCGAGAGAATATTTTCTCTCGATTTCTTCCTGCGCAGTGGTACAGTCTGCGCGGACGCTAGAACTACGGCAAATTACACGAAGTTCCCTTCGATCAACTCATTTGAGAGAAACAGGCAATAACAATTTACAAATTTCATTTTAAAGGTTTGCAAAGATTCGTTGTTTATTCAACATTACAAATGATTAAAGGAGTTTCATAGGTTTGGTGCTATAAAATCACCTTTGTTATCAAAACGGCAGCCTAATAGAGGTCAAAAAGAAGAGTATCCATTAGGGCACCTCGGACATGAAATTCAAGAGCATCGAATTGGCACTGAGGTTAATGAACCAAGTTTCTAAACTAGTCTAAGGGCTGAGTGGACTGACTGTAATACTCTAAACAAACAGAATTCCCAGAAAAAATATGCAGGACGCATATTTCAAGACCAGGGAGCATTTCTCAAGGCTCTAGGATATTTAGGTTGTAATTGATCATATCAAAACAATGAATCCTGACTAATCTACACCAGGATCTACCTTAATCTTCTGTCTTATCAGGTATTTATTGCAAGGGATAAACAAGATAGTTTTAAATCCAGATCTATCAAAGCTGGATTGAAATCAATCTGGAAAAGAATCAATTCTTGTTTTGAGGATTTAGATATCTAGTTATACGTCTAGCCGTAACATAGGCAAAGAATCATGTCCAAACTAACCACTATCACATAGTTAGCGGATGATTTTATTCGTGCAACCGTGAGTTGCATGGCAGAGGCAGGTGTGTCAGTAAAGGCTCTGCCTTTCTCCGGACAAAAAACGCTTTCGATGGAACAATACTCGATATTGAACAGAAAATATGTGTCTAGGGCTTGCTATTAGTTGTTCCTTTGTTTTTAGAAACCTTTCTCTCGGTCAGTGACCGTGTAACTGTAATGCCTTGGAAGACTTACAGGTCATAACATGTAACACTCAAGGTATTCAATAATATCAAACTTAAACAAACACCAAAATCGAAGATTCTCAGCTGGTGGTTTGGAGTGACTGATTTTTTCTATCTATGACACAGATTGATCAATGATGTTGGTCGGTCGTCTGTGGTGATCGTAATATTGATTGGATGCAATGACGAATCATTGATTTCATTGATTACTTACGCTCTAATCTTTCCAATAAGATCAGCAAATGAATCTTCCCAGGTATACAACTTGATCACTTTCATTCCCGAAATCACCTCATTCATCACTTTTACTCTTTCATCAGTATATTTCATGATTTTACGCCTATTGATAAAAGAAGAGATCTTTCACGAACACAGACGTAGCAACAAGGGGGCAACGGCGGCACGTCCCAAGATTGTACAGTTATAACAAAAAAGTTTATTTCTTGTTCGGAAAATGTCCCTTCAAGACTCTCAGCATGATGAAAAAGCGCCCTTGAAGTTTCGTGGCCCACCTCCAAGTTTAAGATGCTTACTTCCTACGGCCCTGTCCTTGAAGCACATTTAAAAAAGAATCGGCAAAAAGGCCGATAAAAATATTCTAATTTCTTCCTCTACAACAAAAGCAATGTTCAAGAGAAGCACCTGGAAGACCTTTGCAGCACTGCTTATGAAGGATCGTCAGAGCAGCAATTTAAAAAATGCAATTATCAGCTAAAACGGTCTTTTAAAACTCCTGCTTGATAAGGGTTCAACAAAACCCCTAGCCAAATGAGATCTTCTTACCAAACCCTAAGGGTAGTGTACCGTAAGCTTCTAACAACCTTCAAAGGTGTCAGGTAACATATCTATTCTACAATCTGAATCTATACTTCTTACGACACTTGGTTGATTAGTTTATATCAGTCTCTTGCCCTTTGAGTTTTATTTTATGCCTGGTTTGTGTTGTGTGTTTTATGCTTCTTGCATTTCTCAAATTTCTCTTCACTTTCTCCACCCTTTTAATATTTCCTCTTTGGCTTTTAAGCCCTGAAACGTTCACGAAGAGGACAAGTCAAGGATTTCTTAATAAAATGGACGAATAGCTCTCTTTTCTTTACTTTCAGAAACATTTCAGCATAACTATCCACCTGAATGTAGGAGTGTTTACCACTGAGTAAATTCGAACAATCAACTTTCTTAATTTCAAATTATCTCAAGATGAACCAACCTGTATCTCATCAGTAATCGACCCATGAGCATCTGCGCAGGAGCCAAGAGCAACAACAACCCAATACCAACAAAACAAGGCCAGCCTATTTCTCTATACAAAAGGTAGGCTACAATAACAAGTTCGATTGGTCCAAGAAAGAGGTAGTGTAAGAAGAAGCACGCCTGTAAAAAGAAAATATTTGTATTCAATGGATCACCAGGTTTCTGTACTTTGAGGGAAGCCCTTCAAAATGGCATAACAATCTCCTTGAAGCCCCCCCCCCCATAATACACCCTTATTACATGTCTCTCTTTTTACGAAGCCATTCCCTGCTAATTCCAAAAGCTCCCCTCTCAATTAAGGTTTTATCAAGCTAAAATAATTCAAATATCAATTTTCACGTGGTCTGAGATTCGAACTGTACCGAACCGGTGTATTTGCCTCCCAAAATAGCATGCTAGTGCCCGCAATTGTGACGTAACGACCTAAAAGGTATTATTCATTAGCCTGGACGTTCGATCTTATGAATGAAAGTCACTTCTGTAAGACGTTCTTTCTCTCCCAAGCTCCCGTCTGGAGTTCGCTGAGCCTTCCTTCTGCGCAGTGCAGTCACAAATAATGGCTTTCTTTGCGAGACAGACCGTAACATTTTTTTGGCAAGTCTAAAGTACATTTGTTTTATGTACCATGGGTACCAGACTCTCTTAGAAAAAATACCACAAAGTCTCATTTTCCCTAGGAGTATGTTTTATGGTATTAAGATTTCGGGCAAAAAACGAGACATCCCATCTGACAGCAAAACAAATCCCATCTAACAGATCCCATGAAAATAACAATTTGGAAGGAAAAAGCTCACAGATGTTTTTGATATGAACTACAAGCAAAGTCGTGAATGCTTTTAGCTAATCAAATTCACACTGATTCACCACCACAACTGGGGTTTCAACCGCTGGCCTCATGGGAGGTAAGGTCAAAACAGTTTTAAAAGCAGCGAGGATTGACCGTTTCTGTCAACACCCATTCGATGATATGAAGAGCTTCTTATTTGTGGCAGTTATCCGAAGGTAAGTCTGGTTTTGGCAAAACCTCAACAGAACAGAACTTCACGAGATAGAGTTCCAAAGCTCATGGAAAAATGCACCATCAATGTAAATCTATACAGAATAGAATCCAAACCTAGACTTTGATCAGGAACACTCTGCATCATACTGCTCACATTGCCAAAGGACGTACAACGGCGCAGCCAGACAAAACTTAGTGGGAGGGTAAAACTTAAGAATTTTCAGACTGGGGCAAGGTATACCCAGACAATTCTATTGCAAGGTATACCCAAACAATTCTATTGCATTTGCAATTACAATTTCTTGCCAATTTTTAAAAGTGGGAGAGCAATTGCCCCCTCATAACCGCCCCTGGCCACGCCACTGAGGACGTAGATGAAGGCGAAGTAGTGTTTTCAATCCCAAGCGCTGAGACCGCAGGAGTTAACAAGACCTAATCGAGACCGCGAGCCCGGTCAAGTTTTGGGGCTCTACCTGAGATTGAAGGCTATTTGCCTGACTGTTCTGGCTACGAAACGACCATTTGCTTAAATCAATACACTTCCAAACAATGTTCTGGTACAATACTTATTGCATGGTAATAAAGAACTTTCTGATAACGTAAACAAAAAGTTACTCAAACAGACTCTAAATTTAATTCAGAAAACGGGTCGGCTTGGATAACTTCCAACTTTCGTTTTACGCCACACAGCCACTATGTACGTTTTTCCTGTTTCTTCTGTACGCCTGTTTCACATTTGATGTTAGACACATGCAAGGTCAACGAAAACTCATCCACAAAATCGCAAGTATTTCTGACCAACTATATCGTGAACCAAGCCCTGACCTGGCAGCATACGTGCACTGGGAAGAGCGGTGGGGACCCTGGAGAGGGGAGGGTGGATGGCCGTAGCAATTACTGTCGTTGTTGTTCTCCCGTCGGGGGTTCCTATTGTTAGGCATCATGCGCCTATGCTGGCCTGACATCCAATGTGCAACAGATTCCAGTAAGTTATCAGTATTTAATCGTAGTCTACTTGATCTTTATCTATTTGCAAGTCTTTATGTTAATGTCCACAGGATAGCCATAGTCCTCTGTTCTGTAAACCTGTCATCTAATAAACACCTCGACCTCTAAAAGCGGCATTTATCAAAGGTAACGAAGAGGGATTCACATAGTCCTTGTTTAAATCATTGACAGAATGACAGAATGAAGAATTTACTTACAAAATCTAATTTTTGGGCATCAGTTGAAATAAGATTGACGATATAACCAGTTGTAGTTTTAGATAAAGCTGCATTGCTGAGCCTCAAAACCTGAAAGAAGCAAAGATGTAATGACTCTCTGATTTAAGAGAGAAATCAGGTTAACGAAGAAATGAACGAACCTGAGGCTATTGTTGTGGGTCAAATCGAGGACATTAAGACTGTTACATGTACTGAGAGCATTGTCCTGACAAAGAACTCATGTAGGAACGATAGCCTCTGATTCCCATAAATAAGAAGCATAGGATCTCCAAGGGACAAAATGCTCTTTCTTCCCTAAATTCCTCTATCAATATAGCATTTCATCCCTTTAATGTTAGCATGAAAATTAAAATAGCCATTTTTTAATGAGGGGAAAGGGACAGTTACAAACTTTGCACGGAGAGGCGCTTGAGCCTGATCAACCCCGTTAACAGAAATATTCTAGGAGTTTGATAACTGAGCATCAAGGTTAAGAACATTTTGATACAGTGAGTGTGCATGTACCTTTAATCGCAACAATTCTTCTTGCGAATACATTTTGGCATCATCCTGCCATTTCTTGCTGTTTTTTGCTTGTACTGTCAAGTACTCGGACTCTTTAAGGTGCTCTAATTGTCGAGCGCCCGTATGCGTCTTCCCAGCCTTCGTCCTTTCGCTATTAGAGTTTACGAAACCAGGACGGCAACGCTAGCCAGAAGGTCATCTGATATTCTGCAAAGGACGTACTGTTTCCATACGCTACCTTTAATGTATCATCCAAAGGGCCAAAATAAGGCCTCCTATAAGTCAGAAAGACCAGAAAACCATATTTTTTCTTGGCAGACAAACATTCAAAAAGGACTGAGTTTTACTTCAGTGGCCTAGATCTGTGGTACAGAACGCCAGAAATAGGACTTCTACGTTGTGAAATTGAAAAGGGCAACAAAGGAACATTGCGTTGTAGTTACTGTTGCCGTCGTGGCTTCGCAAACTCCCTGTTGGCTTTGCTTGTAAGTCCTTGACACACATACACAGTAGTATATTGAATAACCACTGTTGAGAATTGAAAACAAAAATCACCCTGCAGGCTTCATGCAAATACATTTATACGCAGTCTCGTTCACATTTCTGACATCATACGGCCGAAATTCAATACTTAGGTTACGGAAGTTTATATCCTGAATGTAAATTTGAAACAGAATATGAGAAAAAAAGCTTAACACTCAATATTGCCTTTCGACAGGTACGATTTCTTAACTCTTAACTTAGTTCTTAACTTGACCTATTTCTCAATCCTTCAGATATATTGATCATGGTTTTGATCCAGAGGATTCCATCTTTAACCTTGTACAGTTTACGAAATCATTTTTCAAACATACTGTTACGCTTTGTAGTGGCCAGTACCATCATGTCTAGTCAAACAGCATTGGCGTCGAACAGGGACCGCACAGCCCTTGGGCTAGCAGAGGCTAAAGCCCGCCCCCCCCCACTTTTTTGAAAGACATGTGTTGAAACTGCCAAAAATTGAAAAATTGTTTTTTGATGAGGTTGAGGTCGCATGTTTTTATGTTTCTCTGAAGAAGCTACAAGATCTAAGTCAAGAATCTCATAAAGTGGAAACAATTTTTGACATAAAATTTCATCAAGTGACAACTCGGCTTTGGTCTGAACTGAAAGAAATTCATGTTTTCTGAAAGTAATACCATAACACGATATTCAATTGTAAAAATTATCATCGGCTTCAAGTATATCAATGCAGTCTACTTGAATGAGAATGGCCGTCTTTTCAACGGCAAACTGGCAATATGAAGGCTGTTAATTCTCACGAAAAGGAGTTTTCGAGCGTTCTAAAGGGCGTGGTGTCAAAAAACATTCCGGGGTCAACCCTTGCACCCTCATTTTGCTCCCTTCCCTCTCGACTTAGCCCCTCCACTATCAAATGGCTGCGTGGTTCATCCTTGTTGAGCGTTCACACGATGCCATTTTCAAAATTCACCAGTTAGGATTACGTGATTACGTTTTCAAAGTCTACCGAATCTGCCGGCAAAATTTTTGCTGTTTTCGTGTGAACAGGAGGCCTATCCGTCAAAATTTTCACCGTCTTCAAAATGTACCGGCATTTTCAACAGTCTTAGTCATCAAAATTTCTAAAGCATTGACCAGCAGAGCAAACGACTTGTCCTTGATGTCCTATTGTAAACATTCATGAACTATTGTTTTCTCGCAAAAACATATCATATTTCCTGAAATATTTCGAAATTACAATGATTTGAATTTGCTTAAAACTTAACTTGAATTCTTAAAAAAGAATAAAACTCTCTTTGTCTGAACACATTGAAGATTTAACAAAATAGAACTACATCATAAAACATCTTGTGTTTTGTTTTCTTGGAACCACGTTTCATGGTTCCGATATACTTTCCAGCTCCCCAGGAAAATTAGGGGAGCCGGAAGAGATACAATTTACGGAAACCAAGCTTCGAAACAGCAAATGTAGGAAAATAACAAATGCAGGCCAGGGAGGGCTGGAGTAGCCATTATCTCTTTGAACCTCCTTGACGGGTTTTTGCAAGGTTGAACCTTGCATTTGTAACAAGGAACAAAGTCTAAATATACCCGAAGTTGCTCACGCGCCGTGAAAAACAGATAGCGAAAGAAAAAATGCCGTGTCTGAATGTTTTCTTTGTTCTGTATCTAGACAAGCAAATTTACCACTGCAAATTCCCATTAATCCAGTGTTTCTGAGGAAAACCATCATTATAAGAATTGAATTTTTACCTTTTTGTAAACCAATGTAGTTGCTGCTACCCGTGCCCTCATTCCAATTCTCTGTCTCATGAAGGTCAATGGCAAGATGGTCAACGTCATACCCAAAGAACACAGCAGCATTGCCAATGCATATAGATAAGCTTGTGTTTTAGTCACTTTTGAAAGAGGCTCGAAATATCTCACAAGCATACCAAGGAAAACTGGCTGGGTGATTCTGAGACCTTCCTGTAAAGAAAACGAAAGAGCCAAGTTTATGAAAACGAAAGCAGTAAATAGGTCTTTTGGCTATTCTACTGGGTGAGCCAGAAAAATGTTCCGACTTTTGAAATTCATAGCATCAAGAGTTATTCACAGATCTGAATGATTCAAATTCTAGTTATAAGCTAAAAGATCGAAGTACTTTTGTGACTTGTCTCGCCTTCATACGAGCACTGGAAATGTAGGTGAATTCAACTGTACGAAAACTTTATCGCTGCAAAATGACTGAAAAAAGGGCCTAAAACGTTGACCAACTGAGACATGAAATATCAAAATCAGATAGAATCACTTACGCTGACAACAACAAGGATTCCAAGTGCTACATATTGCCAGCCAAAACAACGCCAGAAGACTTTTAAAAGATTTGCGTTAAGTTTCAAATTCCCATCTTGATCGAGTGATTCTTTTTCCCATTCTCTGTTACAGAAATTACGATGAATTAAGAATAAATTTTGCAGAATAAATTCAATCACATAAGGCCTTATCAAACAGAGTTGGAATAAATATTTCGATTTCTGGGACCAAAACAAGTCTTGCTAAAGTTCCTTGGTCTGGGAATAGCATATGTTGATTGACTGCCATTGATCACCTGTTCAATGCTATGAAGACTTGGTTTGAAATGTGAAGAGAGATATTACGATTTCAGCATAACAATCATCAATTTCCTTTTTCACTCTGCTATCCCTTTTTCTTAACTTTTTCATTTCTCTTTTCCTTCTTTATGGTGACCAGGACGATTTCTGGGACTATTGGTTTTGTCGTCTGCGATTTTTCCCATCCCTGCTATCACAAAGTTCTTGGTCTAAACTACAGACTTTTTAAGCAATCGTTTCCATTATCTCTTTCCCATAGAAATAAAACAAATAAGAGCCATTCTTAAAATCAACTAAGCTCTTGATACAATGATACAAAAAAGAAATTTTTTCAAGGTAAGTATTACTGACAACTTCTTTACATTTTACTACATCAAAAAAACCTGTGACTTCTAAAAACATTCCTTTTTCGGGTAATCTTGCAGAAAATAAGTGCACAAAACTACGTCCTAAGTTGTTTCAAGAGATGAAATTCTAGTATCCAAAATTTACCTTTCAAATTTTTCAGCCAACGAATCACAAGTGTCCGGGAGAGGTGGCTTTGGTAAGTCCTCTGCTTCTAGTGGCCTTTTGCTTCCCAACGAGAAGAGACTATTCATCCACCTATGTTTGAAGAAAAATAACACTTAAAGCAAACAAAATGGAGCATATATTGATACAAGAAAGCACTGTGATTTTGAATAATTTCCTGTTGATTCAAAAATCTTCATAAGCAAGATCATAACTGGTTCTCCAATATCGAGAGGTATTGAAGAATGCCTTGTTTCACTGATTAGTTAAAAAGCTAGACTATCCTTTGAATGCTGCATTGTCACTTCAAGTTAGAAGGATTACTTGCAGAAACAAGACAGAAAAAACCTGTGAATCATAAACACATTTTTTTGCAAAACCTAGATATGTAGAGCTGGATTTAAGTTTCCTGGGGAAATCTAACACTTCAAAATAACTGATTCTGCTCCTTATTCAAACTTCATACTTTTGAGTACATTCAGAATTTAGACTTTCAACACTGTCCAAAATATGGTCACAGAAAGGTTGGAAAGTTCAAGAATTGAATGAATCACCAAATTTTTTGAACTGGCTTTTCAGAGGGTAGTTATAACTTAAACTAACCATGCAACACCTCAAAAGAAAAATTAAGTAAAGGCCCATCTTGTGGGTGAGATGTACCCACAGTATGTAGAGGCACTATGTATGTCATTTTGCTCTCTTTCAATATACACCTCTTCAATTAACAGCCTTGTTTTGCAATCTTTCAAAAATCTCCTCATACAAAACTTCTGGCCAAGAATTTGGATTTAGCAGCCAAAATTTAGTGTAATCACAAATTTTCTTCTTATTTTTCAAGTTTGCGATTTTGATCATATGATGATATTGAATTGAAGAGGTCATAGGAGATTTGAATGTGGATACAGGATTTGACCATGAAAATTGCTCAGTGTATAGCTTTACACCCTCAGACTGTGTTCACATGATGCAGGTAAATGTTGAAAATAAGGTAAAAATGTGACGGATATGCCTCCCGTTTACGCAAAAATGGCACATTTTTGGCTGGTAAATTTTGAAAACAGTAGATTTTGACACTGGACTTGTGAAAACGGCAAACGGCAGACTGGCTCAAAATCATGAAATTAAAGTTGCTGACATCAAAATTACCAAAGTTTGCAATTAGACTAAAATTAGGGTGTTGAATCTGTGCCAGAAATTTCAGATGAAGAAATCTAAAGAGAGTTTGAAAAATTGCAAAATGAGGATGCTTAGTTGAAAAGGTATATTTGCAAGGCATTTCCTTTAATCTATGCATAGCTTTGTTTCCTCTGTTATGTGTTGAATTTGTAAAATCAATTGTCATTTTGTTTAGGATGCTGTATGTAATTCAGAAAACTCACTGAGGGCATGGCTTCAGTTCCTGGAAAGCAAATCTACCTTTGGATATCACCTCCTAACAATTAGCATCAATTGTCTGATACATTACAAAGAAACAATGCTCTTGAGACTTGAAAGAAAGCATCTGGGACATGTAATTTGAGAAATGAATCTTGAAAGGGTTGAGGGCAGCATTCACATATTAGATTACCAATTCAACTTATGTCTATATGCTTGGTAAGTCTGATTTGAATGTGAATAAGGTCAAGTTTCTGGTTAGGAATGAGAAGAAAAACTTAAGAGCAGTCATCTGTTTGGGTTCACCTGCACTAAGTGGCTATTCAAATCACATCTTATTGCATTTATGCCAAGTCTGATAGGGAAGGAAGCATATATTGAAGGGCAGCCTGTGATTCTATTTGTTAAAGGACACTGGAAGGAAGTTGAGAATACTTATTGACTGTTCAAGAAAAGTTGTTTGTATTCAAGCACTTTCATAGATGTGTGATGCTGAGCTGGTGGCACTTAACAACAACTTGAGTGCAGTGAGAAGTAATAAGAGCTCCTTAGTAACAATGGTGATACCTCCACCATAGGTGCAGGAATGGAGTTGTTGCCAAGATAGATAGTCAAATGAACAATTAACAAATCAATTGACTGTCAGGCATGATCTGCCTCCTCACAGCTGCAAGCTTTGACTGGCACATGGAAAACTGAGTGAAGAACTAGTTGGCCTCCAGGACGAAACCAGTTATTATTGGAAATTCATCCAATGGCACAAACTTTTGCAAAACCTTGGAGAAATCAATCATAAGTAAAATATCTGCCTTGAAAGGGCTTGCTCCATTTCCAAATCTTTGTTGAACAGTGATTTTGTAGTTTTTGAAACATGATAGAACACTGATTAAATGACTTCTTGCCTTCAAAATGAAAGCGTTATTTTAAAGCTAAATCTTTCTAGAAACTCCCTGGAGATGACAGTCAACAATTTGCATAGTTGAATGCTTAACTCAAGGGTGTTTCTATTACTGTGTTATTCAATTGTTTTATAGATTTTGCTATGTTTTTGAAAAGTATTCTAAATCAGTGAGTTTTCCATCAAAATTCCAACAAAAAACAACACTCTTATTTTCTAGAAAGCACATCATTGAAATTTATGAGGACAACAAACCATACTTGACAGGTACCTTAAAATATTTCAGTCTTGCAAGAAAAAGTTTTTGCATGCCTTAAGGGTTCATGAAAATGGTGACAACACAAACTAGTTAAGAGATGACATGCGCAAGGCATGCTGTTTGAAACAGACCCTTTTAAGTATGAAACTTACCAGAATGTAATATACTTTGAAATGAAGAATGCTTTGCTCATTGGAGATTCATCTGGTTCCTGTTTCTCTCTTGAACTGCGTTCATCTTTCTTCTCATCTTGATCCAATAATTTTGTCTCTTCACATTTTTCTTTTTCTTCTAGTTCAATATCATCAGGCTCTTTCTCTTCTACTGACTTGGCACTTTTATCTGTTTCCACTTTGTCATTTTCTTCCATTTTCTTCTCACTTTCTCATTCCCTGAAATGTCAAATTCAAAAGCATAAGCGCATGGGAAGGAAAAATCTAGGGGGGCGGCCTGACACAAAGCCCATTGTTTGCCAATACAAACAATGGCAATACCAATTGCTAATACAAACAATACAAACAATTTGCCCGACACAAAGCCCTTAGTCGGGCAAAAATTTGCCCGAAAAAGGCTGATTTTTGAAAATTTTTCCAAAGTTGGGGGGGGCTACCGCCCCCCGGTCCCCCCGCCTCGTACGCTTATGTTCAAAAGGGATCTGTCATAAGAACAAATAAAGTATTTGGCACAAAAACAAGCAGGACTTTGTTTCTTAAATAAAAAAGCACAGAATTAATCCACAAGAATAACTTATGACACCATTTTACAGGGAGAAAAATTGTTCTTTGTGGAAAACACTTGCAATTTGACCACAAAGAACAGCATTTGTTTTCCAGTTGAAAAAATACTTAGCACAGACAGGAATGACTGGTAAAGACTGGGAAATGACTAATAAAAAAGGGTCCAGGGATGAAACCAAGGGTAGTCATACTGGAAAACGTATGTTATGCCAGAGGTTTGCGGTGTGGAGCAACAATGAAAAAACAATAGTAGAGCAATAGGCTTATTGTTCAGAAACAACTGCCATGGTAAGCATAGAGCTCAAATCTTTTAAAAAGGTGGGTGTAAAATTCTATTACATTTTTCTTTGAATTAAAGTGCTTGAAAGGAACTTCAGGTAATTCGAAATAAATTTGCCGTGGCAATTTCTTGATACCTTGACTACTTTCAAAATGGTGGCATTTATTAATTTTGAGGCTGTGACGTCATCAAATTTCTAAATCCTTAACCAGAAGAGCAACAGATCTCTGCTTGCAACCATGTTGTAGACCTTCATAAACTATGGTTATCTTGAAGATTGTATCAATTTCTCTCGATCAATTCAAGATTTACGAAGATTTTAATTTCTTCAAATTTTCGATGAATTTCCGCAAAATAAGTCAAAATGCCGCCATTTTGAAAATAATCAATGTATCAAACATCTGGTGTCGAAAAAAACAAACATTACACCCAGGCAGGGTGGCCGGCATTGTACACCACGCCACATATGAAGATCAATTTTTTTTTATTGTTAGGGTATATTTCTATTGTTTAGGATGACTCTGTCCGTCACATAAATGTATCATAACATTATGCCAGGCCAGGTCCAGTCTGGGGTGGGATGGGGCTCTGATGTGGAATCCCAGTAAAACCTCATTTTGCTTCCACAAAACGTTTTTTGTCCTCAAAACTTTAGTTATCTAGCCTTCTTTTCCTTAAAGTACCTTGGGGGATGGTCAGGGTAGTAATCAAAACCCGGGGGTGTACTTGACCAGATTTTGGTTGGGGACGTGCCAGCATCGAGGCTTCAAAAACATACCCGTTCCTTATACCAATTTTCGAAAAAGTATATCCGACCTTATATATTTCATATTAAAATCTTGAAAATTGGTACTGTTCCTTATACCAAAATTGTGAAAATTGATACCGTTCTTTATACCAATATCTGGAAATTAGATACCCTTCCCAATGGCACGTCCCTGTACCCAAAATATATGTAGTGCACCCCCTGGGAATCAAAAGAGACGTCATTAACCTCTCTAGCTTTTATCCAGATCAGTTTCTCACTTAATGTGATATTGGCTCCGGAGGCCGAAAATTAACACCGGCACATATGCTCAGTTGGCAATGACTCTGCACACTTCGGCTCCTCCGTAGACAGAAAATTAGTACTTCTTTTAGCAATACCCTATTATTAACCATTTTTCTGCGATATCCCCACGCTATATTCCTGCTACTTCTTCATTTTATTGGCTCCAACATATCCCCTTTGCTATGACTGACGGTGCACAGTGCCCACCAGCAACCAGTTCCAAACATGATGCATGATGGGCCTAAGTTGGTAAAGGAGGCGGTAACTTGTTGTAAACATTCCACGCACCCTGAGAGTCTGAGGTGCAGGCCAATGCTCTTAACTTCCAAGCAGAAACAGAGTATTTAATGCTCTTACGACAAAGCGAAATAAATTCCTGAACATCTTACCAGGTGACTCTAGGTATTGCCCTTCGTTAGTCGCGTGAAATTTGATCTTTATCTTGTAGGATTTGAGCAAACATCTCAAATCAAATGTGTTGGGTGGATTTCCTTTATGAAATGCAATGCCAGATTTTGGGAACAAAGAAGAAGAATGGCGGGCTTTTTGCAGCTGCTTCATGTAACTCAGCTCGAGGGTGGTCCAAATGCTAATTGGCTGAGAAATTGGACCAATCACATTGCGCGAAAAGGACAACAAAAGCAAACAGGGCTCATCAGCTCATTAGGCGTTTTCCCGCTGCAGACTATTACCTTGCATTTAGCAAGAGGGTTCAGGAGTTCAGGTTTGCGAATCACTTGTCTTTTTTTGCAAATTGTTTGGAGAACAATCATTGCTATGCAAAATTTATCTCGAAAGTTTAGTTGTGCTGAGGGAGAATATAAAAACATCGCATTTCTGTTGCAAATGTAAAACTGGACGTCGTTTCTTGTTTTTCATGATTTCAGTTGACGTTCCCATGATGCCAAATTCAAATGATGTAACAAATGTTGATTCAAGATTTCCAGGAATGGTGCAATCCAAGAATTCAACAATGCTGATGCTGAGGTCAACACCTGCAACAAATGCTGATACGAAAAAATGCCATGATGTCAACAGAAGACAGCATGCACTGCATGAAATAATTTAACGTCGAGTCGAGGGGAAACGACAAGATTGGTCATCTGCCACATCTGTTTTCATCGGTCCAATCAGATGACTTTATGAAAGCGAAGTCCAATCAGATATTGTATCATCTCCTGGGTGCCAGGAGGCTCTGGTACCCAGGTTACTCTATATTTAACCCGGTGTCTGACAAGTGTAGATTCTAGATTTTAGCTTTCATGTATTGTATGATGTGTTCCAGTTGACAGCACAGTTAAATCGAAATCCCAATACATACAAAGTCAGCCAAGTGGCACCCATGGTAGCACCAAAGGAAAATCAATGAATGAATGTTTCTGTGCACTGAGGATTCTTGAGCTTTTCTCTCTCCGTTTTTACAGTCCTCGCTTTTATTTTGAAATAATTCAGAAAGAAACTTACAAGAAGGATTGAAAAAGTTTATTCAGTTTCCCCTATCAGTCAAAGTACACTTGTTCGAGTTCAGCTAAGCAGATTTGTATTCCAAGCAATACGATTTTTCAAACTAGTGAACTTTTTGGCGTAGAGCAAACACAGTCAAATTCTCAAAATGACATCATCGATTCACATAATAATAATCATCATCTCGATTCCACATATGACCAACCTTAAGATAAAATCATATTCTTACGATCTCTATATTTACAAGGAAATTACAAACGTATCTTAATAAAAATACCTCTCGAAATATATACAACAATCTATATCCAGCTTTATATTTCCCTTAATATTCTACTTCATTATGCAATTATCTTACACTCAATCAAGACTAACTAAAATACAGAGCATCTCTTTCTGTATTTCAATTTATGCTAATTTTCGTGATTTCTCTAATCAAACTGAAAGTGCCGAAAGTTAGCAGTCATTTACAATACAACACCGTTCAAAATCTTTCTAATTTTTCGCCTCAAAACCCTTGAGCTCAAATATTTTTCTGAAAAACAAAACGAGACTATTAGTCATATGAATCCTTTTGGTGCATCTCAATTTAGGCCAAAATCACAGCTTCGTTGTTGTTGGTGTTGCCCTCCATATGCATTTGGACCTTAGTCCTGCATTCAAATGTGATTGTAAATTTGAAGCCAAATTGAATAAAGAGCTCATATAGTAAGTCTATAACAAATAGCTGCTCTGCAAGATGCTTCCGATGGAGGGGGGATGTAACCCCTTCTAGCCCTCCCCTGGCGCTACCACTGTCTCATTTTAGGATTCCAAGATTGGCACTAAGGATGAGCCATGAAAAATTTTCCCACATGATCGGTAGGCTACGAAAATTCTTAGTTTCTTTCAGGTTGGGCCACTAAATATTTTGAGAAAATTTCAATTTTCCCTCCAGCCCACCCTAGCAGATACTTAATGACCGGTCCCTAAGAAGAAAACTCCTTCATCAAGTGTTGATAGGCATGTGAACATCAATGGCAGATATCTATTGAGATCAAGCTTTCAGCTTTTTCCGAAAAATATCAAGTAGGTCACGAGTCACGATAAACCTTCCCAGGAGGAAGGCTTGAAACAGTTCCAAAAGATGAGCTTGTATTTACATCAACTGTGTGTAGGAAATATTTCATCTGCGCCAATAGCTCATTCAAAACTGTTGGTAGAAAAATTCCTCTTTGAATGAGTAACTGTAGACAAGACTTGCCTGTTCAGGAAAAAGTAACAGATTTTTAGCAGGATGGGTCAAATCAGTTATCTACAGTTATCTTCAAATCAAAGTGTGTTTGCAGTCTAAAAGCACTTTGAAATCGTATGCAGTCCATGAAAAGTATACTATCTAACATTGGATCTCCTACACCGTCCCTTTAGGACTCTATCAACGATAACGTATTCCTATTAATATATATTGATACAATATATGAAGTTTATACTGTGCATAACGCTTAATAAACATAGCCAAGAAAAAAGATAAGAATATGCAAATCTGAATTATACACGCTCCTTCACAGAGGTTGTATGCCCGAAGGAACGGAAAAAGGAGGGAAAAGGAGCCTCCCTTTCCTTGCGCTGCGCGCTCCATCTGCCTTCGGCACAACATCAAATCCGTTTCTTCTGTAATACAGCTTCAGCGAAGGAGAGTGTGAATTATATAACGGCGATAAGATGTAACATATAGACCCCAAAAGAGGGGAGTAATCATCTACTTTTTAAGGTGCAAAATTATATGCCCAGCAAATCGTATCAAAAATTTTGTGCCATTGTTGCTAATACCAAGACCTGTAATTCTGGTGAAGGTGAAGGTGATTTGCATTTTTCAGCGCCAAGTGCTGGGATCGCAGAAATATAGCAACCTAATTGAGTCCGCAACCCCTTGTCTTGACGCTCAAGTGATGGGGTCCTATCGGGTATCGAACCCACTCTGCCTACTGTTCTGGCTTCAAAGTCAGAGGATTACACCACTGTGCTGCACCACAATTCTGTATAGCATAATCAATGTAGCAATTTTTGAAAATACCAGGAGAGTAAAAAATAACCCCTGTTTAAAAAACCACGGTCAGTTGATATCATCAAGACAATAATGTGGCAACGCTATCAATCATTGTTGGCCATGTTCAAATAAATTTTAAAATCTATTTTCGTGACTGAATCGGCCAATCCGTTCTAAAATGATGACAGATTCTCTCAAGACAACCCCTTCAAGATTTTTTGCGACTTTAGGCCATTTTTTCGAGGTTTCCTGAAGGAACTTTAAAAGGCCCTGATCCTATGCTAGAATTTCGCAAATTAAAGAAACCAATCAGCAATCACTTCAGATTGGGAAGGTCGTAATATTCTAGTCCATAATAATCATAAATAGTCTCATTTAAAAATAAATTAAAATTCACAAACCCATTACCATTGGGAGGAGTTCTCCCTCGTTGAGGTTCTAATATTCTGTTTGGTATGTCTGTCTGTCTGTCTGTCTGTCTGGATGAGCTGCTGTTCTTTGTGCCATGCGCATGCGATGCTGCAATGCAACTGATGCCATTCAAAGGTATGTGGTATTGCTGCTAACGCATCCTTGCGTTGATTGTAACATCTGCAACATTCAGAATCGGACTATCCACGTTCTCTTAAATGCGGAGCTAAAAGTTTCAACTTAAAATCGTC
Organism: Aurelia sp. 4 Dawson et al 2005; assembly: GCA_964019985.1. Classification (NCBI taxonomy): domain Eukaryota; kingdom Metazoa; phylum Cnidaria; class Scyphozoa; order Semaeostomeae; family Ulmaridae; genus Aurelia; species Aurelia sp. 4 Dawson et al 2005. The sequence continues at coordinate 1,607,928 of OZ026494.1, read as the reverse complement.
GTTGCATTTGCTTCAAATGATCGAAGGCTTCTTTAATAACTGATGTATTTTCTCTCGCTTTGTAGAAAACGTGGTATTTATGTTGCTCATCACCTGGGACAGTGGTTGAGAACGCAAAGCAGTCTGGGTTTTCTGGGTGTGTTATGAAACCATCGATTGTTGAGATTGGAAAATGACGTCTAAATGCATTCGGATTTCTTATATCTGCCATTGTGATTCCCTCGTCAGTTACAATTTGTAATAACAGCTTATTCCCAAGGGATGAAAGGTCTGTAATTTTTTGCTTCTTTCCTACTTCCTTCTGATACTGTTTCAAACACTTTTCCACATGTTTGGCCTTCAATGGGGGCTTCACAACAGCGGAGCAAAGATACGAAATGACAAACCGGTGCACCTCTCTCTGTAGGGGTGAGGGAATTTGTTCCTCTACTTCTTTAGGGACAATATCAAGTGACTGCATGCTAGCTGACAATTTCGAGGAATCTTTTTTCTTTCTGTTCAAAGTGTTTCGGAAAATTTTACTTTTATTCTTCAACGACAATTTCTTCTCCTTTTCTTTATGAGGCTCTGCTGCCTCGTTTTGAAGAGGTCTTCTGATTGCACCTAATTCTTCGCTTCCATTCTCACTGACTTTGTGCTCTGGTTCACTTTCCGTTGCATAGTCATTTGTCGTCGAATGCTCGTTTCTTGGAAGAGGAGGCCTCTTTACAGTACTATAAAGGTTCTCAGCATCATTGACTTCGTTTTCCTCGCATAATTTCTTCATATCGTCACTATCTGATACCTCAGAATCGTTTTGACAATCATTAATGTCAAATGAACCGTTGGCATAAATGGATTCCACATCTCGCTTGTTGTCAATGCCTTCAAGGCTTTTATTGCTGGCTGCTAGTTTCGAACAGCTTTCGTCTGCTTTGGCAGCGTTGCCCGATTTTTCGCAATCACTCTTGGGCTGGTCCGTTTCGGTGCTTTCATTAGCTGCATTACTGTCAATCAATTCTTCCCGCTTCAGTGCCTTACAATTTTCTTGTGATGCAATTTCATCATGGCTCTCATGCATCTTCACGACCACATCAACCGTGTGACTTCTAATATTCGGAATAACAGGCGAATTTTCTCGTTTTATTTTCGGCGTTAATTCTCCACGTTCGGAAATAATTGAATTTGTACGATTCATTCTCGGTGTAGCAGCTTCTCTTGATAATACAGTTTCCTGTGGAAAAGAAGAAGAAATTAATTGTTCAGTTGAAAACACTTAAGTATCTTAGGGTATCCATCATAATAGCGACAACAACAACAACAACTCAGTTCATCAAGAACATGATGCATCGTTTGAGTTGTGTCTACAAAGAGAGGCAGATACAACAATACACATTAAGAATCTTCAAAAACTGATGTTAGAGGTATTTAAGACTGTGAATTCGCTGAATCCATCATACCTCTGGGATTTTTTCATCACCAAGCAAATTGAATACAACCTGAGGATTAAAAACTTGGTTAAATTGCCTCAAATAAAAACTCACGCCTTTGGAAGGCACTCTGTTACTTTCAGAGGCAGCATTCTTTGGAACACTTTAAGTGACGATATAAAAATATGTGAAAATGTGGCAGCTTTCAAAAAGAAAATAAAAACATGGAAGGGGGCAAACTGCAGCTGCAAATTATGTTGTTCATAGGACCTTGTATTCTGTTGTATATTATGTAACTATTTTAGTTTTTAGTTGGTTGGTTTGAATTAGTTGATGTATGTGTGTGTATACTGTTGACTAGTACATATTACCAACATTAAATAATGATGAAATGAAAAAATGAAATGAAATGAAATCAATATGTGGGACTTTAATGGTGAGATCAACTTGCAAGCAAGTCACCTTGAAGCAAGAAACATTTAGCTATTTTGCTACTGAGTCTGGAAAGAGTAAGATTTGCGACTCTTCGCAGATTTTCAACGAATCTTTGTACGTAAAAACCTATTGATAGATACTCAAAGCTTCAACAAACATCTGCAAATGCTGTAGCTGGACCACAGAGACCACAGGTGGAACCGGATGGTTGTATTAATTGTTACAATGACATTGTAAAGAAACTTTGTTTCTTCCTTATTCATCTTTCTCTTTGCTTTTACAATTTTACTGTTACAGTTATTACAACCATACACTGTCACCTCTGGCTGAAATTCTGTCATTACGCATTCCAAACATGTTAAAATTGGCAATGCAGAGTGGCAAACAAACATATAACAGCGTATATTTTCGAACAAGAATTCATAAAAGGCTTTTTTGCGAGAGTTAAACCACCCCAAACCCCCAACACTATGGTTCTCAAGAGCCAAACGTTGGTTGCTTGATAGTGTCAAAATGGCAAACTGGCAAACTGCCGATGACGATGATCAATCATTAAACTAGGAAGGGAGTCAAAAAGTTACTGTTTGACTTGTAAGGAGGATGAAGTATAAACTTGATGAAAAACATAATCTTAAAACATAATCTTTATGGGGCCTCTTATGACTGTACAAGGTTCTTTCGAATTCGCTGTGCCAAAAGCAAAACTATTTGGGACAATTTCGATATGTGCTCAACAATTGTTATCATCAAACAAAGATACTAGGTGCATGCCGGGATATAACTTCGGCCTGAACTTTACCCCGAAGGATTTATCAAAAGAATTGTTCCAAAGTTCCAAAAAATAACTACATGTATTTGATATCATTCGGCTGTCCTCTAAAGGATGCTTTTATCTGACTTGCCACACCGACGACTTTGCGTCAAAAAGGTCCCGAATCCAAATAAGCCTCTAGCAGTTGAAATTATTTGTTCAATGTTACATAAGATTATTTTTGGGTTTAAATTACAATGAGATAAAAACCTCATCTTCATCGCTAGATCTGGCAGTTGCAATAAACAGCATCACTTATATAATTATGTATGCAGTATCAAATATCTATGAAGGATAAGTGTTATTTTTTCTTCTCTTTGGTCAATAAGTACTTGTCAAACATTGCTACCTGCGTTGTAGACTTAAGAAAAATTGTCGTAGTTTCGTTCCTTGATATGCTGATGATCACTACAAGTGCCACCATCCAATTCAATGAACGAAGCGAAAACTGGGACTGAAGTAGTTAGTTAGTAGTGAGCTGTAGAGACAAGGGGCAAGTTGAGATAAGCAACTATGTGACATAACTGTTTAATCATGGTCGAGCTGATCATAGTCACAAGAAATAGATTATGGTTTTAAAAGGTCCATGATTTACTGGAAATTAAGTGCATTTGATTGGTATCAATTCTGAAAACGGTAGACTCGGAATTTGTGTTTGATTGACTCCCAGATTCCGAAAACGGCAGGTGTGGCAGTTTTGGAAGGCCTGCTGAACCTTCTGCTCCAAAAGGCGGAGGCTTGGCAGACTTTGGAGAGATTCTCGTTTTCATTTGCAAAGCTCTGAAAATGAGGCGAATTTGCTCGTGCTGCTATTGTCATTGAGTTGGTTCAATCTTTGTTGCCAAGCACCAGACTCGTCTTCTTGTTTTTAACTGGAAACCTCATTTTTGCCAGGATGAATCTTAAACCTGCTGTTCTGAAAAATTTTGTATTTGATTGGGCAATGTCTTTCAATCTCTCTGAAGTCTGCCGTTTTCCAGAATTGGGTAGGTTCGGAATTGCCGGTCAAGCTCACTCTAAGATTTAAATTCTATTTCTGAAAGTCAACATTTTAGTGAATTTGAATTAAAGTGCTAAGTAAATCATAGACCATAATAGAACATAGAATTCTCGTTCCCATGCGAAATCCCTTAAGAGCATTTGTGAAATTTCTGGATCTAAATTATGAGTAATTTTCCATACAAAATTTTACATCAAGTTAGCCTTTGACGGGAAGACCAACATTCCTTCTAATTTGACCACAAAACGTGTTAAGTTTCTTGAGTCACTCCGTTTAAAGATTCAATGCTGTTCGGGCTTCAGTAAACTAAAATTCCAACATAACTTGAAAGTTAAGTGTCAAGCAATACGCTACTATCTGACCCACTGCCAGGAGCCGTACGGTTACACGGCGGTAGCTAGTTGTGAAAAATGGAGCGCATATGGAAGGTCTGCAAAATGCAAGATGAAAAAGAAGAAGTAAAACTTACGTCACTAGAATTTGAGCATCTTGATATCGCATCTGGAGATGTCATGACCCTACTTCGAAATCCATCTCGAGGCATCGAATTGCTAATACGAGGCACAGTTGCTTTGCTGGGCGTCAATGTATTCTGGCAAGCGCTACGAATCCCTTCGAGAACTGATGCTGAAATCTTCACTCTGGTGCATTTGTAAACATGACAAAACATTCTGGTCTTGCCGTTCTTTGTTTTAGAGACAATATACCCAAAATAGCGTCCATCTCTATTGTACAGGCCAAGTGAGAGAACCCAAGGGACAGAATGTTGTTCTTCGTTGTCCCCTGTGTCTGGATTCGAGATCCGCAAAACTGACTCCGTGATTTCGAGGCTGACGCATCTGTATTCTTTCGGGTTGGTTTTCTCTAATAGCGAGCGAATACAATCATTTATCACCAAATATGATTTCTTCACTTTCAAGGAGCCAATTTTGATGACGTCAGTGAAGGAAGTTTGTCTCTGGTTCTCAGCAAGGCCAAACAAACTCTGGGGCTGCTCTGCGGAGCTAAACCGTTGTCTCTGTAAAGAAAGATACAATATAAGCTCTTCCAAGGTCTTACGAGTGCCTAAGAATTCAAACTCAAGGTGTCACGGTGGGGGGGGGGGTAATTTCTTAGCAGACCAGAATCTTAGACCCCATCTACACCTTACCGGAACACCTTTGAACCGATAAAGAGTTGTTACGGCTCAAGAAATCAATTCCAAATTCAAAATTCTTTAGTATGAAATGTAAAGACATACTATTTGCTTCTTATTAACAAACAGGTATGATACAAAATGCAACCTAAATCTGACCAGAAGATTGACTTTTGCTTCATTTGCAATGTATTCAATTTTTGTATGTTTGGACTAAATATATACAAATATTCCCCTTTGTTATTCTTATTAATGTTCTGTTGACGGCCCAAGCAAGACAAGCTCTGCTTCTATTGGTTCGGGTAGAATGCACTGTTTTTGGAACTGTGTTCTACAAAGAAAATTGAATTGAATTGAAATATTTTACATTGCTTCAGAAGAGCAAGAGTTTTCTGTAGATGGAAGGAACAAAAGAGTTACTGAATGGGACAAACTGCAAAATGAGTCCCCTTGTGAGCGAAGCAGGTTCACGAATAAAAGTTATGACCATACTTTATGTGGCTCCCTACATCCCGAGGCCCTAGGGCAACATGCTGCCTGTCCTTCTCGGCGGCCCTGCTTGAACGAAAGGAAGGAAAAATGAGCTGTCACTATCAAAAACACTGTCCGTAGATCGTACTCATTTAGAGGCCGTAGTACTGTACTCAAGTGTTAACATTTTGAATGACGTAAGTCATGAGGGAAATATCAGTTGATGTTACATTGTGGCCAGTTCGAACCTCGTGTGTTAATGTTGTTCCATTCCACAATACATGATAGGTGCTACCATGTTTGATGGTTATATTGGTGCCCATTCGCTGAAAATGGCCTTGGTTCACCCTTAGTAAAGTGTCACAAAGAAAGAATTCTCCGTTTACAAACTTGGGGCTATTGCATAATAGTTTGTGTTTCTTATTTGGTATCATGGCCAGAGGGATGGCAGTTGTGTCACTGGAGTAAATAGGCTAATCTATTTTAGATTAACCTATTTTTGAAATTAAAGAAAAGCATCTAAAAGTGATCATCATCTCACCAAATAAAAATCATCAAAAAAGTCGGAAAGATTGCACTGGGCTATTTTGATGTATACGCGCCAGCTGGTGCTTCTCTTCCAGTCAGTGAGGTTTTCAAGGAACATTTGTCAAAACAAAGTATTTCCTTTCTTGAGAAACTTTATTCAATGGTTTAGTTTAGAACAGTTCTACAAGGTCCTATTTATAACTTTCTTATCAAATGAAGGTTATGGGAATACGAACGAACACAGTAGTTGTCTAAGTTCCAAGTTTTGCCCTCCCTTCTCGTGACGTTAATTTAGGAATACCTCCCTTGAATCGCGCCCTGAATGAAATGACTAGTACATCACCGGAAAGACAGAACTCCCCTGGTATCAAACACAGTATTTTTCGAAAGTTTAAATCGGGTAATAAATAGGAAATCTTGCTCAAATGAGATGAAAACACGGACCTACATTGAAGCATAAAATCAATCAACCATGCAGTGTCGTGCACCACGAAGTAAAAACTTTGGCACAAATAATTAAATCTTGGTACACAACTGAAACGTGTTGACTCACGCTATTTACTTAAGCTGTCAAAGACATGGGCCTAACTTTGACTAAAGTAAAAGCATCAAAGTGTTGTTGTACCCTGGAGGCAACAATATAGACCAAAGAGAGAAGGTGACCTTTTAGGAAAACGAACTGAACACTTACGCCATCTAAATACCAACTGTCAAAGCAGCTAATTCATAACCTCAAAAAGAAGGAAAGCCCTTCGGCTGTCTTGTTTTGAAGTCGGAAAAAGTTTGATTCAGAGTTAAAGACGGCTCTTTTTCAGATAATCCATTGATAATCTGAAAGTTGTGACACGAATTTTACTTCAATGTTGTTGTTTTGCTTTAAATCACGCAACACACACGTTTAAAATTTTGTTAAGGGGCCTAGGGAGAGTCTGACGTAATTTGTTACACAGCAAGACCAATCGAATCACAACAGATTTACTGGTGGAACAGCGAATGTTATGGTTATGGTCACAAAAGCTCTGATCAGTTTCTTCCCGTTTGAAAGCAGTTTGGCCTTTCATCGACTTTGGAGGCAGTCTTCGCATAGTGTGCCGAAGAATGACTTCGATAAACTAAACGTTTGGGTGATCTGTTGTCTGTCTCAAATTAGATGTCACGTGAAAATGCTCGCAAAAAACGAAATTTTTAGTATTTGGATGAGTAATTTTGCGATATCGCAAATCTCGCGTTACATCTAAATTTAGAAAGGCATTGGAGTGTCAAACGTTGGATCAAAAACTTTCAGCTCAAAATTAAAAAAAATCATAGTTTCATCTACTCTCATGGCAAAATTTTTCTTTTTAGATAAAATTGCAACTATTCCGGATCAAAGGAACGTTTCAAGTGGTTCTTACAAGGATTTTGACGTAGGATCCTTCAAATACGAAAGCAGCATTAAACTGAAACTTTCATGGGGCTAACTTGACCACCACAGGTTTCTACCCCACACCTTTAAGCAAAGAATTCCCTTTCAAAATAAAGTGATCTTGAGATTCTTACTGAGAGTGTCGCGCAGCTCGGTGTCTGCAGAAAAGCAAGATATCATCTCGCCTTTTGAGTCGCCATCAAGAATTTTACCCACTGGTGGAAAACATAGAAATAAGCAAGTTGGTGGGCACTGCCACATCTTCTTAGTGTTGCGGGAACCCTTTATTCAGTCGGCAAATACTACAGGAAGACCTTCTTGGGTAAAGCATTGAGCAGTTTTGCAAGAGGAATAAGTTATTTAAGAAATCGGTATCGACCTTTTTCATCATGAACAACTTTATCTTCGATGTCAACAGATCCGAGTGGTCAAACTAGCCTTTATTCTTGACTAAGGATTGAGGGATCGTTTTAACAAGAATTTTGAGCGATGAGTGTGTCACTACCTAAACATATTGCACACCTTTGGTAAAAATCCTTCTGTTTCAAGAAATATCCTGGACTTGCCAAAGTCGTCATATGAAAAAAGAGTTTCTCTTTCTTCTTACAAGACAACTTGGGAAGTCCAGAAGTCCGTACAAAATCTCTGAAAATCCTACTGTTTTATAAAATCTCGTACACTTTTTCGGAAGAGTGATACTGTGGCCAATTGGAAAGCTGTGGCCAATTGGAAATGAAGTAAGTGGGCGAGATAATTTCATTCTGTGCGGATCAGATAAGATTCCTGGCGCTTTGAAACAATGAACGAAAGTTGCAATTTGCTCATATTTCGAAACAAATAGATCTGATGGCATTGATAAGCAAGTTTTGGGATTGATGGCAGGAAACATCAAACAACAGATTTGTATTATTTGACGCATCGACAAAATGCCTGATAAGTCGGGATCTGCATAAACTTGTCCTAACAGCTATGCCGTCTACTGAGACCTATCCACTCTCTCATCTGTCACACAAAAGCTTCGTCGGCAAGAAAAGAGGCGCATTTTTAATGAGTTTTAACGCAAGGCAAACATGGTAATCAATTCACTTGTTTAAATTTCAGAAGAGAGCTATGGAGGGCCTATATGCACTGTGCACATACACCTACCCACCATTCAAATGGTCAGCCTGTGCACAGACCAACTGTCTTTCCTCCTTTGGGGGGGGGGTAAATCTTTTCATACGAAGTACTGACCTATTCATACCACATCGCATGAGATCAAAGCATAGGAAAATCATTCCTTAGGCCAACTTCTTTTGAGGAAAATATGCAAGGAAAATATTCGAGCAGCATTGCACCTTAGCTCTGAAGAAGCCTTTACGCACAACCTGCTATCGTGTTTTTTCTCAATAAAACTTGCGAGACTTGTAGCAGAAATTTCTTCTCTTTGCACAAAATTTCATTCAATCATTCAATGACTTTCGCCCAGATTCACCTAGTGTGCACAACCCCTGTTAGTCCAAAGTGCACTTTTTCTAGAACACATCTCAAATAGCATTCTTTCCGCACACTGTGAATTTGAGAAGGGCTTGCAACAATAGCTTTCTACGGTCAAAGAGTATTAAAGATGAATGGTGATCCTTATGTGGTCGATTGTGTGTTCGTCGTTCTCAGATTACATTTACAAACGAAAGTGGTTCATTGAAACAAATCCCGTCCGGGTGCAGAGGGCCACCAGAAGAGGAGACCTGTTGTTTTTTGGAATAAAATTGTTTTGGTAGAGAATACATGAATTCTGCAGCTTTCTAACGTTGCAAGGATGAAAACTGAAAATTTCTCTGAAGGAAGCTGTTGAAGGATAGCAGTGGATAATTCTAAGATCTTTTCATTGTCACATGACCAGCACGAGATACCTCCCCTATGAAATGGGCAGTTATCGATCTCTTTCCTTTCTGCTCCTGTGCAGTGGAATCAGTTCAACTGATTCGAGGGCATTGCTGTTAGCCACTATTGAATTGCAACAGACTGTGATAACTTTGACAGAGTGGCCTATCTAAATTTGTAACAAAAATGCAAACTGCGCCGCAGCAGCACTTTCCGGCTTCCACACAATATTGAGACTGTTGAACTTTTCCTATCAGAAAAAGTTTTTTTCTACCTGTAAAATTTTGTGTATTGGTGCCATGAATTACTAAAGTGTATCTTAGTCTTGGGATGGGGATAAATCTCTATATCTTCCCTGTGTCTGTCATACAATTTAGTAATGAAATATGTAGTAGAGAGAGGCAGAAAACAGAGTATGAGTAAGGAGCAACACTAGGGTAGAATGGGTAGAATTGTTATGGCGGCGATAATTTCTTCTGCACTAATGAAAGGATCCTATTTTTCATTGTTATGGTGTGCTGTTTTCTTAACAGTCATCCCTTACAAAACAAAGTTTTTCCTTGAGGCTCTACCTTTTTCAGCCCCTGTCAAAATTCAGTCCCATTCTAAAACTTACCATGGGCATTTCTCGATAAACATCTTTCACCGTCTCAAGGATCTCAGCAGTTTGGTCACTTTGAAAAACATGACACACAGCTTCTTTTCCGGTCTGACTGACGACAAATCCCATAAACCTCTTGTCTTTCGAGTAGTGGTCCATCAAATGTATGTTATCAACTGAGAACTGTAGCACACATTCATAGGGGCTTGATAAATTGCTAAATTTGATCATGCTCTTTTGAATGTCAACACAAACTGATTTGATTTCCAACATGTTCGTTTTATGAACTGTTTCTTTAATGGCATGGTCAATGTTATCGTTTGAAGCTCTATGCACAGAACTGGTGCCAATAAAGTGAGCCTTGAGAACACTAGCCCCACTGCTGTAAGAAGACATCGACACAGAGGAGAAACTGGTCTGACGCCTTCTAGCATAAACAGAAGCAGGACGGCAGGGGAGGGGTGGAGGACTCACTGAAGTTGTTATTTGGTTGGTGAACGAGGACAGGCCACTTGATGTGCTACTAGCATTTCCAGGGCTGCTAGATAAGTAATCAGTCGAGGTGTCTTCATCGAAATCCAAGTCACTGTAGATAAGTTCAGGTTGGAAAGCAGTTTTTCTCTGATTTGATTGGATAGCAATAGGGCGACTTGAAGCACGGGGCCTAGAATCTGCTGGGTCTTCATCCATATTTGCATAGACAGAATCTTGGCTTTCATTCGAACCATTTTTCTCAGGCTCATCCATGTTGGCATAAACAGAGTCTTGAATTTTGGCAGTTGATGCATTTTCATAAACCTGAAACTGATGACAACTTGACGCCCTTCTGACGTGCCTTCGTGCAAAATTTTGATAAACATCTTCTTGTATCCCAGAATCTCCAGAAGCAGATTTGGTACTGTCACCTGTTTTGGCTCTCTTTAGCGAGCCAGTTCTGCTGGGTGGTACAGAAGTCGATGGGGAGGCTGAATTTGAAGGGATGACCTCCTGTCTCAGAATTGGGTTATTAGATTCTCGTGTGCGCCGTCCAGAGGGAAGGTCGATCTGCGATGCAGGGCTTAGATGCAAAATTTCAGAATAGATTGTTGCATTATCTCTCCGTAAATCTAAAGTGTTTGGTCTTTGTCGTCCCATTTCTGTAGTTAAATCTTTGCTTGATGTCGAACAGTCGCAACCTGAGTCATTCTCCCCCAAGTCTCTATCTTGCTGTACATCAAAAGCTTGCGCAATAACCCTTTCCTCCCCTGCTTGTACATCACGATTTCTCCCTTTGTTTTCATCTGCTTCCAATAAATCCCGTAGTCTCATGAATTCTAAATCGTCGCCATGTACAACTGCATATAAACTCTCTTCTTGTTCGCCATTACGAATATTTTCCATACTTTTATGTCTGCCCATTTCAGCTGAAGTTTTTCTTGAGGCAGGGCAGCTTACACTTCGATCCAACCGTTTTCTTTCGGAATTTCTTCTGATGTCCCTTGTCACAATTTCTTCATAAATACTTTCATTTGGCTCTATATCAACCAAATTCGTCATTTTAAGACTTGCGACTCGAGAATGTCACCATAATACGAACTGTGCTGTGAATTTTTCTGGTGATGTCTCACTCTCTGTCGTATTGGTACTTTGAGCCAGTCTTGTCACGTTACCTCAACAAACATAAGATCTTCAGTCTGGCACGCGTAAACGTCAGTACATGCCGGCAGGATTATTCTCCACGCTGTGATTGGTCAATGTGGCTAATATTTAGACATTATTGACGTTCTACACAAGCACAAAAGGGAGCAAACAAATGGTGAGCGATTCTTACAGAGCTTCCGGTTCCGCTGTCAAATCTGGTCCAAGGGAAATGAATAACAAATCTTTCCATCGATTCATAATGTGAATGTTTTAGACACATTTTCCGAAGGAGATGTTGAAAGGAGAAAATTCACCACAAGCTCCTAATTTTCGAATGATTTCCTCGAGAGGATCACAACAAATTCGACGTTCATTGATAAATTTTGCTGCTGCGCCTTCACATCCAACAAACTGGAACTGGACTTATCTCTCATTGAGGTGAACATTAAACTTGCCTAAGTAGCTCAAGTCTATTTCGTCATCTATAATAAGTCCATCTGAAAGTTGGGGCAAGTCAAGGTGAACATCTACCTTTGCCCCCGAGAATATATAGCACTTCTAAAAACGAAAAATATGATTTCAGATTTTAGAGTTCCAGATTTCGTTGGCTCAAAATATGGATTCCCGTGATATTAGTGTTTTAAATTGGGTCATCATTAGTTTTTCATGTTGCTGAAACTCAACTTTCAGACCGCCTGAATTAAGATACTGTACAAATAAAAAAGACTTGAATCCTGGAACAAGATCATGTAATAAGCTTTTTCATTTACATATTCTAGGGAAGCGAAACATGCTTTGACATTTTCTTAGTGTAAATACTGTTAATACTTGCTTTGAGGCCTTCAAAATTCAATGAACTCACAAGAAATTTTTGGCAGCAGAGAAGTATCCTAAACTTTAAGAAAACAGTCTGTACCCGGGGTAAGAAAACATAAGTTTCTTATGACAGAATACCTACGTCGCTCATGCACAGTTTTTGAAGTAGTTATTTCCCTTTTGTTTGCTACTGCAAAATGTTTTGCAGGAAGCCTTTGCAACAAGCATACCATGCACGTTACATCTCTTAGGCAATAAAGGATGCATTCACATAGGATGTCGGTTGTGAAGGCCCCTTTAACGTAAATCAGTCGATTTGGAACTGGGGTAGCGCAATGAAGGTGCTGTGGCGCAGTGGTGTAATCCTCTGACTGTGAAGCCAGAACAGTCAGGCAGAGTGGGTTCGAGACGCAATTGGGCCTCACCACTTGAACGCCATGACAAGGGGCCGCGGACTCGATTAGCGCTTAGCTACTTCTGCGATCCCAGCGCTTGGCGCTAAAAACCGCAATTTCACCTGCACCTTCACCTTCACGTAGCCTGCGTGCAGACTTTACTACTGTGGAGGAGTTTTAGGGTTATGTCTTTTCCTTTTCGCCCTAAAACTCCTCCACAATGGTTAAGTCTGCACGCAGGCTAGAACTGGGGCTATCTGAATACAGCATATCTTATATTGTATGATTTTCTCGAAAGATCAAAACACAGCTGGATGATAAATTCACATAGCATGTCGAGAGATAATCACTGTATCTCTGTCCATTTAAATTAATAGGCGAAGCTACGCCTTATCTTTGTTGCGATACCGTGCGGCAGTGCGACAACAACAACTAAATCCAAAAGATTTGCTTGAAACTTCATGCCCAGACAAGTTATATTTCACGTTGTTCTTTGCCGACATGTCATTTGTGGAGGATTACCCAGGGATGACAAGTCCTAGGGTCTTCTACTACGTTTGATGACACTTAAATCAACAGCGTTCATCTGACTGAATTTTTCCACTTCTTTTGCTGTGTCACCAGGCATGCTAAATTAGTACCAAGGGCAGGCAAGGGCACAGCCAACCAAAAAATGTTGAAAAAATAAATAAAAACATCTTTGTTGACAAAGAAAATGCTCATACAGCAAAAATATATCATGTTCTGCTGCTGCAACGTATTTGATATGCTCAACCTTTGATGTAAGATTTTAGGGATTTGTTACAAGGGCTCCAACATTTACAAATAAAATGCTTGCGCAGATTTGGAACTTGTTGGAACACTTCAGGCAATTTCTGTGAAAAGATGTACATTTCTAAACTTGGAATGAACACAGTGAAAGCATTCCGCTTCTGCTAGTGTTGCTTATAATTGCTATACGCGTTTCATCGGAAACTTGGATCGGCCCAAAGTACCTTAATTTTTCTCTTACTTCTATGGTGTATGAATTATGATGAGAGTTTCTAGCAGCACATCAATTGGGATTTTTGAAAGGTTTTCCAACAATTTCTCGATGTAATACCAAATCATTTAAATTGCAAGAGACTGCTCCTAATGGTGATAAACGCATTTTGTCTCCCATTGGGGTACAGTGCTTCTCAAGAAAACCTTATTTTCATAACCAGAAAGTTTCATCTCATGAAGGGAATCAACAAAATAAGCTAATTCAAACAGAAGCAATCATCTCAACTGGACCGATAAAAACAATGTGATGCAAGAGCAATTTAATGATTCCTTTTAACTTGATTGATCGCACATCGAATTTCTTGCTTACAAACGTTCTTCCAGCTCAAGAAAGTGCCATCCTAACCAATCCAGTTAGAACTGCTTTCTACCCTACCTCGCTGGCCTTTGTTGCTTTAGAATCAAAAGGGAACAAATAAATCGCCCACTTCATAACAAATGGAGCAAACTTTTTTGTAAGACTACCATTTAACTCGGGCAGTCTGACGTAAACGACCGACTTTCGAAATTTCTGCAAATGAATTCTCATGTTAGCTTGTTATTCGTGCAAACATTCCCAGGGTTTGTATCCGCATATCTGCATTCCTCTTGTTTCAAATTCTAAAAGGGCAAATGAATTTTTTTTTTCTTGGTACCGCAACTTTGTTTTGCATCAAGGGCTAAACTTGGCACATCTGCATTATCGTACTAAGGTGCAAATATCCTATTTCCGTTGGCGGATATAAAAAATCTTAACACAAATGCTAAAATATCCTTGGGCTACCATCATGTATCAACGACTAGTTAAAATCAAGAGAGTTCCTTTGAAACAATTCAGAGGACTGGGGAGAGTAGAAGCGAACGTGTAGCAGTTTAGCTCCTCCGCTTGCACCGACATCCCCTGTTTAATGAACTTTGCCACAGAAAGATTTCTGTTGGCAAGACGTTGCCAGATAACAGAGTGGTTGCTAATGCGACATGAAAACAGGAAAACTTGGTTTGTTCCCGGCTACGTTGTGTGAGGGGACACCAACCTATCACAAATCTACATAATAATTCGCATTGAGGCAAGTCTAACTTTTCCTATCCTCGGGCTACATGGAGATGAACTAGTGTCGCGAAACTGGGAGCGAGAAAAGTTCTACAGCAAAAGATGAAAACATTTATCATCGAGACAAATTTCATGAATTGTGTGGGTTTTAAAGTTGAGCTTATTTTTGAGCTAAAGTTTACTTGATAAATCTTTGAAGACATTCGGGTTTTCAAAGAGGAAACAAATAGATGTAGCATAACAAATACGTAACAAGAAGCCGGTCAGACGAAGCGATTAAGAAACCGCACCGACGGTATACCGCACAGCTTTTAATAAGAAACTGCATTCACGGAAAATGTTCATACGAAAAAACTTTGGACAAAAAATTTCCGACAGCAAATTTTAGGATATTTCATTGTTGAATTTTCGGACATTCTCATGAAAAAAATTTCGGATAACTATAGAAAACAATTCATTTGCGATTTCCTTTGTCATGTTTTGATAAAAATGTTATAACTTAACTAATTTTGCTTTATTTTAAGTTTTCATAGATTCTTGTCAGAAATTTCGATTCAATAATTATTGTGGAGGATAACGAAACTGATCGTCGGTGAATTTTGTCGAAAAACGACTATGTTTCGCACGCAAGAATGAACGCCATCAAACAGCAATAATGCCTCCTGGTGATCTTTTAGCTTTGGAAAAGTTTAGACACTAAATATTTCATACCAAAAAAAATTCGGACGTCAAAAGAGTTTTGACCAGCATTGAAGTTTTATGGAGCATGTAATAGTGTAAATAGTCATGTGACGTATTACCTAGCTGATATTGTAGTAGTTGCTGTGTACATAGTGAATTGAGTCGTGTTTGGTTGCTTGCAATGGCCATTCGTTATTTATGTCTCACTGGTCTATCAAAGATATAACAGAGCACAAACTTCTTCGGGGTAATAAACATTGTCCTAAAATTCCCGTCGGTTAACATACCCTGGGTACCAGACTCTCTCTAAAGGGTATGGTTGACAATGTCAGGGAAGAAAAATGAAAATCAAAGTTTCTATCAAAACATTACTTACAAAACAATTCCGAGTAAACAAGACAAGAAACAAGCGAAAATATGCTCTCGATTTTGTATTTTTATTTGCCACAAATTCTAGAAAATTCTATATCAATAAATTGTAAAACTTTAAACACACAAGAAAACCCAACCACTACAATAATAAGGGTTAGCAATTAACCAACTCCCAAAACACTCCTTTACAACGATTTAGTTTTTACCGTCGTTACGTACTTGGATTGTCAGTTCACTGACGTTTTTAGTGGTGGTTAAGTCTTCTCCTGAGCAGGGCCATCGAGAAGAAAGCAATTTGTCCCACGACCTCAGGGTCTCATAATTGAAGACTTTTGATATTCTGACTGCAGGAAATGCTCTGACATGCATCTCAAGCCAATCTAAAGGGGATGATCGAAAAAATGTTCTGCTTGCTTCGCTTGCAGGAGGCCTCATTTATTTCGCAGTTTGTCCCTGGGCCTCGAAAAGCTCTCGGCGGCCCTGCTCCTGAGTTATTAAAAGGCGTATCAAATGTTGTAAAAGCTACAAATTTTATAGTAAATGTATATAAAAACCGATTATAAAATCCATTAAAAGGCTCTCTCTTTCATATCAGCAGGCGCAGTCCCATGAAATGTGCAGCAATGATAAACAATTAAACCTTTGGAGATATTTGGCATTAGTAAAATTAAAACTTCGATAAAAACTAAGATATTTTCAAAGGCTTTGTGGCTTAAGCGAATATAACTTCTCGTTTTTGAAAAAACTCGTCGTCTTTTTCATTACATTTTTCTGTTTTCGACATGTTTATTAGGGATGATTTTCCAAAAGAGGAAACGTTTGAGAAGGATAATGGGTAGCCACTCCTCATAGCATAAGCGTACATCAAGGTCTATCGAAACAGTTTCTTGACTTTGAGCGGTTTTTTGCTCGAATAAAACTGATTTTTGCAAAGTTTTCAAAAGTTGGAGGGAGCTGCTGCCCACAGGTTCTAGCTTAAACAATCATATCTAAAAGTAAGAAGCTCGTTCAAAAGCGCTATCAAATGTCGTTTGTTGAAAACAAATTTACGCTATATCTTAGCAAAAATTTAAATGTTTTCGTTGAAGCCAATTTCTGTGAGTTGAATCTGAAGTGTGGTGCTCTGGTCATCAGAGCTGGGACTGGTTCTCAAAACTTCCCTACATATGAACTCTCATTGTCTTTTACTACTGACCCTACATGGTCTACTTAGGAATTTCCAAATCTCATCCCTTTGCCATTAATCTAACGATGTTCAGTAAATGTAATAACCTCATAAAAAAGATGAGATATCAAATATTTCGTACATGTAAAAAAATACACATCTTTATTTTTGTATATACGGCTAGTAAAATCTTTTCAGTAAAAAAGAAAGACATCTTTTTAAAGGGCAGTGTTATCAGTGTCCTCAACATTGATACCAGGTACTACCTTGACATTCCAACCATCACCGTCATCGTCTGTAGCTCCTCCGTTGCTGTTTCCGATTTGCAATGATAAATTCACTTCAACATGTTCCGCACCATCATCATCATCATCACCATCGGTGTCATTATTTCCGTTATTTTCCTTCTTTTTCTTTCCTTTTTTGCTCTTGCTAAAATGTGATTTGCGTGCAATTTCATACAGTTTCTGTGCTTCTGCTCCCCCAGTTTGTGCTACCAGTTTATAAAGCAAGTTGTTCTTTGATCTCAACAAATTGTATGGTTCATCAAATTCTCGTATCTTTCCACCATCAAGGACCTATTTGGAAACAGCAGAGGATAGCAAAAATTTATCCACATAAAAATGATACAGTAAAACCCCGCAAACAAGAATATAAGAAAAAAGAACCTACAGATTCATTTCTTTAAAAATGCACCCAAATACAAGAATCACAAGCAGACTGATTTCTTCCATGTTCTTATAATAAAATGCACTTATCACGAGCAAATCAACCTTTACAGCCTCAAAAAGTCATAAATTTCAAGCATGCAGAGAATAGCTAAGTTTGTGAGTCTAGAATCTAATTATTTCTCCAAATATCTTATTGCATAATTTTGTAGAAACTGATTCCAAATGCAAATTTTAAGGTGTGTTTGGTTGGTAACAAATCTGAAAACGGTAAACTTAGAAGACTCGGAATTTGAGGTTGATTGACTTCCCAATTCATTAATAATACCACTTGGATTCGTCGAATACTTACAACTTGCTCAGTCTTTTTACCATGCCATCTTGAGTGTTAAAATGAAACTGTTCGTCGTGACACTTGCAATCAAATTGCATGAAGTTAGTATGATTAATTTTCCAACTTCAGGTATTAACAGGGATGTGACTTTTTGCTCCAATTTCAACTTATTTTCAGTAACTGAAAAAAACTGTACATACCATGATCCTGTCAGAGTCCATGATTGTATTCAAACGATGGGCGATTGTTAGGACGGTACAGTCTTTGAACTTCTCTCTTATCTTCGTCTGAATAAGGCTATCAGTGCTGTAAAGTAAAAAAAAAAATCAATGGATGAGATAAAATCATCTTCATTCTCGAGGTGTATCTTGGTAATCATTCGCCGAACTAGTGAGCTAAATCCATCGCTGAGGAGCTAAGATCATAAAGTATTCATTTCCTCTCGATTATAACTTCTATCTCAAGAGCATGAGCAATTTTCTACAAACGAACGAATTTTCTACTAACTTGCAGAGAATCAACGGAGATAAAGCCTCACGCGTAAGGAGTCTGGGTATCCCATTTTTAGCTTATTGTATTTGAAAACTACCACATGTGTGGGGTTATTAGCCTTATTGTTTAGGTAGAGGAACGATAACATGTGTGTAAGCATTCTTTGTCCTATTTATAGAGTGCCTCCACTTATCTCCGTTCATTCACTTTAATAGCTCCAAAACGACTGCATCATTGCAAAGGGCAAAGGGAATCTAGTGCCGAGTGCCAGTTTGAACTAGGACGACCATGTAGGACCAGTGAACAAAGATGGGCAAAATGACGAAATCGCGGAGCAATTTTCCAGAAATTGTCAAATTCTAAAATGAAATGAAATGTTATCAGCCATGATCCTACCAAAAATTCGCTATTGTAAACACTTACATTGGGTCGACATTAGCAGTAGCTTCGTCAATGACCAAAATCTTATTTCTCCTTAAAATTGCTCTGGCCAAACAAACCAGTTGTCGTTGGCCTACACTCAAATTATTTCCAGATTCTGCCATTTCACTTTCCAACATGCCAGGCAGAGCTTCCACCGCTTCTTTCAGCTGAACCTAGATTCAAAATTCATTACTATATGTTTGATGAAAAATATTGCCGCTAAAGACTCTGAAGACTTGTAAACAGTCAAGCTCTTGCTTGAGTATCTCTTCTGTATACCTATCATCTGCATTCATTTTCTCTTCTATGAACACCTTTCGAAAGTGTCACTCTATAGTATAATTCTTTGTATTTAATTTTAAAATTGTTAATAGGGGTGAGTGGCCGAGTGGCTTAAACAGTCTTCGTCAGGTGACTGAAGTTAAGCTTGGTCGAGTGAGGTCAGATTTCGGATGGGTGACCACTGAGGCCTGACCTCGCAACTCACATCGCCGTCCTTCGGAAGGGACGTTAAACTAGGGGTCCCGGGCCTGGTTGCGGCATGCACAGTGGGCCTAAATTAGCTTTCAGTGGCTAGAAATCCTGACAAGCCCACTCAAAACAAATTGAAAACAAACAAAATATTACCTTTTTCAAAGGGATGATTGTAAATCACTAGCCCTGGATACCAATTACTAAATGAAGGCGAAATATCCCTCGTGCGGTTAACATTGTTTCTCTTTCAACGCAAAATGCAAGGACTCACAACCAATCAGATTCTATACAGGGTCTAAATCTTACGAAAAATCTGAAGAAATATCGGATGTCAACTATTCTTCGAATGTCAAAAGAAAAATCGAACGTAGATTTGAACGTCACTTCGAACGTCGCTTCGCTGCGAAAAGTCAAACTTTGAATTAATCAGCCAATAAACGCTAAGAACATGCACGTAGTTAGCCATATCAAGAAAGTAGCGATTAGATTTGTCGCACCGTAGAGGCGGCGGACTTGGCCTAAATAAGTCCCCGTTTTGAAGCTTTATTGCAATGAATCTCAGTTTGAAGCGATAAACAATATCTAATTCAATGCGAAAAACTATAAAATTTGATTAATTTTTAGTTTCGCGAATCCCTAGATAATGAAATATTCTTTACCTCTTCAAGAGCACCCCAGACTTCGACATCAGAATGTTCGGAAAATGGATCGAGATTTTTCCTCATCGATCCACTGAACAGAACAGGATCCTGAAATAAAACAGACATTGTGAAAGCAATTCTGACAATAAAGCCACATGACGATAATAATTGAATAGAAATTTTAGCTATTCTGAAAAGGATCTGAATCGAAGGATGTGTCGATACATTTTGTAGGATTTTCGGACGTGCACAGAAGAGATAGACGCCCTAATGCCACTCAATCGAACTTTGCTCATAAGAAGGTATAAAGGCCAATTTCCAGTCAGCGTAATTTTCCGAGCGGGCGGAACTTCAGGCAATAAAAAGCTGCTCAACCGTAACTATGTATTCAATTTCAGAGCGACATTTTCTCCCATAAACAATAGAATTTCTGCCCGCTCGGAAAATTCCACTGATTGGAAATCAGGCTTAAGAATACCGGTCGATGCAGACTCTTTTGTAGGATTGCTCAAATGTCTAGTTCATGATTTAGGAACTGATTACATCACTCGATTTACAGGATAGCAAATAAACAGAAAAGAAACCAGTTGAAATAATGAGTCCGAAGAAGCCTGCTATACCATTGTTAAAACCAATAAATAATAAGAATCAACTGAAGTATATACTGCTACAAAGTCTTTGAAGACTACCCACATGGCAAAGACTCCTGAAATTTCAGTTCGTAAGTACCCGTATTTAATGAATGATCCCCAACATCTTTTACATTTTGTACATTTGTTTACGGTATTTTCCTTGAAGAATAAACGTGATCTGCATGTTGCTCTAATGGAACAATGTAGGTTAAAAATGACAAATTGATGAACACTTCGTGTCTCTAAGGAATGAATGAATGTACCTGTGGTATGATAGAGATCTTTCTTCGTAAATCTTTAAGTCCCAATTTCAGGATATCCATATCGTCGATTAAGATAGTGCCAGTTGGTTCACTGAGCCGGAATAAAGTTGTTAAAAGAGACGACTTTCCAGCTCCTGTTCTTCCACATACTCCAATCTGTGACGAAATGTAATGCCATTAATCAATATGTAAAATAACCCACTTGAAAAAGTTCTGTTTACTAAATGGTGCCTCAAGAATAGGCCTTTCAAAGAGAAGATTATATACAAGGAATTCGTTTTATAAGCGATTATACCTTGGTTAAAAGAAGAAGCTTCTGCAAGATATCTTAAACATAGGCCAAATCATAGTGAAAGTATGGTACTGCGAAGACACAAACACATTAATTCTTTCAAAGTTTATGGAGGAAAACTCTCTAACATGTCGAGGAACTGACAATCGGTTAACTTTAGACATGCATACAAAGCTCTAGAGTTAGCTATTTATCTCCGTCAATGAACTTCGAGAAGATTCTTTGCAATATCCTTAAAATACAGTTAATGGTTGTGAAAAATTGGCTATCCAACTAATGACTCTTAGTATAGGCATTTCAAGAACAGGCTTGAATTCAAAAAGAAGAGAAACCTTTCAAGGCGAACAGTCTGAAAAGAAAGCCTTCCTTACATCTGCATTGAAAGGAAGCCATGAAATAGCCTTATTACTCACCTTCTCATTTGATTTGATATGACAGTTAATACCATTAAGAACATTCGGTAGTCCTTTAGCATATGAGAAACTCATGTCTTTGAATCTAATAGAGCCTCGTTTTGGCCAGTCATCAGGCGGTTTGACATCCGTTTCAGCAGGTGGTTCCGATTCCAGTTCACAATACTCCAACACTCTTTCAACTGACGTCATATGATTCTCGACTTCAGTACTTTGTCGTACACACTGCTGAAAGACTCCGGTGATGTTGATTGTGTACGCTAACATCAACCCAACTTGTCCGGCCGTCAAAGACAACTTATCTTTGATCGCAATTGAGATGAAGACGACAAATGATATGAACAGAAGTGAAAGGATTTCAAGTCTGAAGCTTAGCCAAGAAGCAGATCCGATATATGCAAACCAAGCTTTTGTGTGCTCATCCTGATGTTTGTTATAGAACTCTGTGAAATTCTCTTGAACGCCGAAAGCTCGAATTGTTGGTAGGCCAAGAAGTGTCGTGGAGAAATGGCCAAACAGCGGACTTCTATCTGTGAAAAGAAGATAAGAAATGATGCATTGTTGAAAGTGAAACGACATCTGTTTGTTCAAATCAAGAACCATTTTGTCAACTAGTAGTTTTATAAAGATATTTTAGATTCTGTATATCTTTCTCCTCCCGATTTATCAGGTTTATCTGAAGTCAGACATTGATTTCTTCTGTCTATCAAGGCCTCTCATTATTTTTAGTGCTACCAATGTATTATCACTCATTCAAGAAAAGGCCTCGGCGTTCAGTGTCTGAAACTTTGTAAAGCTAGCATAATGACAGCTCGCTAGTGCAGAAGGCACGCTGATCCAGGAAATATGAATCGCTTGCAATTGTGAAATGTTGATCGCAGGTTATTCAAGCAGACTCAAAAGTTCATAAGTATTAACAAGGGACATGATTTATGCTAGGAGTATACAAGAAATGAAAATGAGACATACTTAGGCCTTCGATACGCTTAACTTCACGTGCTGTTTTGATGTAATACCAACGAAGAATAAAAAACAGAATGACAATTGGAGCTGCCCATGCAAATACGATTGGATTGCTAGCACAGACGAGAAGGATTATACCAATTACCACCAATGATGTCTGCAAAATAAAAGCAGTCTGGGAATCAGAATATTTGTAGAGTGATTGAACGATTGAAGCAATTCTGAGGAGTTTAGTTCAAGTTTAATGACTACCAGATGTGCTTTGAGCTGTGCTTTGACAGGTTGGATACGACGACAGGTTTACCACCAAGAATGATAAAAAGTTTATTATTTTTTGCATAAATCAATTTAAATTATGCTTTGAAGCCAACGAAGGACTGAGTTCAGTAGCACAGGTCCTACATCTATATAAAGGTGGGTGTAAAATCCAATAACCTGTTTCTATGAACTGGATGGCTTCAAAGAAACTTTAGCTAATTTGCTATAATTCTGCCGTTAGAATTTTCTGAAATCTTCTGAAATAATTTGGCTTTGCAAAAGAAAACAAGGCAAAACAACTTTGAAGGACAGACGAACGTTTACCTGGGTGAAGTCAAAGAAGACGAATGAGAACATATCATCCACAAGTCCAATGTCTTTAGAAAATCTGTTGAGAATGCGACCTGTGATAGAAGACAAACATTTTAACATCATTTCCAAAGAAGAATCTCATCAATGTCTTCTCTCAGGCTAAGCTGATGGAAAGACGAAAGAGTGATGTTGAAAAAAGGTTTCTACCGTAGTGTTTACTTTTTATCTATGAAAATACCTTGTTTTTGTCTTGAACAACACAAGCAACTCTTCTTAAACAATGCAGAAAAATTCTATGCAGCAATAGAATCCTCTCTTGCTGTTCTTACTTGATATTGGCCTTGCTGGAAAACCAATAAAGTGCTAATTCTGGAAGCAATCACTCTTTTACTAAAGTATGCCATAAATCTGCAACCACTTGTCAGACTAGCTAAAACATGTTCTCGAAACTCTATGCTGGAGCAAATAATAACAGAGCAAATAATAACAGCGCAAATGTTGGGGCAAATGATATTTGGTTTTGTGGGTAGCGCGTCGTTAGCATTGTCAGCAATTAATTCGTTTGAAAATGCAACTTTTTCTTACAAAATGACGCTACACAACCTTAGCACATAATTTTTCGAGTACAATGTCAAATTTTCAAACGAATTAATGGCTCTAAAATGGAGCTATTCCTATGAATCATTATAAAGAATTGTGTAATTGAACCTCCAGCAGCAAGCCACAAACAGACCACAAGTTTTGGGACACCCTTTAGTCCTGACACTGTTGCAGTTCTGGGTATGTGGACAAAAATAATCAAGGACTTACCAACTGAATTGGTATCGAAGAAGCGAAGTGGAGCTCGCAGTGTAGCCCTGAACATTCGACCGTGAAGTGCACGCGATGAACGTAGAATCACGAAGAAAAATACGAATGCTCTCGATAATCCAAGTGCAACCAAACTAATAACAAGTGCTGCATAAATCCCGAGATCTCTGTCTCTATATTGATAAGTTCCACCTGCGGTTTTCTCCTCTTGGTTCGTCCTATCAAAGAGAATCATTCGGTAAATCAATCAAGCTAACAATCAATCAATCAATCAATCAATCAAAGTTTCATTGAGATCTCTTGCAACTTCAGTACAAACCAGCCAACCATGTCCTTTAACGATAATTTTCTTCCTCTTTGTGATCCTGTTTCAAATTTAGCCTGAATAGAAAATGTGGATCCATACTGCAAATGTTGACTTGAAAGAACAGTTCTATTTTAGTTGACTTTTCTACCACTTTAACTACTGTTGCGTGGATCTGCATTTTCCATTTTAAACAAATTGGATGTTTAGAAAGCGAAATTGCTCCATGGTTGCAAAGGACGCTGGGTGATAATTGCTCTCTAACTACATTTCAAAAATACATAAATGATAAGTCCATTTTGTCCCTTGCAAGGAGGGGGGGGCTGGTGAAATGGGCAATAAACCTAATGAAAATATTTGAAGTTGTATACATTTCAAAAATGGGATAAATAACGTTGTCTTCTTAGTTCATTCGCTAGAAAGCTACAATCTCTGCTGCAACTCTTTAAAAAATCACATATTTTTGGTCTTCTCTCCCCCTCCCCACTTACAATGTTGGTTTCGTGTGTGATTATGCAGTGCTTTAAGGCACAACAAAGCAGCGGAATTACCTTTCATCAAGTCTGGTGATCATATTTTGGACAAATATTGTTCAGGGGGCCGGGGGCGCAAAAAAGGGTTACGTGAAGTTCCTGCGATTATTTTGCACGATTAAAAGCACACTGTCGTGGTGCTGATTGGATAAACAAGACAATCAAGAAGAAAAGAATTATGCAAGGTTCAGTAATTTCGCTGTACAGTGATATTCACGAAGATGATAGTGATCTGATTCCCTTTATTCTCGAAACAAAGTGTGATCCAAGAGCAAAAAGGCTTGGTAATTACTCAAAGGCTAGTGCTTTGTTTTTTATTTCAACAGCACAACTGGCCAATCACAAGCACGACAGTGTGCCTTTAATCAAACGAATAAGCAGCAAAATGCAGTTTTTTCAAGTTTTTCTGGCAAGGATTGTGGCTAGTTCGTTACCTAGTGAGTTGGTTCGTAAGCTGAAAGAATAGTAATTCCCGGACGGTCTTCCAAGCACTTACCATCTGGCTAGCCACCAATCAGCAAGGATGTAAATACCCTGGCATAACATAAACATCAGAAACACAAATGTCCATACAACCAGTCCGTATCCTGCTTGAAAAAATTTGAGGTAAGACCGGTATGTCACTGACCCCTCATACTTCTTTTCTTTTGGAATCACTTTTTCAACCTGAAATGAATACAAACATTTATAATTGATAAAGAATGGATTAAATCTGTTGAGATGATGTCAAATCAAAATTTCCCAGGAGGTAGTCAAGTCCCATTTTTCATGCGATGGGAGAGATCCTTGTCAATATTTCTGAAATGACTTTCCTAGCAACGAAATCTTTGGGGCTGACCATGGCAGTGGTGGACATTTGGGGGGAGGGGGTGACTTTTGCGAGAACAAAGATCTTTTGTTAGAAAACAATAGAAATAAACAATGATTTTTTTACTGAAAAAATAGCTTCGCGCTTTGAAATAGAAGCTGGGCGGTTTGGTAAAAATAGAATACCAAGATCTGATAGACACTGTAAATACTGTCTGTCTCTTGGAACATGAGTTCTTGGTGATGAAGTTCACTTTGTCATGATGTGCCCACAGTTTACGAGGACAGGAAACGTCTCGAGACCAGACTAGTAAATTTGTTCCCAAATGTAATCCAATTCAGTTTGTGGAATAAATCTATCTGGTTACTGAGCCAAGAGGACAAAAGTTGTCTGAATTTGGTAGCAAATTTCTTATTAAAATGTTTCAGACTGAAATCAGAATTTTCCTTGCAATAAACGCGCACCACTTAATGTTTGCTATCCATAATTAACACCATGTAGAGTATCGTTATCTTTATCAGGACAATCGACATTTTCTTTGTTACTAATTTCACACTGTTGTAATTTAGTTGATCTTGTAGTTATGTTCTTTGTTATTAGGTGAGAGGCCGTCTTGGCCTAGATACCTTCCAATAAAAAAAGATATATAGTGGTAAAGTGTCCACCACTGGACCATGGGGAAAGCGAATTATGAGATGGGAAAAGTCTCCATGTAAATCTGTAATCTGTGAATCACTGCAAATAGACCATTGAAAAATGACGTCAGTTCTTTTGACATATATGTTGGACCATCCTTAGCCTCAATAAAACGTGGTGCTATTTCAGAATAGTGTGCATAGCTCTAAGCAATGCATGGAACAGTTGCGTTCGTATACAGGGTGTCCCATAATAATCATGTCATGTTTGTGTAGCTACTGTGGAGGAGCTGTAGGTTCAATCATCTCGATTTTGAAGCAGTTGCAAACGTTAGGCTTCATTTTAGAGTTTGAGACCTCGTATGAGTCAATCTGACACGTGGTCGCTGGCTTACGGCAAGGAAAAGGCAAAATTAGTGGCTGCTTCAAACACAGCACTTACATTGTTCTCCAACAAAGTCAAAATAAAGTAAGTTGTCGAGAAAAGGACTCTAGTATCGCATTGAAATTTTCACTACATTTTCTAAAAGGTAGACAGTGCTCCCTTATGAACAGATAACACTGCTAAACCTTTAAAACATTTAACAAAAATTTCAATACGAAGCCACAGCCATCTCTTTGGTAATTACTTTATTCTGACGTTGCTGGAGAACAACAGAAATAATGTTTTTGAAGCAACCACTTATTTTTCCTATTCTCTACCATAAATCAGCAACCACGTTTCAGATTGACTCATACAAGAACTCAAACTCTAAGTCGAAGCCTGACCTATGCAACTGTGTCAAAATCGAGATCAATGGATCTACAGCTCCTCCATAGCAGAAACACCCTGTACTTGCAACCAAATGGGCATGGTGCAGAAACATTGCTGTGCAGGGTATCGCATGTTATGCCTCGAATTGAATGATCTACACGTAAACATGGTCTATTGGCCTAAATCAACAGGCAGAAACGAGTGCAGATGTTGCAAGAATAACATCCGTCTAATGCATGTTATTGAGACTCATTTACAAAACAATTAGCGACGGACCTAACTCTAAGGTTTGTTTGCCAATTTCAAGTCATGTTATCATACTCTTGAGAACTTTCATGGTACAAGCTTTAATGGTGCAAAATATGTTAAAGAATTCAAAAGAAGCTTTTCCAAAAGAATGATTACATGACTTAAAATTTGTGTCAACAAGCCTCACGTGAGACAATTTTGTCAGCTGCAAACAAAGGCATTTCTATGGTCGAATTTCTATGTGTATACGAAACAAGTGCACTAAAAGACGAGGGACATTTCACTCCAAAACATTTTGTACGCCTTTGGTAAAAATCCTTTTGTTTACAAGTCCATCAAAATCAGTAAAAAGAATGCCCCTTGCTAAGAAGAGACTTGAATAACTGTAAAATAATATGCTCATCTAGGTACCTTCCTTAGCTGAGCGAACTGAAATGAAAACCAATGACGTCAACTTACATAAACCTCAACTTCAGCGGCTTTGCTAGCAATACTAAGATCGGAGCCTACAGCGTCTGGATTTCGATGTGACAGCATACTCATCGACCTTTTTATGCTAACATTACTGCCGGTCCTCTCTCTGAGAACATTCGATAACTTTCTTTCACACAATGGCGATCTTCTCTGCATCGATGGTGATCTTCGTTCATCAATGGCACTCTCTTGTCTGCTAAAACTCCTATTTCGGCCATCATCATCATAATCTGTGTCAAGAGCTGAATCAGGATCTTCGTTTGATCGCAGCAAATTCATGAAGTTCACACCTTGTGCAACTAGGCCATCGTATGTCCCTTTGCCGATGCACTTGCCCTAAGGATTCAAATAAATCGGAGTAAAGGATTTTGATATGCTGGTTAAGTTTGGGGAAAAATTTCTTCTGGTCTTTGACAATGCAGTTGCGAAGGATTTGAATAATACTTCTTATGAATGGTGTTCTTTCGTTTCGCTCGGTATAAAAACAGCCCGGTCGTGTCATTTGTCTGTTCTTCGCATGAACCAAACTGATGAGCTTGCGACCAAACGCTTATTTGGCGTAACAACGTTGTTGATAGCTGATAACTTGATTTCTTGCAGCAGGTTTAACAGCTTTCTCTCCAGTTACAGATATTATTGCTGTTATTTTACTGACGTTGACAGTGTTCTCTTACAGGATTCAAGTTTATTGTGCGTCCATGGTTTTTTTAGATGAGTCAGCTATATAAGGCCATTTAAAAATTGTGCTCCTATCATTACATGTGAAATTTGATCAAAACTATGCAAATACATAGCTGAACAAATTGATATACAACGAAAAAGGCAGACGCAAAGGGCAAGGGTGAATTCTGTAAACAAACGAACCAGGCATCAAACAAGCAAAGCGATTTAACCTTCTCAAGAACAGACTTCACACCTTTGAGCGAACTAAATCAAATCAAAGCAAATAGGCAGCAAGCATGCTGCTTGGAGGCACTGAAAGTGTAAAATCTATTCTTCAGAACCGAAAATTTCTTTGTCGTCAGAGACCTGATTCCTTTGTTTAACAAAATTCACCCTTGCCACTGTAAAGTGTTGGGTTACACCCTGAATGAAAACATATATTCAAAAGGCTACAAATCTGTCTGTTTCTTTTTGTCCGCCTCCTTCATAGTATAAAGTATCTAGTAACCATATCTAGTGTGTATTAAGATGCTTTGCTGAAAAACTGGGATGAAAATTATGAACAACATTGAACCAAAGAGGGGAATTGGATATATAAATATTAACCTCGGATAAGACAAGAATTTGGTCGGCATCAGAAAGGTATTGCAACTGATGTGTCACCAAAATTCGCACTTTGCTTGATAGATAACCATTGATACACCTGAAAATAAAATTATTATGACTATTTTAGAACAATAACCCTCCATAAAATTCAATCATCTTCCTGATTGTTACATCTTGTGTACATGAACTCTAATAGCAAAAACTAACTTAAATCTTCAATCCCTTTGAAATCAGCATTTGCTGAAGGGTTACCCTCCTTGATTGATTAATCAATCAATCAATCAATCAATCAATCAATCAATCAATCAATCAATCAATCAATCAATCAGAAATACGAGAAATTCAAACGTGAATGCCTCAGTGCATGCATTCATGAAATTCTTCCACATCAAAGTGTATGAAAAATTAGCATATACCGTTCCCGTTACTGTGCGAATAAACCTTATCGGGGTCTTTGAATATTATGTTTCTGAAGCAGTAACAGGCACGGTGCATAAGCATTTAGAAAACATCGTTCCTGTTACTGTGTGATTAGGACTTCCGTCACAAAATCATGTCTTGGGAAAATTTCTATGTTGTGCAGTAACGTGAACGGTAATGTGAGGGAAATCATTCTACAAGACTTCCTGATAACCTGATCAAAAGAAACAGAATAGGTACAAAAGAAAGTTTCCTCAACAGCATTTTTATGAGGTACTCACTAATCTTATACTGTGTTCCCTGTCAATAATGGGTTCATGGCCTTCATACTGTGAAGTTGGTGGCGGTGTGGCGTACTCGTAAACAATGTGACGTGAAAATCAGGATGGGCAACCTTCCCAGATACCTGATCAATCACGGGCTATAATACACCGTGCTTGTACCTTAGAAATTTAAGTTGATTACATCCATAATACTACTTTACTTTGTTGCTTTCTCTTCGGCTGAAGCCTAACCAGTGTTGGAAATCAAATTCAAATGGCTCCTGCGCGTCGGAACAGTTTGTTCCCACACAGCGTTCATCCTCGTTTCAAACAGCCTACCTCTAAATATTTAAGTTTAGAGGCAGGCAGTTTGAAATGAGGATGAATGCTGTGTAAGAGCCAACAGTTCCGACGTGCAGGAGCCATTTGAATATGATTTCTAGCAATGGTCAGACTTTGGCTGATGGGAAAACAACGAAGAAGACTATGGTAATATCGAGGAAACAAATTCAATTTCCAAGCCACAAACACGGTGCATCATTGCCTGTGGAACTATCAACTCACTTCGCCGTCCTTCGGAAGGAAGCTTTGTTTTTTGTTTTTCAACTCTTTCGAGTGAGCTTGTCAGGAGGATTTCTAGCTACTTAAAGCTAATTTAGGCCCACCATGCATGCCACAGTGAGGCATGGGACCCCTATTTTAACGTCCCGAAGAACGGCGAGGCGAGTTGTGAGGTCAGGTCTCTGAGGTCACCCATCCGGAGTTTGACCTCACTCGACCGAGCTTAACTTAGTCACCTGACGAAGACTGTATAAGCCTCTTGGCCATTCACCCTTACGCTAAACCAAGCGTCCCACGCCTATGCATAGTAGGCCTAAATTAACTTTGAATTAATTTATACCTATCAAGCCTATTTTGAATAACATTGTGAGTGAAAAATTCAAGGCTTTTAGAACCCTGAAATGAGTCTATCACACAACAACTTGGAAAAAAAACTTGCAACGCAAACGCTTTGGAAAACGAAAATCTTACTGATCAAAAAGATGTCTTCCAACATGAGCATCAACAGCACTAAGAGGGTCATCAAGGATGTAGATGTCTGCATCAAAGTAAACGGCCCTGGCAGAAAAAAAGAAAAGATCG
This sequence comes from Aurelia sp. 4 Dawson et al 2005, assembly GCA_964019985.1. NCBI lineage: Eukaryota > Metazoa > Cnidaria > Scyphozoa > Semaeostomeae > Ulmaridae > Aurelia > Aurelia sp. 4 Dawson et al 2005. Next base: position 1,577,320 of record OZ026494.1, on the reverse strand, counting down.
ATTTTCAGAATGATAGCTTCTGGGGTTCTTGGCTATTCAAGCAATAACCGTTCCCAGTTAGTATCTATTATGGTTTTCTTAGACAGATCCAAAATTGCACGCGCATGTGCAAAATTCGTAACTTTGAGCCCCCTAGCTCCCTGTAACAGATCCCAAAATGAGGCAAAATTTGATATTTTTTTCCTAGGGCATCCAGCTTTTGATTTATCTTTTCAAAAAGTTTATCTATCCAAACACTTCCTTATCTCAGATTGCTCGATGGTATCATTCAACGCAGTTCCTGCTTTAATACTGTCTAATCGAACGTGGCACCAACATTGGTGATGATCACAGAACGCTGATGCCTTAGGTATCACGAAAAATTCTTCCTCGGTGTTGCCTGTCCCCCGAATGTGAAGATCGTTGCACCCTTGTAAATCTTAACTATTCCTTGTCACAATGCAGCCATCAAGTTCTTTAAAGGAAAAGTCCGGGGTTAGTATGATTAATGATAAAGTACGATAAAATACTTCTATGAGTGGTGTATCGTATTTTTCTACTATTTTTCCCCTTCTCCTTGTAAAATTACATTCTTAAATAAGTGATTTGAGCGAAATGATATTATATAACTCAAACGAAAATGAGGCTGTCATATTGTTTCTCACCTCTTAATCGTTGCTGGCCTCTTTATTGTGTGCTCACGCAAAAATAGCGACACAGAGACTAGATTGGGCCTACATTTTCAGATTGTTCAACGCACTGACGGCAGTTGTGAAGACTAAAATGTGAAATAAAGGTGAGAATTCGCGTTAGTAGTTGGTAAAGTTTGCTCTGTCGCGTTAGTCACACCAACAACGGATTTGTCCCTTAACAATCATTGTTGAGAAATGCAAAATCATTTGAAATTTCATGTCGAAGTTATCAAAAGCAAATTGCTGACCTTGCTAGATTGACTCTTGCCTTTTGTCCACCACTGAGAGAAACTCCACGTTCTCCAACAAGAGTGAGATCACCGTTAGGCAACATCTTGATATCCTACACAACAACAAAATTAGATAAAAAATTGCTGATTTCCTTGACACGAAAACCTATATAGATCTACGGGGTGTCTCAAAAAATGTCAACTTAGAGTTTGAGACCCTGTATGAGTAAATCTGACACGTGGTTGCTCATTCATGATAGAGCTAAGGCAAAATAAACGGTTGCTTCAAAAACGCTTCTTCTGTTCTACAGCAATGTCATGTAAAAATAAAGTAAGTTTTCAAAGACGGGGTTGCAGCGTCCTACTAAAATTTTCGATGAATCCTTTAAAGGGTTAGCAATGTTGTCTGTTCATAAGAGAGCACTTTCTACCTTTTGAAAACTGTAATAAAAATTTTAATGTTTTGCCAGAATCCTTTCTTTGAAAACTTTGAAAACATACCACTAATTTTGCCTCTTCTCTTCCATAAATCAGCAACCGCTTGTCAGATTCACTCAAGCAAGGTGTCAAATTCTAAGTTGAAGCTTGACCTATGCAACTGTGCAAAAACCGAGATAATTGACTCTATAGCTCCTCCACAGGTACAACACAACGAGGCACAATCTTTTGGAACACCCTGTAATATCTGGTATCTGTGATATCACTGCGGGCAAATATAAACAAATGGGGATCTGAAAGAGAAACCTAGGTCTTACTTGGCCGCTTTCGAAGTTTTCTATTCATCTAAACATGTGCGATCTTAGATTGAATAAAAATGACGCACAATTGGAACCTGTATAGGGGGTTTCTGACCAGAAACTGGTTTCAAGTTCTTTGATCGTCCATATCAAAAAGATTAACATATTTTGAATCTTCTAATTCTCCCTGAAACTCTATCCTGAATTGTTTTAGTTGCATTTACATGTGATAAGAATCCTTTAAATTGAACCGATGAGGAAACTGAATTGAATCAAGGAGCGACTTATGACCCACCCAAAAACCTTTCAGCTTTTCTAAAAAGAATATGGATCGAACGATGTCTTTGTACATTTTGAAGGGAATTTCTGACGTAATCACTGAAAACATTTCCAGCCCCAAACACATCAATCGCAAAATCATTTTAAATGCAAACATGATGCAAATTAATAATGAACAGTCTATGAAGAGAAACAGCTTTTCCGGCCATTTCTATTTCCTTGAATGAATAAAACTAAATCATTTGCAGCAAAGGAGAAAAGAAGTCCGAAAAGCAGTTCTACTTCTCGTTCAAATCACAAGTGCTGCCATTCGCTAGGAGGAAACACACAAATGGCATTGTTACCGATCCACCTGAACACGTTTTGACAAATTAGTGCAATACTGTAACTTACTCTTTCTAATGCACATATTTCAATCACTCGTTTATATTTCTTTTCATCAAATTCTTGACCAAAAGTGATGTTATTTTTGAGTGAACCGTTAAAGATCCAAGCTTCTTGCGATACGTAGGCAACTCTTCCAACAGTGTTCACTGTTCCACTCTCGGCTGGCAATTCACCGAGGATCGCCATCAGAAGGGATGACTAGAATACGAAAAACATCAATTGAATATATTCATTTCATCTGTGGACAAGTATGTGTTATTCTAAAGATAAGGAAGAATAGATGAAGAAGAGATAAGAGGTAAAGTCACTTTACGTTAAGTCCGAAATGGTTTTGAGGAAAAACTTTCGGACGATTTAGTTAAGAATGAAAATTTTTGATGCGTCGGATAAACTTCAAAAACTTTAAAAACTTCATTGTGTGTACGTATATTCCAAATTCAAACAAATGATCGTCTGTAGAATTAATGGTTCCAATCACCATCAAGGTCGAGAAAGGCACGCTTTTGCTGAAATTCTTTGGTAAGTGTATGTATATCTAACTATACCGAAAGGGAAAAATTAGAGAAGTTTCAAAGCCAAACTGCTGTTACATGGAAAGATAATTGAATCTATTGCACAACGTACTCTGGAGGTCTTTTCAACAAAACAGGTACCGCTTATCAACCCAATGATTGAGCATTCAGCTGCTTCGAAGTTGTAAACTCGAGACTCAAATAGCATCTCAGTTTAAATGGGTTGTAGAAACTTTTGTTGCATGGAAAGCAAATACAATACCTTTCCTGATCCAACAGGACCAACAACTGCAGCCAATTCTCCCTGAAAGAAGAAACAGAGTTATTGGTGGAATGGTGCCATGGAGTATTCAAAGTTCAATTAAACAAAGTGAAACCTATATGCATCATTTTGTACGATCACATTATTTCACCAAAATAGCAGCAAAGCTTCAGAGCTGATTTGAACTAATATCAAGCACATTTCCGTGGCTCGATATGAAGGCTGATTCCAATCAGTCATATTTTCCGAGCGCACCAGAAATTTTTTGTTTATGCGAGAAAATGTCGCTTTGAATTTGAATAAAATGTTACGCATGAAAACATTTTATTGCATAAATTCCAGGACGCCTGGGAAATTCTACTGGGTGGAAATCAGTCTTGAGTAAGAATGCCAATACATGAAAATCAATCAGTTGCTACGAACCTGACCAACAATCATATTGATGTCATCCAAAGTTTTAGCTTCCTGAAAACAAAAAACAGATCAGTTAACATCGGCTATTTACGTAATCTTCAATAATAAAGCACTGCCTGTTTGAGCAAATGGATGCGGAAAGAGCAGTTCGTTCTACCAGGAAAATTTAGTTCGATCTGGTACCAGTGAATCAAGTTCAAGTACATTTTCCAGAAAATGCAAATGACTATCTTTACTTATCCTTTAAAAGAACATGCACCGTTCAAAGTTTAATATCTAAAATACTTTCACAGGGGACAAAGCCGCCTCAACTCATCATACTAATATGAAATGACTAAATCGTCTAATGACGGATTATGCCGAAACGCTTCAACAAATGTGTTCTTCTTAGACATTTATTTATTTCATCACATATTATATACAACATGACGGATATACTTTGAAAAGGTAGCGTCTCTCAGAATAAGCATTCATGTGACGAAATTTTTGACTTCCATTTTTCAAATAACCTACTACGGTTTTTGATGTTTTACGCTGAAAGCTTATAACTAGACAACAGTTGCAAAAAGATTCGTACGGTTCAATTTACCCTCGTCCATGATGCATGAATATGATCTACTGCAACTTGACAATTGAAAGATTTTGGTCTCAAATTTGACTTTTCTAGCCCAGGTGCTCGGAGTTCATCCATAAGAAGCAGTTTCTGCAAACAAAGAAAATTATACTGTATTAAAGAAAAACAAACAAAGCAGGAAGACTACAACACGACAAAAACAAGAGCATTTAAACCTGCCACGAACGTAAAAGAATAACAAATGGTTAAAAATGTGTACAGCGACTTTAATACACAGGCTGTATGTGAATGATACGTCAAAGGTGATCCCTGTAAAACAAAGGATGCAGATACCCTCGTCTAAGTGCCCCAGCGAGAGGTCAGATGTTCGGGGGTTTCTTTCCAAGGTCTGTCAATATGAGGCCGGGGTTTCACTTGTGAGGCTTTTTATACCGGGTGATTGACAGCTTTTCCGGGCACTTATTTTGCTTCATTTTTTTTACCGGGGAAATAACCGGGGTAGAATATTCTGGGTCACTTAGCCGGGGGTGTATGCGGTTCTGTCTAAGGAAAAGCGATTTGACAGTTTCAAGAATGCATCTGACACAATCAAAACAGCCAATCATAATGTTTTGCTTTCTCTGTTTATTTTGAACTGATTGTGTGCAATCAAAAAGTATGAAATCTTTTCTTTAGAAAGGAAAATCATCTTGTCTTATCCAAACTAGAATCTCTTGCTATGCAAAATTTGCTCTTGTCGACTGATACGAAGTCACACCTACCTGCATTCTCTCTAGAGAAACTCTTGCTTCGTTGAGCAGGGTAACAGCGATAGGAAAGAATAAAGTCATCACCAGCCTTGATCCATTAAACAGTGACACACAGGTGAATACTTTCTGGGCTGTCAGTTTGTTACCAGCGAGGACATACGTCATCATTGTGATAAAACTGACTAATGACGCAGAACTGAAGAAGAATGACATGAAACCAGCACGTAGAAATGATAATTTGCGAATTTCACGAATCTCTTGTCTGAAAACGAAAAGAAAGAGAATCAAATTGGTGCATCAGCCAGAAAGATAAGAAAAATAAGACACAGTACAGACCATGTGCACATAACATGACAAGAATTCTCCAGAGTTCTTCGCTTTGAGAAGAATTCCTGATCTAAATAAAAGGCTGTAAATCCTTGGATATAAGAATTCTTAAAGCTAAAAGATTCTTACGAATTTCAACAAAATGAGTGAGATGGCAATTGGGACCACATTAGTAGATGTTATAAAAGCAGAAAATTTTGTTTAAACCTTTATCAATTCATAGAATTCTTGAGAGTTCTTAGGCAGGAAACCCATGCTAATGCGCGTAAGGGTCTTACTATTGAGGGGCTACCCCACATTCTGGCTAGTATCAAAATCGGTCAATTCAAGTCTGGCTCTGCCCTTGCACCAGACACTTGACATTTGAATTCTGACACCAGACACTTGACATTTGAATTCTGACCATCTTTGATTGATTTCTGAACTTTTAATTTTGAAATTCTAACTTTTAAAAACATGTCAAAATATGGCAAAAACCTTATCAACAGCCACCTTCCCATCAAGAATCTACTAAAGCCCAATTTCCAGTCAGCGGAATTTTCCGAGCGGGCGGAATTTTAGACAATTTTTAAAATTTTGAATTTTTAAAAGGTTGCTCAGTCGTAACTATCTATTCAATTTCAGAGCGACATTTCTACCGCCAACAATAGAATTTCCGCCCGCTCGAAAAATTGCACTGACTGGAAATCAGCCTTAATGTTACCATCAAATCCTATCTACTAAAAATGTATTTAATTACGACTTTCTTCTCGTTTAGTGTTGATTTAAAAATCTATATATTACTTACAACACAAATGCTTTTGAAGTCATGACTTTCTTAATTCATTATATACTTACTTTCGTAACTGGTCAACCAATTTGGTAAACGAGTCTTCCCATGTATAAAGTTTGATAACACGCATTCCGGTGATGACTTCATTCATAACTTTTACTCTTTGATCTGTGTTTTTCACGATCAGTCGCCTATCAAGAAAGAAAACAATAAAACGGTTGAAAAATCTTATGGCGCATTCTTTTATAACAACAGGTTCCAACTCTTTAAAGTGTCGGCGCAAAATTCCACGACCTATTTCTTCGATTCGTATGACATGAAAGAATTTTTAGCTGCATCGTCATAATTCCACCGTTGGGATTATCATAAATCTTCAATATTTTGCGAAATAGTTTTGATTTACTTATTTATGAAAGTCTTTTAATTCTCAGAGATTATCAGAAATCTTCACTATTTTGTCAAATTACACCACCCTATATATTTCATTTCATTGAGGATATGATGTCGCTAAACTGCAAATGTTGTTTGAAATATCTATTAGACTAATTTCGGGTCCCCACGCAAAAGAAAAAAAAATCTTTTAAGATTGCCAATATATTCAGATTTTGGTCATTTGTATGTATGTATGTATGTATGTATGTATGTATGTATGTATGTATGTATAATTTTGCCATCAAAGTAAATATATAACTATTGATAAAAGAAAAGAAATCTAATTACAATATTTACAATTTGAAATAATTACAGGCAAAAATTACATAACTTATTAATAACCTAATTTAAAAACACCCCATGGTAAAAGATGGCAGGGATAGCATTAAAAGGTCAATGCAACCTTGTTTCCATAATGGTCCCTCCAGGAGTGCTATTCAAAAGGAAAATGAAAGAAAAATTTCTCAGAACGTTTCATTTCTTTAGGATCACCCGATAGTTCAGAAGATGAAAAGTAGGCACTGCAAAGGACGATTACGGAAAGATGGTGTTGGGGGAAGGGCATTTGAAAAAGATGCATCGTGTTTGATGATCGAGATAACGTAGAGCTGACGAAGAATAACAGTAAATTTACCTGAATTTCATTAATAATCTTCCCATCGCCATTTGTAATGGTGCCATGAGAAGAAGCAATCCAACTCCAGCAAGACTTGATGGGCCTATTTCTCGCCATAGAAGATATGCAGTCACAATAATAATGATTGGACTGATCCATAAGTAATGGAGAAACAGTGCAGCCTATTGGAAATATGGTAAATAAATGATTAACCAACTCAATACTCATCAGTAAACTAAAAAACTTGACGCATGTTTCGAAAGGGGAATCAATCCTTATGTTGTTGTTGCTGTTGTTGTTGCTGTTGCTGCTGCTGCCGTTTTCATTGTTGTTGTTGCTGACATACGGATGAAGGAAGGAACATGAACGTTTTGGACCATCCAAAGAACTCACCTAATCGACAGTTTTCGAAGATTCTTGTTTTGATCAATAACTAAAGCCGTAAATTAGACTACAAAACCATGTTTTGTTATTTATATCTGCATCTTGGTGACACAAAAGTTATTGATCAGAATATTATCTCTGCTCCAAACTTTTCAGACTTCAGAAAAAGGCCTGTCAGTGTTTTGCCTGCAAGACAGTCCTTCAAAATTCCTCAGGCATAAAATTTCCTCTTATATCGCTGCTGGTGCTGCTTTTGTTGTTGCAATAACTGGAACTAGCAATACCGATCAATTCGAAAAAAGTTAACAACACAACTTGATGGTTTTTCAAACCTTGCTCAATTTCTTCTCTCATTCATTGGGTAGTGTGGTAGGTGGCAGTGATCACAATATACTTACAAAGTCTAACTTCTGCGCATCAACGGAGACGAGGTTAACAATATGTCCAGTTGTCGTACTCGACAATGCTTTGTTACTCAATCTCAGAACCTGAAAGAGAATGAAAACATTTTCAAAACTGTGTCCAAATCATCAAAAGAAAATAAAAATCCAACCAAGATATACAGAAACTCTGCTTAAGTGTTCATTCTTTAAACTTTTCTTGAATTGCCAAGAAATGACAAATTGTAACTTAGACTTTCTATCCTAGCATTCTAGTTCAGCATTTTACTTAATTTTAGTCACTTAAATGCAGGGGATTCATTCTGCGAATATTTCATAAAATTGATCCACAATATTGAGTGACACAATACAAAAAAGAACGGTGAAAAGATGCTTTGCAATATATTCGGAGAAAAAATAAACAACTTTTTCCACTATTCACCTCCAGATATCCTCTTTGAACGGTATGACCCGATAAAATGAGGGAATAAAAGTGAGGGAATAAAGACTTGCATTTACAAGAAAGCCTTGGCATTATCAAGTTACCGACAATCTATCGAAATTGTTGGCTATTTCACGTCTCTGCTCTCGGGAAACATGAAAAAAATTGGGACATCCTGTATATGAAAATGGGCACGATCTAAATCGATCAAAATGAGAAACTGTTTGATTGAATGAACACCAATCAACTCACATGAAACACGTGCTCAAAACTATCAATTGAAACTTAAGTTTACTGTGCTAAGAGGTTGCACAGCAGAAAGTTACTCATCAAGTACGTGGGAGAAGAAATAAGATTACTGTTTATCAAAGAAAAATAAACTTAATAGAAAACGCATTCATAATCATGCCTTAAAAAGGATGGATCTTGCAAGTCTCGATAAGATACCCACAGGGAGACAAGGAATAATTAGCTAACTTATCACAATAGGAATAGTATCAAATCTGAGCTACGCAGGAAACTGCGAAAGATTTACCATGAGTTTGCCAATTACGCCTTGTTTCCTTGTGAGTAACCCTTTTCTTCGCTCAAGAAGGCATCAAACTGCTGTTTTACAGTATGAATCTCGAACCAAATCAAAATTAACATGCAAACTTGTTAAGGCAATTAAGCTCTGCATGATATATAAAAACGATGACTTCACTTTAAGGCAAAAAAATGGTGAATCTTTGTAAACTTCTGGCAATTGATGTTGATGGGGGAGGACCTTACAGGAGTGGGGGGAACTTAATAAAGAGGGGAGTTTATTCAAAATTTTGGGTTACGGGGAAGGGCTTATTAGAGAGAAGACTTGATAGAGAGTGAGGCCAAATGGAGCTTTAACGGTAATACAGAGTTAACAGCACAAAACTGCGTATTCTCAGAGCAGAATGCGGGGCTAGTTTAAAATTTGGTAAGAGAAAGCGCTGAGATCTGGATGAAAGAAATATCCACAAACCTTTCTATATACAAGAGCAGATGCTGCAATCCTCGCTCGCATACCTAGCCTCTGTCTGACGAAATTCAGTGGAATGATATTGAGACTGGTGAATAGTGCACTGAGAGCCAATCCGAGACCATACAAGTATGCATTAGTTGTTGTGATATCCTGAGATAAGGGCGAGAAATATCTCGTGACGAAACCAAGAAACACTGGTTGAGCAAGCCTGAAGCCTTCCTGCAAAAGAAATGTTGTGCGATTAGTTTTCAGAGATATTGAGAATGGATAATGACGCTAAAAATGGTGGCAATGAACGCTTTTGTAATGAAGTAGGCCTTAATCAACTGTTGATAAGCTACTCTTAGAATTAGTCAGTTTTGGATAAATCCATGAAAACGACGATGACAATTATGACGATGATGATGACGATGATGATGATGACGATAATGATGATGATGATAATGATGAGGTAACAGCCCATTTGCTGAAAGAACATCCCAGATGTCGGGGAAACCCCACCCTTGCGCCATCATGCATTTGCAAGCACATGGTAGTAGAGTAACACTTTAGTTATTTGGACTATTTTCATTGATTCTTGTCGGCACTTTAGTGATTCATGTTATTTTTTCTTTTGCGTTATATTTGAAGCCATTATACGTAATAGCCTCGGTTCCATGCAGACTCATGTGAGGTTCCGGATACTGACTAATTTACAATGTATTTTTAGTGTAAGAGGCTTACGCAAATGAACTTGATAAAAAACATACTAACTTGAGTTGTCAATATTTGATTGGCTATTATTTTTGAACTATTGCTAAAGTAATTTCCTTGTCGAAACCGCATGACTTCAAAGAAATAGTGTTGAAGATTCAGCATTGCTCAGATTGATAGATTGCTTGTAGAGATTGCATACGTAACGTAGAGTGCAGATTGAATGAAAGTGGATTCACAAGGATACATGTCTTCTGTTTGAGTGCAATTCTGCAAAGTTATTTTCGCCCTTTCGAACGAGCGTGCTTGGAGTGTAAAAGCTCCAACACCAGACGCCACTTCTCACCTTAAGACTTAGGGAGACTCTAGTAGCTAGGGTAAGGAGCGCTGAAATAGACAACTCGAGGCTCAGAAAAGAAATCTTGCCAAGCAAAAAACACCTGAAAAATTTGCCACTTTGTGAGTCAAGTTCAGTCAGACGAATTTCATCTAAAACATTTGACTGGAGCTATCTGCTTAAGATATGGACATCTAAGAATTACTGAATGTATAAATTGTTTTAAACGCGACCCCCCGATTTGAAGTGTGAGGAGTCAGACGATTGATGTGAGAGTTAAAGCGAGGAGAAGTCAGACGCTTCGAGAAAAAACTGCGAACACGACAAATGTTTTGTATACGAAATTGTTGATAAAATGATTATGAAGATTCTCCGAAGCTTGTGTTATTTTTATCAAATGTATGGTCCTAATGCGCCGGGCAGGACTATTACAAAGAGAGCGCAATTTCGCGAAAGATTTCGAGCAGAAAAACTTATAGATATTGAAAAAGCCACAACGTGATAGAACTTAGCAATCATCAAAGTTTACTACAGTCAATTAATCAATTCGGTATTTCTCTTTCTCTAAAAGTAATGGATCGACTTTGCCAGACCTACTGCAGATATTTAGTTTTTCATAAAAAGCAATCCGCATCTAAAAATATTGACAGCAAACAGATTCGAAATCGATTGTCTTTCTTGTGCAAATTCATTTTTCATAACCTTTCAAGTTTTCATTGCTCAAGGCTAAAAATAAAACAATGGCAAATAAAGCAGAAAATCTCGGTAAATACTGTTACATTAAAAAGACATTATTGATCTTGGATTGCAACGTTGAACTTTGCAGTACAACGAAAAACAGGGCTTGAAAGACCAAAGTTTAGCACGTGAAAATCGCTAAGAACTTTCACAACCATGGGCCTCTACAAGGGTGAAGTTGCGGTTTTTATGGCACAGAGCACTGGCATCGCAGAAGTAGAGAAGATTTGATAGAGTCCCAATCCTTTTGTGATGACCTCAAATGGTGCGGTTGTACCTGGGATCAAGCCATGGCTATAGGAACCGGGGGCACTGGGGCACGTGCCTTCCTAAAATTTTGCAATAAACAAAGAAGAGTCCTTAAAAATTTGCACGATATGCCCCTTTATCTTAAGGAAAAAGTGCCAGTGAAGTGTCGCGCCCTCCCAAGTTTGATATTGTCCGCCTGATTGCATTGACCATGGACAATAATGCATCGTGTTTGTTGCTTGGAAATTAAAGTTGTTACCTCAATATTACCATAGTTTTCTTCGTTGTTTTCCTTTTGGCCTTGGCTAGAAATCAGGTTTAAATGGCTCTTGCGCGACTGAATTGTTGGCTCCCATACAGCATTCACTAAGTTCGAAACGAGGATGAACACTGTGTAGGAACTAACTGTTCAGACGCGCAGGAGCCATTTGAATTTGATTCCCAGCACTGTTAAGACTTCAGCCGAAGAGAAAGCAACAAAGTAAAACAGTAATATCGAGGTAATAAACTTTAATTTCTTAGCTACAAACACGGTGAACTATTGCCCATGCTTTGACTGCAAAGTTGCAGGATTACATCACGGGTGTCACAACACCTTCAAAACATAACGCCCACAACATCTGCAAAGCTTTTGATAGGAGACCCAAAATAATGAAATTACCAACAAAAACATTAACGAAATGCAGAGAAGTTTCTTGCATCGACCAATAAAAACTGCCAACTAAAATGATTTTTCGGATCGCAGGAAAACGCTAGCAAATAATTAGCAGAAAATTCCAATACCAGAAGCAAATTCAATTCATGAGACAAATTTAGATGTTTTCAGATTGTATTGACAACTCTTGAAATATCATCTCAAACAAACTACACAAAATAAGTAGAGCTATCGATAGCAAACTTAACCCGATGTTGAAACATCTGGTGTTGAATTTATCCAACGTTGATATTTTTCATTATCGATTATTCAGCTGTCAGGCTTTTAAAATTGTTTGTTTTTTGTATTTGTTTGTGTGAATGAAGCTCCTAAAATATATTGCAGACCTGTGAATAAGTGATTTTGCTAAAGCAGGCATCAAGTAAACGCTTACCATGATGGAAATAAGGTCAACTCGATCTTTTAATACTATCCCTGCCACGGTAATTAGGGATGCTTTTAACTTACACTTATCAAATTTGCTAAATGTAAATTGTATTGTAAATATTTTATTTCTTTATGTATTCTCCTGTTATTACCATAATAAATTTTGCTTATTTCGTGGCAAACTTTTACTTATTTACTTACATACATATGATCCTTTGTATTTCAAATACTTTAGACTGATTTGAATGGTCGATTTGCCTTTGATGAAAAGGACCATGGCAAAAACTCTTTGACGCCAATTTTGAGTGCAATCGTCTATCATTCTTTGTGGAGTCAGAGAAGGATCCAGCAAGACGAGAATAAGGGGTAAACTTCCTGTACCCAAGTTGTTTCCGTTTCCCCCTTGTTTCCTGATAGACAGATTAGAGCTTGTGGCAATTGGATCTCTAGAACATGACTTACACGCTTGTGCTCTCAAATACCGAATAACTTTAACGAGCTTTCCCTCAATTCAAGCTGCATCGAAGTAAAGATCACTTGCCCTGCCCTATGGAACCACAGACTCCCTGTTCTCCTCCTCATCAACAAGCTATTCTTCTAGCAGTCTGGCTATCTGACTGACGTCATTTTCAGTGAGGATTAGGCTCCAGGGAAGAGGTCCCTAATGCTAATGCTTGTAGCTCCTTAACATAAAAATATGGCAGCGTGAGAGCCAGGCTGTACCTCAACCATTGTATTCCCGCGAAACTTCTGATAAGAAAAACCAACTGTCTCATATAGTGCAAAACTTTCTCAATAAACCATTTCTCTCCAGTATTTGAAATGTGTACTGGCAACTAATCTCCTTAACTGAATCACTAACTTATTAAACTAACATGGCAACTAACGCAAATTAACTAATTAACAAATAAATTGATCTTCGTCTCATGGTGGGAAATGATGAAGTGAAAGCCTCCCGACAAAGGACAAATACGGAATCTGAAATTTATATACGAAAATTGTCGGTTTGAAATTTTATATTTTCACGCCTAAAATTTCCTTCTCTGAGGGGTTTTTATAGCATCGTTGTTTTCCTTTCTATCTTCATTTTATTATATGCAATAACCTTCAATTTGCTAACGTCTGCATTATGTGATTGATAGATAGATATATGACATATAAATATTCTCCACATTATTTTTACCTGAGCCTACAACTACGGGTGGAAAAGAGCTATGCCAACTTTTTTAGGTCATGGCAGTCTCCACAAATGTCCTAATGAAGTGAAGATAACGGGGACGGACATTAAATTAAAGCAAAATTTTGCTAGCAATAAATAAAGTACTGCATTCACAATTTTATCTCCTGCTCAAAGCTTATCAGCAGCAAAGACTTCAAGTTCATTCTAGCAACCCTTTAGGGGTCTGTAGGAAATTTGGGTAACAAGATCTTCCTATCACGGGCTATTTTGCTAGTCATTTTCAATAGCAAAATGCTAAGAATGGGATTCTCCCATTTGATTCATCACAGTTCTGTCAATCAATGCTCTACGCATCCACTGACATGGCGAATGCTAACGCTTGCTGCGAACAAATTTTCTGCTACATAAAGGCTACAAACGGATGCTTTCTGTACTAGTCATAACCTTTTAGATTACACAATAAATACTGGCTACTTTCAGAGCCATATTAAATATGTTTACGTGACAACACTGATCAATTATGAAGTTCTGTTAGAATCTGATATTGTTTTCTGTGCAGTTCAAGTTTGTTACGTGATGTTCCAGTAGAATCTAAAACTTGGTAGTGAATCAAAATTAATACATTTTAAAGCAAAAATAAACAGCACAACTTATGCCTGGATGGATGTGTTGCAAGAGTTGCTTTCTGTATATTTACTGTTCTTCCATCGGAGCATCACAATTCAATGGCTACAAAACACTATATCTTTCTTAGACTCCTATGATTCTTGCGATGTGCCATTACGGGGTGTATGCATTGCGCAGTCCAAATAATATCTTTGAGGATTTGATAGAAAATTCTTAACATTCTTTATAAAAAACTGTCAAGGCTTTGTTCCAGTCTACTTGGGTGACTCAGTTGAATAGGTTGCGTGCCATATCTTATGTTCTAGGAGGATGTTGTAGGGCTCATAACAGCATTCCAATTTCCAAGAAAGTTTCTAAGGATCCAGTTGCTCACCAGTTGCTCTGTCCCTTTTATGAGCTTGAGTTATTCTTGTGATTCATGAGGAACAAATTAGAATTCTGTGACTACTTGACATCGCTACTCCTAGGAATGCTTCTCTAAGTGCATCGACAACGCCCACATTATATGCTTGTTGGAAGTTTGACCGTGTAGTTACGTAGCTAGTGTTATTCCGAAGGAGGTTATGGCCTCCAATTGAATCGGGCAGTATCAGCTTCGTGGATTGTTCGGCACTTGCTATTACACCATTTTTCCAGACGTATCTTTTTGCAGGCCCAACAGGATGACGATCTATCTGCTAGAGTTATTATTATTATAGGATGTATCGTATCGGGTTGTCTCGGACGGTGCGATGGATCTCGGAAAGCTGATCAACTTCAGTAAAGTGTTTCTCACATCTCTCTGGAAGAACGCATACGTTATCGGATTCAACAAACTATTACAGTACATGAGGACTTCACTAACTGCCAGAAATACAGGAGGCAAGATCTCATATCTGTCAAAGGCAAAACAGATGTTTATAACGATCAGGGGCATCCAACATAGCAGAAAATTTGCACCAATTATTGCAAAGAGAATTGTTGACTTGATGGCAACTGAATACTTTCGAATCGATTGCCTTCTTCGGCCTAAATTTTGAGCCTCTCCACCGTTTATCTCGATTCTAGGCTTTGGAGGCTCCAACCTTCTCATGGCATCGTAATGTTGCTTAGCAACATTGAATATGTATATGTAAATGCCGGCCAAAATGGAACATGTCACGAGGATGCCGATGGTGATGAAGGCAAGGAAATTCTGTTCATGCTTCATAGCCTGTGCCACTGTCAAACCAAATACAGCGGGATTGCGTACCCATACTTGTGGTATCACAGCGAGTATTACTGGCACCGCCCAAACGATAATCATCACCACTATGAATCGAGATTTCGTCATGATAGTAGAGTAACGCAATGCATTTTTGATAGCATTGAAACGGTCATATGTGCATCCGCAAATGTTAGCTAAGGATGCCAGCAGAACGAATGCCGTCATTGGCGGGATAACATCACTCTCTGATTTCCAAGCAACTAACGGTATGAAGATACAGCTGACAAGAAGGTCACTGGCCGCTAATGAAATGACAAATCGGTTCGCAGGTGTTCGTAATCGTCTGTTCAGCGAATACGCCAGTATCACAAGAAAATTAGCTAATGTTATGATACAGGCAAAGACAGTTAGGCCAATTCTCCCGGATGCTGTAGCGGCAAGTGTCATTGTTAGCTCTGGGATGAAACTGTCAATTAGTAGAGTTCTGTAGGCAAATCTGACTGCAAATACCAAATGCTTTCAGGTGATACTCTGCAGGCAAGGCAACTGGCAGATTCCCCTTTCCGTTAGCAAACAGCCTTGACCAAGAACTGATTATTTGTGTTTTCTACAAGCATCCACTGGCATCAGCAATATGATATACCTGACAAGAGCTTCCAGCAACTGCTATTAATCATATTTCTGTTTTTCCTGTAGTTGGATCTGAAAACTGTTTCTTTTTCTTCTCTTGTTGGTTAACACCTTCTGAGAGCTTGCTTGAAAGTCTGTGCCTGGATATATCTAACGGTCTTGTCTCCTTACCGTCCGCTATCCTGTTGCTCTGTCATTTTGATGTCTAAATAAAGAGAAAGGAAAACAGTAAACACCCACGTGTTAGAGGTTCGTGGATTAAGAACCTGCTGGCTGAAACTGTTAAATGAGACCTCCAGTTTATCAGAACCAATCCACTGTATTCATCGTACGATAACCAAGGCTGACTTTCAAGAGTGGAGGTCCTCATACACGGCTTTTGCTGGATGCAAGAAGAGAAGAAAGACCCTTTACTGTAAAGAACATGCTCATTTAGAAATAAGGCAGGTAGGGGCTTAAAAATAAAAATCAATTACAAAACACCAGGGGCTCAATCCTAAAACTTTTCAGCCAAATCTAACAGCTGACAGTTTGCTTGAAAATACATCTGAGAATCAGTAAACCAATAGAAATGTTGATAACCAACTTACGTGACAGGTAAAATGTATTGTGCAAAAAAGATTAACTTCCAGAATTAAGGAACATGTACTTTGCCAAAACGAAAGAGATAACAAAAGAGCTTACTTCATTTTCAGAAGCATTCACGAATGATGTTCTTTGTTGTAAAGGTGGTTATCAAATATCGGGTGAGTCAAAAATTTCTCGGCGATCGAAAAGTTACCAAAATTGAAATTACATTCTGAGCATTTCCATTCGAAGAGTTAGAACTAAGGACAATTTGAATTCAGGAGTACTGATCATCCTATCGACGGGTTTCAATTAGTGAAATTTTGGAGTTTTTTGGCTATATTGTTCTGTAATGCATCATGCAACGAAATTGCAGCATTGGTGTCGATTTGATTTGATGACGTGAAAGGAACTTCAGGTACTATCCTGTGAATGCTCATTGGCCATCTTCGGTATCTTGGTTAGTTTCATGTTTACAGCGTCTACTATGTTCTACACACATTCTCCCGGTTGTTACGTTATCAGACTGCTAAATCACGAATCAGAAGAGCTAAAGATTTCAGCTCACTTCTATCTTATAGACCTTCGTAAAATATGCCTTTCTTGAAGATTGTACAGAATTTCTTCCATTGATTTAGGACTGACAGCAATTTTTATTTTCCAAAGCTTTGCAAGAATTCTTTCATAAAGGAGATAAAAAAATGCAACAATGTTCAAAATGATTGAGATATCAATGGTTATGCCAATGAACATTTATAACGAACTTCATGAAGTTCCTTTCAAGTCATCAAATCAAAACAAAGATGCATCAACCAATCGTGCAACATTTTAAAGATTTTATGCCTATGCTCTAAATTGCAAGAAATTTGGTCGAATCTTTGCAAAACCTGTAAGGCTAATGTGTGAAATTTTATTGCCTAATTTTCTACTACTACCTCTTTCGACTGAATAGACCGAAAGGAATCTTAGGTCGTTCGCCAAAATTCCAGAAAGTGCATTCTTGATATCGTCGTCATTTTCAGAGTTAGAGAGAATTTTCAAAAATTTCTGCTAGTTTTGAAGTTATGACGTCATCAATCTTCTAAATCGTAAACCAAAAAGCTACACAGTTCTTCTTGCTTCCATGCTGTAGATCTTCAAAGACTGGGTATTTCTTGTGATGGTCAGTTTGACCTTCTTTGATCAGTTTACAATCTATGGAGCTTTTAATCTTTGTCAAAGCCTGCCCATACCTCCTCTGGTACATCCAATCATAAACTTTGAAATATTGTAACCCAAGAAGAAATGATGAAGTAAAGACTGCTATCTCTGGAATTATGACGAACGGCTTAAAGTTCCTTTCGATCTATTCAGTTGAAAGGATTAGGCAATGACATTTGCTCAATTCATTTTAAAGTTTTGCAAAGATTCGAGCTCTATGCTAAGCAATGCAAAATCTCACCGGGAACTTCAACTCTTTCGATTATAGAATTTCCGTTGAAGAAATTCTAAAGCACCAATCACTTTATATTCAAACAGATTCAGAGAGAGAAATTAACTAAGAAACTGGAGTGAAATCACTGTTCCTTTTATACCTTGCTTTTATTTAGCACCTGCACTATAAAAGTATTAATTAGACAAGCTCAAAAAAAATTCAATTAGATTATTGTGAGTTAAAATGTCGTGGTGTCCTGGTGCTTACATACGGAACAGGCAGCTGGCAATCATGCCTAAAATCATTGCCAGAAACTTGAATGAAACTCTCGTAATAAAGTAAAGGTCCACCTTTAAGAAACCTGAAATTTTATCTAAGCCTATTGTTCTCCCTTAATGTGCAAGTTGTGTTCATGTTGTTCTAGCAAAAATTTACGGTCTGAGTTTCTTGTAAAGTGGTTTCATAAAGGCGTCACTTTTAACGTATTCAAGAACATAAATAGAATTTAAAACTGAAGGAATACCTTGTGATTTTTAACAATTTCACGTAATCGATCGAGCAGACTTTGTTTTCGATTTGAACTCGACGTCTTCGACCACTTTTAGCTTCGTGATTCACGATTTCTGCTGCAACGAAAATCTGAATCACCCATGAGTGAGAAGCAATGGAGCAAAACAGAGAAATAGAGCAACACCTTCTCAAAAATGACGAGACACTTCTTCAGACATGTTCCAAACTGAACTTTGTCTCTTTGTTATATCTTTATTTCAAAGTTAAAAATTCACTGCTACGACGAGTTCCTTCCAAATTTCGTCTGTTCAGCCTCAGCCTTTTATACAGCTTTTTCGGGACACAGTTCTAACTATATCTTCTTTCCATCAAATTGAACGTCATCCATAGATCGTCTACGTCTCTTCTTCAGCGATAAATTTTGGCAACCTCTACTTTTTACAAATGCGAGCTTCATCTCTGTGGCCTTTGTTTATTGTTTTTCAATGGTGCTCACTTCTAACAGATCTTTTTCCAGCCAACGAAAATTAATCTGTAGACAATCTGCTTTAAAGATGTTCTTTGCTAGTCAAATCCTGCAACTTTTACTCAATAAACAAAAATTCCTTAGCACAGCCTCTGTTTGCTCTTCTTCAGTGCTCAATGCTACTCGCTACCGTCTTTTCAACGAACGAAAACCCTTCAGTAGATCTTCTACTTTATTTCTCTTCTTCAATATTCAACAATAGCAATGTGTTCTCTTTACCGACCAGAAGATCGCGCGTGGAGCCACTTTCATTAATAGATATTTTTTCAGCGCCCACTTACACTTAATATCTTCTTTACACTGCACTGAAATTTTCAACGAAGCCTTGATTCTATGATTCCTCTTCAGGACTTCCAGCAACAGCCCTCTTCCAAACTGAACTTAATCTGCGATGCTTAGTTTGAAAAGTCTTCAGAACTATCTTCTCTGCCAACTGAACTTCATCCATGCAGCCTGAATTTATATCTAAAAGGATCACACCTTCCAATTTCCACATGATTAACACTTGTTAAGGTAATAAATAGTCTACATGGCTCGAAGGCGTCCCTGTCTGTCTGGAACAGCAATGCACTACAATTCCAGTTGCAAGTCGGCGACAAGCTTAATTGTGTGACAGAAGATAAGATTTGGCCGTACCAATGTAATCAAACGAAAAATTGGCTCTAATTTCGTTATCTGAGGAGGCTGCTTTGAAAAGAAAACGTGATTGCGGCTATTTGCGATTGCTTTCATAAATAAAAGCGGATAGAATCACAAATCACTGAGCCCTGAATCACAAATCACTGATCCTTACTACAGAAGCAACCATTAGGAGATTCGAGCATAAGTTTATGATATAAGAATCACACATCAACAACCGGTTGACTTAAATTATGTTTTTCTTGTTTTTCAGTTTCTTTCTTCTGGATTGAGATTCTTTTCACGAATTTATTCCATGCAGTATACTGCTACATGCATTGTCAAATACAACATAAATGGATGAACATCGGCAGCATAAAATTGTACGATCGAAAATAGCGTTCATTCAATGAACAACTATCAGCAAATATCGCAAACCTTCTCGTGTTCTCTCATCGCTTTAGAGATCAGCTGTCTTCACGGCTCTTTCACTGCGTTGTTTCGTTTCTGAAAAAATTCTCTACCACTGATACATCTGCCAGTTAAATTGTTAATGAACTTGTTTTACTGAACTGCGCTGAAGAAAATAACAATTTTAAGGGTTCCTGAAGATGTGGAATGACCCTGAACAACTCACATGCTTAACACGCGGGTTCTTTCACACTTCAAAGATGCCAACTTTCAAGTACTCCTAGTCGCCTTCGACACCAAATAACGACTGCCTCAGATAGCGTAGGTGGCCTTAACTTGAGCTCAAAACAACAACTTGTAAGTTGATTTCCAAAGTTTCTGATCACTTCAAATGAGGTTCATAGTTACACTCAAGATGCTTTCAGTAATCGTCTCCAAATGTCCACAAGATCTGTCCACGATTACTTCTGCAGGTATTCTAAACAAATTTGCAAAGTTCCAAAGTACAATGTATGTTTCCATGAATAATTACGGCAGGGTCGAGCGCAGATATATACTTCCTTCCTTAAAAGTGTCGTTGCTCTAAGAAAGATATCCTTTTAGAATGTATACCATTAACGAATCGGTGATGCACAATTATTTCGGAAAATGAAGAAGTAAATTCGACAAGCTTTTCAAATAAATCCAGCCGACGAACTGATCTTCAAAATGCAAAATACAATCCAACGACAGTTAAAAAAGAGAACCTCAAATCAGCAAGGATTCTCAAAATAATTTTCGATATTTCTTCAAAATCAGCAGCTCCCGTTGGCCGAAGTCGAATAACTTCATTTCCAAGTTTGATAGAAAGCTGTGAAAATTAGATCACCTCCCATCGAGAGTATTTGATATATTGCCTTGATAAAAAATATTTCTAATCCTGCTCGCTAAAAACGACGTTCCCGTGAAGACAAGCCGAGATATAGCAACATCAGGCAAGTTTTAATTACAGAGCTTTCAACCTGCCAACAGTGGCCATTGCCAAGGGTACAACATGACCCTCAAACACAACGACAGATATTATATCAAGACCCTGTGAAGCTGCTTTCACTGAAGCAAGTAAAGTAAACACCACAATCATAATATTTGATATTTGAAATATTTCACAGGTACAATTCAAAGAACAAATCATTTGGATTCTAAATCTGTCAGTTGGTTAAGCTGATGTACATTCGATTTTTAAACGAAACTTGGTTCTAAGGTATCGTAGTTGGGTTTCTTGATCTCAAGCCCAATAGACCTCTTAGCTATTCAGAAAATAATCAGAATCGAAAGTTGTTTGCTTCATTTTGTAGAATATTCGAATGCGCACAATAAGGATAGAAGCTCTAACGCCACTTGATAGAACCTCGTGTATAACAATGTATAAAAATATCGCTCGATCCAGGCTCTTTTGTAGAATAGCTAAAAGGCCAATCTTCATGGTAAAATATTCCTGCAGACATTCTTTGATGAAACACGATTTCTCAACGATGAAACTTTATCGAGGACCAACTTTTTAACAAAGAACCGAAAGACAGAGTCGAATCATAAACAAAAATTTTACTCGACAGTACTACTGCATCTTGGTTTGTGGTAATACATTGTCCATTTAAACGGTCCTGACAAAAATACAAAACTGAAAAATTACAGCAAAACAAACAAACAAAGATCCCAGCTGAAACCTATTTTATCTATTGCCTAGCAAAGACTGACAACGAAATGATAACTAAATATAAGTTGGTGCAGAAAGTCGATTCTTGCATTGTGGTAATGATCCAGCCTGTAAAATGTCATTTGCTTCTCCAATGATAACATGGCCGGGAGGGCTGCATTCTATAGCCAAAGTATACATGGCCTATACAGTAGTTTATAGCCTGGAATTAACAACAATCTCGAAGAAAACAAACGGCATCAAATGGTATTTCACAGAGTGAACAGTCTTGAACAAATTTAGAAAGATTTCAGTCTGAAATGATCTCTGAAACTTAATTTTCACGTGCGCAAACAGGGATTGTTACTTATGCAAAGAATTGTTACAAAGTTCAACAATAATTCTGCGCTTTCCGTCAAGTTACAAGCGGAATTGAAAACATCGAGAAAATGAAATCACAGGTGGACAAAGCATACAACTTGAAAGTTAACGGATCAAACATACACTTTTCAAGTGAAAGCACGAGGGACTTTTAACTAGAAAACACAAAAATCCATAAATATGGTAATTCTTGAATACATAAAAAATTATGATGAATTGTTTAAGGTTCTCTACTCTGAATGAGTAACAAAATATGTGCCGTGGTCCGTAGCAACCCGACTATAACACAAGAGACACAGTAGTATACGTGTACAAATCATTGATAAAGTTCGTGTGCACCTCTATGACCTTTTTCTTTGATTTGGGTGGTTTGAAAGAAACTTTTCCTTCTTTGCTATGATTCTGCCAGTATAAGGCAATCAAGATCAACAACACAAGAAACACAAACCGGCCTTCAATATGCTCTTTTAGCAGCTACTTTTGAAAAATGCTGGAAACGGATGCCTTTGAAAACGCAGCTA
This sequence comes from Aurelia sp. 4 Dawson et al 2005, assembly GCA_964019985.1. Classification (NCBI taxonomy): domain Eukaryota; kingdom Metazoa; phylum Cnidaria; class Scyphozoa; order Semaeostomeae; family Ulmaridae; genus Aurelia; species Aurelia sp. 4 Dawson et al 2005. The sequence goes on along the minus strand of OZ026494.1, from coordinate 1,554,814 downwards.
CTTTTCTATGTTTTTAGCGCATTCTAATTTTCCAGCCTTTTCCTTCCTAGAAAGCTGCTCACAGACAGACAAATTCCCCAAGAACAGTTTGCACTCTCCCATTTCCATCGTTTGTAAATGTGCTCATATTTAATTTTGTTTCCCTTCTCGACGTCCTTTTTTTGTAGTGCGGCCTTCAAAAGTATACTTTTCAGGTTGTCAGTTTCAGAATAGAACGTACAATAAGTCTCTCGAGACTCACAAAAGTATTGAAGTTGATTTCACTTTGTGATTGACATCTTCAAACAAAAGAATTATTCTGGTGTCTTCTTGACTACCGTTTTCTTGCTAAAACAGCCTAAAATAACTAAAACCAGCCATGTTCTATTTTGAATTCCAATCCCGGACAAAATTGAATAATTGAGCCATGAAGGACATCTATTTAGTTATGCTCAATTTAGTTAGGACTGCATCAACCTATTTACAGCGAACAAACCAAAAACAAGCAACATAGCAACGACGTCGCAATTTGTTGTCAAGTGTAAGCAATACCAATTCATCGTTTTAAATGCTGAAAACTGCAGAGAACAGCGATGAATTAAGTATGCACAACATCTGCCAATGTAGACAGCAACTTACGTCAAAAATGAAAACAGTTACAAGCATTTTTTAACACAAAACTTAGGTTCGTGATTTATACCCCAAAGTAGTTTTAATACTGGGGCAATGTTCCTCAAAACATACCTTATTAATTCATCAAGATTTGCTACATTCACATACTTATTATTGAAATGAACTTTTAAAAGTACTCCATCCCCTGTTCACATTGTCCTCTCTCGTTGCTTCTGTCCATGGATAATTTCATAGATAATTTTATAAAATTGTGGCAATGTTACTCAAAACACATTCTATAAATTCATTAAGATTTGTAACAAATTAAACAAAAGATCAGTCTACTTTTTGGCAGATTTCTTTCAAGATGCCTTGTTACATATCGTGAAAAATGGACATACAGCTGTTTTGCTGCAACTCTGAAATAACACCTTATCTCAGATTTTCAAACAACTAACTTTGGAATGAAAGTGATTTTTACATGCACTTCTGTTGCACTGGTTTTCAGTGAAAAATGCTAATAGGGAACTGTGGACAAAATCAGAATAGACATAACTGTGACGACTCGGTTGAAAGTGACGTGTTATGAAATAACCTCCGATGACATTGTTTCTTCTATACAAAAAATACTTTATTTGCTCCAAGTACTGTGATTACTATTTTCTAGATAAAAAGAGGCGTAACAGTTACGAAAAATAGCTTTCAAATGCAAACTTTCTTCTTGACAAATAACAAATCAAATTGATTCCAAGTAATATATTTCCTCGAAATTTAGGATGTGCAAGTTGAGAAATAGTCATTCAAATGATAAATTGAGGGGGATCTAATCAAACTAATTTAGAAAACTCGGCCTTTTTAGCGACTCCTTATAACCACTTTCAAAACTGAGGATATCTTTGATTTGAAATACGTAAAATTTGGAATAATTAATTATTTCATAATGAATTTCAGATTTAAAAGCAAACATTGGCGTTTTCATATTTGTAAATGTCCTGGAACACATCTTATTTCAAACACTGTTAATTGAAAGGATAGACAGTTAATGACGTCTGATTTGCAGCTGTTAGGAATCAAGGATCTGGGTGATTCAAAAATGAGGCTGTTGTTTGTTGTAATATAGCAAACATTCGTAATTGCACGTTTTTCCTTGATTTTTAAGACGGCACCTACAAATCCAGACTACAGTATGCATTAGACGCACGGCATGAAAAAATCTTTTTTTTCGTGCGACCGGATAAAATTTACATTAATATTTCCTGTATGAAGAAAGTGGAACTATGCTCCCACCATGGGAGCCTGGCAGCCCCTCGCCGCACTCATTACCTTCCAAACATAGCCGTTAATACACTTATATGTAGAGCTATGCTGATGTTTGCTGGCATACAATTTGGGATTATTGCAGCTATAACTTTTAAACTCCCCATATAAATATCAGATAGGAAATACCAGGTGCAGATAGAATTGGAACTCGATACGAAAATTAATATGAGCTGGCCATAAAGGCAACTGGGACTATCAAGTTATTCAGTGATATCATGGTTTGCTTCGTTATGAAGAACAAACTTTAAGTACGATGCAACTAGATAAAGTATTTTTTCTTGACTTTGGGAAATTTTGAAACATTTTCTGCATGAAGTTGTGAATGGGGAATTTCCTGCGAGCGCCCGGTCACATGGTCTGGTAGGTTTCCGTGTCCTGAATAGACGATTGCATTAATGATGGCAACAAGGACCTTTTGAAACATTTTCTGCATGAAGTTGTGAATGGGGAATTTCCTGCGAGCGCCCGGTCACATGGTCCGGTAGGTTTCCATGTCCTGAATAGACGATTGCATTAATGATGGCAACAAGGACCTGAGCAATTCTTCCTGCATGCATTAGGCTCCAATTGCGAAATGATTCTATAGGGATTCTTTTTAACGAACGAAATACACCCTAATAAAAAGAAAGTTCCTTGCCACAATATCTATTCCGATGCTCACAGAAATATCATCGACGATAGAAGATTCCATGATAGCGCTAGACATTTTTCAAAGCGAGATTCTCTTGCACAATTTAGGGTTTTATGATAGATTAAGGTTATTTTGGTACCAGTTTTTTTGACAAGGGCACTGCATCATTGTTCTTTCACAAGCATCACTTCAAAGTCCACCAAAGGCTGTGGATCAATTTATGGTTGTGGCTCTGATATTGGGGCAAGGGGTGTGTTGCTTCCTTGTTCCACCTTAAAAACAGGCATGTTTCAATCGAAACTTGTCCTGATTTCCCTGCTTCTTCATCCTCCCCAACAATTTATTTGCTCTTTGTTCCTCAGTACCAATATTTTTATAGAAATGCTTCCGTTCTCCTTCTCAGGCCTTTCCCGTTTTCCTTGGGTCCTTTGCTTCCAAACATCACTCTACTATGACAGCCTCACAGTTAGGAAATAGTTACGTCGAGACTATAAGAGAAGAAAGAAAGAAAGAAAGAAAGGAAGAAAGGAAAGAAAGAGTTTTCTTTATCTATACTGCAGCTTGTACTTACGGCCAACACTGCAGGAATTGCCAGTAACATGTATTTGAAGCCAAAGACGCGAATGATGACTTTTGTCAACGATGCTTCCTCTTTCAGTTTTCCATTCTCATCATAGGCCTCTTTGTGCCATTCTCTGAGGACAAAACCAATAAGAAATAGTCAACAGTTTTCAAAAGAAACACAGTAGCTACCCCAAATATATCACGAGAGTTAGTTGCAGTTCTTGAAAAATGTTTTCGACTTAGTTGGTCAATGAGCAAATTAACACTTTAGCGACAATCATTGCTTTCTCCTCCTTTTTAACCTCAAACAATGCGTTTTTCACTTGCAACTGTTGAGAAAACCCTGCAGCTCTAGCCAAAAGATTTAACATTTTAAAGGAAAAGCATGGGATCCGAGAAGAAACACATTTATATAAACTGGTAGAGACCCGTGAAAATTGACGGAATAGTCACCAAAGAACACGACCATACTAAATCTGACTGTGGCTGAGATCCAAGAGATCAGGAAACAAAGAAAATACATTTTGAAAACGGCAGAACATTTGCCAAGTTGCACTCACAATAATGTTGCTGTCCTAATTCCAAAAGAAAATTCTTTCATGTCCAATTTTCTTTTACCAAGGTTCTCAAGTTATAAACGGGGCTACTGGGGGTAGACTTACGACGTGATTCCTTGCATTCGTTCAATACCTTTAATCTGATCCTTTACAGCCATCCAATTCAACGAACAATGCTAAAACCTATGAAATGAGGCTACTTCTGATGGCCTCCATCCAGGAAATTCCAGAATTCAGAACATGGCCTCGTATATCTAAATGAGGCAGCCGCTACTGTTTTAATAGGCCACGTCTAGAAGAAGGTGCTATTTCGAGTAATTATGAAGAAACTGTTAATTTTTACAAGACGGTCAAAACTTATGTTATGCAAGTCAAAGCAAATAAACTCGATCATAAGAATAAGCGAGAAGCAGTTCAAAATTAGAAGAACCCACGTTACTCTGATCCTGCAAGAAATCTGAAGGAAATATAATCCTCGAAAATCCAAAAAACTACAAACAATGTCTAAGTTATTAGTGTTTTGAATGAAATGGGCTAACAGGTGTAGCAAAGAGTGGAGATTAGTTTCCGGGGTTTCCCAACAAATTGTGCCTCCTTTGTGCGGCTACTGTGAAGGAAATGTAGCTTCTATCGGCTCGGACTTAACACAGTTGCACGGTCAAGCTTCAGCTCAGAGTTTGAGACCTTGTTTGATTTTGTTTGAGACCTCTGTTTGAATCAGAGAAAGAAAAAAATAGTAATACCTTTCAAGTTTGTTACAAAGTTCATTTGTGCTATCAGTTGGTGCCACATCGTATAAATCATTTTGATCGAGAACTTTCTTATATCCAGTTGAAAAAAGGCTCTGCATCCACCTGATTACAGAAGAAACAGAAAGTGTGATTAGGCAAATTATAAACCAGGTCACCCAAAAAAGTGAGCCGATAAGAACTGTTACACAAAATAAAATAATCGACCGAACTCAGTTATTCAAATATACTTCGGTAGCAAAAAATACATGCTAAATCACTAATATTTCTCGCTATTTTTGCAGAGAAAGCAGACTCACGCCAATAAAGATTTAGTGGATACGAGCAGCTCTAAACTAAAATCCGCCGAAATTCATGAAAAACAGGGGATCGATTTTCGATCAGCTGCAGTGCAACGACACAATGAATACATTATCCTGGGATTATTCACCTCTCACAGAATGCATCCAAAAATCAATAAACAAATCTAATTTCTGTTGACGGCTTTAATGACTTTGAGGAAATTATCGTTGGCTAAGTGACTCGTGCTGCAAGCGAAGAAAGGCTCTTTAAGACATGGCATGAGTATACCGGGTGAGCCAGAAAAAGTTCCCACATTTGAAAATTCAAAGCACCAAAAGTACTTCACAGATTTGAATTATTCAAATTCTAATTAAAAGCCGAAAGATCAAAGTATTTTTGTCAGTGTTCTCGCTGTTTTTCCAGCACTAGAAGTATAGGTAAATTCAACTTTATAAGAATTACAAGGTTGCAAGAAGGTCGAGCAGGAAGGGCATACAGCCACCAGCAAAGGGACGGACAGCAATGCCACAACAGTTAGGCCCACCAGACCAGCAACGACAAGAGCCAGCAGCTGCAACGGACAGCACAAAGAGCCACCCACCAGCCAGCCGCATCAGATCCACCAGAGAAAAGACCATGGATCCCCCCAAAAGCACCACAAATGGTGCTACAGGACAGAACTGAGCAAACCAGCAAACGAGACATCCCGAGAGCCACCAGACAAAGCCACCAGCCCCCATCGCTGAACTGAGGGAACACCAAGCAAAAGGCGTATAGTCAACCATCCTGCACCTGTATTCATTAGGATTCTGTGTGCCTTCAGACGTTGCAGCCACATTGGATGACATCCCATTCTTTAATTAAACGTTTTTAGTAGTTTAACTGATGAAAAAGTCAACCAAAGTCAAAATTATCCGTTAGCTCAATTACTGAAGTGTGATTCCTTTCTTTCCATTTTAATTTTCAGACTGTCAAAAAATTGCAGTCTGCCCGCAAAGGACCTTGGGTGATAATGGCTCTTTAATACAAAACCATACTAAATATGGTACAAATAAGATGGTTGTAATATACTCACCAGAAAGTTAGGTACTTGGATAGAAAGAAGGCTTTTTTGAATGGCGAAGCTTTAGATTTGTCATCCTTCTTTTCGTCATCAATAACGTTTCCATTTTTTTCTTTCCTTTTTCCTTTTGGTGTTTCGTGGATCTCTAAATTCGTTGTTTTCCATCGTTTCAAATGATCTCCAGATTCTTCTAAATCTGATGTGTTATAATTGGAATTTGTATCTGCATCCAAATAACTTCCATCCGATTGTTCAATTTGTTGATTCTGATTTTCATCTTTGTTTGCATCTCTTGTTTCAACAGAATCGTCTTCAACTTTCTTCTCAGAATCTTCAAACATTTCATTGCGAAGCCCTCCTGAAAATCCCCGCTCTCCAGTGTCCTTCTTCTCCGGGGCATCATGCCGCTCTTCTTCATTTTCAACTTCGTCTTGGCGATCACCCTCATTTTCAGTACTGCCTTGTTGCTGCTCTACGATTCTTCCCTCGAAGTTCTCACCACCCTCGCTTCCATTATCCCCTAATTTAATTTCCACTTCCACTGCTTCTCCTCCCCTATCATCCTCGTTTTCAGCAGTATCCTCACTTCCGGCAGTACCCTCGTTCGCAGCTTCATTCTCCTTTGCAACATCACTAGCAGAAGAATCGTCTCTCTCCGGCTGTTCCTTGGTCTCTTGTGAACGATCCTTCAATTCTATCGCATGTTGATCATTTTGACTTTCATCGCTGAGATTCAAAGCAAGATTCACTTCACCAAAGCCTTCTTCAGCTGCCATTTAGGCCGTGAAGATGATTTCTGTCACAAATTCACTCTGGAAAGAAAACATTACATGGATTAAACATGGGCTTGGGCTAGCATTCATCATAAGAGAAATCATTCGAATTCGATATTCGATATCATTGTCACCATGGCTCTATCACTCGAAAATCCGTTATTCAAGGTCCATTCCCAGGTGCTTAAAAACACGTGAGCAAAAAAAAAACGCTAGTTGTAGCAGTGTAATAGTGCATACAAGAAGCAAGCACTACCTCAGTAGAAAGTCTACGAGCAAAAATCCACTCTCCCTCAAGCTTCTGTCCTGTAGTAAAATCAAACGACAACAGGTCTGCAATAGAACTTTTAGCTATTCTGCAAAAGAGCCTGGATCGAGCGATATTTTTATACATTTTTATACCCAAGATTCGATTGAATGGCGTTAGAGCTTCGATCACAATTGTGCACATTCGAAAATTCTACAAAATCTACTGAAATATCGTTCGACCAAACATTCTTTTTCAGAATAGCTAAAAAGTCTATTATGGATGATCGAAAAGCAACGCTGCAAGCTATTTATATTTGAATATGTTTCTATTTATGCTTACGACAACTCCAAAGGTACTTTACGTGAGATAAGGTCAGAGCGAAAAGCACCTCACAGTGGTAGCGACATATCTATAGTAGCATGGAGCTCGAATCTTTGGAAACTTTAAAATCAAATGTGTAAAATGCTATGGCCTTATTCTTTCAACTAAATAGATTGAAGGGAACTTGAGGACGTTTGCAATGTTTCCAGAAAGAGCATCTTTGATACTATCAATATTTCAAGAGTTACAGCAATTTTGACAATTCTTCTGGTTTTGAAGTTGTGACGTCATCAAAATGCTAAATCGTAAGCCATAAAAGCTACAGAGTTTTGCTTGCTACCATCTTGTAGATCATCAAAAACTGAATGTTTCTTGTATTGGTCATTTTGACTTTCCTCAATTAGTTTACAATTTATGGTGCTTTTAATTTTTTTCAAAGTTTCTGATACCCTCTCGTACGTCCTTTCATAAATCTTAAAACGCTGTAATTCCAAGGATAACGATGACATCGCATATGTTTTATCTGGAATGATGGTAAACGACCTGAAGTATCATTCGTTCTATTCCGTTAAAAGAATTAGGCAACAACATTGTAAACACTCAATTTCACAATTTTGCAAAGATTGGAGCCCTATGTTAACTGAAGTAAGGCAGATGATTTAGTCCAGGACATTGATTTCACGTACACATCCACTGAAGGCAATGATTTTGAAATGCTGTAGCAAATTGTAGATGAGTGACTAAAGGCTTAAAGGCTGGGTTCAGATTTAGCGCTGTAAAAGCAGTCTGGTTAAGAGGAAGACTTGGGGTAGATTGATTATCTCAGTCCATTTTATCCCTACCGTACACCTTGCCTAGCAGACTAAAAGTTGTGCAAGAAAAATGATTCAATTCAAAGAGCACATGGAAACGAGGGATTCCAGGTCATAATTTAAGCGACATCACTCAATTTAAAGCACAGAGAAGCAAGAGGATCAGGTAAATGTCTGGTAAAGGGGCCGGTAAAGAATGCGTAAAACTTCAAGTTTGGGCAAGTTTTCTAGCCATTGATTGGCAATTGTGATTCAAATAAATGTCAATTATGACTAGTGTTCAAGTAAATAAAAATTTAAATTACTCAAAGGTAGGAACGGAGAAATGCAATGTCTCGTTAAATCTTGTTCGACGTGGATCGCCTTATCTTTTGTGGTGTGGCTATTTCGACATGTAGTAAAGTCAATCAAAATTTCTCCATTTGTTAATCTTCTCTGTCTAAAATTGTATTAGAAATGTTGGTGATATTCGGGATAAAGGGGATGTAATGTGATGTAAAGACATCTATCAATGATATTTAAAATGAGTTCAAAACTCAGCCGCTTCAGTTCACTGAGCCCAACGACCGAGATCTAGCGTAGAAATTTCCAAGGATAGGAAACAAAACGGTGATACAGTGCAAAATTTGCTTGGCTTTTTGTATATTTCTCAGGATTTATTGGATCGGAAATATTCTTCCGTTGAATTCTCCTAACAGACCCAAGATCACATGGTTATAGAGCAATTTATCACATTATTATTATTATTATTATTATTATTATTATTATTATTATTATTATTATTATTATTATTATTATTATTATCATTATTATTATTATTAAAAATATATTTAAAGTAGGCTAAAAAACGAAAGAATAGCTAAATTACAGCTAATTAAGGCCTACTATTTACAATATACATTATTTACAGCTATTAATAAATGTTACAGGACAAATCAGAACCAAAAAATCTATCCTGTTAGAAACCCAACTTTCGGGATATGTACTTTGCAGAGCCTACAGTTGCATTTTCTACCATTCCAACATCTAATTTGTTTTTTGAAGATGGTAAGGCTGTTTGATTGTTTTATCTCTTGTGGTAAATTCTGCCACAGTTTATTTCCAAGGTAGGCAATGGATTCAATTCCAAAGGACGTTGTTCGTACTTTTGGCAGTAGTGCGTCATCGCCATGCCTTAGACTATAGCTAATATTTCGTTGTGTGAAAATATCGTTCATGAATGGTGGATTCAGACCGCATTTTGTTTTATAAATTTCGGTCATGAGCAACTGCAGATTTCTTACATGGATTGGCACCGATTTAGATTGTTCCAAGAGGAAACCAAAATCATTCTCGTAATCTTTATATGCAATGCGTAATGCCCTTTCATGAATATGATTTATTCTGTGATTCAAGGCTCTTTCACAGAACATCCAAACAAGCGGACAGTAGCTGAAATGACATAAAACGAACACCCTCATTAAACGCTGTAAACAGAACACTTCCATAAAACTGCATGGCTCATGGAACAGATGGCACCTAAATCTGGGTATCGTAGCAGAAAAAATTAACTAGAACTTCAAACCAAACAAAATCGAACTTCAGGTTAAATCCTTACCCAATGGTACATTACTTGAATTATATTAGACAGGATACATACAATTAGAACTAGAAATCAGATCAAAACTGTGGCTCAGATATACCCTTCCTCGAATTTAGGCATTTCCACTCCGGGCTCCGAACTTGCAGCAAGAATGTTGACACTGATATCCTACTAGTCAATCTTCATGTATCTACGGATAAACCATAGTGGAGAAATCTAAATTTGATTTCAGCACTTTTTTTCACGTACAACATATCTCTTGCAGAGACTTTTACGATGACAGCAACATTCCTTTCCTGGTGACTCGTCCCCTTTCCAGTAGTATGGATTACAGATAAACCAAGTTGCTCTTTATGTAATTTGATTTCTAAAAGTGTTAGGTCAAATCTAAGATGCACAGTTTGTGCACTCGTAGGTGTTATATCCATTAACTCGAGACAACTGTTGTCAACGGGGACTAAAGTCGAATGCGCAGCTATTGTTAACCGTGGGCAATGTCACGTGACATCGATTCAAGTCCGAGGGACCGAGTTTCATATCCGAGGGGCCGAGGTCTCTTATGTTAGGCCCCGTTTTACCCCTTGGAAGTTAAGCCCTGAAGAATCCGCAGCAAGACCCCTGATGCAATTACAGACACAAGAATACGGGAATTTGACGGGCAGCATTTAACCAGAGTCTATTGAAAAAGACTCTGATTTAACCCTAGGATTTAAGTATAAGGAACGCAAAGTCCCGTCCTGATCATAAGACGTTGCAGCAGTGTTCCAACTTTGGCCACAAAGAAAGTATTCCGCCCCGTGGGCTTGGATGATCCTCTCTTATACCTTTTACTCAGCGGTCCCTTTTATAAAAATAAGAAAATGACATGTGCTAGGAATTCTGTTTGTACTTTTGTACATGATTGAAACAACGAACATATGTGGAAGGGTCAAGTTGGAAAAAGTAGGAGAAAGAGATCAGAGAAAGGAGGCCCGGGCTGTAGCAAGCATCTTAACCTTGACAGGGACATGAAACTTCAAAGGCAATTTTTCACTATTGTTGTACTTGCAATTTGTTCCCAAGTTTCTATGTCTCTGAGAGGTTTCCAGTCATAACATGGTTGCTTGGTGGTTTGAGGTAGCGATAGCCTCGCTTTCACAGATTCTGGCACAACCTTCAGAGGCTACAGTACTGTCAGCGGTCCTAGAAATTGTAAGATGCTAATATTTCCAACGAGAAATAGTTGCTCTTCTGGAAGCCTTTTCTTGAGCAAGTCATCGCCATAGATCACAAAATACGATTCTGCTGCCAAAGAACTCAAATTGCCACCGGCAAAGTAAAAGATGCAGTCTATTTGAATGAAAATCAACTTTTTCTAAGAAGCAAATGATAGGTTACCAGGCTTTAATTTCCACAATACTGCGTTTTTCGATGTTCTAGAAGGCGAATACTCTTAAAAATTTTCCGGAGCAAGCCTCTGGACCCCTATTTATCTCATTTCACTCACAGTTTTGGCTCCGAAACTTTAAAATCCATGTTAAAATTACCCTACTTTCCCTCGTGTGTCGTCGCCAGCGATGTATTTACATAGAAATATCTTTCTGGAGCGTTCTCAAAAATTTCTGCAGCGTGAACGTGAAAATGCTGCTTTATAGTCCGTGATGGCGTGAAAAACGAAAAATCAACACATGAATCCGTTATCCAGGGGTACTATGGGGGGCCTCATGTAACGGGGCTGCTTATCATCATGCACGTAGGAACCCTCAACAATCTTGCAATAAACAAAGAAGTGCCCCTAGAATTTTTAGAAAATACCCCTTGTAAGGAAAAGGGTACCCTCGAAGTGTCGTGCCTCCCCCCTCAAGTTTGAGATGCTTCCTACTTCCTACTTATCACCGTGCCTTTTCGTGAAAGAAGACATGTATAAAGTTACCTACAAAGTCGTTATGGCAATAGGCCTTCCAAAAATTGAGTAATCTCGCCTCAGTAGTGGACACAAAACTGAGTAATCTTACAATATTGACGATTTGCCCTTTGACCTTATAACAATTATACTGTAACTTATTTGAAAGAAGTTGCGAGTTGATTGTTCAGGATTACAAAAGCGAATTCTCAATTGAGACCTTAAAAGATACAAGGATTCGCGAAAACATGTGGTCAGGGGAAACTTCAAATTGATTCAAAATATAACGCTGAAGTTACTTTGAATTATAAAATTACTGAAATATTCGCTGCTAAAAGCAACTAACGCGATACAGACTGAAGCGAAGGCCAAAGAAGCCTTGTTGAGCGAAGTATCTAACTTATGTTTGCTTACTGAATGACGATGGAAAGTTGACGATAAATGATATAAAAAATTCTGGAAATCGTTTAAATATTAAAAGAAACAAATTCACCTCACCCTTCTCCACTTTTTCATCAAGGTGTCCAACCAAACGACATCAATTTCCAACTCTTGCCTCAGCCAACTTTATTTTCGCTGACTTGCATACCATTCAACAATCGCACCCCAGCAAAGACGAGTTCTGAGCCATTGAAATCATTCTCAATATGCACACAAAAGCTTATTCAAATTTCGTAAGTCAGACGGAGCGACTGCAAAAGAAATAACAAATCCACAAGAATTGTGGTGTAACATCACCAACCAAGGCATGAATAGAGGAAACAAGACTTCTTCTAAGACCCCGTTTACACAGTAACGGTACAATTTGGATCCGTTACAAAACTGTTACGGAACGGCCTTCCGTTTACACATGCCAAGTGGATCCGTCACAGTTTTGATACGGTTAGCCGTATCGTTTTTGATACGGCTAGGAAAGCGGAGCGCTGGTGATCCGGCACAGTGTAAACGCATTTGCCGTTACATTTTTGATACGCTACGAAAACGAGGGCACTTTTTGTGGTAGGAGACGGCTACAGCTAAGGCGCCAAACTTTTAGAAAATTACCAGGAAAACATCAAAATGGAGGGTTCGTATCGTCAGTTTGTCACAAATATTTTATAGGTAATTTTTTCACTTCTAGCTCTTGTTAATTCAAATGCAGTTTTAGCTGCAGTTTTTAGCAACCAGCATCTCAGAAGGCAACGTCAATTTTAGAAAATTTTGGAGGGATGGGGAGATCTGAGAGAATTATGAGGATAAGGAGTCAACTCGTATTGGGCCTGAAATCATATTGGGGGTACTGGGCTCGTATTGATCCTCATATTGGGGATACTGGGCCTGAAATCTCTCTCTCTGATATCTTCATATCCGTTTTTACCGTCTCCCAGTCAAGTCCTGTGGCTGTTTTGGAAGCCTTGTAGACTTTCACAACTTGCAAAAGCAGGGAAGTTCCTTCATCTGTCCAAGAGAATGTTTTGGAAGATTTGTTTTCGTCTGACTTCTTCTTGCAGGCTTTATTTGCCGCCATCTTGCTTTCCTTCACATACCGCCAAATATACACAGCAAACTTCATTGCGCATGCCCAAGCAATAAAGTGTCCCTCGCTCCGGTACAGTGTAAACGCGAGGGCGTACCGATACAAATTTAATCCGTCACTGTGTAAACGGGAATGAAACGTTATGAAATTGTGACGGATCGAAACAGTACCGTTACTGTGTAAACGGAGTCTAAGTAAATCTCATTGTATTAGAATAAGTTCAAGGAGTATCATGAGTGGATTTGGTGATCAGCCTGGTCCAAAAATAAATATTGCATAACGTGACGAAGCGATTCTTCTTGACCTTGGTCCTGAATATATTCCAAATTCCGGGGGATGGAAATCTCGGAAGAAATCAAGCACAGCTTCAAGACGGACTCGTGGCTCTTTGGTCAAATTCCTAACGAAGGATGAAGCAACAGGGGTGAATTTTGTGAACTACGGAATCAGGTCCTCGAAAAGACAAAACGACTTACCTTCCTGAAAACATCATAGATTCCTCAAAGGGAGCAAAATTAGTTGGATTTGCTAAAGGTGCGAAATCTGTTCTGCAGAACCGAAAATCTCTTTGTCTTTTCGGGTACCTTATTCTCGTTCAATAGATGGAAAGGGGGTGAAGGGAAAAATTCGGAAGAATCGTCATGATGTTTTCCGAATATTTTTAGTTTACTCAGAAGATTTTACAAAGACAAATTGGTTGCCTCCATTTAGCCTGTGGTCTGTGCGCAGGCTAGTGTTTTTCAGACCCCTCCAAGAAAGCATAACCTCCAGATCTTAACCCAATTTTGGTTTTAAATAACTCTGGCAGCAGAAATATTATGATCATGAAACTTTTCGACCTTTTGCTGCTACTTATTGTGCACCTTTTCATAAAGTTTCAATGAAATTTTTTAAAAATGCGGGGGAGGGAGACAATTTTCCGGGACTGACGCTGTCAAATACTGTCAAAATCGCCCATTCTCGAGACTCGATTTTTTTTCGCGAGAAAAGGAGCGAAATTGCAACTGTTTGCAAATTTCTTTTGCAGAACAGTGTTATTTGATGTATTCTATCATAATAATCGTGTTTCGATGGAAATTGTGCTTCGAGCTTAATTTCATGGCAGTTTTTCCGATTTTGGCCAATCTTGCTGCTTTTCCTGACCACACAAAGAAACATGCTGACGTAAGCAAAAATGATGGCTGATTTTAGGCCAATTTTCATATTTTTATCAAGTACATGCCTGAATCTGGTAGCAAAACTAAATGTGGTTGCTCTATCTATTTCCAGTGAAGAGTTACGTAAGGGGGCGTTTTTTCCCCCTAACCAAAATAAGACGTACCAAATAGCCCTTAGAGAGCTCATCTTTTCTAAGGGATGTGCTCAAGCCAGATGTTACCAGATACCCCCTCGTTATGTTACTCACTAAACTTCCTTGGTCACGGTACTCCAGGGAAACGAGTAAAACCAAAAACTTAAAACAATATTGGCGGACGCTCGTGACCTAAAGAAGCAAAGTAGTTAATGGAAACCAATAGTATTTTGATACTTAGCTATGTGAACTTTGGTTCCTTTCTCGATTCATGGCGTTTGCTTAGACTTATGACGATGAGTCCCTTGTATCCCAGCGGCAACGCTTGCTCAGCAGGGTTCCATAATGAAACAGTGAAAAAGCTGACCCTATTCTGTGCCTTCATCAATCAAATTATGATGGAATCACGGCTTCGAATCTCGAATCCGTGGGAATGTCACCACTTCTTCAATCGAATTGAAAATTTTAACCATCTCTATGATTTTATCACATATGCCATAACCATAGTAAATTTACAAATCTTGCAATCTGATTTGTGGAGTACGTGGAAACAAGAAACTCCAGGTCATAAGTCACGGGGTTTGCTGTGTGGTGACTAAAAGGCTTTAAAAATAACAAACAGTAGTCGACAAACGTGCAATGTCTGGCCATGGGTGGTTGGACACTATTGTTGTCCTTGACTGCTGCAGCTTCATGCCTTACCAGAGGAAAAATTCAGTACTGCTACGGAGGAACAAGTGATATATTTTCCTCTCCAGAAGCACACACGACACCACGGGAAAATGTATAAACCCCTTACGTTCTAGCTTTGAAGTCGCAAGGGAGGCTTCACAGCAGGACCTACCTGTTTTTCTCTGTGGGGATAGTGGGGGTATATATTTTCCTGGGGTCCCTGTGCAGACATGCTGAAGCATCACTGTCATGGCTAACTAAAAGCTTTCACTTCAAATATGAATTTCTTAAACAGAAACTGTGGTTTTGCACACTTTCAGTTTCATTTGATCATCAATCTATACAACATACGATACTACACAATTACATTACGAATAATACAGTACCAAACTAATAACATCTAATGAAAAACTACAACTAAGCAAAAGGGGAATAACATATCATGATTGTATATAGTATGGATTGATTAAGGAGGAGCTCTCTAAGTAGGTAAACCTATTGAGTGAGAGAGAGAGAGAGAGAGAGAGCCCAACAAAAAACAAAGAAACTAAAGACAACTCATCTAATTATATAACAGAAAAACGAAGAACCAGATGTGCCTGAAGGAACTGACGAGTCTTGGTAATGCGGAGAACTGTAGGAGTCAATATAAGCCTTCAATTTAGACCAAAAAGCGAAACAGAGCCAGCTACTTGAATGAAAAGTGGAAGAGTATTCCATAATTTAGAGCCAAAATACTGCACACATTTTCAAACTGCCATTTCCAACAGAATATAAGCTTTAAATCTCAAAGATAACTGGGATTTTGAAATCAAAATTGAGATATTTCAGCAATCAATCATCATCAAGAAAACTTAGTATGGCTACAGCTAAATACAGTATACAGTTGTGGCTAAAATTTAAGACTAAATCTTTGTCAATAACATACTTTGGCATAAAGATACCCCAGTGCTCTGCTCACTTTACTCTCTTGCATTCTGCTCAGGTCAACTTTCCATAAAGATCTTGCCCTTTTTGAATATCAGCACGATCCTGCTGTGACATCGCAATGAACATACTATGAAAATTCCCAAAATTGTGTTTCTCGGCAGGATTTTACATCAATCTATGCACAATTTATGTTTATGATTTGTTTGCAAAATATTGAAAGTCCACAAAAATATTGCTTGGAGAAAAAAGTAGCTGAGATCCTTTAGTCCACAGTTAGGGCCATAAATTTCATTCAGTAATTTGAATAGTAAAACAATTCTTGGAAAATAGTTTGAAAGTCTGCTCCAAACTATAAATCAAGGGCTGGTCTTAAACTTATGGCCACAGTTGTGTACTGAAGGCCCTCCACTAGTTCTTTCTCTCAAGCAATAATCTTCGTGGAGTTTCAATGTTTTGCAAACAAATCATAGAACTGAATTGTGCATAGATTCATGAAAATCCAGCTGAGAAACACAATTTTGGGTTACACCCCTTGTTGACAGAACCACTACAGTTTGGAAGGATTTCATTGTGTGACGTCACAGCAAAATGGCGTAGAAATTGAAAAACTACATCAAAATTTGGAATCTACATGGAAACTGACCTAACCAAATTGTATGAGAGTAAAATAGGAAGTGCTAAGGTTCAGAATTGTTACACCAAGAAGCGTTATTGACAAAAACGCTGGTCTTAAAGTTTTGGCCATGACTGTACTACTTAGTTCAAGCACATCACTAGCTCTCCTATTTAGCAGGGCAATGTTAGCATAATTGTTCATACAGATACCCATCAAAAATTGATACCCAGCAGCAATCCTCTAATGTGCATGCAAAAAGATATCAGCAGAGTCTGCAGGCTAGCAATTCACACAAATTGACACAGAATGTTTCCCTACAAAAACACCACTCTGGAAAATCTTACTGTTGAGGGGGAATTTTTTGAGTAAAAGTTTACTTTATAATTGAAGTCACAAAAATGGCGAAGATTTCCTCCAACATGAATCTCAAATATGTCACATTAAATTCTGCATCAGTTGATGTAAATATCAGCTTTGCATCAGTTTTTCAATAGATAGTGTTTACTCCATCCAGAGACTGGACCACAGGCGTATATTCCTCTTTTGCAACCTCCCATCCCAGACTTGAAGTATCTAAATGAAAATCTATTGTCTGCATTATCATAATAGCAAGTTCACATGTCTCCATGCAGCATAAAACTTCTTGATGCAAATCAACACGTAAGTCAGAAATATTTGACGAAGCAAGACCAACAGCTCACGTGATATCCAATGACAACATTCTCACTCCTAGATGAGGTAGAGACATTATTGCTACTCAATGAAAAATCCAATCTTGATTTGTATAATGAAATTGTGAGACTTCTTTGTCGCATCATAAATGTCTTAACAATTCCTGCTGCATGACTGAAGTAAACTATGCATGTTGTACTACTCTCCCCAAAGCACCAACTCTAATGACAATATTGCTACCACTGAAGATATGGGGTAAGAGCCACTTAAAGGTATCAGAAACCATTTTTACTCAATACTAAATACTATGAACGAATGGACCAAAATGGCTGAATAGCATTAAACTAAATAGACCCCTTTCACAATGACGTCATTTCTTTTGAAATTCATCAGGGAACATCACTTGCCTTGATTTAATGTTGATCGAAATCTCAAAAGCGTGCATTGCTCTTAGCAACACATGAAATAGTTTTGTACGTGTAGTTGCAACATAATGATACGATGTAGATTTCTCGCTGCACTGGGAATCACATCTTTTGCCTCAAATTGAATGTTATTGTGAAAGGGGTCTATTGCTTTGATACTAAGATGAATGCAGAGCTCTGTTGATGATAAGTGACATGTAGATTATATTTTGTAAAACACATCTGTTGTGCAGTCTTTAGAATTTCTCCTCATGTTTCAAATTTTGATGATTTTAATCATGTTGCTTCAAAAATTTGCTAGGCCAAAACATCAAAGCTCTGGTTTAGAGGTGGAGGCAAATTTGTCCTTTGAAGAGTAATATCTTCACTCTCAATGCACCGATATCAACAAATGAGGTATCTATGTTCAAGTTAGCTATCACGTGATATCTTAAGCATTGTTTTGAATTGATTCACACTTTTCTAATCGCTAGCGTCGATGAAATCCATGCACATCTTTTGGGACACCCGGTAGAACTAAACAATACTTTTAATTGAAACAATATCTTCCATCCTGCAACATTTGGCAAAGTGTGTGCCACTAGTTAAAAATCAAGCAATTGGTTAAAATACAGTAAACATTTACCTTTTGATCATGGTTCTTTGAACGATCAGAGATGCGTACCATGGCATGGATCTGTAACTCTGACTAACATGATCATTCAGTGCTACATGTGGAAAGAAAACACTGGGACATTATCATAAAGTATTCAAAATTGATCCACAGAACTGACCACAGGTAAAACGGGAGTGCAATTTGCACCCATAACATTTAATGCAACAGCCAGATTGCTGGTCAAATCTTGGAACCAGTGCTGACAGCACAAAAGAATCATATGATTGTTCAGTGTAATCCTTACTAATTGCAAGATTTTTCCAAAGCTCCAAGTGCATTCACTGATTCCAAGCTGTTCTCTGAAATCATGATCTGGGGAATGACTGCACCACTGTTTTACCTGTGTAGCAAGGCAAAGACCTGAAATGAACCCATCTTATAAATGCAATAGACATGATTGATGACATTGCAACAAACTTTACAAATATCTGCTACTTCTTAATCAAATAAACTACACAGCTGCTATAAGTTCTGTTCCTATATAACATACACAAACAGGGTTTAGGAGCCTCTGGATGTAGTTCCTCATCTGAAAGGCCAAAACCAGTTTTTTAAATTTTGTTCAGTTTCTCATATTTTAAATTCCGATAGTCAAACTATGTTGAATGACCCAACCACAAAGATCAAGCAAACTGCAAATTACATACAATATGCAAACTGATCACAAATCATAATACCCTGATATTCCCTTTCCCTACATTTGAAACAATTTTTATCAAATTCTAAATTCTACATTAATTAAACTATAAGGCTAAGAAGGAAATCTGTTCAACACCAAGACTCCAGTTGTGAAAACCTTCAATTACAACCATTTGTGCTATAGACAGTTAAATCAATCAAAAGTACAGTTTTTTTCTATAGTTGGGCCCTCCAAATTTCTTTTGCAACCCTAACAGAAACCCAAAGTCTTTGCCTATTTCCAAATCTACCCTTGCAAATCTGCATACAGATTTTCAAATTCCATTTGTCCAAAACACTCATCAAAAGTATATAGCATCTCGTCATTGACGAGCGACTGCTCAAGTTGGGAGGGCAATTTTTCACAGCCAAAATTTTCTTTTTCAGATAAATCTGCATCATTAAAAGCAACAGATTTATACCTGGCTTCGAAATCGTCAATTAGGAATTGTGTCGTGTTAGCTGGTGCCGAAATTTGAACTTTCTGGGTAACTTTGTGCGATGTAGATTTTCTCGACCTGACCTCGTCGTAAAAATGATTTGGCCTACTTCTTTGGTATGGGAAACTTTTGAACTGATTGCGGCTATCCCTCTGAAAACTAGGTTGATTCTTTCGGCAAGACCATTCAGTATATTTTCCAACTCCTTGCGCATCTCGTGGGAAGTTCATGGCGAAGTTTGGTTGCTGTAAGTATCTTGAATTGAGAGCTTTTCGAGAGCGGCCCAGCTTAGGCCCTTTTTTAGGCCATCCATTTGAACGAAGTTGAAGGTCTTGAAATTTATTGTAGGGACCCCTTGCGACATTTTTTGAGTATAGATTGAATGAAAAACTTGCATTCCATCTATTTAGGTTGTATTCGTGTGTCCATGGTGAACCCATCCTTCTTCTTTTGGTTAGAAATCTTCTTGGCTTCGGGCGGGCGTCCTCCTTCCTTCACAGCTTCTTTCATCTAATTGCGTTGCTACAACGTTTGAACATGTGACTATTATTCTTAATGCGTCTGCGCCAACAGATAACCTCGATCGACTGACGGCTGCAATGATGGATACGAGGTTATAGGGCACAAAAAATTTTTCAACAGTTTTGGACCACCACTTTCTGTGTTAAATCTTGAAACGAATATAACCCAACCACTCTTTTCTCCCTGCTTTGAAAATTTTCGAATCCGGGATCATAAGTTGTTCACGTCAAACTTCAGGTTACGTGAAAACAAGAGAGAAAGTTGCATAAATAGGAAACCTTTGCAAACTTGTTGCATTGGATGCCAGAGGGGGCTGGCAGGGGCAAACTAGCCTGCGAGGAGACCCGTCATTCAAAAGAAGAACGGGTCTACGAAACAATGGGTGAAAGCTTGCTACGGCCACTCGAGTAATTCTTTTTCACTATCCTAACCCGCTATTGAATCATAAGCGTATTTTTTAATCCCAAATTTAAAAACGATCTGATTCTAAGTAATTTTGAAGCATACCATCTTCCAATTTCCCAGGAAGACCTGGTTACAATTAGTTACAAAAATGGCGTTTTCCAACAATCTACAGGTATAGTCATGAAAAATTTTCCCGGGGGCAAGCCCCCGGACCCCAGGTTTTTCTTGCTCCGCTTCTTCCTCGCTTTATCCTCACTCCCAACACGAATCTTATCTAATAGAGTTGCTTTGTACTTTAAAAGATTTTCACTGTTATCGCATTTCGAAATGACGACAGTTCAAAGATATTTGGCCATTGCAATCCGTTATATCCCAAAAGACCTTTTAGCTATTCTACGAAAGAGCCTGGATGAAGCGATATTTTTATACAATTTTATACGTGAGATTCGATAGAGTCGCGTTAGAGCTTCTGTGCACATTCGAAAATTCTGCAAATTGTAATGAAATATTGTTCGACCCACATTTGTTTTCAGAAAGGTCTATTGAGCTTTGTCGGAAAAAAATGTCTCTTTGTCGGAAACTTCTAACCTTTGGCCCCACCAAAAACTATGCTCCCACGACGCCACTGCCCTTTCTTCTTTTGAATAATGGGTCTATGCGTAGGTTAGGGCAAAACAATTGGGGTTTTGCTAGCCGCCTACCGTGGGTACCAGAGCCTTGAAAATTTAGAAAAGGAAACTCAAGCAAAGAGAGAGAGTCTTTCTTTCCTTCTTTGTCTTTTCTTACAGTTCAGTTTGTTAGCTTTGGTCATTAACCGCCACGCCAGGCTTTGAAACCTTAATGCTCATCTGACATGTAATTTTCGTGACAAGCACAAACGCATGGAACATGCAATCATCATCATCTTTCACAGCAAATTTCACTGGTCATCAAAACTGTCATCTTTCCGAAGTCTGCAAATTCGGCAGATTCTAGAGGCAATCAGCATTACATGATATATCTTTTGTTCCACGGTTTTTTATAAGAAACTGGTTGATAAGAAACTAGTTCTAAGATGGCAAAAATTTTAAGAAACTCTAGTGCTATGTCTGAGAAGTGCTAAAAAACTTTTAAAGTTAAAAGCACGTATATCATACCAAATAGATCGTTGAACCTTCATTCTTGAGCAATAATAACTAACCATTTGTGTTTTCAACATAACAGAACACTGTTAATTCCAAAATTGATGTTTTAAATGTCAAGAAACATATTTGCAGCAGTGTTAGGGACCACATTGATAATTCTGCATTCAAAGAAGAAGAAACCAAATAAGAAACTTTTAGTACTAAAATTGACAAAATTTCATGTTAAATAAGAAAATTTTAGTACTATGGCCTGATCCAAGTTTCCTATAAAAGAACGTGTTTTTGATTGGTAAGAAACAGGCCCTAAAATAACAAATTTTTACAAGTGCACATTTTTGAAAGTTGGGTGTGATCTGCACAAACATAGGTATCAAATGTTTTAGCTGATTTTTGCTCGTGGCCAATGGCCGGAAACCTTCAAAGCCTCATTTGCACGGACCAATAAGACGGTGAATAAGCAAGGAAGACAGAAGAAATGTGTGAAAAATTTTCTCAACTTTACCACCCTTCATAAAATGCAACCAGGACAAAAAACTGCTGGAAATTTCCAGAATTTTTTCCCGAATCGAAGTTATGGCCTTTCCAAAACCGATGAGGCACTCAACCTTAAACAATAGAAATTCTGCGTTAGAAACAATGGCAATAATAATAGTGATTGTTTTAAGAACGATCCCAGAAGGGCAAATATTTACGTTTCCAATTGTTCTTGTTATTCTCCGTCCACTGCACTTTCTTTGGTTCAAGATTCAATGCCCTTCGATTTCTATGTGAACTGAATAATTTACTTACGTTAGTTCACACATTTCAAGTCATATGGCAATACTCTTGAGAAATTTCTGTATTAGGGAGCTGTCTTAAAGTATGGAACAGAGGGGGTCGGAAGCGATTTGACGGGTTCACCAACGCTATTGGATGGCAAATGTTGGGCTAATAAACTTCTTCAAGTGATAAGCATGGGCCATGAAGCTATTTGTTTCAGAATTGGTTTCAATTTTTGGTCAATAAATATCTTAAATACTATCAGCGTATTTTTTTGCTGTTCACTTGATCATTGATGTTGTTCTGGATCTCTTTTCTATGACAGTGGCATCTGCATGTCCTCCCTACCGCCTTATTAAAACGATAACGTTAACATTATACCGGATCCCACCAATATGGTACTGAGAGCATGATGCATGGGAAGAAAATTGTATCCTAAAAAGCAGAAAAATCGTCTATAAGAAGCTTCTATGCCACAGAGTTCATGTCGAAAC
This sequence comes from Aurelia sp. 4 Dawson et al 2005, assembly GCA_964019985.1. Classification (NCBI taxonomy): domain Eukaryota; kingdom Metazoa; phylum Cnidaria; class Scyphozoa; order Semaeostomeae; family Ulmaridae; genus Aurelia; species Aurelia sp. 4 Dawson et al 2005. The sequence continues at coordinate 1,532,238 of OZ026494.1, read as the reverse complement.
CATGGGGCCACCAAATCATTTTTGCAGATGTTTAAGGGCTATCTTAACAGTTTCTGCTTCTTGCATTGGACTACGTGATTTGATAGCAAATTTTGAAATCCCTTCCGCCCCATTCTGTTCCATTCTTTGGGACAGCTCCCTTATGCTACTCTTTGCATTAATGGCATAAGTTTTCCTGGTTCGAAATTAGTATTGAAATTGAAAGGAGGTTTCATCAAGAGGTTATATCACCTTACTTGAAGTGGCATAAACAAGACTTGGCAAGCCTCGGCCGATTTTGCTTATCAGAAAACGCTATATCTCCAGCAAACCGTGAAGCATTCAAACCGGCATCCAAGCCTGGATACCGAAACATCTGGTGAGAAAACATCTTCAAAAAAATTCGGGAAATTAGCTGCAGTTTTTTGTCCTGGTTGCGTTTTATGAGAGTAGGTAAAGTTTAGAAAAATTTTCATATATTTCTTCTCCTTTCCTCGCTTATTCGTCATCTAATTGGTCCGTGAAAATGAGGCTTTGAAGGTTACAATTTTGCAAGTCAGCCTGATTAGGTTCTTATATGTTGAGTATTTAGTGGAAAATTAGGCTGTTCAGGTTCTTAAATTGGTTCGTATTTCATTCAAATCTTTCAGGTATTTCTTTTGTTCAGTTTGAAACTTTCAGCTCATTGTTTACTGTCAGTTCAGAGGCACCTGAGTTCATGAGGTTTTATTCACAGCAGCAATGCGTGAAGAATCAGAAATTTTGCAGAATACAACGAGAAGCTCTCAAAGCATCTTTGTATTTCTTTGCAAGATGCACAAATGGCAGTATCAGTCCGTATAGGTTCAATGACAAAACAACTGGAGTTTTGATCTAACTTGATGAACTCTTCGAATAACAACCTGTTTCAAAATTCAGGCTGAATGGGTTCTTATATATTGGGGAGTCTAATTTCAGAATTTTAGCCTGTAGGTTCTTAATCACTAGGTTCTTATACGCGGGTTTTTACTCTATACATACAGCATATACAACTAACCTTACCATAACGACAAAATATACTTAGCACTGAGATTGAACGAGCGGCCAAAACAAGGATTGTGTTTACTTCTCCTCAGTTACAGGGCTTTGCAAATGTGCCACTTTATCTTCAACCATGTTAAGCACAGCTGGGTGGTTCCAGGACTAGTTTGTATTCATTAGGAAAGTACTACTCTTTCTTTCAATTTTATGATTTAAACGCTATTTTCTATTATCACATTATCAGTGAATTTTATTTTCTTACTCCCCCTTGCAATGTCCACAACTTTTGCTTTTTTTTCAAATCCACACTTTCCAAACTACAGAGCCACAGTTTTAATTTACAAAACCACAAAATGAGTCAGAACCACACTTATTTTAGGCCTTGGTAAGAAAGTTACAGTGTAACTTAATAACTAAGGCAATAGCGACGAACGTGTAAGCAAAAAGCTTATTTATAAACATTTTGATGCCAATTTGTGCAACGTACTTATAACCATACAGAAAATTTCTCATGGATTGATTAAATCATTTGCGTAAAATAGATAATAAAGACATTGCCAACTCTACAGCCTAATAAATACGGAAAATCCAAGTTTGTACATCAAAAACAATAAGATTCGAACGAGAAAGGGGTATACATGATGGTGGGGGTAAATATTTGGAAAAATGGCAAAATAATTTAGCAGGCATCCACCACAAGTTTCAGCACAAAATCTTTCATTCAATTGTAGTTCATAAGATGGGTGACTTCATTGATAAAGAATTCCCATAACAGCTTGTTGGTTATTTTTTAAAACTGCAACTTTCATCTTTGAAGTAGGTAACTGTTCCAAAGAATTCAGCATTGTTGAGGCCTCCCAGCGGTATTAGGGTATGCGGGATATTTATCATTTTTAGGCTGGGGCCAAGCAAACAACATGTTTTTCCCTGGGAAATTATGTCTTTGGTGAAAAATTTGAACTCGTAATTCGGCTAATTACGAACCAAGAGCTAAACAAAGATAACTGGTGAACAAGGGAACTATGAGCCAAATGGAAGGGCCTCGTTCTATTCCTACTACATAAAGGAAACAATTCTGAGGGCAGACTTGATAGCACATTGCCACCACTACACGATTGCGCTAAGATGGCGCCAGGAAAAGTTGGTCATGATCCTTTGCAACCCACCATAACTGACCAATCAAATCAACTGAAATTCATCGATACACAAAGGATCATGGCAAAATTTCTCTGACGCCATCTTTGAAGCAAGAATATAACATCTATTTGCAATATGGTTGCTTGAGATTGGCTACCCTGGGTGCCACCCAGAGCCTTAGCCTTTTTATTTTATTCTCGTTCCCCACACTATAGGCTCTGGTACCCAGGGTAGAGATTGGCTTGGCTTTGACGTGCATAGATTTGCCTCCACACTCGGATTGGCTGTGTACCAGAGTCCTTTTACAGCAAATTTAGAGCTAATTTGCTCTGCATTCTCTTTCATTTATTTTGGTTATTTTTGCAACAAAAAGTGTGATGACAGCGAGTGTTGAATTTGAGACCTCAATGTCCAAATCTATAGCTTAGCAGGATTCGCTCTTTTTACAAAATTTTCTATATTTGGATGTTCAATGTGCCACAAACTTAATGCATGGACAGCAGTTTCAGTTTCAGTTCATATTCTAAATTCCGCTGCATACAATTCAATAAAAAATATAATAACTAAGCTGCAAGAACATTAGGCAATACTACAAAGAATTAAAGGTACTATAAGAAATAGATACAGCACGCAAATACAAAACAAAACACAAAGCTAAATTGTATGCAGGGAATTACTTGAAGGAGGAGCTCTCTCAGTAGGTAAACTAATCGAGGAGAGAGCCCCCCCCCCCTATCCTAGAATATTATCGGTTGACTTTGGATGAATTAAAATCATCCTTAGAAGTAGACGGAATTGCATATCATCACGCTATGGAGCACATGTACCAAAACATGCGGACAACACCACACCAGATGGGCCACCATCCCACACAGGCCACCATCTCAAATGGGCAGGCCACCATCCTAAAGCGATGTCTGGCAAGCGATGTCTGGCAAGAAAATATAATCAAAATGAAGGTGAAGGTGAAGTTGCGTTTTTCAGCGCAAAGCGCTAGGATCGCAGAAATAGAGCAGACCTAATCGAGTCCGCGACCCCTTGTCATGACGCTCAAGTGGTGGGGCTCTACCGGGACTCGAGCCCACTCCGCCTGACTATTCTGGCTGCAATGTCAGAGGATTACACCACGGCGCCACAACACCTTCAAAATGGAGGAAGGCAGTCTAGGTAGAGTCTAAGGTGATTTTCAATCCGATGATGTTTATGTGAGACCAAATGTCGTTGGTAAATATACTAAGAAATCTATCTACGGGATCTCTTCAATATAGTTAGTAATAGTGAAGTCCTTAATGGACCAGTCATTTTGAACGGCTGGCATTGAGCTAATGAACAATTCAAACAGGAACAATTGTGTTGTCTAATGTGATTTACCCGGCCATTTCTTATCGGTCCAAACCCCAACGAACAACGACCGGTTCCTCACTGACATAATTCCTGTGTTCCTATGCACGGTAGGTGCGGTAGGTACGATTTCTGCATTTTACACAACGTGACAGCTGCATATCAACACATGATGGCTGAATTGCTGTAAATCCATTATTATTCCTTTAAACAGTAGGCCTAATATGGAGATAGTTATCCGTAACAAATGCATCTCGACGTTCAGTATCATCATCACTATCTACATTTGCAGCTGAGGTCACAACGTTTTTGGTCTTGTTATTTCCTTTGTCTGACCACACATATGATCCAGCACTGCCTCTTGGCTTGATTTTGTGTTTTTGTAACAACGGGGACCCATTATTAGAACCACCAGCCTTTTGATTGGTCAAATGGTCTGCTAGAGGTGTTGTCGACGAAGCACCGCTACTGACGCTTTCAATAGGCCCTCTGGTCGCTGATAGATAACCTTCTTCGTCTACTACAGCTCCACTACCGTCTATTGACAACCATTTGTTATCACCCTCCATCTCGAATCCTTCATTAACGCTTGAATTTGCTGAAACATTCGTTTTGCGATTAAACGTCGAGAAACGAGTCTCCCATTCAGTCTCATTGTCATCATCGTCATCTGATGACGCAGCTGCTGTTGAGTTTTCCACACTCATAAATGATGCCACATTGTAATAAGGATTGCTATTGTCCAAATTCAGTTCTACATACGGTGTGCCTTCAGAAATAAGTTCCTCGAATTTTTCTCTGATGTCTGTGAATGATGGTCGTTTCAATGGGTCTTCTAACCAACAAGCTTTCATGACAGAGTAACTATCAAGAGAAAAATAATTCATAAAACACGGCACAGAGAATGCAGAAACCCAGTCGCACTTACAGTATAACACTAACGGTTGAAACATTTACAGGTCTGATCACAACCTTCGGACATTTTACTGGAATATGAAATAACGGCAATGCGGGAATAATCCTGGACAAATCCAGGACAAAATGGACAGCAGATTGATTCAATGCTCACGAAACTGGGAAGGTTAAATTGTTCTCATCGACACACATAGGACCATGAGAAAAACAGTAAATGCACACCCTTAGATTCTTCGTGACATTTTTTACTTTCAACCTCGAAATGTACACACAACTCACATTTCATCTGAACAATTTTCTGGTTTCTCCATTCGATGTCCACTTCTCAAAAATCGCAATATTTCTTGGCCAGTCATAGTTGGGTATGGAGTGCCACCTACGGGGATGAGATGCAATATTCATTATGCTGGCAAAATGCAAAAATATGAAGAAATTTGTGGCCATGATGAAAAAGATCGCTAACGATGCCTTTCTAGCGCCTGACTTATGGGTATAAACTTATGTAACGCCCTATCTACACCATTTAACTTAAGCAGCCTCGTTTGGGAAATTTGTCAAAATTTCTTCCTATAATTCATATGAAAATTTAAATCTCTGATTCGATCTAGCACCCAAACTTTATTCTACTTACATGTTTTTAAACTGCTAGCAATTGTGATGTTGATTTTATGACCGAGTAAAGTTCAAAGATTTATAAGGGATTTGACCTTGAAAAATCGTTCTTGGAGAAACTATACATACCGAGTCATTTTCAAGGTCAAATCCTTTATAGATTTTCAAACTTTACATCCCCATAAAATTAACATTACGACCGCTAGCAACATGAAAACTTACACTTAAACTAAAGTTTGGGTGCTAAATCCGAATTTAGACTCTAAGATTTCATGTGAAAGAATTTTGGATAATTTCCAAAACGAGGCTGTTAACTGAAGTGATATGTTGGTGTGTTAGAATGACGTTTTAACAGGCTTTCACGCATCACCTGGATTGAAGCAAAGAAGAAATTAGTAACAATTTTGAAAGAATATCACAGGCTGAAGAAGACAAAGATTTTTATGGCTTTTAATGGAAAATTACGGATATTGTTTATCAAATGTATTGGACCATTTGGGAACAGAAGCAGCCTGCACACATCGAATTATCCTGCATTGATACTTACTGGTTCCTGGTATATCAATCTTAGGCTTTAACCTACTTAAATTGCACTCTAAGAAATGTTTGAAAATTGACTGGTTAAAATCAGTGCCCTGCAAAATCAGTGCCCTGCTAAATACAAAAAAATTGTAAGAAATGTGATGAACAACTTACCTAAAGTCACGATTTCAAACACAAGTACACCAAATGACCATCTGTAAAAAAGTAAACTTTGTAATTAGAATTTACCTTCAAAGGTTAAATATCCAACAATTGCTACAATAAGAAGAATATTTAGACACACAAAGTAAATAACGTTGCATGATCCAATTTTCAAGCTCTGTTACACATGCAGAAGTTCTCAAAAGATATGAATAACTGCAAGAGGAAGAAATATGCGGCTATAAAACAATGGCAAAGTCAATGCCGCAAAATACTTGAACCGAAGTTTGACGTACGGACCAAATACAGTGAGGCCTTTACAAGGAAAAGAAACATTGTTTACATTATTGTAAACTATTCTATTTTGCTTTGATCCAGTTCATCATTGTAGTTGGTAGTTTCGACGCTTGCTACATCTGCACTCTCTTCGCAAATGATTGAAACTTCTTCTTCAAAATTTAAGCCAAGCAGTCTTCGAGCAATTTGTCAGAACTTCAGCTGTTAATTTTAGTGGCCTAGGCATACGCAAAAAGAAGCCCCTCCTCAGTTGTTTCCATCTAAGGCAACGCCGGTCCAATTAAGGCATCGAAAATACGGCTTTTCCGGACTGATCAAATCAAGAAACACTCAAATTGCTAAGTTGCCGGTCCGAAGAGCCGTATTTTCGAGAGCCATGAAGTAATGCAACTTACTGACATCTTAGCTTTGCAGAAATCAAAAAGCTTCTGAAGTGCTAGATAATGTCATTTTGCTCTTACTAGTAGGTCGATAAGTCCCTGCTGAGCTATGAACTTTCAATAGATATCTCTAGAAGATTCCTTCACAACTTTTAAATAAAATGTTATCTAAGCATAGAAGGAAAATCCACAACAGCTCTCAAAGTTAAGTCTCTTTGAACGAACCTGAGGAAGATTTCTGTGAGTCTGAATACTCTCCTAACTTCAAAATGCACCCAATTCCATACAATATACCGAGTATCCGAAAATAATTCATCAGCGTTTGCAGAGAAGTACAGTTATGAATTATGCATCGATGTCAATGAGTTACCTCTCATTTTGAGAACAAAGGCTAACTTTGGTGTGGAAATTTATTTCACAAAAATCGGTCATATAGTTTTAGAATCCTGAGCTATTTTTGATAAGTCGCAAGAATCACAAAAAATTGTACTCAAATTTCATTAGATTTTCTTCAACTTTGAAAGTTGTACTGACCATCTTTTAAGAAACTTAACCAAGCAACCTATGTGCATTAAATTGTAAGAGGAAAACATTTGCCATCACGTTTTATTCACTAAAAGAAAAACAGACTCGCATTCACATTTTGAAGCTGAAACGCGGAAGAAAAACAAAAAGCTCAATATATATCTAATTTGGTAGGCCAATGTTTGTGAAATGAATTCTTCATCTAAGTTAAGCTTTTTGCTACAAAATGAGTGGTGTTTCATCCACATTGATCCATAATTCAAAATAGCATTTCTTGACATACACACCGACATCAATCCGGGACACCCGGTATGTATGTTTTGAAATTCGTTAAGCTGAATTCCACAAAAGAAGACAATACATACACATCAGAATATGAAGTAAAGATCTGATCAATAATAGCTTCAGTTGACATCCATTTGATTGGCAGTTTTCTACTTTTTCTTCCCATGTAAACTTTCTCTTCATAAACCAATCTTGTTAGTCCAAAATCAGAAATCTTGCAACTTTTGTTTGGGCCTACCAAAACATTCCTCGCTGCTAGGTCACGATGAACGAATCCTTTTTGACTTAGAAATTCCTAGAAAGAAATTCACCGATGTAACTTTTGTCACTTACGGATGTGTGCATCTTAATCTAGCCCTTGGACATTGTGGGAAACATACAATGAAGGACAAAAATAGCTCCCACCCTTCCCGAGAAACCAAAAAAAGTACTGAGGGTTTCTTAAGTTTGGGGCCCATTCTTATAATGACGGTTTCTTGCAGAGTTTCTCAGCTTTAGAAAAATTGAATCTGACAGGTTGTCAAACTTCACCAAGGGCTGCTCTCTGAACAGGGAATTAAAATAAAGAACCAAATTACAAGCAGAAATTGCACTTTGTAGTACCATGTGTGTTGGTAATTGCATCTCATAGCTAAATATTGGAAAAGCTATTTAATCTGATTGCTTCTACGACAGTTCCTTAATTTTCTGGATGAGGATAATTTAAAAAACTTCCATAAAAGGAAATGTGGATTTAAAACCTCCAGCCTGATTTTTGGCCAATTAAGCAAGTTTATGAATAGGAACCATTCCATAAATGCATAGGAAGTATCTTTAAGCCTATTACAAAAAGTACATGTTACTTAATGCCGCCATTTACTGTAGTAGAAAGTTAATTTGATGGCATCTGTCATTAAGCGCAGCATCCAATTAGGTACCAATGAGAAAGTTGGTTCAATCTTTTGAAATCTGATGCTGGCACACTTCAACGTTGAAAAACAAACCATAATTATGAAAGGGCTAATGTGAGCATCCATAGAGCCATAAAATTCATCTGAAAGATATGGCAACTGATAAAGTTTGAAAATCTCTACAGAAATCAAAACATCTCTAAATATACATAATTTTCCGTTGGATTACATAGAATCTGTCTTGGTGAAAAGCAAAACTGGAGTAATATAATAAACTACTGCATACCATTCCTGAAGCAATCTGCCAACTAAATCTGAGCAAATCATCGGGTGAAATATCTTCATCATCTCCTGCGTTGCTTCCTCTATCTGGTTCACATCCGCAACGTTTTGTATCATGTAAAACAGCCCTCTGCATCTCTGGAGTTGGTGGAATAAGATTTTCTGTTGACTAGAACAAGGATATAAAAAGAAAAAATGAAACTCGAGTGCTAACTTCGGAGAGCAAAGTTAAGGTAACTTTAGAGTTGGGGGAAGGGGGGAGGGATGGCCTACTGCTCGCATGAAAGGCTCCTGGAGATATACATTGTTTGTTCTAAGCTAGGTTTCGTTCATAATTTCTGCCTGATTTTCAATGGCCAGCAAGCTCAAAATGGAAAGGCGAAGAGTTACATTGGTTTGACCAATGAATTTGATTTCTACCCAATCATATACACCGTAGATTTACTTTGTTTGAGCAAGCTAACCTTGTTTCTTTGTTTTCAATAAGAAATGCTTATTCACATGGACAGGATTGGCCGAAATTAAATTGGATTTAGCGGAAAGTTTTGGTCCCCTCCCCTACGTAAGGATTTCATCACTTGCAATTGATAGCATTAAAGTTGTGTTTTGGGAACGTGAGAAAAGAGCAAAATAAGTACACGATACCTCTGATTATTGCAATGCGTAACTTGGCTTAAGAAGTTTTGAATCCTATTTTGGCAACAGAATCGTAAGACCCATCAAGAGACTAGAAACGGCCACTCTGAAATTGTCCTTTTGGGGTAGGTCATAAATATGATAATGCGCTTTGATGCTTTTTTCGAGCAAACATATTTCATGTTGTCAAGGCTCAGTAAATTCTTGGAATGGCCTCTCAGCTTAGAGTAAGATGGAATACTTCAAAAAACTTGCTGAGTAGCTGTATGCTGCATGGACATTGAAAGAAGCTTGCAGTGATCTTATCTTACCACGTGTTGAGCTGAATCGCAATGAATATACTTTGGAATCATCATTTTTGAATCGGGCACTGCGTAGGCTGGTTGTCCCAGAATCTGTCACAAGAAGGAAATTTGAAAGTTAGATCCCTCGGGGGGTGATCGGCATATTTGTTCGATGAAAATATACCATTCTTCAGGGTATCGTTTTCACCTATTTCTTGTAGCGCCGGGGTATCAAAGGATGTCCAAGGGAGATATTTTGTTAGAACCGGTTGCTGCTAAGTCGAGCTTTTAGGTTTTGGAGTATGATTTTAAAAGATTATTCCTAGAGTCGGCTATCGCTTGGAGGACAAAATTCCGCATGCCAATAAAATTTCTTTGGTGGGCACACCCCTATACACATATGATCAAGTCAAGTACCCCTCCCGGGTTAGATCTTAGAAAAGCATCTTATCAACGTTATCCTGTTTGTAGAAAATTGTATTACCGCTCTACTTTTCAAATCAAACTTTTTCTATGATTGCGCTATAAACAGGGACCGCGGAGCAGGGTAGGCTGGGTGGGCTATAGCCCCCCCCACTTTTTGGCTACAGATGGCTCTATTGTTGCTTGCAAAATTTTGAAAATGACTAGCACTTAGTCGGCTGAAAGAGAAGCTGACGATATATATTGAAGACATTGATTTTGTTGTACAACGATTCAATCAGCCAAATCTTAAAGCATACGAACAGCTCGAATTTCTTCTCATTCATATAAAAATTTTTGGCAAAATATCTTACTTTCTAGAATACTTCCCTAATTACTTTACAACACTACAGGGACGACACCATGGGGAGCGAAAGACAATGACTACCCCATGGCCAATATATAAAAACAAGCAACTTAAATGTACCTACACAGAAAAAAGTACGAATGATGAAATACTAAAGAATACTGTACTAGATTCTGCCTACATTAGGTGTCAGGTTGTAATGATTTTTAAATGTCACGAGCGCAATTCGTGTGATGTTATTCGTGTGTAGCTCGAATTGCTATTCCTCGAAGCTTTGGCGGCATTGGCATCCAATGATTTTGCAGATGAAATTGAATACTTGAAACTACTCGCTATGATAGTGATAGTGTCTTCATGTTATTATGAAAAGGGCATTTTCCAGCAATCAAACGAGCTCGATCCTAAAAATTTTTCCGGGGGCTGCGTCCCCGGACCCCCAACTTACACTCGCTTCGCCTCCTAGCCCATCCACTTTTTGGATCGCTCCGCGGTCGTTGATAAAAGATGAAAGCCTTTTTTGCTTAACAGTTTCATTATCACAGAAAAGGAGAGCAACAACGTAAACACAACTGCAGAAGGCTCATAATTCTTCAAGACCTTCGGTGCTAGCAGCTGAAAGCAGTCTGTCCCCTTGAAGAACGAACAATGATTAATAAAGATCTCTTTTGAATACTCCACAAATTTACGCTAACTTCCCATATTGAGCAAGGGCAGGGGACAGACTGCCTTTGACGAGTGTGGTAGCTATCTTGGCACCAATAAAAACATCACCTTAAAAAAGACAGCTCTCTAGCTCATAGCCATTATCAATAGCATACAAGAACTTCAAAGGCTGACACAAAAATAATACCTTGGATCGCCTCCCTCTGAGATAATGTAACAGATCACCATATGGCATGAATTCCACAACAAGGCAAAGCGTATCACCACGTGTTACACAACCAAGCATGCTGACTATATTCTTGTGCTGACCAACTTCTTTCATCAGTTTTATTTCCTCCAAAAAGTCGTCTTTTTGTTGTTCATTTGATCTGTCTACGAATGAAAAGGATTTCACGATTAATGTTCCAATCTTTATATAGATTTTGAGCCAGAAATGTATCCAATTTTTATGTTCGAGTGCGTGGGGTGATCACTCACTCCTCTGAAAGGACATACGAGATTTTTTAATACAACAGGCTTCAATGCTGCAAATAGCAAACAAAAAGATTTACAATAATAGAATATTGAAACTTCTTTCTCAAGTGATTAAATTGATTTCTAGAGATGCAGTATTGCAAACAAGATGATGCAAAAAAGATGAAGACAGTTATTTCTTGCAGTTGGTGCGAAAACTACGGAGCACAAACTGCGTTACATGCGGTTATCACTCATTTTAACTTAAAGGCAATCTGTCTCATTGATAATTTATTTCATCCAAAGAGAGTAAAGATATTCATGGCCATGAAAATTACGCTTGGATGACCTTGTCCTTGTTGAATAAAGGCAGAATCTACCCAGGCGCTATATCCTGGAACAACATTTCATCCAGTAGTCTACTTCAGTAATGACTTCATGAACTTAAACAACATCTTTTCTCAACTAAGTACCAGTCTTGAATACCTCGATAAGATAACTTTCCGCATACCAATCAATCAAAACACACAAAATCTTCATGATTTTGAAAGATAAGTTTTTAGCTTAGGGGGTGCTATCTCCTCGATTAGTTTACCTACTGAAGAGCTCCCCCTTAAGAAATTCCCATCCATACAGAATTCTAAGTACACTTATTGTAAAGTTTGTCATTTATTTTCGTCATCTATTGTACATTGTTATTCTCGTTCATTGTATTGTATTTTGAAAGATTTTGTGTATGTAGTGGAAATTCAAAATGACAAACTGAACTAAACTGAACTTGTCTGCAAAAACTTGAAAAAGTTTACCTTGCAAAATTTTGACAGCAGCTTTCATAGTAAGAGCAGTTGGTCGATAATAATCATGCCTTGGTCCCATTTTTACATATTTATTCAATGATTCTGTGCTTATCGATGAACTTTGCATTACAACATTACTAACTGTAGCCACGTATACTTTTCCAAATGCACCTTCCCCTAATGCCTCTCCAAAGACGATGTTTTCCATTTGTAGCTCCCAATGATCTGGTGGATCCACTTGATACGTCACAAAACTAAAATTCAGGTAAAAAGCACATGAAAGACCAACTGTCAACAACCATCCTTTGAGGGTGGAATGAAAAGCAAGAAAACGAGAAAGTACACCAAAAACGACTTTCAGATAATAAGAAAGATGGCTCTGTTGGTCTTAAACTCTCAATTTATTCGTTGCAGCTTAACAGTGGCTTCGAAAACATTTCATTTTCTTTGTTTGCACATCTTAACGTAAAAATCTGCTGCGGTAAGATTAAAATTTGCTTGAAACAAATTTGATTATACGCATACACAACCTCGTTCCCAAGGTGTTGTTACGTCATACGATGATCACGAAGCCGAATGAGCACCCTGGTATACTTCGATCAAATCTGCCCGGAAAATAGGCTGATTTGCAGCCATTATGGACATAGGTAACCCATATTACAGATTATTAGAAAAAAATTTTCTTCAAGCGATTATGTTCCTTTCTTTCGCATATCATTGTGTGTTGCTCTATGTTAGTCTCCCTTCGTTTTCATCCACAGCCAACGCGTGTTATTTGTGAGACAAAAAATTTTGAAAAGGAACACAAGGAAACAAGGAAGTGAAAAGTAAAGGGAGCGACAAGCGAGAAGAAAGAAGTTCTAGAGCCAACCAAATCGGTACGCTGTTTGGGATACCCGATACAATACCTGATATCATTCCTTCGTAGGGTACTCCCTTGTGCATTGAAAGCCCGTTTTCTCCTTCTTCTTTCACGTAATATCAAGACCATTGCAATCACAATTACGACAAACAATGCGCCACCAAGGCCTGCTGCTAATGCAATTGTACTGTTACTTTCTACGATAGAAAGACAGAAGCAAATGAGCTGACTGGCCATAAACATAACAGGAAATGATGCAAAAGCTCGCCTGCACGCATTTTTATCATAAGAAAAGAACTATTTGGGAGTGGTGATAGAAATTTTCTTATCAGATTTTGACAACTCGGAGTTTCTTAAGACTTTCTTTAAGGCTCCATAGGGGCTCCATAGGGGCTCCATAGGGGGCTCCATAGCAATCTTCGCATTCACTACCTGTTCCCTCGTGGACATTTGAAAATAGTGTTAAGCCTTTCTTTGTCGAGGATAAATAGTTTTCCTAAGTTAAATTCTTCTAGTATTCGGGTTTCTTAACTTGTTTGCAATCTGAGAACAGAGTTTCTTACAAGTAGTAAACAACAAAAGAAAAAGCAGCATCTCGAATCCGAAGGCGTCTCGCTCTTCACAAGTTCTAATACCCCCTAGGGGCCCCGACAGTGTCAATGGCTGGTATGTGAAGAGTCGATCTATTTGAAATCACCAAAAATGTTTCGTTGAAATTCTTGGAAAAAATATTTTCTAAAACTCATATGGAAAAGTAAACATAGGGTCTTACTTGGTTCTTTCTTGATTGGTATCTGTGTAGGTTTTCGAAGACTCGTAGCAATTGTTGGCACTGTTGTAGGTTTAGTTGGAATGCCTTTTTGGAAAAAGAGGGAAACATAACATCAAAACGATGGTAGAGTTATTCCTTATCTAAAGCAGTGAAAGGAAACTTAAAAATTACCAACACGTATATCTCTATCTATTCGTCCATTCAAAAAGTTCTGTTACACGGTTGACAGGGTTGACATCATTAGGCATCGCCAAAGTGCACGAGCGTGCAAGCGCCGCGCGCAAGCAAATTTCTAAATCCAACGAATGACTGCAGGCACATTTAAAAAATAAGTTTTCTAGAGTATTTAACGATTAATTGGTAGGAACTGGGAAACAGCTATCGTGACGTTAGTTTTATCAAAAGTGGTTTGGTTATTGGAATGAAACGATTTGAATGGTCAAGAATAACGAATATAAGTGATTTGAACATCAATCTAACCTATCAAAATCTCATATGGAGAACAGTTTCTTTATATCGCAGCTCTTGTATAACCTGGCTTGATTCCAAGTGTCTTTGAGACGTCTCAAGAAGTATCTATTGCAAATGGCACTTTCTAACTTTCAGGACCGAAATATCCCTTATTTGATTAAAGTTTGCTTCATGTGGTCCACAGAAGGAACTTAAATTTTCGATGCTATGCGTTGAGAATTCGCAGGCACGTTTTTGTGGAAGTTTGGTGGGGTCTGGACATAATACGAATTGAAAATGAAGATTCTTGGGCAATTCATTGCTGCCCTATTTATAAAGGTGGCCTATTCCATGCTACATGAAAAAAACATGTGATACCGCTCAAGTCTCTAGCAAGTAGCTACAGCTCCAGATGTGGCCTAACTCTCCCTACGCGTATTAAACAAAGGATTTGAATTGAATGAAATCCATCAAATATGCAAGATCGAAACAAACGTTCGCAATGCATGCTGGTTGCCCAAGAGCCTGTAATGTGAAATGATGAAATTGAGGATCTTAGAAGTAGATTTGCCATGTCTTTTTCGAGGAAATATTTTATAAATTCCGAACGGAGTGACAGATTACAGTCGGGTGGATTCTAGAATCTAATTCAACATGCAATGCCCGAGGAATTGTTTTTATGACGCGTTCTATCGTGAACTATCCTTTAATCGTCATAGAAAGTGGGTTACCTGCGGTTCTGAATCGGAAGCCTTCTATTTTGGAAAACTGTGGAACGTGTGCATTTGAAGTTCTCACATACACCTACAAAGACAAGAAATCGATAAAGTGAATTTTCACGAATTACTCCTAACCAACAAGGATAAATATTGTGAAACAGGGAATCCATGTCCGATCAAGGTAAAACAACTTGGCAGCCTCGAAGATAGATTTCACATCTTTAACACAGTCAACCATATCCTCCTCCTTTCGTTTATTTCAATTTGACTGAATCCATTCAATGGTGTGAAATCTATTCTGCTGAAAGGCAAATCGCTTTATCTTCACGGACACCTATCTCAGTTTACAAATTCGTCCTTGATGTTGCAATCAAGATAAGGTTATTCGTAATGCAAAATCGTTGTAGTAATGCTTTGTTAATAAACGAAACTATTCATTTCTGTTGTGACGCTATCAGCCTCGTTTTAGTGTTTTTTTGGGCATGCGCCTGAACACTTATCACACGAATACTTTGGGCAATGGAAGAAAGCATTGGAAAGCGTGTGAATTGCAATAAGAAATCTCTTAGTTGCTTCCATTTCGTATGTAGTGTTAAAGCATAACTGATATAAATAACTTACCTTGAAAACATATCTTTTGTTCGGCAGCAAATTTGAAAGCAAGAGTGTGTCTGCATTCTAGAATCAAATGGGACCAACATGAAACTCAAATGGGCGAGATGCTATTTGATAAAGTGAGATCATCTACGGTAACAAGACGGTGCTGCATAGCACAGAGCTTCCCTTTTGCAAGCATCAAATTTGAAAGGTGAAGGTTCAGTTGCGTTTTTCAGCGCCAAGCGCTAGGATCGCAGAAATAGAGCAGACCTAGTCGAGTCTGTGATCCCTTGTCATGACGCTCAAGTGGTGGGGTCCTACAGGGTATCGAACACACTCCACCTGACTGTTGTGACTTCAAAGTCAGAGGATTACACCACGGCGCCACAGCACCTTCACTTCATCACGAAAGAGTCGCTTCAGATAAATTTGGTCGTCTAAATATTCGCAAAGAGGGGCTGTCATAGAGAGGAGGCTGTAGGGATTCCTTTTGGGGTTACCAATTCAGATATTACGAACTTGTTAAATAAAAAGTTACACAAAAACATGCTTTCTGTTAAAGCAATGGAATTGTTTATAAATTTGAATTGAAACAAGATTTAAATACAAAATATTCTAACTTATTTACTTTTGGGTAATCTCAGAGTTGAGTTTCCTACAGGGAGGTTCTTCAAAAAATACGTATATACTAACGACAAGAGGGCGTCTAGATTTGCAATTTGTCATTAGGTTGAAGATTCCTCGTTGAAAGGATGAAACAAGTTCCGTGATACTTCACGGCTTTTTATTTTTAGTTTTCTCTATGTTAACAATTAATATGCGATCCATTTGTTTTACACTACTAACGACAACTTACATTTGGCAAAGTCCACGGTGAACCCACGATGATTTCCACGGTGCGAGAATGACCCTGAAGTTGAACAATTCTATAAAGTCTACAGTCAACCTCTATGATGTGAACTCCGGTTGGTAAACTCCATATCATTGTCTTATTGTAATAGCCAGATGAACAATCTCCACTTGAATTTGTATTGTTCGAAGTGCAAGTAAATTTTGTCGAGTTTGGTTTCGAAGACGCTATCACCACTGGGTTTATTGCTACAAAGAGAGAAATATGTTAAATCAGACTTACTCCAATCGTCCCAATATTTCTGTCCATTCCATTTTTACAGTATGATCACAGCAACGGAAATATACTGTTGCGCAGGAGCATAGAATGTCCTTTCGTTCAAACATTAGTTACGGCAATAATAATTCAATTCAATTATGAAATATGTTGTTGCTGTTGTGATGATTGGGACTTCGTACTGAGCTCAATGTCATATATGTCTGCTGGATGAAACTAGAACAGCAGAGCTGTGAAGTGCAAGGTTATTGGCAGCAAATATCTACACGTTTCTTAGCAGTCTTACGGCATTCTTGCTGTTTACATGTTTTGGACGCCAGTCAAGTACTCTCAGATGCTTAAAGATGTACTGTTAGGTTATCGAATTTCGTTTCTTTGATTTCGAAAAAATTCTCCCAACTAAGCCTTATTGGGACTCCCGCTGATTGATCTCATGGGAAGTGTGAGAGAAAATTCTCATCTGCTTCCTGTAGACACGTTTTGTATGACTAAAGTAACAGAATTACGTGGTAAACACTTCAAAAAAAATGTCAACCTCAAGTCAAAGAAAAATGTTCCCACCCCACAACTATCATTAAGACTCCCATCAACCTCCAAGGCCCCGAGTAATACAATCAAGGAAACAAGTGAAGATGAAACAAAAATGCTCCAAATCTCCTTGAATAACAGAAGACGGATCATAAAAATGCCCCAACACTCAAGTTCCTTAACCTTTGACTGATCTGACGAATAAGTTTCTCATGAATTCACATACTTGTAGGTTTTGGTAGCTTTGTTGTTGAAACATTGCAATTCGTGTGACAGCCTAAAAGAAATGGAAAGGTTAGAAAAAGCATCTCCAGCAAATCAAAATAGATGGATGATAAAACATAACAAAAGCAAAAACAAGGAAGACGCTTCTTGCTGCCTTCAGTTTATCAATAAAAAAAAAAACCAGTAACACCAAGTTAGCTTTCACAGGATAAAGCAAACGAAAAGACCAGAAGTAACTCAGGTCCTTGCAAACAAACGTTTCGAAAATGACAAATATTTAAAGGGGCCAGCTCTATAGTTTCTAGAGATTTTAAAAATTAAATCAAAAATTGAGCGGATATCAACGGACAGCTGAAAAAACTGATGCAGATTTTTAATTGATACCACACAACGAAATCAATCGATGCAGATTAAGCAAACTAACACAGACACGATTCTGGGACCAGCAGAATAGATTCTGAAACTAACATAGAAACGATTTTTGGAACAGCAGAAATTCAGACTAAATAACAATTTTTGTAAGAAAAAAGGGTCGCAGATTTTAACGTAATGGATACCAAACAGCTAAATTCACCTGTAAATTCATTTAAGGAATTACGGTGAACAAAGAAATCTCGTTGGTAAAAATCGGTCATGTCTTTCTTGATTTACAAGTGGTTTTATAAAGTGTCTAATCGCAGAAATGTTCAAAACAGGCTTTACTTCTGGGTCAAATTTTCCAACATTTACGTTCTCCACAGCGACGAAAATGAACCTTGATTGGGCTATCCTATTGCCAGGCAATCAGATGTGTACATACAGGGCAAACCCTACGATTCCCAAAACTTGGGAATTTCTTTGGCCACTCTCAGTACAGCCATGCTGAATTGTTAGTAAATTTCAATGAGGGTTCATAGCCTGCTTTGAAGGACTATTGAAATGAAGCTATAAGACGGAACCTGGGCATGAAAAACATTTTGCTTCCTGCAACCACAAATAAATAATGCTTAAAGTTCCTGCAAGAACATAAATGTGAAAATATTGATCATGCTAAAAGAGTCTTCCAATGATAGGCAATAAATGTGTAACCAGTATTCTATGAATGCAGATGAAACACGTAAAAAAATGAATCTGGTGGAAGTTTCGAGCCGACTTAGATTGGAAGCCCATGAAAGAAATCATCTATGATCTTCTAACAGACATGAGCTACAATCTATGCTCGGTAACTTGCCTAACTTTACAAGTTATTATCATTATGAGGGAGAAAAGCCCGATACACAAAAGAATATATTTTGAGAAATTTCCTGCAGGACTTTGTGAATTGAAGCTTTCCTGTGACCGTCGAGTCACATGGCCAGGTGGGTTTTCATGCCCTGTAATCGTGGGCTGAGCCCGGTCTAATTCAAGATGTTACCTACACAATGACAAGTTCTAGCAATCTGATGACCTGGAGGCAACTGCAGACTCGCTTTGAAACGATGAAATTTTCCAACTCACCCGGTACAGTTTTGAACACATGAAACACTATGATGATACTGAAAACGTACGTATTATAAGAGTTGCAGTCAATGACATACCTCTGTAAGTTATATTTGTTGAAAATGTCTTTCCATATACACAGTTAGAAACTGGGGTAACCTTGAATGAGACAAACAAGTAATCATCACGATTATAACAATGATTATCATTATTATGATGACCATCTGATCACCATCATCACCATCATCACCATCATCACCACCATCATCATCATCATCATCATCATCATCATCATCATCATCATCATTATCATCACAATCATAATCATAATCATCATCATCATCATCATCATCACCATCATCATCATCATCATCATCATCATCATCATTCATCATCATCATCATCATCATCATCATCACCATCATCATCATCATCATCATCATCATCATCATCATCATCATCATCATCATCATCATCATCATCATCATCATCAATCCTCACTATCATAATCATGATCATAACTAAAAGACAGAGGTCCAGGCCATTGCTCCTAAAACTATTTGCAGATGCTTGGTAGAAATGAATAGAAAAAGGATTCGAAACTTTCCAGATAGTTATAAATGAACTCTTTCTTATCAATTTTAGGCCATACCAATACACTAATTATGTCGAATGAAATACGATGACATGATGGCTGTTGTCTTAATAATGTTTTCTGCATCATAGTTTCTTTCATCTAATTGGGCTTTAAACGGTTAACAGTTACGGTTATGTAATAAGAAATATAGCACTCACATAAAAAATGAAAGTGCAGTCTTTCCATAGAGCAGCGTGTTGTATGGCCACGCTGACTGAGGCAGATGTAGCATCGGCCTGTAAAAAAAGAAGGCCATTAGAGTAAAAGCGATATCAAAATACTTTGCTTGTTTTGCAAGGTGGTAAAAGAAGCATAAAACACGCGAAGCAAAGAAAATCCCTTGGCAAGATGAACTGCAGCAAATAAAATTCAGCCAGGAAGCAGAGAAAATAGTGGTAATAATTCATTTAAGATTGGCATAATAAGAATATCTAAAAAACTAATTAAAGCCAACCATTCAATAGAAGTGAAAACTGAATAATCCTTTTTACGTCTTGCTTTAAAAACCTTAAATTATTTACATAAGTCTTGCAAAATCTACAGTCGCAGGTCCTGAATTGATGCTTTTCTATTTTCCTCCTACATTCTGTCAAGGTATAAGACTCTTTTATTTCTAGTGGCAACGATTGCCAGAGTTTGTGTCCAGTGTGCCTGATTGTCTCTTTACCATCACAATTGTACGTGGAATTGGCATTGACAGATGGTCATTGCATCTCAGGCTACATGAGATGTTCTTCTCGACGAAACTTTCACCCATATATTTTGGCTTAAGATTATTTTTGGTATCATACATTTTTGTAGTTAGCAACTGTAGATTTCTTTGGTGAATGGTGACTGAGGCTGCCTTCATCAACGATTCTTCAGGATTTGATGATGTATCCTCGAAGGCGATTCTAAATGCTCTTTCGCCGATTTTAGTTATTTTTTGTTTACGTTTCTATCATGAAACAGCCACATTACAGGAAAATAGCTAAATTGAGACAATATTAAAGCATTCATTACTGTCTGCAACTTTTCCTGGTCCATCAATTTTGCAACTGGGTACTGTCCCTCCTATAGTGATTGGTAGCGATAAGTTTGGTAATGAGTACTGGTAGGAATAGACCTTTTAGCTATTCAAAAAAGAACCTGCATCGAACGATATTTCATTAAATTTTGTAGAATTTTCGAATGTGCACAATACTGATAGAAGCTCTAACGCCAATCAATCGAGCCTCGTGTATAAAAATGTATAAAAATAACGCTCGATCCAGACTCTTTTGACGAATGGCTAAAAGGTCTATTACTGTGGTATCGCGGACATTTTGCGCGGACGAGAACATGAAAAGTATCAATTGTTTCATTTCTAATTTTTCCCAGTATTTTTCAGTAGTTTCCTATTTGAAATGGGATCATTTCCTGCTTCGAAGGTACGCTTTTCAGGGTAACACTGGGTCTCTGTTGACTAAGGCGATCTCATTCACATTAAAGACCACAGGGAAGCAAATCATCAGCATCATCATCATCATCATTTATTTATTTACAGTAGGCTTAGATTAGAAATAGCCAAAATAAAGCTAATTAAGGCCTACTTAAAAAAGAAATAAAAAACTTTTTACAATGTCCATAATAAATTTTCGATTACATAAAAGTACTATATATATATATATATACTTTACAAGATAAAAGCAGAAAAGGCCCCCCATAGAGGCCTAGGACGGCGACCAGCCCCGGGAGACAGCACACACGCCGCCCGAGTCCCCCCGACGCAAACACCGACCACGGCGGCCGCAGCGAGAGAAGCCACCAATGAAACCACCGCATCCAGCACCAACCAGCGGGCACACGGAGGACCAAAAAGGCCCACAGCATGAATGTCTCCATGCTGCAAGCCCTCCGTCCCCCATAAAGGACTAAGGTGATATGTTACATCTTCACTGTAGCAAGTAAGAAAATAACAAACCATACAATACGATAGCCAACCTTTGCAGAAACAGTGTCATACATTGATGGTCCAGTGGAACATTGCATCCCAGTAACTTCATGTATGACCTCAAACCTTGTCACAGCAGGGCCACCTTCTAAAATGTATAAATTGAAATGATCAAATAACGAGGGTATCAAGAAACTGAAGAAAATTGAAAAAGCATTTTATTCAGCCATCTGATGTTACATGGAATAGGCGAAAATATTGCATGCAGCAATTCAGCTTTATATGCTGCCTCAAGCACAAGGAGTCTCATAAAAAGGAATCAAATATGTATGCCGAATTTCGCCTGCAGCCCATGATGCGAAACCGTGAAGTTATCGACATTTGAAAACATCTGGAGAACACATTTCTTCAAAGAAATTCGGGAAATTATAAGCAGTTTTTTGTCCTGGTTAGGTAAACTTTAGCAAGATCTTCGCAGGTTTTTCTGCGCTTTTCGCTTATTCACTGGTTAGTTATCCGTAAAAATGAGGCTTTTGAGATTTGACTCCTATCCCATCTGTTCGATTTGATCGATTGATATCGATTGGGCCCTTCTTTTTTCTATCTCACCTCTTTTTCTATCTCTTTTCTATTTTCTATAATATAAGATAGTTATACCAGACTCATAAAAAATATCGAACAGCCCCTTTTTAGAGAGTCCGGTACCCTCGCAGCTTCTTACGAGCTTCTTAATGGTTCCATAACAGTCTTCATGTTCACTGTCTGTATCCACGTGAATACTTCAAAACAAGGCTTTTTATTGTCTTCCAAGATGTAGATATTGTTCAAGTACCTTTCGATTAATTTGACACAAGAAACAAGTGAAAATATAGTAAAATGTTGAAGACTTCCTTTAACAAATAAATAGGCCTAGTTTCTTAAGTTATTTATATTCAGGGGCGGATCCAGCCTAAAGTTGAAGGTAGGGGGGGGGGGCAATTCAGTTTTATTATTGCGCCAAAAACCAAGGGTGCTAGGACACGGACGATTTGATTGATTAACCTTGTTTTGATCCTTGTTTTCTTGTCTTGTTTTCTGCTTATTTCGTCTTCAACTGTACTAAAACTGGCGTGTGTTTAGCTGAACGTGAGTTTAGGCCCATGCTCTCTCAGTAAACTCCCTTGTATTCCTGGGAGAAGAAAATTTTCAAATCGCAAAGCCGGAAAAGATTTTCCTATGGCTTTGCGGTTTGAAACCTTTCTGCTGCAAAGGAGCAGGAGCACTAAGATACAGAAATACAAGGGAGTGATATTCGTTCAACTTGAAAGTAGTTGGGCCAACTCACGCTCAGTTGCACATATCATTTGAAGGCGAAACAGAGCAGAAAACAAGACAAAACAAGGTACGAGGATCAAAACAAGGTAAATAAATAATCAATGAAAACATCCTAACACTCTTGCAAGAACATGATAAAGAGTAAGCACGCCGATAGTGCAAAGAAAACTTCTGGGCCTATTTAAAGAAAAATCCCCTGGCTTTTCTACCGAATAACGCCATCGTTTATATGTTTCCCACATTCGGATTGAAACACGAAAAAAGAGTGCATTTGGGTCAGGATAAGGTGCGCTCTTCTTGCCGAAAAGGGGGTGCCAAGCTCAATTTTCATTGTGAAGGGAGCAGTTGCCCCCATTTGCCCACTAAATCCGCCACTGATTATATTTTCTCATTACAAAAGCTCCTTGGCATTTTGGTGATGTGAGAATTAAGTTACCCCTTATGAGCAGCTTCGTATAACAGAAATTAAGTGCACTGTAACAAAATCTGTCCTAATTGACCAAAACAAAGGATATATACATACTGTTATTGCCAGACCAATGTATCTTATATGACATGTGACCCAACGCCGAGAAACCTTCCTGCGGTGGCGTATAGACTCCAGGATCATGTATTTTAACCATGTCTAAGTATTTAAATGGTGGAAATTTGAAGCCTGAGAAAGAAAGAAGAAACATATGATGAATTCTGTTATCAAGCCTACACTTAGATTCATAGCCTACACTGCATATCGTAAAATAAACATTGTTTTTGCCTGTTTGGTAAATCAACCTAAAAGATAAAAATTTATTTGGTTCTCATTGCTTTTATGGCACAAAATTACATGCTGAATGATAATGATGACAATAACATATGATAATAATATAACAATGATGATAATAATAATACATTTGTATGATGTAATGAGCGATAAGCCGGCCATTGGCATACCCATTAGCGTTGTTTTTAAGCGCATTCACAATTGTACTTCTCGTTGCAGCAAAAATTGTCATATTAATTTCTGAAACTCTATAACTGACTTCAAATTGACTATGGTCGCTGGCAAATTGTTTCACTCGTTTATTACTCTGTTTGAGAAATAGCTCTTCCTCAGGCTCCACGATGAAGCAAACTTGAAAAGCTTCAGATTGTGTCCCTTGGATATCTGAGGTATTTCGTTCAAAAAATATTTTGCTATCAGTATCGATCATGCCATGTGGTATTTGAAAGTTGTAACCATATCTCCCAGTTTTCTTCTGTAGCTTCGGTTTGGGAGATCAAAGGGGAGTAAACCTTCCGTGTACGATTTGTTTTTGAGTTCCTCCTTCACCAACTTCGTTGCTCATCTTGGCACCGACTCTAAAGTTATCATTTGTTTTACTTTACATGGCTTCCAAACCGGCGCACAGTATTCAAGAATCCTATTTTAATCCTATTTTGATCCTAAATTGCGCTATGCTCCTTCGTAAACACAGCTCCTTCGTAAACACAGTAAATCTGGCCTAAGTTCTAAAAGTTTCAGATTTTCTCCTGTTGTTCAAGTCCCCAATGATTGTGTGCGTTTCTTTCTTACATGAATTATGAAGAACTTTGACGGAGCTTTATCATGCAGGTAATTGGTTTAGAGCGCAAAGCTTAAACAAAGGGAAGGGGCTAGAACCTAGACTCTTTGAATGCATCGCATGATAAAATTCAGCATTAGATTTACTATTTGCCCACAACAAACAAACTACACAGACAGCAAAGAATCTGCCTTTTGTCATCCTATATGACAATACAACAAGGATGACACACTTAACCAAATATGGACGAAACAACCGTTTGTTGCTCTAAAGAGACATAAGAACATTAAAGAGAAACTGGTCAGATCTATGTTTAGGGAATGATAACCAACAAAACATTACATAAAAAATTTTTTTTCTAAAGTTATGCTATCAGATGCAATAGTGGACCAGGACGCTGGTCTACTGGGGCACCTGCACCACAAAAAGCATTCAGATTTAATTGCCCCGAAATGTGAAAGGGCCTTTTGGTAACTCTGGGGGGCCGAGATATACGCTTTATGCATAAGCTCGGTTTGGACTCCTAGGGGCGCCTTGAGGACCCTGTGGTGACGGTACATCGGCTGAGGATTTGTATCTTAATCTTACTAATACCTAGATAACTATACACTTTGCTATAACTTCTTAATAAACAACAACACACTGACACTGGCCACCAGTTTCAGAACACAGTGACCATTTGCTGTAGGGACTTGGGGGAGGGGTTGGCATTGCCCTCTCTTGTTTTTCTATCATTTTTATAATTCATATTTCTCATTGTCAATTTTTCATTTTTCTATCATTTTATCTTCTGCTCTATCAAAAACAAAGCGTCACTCTTCGATTACAATGATATTGTTCTCCCCTTTGTCTGACAGAAGATCTTGTTGTTCTAGCTCCACCGTGTTCTCATCTTCAGGGCCATATTCATCCAAATCATCATCAGCCATTCTCTTCTTGACTTCAAAATGGACACAAGATACTGTCCTATTCTCTAGCTTAATATAGCATTCGTCGACAAACTTTCATTCTACTAAGGAGGGAGATATTGGTGCCTTATTTTTCTTGACAACTGGAGCAATTGGTAGTATCTGCTAAAGATCCTCTGTAGTTCAAGAAAACGTTTCAAAAGCGACGTATTTCTCTTGGTATGTGACCCACAACATCTGAGGCTCTAATTTTACACCGGAACGGATTAGGCCAACACTTTTAAATTTTCAGGGTGGGGGCGAAAATTAACGGCAGCGAAACTTCTGCACACAATGGGTGAAAATTAAAGGGGCCAACATTAAAGGGAGCCAAAATTGAAGGCAGGCGAAATTTGAAAGGACTAAGGTACGTGCAATATGAAGGGTGGTTGGGACTTTGGAGGGGGATGGATGGTGGCAGCAGTTGCTGTTGTTGTTATTTGTAAGAAAGCTCGATCCATATTCTGATTCTGAGTTGAAAGACTGCCAGGTGCGGCAATAAGTTGCTTCGAAGACTTTCCAGAGAGTTGATGAACGATAACTTTACTCTTAGTGAATTACCAAAGTTACAGTTTGACACAGGCAAGTTTCATTTGTTGTTGTGAGGTGACGAAGGGATTCAAGAGATTTGGGTAATTAATCTGAGTACTTACTAACGTGATCAGGTTTGTGTTCCCTTTCACCCAAATATCCATGTTTTGATACAGGCACTATTTCAAAGTCATATGTAATACTCAAGGCTTTTGGAAAAATTAAGCAAACAGCACTGCTGCTAATAACTCTTGATGTTGTCAGTGTCTGAAACAAAACAAATTATCATAGTTATACCTTAATAATTCCCGAGGGGAGCATTCTGCACATACGCATACGGGGAAGTCAGTCCAAGAAATTTTCAGGCAGCCCAAAAATATCAGTTCATTTTATTAGATATTATTTATACTTCGAAACCTGTGCATGAACAGGATAGGTCATAAAACAATGCAAATTAATGTGAGAATTGCCTCCATAGACCCCAGAAATATCAGTCTAATGATATTTGATGCAAAAAACCTCATCAACATAATTTCAGTTTAATTTCGACCAAAAAATATCACTTTCGGCAATATTCGAACCCCGAAATATCGGACTTTACTCCCCGTATGTGCATGTGCTGAGTGCCCCCCTGGGATCATTTCATACGGTAAAACCAGCTTTCTTTAAACTAGGTTAGATTTCAACAAACCGAATGGACTCTATTTGCCAGACTGGCCAATAAAAGGCAACGTGAGACAATCTGGCTTGGTTTCAATTGACTCAACCCAAATCCATATGGGCTCTTTTCGAGCTACCATTTATGGGGGGAGGGGGGTTCTTTCCACCCAACATTGGAGTGTCATTGGAATGTTTTCAATTGAAAAATTTGGAAAGTATTCAAAAACTTTGCTAATTAGCTCAAAATGGCGGCCATGATGACATCTCTATCAAAAATGCAGAAATTCCGGTATTAAATTAGTTTTATGGATGAGATTTTCTTGAAAAGTAGTGTCACCTGTAATTTGAGAAATGCCGATACATTTTTACTTCCTGTGGTACATACAGTTAATTGTGGTACTGAAACAATTCGATACAGAGGGCAGAGTATTTGGCACTCTCTTCCATAGGAAATCAAGGATTCAAATTCTGTGCAACAATTTAAGAATAAAATCAAATATTGGAACAATGAAGGCTGCGACTGCAGACTTTGCAGGCAGTATATTCCTCGGCTCGGATTTTTATAGTTTTTACACCATTTTTAATATGAACTTTGTACATTGATATGAATTTTTGTAATTTTATTGACTTGTTGTCCTTGTATATGTTTATGTAACATTGTATTTGATTTGTTGGCTTGAATTAGCTTTTTAATTTTTTATAGCTATGTAAGTTGCCAACTTGAAATAAATTGATGATGATGATAATAATAATAATAATAATAATAATAATAATAATAATAATAATAATAATAATAATAATAATAATAATAATAATAATAATGATAATAATAATAATAATAATAATAATAATAATAATAACAGAAAAACAATAAATAACTTCATAATAATAATAATAATAATAATAATGATAATGATAATAATAATGATAATAATAATAATAATAATAAGAATGCTTCATTATTGACATTGCAGTACCAGCGGATTATAACATTGATAAAAAGGAGTTTGAGAAAATAAGTAAATATTCTGAGTTAAAGGTAGAGCTTTCACGGATGCTGAACAAGAAGACGTTCGTTATACCAATAGTCATCGGGGCCCTTGGGTCAATCCCAAAGAGACTACATTCATTTGCTGAGAAACTGGGCATAAGGAATGACTTTATGATATGGCAAAAATCAGCACTGCTAGGAACTGCTGGGATCTTACGAAAAGTTTTATGATTACGAAGTTTGAAGAAGAAAGAAGGACAAGTCTTTATCTTAAGTGCTTGCACCTGATGAAGAACTTTACATAACCAGTTTTAACATCAAAAGCTGTGGCAAATGTGAAATAATAATAATAATAATAATAATAATAATAATAATAATAATAATAATAATAATAATAATAATAATAATAATAATAATAATAATAATAATAATAATAATAATAATAATAATAATAATAATAAATTAAAGCTCTTCATTTACTGATTCATTTGGTGTATAATACTTCATAATTTGATCAAATCCTTCCATTGAAATCATCAAAAACAATGATTTGGCGAATAGCTAATTAGTAATGTGGCGAATAGCTAATTAGTAAAAGTCAGCGGGGGTTTCGGGGCATAACTGATGACTTTTAAAACCTCGAGGGGGTGGAAAACACCCCCCAAGTGGATTAGGGTTAACTTGCAATTGCGAATAGGGCGTTAGCCTCACTACTGCACATTCAACGTTATCGTAACAATAAATAATAACAACAACAACAAAAACAACAACAACAACGACAACGGAGAAAGCAAAAGAAACTACAGCAACGACAACAACAACACAACTTTCTACATTTGCTAATTGCATTGTTTTTTTAATATCTAGACAGAAAACGAGGGAAATAATGGGTCAAATAACACTTCTTACCATGTTAAGTGGCACCCAAGGACTCTGAAACGGAACAAAAATTGGTATTAGACACCCTTACCTCATGAAGAATTCTAATGTTTAAAGCAGTCGTTTTTATATATCATAAATACCACGTTTGCTCAATTGTTTAGTGCGCTGCTCTGCCATCTTTCCATCATCTTTTCATCAAGTCACATCAATGCTCGCTCATGCGGCTCCTATGCGGCTCCCATGTGGCTCCCATGCGGCTCCCATACTGCAACTTAATACACAACAAAAGATCACTCAGCCAGAACTTTCTTTTCAGTTGAAACAATATGCTCGCGAGCATTTTCCATTTGAGCGGTTAAATGTAACTCCATAAAAATAAGGCTTTAGGCAGTGACGCCACTGCTTTGACAGCAAAGTGCAGAGAAACGAAAGCAGGGAGCATATCATCACACAGTCAAAATTTTGAACTCTGATTGGCTAGTAAGCAGAGAAGTCTTCAAGATCGAATTTTCATGGCCGTAGAAAGTCAGATCATGACACCGAATCAAAAGCGTAACAGACTGTTCTTAAACTTCCGATTTAGCCTAGTTTTTACAAAATACCAAGATGCAGTATGCATCCCTTTTCTTCGTTACGTCGTACACTTCAAGATATTTTAAAAATCATACACTTTGAAAATTAATAAAAAATAAGGCTACAAACAAAACAAACAAAGACAGAGTATTGTGTACTTGTAACGATTAAATGAAGCTGAAGAGAAGAGAAAATGCATGTTACCGTTCTGCGCTGCCATGTACTCTAAAAAAGAAAGAAAGGGTATTTTACCATAGTCATTTAAGAAAACATGCGTGGTTAGACACCGCAGTTATTTTTAAGTCTAATTAGCTCTGCGGAGGAAAAATTGTGCATTTCTGCGGAAGAAGTTTGAAATCCTCCGCCAAGAACAAAGCGGGGGAAATGAAGCACAGCTGCTGTGTCCAACCACCCATGAAAGAACTACTACTTCAATATCTAAAATGATAACCACATTTCTTTCTATTAATTTGAACATTGAACTGACATTGAACATTGAACAGATACAAGAAATCACTTCGTGCGTCTTACAACCTCTGAGAGGAAAGAAAAATGAAGGCGGGGCCTCAGGACAATTTCTATGTGCTGAATGAAGTGGTACTCTCATTTCAAAAGCTCCTCTAACTTTCGCTTGTTTTCGTTGGTATTATCGCTTCAGTTGTAGCGACAAGTCTGCAAGGGGAGCGAAACAAGCGACTTTTGGAATGAGTCTACTTAAGTGATCCTTTTACACTGATCGTCCTAATTATTTTGGGTGAGGAATAAAAATCGCTACAGTGTTGATTACCTGTAGAACCGTTTTGAAAGTAGATTATGTTTTCTTTTTCTCTGCGTCTCCTTCTCTGTCTTCCTCGAAATAAACAGTTTGCAGGCCAATTCGAAGCAAAGCAACTACAGCTGCCACTCTTGTTCTGACATGTGACGGTCTTCTCCTGCTCTTCTCCTGCGCAGTGAAATTCGGTCTTTGCGCGATGTTAGAACAAGATTACAATGACTGCTGGAGTTGCTTTGCTTTGAATCTACTTGCACGACGATTAAAAAGGTAATCAAAATTTTAGCCCTCTTTATTTGTCACGCAAAAGAATCAGGGCGATCATTGTTAAAGCATCACTAGCTTTTTAGGGCCCCTTGAAAATCAACTTTGTAGAAGAGAACCCCTTAAATGAAATGAAATGAAATGAAACCACTTAGGCCATTAAGATTTCGTCCGAAGGCTGTTGAATATATTATAAGATATAACTCACGCGTCGTTTGCGTCGCATTATACCATCATTACTGCTTTTCCTGACTGATATAACATAAACAATAGCAGACTGAGATTTCATTGTCTTCCATTTTAAAACCAAGGACGTCGCATTTCCGGAACTAACTTTAGGATGCAGCGTAAAATTGCGAGGTATCCTGTCTTTAGAAATATTGAATTTTCCTGAAAAAACAAGAAGCATTTCTTTGGTGTTTAATTCAACAGAGAAAGATTTTTTCGTAACAATCATCACCTGTGTGAGAAAATGCAACAATCGGCTCACCATGCTCACAATAGAGAACGGCTGACAATGGGCCATAAAGAAATCTAAAGAAATCAGCTTAGAAAATATTAGTTGAAACAGAAAAAAAAAACGCCCGGCGTTTGAAAGGCTACTGCTCTCTGAGTATATAAGCAATGATATTTTGCAGTACTTGATGGCATAGCTAACATGTGCAATTATTTTTAGAAATTTTTCTGGCTAAAATCGGTCTCTCCGTTTAGATTCTGTAAGCGACTTTCTACAACGAATCTCTACGAGAAACCTTAATAACATGCTAAAATTACGAGCAAAAATCCCTAATGTGTTTACCTCACAGCGATGACTCTCAGTACTCTTTAACACGTGCTTTCCTGTTGGCGGGTTGAAAAGTCTTCCCCCTAGTGTGGATAACTTATTCAGGGGGATTCCATGCTCCCATGAGGACAAAATACATGAACACATCCAAGAGTCATTATTGCTAGGAAGGGGAACAAAGGGAAATCTTCCTTGCTGTTTTCACTCATTTTTGCAGGTTTTCCAAAGGGGCGTCCTGCAGAGAATCTCCTATTTCGACGGGAAGGAATGACCGATTTAAGCAGGGTAAATTACTCAACCTAATTGGACATATCGGGGATTAAACAGGGCAGTTTTCAACATCATTTTTTTGATATTCAGGGAGCAGAATTTTTTTCAAACGCCGGACACTTTTATTAACTCACCTGGTAGAAACTCGAGAAAGGATTTCTCGAATTATTTTCTTCGAGCAACGGCAGTAAGAGGCATGCTAAGAATATTTTTGGAACGCTCAGAAGCAATTTTATCAGCGATTAAATCATTCTACTTACGAATTGATACCCCGTTATGGATGAGAAAGTAAAAACTGCAGCCATTTTTGCAAGCTTCTGTAGCGTTTGAACCCTGTAATGAAAAAATCAGGAGATAAACATAGGTAATACATCTGGGGGCTATCGCCTATTTTTGATCGTCCATTTGATCCCGAAGGGTTTGGGCACACTGCATATTTTTGGTACTGGTAAAAGAAAGGATATTTATTTGCACGACTTCGGTATAAAGTATGGCATCCAGTTTGGTGATCTTGGGAAAAGAAGAAATAGACAGGCCATTTTAAAAACTGGTATGAGGTTGGGTACATCTTTTCGAGAATTTGTCCTATGTAATATTTTTGAAGAATTGGCAAAAGGAACGGGTATGTTTTTCCAAAATACTGGTACGAGATGGGGTATTCAGTTAAAAATAAGGTGGCACGTCTTCAACCAAACAGCGGTGAAGTGCCTCCGTGATTTGAACAGAATACAAAGACATTGCCACCTCAGCCTCGTTCAGCCCATATAACTCTGCATCTACCTGCATCAGCGCCTCATCTCACTCCATAAGGACCCTCAAGTTACGCTAATATCGTAAAGATGAATTGCTGTTGTTGTTGTCAGGTAAAAAAGCGCAGGTACGACGTGTAATAGAGTATAATCAGTGTCATGACACGCAAAAAATTAAAATTCACAATGAAACTCTGATGGGGCTGGGGCTATACCCCCTTGAGGAAGATACTTCGTGGCTGAATGAATGCAGACCAGCAAAATTTTGGTCCTTGTGGAAATCGAGCTTCAGAGTCGATAGAATTGTCATAGTTTTCACCTTCACCTTCATTCGCAACGATGTACGATGCATGTTTCCCGACTTAGATCTCTTTATTTGGAAATTTTAAAACTTTGAATGATCTGAATCCATCCTTCATGAAAGATATTTTTCAAATTAGAACTTCTAACTATTCTTCGCGAAATCCAAATAATCTTACTCATTATAGGCCAAATCAGGTTACTTTAATCGGCACAAACAGTTTCAACCGTTTCACGTTCTTAGGACTACAGATTTGGAACTGCTTACCAGAGGAGCTAAAATCAGCGGATAACCTTAACACTTTTAAAAGCTTGATAACTCCATGGGATGGTCCCACGTGCAACTGCAATACCTGTCGATTATTGTAAATATTGTATAAAAAATTGATAATTCATTTTATTTTAATTAATTACATATATTCATGGATTTTGATCAGTTTTCTTGTACAGTAAATTGTATACTGTAGACTAGTTTATTACATCGATGTAAAATAAATATACAACAACAACAACACTAATGCCAGAAATAGGACCAATTTCCCTGAAAACAATCACAAGAAGCCCAGATTGCGAGAAAGATGTTGTATCAATGCCCCATCTGCCCACGATATGATCATTCGGTAGTATACAAAGGTTCAAAAGGGTTCTGTGACGTAAAATATCGAGTACGGAGGTCAGTGCGATAAATGCTGCTTTGTTTTACAATACTGGAGTTGGATACACAAATAAAACAACACTTATGTTTTGAAACTGTGAAGGTCCTTCTGAAAGATAAACTAGTCGTTGATAAGAGTCAGTTTCATTCCTTTGCACTGAAATGATCATATTCAGCAATTTGGGCTTCCTGTGACAACAATAACAGTAATCTGGGGAGTAAGTCGAGGTTTGAAAAGAATTGAGCTTATGCCGCCTGAAGGGTCATTGGGATGGGATGCGACAGCTTAGGTTCCATCTGCAGGCAAACATGGTCGGCAAAATAAATTTACAAAAGAATGCAATAATTTTGTTTGCAAGTCTTCAAAAAAGATGGTTTAGTTTAGATTTCAAACAGCCAGTCATAATTAAAGGAAAACTGCAGTTAATCTAAAATTTAAATCGATTAAGTAAAACTCTTCAACGCTCTAAGTCTAGAAGTAATGATGCTAATATTGACATAAAAATCTGCATTTCTAGTCGCAAAATCGTCCAAATCATTTTCGCGATTACCTTCCGTTTGACCAAAGCCAATAAAGTAATTTCACAGTTACGACAAAACTGTTTGTACAAGAAAACTCATTTCTTCAATTTTCTGATTCGAAGAGGCGTGATAATTTCTCAACAGACAACCACGCGAAAGCAAATTATTCCAAATCATGGGAATCCAAGTCTGTCTTTGTTTTAAGAGGAAGTTAAAAAGACGGACCACTATGCTGGATGTCGCAAAATGTACTACAGTTTCAAAAACCACCAAAATTTGAAGTAATCACCAATCTTAAAAGTTCTTTTCTTAGAAAGTAGATCAAAGACCAAAGTATTTGCCATCGAAGACCTGATCTTGTAAGGGCCTGTTTACATGATCCCGCTTTGCCGGGATATCTCGCCTAGGCAGGTTTTTATTTTTCGTGTTTACATGGGAAACACTGCCGGGACGGGATGAAATTTGGCGCCTTTTTTGAAAAACATGCCATGGTTCTCGGGATAAAGGCATGCGCAGTAACGTCAATTTCATCCCGGCAAGGCGCGGGATATCCCACCTGTTTCTGTTATAGGCAGCCAGGGTATCCCGACCAAGCGAGATATCCCGCCTAGGTGAGATATCCCGGCAAAGCGGGATCATGTAAACAGGCCCTAATTGTCTTAAAATTCAGAAAATTCTGTTCTTTATAGGGCTACCAGGCTTTGAAGGATATTGCAAAATCAACATCCAAATTTTTTTACTTTCATCACCCATGTTAGCCTAACGTCCAATGTGAAACCGGCTGAAGTATTTAGCATTAAAACATTCTTTATTTTAGCATTTTGTACTTAATGGTCTATTTAGTTTTATTTGTAGATTCAAGGTAAATGCAAGGGGGTAGTCATGATACATTGCTCCTTCTGGAACCGTCTTTGTAGTGTTGTAGATAGAGCAGAGACTGCGTAGAATGACGTCATCGAGCAATCTGAGATAAGGAAATGTTTGGATAGATAACCTTTTTGAAATGATAAATCAAGAGTTTAAGGCCAAAGAAACAAAATATCAAGTGTTGCCAAATTTTGGGATCTGTTGCAGGGAGCTTGAGGGGCTCAAAGTCCCGAGATTTGCGCATGCGTGCGTGCTCTGTTAGTATCCTATAGAAGTTTCGTAAGTAGTGTCGTGGGTAATTCGTTATTGTAAATTTTATATTCAATTGAGTATAAAAAAGGATAATGGACAAAAGAACTTATGATTACCAGATAAATTTCTTTTGTATATCTAGCTGTTAGTTTTTTATCACAGCTGTCAGAATGAAACGCAGACTTCAACTGTAGACTTGAAGGACAACGAAAAGGCTCAATAAAAAAGCTCAGATTTATGGTGCTGCATGAAAAGTACAGCGCAGAATATGGTTTTTTGAATGTATCATTTCCTATCCTTTCAAGGGTATTAGGACACGGATGTTTTAAATGATTATTTATTTACCTTGTTTTGATCCTTGTGTCTTGTTTTGTTGTCTTGTTTTCTGTTTTGTTTCGTCTTCAACTGAGCGTGGTTAGGCCCAACCGCTCTCAAGTTGTTCGAATAGAGCTCCCTTGTATTTCTGTGCGGTTTTTCTAAGAATGGTTTTTCTTGTGCGAAGGCGCACTAAGACACAGAAATACAAGGGAGCTCTATTTGAACAACTTGAGAGCGGTTGGGCATAACCACGCTCAGTTGAAGACGAAACAGAACAGAAAACAAGACAACAAAACAAGACAAAAGGATCAAAACAAGGTAAATAAATAATCATTTAAAACATCCGTGTCCTAACACCCTTGGTTTCATGATAGAATTTCAAAGAATAGAATACTTTCTACAGCTCACTCATGTAAGTAAGTTGTAATTGGTGCAATATTTGAGCAATTTGAGTAAAAAGACATACAGAAGTTTGAAAGTCTGTACGTGTCAAACCATTCATTAGATCCCTATAAGCTGACAATGCTTTCGTAGATGAAATGCCAACTTACATAAGAAAATTTAATTTGTCAAAATCAAGCTCAATTTCAAAGTTCCCTTTCTACGCAGGGCCCTGTGGAGGGGTTACTTCCGGGGTTGTGCCTATCATAGCCATAAAGTACCACCCATAAATCCGGAAATTGTCGGAAAAGTGTACCCATAAATCCGGGAAAAGCAGAAACAGTAGAGCCATAAAATCCGGAGAAAGAGAAGAAAGTATACCCTTGAATAATCGCTTATCAAAAATCATACCCATGAATCCGGATCTTATCATAAAAAAGGTGCCCTGATGCCTGGTGCCGCGTACCACTTTATTATGTGATTTTTGTGATTTCTTTGCGATTTTATTGATTTTTTGCTGTGATTCTTTTGCGATTAAGTAATTTTCCGTGGTTTGCGATTTGTCAGTTATGTTTCGGTGATTTTTGTATGTGATTTTGTTGTGATTTCAAGGTAGGTGCACCAACAAAATCAGTGGTTTGTCCCTCGCCTCTCAACACAAGGCTCAAAACTGACCAAAGATGAGGTGGCTTCCATTCAGCCAGGTGCCTTAACTCTTGGAAAGTGTTTGCGGGAGAAGGAAATGACTTTGCTTCAAGAAATATCCTGAAATGACCTTCAAACTATTCAATCAGATGGTGCAAAGATACCACGCACAAAGTCCGACGTAATGCAAGTCTCTTAACCCTTTCACGCCCGGCTAAAATCAAGCTTAACAGGAAAACCTAATGTAGATTGTCGTTTTCCAGGGGGTATCATAATCAGTGATTCAGCAAGCAATAGATAAATGCAATGTGCATAACCTTTCAAATCAATCAAAATTCCAAATGCTTTACCCCCTGAAAAAATTTGCAGTTCTCAATGAATACTGTTGGGCCATATGGCCCTTCCGGGGTGAAAGGGTTAAGGCGATAAGAACCAATGTCACCAATTTAAATAACTACAGTTTGGATTCGCGTGACACGGCGGAATCGGATGCTCAAGATATTAGAAAAGGACACCGATCACTTTGGATGTCATAATGCTCTACCGCGCAGCCTTCCACCATGACTCTGCTTCCACAGCTAATGGTATGGCAAGCATCATATCACAAGAATCAGTAAGAAAACATTCATCTCCTTGAAGCAAAATCCTCTCGTTTTGCCGCAAAATCCTAGAAAATCCTGCAAAAATCCTTCTTTTCTTCTGAAAAGCTCGTAGGCTTGAGGAGAAGGGAGTGATAGATAAACCGATTGACATAAGAGTCACGGTCTAAGCTATGAGCCATACAGTATACCTAGTTTTCTCTTTCATGCAATGATACCAGCTTCTGAATATTTCTGGCTCCTTTCTCAGTCTTCTCTAAATTCGCGTCCGAGATTTCTAGATCGCTTCAAGATTCTTGCCGGTCCTTCGTTGCCTCATTTCATCCTCACAATATCAACCTCGTCCTTAGGGCCTTTTGTCAAATATAACAAAACGCCCTCGGGATGAGATTGTCATGATAAATCTGCTGGGGTGTTCTTGTTTTCTTGATAAGCTATTTTACCCCTTTAACCTCTGTCAAAGCTGTTAAATCTATTTTCCTCCCAGTCGATGTAAAGCCAGTTATTCGCCTATAACATGTTTTTGAGTGGTCTCCTGTCTTAAATCTGCTGATTTATGGCCGTGCTGGTTTCAAAGTAAAGGGGGATTTACGCTAGACGAATGAATTCGTGCGAAGCGAAGTCTTCGAGGTAAATTCGCACAAATCTTCGCAGAGTATCATCTGCGAATTTTTCGCTTCGCAGAAAGCAGAATCAATTCCTACTTTTTCGCGGGGAATTTTTACAAGCAGCAAGATAAACCAATCAGAACACCTTTAAACAGCAACAACAACGACATTGTGGATAAAATCAGGTTTTTCAATGGGAAAGTCCTACTTAAATCCGTCATGTTTTTCCTTGTTTTGGCACAAAAATTTCTTTGATTAGAAGCAATCAAAGAAAACTTTGAGGCAAAAATTTCGAATGGAAAAATTCGCGTCACGTGGATCTATACTCTGTGAAATCCACCTTAAAGGTGTATCGAAAATAACAATTTTCGTTCTAGTGGCTAACAATTAGCAAAAAATCAATACTTACGCATTGTGACCAGCAAGTTGATTCGTTACCCAAAGTGTGTAGTTGACAGACTTTCAAGCACTACAAAAAGAATAAACATTTCATGGGCTTCGTTTTGAAGCTGAAGACAATACAACATTGCTACCGGATCAACGCAAAAACAGTCCTTGTTTGAATGGCTGCTTTACCTAGACTGACGACGTGATTCTTTACATTCGTTCAACATTCTTAATCTAACGTTTTCATTTTCATCATCCAATTCGATGAGAAAACTGAGACTCGTGCAATCGGTCAATGCTTTACCCTGGCTATCACAGCAATGATATCAGCAAATGATCAGTTTTATTGAGGAGACATGTTCCAATAGATTTGATATATCCAATATAGACTGACTGTTGTATCAATCATAACCAGTCCTCGTGCTTGCTTCCAGGGCCGCCGAGAAGGGGAGGCAGGAGAGGCAATTCGCCCCCGGGCCTCAGGGTCTAAGGGGACTCATAATTGAAAATTTTTAATATTTTGAGAGCAGTAAATCCTCTGAAATGCATTTGAAGCCAATCTAAAGGGCATGATCGAGATAATTTTCTGCTCGCTTCGCTCGCAGGGGGCCTCATTTCATAGTTTTGCCCCTGGGCCTCCAAACGCTCCCGGCAGCCCTGCCTGTTTCTGCACAGAGAAATTAAGAAAATTTTAGAGAATGTCCCTCATAATTTCACAACGGAGTTAGCCGATAATAATTAGACAAATTTGTAGATTAAATTGACACGTATTTTAACCCTTTCACCCCGGGAAGGGCCATATGGCCCAACAGTATTCATTGAGAACAGCGAATTTTGCAGGGGGTAAAGCATTCAGAATTTTGATTCCTTTGAAAGGTTATGCACATTGCATTTATCTATTGCTTACTGTATCACTGATTATGATACCCCTGGAAAACGACACTCTGTATAAGGCTTTCCTGTCAAGCTTAATTTTAGCCGGGCGTGAAAGGGTTAAAAGCTTGCCTTCAAAATTTACTGCGAATGAAACGACTTTCGTTAATCTTCAATACATTTGCATTGTGACTGACTCGTCAGCTCCAATTTTGCATGCGTCATTTCTAACACCGTTGCCGGGAAACTTAAAACTCTCGTTTGAAAATCTGCTCATGCGTCAACGTCGATACCTCATGTATTTGTTGATGAACAGAACGGTAAGTCAATTCTTCGTAATCATTGCTGAGGGTGAGCAAATAATCTGGCGGTATGAACAGAAACAGAAAACATATAACATTCAATTGAAGAGAATTGACACCGACAAGATGCAATAACGTCTGTTTCTTATTACGTGTCAGTGTCAAATGAGATTTGTGATGCACTCACTCTATTTGATAAGAATGTTGTTTATAAGTATATTCAGGCTCAGAATCATCCAATTTTCAAGAATATTACAAGAATATTCCTCAGCTTCAGCTGGCATTTTTGTGTCCCATTTTTCAGCGGTTCCCTGTTCTGCGATGCTCATAATGGGGACTGCATGACTGAAATATCTCGTTTATTTCAAAAAGATTGGTTTCTATTCCAGACTTTAACAATGTTCCCCTGAAGCGATATCAGACTTGAAAAATAAGAATATTTTAGGAATATATACTGGCTCAGACTTGCCCCAAGTCTCGTCCGTTATCTTATTCGGGCCTACTCGGTCGCGCCCGTTCCGCTAGCTGTGCTCGCTCCACTTTCGCAGCTCACCGGCGACCGGGACGGCCCGAATAAGATAACGAGCGAGACTTGGAGCAAGTCTAATGCGCGCTTAAAAACCAAAAAAACTTATGGATATCAAGGGTGGGCAAAATTTATAGTATCGAGTATTCATATAAAAGGAGTGTACGCGAAGTCACTGATCCGAAACTCT
The DNA here is from genome assembly GCA_964019985.1 of Aurelia sp. 4 Dawson et al 2005. Classification (NCBI taxonomy): domain Eukaryota; kingdom Metazoa; phylum Cnidaria; class Scyphozoa; order Semaeostomeae; family Ulmaridae; genus Aurelia; species Aurelia sp. 4 Dawson et al 2005. The sequence goes on along the minus strand of OZ026494.1, from coordinate 1,493,300 downwards.
TCAATAGACAGACGATTGCGCTAAAGATGGCAGCGAGAAACTTTTTACCAAGATGCATTGCGCTCTTTAATCGAATTCCTATAGATTCGTAATTCGAAAGCAGTTCATCTTATTGTCTATTGTCTTTAATCGCAGCAATTTTCACGTGGGAAGTAATTTTGAGAAACACTTCAGACGGCGCTTTTGACCATAACTGATCCCCTTGTTGCCCTGTGTTAAAACTTGCTCAACAACCTCAACAACAGGAAGTAAGCTATGACCGACTTAACCTCTTTCCAGTCGAAGAAGCCAGGGAAACATGGAACTCAAGTTATACAGCTCGAGCTACAAAGAAGTGGATCTCAAGGACAGAATCACAAAAAGCTGATCTTGCTCCTTGACTCACTCTAGGCCTAAAATATTCTTTTTACGATCAGATAATCATAACTGTGATTGACAAAATAGGCATTTGAGTTTTTGCTAATGAAAGCAAAGGCCACCTCAAAATAGTTCCTCTCACCTTTGCACACAAGATTGCAGCTACTTACCGCTCTACACTGAGTTGAGTTGCACGTCATCGTACCATTTGTAAAATTTCCATACTGTGGAAAAAAAGAGACACTTTGATTAGGAAGGTAGTGTTTAAGAATTTTACCAGTGGCGGCGCCACGGGGGGCCGACTCCCCCCTAAATCCAAAAAATCGGCAAACATTTTCAAAGAAAATGGCATAAAATTAATTGGGAAATGGCATAATTGATAAAATTACGTCAAAATCCCCCTACTCCTTTCAGATTTTTTAGAGCTGGCGCCACCACTGATTTGGAAGGGTCAAAAATGGCATAAGTTTGTTATGTTCTAGTTTTTTGCCTTCAACTTAAAGTTTCCCTCCATTTCTCGTCCACCGAGAAAAGGAAAAGACAAACGACATCATTGCCTAGTTACAAAGAAACGTTTCTGTCAGTGGACTCCAAATAAATGCAAGGAAAAACACGGAACCCTAACGAAGGACCACAAAATCTCTAACTCCAAATCCATGGATCCGAAGAAACTCATGTGACGTCAAAGAGATCTGCGCTTTGGAAATCAGAGCCTGTGTCTGAGCGATGAATGCCATGGTTTGCAAACAAAATGACACAGAAGCTAAGCGCTTCTATCGAAACGATCAGCGTGGGAAGGAGGTCAAATGCCCTTCCTCTTTGATCTTTAAAAGACGAAAGGGTAAAGTGGGTACACGCTTTATTCATATCCCAATCTGGGATAAAATCGCTATTCAGGCAAGCCAAAATTTGAGAAAAGTTCTCCTAACAGGAGCTTCGGTGAAATTCGTAGAACAAGCAATACAAAGGCAATGTGACAGCCACACGCAATAAGTAAAATTCAACTTTCAGGAATATTTAAATACCTGTTAATACGGTTAAGTGAGTACTGCCATCACAAATTATCTATTTGCATGAGTTTTAAAATTGACTACTAAAAACTTGCATGCATGGTTGCCTTGTTTGTAGAGGTGGCCTAAAGCCTGAAATACACTTAATGTTGGGTGTGATATGGCTCAAGTCAGCAGCATGACGTGGACGGAAAAGACCACCTCAGACACATCCAATCGATTTAGGAATGGCCCATGGCAAGGGTTGTGTGGTAACGGCAATTACTGTACTCTGAATATGTATACCTTGGCCTACATCATATCTGTATTCCTGACAGAGACATGCAAGGGGCACAGGTAGTGGAGAAAAATTAGTAAAAATAAAAAGTGCCTTCTTCTTTACTTTAGTGTTTGCCAAATTCGCCAACTTTGTCTAGATTAGCCAAACGACACCGATGTTTGTAATACAAACAGTTCCAGTATCACAAACATCGGCGTCTTATGGCTAATCTGGACAAAGTTGGTGAATTTTGCAAACACCAAAGTAAAGAAGGTACTTGTTATCTTTACTAACTTTGCCCCACTACCTGTGCAAGGGACTGCAAGGGAGGGTACTTGAGCTTCATGTCGTCAATATCGTCAATTTTTTGATAACCTCGTAAGGGAGCTGTCATTTTTAAAGCTGGGTACAGGGGTGGAAGAATTTTTGGAGGGGTACCGAATTTTTTGGCCTCGTTCTATTGGGGTATCAAATACTTCGGAAAAAATTGTGAAATATCTGATGGGCTGTGAAATTTTTGGAATATACTTGAGACTGAAGTAAGAATTATGTATTCTTTCACAACAAAAGTTTCATCTGTTTCTGCCATATTCATTAGGCAAGAAAGAGGTTATTTGAAGTATTGATGATGATTCTATGTTTCTATGATTCTTCCAATTGTTCCAATTTGATTCATTTTATGTTAATATTGTGTTTCTTAGTGTGCAAGTTGATATGTCCAAACTAAATAACTCAATAGTGGGGTATAAAATTTTTTTGCTATGTTGAAATGGGGTGTCAAATTTCATTGAATTTCATGAATGGGGTAAGAAACTTTTGCTATTTGTGTAAAAAATTCTTCCACCCCTGTACCCAGAATTTAAAATGACAGTTCCCTAACTGTTCGTTACAATTTGTTCGCTGACTTACAGCAACCTGTACAATATCCCCGCGAAATACAACTCGCTCGTAAATTCCTCCCACATGGACGGACATTCTAAACACAACAGATTTATTACCCCTTGCACAGAAGAATGCTAATTGGTTCAAGATATATTGTCTTTATCTACTGCATACATTGATCAGATTTATTTGCATTTGAAAAGATTTTCCTCTTCGTGACTAGTGGGACGAGGTTTGCGATAACAAATATTACGAAAAGACCATAGCATATTTTTATGTTAGTTTTAATTGCTTCTTTCATTGTATTACTGTACTTTTTTGAGCTTCGTAAAACTTCGTTTAAAATTGGAGCAAATTTGATGTATTGAAATTGAACTGCCAAAGATTTCTAGCCACTGGTCAAGAAACTTTGAGTATTCTAATACTGCAATGACAATATTAAGAAACTTTCAGCCCCCTTTAAATTGAATTTAGTGAATAATGGGCTGATTGTCAAGCTAATCAATAGCTAGATCAATAGCACGATCATGCTAATCACCAGAAGATGATCTGCCTTACAGGAACCACAATAAATTTCATTTGAAATATTTGCCAAATACGAAAGAAAATTCGAATCACCTGTTCAAAACAGTAAGCATAAAGTTGTGCCGATTTTAACGAACGATCTTGTTCTGTGCTCGACACTGTGCCTGGTCCCAAATAATTGTTGTTTACTTCGTAGCCACATTGCTTTCCTGTAAGGTGTCCACGTTTGTCGAGGATTCCGCCAACAGTGTTATTAGTTGATTGCCACTCCCAGCCATCATTGGGAATGATGGGTGAAGTGGCCACAGACGATGTGAAAATAAAACACAAAACTAAAACTGGGATCTTCATCATCTTGTAGAACCAACCGGTTAAATGACCAGATAAATTTGTTCAATTAAATAACGAACTTTAGGAAGTTTGTTGACCAGGAACTTCCTCTTGCTTTTCGTGATTTCTCCACAGTTTGTAGCTTCCTCGTCGTAAAGAAACGATATCTCTCCTGTCTGCACTTCTTTCCTTGTAAAACGATATTAACTTTGAGTCTGTACGGTGTTTACATGACGAGTTCGACTTCTTCGCTCTTTCGTAATGAACTTTGTACAAGCGTCAACAAATTTGAAAAGAAACGGCATTCTCAAGTCATGAACAAGGAATTAATTATAGGCTGATGAAGTTCTTTTTGTTCTTGATTGTTTTGCAATCCTACACCCAACAAAGCTAGATATTTCTACGTCATCATCTACAGACAAATAGGTCTCAGCATTTTCATAGAAAGAAATATCGGATGTTTGCGGCTTGACCGGCTTGACCTCTCGTCGTTTCTTTGAAGAAATTTTACAAATCGTCAAAGCCCGCCATTCATGAAACACTCTGTACGTCATGTACATACCCTATCGCGAGTTGTAGTTGCTGTGGTCACCTTTGTTGCCCGCTATCTTCCAACGGAAAGGCTTTGCGATTGCTAACATTTTCCTCAAGAAATACTTCCAACAGACTTACTACACATCTTTCATTTTCTGATGATTCTGATGACTCTGATTTGCTAATTCCAAACAGATGCGCTGCATTCATTCTCGTTTCTAGTCTTTCGCATATGATCTGACGATAGGCGGTGATCAGTGTCTAACGAAAATACTTCGTAAAAAATTCTGTCGCTAGAAAGGATTATTCTGGGACTCTCAGTTTGTTCTCCTTAGGGAGAAGAATATTCTCACAGCACTGACGACTCACTACTGTTCAAGCTGCGATGCAAATGAAATTTTGCCCACAGCAAACTATCCTGGGTTCCAGACTCTGAGGGTAACAGCAAAGCAACGACTCTTTCGACCCTTTCTTTCTTCGATATATCATATATTGACGTCAAAGACTGAATATAGCAAATTCTGAAGAATCTCAAACAACTGTCTGATGAGCAATCAAAAACAAACTAGTGGAATGATTGTGGATAAACAAAAGGCAGGATAAAACCTCAATAAAAATGAAATATAGCAGAAAAATCGATGTTCAAAAAGGCCTACCTTTTCAAAAAGGCCTGTTCACAGGCTAAAATCGATGGCAAATGGCACTTTTTCTAGTCACTACGATTTTGAACTAACACCGGCAGTCAAGTAAAAAATATTGTAAATTTAGCATACTAGCACAACAGGCAAGAAGTAAAATTAAATCACGGGTAGTCGGACACGGCATGTCTCCTTCTATGAGAAGGAATTTCTGCTGAGGTAATGCATCGTTCAATTCCTACTCTGACCCCCTCAGGGGGGGGGGGGCACTGATATAACTTTTACATGGGGATGTGCTACTGGATGGGGTATCATTTTCAGGATTGCTACTTGAAGAAAGGATATCAGGTAACCAGCCCCAGGAAGGGTCCATAACTGACTCTGCAACGTACTCTCGGGTGCTTAATACAAGGGGGGTCTTAATAAACGGGAGGGGGGTGGGAGCCCCTCAAAGAAACTAATATACGGGGGGTCTTAATAAATGGGGGGGGTCAGAAATTCGCAAAAAACGGGTTTTTACGTTATCAAAAAGAACTCTTTCTTCAACTGTTTTTGAAAGAAAACATTCGAATTAGTTTACGAGTACACTGCAATGACTTTTTTCTAAAAGAAGACTTTCGAATTAGCTTACGAAGTGCACTGCAATGACTTCTTTTCTAAAAAAAACATTTGAATTATGCCAAAATTAATAAACGGGGGGTCTTAATAAGGGCCGGGGGGTGGGTAAAATTTTTGAAAATTAATACGCGTCCCCCCTTGTATCAGGCACCCGAGAGTAGTTGTTTTGGCAATACGCAAGTATGATTTGAATTTTTGAATGGCAAAATTGCTGCTTTTTCTCAATAATAGTACTGAAATGTCCATAACAGTTTCATGCACAAATACCCAGGGGCTGGAGAATTAGTTTTTGAATGCCCAGAAGCTCTACACTGACAAATGGGACATTCCCAGTAACTCTATAAACAAAATCATTTAGCATTGTCAAATGCCCCAGGCGTGGGGAAGATTGATGGTCAAATGCCCAGAGGCCAGAAGTTTTTATGTGCAGCACAGGAATTGAACAAGACATAATTCTACGCAGGTTAGAAATTTTTACTCCGGAGAAACATACCTGCAGATCTCCTCCATCAGAAGGACTGTGGTGTTCAGCTACCTATGATGACTGGCCATGGTTCTTCCCTTTGCTGTTTGCAAGATACCAGAAACATGTAATTCAAGTGGAAAAAGGTAGTTTATGATAAAGCTTATGTTAAGGACTTAATTCCTTCAGCATTCCTTCAAAGGAGTAAAGGGAGTGAAAAGGTGAATAGAGAGGGGAAAATCTTTGGCTTAAATCATTTTCCTTTGATGAATGATCTTCATTCAATTTCTGCTTACATGTCCTGTCCCTATAAGAAACTACTAAGAAATTCCACCTGTCCTGAAAGTTGCGAAGTTTCTTATGAGTTTGACAAAAGCCTCATAAAAATTTTGCATGCTACCCTGAACTCTTTGAAACAAATTATTTCTAAACCTTTCTTCTGTTTTGAGATTGCACAAGAATGTACCCCCCCCCAAGAAATATGAAACTAAGGAAATAAATGATGAAATAAATAAATAATGAAAAGCATTAAAGGATTTCCATATTGAAACAAACAGTTTGTTGAGGTATGTTTATCAGTACTGGAGCTTCTTCATTTTTTGGTGATCCAAGAGTGGAGTTTCATATGAGCAGTTTTTTATAAAAAATGTGCGTGCAGTGTACACCTCAGGTTGCCACATTCCAATCCAACAGAAAATCTTGTGGGATCTTGTGTTACACTGATGCTGGTTTGCAGCTTGGATTCTTTCTAAGCCCCTACTGGGATGCAATGCCACTTTTTGCACAATAGATGAAATGTGGGAGCAGGTGGGACACTCAACACCAAAATAAAAGCATCATTTTTATCAAATTTTACCAACAAACATCTCCATAATTACTCCAACCACATCATAATACATAACTTGACCACATTCTCTCACACAACTAGCCACCAAGCATTGAGTCAAGGTTTTTAAGATACTGTTATTTGAAATTTTGCTCTTGATGTTGGGCCTACTTCTTTGGTGGTACCCAAGCTTCGAGTTTAGGCCTTGTTGTACTGTACGGGACATATTCCTTAGCGCTGCCAGAAACATTTACTTGATGTGGTAAATCAAATTTGCTTTCAACTGGAGGAACGTTTGAGGGTGGGTCATCAGTCATGTATTGCATCCATCTGTGCCATTCAGGTGGAATTTGCGTGGCATCGAATGTCAGCCGGTCTACATATGGAAACTCCACAAATCGATTTCTTGTAAACATGTAGTTGTTATTCTCGTAATATTTGTTTCCGTATTTATCTGTGCCTACGAGAGTTCCTGTTCTCACGTTTGCTTCGCGAAGAAGTCTCCGAAATGCGTTCTTGTAACCTCCAACCGACTTCACAACATTCATCTGTTCTTGGATCGCTCTGATGATGGCGGCCATCTTTGCCGGTCGATTTGCTGATGAAACCAACTGAGCATGCGCAATAAAGAGCTTTCGTCTTTCGCAAAATTTTGCAGCAAAAATCTGTTTTTTTGCCGCAAAACATTGTTGAACGTTCAACATGTCCTTCCATGATGAAGGCCCCGTTTACACGATACCGTTTTCATTCCATATCGGATTGGCCTCCTGTTTACACGAAAACGCACCAATCTGATATGATTCATACCGTTTTCGCGTTTTCAAATGAAAACGCTCTGAAAGTGGCACGAAACCAATCCGATATGAAATTAAAACGGTATCGTGTAAACGGGCCGAAGCCTCGAAAATTCGAATTTCAATTCTCGCCCTCCCAAGTCACGGGGGGGGGGGTTCTTCCATAGTAAAGGTACCTGGGGATGTGCCGCCCACGAGGGTATACTTTTTCGGACTTCTAGTCTAGCCAAGGCTATCCTTTTGGCAATTTTAGTCGAGTTTAGTCTAGGAAAGGGTATGCTTTGTGGCAGTTTTGGTCAAAGCATTGTATAAATTTGGTAGTTTCTGCAAAAAAATCTAATTTTAAAAAATTTTTTGTCCTGAGAATGAGAAAATTTGGCAAGTTTTGTCTAGAAAACGCCAATTCAGGTCACTTTTGATTGAGAAACTAGTCTAGCCAAGGGTATCAATTTCACAAAAATTGGTCTAGCCAACGGTCCCATTTTGAAACTGTGGGAGGCACACCCCTACCCGAAATTTAGCCAAGAACCCCCCGTGTCCCAAGTATGTCATGAAAAGAAATTAAATCAAGACATTTGAACACAAACTTCGATCTTGTTTGAAGATAAACAAGAAGCCGGACTGCTTTAACACGATAGCAAATGGTGCAAAGTTGACGTAAGATGATGTGATGATGTGCATCAAATGGCGCGACAATGGGGGCGGTAATTTGGCATTTGGGGTTGTGAGGAGTTGCTTCTTTTTGATGATTGAGATGTATGGATCTTTATGAATAAATAGTATAGACTGTATTTCTATTTCTGCAGAAGATATATTCTTGCACTTCGTGAAAGGAATTTCACAAATGGAAAACCGCTTCAAGTTCTCTTCGAAGGGTGAAAAATTGTTCTATTAGTCATTGTTGTAAGCCCTTCGCTGTGTCTGCCAAATCATTCTAGTCCTTCCTTTTGCTTCATCAACGAAACGTTATAGCGAGTTTGGCTCAGGACGACGCAGCGGGTCAATTTTTGATTTCTAATCACACCACCACAAACACGATAAATTCTTTTCAGGTCTCATTTTAATATGTATCCAATACCGATTTAAAAATTGAGCAAATAAGTAAAGATTGTCAGAACGAAGATACAAAGCAGATAAACAAGTGCAAATGATGGCAAGTAGTGTCACTCTGTGTAATCTGTTAAAAAGAAATGGTAAACAGCAAAAATTACCTTTAAATTTCTTATCTACTTTGCAAAGGCGATGATGCTACGTTTCAATTCAACCACAGACCATCAGGAATCCCTGGGTTTCCAAGATGAAGACATAGACTGAAAGTCAAAGGGGTGGGGTATCATGGAACATTTCTATTTGCTTGAAGAACAACTTGTAAGGCCTTTCCTAAGTCTTCTCTCTGCAAACTGTTGTTTTGAAGAATGAAGACTTTGGCTCGTTTCTCGCAAGACCGGGCAGTAAATGTGTACCCTACTAGAAACTTTTGAGCAGCACTCACTTAACCATATTAACAGATAGTTTTCATTTACTTTAACAAATCAAATCGTTTATCGTGGGATGAGAATTCCAGAAATGCCATTCACTGAGGAACCTTTCAAATGTAAACAAGGGATATAACTATCCGATGATTTGCGCTCTGGTCAAATTCAATTTTAGATATGAATTTGAATCGAATCGCCACTTAGAAGTGAAAACTACGGTTTAATGCTTTTCTTTACAGACGTTACTATGGATAGGCTGGCGAGCTGATTTTGATGAAATAGGTTCTATGTCTTACACGCTATTTCCTTCTACAAAGAAACAAACATAGGAAAACTTCCAATGGTTCGTAAAAAGACACTGTATCAAGCTACAATAGTCAATGGGATACGTGATAATCTGGCTTTACTCGCAAAGGGGTTGCAAAATCTTTGTGGACTGTCGTTCCGTGTTTCCGATGTTTACGTTCATTGAATCGAAATGCGTGACAAATCAGTATATTGGCTTTTAGGTGCATAACAACAGGAGTTATTGGCGGTCTGCAAACCACGGAATCATGAAATGACGGAACAGCATGACGAAAAGCCGGAATAAATCAAGGAATCATACAAGGGTGTAAGATATCTATTTCGTAAGCTCCTAGTGAATATACATAAACGACATACGAATGCTACAAGTTGCCTTTTTTCTCAATGGAAAACCAAAACTTTGTTAACACCCTGGGAAACACCTAAGGGGTCAAATTCTTCCGACTTAAAGAGACTCTTAGTCTGCTCCCAAAAATCAATAAAACTTAATCCTCACCAAAAACTGATTTGTAAATCTTTAAATTCTTCTGCTTGTCTTCGCAAAAGGGGGCTTTATCTCCTATTCAAGTCTAGATGCCCTTATTTTCAACATATCAAACTGCACTTAATAGATTTCATCACGAATTCACGAGTAGATATTATCAAAGTCATGTCAATCCGTGCATAAATAAGCCAAATAACGCTCCACATACTGATATAGGGACAGGAGTTTCTTCGTGCCGTGCCGAACGCACCTTTCCATTCAGAAGAAAAGAGAATTGGGGCACTCGTATCGTGTTAATACGTTTAGGAGGAGCCTACCAATAGAAATACTACACTCTTATGTGACACCGTCACATTATTCCATCATTTCCTCATTTCGTTCCGCCGTTTCGTGATTCCGTGGTTTACAAACTGCCAGCGAGAATCATAACATAACCAGATTATTAAGGAGAATCATAACAAAATTGGCTATGACGCAGTTACACTCCGGTTGACGTAGACAATGTTTGTTCCATTGTTCATAGGGCTCAATTTAATTGGCTATAATAGCAATCGTTATTATCTGAAGAGCTACATAAAACCTGTACGTTACATCTAGCCTGTAAAAAGCTATCTTCCAATCAACTACCTCGAATTAGACTCTGGTTCACTGATTTCGAGCCTATTTCAAAGATTTGCTGCTTACAGCGCAAATCAACAGCAAACAAGCATTTGACTGGGCTGGTCTTAAAAACACACGCCGTACCCTTGCAATAAAATCACGAGAATCTAAGGCAAAAGGAAATTAGTAAGGAGAATCATAACATAACCAGACAAGCCCATAAAGTGTCGAAACTACTTAAGCAAGAAAACTCAGCAGAAATTACGAACGTTTATGCAATTCCCAGCTGTTCTTTGACTTGCCCTTGGATGATTTGAGATGCCAATCAAGCAACTTGTATTGCCTGCCATCCACTTGAATTGCAACGCCTAAAAACCGAGGAAATAGACGGAATTTCAGTTTTAAACTAATCATTTGTGATGAGGAATGGCTTAATAATTGGAAGTTCAATGTTTTAAAGCGTCTGTTTCATTGGTTTCATCCAGCATGCCTTGCACGTGTCGTCTCCTGCTTTTCCTTTGTTTGTTGTCGCCATTTTCATGGCCTGTGAAAATGGCGACAAACAGAGGCCAGTCAAGTAACGACCAACGGTAACGACACGTGCAAGGAATGCTGGATGAAACAGACCCTTTAAACCAACGATTTACTTCAAAAAACCTACTGCGTTTTCTTCGCGACCACTCGCGACGTTGAAATCCAGAATTTGCGTCGTACAGTGGGTGAAGACGCGTTTTGGTGAAACACGACGACTTGTTGCAGCATGTCTACTCAAGTTTGGCTGGCTTCAACTGAGTTTATATGAAACCTTCAGTCTTGTCTTCAGATAAGCTTTTTCAGTCCATATCCAGGGCCGTACATAGCGGGGGGGCAAGGGATGCAGTTGCCCCCCCCAGAAATTTTCAAAGTTAAGTTTTTTTATTGTACAATGTGTGTCACATTCAACTTCAAAAGTTATGCAACTATTCAACTTACAAACAACTTACAATCAGATGAATACAATCAGACTGCTGCCCTTGACTGGTGCCATTAAAATCAGGTTTCGGAAGTTTTGCTTTGTAAAATACCAGTTTCATGTAGCTGAATTTTGGCATTTGTTATATCGATGACTGGTATGAAGCAGTTCAGTTAAATTTTCTACAGTCCTTCGTTATTTCATACTTCTAAATGATACGGTAACAGTTTTGTTACTTAAGATTCGCTAAAGATCATTTTTCAGTAGTTTACCGGAGATGAGTGGTACCCTTAATGAATAAAGGCTTTTGAAGCCCTGTAAATCTACCATCTGACATTGCAAACCTAGTGTGTGCATAACGGTTAGTACAGTGAATAACAATACTGGTAGGTCCCTATTGCAATATTTGCTCGAGCACAGTAGCTGAACAGTTGTGCAGGTTACAAAATCCAAATTCTAAAATAATGTAAAATGATCTTTTCAAGTAAATGTGAAAGAAGACTTGGCTCTTTGCACAGGGAATGCTATGAACGGTATCTTTAAATACTAAACCCACAATAGCTTTTGAAGGTGGAAATCAAAGGTCTCTAAAAACTTACTATTTTGATGAACATTCGCTACAACTTCAAGACAAATGAGAATTCAAGAATCATTTGCAATGACCCACGGCCACTTGGGTTTGCATGAATTATTCTATGTTTCGTTGCATCCGAAGAATAACTGTCCAGAGTGAACATTATGCAAACAAAAAAGGCGAAAGCATACCCATATGCTCAATACTTTTCTTGCAGTAGTTGGAGGCCCTATTTTGTAGAGCCCCTTATAAGTTGTATGTCTAAAAAGAAACTAGTATTGGCTAAGCCACTGCAATTCTAGAACTCATAACCATGGGATTAATGATATTGACATGGGATTAATGATTAAAGTTTTCAACGGTATTTTCCAGTGATTTAAAGGGTGCAATCTCAAATTCTTCCGGGGGTTAGCGCCCGGACCCCCTATTCCTCTTTCTTTGACTTACTTCAACATAAAAAGTTGGAACATCCACTGCCCCCCTGCCGAAAATTTCCTGCGTACGGCCTTGTCCATATCAACTGCTCTTTAGGAGACAGCATGTCTGTTTAGTCTGTACAAGCTGATATACTAGTTTCAGTAAAGACCCCCAGAAATTGACATCACTCAGAGGAGACTAAAGTGCCCTTTGAGGCGCATGCAGAGGGCCTAGCCAGTCTCGCCCTTTCGGTTTCAATAAGACTTAGATCAAATACCAATTTCAGAAAAACATACAGTTAAGCCCGAAATTATCCATACCCATGGCACAGTTTGATTATTTTCGATAGTTTTGTTTGTGGACCAATTCGTCAGATATTTTTCTTCTTCAAAGGTCTCTTGTGCTTATTTTCAGCCTTTTATCATATACTCATATCCTTACAAAACTTCAGCCACAACAAAATTGCTCCTTCACTAGAACGATGCAAAATACTGAGACTTTGGTATGGGTATGAATATTTTCGGGCTTAACTGTACAAGGACAAGAAAAATGAATCAATAAAATCTCAAGACGCAGGAAGTTTTCACTTTTCCTCACCTTTTTGTCAAGGAATCTTGTGAAACTGAAACCGTGCAGTTGGGGTCCATCGAAGCTTCCATGAACACTTTGTAACTAGAGCGCAGCTTTTTGCCACAGATTTCTCACGGGTAAAACGCAGATGCCCCGCAATTTCTCAAAAGTGACGTTTCTGGACATAAAATGCAGGCAGGTGACTTTAAACACGCTAGCAGTTGCTATCGTGAATAAATTCTAACGTCGATAGCCGTGCTTTTCCACTAGTATCATCATCATCATCAATTATTATCAGATTACCGTAAAATATCTATTTAGCCCCCTCTCTAATAAGCCCCTCCCCTCTGAGCCAAAATGTTTAACAAGCCTGTCTATTAAGCCCTCCATATCAAATTCCAGAAGTAACCAAAGATTTCCCAATCATTTTACTAAACAACCTTGCATCTTTATGTTGATGTCGTTTGGGATAAATCGTGTGCCGAATTTATACATTTGACTCATAAACTTATATGTTCCAGCCGCAAATGTGGAGTAAACGAACTGAATAGCTATTATTCGTATCCATGTCATTTGATTTTGTGAATAAGCCCCCTCTCTAATAAGCCCCCTCTCTAATAAGCCCCCTCTGGAGTGTCAGAAATCAGAAATTGAATAAGCCCCCGTTAATAGTTCTCTTACGGTATACTTTTCCAGTATTGGAGCTTCTTATCTTTTGGCCATCCGAGTGTTGAGTTACTTATGAACAGAATCTAACAAGATAAGTCTAATTGCAAGAGCACAGGCAAAATTTGTGTGTCACATAAGGGTATTGGTCATCTTGGGGAGTGTTATAGAAGGTTCTTTAATGCAAATGTAAAGCAGATGTACACGTAAATAAATGGCTTGCTTTGACGTAATTTCTTCAATTTCGAAAGACTTCAACCCCGACTTAAACTTACTTCAACTACAAAACTTCAGCAGACTCTCGCACATGCTTTTTCGCCAAGCATTATGGGAGCTATAAACCTGCCCTGCAGTGGCATTCGGCTGGGTTTCGGCACAGCGAGGAAGAAAGTGGAAAGAAAGCGGACATGATGTCCCTGTCTTGTTTATTCACCGTCCAATGAGAAAAAGACTTAAAGCCGTTCCAAGCAGAACCGAACTGTGCAGAACGCGAACTGTGCAGAGCGCCGCAGAACGTACTGGCAACGAAACGAGAGAAAGCAATGTCTAAAGAACAAACAAGGGCAGTAACCGTACTAGATATTTGCGGTGCCTGAACACCAGATTGGTCCCCTGGATTTCCAACAAAGGCTGCTCAGCGCACGTTCTTAGAACCTTGGCCATGTAGAGAGAAGTCCTGACAGCAAAAAAGGAAGGATTTCTTTGGTGCACCTCTGGAACAAAGCGTTCCCACTTTTATCTGTTGTCTCCGAAATCTATCAGTTACAAAAAACATTCCCAGTTTGATGCTATGCAAATCACAGGGAGCCCAGGAATAATTGGCACACTCAAAACATAAATTGTACAAATTTTCTAGAATAGGAGTTCCGTAGGAAACTGCGAAGGATTTGCGAAGCCTTTTGCGAAGCCTTGAAATGGATGCTGCGAAGGACTCGTAGGGCGTTGAGCTGCGAAGGAACTGTGAAAAACGGAACTGCGAAGGAGACGAATCACAGCCGAATCACAAGGGACGAATCACAGCCGACCACCGCCTCATCTTCTCCGCATCAGCGTCTCGTTTTTCGCTGTTGAACCGAAAGAGGGATTTCAAAAGGTCGGTTACATATCGTTTTCGGTTGGTAGACACTCATTCATCGACTTTTGCTCGAAATCCGGCGGAAACATCACTTTTTCAGAACCCGTGAGGTATTCCGCATCAACCCAGGACACATTACAAAAAAATTTTCGGTGGGCCTTTTGAAATCCCTCTTTCGGTTCAACAGCGAAAAACGAGACGCTGATGCGGAGAAGATGAGGCGGTGGTCGGCTGTGATTCGTCCCTTGTCTTTTTCTTCTCTCCTTCTCGCTTTTCTCTCCTTCGCAGTTCCGTTTTTCACAGTTCCTTCGCAGCTCAACGCCCTACGAGTCCTTCGCAGCATCCATTTCAAGGCTTCGCAAAAGGCTTCGCAAATCCTTCGCAGTTTCCTACGGAACTCCTATTCTAGAAAATTTGTACAATTTATGTTTTGAGTTTGCCAATTATTCCTGGGCTCCATGTGTGCAAATTGCAAAGCTTTATGAGATAAGAGCTCTAAAAATTTTGATAGACTGTTGTCGTATCTTGCTGGAAGTCATTCATACAGCTTTATGTTATCTATTTTAAGTACGATAAAGCTAAGGCCCTCTTCACACTGCTCCGTTTTCATATGAAAACAGAGTAAAATTTCTCCACCTTTGCCTTGCGTTCACATTGCTCCGCTGTGAAAACGGGGGTTTTACAAAACGCTAATGAGAACGCATACATTTGAAAACGGTGCGTTTTGAAAACGATCCGTTTTCAGTGTGAACCCCAAAAACGGAGAAATGTGCAATCGCTTCTAGGCTGTTGATTGCAATGACATTCAAACTTGCGATTGGCGCCTTCTTGACAGCTACTGACAAAGGCTTTGTTTTCAAAAGGGATTAACAACATCGTTTGCTGGAGCAATGTGAACACCTCCCGTTTTCATAGCGTATTCATTTGAAAACGGAGGAATGTGAACGGGCAGCGTTTTCATCAACAAAAATGGATAGAAATGAAAACGGAGCAGTGTGGGGGTAAAATAACTCTTCCACCTAGAAATGAGAGTTTAAACCTTCGTCCTAGATATGATACGTTAGTTTCGTGAATCTTGCGCTGACTAAATCCTCTAGAGGCATGTCTATTACTTAATAATCCTTTTTACAAAAGTCCTTGTCTCTGTAAATCATCAAAAACTTTCTTGCTGACGACATTTCCAGTCGAATCTTCAAATTCTTCCTCATGATCTGGCTGCCATCTCTCCTTCGCCTTTGCATTCTTTAGTTTGTCCCAGAGTGCCAACGCATCCTCAATCAGGGTTACATTTGCGAAATGAGCAGTATTAGGAATGCCTAAGCATCGCATGCCATGAGCATGCCTCCATTCTGCGAAATGCCTTTGGAATGCCTTTGGTCCACGGTACTTGAAATTGCCACAAATCTCGCAGTTGTAATATATGTTTAGGCCATGTAGCTTATAAAGCCAGTACGGTATCGGCTTGCCATCCCAACCTACGAAGCAGAAAGAAACTTTGAAGTACAGACAAGCAAGAGCAAATTTAGTAAAACTG
The DNA here is from genome assembly GCA_964019985.1 of Aurelia sp. 4 Dawson et al 2005. Taxonomy (NCBI): domain Eukaryota; kingdom Metazoa; phylum Cnidaria; class Scyphozoa; order Semaeostomeae; family Ulmaridae; genus Aurelia; species Aurelia sp. 4 Dawson et al 2005. Next base: position 1,477,411 of record OZ026494.1, on the reverse strand, counting down.
AAGAGCAAGGTTTGCTCCAAGGACGAAACATCATTGTTGGCGGCACAGAAGGTGCGAAATCTATTCTTGACGCAGTCAGATTGCTATGTCTCAATCGCACCTGAATCCTTTGTGTTATAAAATTCGCCTTTGCTGTAGACATGTGAGGACAGAAACTTAAAGGAATTTGTCAATATAGTGAAAGTATTCTGGCTGAGTCAGAAACTGATTAAAGTTTTCAAAAGAATTGTCAAAATTCATGTTTGGGCTAGCCTGCGTGCAGACTTTACTTGCCACTGTGAATGACAGCCAAGGCGGAATTGTCTCTACTAAGCTAAGTCTGCATGCAGGCTATGTTTGGGTCCAATCTCGTAAATCTACTGCTTCAGATTTTATTGTTCCCATACCGTGAATTGCCTTACAAACAAGCTTTCATGTCTTTTTCTTGCAGTTCCATTTTCAAATTTAGAAGTTTCGTACGACAGCGAAAGTTTTAACCTTCAACAGAGTCTTAATGAGCTATCTTCAAATATCAATTTCAGCGTGGTAAAGTTTTGGCGAAAAGATTGTGACAGAGACTTTCGGGGACCTATAATGGTGAGATAGCTATTCTGTTATAAACCATAGGTTCTTTCTGAAGATGACATTACTAGCTGACATCCTATTGCGCTCTAAGCCTGCCACAAATTTATTTTCCTAAACATTTCTCAAAAAGCAATTTGTTTCTAGTGGGCTGTCAGGATTTCTATCTACTTAATGCTAATTTATAATTTAGGCCCACTATGTTGACCTTCCTTTTCGAAGAACGGCGAGGTAAGCTGCGAGGTCAGGCCTCTGATTTCACCCATCCAGAGTTTGACTTCACTCTATCCAGCTCCCCCCAGCTTAACTTCAGTCACGTGATGAAAACTGCACAAGCCGCTCGGCCTCTCACCCCACAATCTCTTCCTCAAAGGCTGCCATAAATGACAAAAATCATATTGAAATGTTTGAGTTTGTTGACTATGCATATGTATATATATCATAAAATAGCTAATCCAAAAACAGCAGTCTTTTCGCGTTCTTTTGCGGTGTTCCTGGACCCCTGGCTTACAATTCACATTACCATTCGCTGCAAGCATCTTCATTGAAGCAAAATCCGGCGCACAGCCTGCTATCGTGGCTTCTTCTCAAAACAATTCTTTATTTAGTTGTCTATCTGTTGTAAATGAGGCCTACGAAAAGCAAGATATGTTTTGGGGTTTCAAAGAACTTGGGAAGAAAATACACTGCTGGGTGTCCAAGAACAACTCTTCGACGTTTCATTGAGAAATAACAAAGCAATGAACTGGCTCTGTGGGAAAATAACGATCTTGCTGAGATTTTAAATCAATTTTTGACATCAGAATATTGTGAATCCGCTAAACATGCACGGATATGCAAGCGTTTGAAGTTCGAGTTTGCGCAAAAGACGATACCAGACGCTCCTAAATGGCATTTGAAGTGAAAGTAAAGTCTTGGTTATTCAATACAGATCAAACAGAACTTGGAACGCACTTTCGATGATAGAAGTTTCTCTGACGATGATTATAGGACTGCTGTCGAGCACAATTTGAAATGACCCAGTCTCTAATCAATTAAGTTTTCATTTGATGCTTTCGGATACTTGCATTCTTGAATAAATTTTGGCACTAGTTACATGAATCAAATTTCAGTATCAACGAAAGTTATGACATTGAATAGTCTCCTTTTACCTTGAGAAATTTTCTTTGCAAGATAAGTCGCTTAGGGGCGACTGGTCTCAGCTTTAACAAAGGCTAGAACTTCAGACTCCGTGAATTTTTAGCCGATATTTTTTCATTTTTTTTTCATTTAACATTATTTTAACACGAAAAAAACCCTTCAGCAATTAATAAAACAACTTACAATTTTTCAAGCTAAAAATCAAATCCTAAAATGCCTAAAATCCTAAAATCTGCTGTTGTTCCAGGGAGTCGTGTATTAAAATGTGTCTAGCCCTTCAAATGCGTTTTTAGTCGTTGTTTAAAAAGATTTAAAGTCGGTAGCTCACGAATCGTGGAAGGTGTTTCATTCCAGACTTTCAAAGATGTATAGTGAAAACTCTTTTTGAAAAATTCTGTCCTGCATCTAGGGATTTGAAGATCCTGAGAATTTCTCGTATTGTACGAAGAAAAACGTGACCTGGGCAAGTATTTATCAAAGAGGTTTTCATGACATGATTTGTTTATGATCTTGTAGGTCATCACGTTCCTGTCATAACGGATAATATTTTCTACATTTAGCCAGGAACAAGACCAACGATCTTTAATTTTTGCATTCTCTATTATTGACCGTGCTCGGGATTGCAGACGCTGATATATGCAAGATTAGGGCTATATGGCCAGGATTTTATCGTTATTTTTGATATTCAATCAAATGTCGAACAATTTTTGGATCACCCTGTTGTATGACAAAAAGCTGTCTTACCCAAAGGAAGATTTTTGGGGTTGTAAAGAACCTGTTCTTCTTCTTCATCAGAATCATCATTCCCTGCTCCTTCTGCATCTTCATCTTCTTCCAATTCATCTGATGTCCTTGCTTGCTTTCTTTCAACATTTTCACGAGTTGCTTGCCGTTCTTCTCCTAATATCTCCACGAACTTGTACACCTTGAACAGAAATACCGATGGGTTGATTTCTAAATGTAAAGATCGACAGAGCATTTTGTCAACGATCGTGTAACATCGTGTGCATTGACGGCGAACATATTGATATGACTTACTAAGCATGAAAACTAGTCACCAATCGATGAAATACTATTTTATTTCAAATTCTATGCAAAGAAAGTCTTAAACGCAAAGCGGGTAAACAGCTTTCATTTAATTTCAAGACTTTTTAAAATTTGATTTTGAGCTTGTGTGATCTTGTGTCCTTTAAATTCGTCTCAGATGCTTCCTTCATTCTTCCTGTTGCTTAGCTTGCATGCAGCTTCAACAGTCCTCCTATTATTGAGGTTGTGAGCAGGCTACATCTTGCTTGTTTTCAATCATGTTCAAATTTGTACATCACTACCCCCTTTCCTAATTTCATTTCCAAGGGAATCTGAGAAAAACTTCTCTGAGATGTGCCTTCATATCACTCTCAGTTCATTAGCAGATACTTCATTGATGCTTTTTTACTGGTGCATACAGTATCAACTTTTCACCAAAATTTTGTAACTTCTTGTAAAAATACAAATTCATCACCTGAAATTCTGTTCTTTGCACTGAACTGAAAAGTGTCTTTTAAATTTTTTCATTTCCATGAAAACAGTATCCCATTTTCTATCCTTTTAAAATTAAAGACCCTTTTAATGAAAAGTGTTAACAATATGTGGTAAACTATCAAGTTATGTATGCAAAAATAACTGTGACTGTTTTACCTTCACTTGCTTAATCAAACTTTATTTTGCCAAGCAAAAAATAAAACTTTTAAACTCTCAAAGAAGTTTCATCCAATACCTTTTTTACAGTCACACAGAAGTGAAGCAGAAGAAACAAGAAAAATCTCAAAGGAGAGGAAGCACAGTAAAGATTCAGAACAAAAGATATTCATAATTTACCTGTGCTTCTAACATTGCAATTTCCTTTTGCTTTTGAGCATAGTCTGTGTTTTTTCCTCTTCCCTTTGATTTGGTAAATAGTGAAGGATCTAATTCTTTCAGCAGTTTTCCTTTGGTTGAAAAGAGTCTCTGGGCTCGTTGCTCCAAAGTGCCTCCACATTTCAACCCAAGAGCTTGCAACGCTGACTTCAAACGGTCCAAACCAAGCGACATGAGTTCTTCAGCAGATGAAAATGCAGAGAGATCCAAGTGAGCACCAGAATGGGCAAGAGCACTTCCACTTTCTTTAGGCCAACCAGGAAAGGTTCCTGCATCCCATTTCTCATCAAAATCAAGAACAACTTGGTCAAGCTCTTGCTCAACATTTAAAAGTGGTTTGCTTCTTAAAATGTAATTATACATGTATTCAAGAAGCTTCTCCAAATATTTTCTGTAATCTGGTGTCTTCTTTTCTTTGGGGATATCAAAAAGGCGATCAAAGATAGCTAAGAATGTGAGGTAGTCAATTTGCTCCATACCTTTCAGGTTGAGGAAAACTGTGTATATTTCATGCAAGTCAAGATACTTGCCGCAACCTTCTTCATCTGTGAATTCTGAAAGAAGTTCTTGCTCCTCAGCTGGTTTTTCTCTCATCTCTTTCAACCTAAACATGGACACATAAAAAACTATTGATTAGAAGTTTATTTTCAACTATTCAGAGCTTATCAACATTACTATAGGCAAAAGATCTTTAGTTCTGAGAGTCAAAGAGTTTGGTATGTTGTATTTCTGAAATACAAATTCTGATACAAAAACCTTGTGCTAATCTTTCATTCTGCCATTTGTAGTCTGCTGCAGGAAGGTACGCCTGTTTGAAAGTTCAGTACGAAAATGCGGTCAGCAAAAATTTTCACCAGTTTGTATTATGACGTAAAACAATTCAGGTCTTTGTTCTAATGTTTTCATGATATCCGGAGCTCAATGACAATCGGTTTCATGACAATCCACATTGTACTGGTCGACGAACAAACGTTTGTCTGGGTCTTCACAAAACTTCCGTTTTCTTGAATCGCCACACAGGCTTGAGGATTTCGTTGTTTGGAAATCATTGATTTGTAATTGATGGCTTTGACATTTTGATTGGGAATTTGTTTACCATGCAGGCTTCAATGAGAAATCCCTGGCAGGAAGTCCGCCTGTGTTCTTGCTGCAAATCGAGCAGGTATGTTAAGTTTGGCGAAACCAAAATTCTAGGTATTAGTATTTCCCTGTTTGTTTGTGAAATTATTTGATTTCGATTTTAAATTTCGATTTTAAATCTCCTCTCCTGTTGAATCAAACAAGGAGCTTGGTCTTCCACCGTGCGAGAGTATTTTTCGCTGTCTGTGGTTTCGTGAACATTTCAAAACAAAGTTTTTAGCAGCCGTTGCAATGTTTTCCCAATGTAATTCAGGCTTCCACTGAAGCAATGAAGCGTGGGCATTAGTTAGCCATAGCTATTTCTAGTTACAGGAATTTTACACAATCAGCATTTTCCTAGTTTCATTCTGTAGATTGAGTAATTTCAACTGACTGAAAGAATGATAAACTTCTTTGAATTGAGGAACTCCATTGATCCATGAAAAAAATCTGCACATTTAGGGTTTTGCCTACAATTTGCATTGCAAGAGGGCCACATACATCATACATTTTGTATAAAGAAAATTAAAAAGCTTTTGTTCAGTGAAAGGAATTCAGCAGGACAATGAATTTTGATGATAATATATCCCCTGCGTAGCAGTCTGCAAATTTTCCCTGTTCTAGATAAGAAAGTTTGCAGAATGCATGAAGGACCTCTCCTTCATTCAAACAGCTTGCCCAGCTTTTTTGTATTAACAAACAAAAGGCCCATTGTTTTCTTCGATATTTCATGAACATTTCATGGCTAGAAAAATGGCTGAAATTCAAGGTGCACATCAAAAAGAAATATGCCATGCAAAGCCCAGACTGATAAGTTTGCAAAGTTTGCTTTAAAACCATGAACCCATTGTCCTTCCTTTGTTACACTTGACATTGTGCATGGAAGATGTCTTCTGCACACATGGCACAATTAGCAGTCTGGTAGGTGCAAAGGCAAACATTCTAACTTGTAAGTCTGGTCAGAGACTCCTTTTTATTTGCCAAACTTTACAAATTTTCCTCTTAAGATGCGGGAAGAGCTCATTTTGGGTGACTAGACATTTAATTCATACTTTAAAAACTCCATTTGCATGGGCTCTGCAACCTCATTTGGATATTTTCTATGATACTCTTTAATCAACCTCAATCTGCCATAAAATTCTGCAAATTCATTTGGCCCTGAAATAGCATTAATCTCTTCCTTCCTCAGACCATCCTTATCTTCATAAATTGTCAATAACTTCTCGGATATATCGCAAAATCGATCAAGAAGTACACGACTTCTGCTGTCAGAATTGATGTTTTCTTTTAGTGTCTGTTTTTTGAGAAGAGCTTCCTGTGTCAAAGCATCAGTGATTCGCTCCCTTTCTTCATGATATCGGCGCTGTTGTTCAATTACAGTCTCCATTGCTACTTTATTCTGGTAAGAAACATTAAAAGCTGTCTTTGAATGGTCTTTACGAACGGTCTTCACCGGTTGGTAGATGCTGGCTGGAGCAGTTGTGTGAGAAAACGATTTAGGCCTATTCAAATGTAAACGAGGCAGAACAAACATGACCCTTCTCCATGCTTCCGGCAACAAAGATGGCTACCAGCAAAGGCCTAAGAAATCTCCTGGGACTCCTCCTCTTCCTGGTGTCTTTCCTTGAATGCGGAGGGCAAGTACCACCTATTGGTTCAAAGAAATTTTCTGCTGCTACTGAAGATGTTCCATTTATCAGTTGCAAAGTCTGCCAGAAAGCCTTGAAACATTTACAGATGCAAATCAAAAACCTACGCGAGACAGCTGCAAACAATGGCAAAAAGGTAAAACTGATCATGGCTTGATTGGAGATTGCAAACTTTTTAATGATTTATTTACGAGCAGTTGTCATTGTCACCATAGACCCATGCGTCTGTAAACAGCCTTTTCAGAATGGAAAGTTGACCTGTTTTCTTACAAGTGATCGTTTAGTTGATAAATGTTAAGTTGATATGATAATGAGTTGTACAGCTGTTATTTTTTGGCAAGGGAACAGACACAGCTACACGGTTTTTATAAGAAACTGGTTTGTAAGAAACTAATACTACGATGGCCAAAATTTTAAGAAACGCTAGTACCACGTCTGAGAAGTATTAAGAAACTTTTCAAAGTTAAAAGCATGGATTTTAAAGCAAATAGATCGTTTAACCTTTATTCTTTTGCAATATCAACTAACCACTCGTGTTTTCATCATGACAGAACACTGTTTATTATTTCTGCAGCAGTGTTAGCGACCACATTGACCATTCACGCATTCAAAAAATATGAAACTAATTAAGACATTTTTAGTACTAAAATGGACCAAAATTTCATGTTGAATTAAGAAACTTTTAGTACTATGGCCTGATCCGAGTTTCTTATAAAAAAACGTGTACACCGAGTAGCCGCTATACTGTATATTGGCTAAAGAAACGCCCGCACAACCAATGTTTTCTTTAGCTGCACGATAATATGACACGTGTTATGGCATGGGCCAGCTTTTTGCTCCCAACCTTTTAATCAATTGTTCATTATGTTGCTGTGTTACTTCCTAGATGGACGAAGATGACATTTTGAGCGTTGTAGAAAAGACATGTGACCCAGATTCGACCCATGGGAATTGGATATCGAAATATGACATAGTTGAATCTTCTGGTACTTTAAGCATAATTAAACAAGACACACAAAGCAGATGCAGACAAGAATGCAAGACGATTGCCAAAGCATGTGAAGAAAGCATCGGAGAAATAGATACAGATTTAGGAGAGCTTCTTTGGAAAGACAATTTATCTCTGTCAAAAGTAGTCAACAAAGTATGTTATGAAATGACAAATGCATGCAGTGAGAAAATACCAAAGTACAGACCTGGCAAGAGAAAAGATGAACTATTCAAAGCAATGAGTGACGATGAAAAGAAAGCATACGATATGATGAAACAAATGAAGTAAATTTTGTTAAATATCACACACATTTTGATTTGATAGTTGTTTTATTCAACAGCTGAAAGAGAGTTCAGAAAAATTCTTTGAAGGATAGTCTGTTTCAAAAACTGTGCCCCATTTGCAGGACTGCTGTGGAGGAGCTGTGGCTTCGATTTCTCCGGTTTTTACGCTGTTGCATAGGTCTGGCCTTAAATTAGAGTTTGAGACGTTGCTAGACTTAATGCAACAAGTGGTTGCTGATTTATGGCACAGCAAAGGCAAAATAAGTGGTTGCTTGAAATAGCACTTTTGATTTAGAAGCAAGCATTTATGTTGCCTTTCCTCTCTCATAAATCAGTAATAACTCGTCAGATTAAATCAAAAAAGGTTCCAAATTTTACCACAAAGTGTATTCCACTCAAGTATGCAAAAAACGAAACAACTGAAGCATCCGCTCATCCTCAACAGCCACACAAACCAAGATCATTTTCTGCCACGCAGTGTTTGTTGGGGAGACGAGATACGCTGTGTCCCCCCGTGCATTTGGTTGAAGCTCATGCGCCAGTCAATGTGTCAACCCACAAAAAAATTGCGAATGAGCTTTACCCTCTGCACGGGGGACACATAAATTTTCTCGCAAAATCCCAATCTCGACCCCCCCCCCCAACAAGTGTAAAGAACAGAACTTATTAGAATGAAGCACATTGTACTATGTTTACCGTTAAAATTATGTTTTGGCACCGAAGAAAAGAATCTTAGATATAGAATTATTTTCTTCATTGCAGGTCAGTCTCTGGCATGCCTGGGATGGAAATGTACTCAAAAGAAGACATAGCCCAGATGCAAGGTCAAGTTCAAGACAACGGACCTTCAGGAAACGAACAACGACGGGAACAAGCTAGAGAGTCATCACAAGAAATTCCAGTAGATTCTCGTCAAGGAACAGAGTTAGGTCTTTTTGATACAATAAAGGCAACTTTTAGTGGACTGTATAGTCGTGTTAAGAAGCTTTTTGGTTTCAAATCAAAGAAAACTGAACTGTAATTTTTGAGGAAATTTGTTTTTGTAAGAATAGAAAGTAAGATGTTTTAAGTTTGAAAAGTTCTACGAAAAGTTAAAAGTTGAAGTTATAAATATGAAAAATTAGATGTTAATATAAATTGATAAACACGAATTTAAATTTGTACCATTATTCTTTTTATTGGTCTCTGAAGGCTTGGTCAGAAGTTTTTCTTATTTTGAAGGGTTTATCCAGCTGGACGTCGCATGAACTTACGCACATTTCAAAAAATTCAGTTTCAAAAATTCTAGCTACTAAGCGAAACGTTCGAAAGACTGCGAACTGCTAAGAAAATCGTCATAAAATCGGACGTCGGCTAACGACCAGACGTTTAATTCCAAAAGCAATCGTCAGAAAGTAGATCGTTGAAAAGAAAGCGATACTTGAATATTTCTTCCTAAACATAACAAAACATCCACACGAAACCTCTGTTGACTAAATTACAATATTCAAATAAAATCTCTTCAAAGTCTTACAAACGAGGTCGAATCTCCAGAAATTCATACGCCTTAAAATCAATATCTCTCTCGACGGAGCACTGGAGGTCTAACAGGGTCGAGAATCATTCATACTCTAACCATTTTCTTGAAGATGCCCAAAAAAACTCCCTCTTCCAGCTACTGCTACCAGTCGCCTTTCAAATCCCTTGAGGTCTTATACATTTTGCGATAGCTGCTTCTTCAGGAATTTTCATTTTCCCACTCCTATAACAGCCCTAATTGTTCTATTTTTGTGCATAAATGTAGGGCTCTAACATGATTCATACAACGAAGTGAAATGTTAACGTCGTTAAAGTTGTGCTGATGCTCAAAAGTTAGGATCATTATCGTATCGCAAAATATGTTGTATTCTAAGCAATCTATTTGAACAGAATTTTGTTACAAATCACACAGATGCTCTTTCTTGCTATAAATTCATTGCAACAGTTTTGCTTTTGATTGGTTTCAACTCCATCTTAGTGTTTTGTCACCAGAATGCACGATTCGTTCTAACTTCAAAATATTTCAAACTTCTAATCAGAATGAGGAAGGATTCGATTGGAAACATTTCGTGTGATGAATTTCCATTATCAGGACTCAACTGCTTTTGTGACACTGCTTCTAACGAAGAACATAAAGCATAGTGGTTCATCCATGGGTGGCTAGACACTGTAGTTGTGAATCATTGCTACAGCTTCGTTCTTTGCGAAGGAATGAATCATTGCTACAGCTTCGTTCTTTGCGAAGGAATGAATCATTTACTACTACGGAGGAGTTAGCATTATCACATAGCCTCGAAATCTCATCAACAGAAAGGTATAAATTTTCCTCCGCAGCAGCATGAAACATCACTGTCGTATCTTCGAGGGTCTGCTCCGTAAAAGATCTGAAACAAACTCGTTTTTGCGGCATAGCTTCAGTTTTCAAACCCCTCAGTAGCCAAAAATGGATCAAAATTACGTCATGCATAAAAATCTAAACTTCAGCCCTTGCTAGCTGTGAATCAGAAGGGTCTAGCTAGCTGTGAATCAGAAGGGTCTATTTACAGTTGTAATATTTACAGGAGAAGAATCGATATCACATGGTTTCTGATCAAAATGAGACACTCTTACAAAATGATCCACCATTCACTTCCTGGGCACGTAAAAACATCAGTATACAAGGTAGCAGATAGCTCATGAATACCTTCGTTTTACCTACTTGGAAATAAATATTCCTCGAAGTCAAGAGAGTTTCTGCATCAGCTCAGCTCCATGAAAATCCTTCACAACCATGTCGTAATGCAATCAATACTTTTTCTCGCAGCTCCTTCTCATTGTCATAATCACCAAGTTGAATCATATTGAAGCAAGTCGCAGCTGTTGGAATCTGTGGGAAAGTTCTGACAAATAAACTCAAGAAGTCGAACTATACTGAGCACCAGGGGAGGTGCCTAGCCTGATGACATGCTCGTAGTGATCGCTATTGATAGAATAAAAAGTGTTGTTGAGGTTGTTATTATTGTTGTTGTTGTTGTTGCTGCGATATCTGGGACTATGTTGTGAGGCTAGGAGGTGCCTGCCAATGGGATCCAAAAATCAATGTTAAAAAATCATGGACTGGATTATACCGTTCGCAACTTTGTTCCAGGACACAAAAGTCAATGAACGGAACTTTTACACCACAGGTACTGGTTAATTGTCTCTTTAATGTAAATATCCTCTGCCACAAAGCAAATTTTGCTTTTCTTTGAAAGTAATGTGTTGCAGTTCGGTAAAAAACCGCCAAATAAGGTTTTGAAAAGTGAATCACGCAGAATAGGCAATGCCCCAGGCAGGGCAATGTTTTAGAAAAAGCTGTAGACATATTCTGTCTGTCACAACGATAAACAACTTTTTTAAGAGATCTTTGGACTTTGAAAATTGCAGAGCATTTGTCTTGAAAAATGCACTTTGCCGCCTCACTACCTTTTTGCTTTCACTTTGGCCTCAGTTAATGCTTTCACTTGACACAAGATGAGGAAGTCAGACATTGCTTGACACAAGATGAGGAAGTCAGACATCGTTGATTTAATTCCATTTAGGTCTAAGAATACTCACGGAGTTACTTTGTCCTCCCCTTTTTGCTACTGTGAAACGCTTTGCACCACCAAGTCCCTGTAAGAAGTGCGAAAAGATACTTATGCTGTCAGACACAATTTATGGAAAAGAAAATGAAATTGAAAAACATAAGTTGAATGTTTGCATGTCCTTATTCGTGAAATATTAAAACATAATTTACAAATGTTAAAAGAGAGGATTTAGGAATATTAGAATCCGGCAGCCAAGGAACAATATGGATTCAGCAATTTATAGCTTCAACCAGTTTATTCATGAAAAGAATAAATGAACCCAAAATAAATGAATCAATCAGGAGAAACCTCTTGTAGCTTAACAGATCTTAGGAGTGTGTTGAAGAAATAAAAATTTTCTTTTGCAAAGAGAAGGAGGCTGCTTTGCACAGAGAAGGAGAAAAGAAGCTGCCCAGAGGAAAGGCTCGAGAGTTAAGCAGGAAATAGACAGCCCTGAGAGAGAGAGGGGGGGGGGATTTTCGATGAAATAATCATCGAGAAGTTATTGATTTGAAACCAGAAATCAAATGCAACTAAACTTATTGCCAATAACAGAAGATAGGAGTAAAAGGCGTGAGACCTCCTGCGATTTGAAGTGGCGCTTTTATAGGAAAGGTACATACCCCTTTCGGTAGTAATCTTTAGGTTTCCATCAAAACACGGCATTTTCTTGTTATCGACACTACGTATTTATCTAAAACACGTCTATGATCAAGCAAATCAGTACATGGCGGGAACAAGTATAAATTGCAGTTAGAGAAACACCCAAAATTAGACGTTGCTTGAGAGGGAAGTCGGCACGTCTCACGCTGACAACATGAACTATTAGTCGAGAATTTATTACGAAGAAAAGTGGTCAACCAACCAACAGCAAAATTTGTGTTTTCCTTTGGCAACTTCCGCTGAAAATAGTCGAAAAAGAACCAGTGCCTTGCACACCATCAGCCATTACTGACACATGGGCAACGAGCCCCAAGTTAGAGAGAATTCCTGGTTTCTGCTCCGTTCTTGAATGCACCTTGAGCATCAATTGTAACATGCTAGTCTTAGGCCTGTGATTTTAAATTTTCTAAGTCAATTGTTTCTTGTCAACAACAGTCAAATATCTGTAACGAAAGGGTTTCAAAGAACTGAAACTTAGTAACAACCAACCGTAAGATTTTTGAATCCACCAACAGGGACACAAGGTGAGCCAGTCGAGAATTTTAGCAGTAATGCCTTTTCGTCCTGTTTCAAACTTTTGACTGTTTCCCAGAACCATTTTATTGTAGTATCGTCTTTGTGCCATCCATGATACTACGGTAGAGAACAAAATATGAATTACTATCCTAATGAATGTATCTTGACAGCATACAACTTCCACGGTTACTATTTGTCTGTACGAAGTTTCCTTGCTCAAATACCAAGTGACCCAGAAGTAAAGCTTTTTGATATACTATTACGCACCAAATCACCTTGAGACATACTGCAGAATCCTGAAATGGTTTATATATGACCTCACTTTAATCCATGTTCTGAGAATACAAGAAATGATTATAAAACTGAATATTTGTCCTGCATCACAAACAGGACTTTCAGCTATTTCACAAAGATCGAGCGATATTTGTAATATGACCATGACAGGGCTGTAAAAGTCATGGCTGCAAGACAGAATATTTGGTCATTATTTCAGGCCTGTTCTGAGGGTTCCTTGACAGACTTTCTTGAGAAAATCCTTCTTAATTTCACAATGGAGTGGCAAATTTCAGTCAAGTAATTCTAAAGTGGATTTGAACATGTCAATAATTCAAATAAGGTATTTGCCAACGTCATACTCTTGATACCCTAGGAGCAGTGGTGTTTCAAACGGGCATTGCTTTTTTTCCTGACCTGGTATAGCTGTTTGACTGAAAGTAAGATATTTTGTAACACCATTGCTCACAAAGTGGCTTTCCTTTTCGAATCCGCATTGTTCAAACCCTATGAAATAAACGATTGTATTTCTTACCAATGTATTTTGTTTCCAGTCATCCACATCAATATTTTGAACACCATTCATCAGAAGAGAAAATTCATCGGGTGTAAATAATGAAATCAATTCTTGATTCAACTCCTTAAATAGACAGATATGAATGTTAAAGGTTATAAACTTTCATTACGTAGAACGGCTGCGCAGTAGTCTGGAGACTATTCAGAAAGGCAGCAGTTGTTCAGCGCGATGGAGAGGTCACATCGTGTTGTTGGGGGGGGGGGGGATAACATGCACTAAATTGGATGATATTCAGGTATTTGGAGGAATAACATGCAATATGGAGGATTTTATTCAGTTATTCGGGGGATAACAAATAATGCGACGGAGGGATAACCACGAACAGCACAGACGTTCGACAGAGTGACTTTGGACAACATGTCAGCCCTCACAACGACTATCTTCATTCACTAAATATCAAATCATCCCTGAAAAAATCGTCCGTTCAATTATCCCGAAATTGAAATCAATTCCAATTTCAATCGTTCCAAATACTTTCAGACCAGAAATTTCAAGATGCTGGGAAGTATAACACCTTGGGAAACTAAGGATACAGAAGTGACCAAAAAGCACGTACAAATCAAACGACCGTCCCAAATAGCTGTGTACGACTTGCTTTGCAAATAATTCCATAATTGTTCACAATCGCTTATCTTTTCTTTGTTCGTACTGAAAACAGTTTATGCATGAAAAGTGAAGAAGACAAACTACGGAATGGGGAATAAAAGCGACATCATTGTAAGGACAAACTTACCAAATAGAATCCTCTTTTAAAAGCCTCAACTTCTTTTGCAGTTGATTCACATAATTTGAATTTGGAGACAAGTTCAACAAATTCTTCCTTCGGAATAAAGAACAGTAACCAATTCACTGATTAGAAAAGGGATATGTACTTCACGGGCAAAGAAGTGATAGCCTTTCGGTCAGCAACTCATTCATCGCTCGTGGTGAATCTCAAGTCCTGCACGTTCAAAAAACTCAACAATGAACATTTCAACATGTTATTCCCTGGAATGTGATGATAAACTCTAGGCAGGGCATGGGTATTAGGAGACTTGGAACGTCTTATGAGATTACAAATCGTCGTAGAGACTCAGAACTGTCAGGCCAACCTTTGTGTGTGTTTTTCTGTCTCAATACTCTCCGTTGTTATGTCGATTTTGCGTTTTCAGTCCACTGTCAATCGCTTTCCACTCCGCCTTTCAAACTGCACGTTGTTCACAAGAAAATCTATGCCTATGGTTTGCAGTTTAAAACTTTTGCTTCAGCAAAGGCGCACTAACAAACGGGAAATAACGAAGTTGGATTTGAATAACCAACAAGAAAACAGTTAGGCCAACTGAAGACACAAGTTGATGCAACAAAAGGAGGAAAACAAAGATCAAGGCAAGGGCGAGTAAATATTTAGTCAATACATACATGGCTGTCCTTACACCCTAACATATTCATAGACTTGTTACGTTGAGTCCTACCTTGTTCTTGTCGGTGACAAGGCCATTAAATTTTCCAAGTTGCACTTCTTCTAGTCGAGACTCATCCCAAGGATTTCTGCAGTTGATGCTAAATGGCATTCCATATTCATCAATATTGTTTTCTAACACCCATGTAACAACACCATTGTACAAACTATTATCAACAGACTGGAGATCAGCTGGGTGGCTTATCGGCTGTCCTAAGATCTTGGGAGAAATGACACAATCATGAATCCTTACAAGATGAAACAAGCAAACAACTGTCTAATGAAATGATCACTTAAAGCACTGTGAATGGAAAATCTTACCGAATAATATTCAGGGACTGAGTTTGTCATCTTAAGTGTAATCCTAAAAAAACCTATCAGTCAATCAAAGACACTGAAGCCTCGACAATAGAGTGGTCATGACTTTTAGGCCCCGTTTACACAAGATCGGATCCAAGTTGGATCGGATCGATTTGAATCCGATCCACTTTCGTAGGGGGCTCTAAACGAGATTGGATCTCCACATCCAAAGCGGACCATTTTGTAAGAAATTTGTCAATTTGAGTCGTACCAAGAATAAAAGCAAGTGAACAATCTTCGTTTTGGCGCCAATTTTACGAGCTATCATTTAAGAAATGCCTCTTACTCGACTTCACTGAGTCTCGATTTCAATCCATACCCGTTTGGATCCGCTCCCACCCGCTTACATGAGACCTTTTCGGATCGGATCATAATGGGATCACTTTCGAAAGTGACCCCGTTTGGGTACGCATAGCAGATCCAAATGGGTTCGGATCCGTTGGATGCGATGTAAACGCAAGGCCTATTAGATACAGTTTGGGTACGGATTTATTTGGATCTGATCTCGTGTAAACATTTGGATCTGATCATGTGTAAACATTTGGATCTGATCTCGTTTAAACTGGGTCTTAGAATGTAATTTCAATCTGAGCATCCTTCTGCACCCCAGCTACCTATCACCTCCTGTTTAGACAATGAATGGAAATTAAGAGGGCAGTAAACACCTGAGCAGCTTACTTAGGGCCAAATTACGCTAAAATAAATAAAAACGGTTCTGAAAGGTAAAATAACTCCGTTCAAATGAAATGAAGGATGGCACAACAGTCTCTCTGTCCTTTGGGTAGCCCAAACCCTCCCCAGGCTACATGAAGCATGGCAGTGACGAGGCCAGTCTCGCTGTCTTTGGTGTAGCACAAACCCTCCCTTGCTTACACTGCTCCGAGCTTTTTTTTATATCACATGAAATATTAAAACAACAACTACAACGCAAATATTCTATGGCTGCCATAGCTGGAAAGGACATGATGTCAGCGAGTTCCAACTACGACAGCCACTTACAATAATTTCAAAATATATGTACAAATAATTTAATAAAAGAAAGAAAAGCAACTCGAACGGGCGTCTCAGAAAGAGGAGCTCCCCCACCTTACTGCACATTGTCAATGAAGCACTCAAACATATCATGGAAACACGTCCTTTCGACAAAACAGGGCGTGCCAGGCAACCAAAGCCGATCCCCCGCACGTGCCGAATGCAACACACGCAAGAGACCGACCCCAATCAACCAGCACGCACCGCCCCGTCGAGAGGGTGCATCCGAGCTTTTCATCCCAAGATTAAAATCTTTGTCGGTCTAAGTTCAGAAAATGAAAAATCATAAATGAACACTGTTATTGCCCGCATTACGGATGTAAGAAAACTAAATATGCACTCACTTGTTTTATAAATGGTTTTGACAACAGCAAATTGATGTACCATCCTTCAGCTATACAAGCAGCGATAAATCTTCCAATAAATTTCATTGCGTCCAACTTTTTCCTGAGCTCATTCTTGATTTGATTCGTTAGTATGCGACTTCTCTTTTCTGGGATGCTAGCCTGTGTATTAGCTTCCTTGGAAGGACTCTTATCTTGACTGCTGGTCTGCGTTTTAGCAGGACTTGATGTTTCTATCCCCGAATCTACGGAGCATTGAGTTTTTTCCTGCGAGGTCCAGCTCGATTCACTTGGTGCGTTATCTTGGATGCTGTTGATATATGCTGGGCTGTTGTAATGCTCCCATAAAATATCAGCAAAGAAAGTCAGCGGGCTTGGGCTAAAAGATATCAAAACAAGACAATCAGCAATGAAACAAAATGATATCATAAGCTAGATCACACTTAACATCATGAGATCAAATTACATTGAAGGATGATTTGTATCACCACTTAACACAGCAAACTAAACCAGGCACGTGATTGCACCACAATTGTACACGGAGAACTGAACTTGAAAGGGTAAAAACATTCTTGGAAATATATTGCGAGTTCGTTTAAAAAACAAAACATAATCTGCTTCATTATATTCGTCGGTAGATTGGTTATACGCTTAGAGAATCGAAACGTAGATCGTCGAATAATCGAGCAAAAATCTCCAACATAAGTCAAGATTTGAAAGAAAGATTCAATCTTTAATCTTAAAAATCCTAATTTAATAAGGTAATAAGGTCCCTTTCACATTGCTACGGTGTTGGTATTATCCGCTTTTGTTGCATGGAAGCTACCCGTTCAAATTACTCCATTTTTGTACAAAAACGGAGGGAAGAAACATCCCGAGAGAAATTCATTTTTGTGAGTTCACATTGCTTCAGTTTCGTAAAGCTCACTGTTAAATGCTGGAGCGCTTTCAAAAACCTCCGTGTTTTTGCTTTCACATTGATTCAGAGCGTTTTCAACAACTTCCATTTTTGTGGATATCCACTGTCGATAGCGTTTTCGAAACCTCCACTTTTGTTGCGTTCTGTGCAAAGTAATGTGAGCACTTTCACGAAAATGGAGGGTTTTCTTTCCGTTTTTGTACAAAAACGGAGGAGTGTGAACGAGGCCGATTTCTACTCCTTACCTATATTGTTGATCATCAATCTGAGTGAAAAGTTTCATACTTGGCTTTACAATTTCATTGCACAGACAGACCAAGAACTCTTTTTTTGGACCCGTACACATACCTAAATGAGAAAGAAAGGATCAATAGGATAATGGCATAATTGTCTGATCTAAGAGCACATGGAAGAGCATATGGAACCCAACACGTCTTGATACGTCTTGTAGAAGATTGGAGGTCTAAACTAGATAACGACTATCTCGTAGGTACGATCCTTACGGATCTTTCCAAAGCATTCGATTGTATCCCTCATGATTTACTTATTGCCAAATTACATGCATATGGACTTGATGAGGATGCACTAGTCCTTGTCTATTCTTATCTAAAACGACGAAAACAATGTGTCAGGATAAATAACACGTATAGTTCTTTCCAAGAGGTTATATCTGGTGTACCCCAGGGCTCTGTACTGGGACCTATCCTTTTCAACTTTTACATAAATGGTTTATTTCTTTTCATTACGCAGGCAACGCTCCATAATTACGCTGATGACAATACACTAATTTATTTTTCTAAAAGCATGCCCGATCTTGTGAATACTTTGGAACAAGAAACAGGAGTGGCCTTATCGTGGTTAGAAAACAACGAAATGATCGCCAACCCTGAAAAATTTCATGCTATATTGCTCAGGAAAAATCAAACGAATACTAGTGGAGAGCCAATTAACATTAATGGTAAAATGATTAAATCTGAGGAGACCGTGAAACTTCTGGGGGTTACCTTGGATTACAGACTTGATTTCGACCCACATATTTCAAATATTTGCAAAAAAGCTGCAACACAATTAAATGTTCTTAAACGATTAAAGGCATTTATCGGCTTTAGGGGGAAACAGATCCTTGTTCAGAGCTTTGTATATTCTAATTTTAATTACTGTCCTTTAGTGTGGTATTTGTCATCTTCGAAATCTTTACAGAGAATCGAAAAGTTACAAGAACGCGCTCTAAGATTTCTCTATAATGATCATACCAGTTCGTATGACGAATTACTCTCGAAGTCAAATAAATGCACGATGCTTGTTGCTCGCCAAAGAATCCTTTGCATTGAAATTTTCAAAACAGTAAAACAATTAAACCCACCTTTCATGCAGAACATATTTATATTACGGTCTTCACATCATTCATTAAGAAATTCTAATAACTTGGCCCACTTTAGGCCCAACCAAACAACATTTGGGTCCCATAGTCTGTCGAGTATAGGGCCACAGATTTGGAACGGCCTGCCAAACGAAATAAAGTCAACAGAAAATTTAAAGAGTTTCAAGGCTTTGATAAAACAATGGAATGGTCCCATATGCAAATGTAGTGCCTGTAAATCCCTACCAGCTTAGTTTATATGTATTTCAGAAAAATATTTATTTTGTTTATTGTTATTTCTTTGTAAATTCGATTTGGATTAGTCAACTTGTATATATCTAAATAATGTATATATTGTTAGCTATTGTGGAAATCGAATTAAAATAAAGTTGCACACAATAACCCGACCTGACCTGACCTGACCTGACCTGACCTGACCGCTGACCTGATCACTGATCTGATCACTGACCTGATCTGACCTGATCTGACCTGACCGCTGACCTGACCTGACAATCAGCACTAAATCTACCATCATTTCACAGCTTTTCGTGAGCGAATGGAGATACAATCTATGATTTGCGAAATCATCAATCAAGAAGTGTAAATCTACTGAGCTACAAAATTTTAGTCAGACTAACAGCAAAATTATTCCACAACATCATCATATTAAACACACCTTCCTATCAAATCCAGACATTGCATCGCATTAGAATCAAGTGAAAACGTTTCCAACGGCAGGTGAGCAGCAATCTTCCGATTAATCCATCTTCAGAGTTAAAGCATATTTCTTGTTTTGAGTGGGCTTGTCAAGATTTCTAGCTACTTAAAGCTAATCTAAGCCCACTATATATGCCGCGGTGAGGCATGAGACCCTGCCCTAATTTAACGTCCCTTCCGAAGGACGGCGAGGTGAGTTGCGAAGTCATGCCTCCAAGGTAACCCATGCAGATTTTGACCTCACTCGACTGAGCTTAACTCCAGTCATCTAACGAAAGGTGGATAAGCCGCTCGAGCAAGGGTGAAGTTTGTAAGAGAAGAGATTCATTGACATTACAAAGCGATTTATTTTCCTGAGTAAAAGCTGTCAGACCTGCAGTGCAACTGGCGATGATGTTCTGCTCTCTCTGTTTATTTTACATCCAGAGGTGTGAAAGCTATTCTTTCCAAGGGCAAATTGCTTTGGCTTTGTGATGTCAGAGAGCCGAGTTTGTTGTTTCAAAGAATTCACCTTGCTGCTCTGAGGCTAAATAAAAAAGAACCTCACATCTTATTACCTGGTTCATTGTGAAAGTCCACTGATAAATTATTAATACTGATGGTATGGTCATAAGCAAGATACCGTATTGCACTGCCAAGGACATCATCTCTTCTCACTGTCAAATGAGATCTATCCTGGAAATGTTTTCTTCTGTAAACAAAGAAAAGAATACGTAAAAAATGCTTGTAATCAGTAATTCTATAAGGAACGCCAAGTAATACAGAAAAGAAAACAGATAAGTGCCAACAAAAAGGGAGCTGCATTTTGTCAAATCAGTCCACAGTTTGATCACCTAATAATTCTATCAGGAGAAATACTTGAAATGCAACAGCATTTGGAAAAGGAATCAAAGCGGTTTTCTGTCTAAGACAATTCCTTGAAGAAATTTTAAAGAATCAGGTTCTTTGAAATTCACAAAAATTTGAACTTGCCTCAAAACGTCATTAATACCACTAAGATCGATGAAATGCATTGCGATAAACAAAAACTAAAATTTGATTGGATGCAATTGTCATGTGCGTGGAGTTGGAAGATGATGGCACGAGTTTTCAAGAAAATTTGGTCACAACTTACTGGAAGCAGAAACAATTTTTAGCCTTTCTTCTACATTACTGTTGCTTTGTATCAAAATCAATTCATGACGCTGCAAAGGCATGCATTGCATAATAGATAGGACCTGAAGTTCAATGCAAGGTTACAGCCTAATCGGCCAACTCTTCGACAAATTTGGAGCTTTGGTACCACAAAAGAGCATTGTGTGTTGTTTTAAGTTTTTATGAAAATGGCACATAATAGAATCTTGTTTAGCACGTTAAATGATGGATAATCAGACCGTTAAGGAAAAGCTATCCTTGAACTGACTGAGCAGTCACTACAAATGATAAGGTCTGTATTCATAGAGGATATTTCGTAAACCTGATAGGGACCTAAGACTGAATCTTAAAAATGTTTTACTCACAGCTTTGTCACTCTCCTTTTTAACCATGAATGTTTATTTTCAAAATCTAGGATCGCTCTCCAAGTTTTAAGAAAGATCCCATGATTGAATTCATCCAATAGCGAAGGATTTTGTCGAATGAAGTCATTGAATATTGTGTAATACGCATCTTGATTTGCCAGTGATAATATCGTGTTCTTTACAACCTAACAGAATGAGAGAAAAAAGTTGAAGGATTTAAATGGAACTGTGTTAGAAAATATACGATGTTATACCGCAAAGTTATATTGTGTGAACGTAGTCTAAAGCAGATTTCAAATATTTGCTTAGCTTGGCCAGGGATTATTGCATTTCAAGCATCTTTTTCAAATGATGGAGGAACAACTTCTTATCGGGCCCATAAGTAATGTACCTACGGTCAGGAAATAGTGAGGGAATTTGTGATTTTTAGCATAGATTTTTAGATTATTTAGAATGAGGAAAAAACAATCCTCTTTTGAAAGGCAACTGGTCTCTAGATATCTGGATATCTTCGGAAGGTGGGACAATAATATGTTCAAATCAATTTCGAAATTCTGCGATTCCAGGCCTGTCTTGTAGGATTCTTGAAGGGGCTTCCTCGAGAAAATCTCTCATAACTTCCAAGCAGAGTGTCCGATTTCAGTCAGGCAAAATATTAAAAATGCATTTGAATTTGTTCAATACTGAATGGTATAGTTGCCATTATCATCTCCTTGATCTCCCGTGGGCACAGGTCTCTCAAACTTGGTATTAAAGAGGTTCAAAACTTGCCTTAGCAATGGGAAAAAGGTCATTCTTAATCAGCTCCAACAGACCTGTATATTCTTTTCCTTCTGTGATTCATCGCAATCAGAAATCAAACTTGACAATACGAACAACTGTTTTGGTTTTGCTTTCATCAGTTCGACCACACAACTTTCACATGATTGAAAATTAGCATATAGAAGAGGAGGCCAACCGCAATCATCTAAAATGTCAACTTCATGTCCATGAGATAAAAGCAGTTTGACACTTTCTGTGCTGCCGATGGCTGCTGCAAGGTGAAGTGCACTTGTGCCATGATTGTCCTAAAACAATGATGAATAATATGGACATTAAATTGATTTACTCATGATCCTGAAAGCATAGGTTCCAAATATTTAAATAGGTGTGAAAAAGTGTGGTGTAAAAATTCCTATGACTTATTTCTTCCAATCAAATGGGTTGAACGAAACTTTAGCCAAAATCTATTTTACATTTCAACTCATCTGAGAATATGACGCTGTCCAACTTCATACTTTACTTCCTACAATTGGCTGATACCATATTGTAAACATACATAAACGCCTTTCTTGAGAACCATCCTATGAATTCTCTAAACAGCTTAATATTACGACGGTCATAAGTTCTTTTGCTTAATATTTTCTTGGATTCTTGAATGAAAGGAACAATACTCTGATTCTGAAGATATTGAAGATTTCAGAAAATTCAAACGGCAGAATTATCATAGCAAAATAGCTCACATTTCTTTGAAGCCATTCAGTTCAAAGAAATTGGCCATTGAATTTTACGCTGATGTTTCTAAAGATCAAAACCTATGGTCGTATTTAAAACCGAAATAAATACAAGATATGATTACCTGAAACTTAACAGATGCTCCATAATCAAGTAAAGCTTTCATGCAATCAACATTGCCATTTTCTGCAGCGTACATCAGTGGGGTGAAACCTGAAAAGATTAACAGAATGAGACAAATACAATGAACGTACAAGCAGTGTCCGTATGGTGAACATAACTCACTTATTGGTAGATTGGTCATCTTCTATTTTTGGAGAAACTATCAATTGCGGTCAATTCGATGGTCAAGACAAAACCAAAAGTAACGCTCAAGGAAGCCCGGTTTTTCGAAATGATTTGCGCATTGGATTGAAATTGCGAATTTTCCATAACATGATTTCTCATTTGCAGCGTACCACAGTTAGTGGTACGCTGCAAATAGACTGGAAATAGATTATATTCGTAGATTGGAAAGTGTAGAGATGTGGTTTTGGAGAAGAATGGAGAAGATCAGTTGGACAGAAAGAGTGACAAATGAAGAAGTATTGCGAAGGATTGAAGACAAAAAGAACATTGATCTAGACCATCTATAACCGGCAGAAGAAATGGATCGGCCATATTATTAGACATCAGAGAGTCCTCGGGGATGTCATCGACGGAAGGTTAAACGGTAATAATAGCAGAAGAAGAAAAAGAATGACATTGTTTGATCATTGGCGTTAGAAAGATAATGGAAGGGCAGAAACATATGGAGATATCAAACGTAGGACTGAAGATGGGGATAGTTGGCGGGTGTGACGCTGAACCTGCCTTGCGGCAGACAACCAAAGAGGAAGAAAAGTTAGTGGATGTTCCGTGACTACTTTATTAAGCATAGCTTTTCAGAAACAATCATTCAAAAGAAAATCAGAGCGCTGACGTAATCTGTAGGATGACTAAAATAGTTAATGCGCTTTCTGGGCTGTGGAATAAAAAGTACGCGATCGATTCAAAGCTAAACTGTTACTGCTTCAGTCAAAGGCTCGACTTATTCCAAATCTATTCCGTGGTTTATCAGCGCCGAGGGATATAATTACCCCTATGAGGGCGTAATTCATGAAGAGGGCGCTGGAAAGGAAAAACGAACGAGTTCTTCTCCATCCTTTTTCCTATGCAGCGCCCTCTTCGTGGCTTACGCCCCCACAGAGGTAACTGTGTTCCTTAGCGTTGATAAACCACGGAATAGACTTGGATGAAGTCTAATTAAAGGCTAAGTTACCAGTAAAATATTGTTGGATAAAACACTAATCTTTCTGACACAGATATTACAAAAATGCTGGTAAGAGGTCTGTACGAGGAATGAGTATTCCACTTTCAATTCTGGTCCATGATTTACTTGTCACGCATATTTAAATCTCATAATGAAAGAGACAATTGTGAATTGAATTTGTGTTTGAATGGCAGGTTCTATTACCAGGGTACAAAGGCAAATCATGGACTATAATAGAACGGGGGATAAAGCTCGTTCCTATACAAACCCCCTGCCAGCAGTTTCCTACTTTGGGTTTAAATGCCTAGTGATTTCGCCTATGTATATGCGTATGTAACCTTCGCCACAAAATCAAAATATTTACAATGGTTAAAAGATGTATAGTTAGATAGTTACAATACAATTTACATAACAACTTAAAAACAATAAACAATAAACAATAAAACCAAGTTAAAATACACCCCTAATCATAGTGGGAGGGATAGCATTAAAAGATCGAGTGACCTTATTTCCATAATGGTCCCCTTACAGGTGGTTATAAGTAATAATAAACAATAAAATTGTACATGCTTTTACAAAATCATGAATGCGAGAGAGGGCACGTGGTTTTAGTAGAACACATATACGTTGTTTTCCTCTCTCTGTATATTTTGGAAAAAATTGTCTTTGATCTTGTGTTTGAATAAATTGATATTATTTTTAGATTTTAAAGATTTATATTTTAAAGATTTTAGGGTCGCATTTGGTTGATAGATTAACATTAAAAATTTTGAGTATTAACTTTGGATTTTTCATTCAACAGCCCGCCAAACGTTTTAACTTTCTTTGATTCACCCAGCATCTGAAGCAAATATATGACATACCATTTTTATCAGGTTCATCGATGATGCCTTTAAAACGCTCCAGAAGAAGTCTTAATACCGCTGCTCTATCCTCTTCATTGCAGCTCATTGAATGTACAACAGCATAATGCAATACGTTTCCAGAGATTTCTGTTGAGTATTTTTCTAATAGTTTGTCCTCTGGGAGCAGCTCCTCTAAGCACTAAAATGAAGAGTTACTTACAGGTTTAAAGAAAATAAAATAATAACCTACGGTGGCAAATGCCTGTTGAGTTGGGAGCTTTGTATCTCAGGGGGATAATCACCACATAAATACATGAGAGAGCGTCAGTGAGAGAAATTCTGAAGCAAATATCAGTGCAGCTTCATCACAACCCATAAATATCAGCTCAGTCCATAGCTGAAACTTGCAAGCAAATATAGAAGATCCTGAAACGATGCTAAATTGAGAGCTTGGTTGCCTCTGAAGAACTCATATGTGATGCTAAAAATATCATTGCCATACCTCCAGTTTATTTGGACACAAAAATATCACTTCCAGCAATTTTCTCTCCCAAAAACCTACACCTACCTCCCTGTGCATTCAAATATTGAGTGTCCGCCATGGGTCTTTTGTATGACCATAATAAAAATTTAGAGATATTTCAAAGCCCTAGTTAAGTGTAAGCTCATCTCTCAAGCCAAATGTTGCAGAAGAGAAGGTTCTTCCAAGAGTAAATTCATAAAGCTATTTTCTCTTGACATTCTGAAAGACTTGTCCAAAATGATCGATGTGGAGCAACTTATTCAACATCATAAGAAATTAAACTCAATCGTCGTACCTTTAGTTGGCCCTCACTGATTGCCGTTAATATTGGTGTCCTCTGTTTCTTATCAACCTTATCAAGCATACTCAAATACATGATTGAATTGCATTCTTTCACCACATGTAAACATTCTAACTGCCTCTTTTCAATGTCTTTAGACTTAACCAGTCCAGAATCTAGCATTATCAAGTGTAACAAAGTCATGCCTGTTAAATTTTTGTATATCAGGCGATGCATGATTGAAAGATGTGTCCTCTGCAGCAAGATTCTTAATATCTGTAATGGAGAAGAACTCAGTCAACAAATAGCATCCAAATGACGGGGTATTCAAAATACTCGATTTTTGAGAATTTTCTCTGGCCTCTTGGAAGATATTAATGTCTCATTATTTTGGCACATGAAGTGTTCCCGCTACCTTTTTCCGGCCCCTGGAACATTTGCCAATATCAGGAATGTGAAATTTTTAAGTGCCTAGTTCCGGTAATATGTATTAAACAAATATGCCTGTCCCCAACCATTTGTGCGATGCATTTTTGTTCATTCTTGGGCTACCTTGGGGGATAGCGATGATCAGGGTAGGCATTGACATTAAACAAGCAAAAGTTACCATGGCTTTCACATTTCTCAATTTTTCCAGTGATTTACTCCAAGATCCTTCCAGGCTTTGGTTCAGCTAATGTTAGGCATTGCTGTAAAGTGGAAATTGTGGTGGAATTTGTTTGCAGTGTTAGGCCACTTTGGAGGGCTCTTTGAATGCGCTATCTTGGGAAACCCTCATATTTTCAAATGAAAGTAGCTAGTTTCGGCTAGGAAAATTCCTGAAATTGATTTAGCATCTTAGCTAATAGCTTTCAGGAATTTTCCTGGAAGGGACTAGCTACTTTCATGTGATATTCAACAAGATAAGAACAAATCTTATTGCTTTGATTTTTAGGGAACAGGTAGCCTTTCACACGCTGTACGTCTGACTTGACCTGTACCTTTGAGAAAATTGCAAAAAATTCACCTTAGGATGTTTCCAGTAAGCAGCATACACAATGCTAGGTAAGTTCATATAATCTGGGACATCAGCATTCACTCCAAATTCCATCAATAACTTTGTTGCCTCCAAATTACCAGAAATGGCTGCAATATGTAAAGGTCCTCTACCATGGCTATCCCTCATTTCAAGAATGCCCTGGTTCTTTCTAATGAGATCTCTCAGATAGTCAATATTATTATCCTTGTTACGTATGCTTTGAAATAAATGCTTTGCATTATCATTGCCCAGTTCATCATCACTGTCATAATCCAAAACAACTCTCTTATATTTTGGCAGCTCGTTTTCATGCTTAATTTCCTCAACAAGAGAATCACAAGCCTCTTCTTTGATAATAGCATCATTTTGAATGCCTCCAGAATGTCGTAAATTGTTTATACACATCCTAAATTCTCTCTCTGTTCTTACACGAGATTCTTCATTCTCTGAGCCAGAGCTAGATGTGATAAATTCAATATCTGAATCTCTGACAACAAACTCATTATTTTCTTCAAGGCATGCATCTTCCTGAATGCCAAATATCTGAATCGGATCATTCAACTGCTCTTCAATCTCAGAAGATATCTCTTGATCAATTTCTTGTTCCAAATATCTTCTCCTATCAAGTGGTAATTTTGAGTTTGCAAGTTCTCTTTTTCTTCTCAACATATCAGCAGCTCTCTGCATTTTTTCCTTTCCCTTGTTTACCCTTCTTGGAAGGCACTTCACATTTCCTTTCATACCAACTGCAGCTTCCTCCTCTGAATCTGATTTCAAAACAGAGGTATTCTTCTTTTCTCTCTTAGCTGGCAAATTAAGTCCATCATCACTAGAATCAGTGCTGCTGTCTGACTCTGTAACTTGACTCAATTTCTGAGGCAACCAGTTTATTCCTTTTGCACCACAACTTTCATCATTGGAACTGCTTGAAGAGAACTTTTTTCGCTTTCTCTGCTTGACCAGTTTTTCCCTATTCTTCTTCTTTGGTTTGTACTTTTCTGATTCTTCACTTTCATATTCTACACATTCATCATCATCAGCGATGAAGTCATCAGCATCAGAATCATCTTCACTCAAATAAGTGTCAAATCTGTCTCTGTTGTATGTAGACCTTCTACAAAGGAAAACAATATGTAAATGATTAAACCAGAAAATTATGCTAACTGTTTATTCAAAATTAAATATCTCTGTCCTGTAGCGATGCAAATAAAGACTCTTCAATAAATATCTAATCACAGTTAAAATGGTGGCTACCACGTGATGTATGCAATTGACATGCCAAGAACTATTGAGCAAAGTTCAAATTCTTTAAGAGCTATACCTTAAGATTCTTACATAAAAATATCATTATCTGCATGAGAAGAATCCTTGTTATTCTAACAAAAACAGGCCTCTACTGTACATTATTTAATGAATTTTTCTTACATTTTCAATTTCATTATATACAATGTGTGGCAACCATTTCTATCTTTATTTCTTAGATTACTGTGGATTTTCAAGCGCTTAAAAATTTTGATTTCTCAAATCATGAAAAAATAACAATATAGATATATCTTCAGAGCAGAAAGATACTGTGTAATTCAACTCAGAGAGATGAATAAAGGACGTACTCCTTTAAAAAATTGTTTGCAAGCCTCTTTGGTGACAATCTCCTTTTCAGCACCAATTCCTTTTCAGGAGAGTAATCTTCAATTGAATCCAAAATCTTTTTGCGATCAGGCATTTTAAAGGATCCTCTTGAATTTAGTTTTTGTTTTACGCGTATAGAACTTCTCCTTCCCTTGTGTACTGTTGTTTCTTCATGGTTTTCTGGTGTTTTCATTTCACTGTCATCTTCATTCTCTTTCTTTGGTGTGATTTCCACATCTTGAAGCTCAATATCAGACATACTTAAATCTGAATCGTCCTCAGCAATAACTACCTTGCATCTCTTTCTACCTCTCCTCTTTGTAAGATCTTGACTTGATTCCGCATTGTCTTCCATGACTTTCTTCTTTGTAGCCTCCTTTGAGTCCTTTTCCTGCAATCTGGAATATGACCTAGTTTTTGCATGGCAAATGCTTTTGCTCTTCCTCATGGTCTGAGTTATGGTTATATCATCCGATGAGCTTGCTTCATCTGTACCTTCAATGCCAAATCCATTTTCATTTCCACTAGATGCATCTTCATCTGAACTAAAAATTTTCTTGATTTTCTTTTGATTTCTCTTCTTCCTTAGACCTTGGCTAGATTCTGCACTCTCAGCTGTAACTTTGTTCTTGGAGTTCTTTTTCTCATCTTTCAAACTGGAAGATGACCTAGTTGTTACCTGACAAATACTCTTACCCTTCTTTGATGGCTGGATTACAGCTCTTTCATCACAGGAGCTTGTTTCATTGGAACTTTCACTATCACTTTCATTCTCACTTTCACTGGATTCATCTTCATCTTCATCATCAGAACTTACAATTTTCTTTTTACAATTTCTTTTTCTTACAAAAGTTGCCATAAGAATACTGTCTTGCTATTCATCTATTGTATACACATACAGTAACTTATCTTATTAGACAATTTGAGGGGGTGTTCAGTTCAGCTCCATTCATATATTCTAAAATTACTGTGATCCATTATCTGAGAATAAAAAAACAAATATAGGCAATTAGATATATCTCTAAGTTTTGGAAAAGGGCATGCTTAGTCAAGAGCAAAATGAGGATTACTTTTAGGCCATCAACATCTCTCTTCTGAAAGGTTTTGAATCATCAGTTTATAAGTTAACCTTTTCTATACACCTTTGACTTGTTTCAATGACTAGCTAACTAAACTGACTCAATAGATCTTGGTGGACATGACTGGAAAGCTAAATTTCAAATTTGTATCAGTGCTTCCCCCCAGATTCCAAAAGTTGCAAAAAATTGTCAAAGAAAATGACACAAAATTAGTTGGGTATACTCTATGGCCCATAAATTACATCACGATCCCCAATCATCTTTTGATTTTCTTTCAATTTTTTATGTTTTTACATCAAATATCTTTGTGATGTGAAGCAAAATCAAGAACAATGGATGAACAGTAGCTTTATTATCTTCAAACCATTGGTGTGGCGTGTACCTTTCTTTGGCATAACAAAAACAAAAACTTTCCACATTTTGGATTCATCAGGGCAGTAGCAGCAGAGCAGGCAGGTTCACATCAGCCTTAGCTGTAACAACACAGCAGGATGTAAATTTCAATCTAATTGTACGAATATATAATGTATATTCATGTATCAACTTTGTTGTTTCTATGCATGCATGTTGTTTGTAGGCCTATCTATGTATCAGGAATTATGTATAAATTATGTGGTTTATGTGGTTTTTCTCCGCATGGTTTTTGGTTGTGCTCTACTTTATAGCTGCCTTATAGCTGTCTATTCTTTTTCAAAAATAACTCTTTCAAAAAAGTCAGTTTTATCTATATCTTTCACACAGCCCATTCCAAAAAAGGCCAATTGTACCTTCCCCCTTTATTTGATAGCAGCAACAGCCTAGGACACTTGTGGAAGCCTGTGGAGTTTTGTTTTATAAATGTTAAGTTGTTAAGTAAACTTGGTACAGGTCTATATCTCTGCTTTACATATTTCAAAACTTTCAATTTTCTTTTGTCTTTGATCTGTCTTTTTGATCAGCAGAAGAAAGACCTCGGCCAAGTTGCATTAGAAGAGACTTTCGTACCGGCCAATGTGCCTAAGTCGATAATACTATTATATTATATTATATTATATTATATTATATTATATTATATAATATTATATTATATTATAAATCATATAAGGCCTATTCAGATCATCATATCATATCAAAATTCTGTTTAGGCTATAAGCCTTTTACAGTTCAACTTATGTCAATTTATATATTTTTTTCATAGTGTATAGCCTCATTGTAACATAACTCCGGGATCTGAAGCCTGAAAGCCAGGGATCGGCTGAAAGGGATCTGAAACATAACTCCGGGATTAAAATTTGTCCAACTGAACGAGAACTCGCTGAAGATGATAAGATCATAAAACACTATCATAAAAAATCGGAATTGGGCCATCCCTTGCTCTTTCTATTTTAATTTTGGTGCGCACATTTATTTCATTTCTGGTGCGCAAAATGTTATCAGTCTCTTGGCATTCGGTGCGCAGTTGACAAACTTTCCAACCTGGGTCTGAAGGGTATAATTTTGAAAAGCGTTGAAAACATGAGCCTATTGTATCTAGATTAAGGGTCATAAGAATCCTAAAAGGTAGTACGCTGATTGGTAATAAAAGTGATTGTTTGTATCTGATGATATGGTGCCCGAAGTATGTTATCCTGAGACTATACTGTACAACACGAGTTTCACCTAATCTCGGTAACATTTTTACTGACTAAACAAACACTGTCACTGGGTCACATGAATACTTTCTGTCTCCACAGTAATCGTCCAGTTTCTTTCTGAATGAGTTCAATGATTTGGCATTTACAACGTCTCTTGGAAGACTGTTCCATCCAGGCGCAACCGTGTTCCCTGAATTATTCACAAGTCTGATAAACGTTTTAAGAGTCATTCATAGCAGGCTTCATTTTATGACATACTTACACTCGCGTCCTCTATAACCAGTTGTCTTCTTCTATCATCAAGCCCATCTACACTCGAAAATGCGGTGAGAAAGTCTTTCTTTCGACTTCATTTTGAAGTGAAACTGCTGAAGCAATGTTTCCCGCTGTCCGCCATGACAGTCTCGTAATCATCATGAGGCTAAAATTTGCAGAATGAGGCAATTTCCGTCGCAGAGACATAAATTTCGGTGGTGCATGACGTCATGCGCGGCCTGTAAAGTCAGAAACAAAAATTGTTCTTTGTCAACAAGCGAAGCAGCGAAGTTCAGTTGGACAAAGACAACAGCAGACAAATGTAGGGCAAAAGGCAGGCTATTTTCAACTGTTGTTGTTTTCAAAAGACACAAACGACATCGACATTTCTCTATTTTGGAGTCTAGAG
The DNA here is from genome assembly GCA_964019985.1 of Aurelia sp. 4 Dawson et al 2005. NCBI lineage: Eukaryota > Metazoa > Cnidaria > Scyphozoa > Semaeostomeae > Ulmaridae > Aurelia > Aurelia sp. 4 Dawson et al 2005. The sequence continues at coordinate 1,446,032 of OZ026494.1, read as the reverse complement.
GATTTGCAGGCCGCAGAAGCCGCCCTGGAATCATCCGAAGAAGACAACGGTGGAGAGTCACCGCCACCTCACAAGAAAGCTCGCCGGGAAAGTTCGGTTAGCTGCTCAAACCTGTTAAGTTTATCAACTTCGAGAGCAACAGAATCTAGTGTTATGCACGACGAAATTCGTGTGACACAGTCTGCAGGCGAGAAAGAACGAAACAGCAATGGAGAATTAGCCTGTGGGAGCAAACAAATTGCAAATGGTGGCGGTGACGAGGAAACTTTGACGAGGGACACCTCTGTTGTTTTGAAACATAAACTCAGTAGGTTCGATGAAGAGGTCATTCGGCTTATTGGGCAACACTTACAGAACATGGGACTCCAGTTAGTAATTATTCTGTTATATTAAGAGCCTCTTATGATGAGCAAAGCGTTAAAATATTCAGATCAAAACAACAAAATTAGCTGAAACACTGCGCACATTTATGATTCAGATGAAATGCATGACGTCTTTTGAGGTTTTTGTTATGAATACGGATTGAATAACACAGACATATCAGCTGACACCCTCAAATATTACTTCGGCAAATTAATCCAAAACTTCTATCAATTTAAGTGTTCTTGTCAACACATCCTCCTTTCAGATGAAATATTTCAGAACCTGCCATTTCAAATGTTTCCCTTTGTTCTCTAAACCCAAACAAATGTTTATATTTTGTTGAAATGACAATGAGAAGATTTTAAAAAACATAGTAAGTTGCCAAGGTTGTCCTGTTGTCTTCACCAAATATGGGTAAACCTCATAGTTGTTTAAGCAACAAGATCTAACTGATATATTCCAAGTTGTAACTTTCCGTGTGAATGTATTCAATTTTCAACTTTTGGAATAGAAACAGGAAAACAATGGAGACATTGTTATGAAGATCAAAGACTGCAGGGCACCATTGCAGAGATGCCAGTCTTGCTGTAAATCAACCATATTTGGCTGCTTCACCTTCTCCTGAAAATATAACCTGTTTGAAAGGAATTTTTGATTCCAAATATTTACTTGGACAGCATGTTCAATTAGTATACCTGAATGCAAAATTTAGGTTTTGATTAACAAAGGAATGACCCAATTTACAATCAAATTACCCCAAAATGCATGTTTATATTTTCATTAGGGAGATACCTGCTACTGCACAACAAGATATAGCCTTGAAAAGTTAGTCCCTTTTGCAAATAGTGTTCACAGTAAACAAACTCAGATGAAAATGGAGTAGGTTAAGAACCTGCAGGCTGAAAATTCTGAAATTAGACGACCATTCTATAAGAATTGATCAATTAGATAAGAACCCATGCTGTTGCCAAATCCAATGTTCTTTATGCATGGTACTGTAGTTTGACTGCATGGTGCACACTTTTAAGAAAGAAACTAGTAAAAGGCTGCCCAGAAATTTAAGAAATTTTTAAAGTGCCAACAAACTACAGTATGAGCTAGATTTGAGGATATAGCAGTAATAAACCCGCTTAAAAGAACCTGTGCTTTTCTAGCACAAGCTGCTGGAATGACTACTGTACATTTACATAGTGTTTCTGGAGAAGGTGTGTAACAGGCTGAAAATCAGTCTGGAGACTCTTGATCTATTGAAGTGCATTTTTATGGCATTGCAAATCCATAGGTGAATTCTTGATCTTGACTAGTGTCCACTACATTTGCATGTTTTGAGCCAATAAAGCTCTTTCTTTTATAGTAAAACTGTTGGTGTCCTAATGAAGGAAACAGGATGTAAATTGGAAAACCCTGCAGCATCCACCTTCAGAGAAAGTATCTTGGATGGTGACTGGGACAAGGTAGGTTAAATTTCTGTACTATTTGGAAAAGATTTCATGGGTCCTTGTGCTTGAGCATATTTCTGAAACTTCATTCCCCAAAATTTCCCAAGACAAACATGGTACAAATTCAGTACAGGTGTTGCCCGCATTATTATGGCAAGAGGTGTTGAAAGTGATTGAGTCATGTGACCATTAACAAACCTGTTACCCCTAGTTTCCCACACTTGCCCAATGTGTTCTTCGCAGATTTTAGTGGTTTGGGTGAATTCACAGAAATAGTTACTTCCAATTATCCAGAAATATTTCTGTAATCATACAACATGCAATGTGTTTCATTTGTTTCTGAACAAGATACAAGAGTCCATCTTGAAAACAGAACCTTCATTTTGAGAAGAGAGTCTGTGATATGCCTTATGAAAACTTCCACAAAATCATTGTTTCCAAAGAAGATTGTTTTCTTTGTGACTCAGCCCCTTCAAGAATTTTCATGAATTCAATCTGTTAATATAAGGAATGTTGGCCACACAGAGGACTCTATAATGTTTTTAAGAAGAATCCTTGAGAAACATAACAGGGAATTCTTACGCAGGAAAAGATTTTGCACACTGCACAAGGCCTGTCTGGCATATGAAGATAATTATTTTTCCCAATTGATACTCAGCAAAAATCATTGCAGGCCTTGCACACATCAGCACTGTTCTCATGCCTAAGAATTCGTGGGAATTTCTCAAGTATCCTTGCCAATTTGGTAGTTTTCATCCTACTAGGAATCCTTATCAGCATGTGAAGATATTCATGAGAATTCTGAACTCTTGAAAATTCTCAAGAAAGTTCCTGAAAATTACTTAATGCATTCTAATGCAGGAAAACAGGTTGTTAACTTGCACCATGGCCTTTACAAAAAAGGGATAGTATGTGGTTATTTGCAGTATCACAACCTTTTTTTGATAACATTCTTCTGACAAAACTCTGTCTTGGGGGTAGCCAAAGAATATATTTTATTCATATGATACTTCAATTGGCTTTTTGTATACCATCAAAGTTAAAAGCAATTGAATTGTTTTTCATTTGAAGACCAATTGTTTTTTTGAATTGTAAGAATGATGGTTTTGCAAATGTTGTTTTGGTATAGTGAGATACCAGTGGCATATGGTTTTCTTGCATTAAGTTTGATCTGTTAAACATGGAAAGATTTGCAACACAATGGCATCAGCTTTCACCAGTAATTGAAACAAACAAAGCCCACAAGTCTGCCCTGTAAGCATAGGGTATACTGTCAACTTGTGTTGACAGCAGAGATTGTGCATGTATAAGTGAAAATTCATACCTTTTGGCAACCTTATACTGTCAGCTCCTTGCAACAGATCTTTGCATCATTACTAAGGGGACCATTATGGAAATAAGGTCATCTTGACCCTTTAATGCTATCCCTGCCACTGTAATTAGGGGTGTTTTTACTTTTACGTTTTTAAACCTTGAAGTATTGTATTGTATCTATTTTTTATATTTATTATAATAACTTGTATATACTTTTCTTATGTGGCAAATGATACATACATACATCAAAACAAAATTAGGCAACACTTGATATGTATCGTCTCCATATGAACCTTACACTCTTGATTTATCATTTCAAAAAGCTTATTTTCTGAGCACTTCCTCATATCAGATTGCTTGATGATCACATTTTATGCAGTTTCTGCTCTGAAAAGATAGATATTGAAAGAAGAATGAATTCAAAGATGTACTATACTACCTTGCAGATTTTGTTCAGCTGTTAGGAACCATTTGCCTGAAAGAATTTAGTAGCATGAATATGAAATGTGACAGTGAATCATTTAATTTTTATAATGAATTTTTGTATGTTAGGTTGACTTTGTTTTGAAAGAGTTGCATCCAATGCTAGATACTGGTGAAAGTTTCAATGTAAGTATTTGATAGATATGTAAGTTAATGTTTTTTTTATTCCATTTGTGGAACAACAAAACCTTCTTTCTCAAAGCTAGCAAACTGCTGCAGGACACTAAGCTGACAATCTACTGATATTTGTCATTTTGTTTCCTGTAATATTTTGATTTTTTTTAAAGCCACTACTGTCTCATGAACCCTTCAGAAAAACTCACATCCAAAATTATCGAGCGCTTGAAAATAGTAGTTTAAATTCTTGGTTTGTTTCATCTGTAAGAATGTGAATAATTCTTAGAAAGTTTCAAGAAGTCTTGTGATTGTATAGTTTATAACTAAGGTTCAGGAGGTTAAAGATTCTTGTGTTTTTTCACTCTATGTATTCTATATTCCCTACCTGGTTGCCAAAGAGTTTATTTTGGCCATGAACAGAGAATAGCCAACCTATTTTCAAAATTTTGCTTGCTCTTCAAAAGATCTTTTTTTGCTAAAGATTGAAGATTCAGTATTTGAACAATTCACTTAATGGATGGAGTAGCTTATTTCCTTTCAGCTTTTAGGTAAATCACTTTGGGCTACCGGGTCACTGTTTGTAGTTAAATCATTTTCATTGTTAATCATAATAAAATTTTTCATAATCTGTTATTTGTTTTCCGATTGCAATTCACAGAAAATGAAATATCTTATTCTGGAGCAAAAGTTCTTGGAATTATTAGAAGATGGGAGAGTAATGGAAGCATTGCATTGCTTGAGACTTGAGATTACACCCTTGAAAAATGATGATGTGAGATTACATGAACTAAGCAGGTTTGCTTGAAATTTTAGATACAGCTTCTAAACTGTTAGCTCGTTTTTTGATTTGGCAGTAAAATTATGACAAATACTTGCGGTGTAGATCTTGTCCGCATTAACATGTTTTTCCTGCCCAAGGATTCTAAAAAATTCCTAAGACATTGTAAAACATGTGTAATTTCTGAGCAATTCTTGTTTTAAAAGATTTACTATCATTTTGTATGTTTTGTATTGTTAATGTGCAGCAGGTTGGTAATGCACTTGATAACAAAGACTGTTCAAAAGTCATGAAATTTTGATTCTAGTTACATTTTGGTATTTAACAATTTATTCATTATCATCTTTCACAGTTTGTTGCAGCGATAATGCTAATTGGTAGATTTTTTCCCTATAGTTTGTTGATGTGTAGCAGTTCTGAAGAGTTACAAACCAAAGCCAAATGGGAAGGGAAAGGACCAGTTACAAGACAAAGGCTTGTTACCAAGCTACAAGGTATGCATAAGCATACAGGGAGGAAAGATCTAAGGGGGCTGTCCAGCACAAAGCCCATTGCTTACTAACATTTTTGCCTGACTAAGGGCAAAATTTTGCCTGAGTTGGGCTCATTTTCGATAATTTTTTTAAAGTTGGGGGGCTGCCACCCTCTCCAACCCCCCACCTCATATGCTTATGAAGGTGTGTGCAATAGTTTTCTCTGAAGTTCTTCACTTTGTTTATCATTAATTTGTAAAAGAATTGGAAAAGGATTGTTGATTCACCTTCACATTTATTTTCTTATTCATTACATTGAAACTAATATGTCTTTATTCATTAGTTATAGAAGAATTCAAGTATTTTGGTTGTAGGTCGGTCTAGCAAGATTGTTCTTAGGTCATATGATACGGTATTGCAATAATTTCATCACTAAATTTTCAAACATCTTTCAGAGCATTAAAGGACAAAACCGGGGTTGATAAGATAATTGTTAAAAGTAACCTCTGAACACCAATCGTAAGTTCTTTCCAAGTTTTGATGCCTCCAACTTTCATAAACTGGTTGATTAATCTTTGTACTGCAAGTTTGGCCAAATATCATCGCCATTTTGTATTTTGTATAAGTGTGCAATGGCATGATAAGGAGGCTAGCGATGTGAGTTGTATGATATCATCACATTTGGCAGCCTCGTTTGGGTCAACATGAGGTGATGTCATATTAAATGAGGTCATTTCACACTTCCTAGAAGTTTGAAATTTATAGTTTTGCAGATTGAAAGAGGAAACAATTTAAAAAGTACTACACACCATTCACAACAGTGTAATCTCTTGACTAATCAACAGTTATAACAACCCCGGACTTGGCCTTTAAGGGGTTTTGGAAAGAGGAGGGATGGGATATCATACAGAGAAGACTTGCTATCAACCTGTGTAAGCGCCTCTTTCATTAGGGCTTTTTGTGATATCATGATGCTTGTATACCCTTTGTTCAAATTCTTGTATAACATGCAGCAGGCACAGAAATCCTGAACAAAGCTGCTTACCATTTCTTTTGTTTTGTGAATAATTCTTTTATGCTATATTGGAATGGCTTGGAAACCAAACACGACAACATCTTAAATAGTCCTCAAAGGCAAACCGTTGACTGCGTATTTATATATTTATTTTCCATTTTAGATTTTCTTCCTGCCACAATTTTGTTGCCACCAAAACGACTAGAATCATTACTTGGCCAAGCCGTTGAGTTGCAAACATCAAATTGTATTTATCATAACACAACAATGGATGCAGAATTAAAGTCATTTTCTCTTCTTAGTGATCATCAGTGTGATAGGTAACATTATTGTTTCATCTTGCAACCATCAATCAATTTTTTGTTTTCATTTAACACTAAAGCCCAGGTCAAACAGATCAAACATTTCACCTAACATTTCAAAAACAAATGTTTGATGAAATGTTGGGCTTGTTTGACCACCTTGTTTGGCCTCATAACATTTGTTTGTCAGTGTTGGGCAAAGTTTGATGTGGGTCAAAAACAAATTTTGTTTTTCGTTGTTGTGTGAAATGTTTGATATGTTTGACCACTCCAATAAACATTTCGCCAAACATTATCTTTTTGTTTTCATCAATATGCCTTTGTGCATGCTCCGCAGTGCCTCGTTGACTGCACAGGCACCTTCTGATCACAGGTTTCAAACCAAATGTTAGGTGAAATGTTTGGTGACATGTTTGGTGACATGTTAGTTCTGTTTGACCACCAACCAACAACATGAAGCAAAATCAAAATATGAAGTTTGGTAAATGTTTTGTGAAATGTTTGATCAGTTTGACGGGGGCTTAAGAATTAGAAACAAATATATTTTTACAAATTCTCTTCAGACAAACATATTCAATTCGAATTTTCTCTATTGTAGAAAATTTTTAGATGTCTTGACAAAAATATCATTTTATTGATTGTGCATCGTTTCAGTTTTCAGGGATCTTTGCCAGAATTTTGATGATATAATCAATTTTGTGGATGACCAGGATGATTGCTGTAAAGTGAATTTGTTGGAAAACTATGACAAGGGGCCTGCATGAATTAGCATTTTCATGTGACATCTCATTAGCATCAGATTATTATAACTGTTGTGCGCAATCTTATTGTTGAGATTATTGCTCATTGAAGCAAACTGGATCACTTTGCCTTCTTTCCTTTTTCAGCAAATATTTTCCTTGTGAAACTATGCAAGTTTTGTCAGAACATTGTGATGAGGTAGGTACAGGCTTTAATTTCAGAAAGGTGAAAAAGTGATATTTGATTTTCTGAGCCTTTGCGCAGCCTCTCAGCTAAATTTTGGCCGGGTGGAAGCTAGATTCTCTTCGTTTTTTCAGACCCTTTTCAACCCATGATCCCCCCTGTGAACAATCAAACATCATACCAGTTGTAATCAATGTATTTTAACACACAAGACTGGAACATAAATAACAAAACGAAGAAAAGCTTGCAAATCTTCTGATTCATAGGTTGTCCCAAATTATGAAGTGGTTGAAAGTTGGTTGGTAGAGAAATGTTTTATTCTCTCTTTAGGTTATGTTTTTACGATTTTCACATGATGGAAAAAGACTAGCAAGTGGTTCGAAAGATGAAACTGTCATAATTTGGAATATTGAAGAGGTAGGGTCCTACTTTCTTATCGAAGTTTCATGTTTTAGTATTATCTCTCTACATTTCCCTAAAATTAATCATCGCTATAAACTACAGGGTAGAGGTGGAAGAAGTGCATGAAGCCGAAAAGCAGCTTCGCTCGACGCTTGTTTGTCTTTAAGGAAGAAAAGGGAAGAGTGAGAGAGAGAGTCGAAAATAAGGAAAGAAGGGAAGGATGACTGGAGGAAAAGAGAAATGAAAGGAAATGGATGGAAAGAAAAAAGAGGAGAGAGGAAGTGTGACGGATGGAAAGGAGAAGAAGATTGAGAAAGCTAGGACTAAAAATATCTAAGAGGTAAGGATTAGATAAAGGAAAGAAAGAATAAAAGAGAATGGAAGGCAATGTTTGTGTTATACTCGTTTATTTACAGTTGTGTGATCCAGGGAAGTTATTAAGAATAAGTCCAGTACATAGTGGATTATCCCCTACACTGTGCACAGTAGTGCAGTTCATGTCAGCAAATTAGTTGTAGTAGTTAATTCACAAAACAATCTTTTTATAGGCGTGATGTTCGATTTCTATTATAAGATAAACAATAAAACAAATCGTATCTTGAACAGAGTATTTTGAATGTACCACATTTTTAGCTGTGCTCGTTATCAAGTGAAATTAGATTAGCAGATTGGTGCTAATCTTCTTCCACTTGATAACGCGCTCAGCTCGAAACGTCTCGTGCATTCAAAATACTCTGTTCCAGGTACGATTTGTTTTATTCTAAATGTTTATTTTGTAGTAATTGATATTCTATGAACATTCTAAACCAAGAAAACTTCAAAGGCGTCACATCTCACAATAAGTAATACAATAAACTTGTTAGCTTCCTGGAGCCTGATTATAACAGAAGGCTATTCAGATGAATCAACTTGACTATTAAAAAGACTATTTGCAGTGACTAAGACATTCCTAGATGAGCGGGGGGTGGGTGGATGGTAGCGATTACTAGGACTTAACGTAATAAGTTTAAGACATACCTAAGAGAACTGAAATATGTGTTATGCCATGTTTCAACTGAAATTTGCCTGGAGAAAAAGTTGATAAAACAATGGAGTGAAGAATTTAGTTTGCCTTTGCTTAGCAGGAAGGCAAATATCTATTATTACAGAAGGGGGGGGGTCTCACAAAATAATCGTACCCTATTTGTGTAGCTTTTGTGGAGGAGAGGGACATTCTATTTTTCCCGTTCTTGATTACAGTTGGTATGATAGGCTTCAACTTAGAGTTTGAGATCTTGTTTCAGCCAATCGGGCAAATGGTATCAGATTTATGGCACAGTAAGGTAAAAGATAATAGTTTCATTTGTTGGGGAGTTTTGCAAATTGTTCACTCTCGACAATGCGTTATTTTTCAGGATGAAAAACTGGTCAAGTGCCGTACACTACAACGACATAACCATGGAGTATCGTATTTAGCATGGAGTCCTGATGACACTCATTTGATTGTCTGTGGAACTGATGATTGTTCAGAATTATGGATTTGGCATGTCGAGGTAGGTCTCTTTTATTTTGTAAAGTAATATGTAAGTAAATTGACTTTACGAAAATTTCTTCTTTTTAAATGCCTGAAAAAGAGCCCAGAATTCTTGACCACATCGGAAATAATCTCATCACACGGAACAATAGGATGTTACCTTTTCTGCCACAAGTGGTAAAAGATGAAAACGTTAACAGACATTCTGACAAATTCTGCCTTAATATCGAATAACTTTGCTTATACCCCTGCAAAATGGCTCGAGGATCGCTAAAAATCGATTTGTTATGGCAGTTGCACGCAGTAAGTGTTAATGGACTGACATATACTTGTTGTAATTTGCAGCAACTTTGTTTTATGTTCGAAGAATGAAGACTTTACCTCTAAAGATATTCTCATTTTGGCACGTGAAATATTTATCATATAATTGTTTTCCAAATTTTCACTTCGTTAGATAATACAAAGTCTATGGCATCAGCAAATTTTGATGAGTTTTCAAACAACTATACTTTATTTCAAATTCAAGTAACCTGCTTAATATTTTCTTATTTTTATGCAGACTGGAGAACTCAAGTGTAGAATGAGTCATTCTCCAGAAGATAGTCTGACATGTTGTAGTTGGTATCCAGATGGCAAGAAGTTTGTTACTGGTGGGATGAGAGGACAGTTTTATCAATGTGTGAGTAGAACCTTATTTATAGAAAATGCGCCGTTTTGCAGGGGTTGATGTTTTGGTTATGATGTGTAAGCATTCGCTAGATTAATTGAAAGATTATCACTCGCTATGTTTATATCTCGCAAGATTGTAATCGAATCAGATTTATAGTATTACGCAGTTGCTAGGTAAGAACATGAAATTTGATGAACAGTGATACAGTCCCTCCTTTAACTTGATAAAAATTTAACGTTGAAGGCTCTGAAACAACCAGCATGCTTTGCAGCTCCATTTGTAGAGATGGCCTAATCTCATGGAGCATGAACATCATTTTGTCATGTTGCTCAAATCAGCAGCAGGTTGCTGCACTTCCAGATGCAGCCATATGTTTCCGTATCAGTGTTAAACTTTGGCTTTGAATTTAAGATATCTATGAAATCAAGGTAAAACAAAGCAAACGATCGCAATGCATGCCGGATGTCAAAGCGTCTTTAAGCTCAATAGCATTGACAGATTATATCAGCACATCGCCAGTACCTTTACGAGTTATCTACAATCCTGGACAAAGTTATGAGACGACAGAGCATTTTGACGTTTTCACGGGTTCAGAGTGCCCCCTCCCCCCGTATCAATGTTGTTTTAGGTCAGAACGCGTCGATTGTGACCAACATGTATTCATGAATGGTCGTTGAACAACATTGATTCGAGGGGAGGGGGTTTGCAGTACTTAAATCCCTTTTATTCTTGGAAATACTGTTCAACATCTTAAAATGCTGCTAGTCTCATAACCTTTTGTCCAGGATTGTAGCTTATATCAAACATTTCTTTGCAAGGTTAGGTCGATTATGAAGTTCAAAAGCACACATGAGTGTCTCCTACACCGTGAAAAGTTCGTTGTTTCCAATCTGTGCTTGCTAAATGGTAAATTACTAGTGACATATTGAGATATGCATAAAAATAGTTAACTGTTTAAAAAAGTTCTTTCAAAAGCAGAATTTCTGTTGGTGAAGCCATGGAGAAGATGGACCTCTTTCTTTACTCGTGAATCAACAAACGGTCGACTTCAACGATGATGTAATGGCATGTAAAGTTATACAGGTGGATAGAGGAGAAACTAAGTAAAATGACGTCATCGAGCTCTCTGAGATACGGAAGTGTCTGGATAGATAACCTTTTTGAAATGAAAAATCAAGAGCTTAAGGCACAAGAAACAAAATATCAAGTGTTGCCGAACTTTGGGATCTGTTGCAAGGAGCTAGGGGACTCAAAGTTACGAGTTTACGCGCATGCGTGCGCAGTTTCTGCTCTGTCATACAAATGTTGTTTTCATAATTCCGGATTTTTTAATTCAATTTTGCATCAATTTCCGGACTACGAATAACAGGGAACCAAGAAACCTAAACTAGGGTCTTTATTGACATTCTTTGACCCCTGTGTTGAGGCTTTGGAATGTAACACTTTGCCTCGAAGTAGAATCCTGCTCATCCATTTTCATAGTTCAAATATTAATAATCTCGTTGATTCATGTGTCAATTTGCTATTGCAGGATTTAGATGGTAATGTGATAGAATCATGGGAAGGCGTGCGAGTAATAGGCTTATCAGTCCTAGAAGACAACGAGACTGTGCTAGCTGCAGATACACATATGAGAGTTAGATCTTATAATTTTGAAGACAACAGAGATTCAGGATTGTGAGTAGATGAAATTTAATCCAGAGTTTAGAATATATCGTACACTGATAAGCTAATTAAAGCTCGCTTAATGATACATTATCGAGAGAATTGCAAAGCCTATTTCGCACTTACTGGGGTTTAATCGACAAAACCATTAGCTGAGCATTCACTGGTATTATTATCTGAGATTCACCAATGTTTTTCAGTCTCGCAGGAGAGAATTCAGTGCAGAAGTGAAATATGTGTTGAAACTACGCCTAGTTCTGTTTTTGTCTGTTACCCAGAGAAGGACGATTTTTAGTGTCTATGGATGTTTCGAAGTGCTATTTTTACACCCAGTTAATCAATTGTATTCAAAACTTGCATTAAATTGTAAAAATGTAAAAAGCTGTATTTAAGGCATCATTGATTATTGGAAGCGTGATTGAAATTGGAATTAGACTCTGGGCGAGAATGATATACGTTTGGGCTTCCCCGGCTTCACCAAGATCAAATAGAATAATTCTAACGTTCAAACTGCAATAGACTTTCTTGATATTCAAGGATGGTAGCTGTTGTTTGCACTGAAAAGCAATATGGCGCGGACTAGAGCGATTACAGTGAGTCACTTGTATCCCTGCAGTTGACCTTGCTCTGTTGACCGAAGCGCCATCATCAAGTCAAAGAGCACAAGGAAACAAGGGACTCCAGATAATAAGTCTAGGTACTGTCGTGTGGACATGAAATGATAGAAACAGACTATGTAAGATCTTTGTATCATTCTGTATTTTGTATCATTCTGTATTCACATATATTTTTATCTTACATTGTATTAGCCTGTTGTAATTTGCAAATAAAATTGAATTGAATGAATTGAATTGTATCTTGATGATTGTTTTGTTCGTTTCAGAGTACAAGAAAGCCATTCAATTATGTCATTTAATGTTTCGAGCAACAATAGATTCATGATTTTGAACGTAGCATTACAGGTGAGCGGCCATGTACATCCCTTACCAATTTAACTCACCAGCCACAATTACAGGCAAATGACGAGTAAATATCATCTCGTTTGAAAATAGAACAAAAGATAGGCGCCTGCCATCATTTGTACCATTGTTTTGGTAATTTCTGGAGATCATCATATTCGATGGAATACAATAGACTATATTTAGATTGCCCAGGCCCCTCATTTAAGTTGCCTTCTGTCTTCGTCATTTGTCTTTAAGCATGGAAAGAAAGAAGCCTGTGTAGGCACGAGGACTTAAAAGCGATGCAATCACGGCATTTCATGTAAGAATGACGTTACCAATATATTCATAACGAAGGATTCACACAGTAATTATTGGCTGCTGTCACACCACAGCCCTTTCCTGCTACACTTTACTGCATTTTCCAGCTTAACTTTCTTGCAATTTATTTCTGTCGCTAAACAGTACGGAATAGAACGGTACAATGACCCCTGGTGACACAGTGATATGATGTATCATGTACCTACAACGTGTTTGTTCTCTGAGGCAACAATGCTATGATATAGATCGGGACCATGTTTCGAAAATTGTCTATTGTGATATAAGTTTTCTTATGCAATCCGGTCCCTTTTAATTGAAGATGAAATGCTGTTATCTATCACAATGTAATTAACCCGTTGTTTGTATAAGATGCAACGAGGCAAAGTGCCCAGTGTGCCTGCGTCTATTATCTTTAAAGTCAATATTGTCTTGTCCAATAGGGTGTCAATCTTTGGGATATAAAAGACAGATCATTGGTTCGAAAGTTTAGAGGTGTCACTCAAGGCTTTTATATGATACATTCATGTTTTGGAGGAGTAAATGAAGATTTCATTGCTAGTGGTAGTGAAGGTTTGTACAGTTTCATTTTTCATGACAATGTGTTCGGCTGTAGGAGCCAAATAACAGAAAATAGGAAGTTAATGATTTAATAAACCAACTGAAAGAAAAGTTTGAACAGTAAGTCTGGTATCCCTGTGCATTGCCTGAAATTAATTTGATCCATACTTCAAAGACCAGTGGTAAAATTATGTTATACTAATATCAGGCATTGATGTGTATTGTTACAGAAACTTGAAATGTATTTGTTCTTTTCCAGCAATGCTGGACATCAGAAAGCCGAAATTTACTTGATGATGAACAAGCCATTTCTAGCTGTTTTTGGCGGGCGGGGGGCATATCAAGGAACAGGACTTTAAGCTAGTTCCTAATTTTATAAGGAAATAATCCACATAAAATGAGGAGAGAAATGGTGAAAATTAAGTTGAAGATGCAGTAAGATGATGGAACTAATAATTTGGAGGTAGGTTGCGTAGCTTTTCTTGCACGTTTTTGAACAATAGATGCATCTTTCTGACTAATCTGGTGGTCTTCAGGAATTTTTTATTGTTTAATCATGACTCTTGCATTTATAGATAATCATGTATATATTTGGCATCAGAAAATAGAAGGAAAACCAATAGCAACTTTGAAAGGACACACAAGGACAGTTAACTGCGTACATTGGAATCCTACAATGCCTAGTATGTTAGCATCTGCTAGTGATGATGGAACGATTAGAGTCTGGGGACCCAAGGAAAGAATTGAACATAGAGGTAAGAAGTAGTTAAAGGGGCAGGTTCACACAATGTAAACAAACTTCCTTCGAAACGACGATTTTGCAGTAATTTTGATAGACCAAGTCACAGAGATTTTCCACTTCTTTGCTTAAAATGAAGTTGTTATTTTGAAGATTGACTCTGGAATTCTGTAGAGAAACAAAGGAAACACTCATATGTTGTACGATTGCAGAGATATTGGTGGATTTTTAGAAGTAACTTTTTTGTGGATTCACCCATCCTCCAAAATCTGTGCAGAACACAATGGCCACGCGTGGGCAACGATATAGATTATAGAGGTAGAAGGTTTGTTTACATTTGTGACCCTGCCCCTTTAAGCATTTTCTGTTCGTTTGATTTCATATCAGATTATTTAATTGACAAGTATCTTGTTGCAATGGCAGATGTAAACCATGTCACATGCGATGTCCTGAAAGTTAGTTGGCTAACTTACCTTTGCTGGAAGCGAAAAGGGGCTGCGTAGCAGAGACGTGAATATACTTTAAGAGGTAGAACAAATCAAAACGGGCTTGCTAACGGGCTATGTGCAAAACGTTGCTTCTTTCAATTCACATGAAAGTGCTTATATATTTTATGTTATTTACTTGTTTATCTTTGTATGACGGCACTACACGCAGCAAGAAATTTTTTTTAATCATAGAGCAAATCAACATTTGAAAGATCCACAAAATTTGATTTTGCTGCTTATAAGCTCTTCTTTTCAGTTTTATCAAATACCAAGTTATTTTTAGCAATTATATATAACCAGTATGCTAACTTATGTGAATGAAATTTTACAAGATAGTGGTTTGAAAACCCTCATGTTGAGCAATACGTTTTAGAAGGCAGCGTAAATGCTACCCGGCATTCTTAATTAACTGTAAGTTTTATTACATTTTACAAGTGCGGGTCTGCAGCATGCTTCAAAACCATGTAGCTAAAGGATTTCAGAATTTGCAGATTCGATTAATGTCCTTAAATTTTTTTTATCTTTCAAGCATGACCTCAAGAAGTAAAATTCAATTCTTTGATAAGTTTTCAAATACAGTCGTTTGTATTAACTCTTGAAGTAAATTAAGAGAAGAATGGATCTATTTGGAATTTTATTCCTCTATAAGACCCTTGGCTATTTTTAAAAGAGTTTGATCTGGCGATATTTTTATATGTTTTGGTGCAAAACATTTCATTGAGTAGCGATTGAGGATCTTTCACCGTTTTTCAAATTCGAAAATTCTACATATGCATCAAAATATTTTTCGATCCAGATGCGTTTGTAGAATTTCTTAGAATAGCTTTTGTAAACTAACAAGTCTAATCAATTGACCAGCATTTCTATTTCTATTTAGTTATTTTTATTTCTATTTTATCTTTTTTACCCATGGTAGCCCCTCAGTCGAGGACTGCTTTACAGGGGGCCATGCTAAAATATACAAAAAAAAATATATTTAATCAAAGTAACGTGAAAAACCGAATCAATAATCTAATTACAATCGCTAAAATAAATTTTATATAAATACATTAAAAATAAACGAAAAAGAAGGTCTCTGATAACCATCTTATGGCTTTCATAAACTTCTTTAAAGTGGACGCATTTTTAGTCGTTTTAGAGAAACCATTCCAAAGTTTCGCACCCTGGTAAGAGAAGCATCTCTGTCCTGTGGTCGTTCGGAGAAAAGGGACTCTTAGGTCACAATCCGAATTTCTAAGAGACCGTGTTGTAGAGACGTTGACTTTGGTAAACATGTCTCTCATGTAGGACGGTGCATCACCATTCAGGGATTTGTAAACAATCCTAGCAGATTCAAGATCAATTATTTCCCTTACTGTGGACCATCCAAGTGCACGAATGACTGGGAGTGGCGAAGCATCGAATGGGCTGTTAGTGATTAATTTTGCCGCTCGATATTGCAGTTTTTGAAGTTTTCCTATAATCGATACGCCAGCATTGCCCCAAACGGGGCAGCAGTATCTGAAATAGGGCTCTACCAGGCTTCTATACATGGTTTCAATGGTAGCGGGCGGAAGATATTGTTTTGCATAACGAAGAATGCCAATACCCCTGGAGATCTTTTTCGTGACAATACTCAAATGATTGGTCCATTTGAGTTCTTGATCCACTTGAACTCCGAGGTATTTTACATCACTTACAAGTTTAACATCTTCAGAACCAATTCTAAACTGCGGCTTAGGAGCGTCAGGCGTATCTATCTTGCGTAGCTTTTTGTTGCTTCCAATTACCATTGCTTCTGTCTTATGGTAATTGGAAGCAACAACTTTTTAACTCTTCCTTTTTGCATCTGTGAACCGCTTTTTCTTCGTTTTAGATATTCTTTGAGCTTCTGGTGTATCAAGCCATTCTGGGATGATTTTATATTGTGACAAAGGAGCTGGCCCGAACAAGCACTTGGCTAAGTGATGGGTACATAGTTGCACTTACTGTGAACATTCATGTTTAAATGAAGAGATTCACAGTGAAATCTGGTCCATCTCTTGCCACGATCAAGACCAAGACGATCTTGATACGATGACATCAGAATTGCCAAGTCTGGCATGCCTGTCAACTAAAATTGCCGGTGTTCTGTAGACTGATAAAATTCGTCCTGGTTCTAGCTGCTACCAGACTTCAGTTAGTGCACCCCTTAACGGTCAAATGGGACTGTTTATATTCATTGCTGCTACCAACAGATTGAACTGTTTTAGGCTTCATTCACTCCAGAACTCAATTTTCCCGCTCAAATCATTCTGTTCTAAAAAGTGGAATGCATAGGTACATTATTACGAATTTGAGCAGTGTATACGAGGGAATTTGTTAAGGTAGAGCTATAACTAGGACGAAGGTTATAAGTGTAGGTGTTGTGTGAAGCATTTTGATAAGTGAATGTAGACTCCGTTCAAACGAAGACTCATAATGTTACAAGTCAGAAACAGGACGTAAACTGTACTTGTTAAGGTTGCAATAGCTATAACAAGGACGGACATCGCAAGTTTAAAGGGTCTCTTTCATCCAGCATTCCTTGCACGTGTCATCTCTTGGCTTGCCTTTGTTCGTCGCCATTGTCGTGGACCATGAAAATGGCGGCAACAGAGGCAAACAAAGAGACGACACGTGCAAGGCATCCTGGATGAAAGAGTTAAGGCTGATGGACACAAACCATGCTATTTTGTGTTTACCGTGGTGAGAAAATTTACCCATTGAAATATTTGAATGGTCTGTTTAACAATTATTCAGTGCGAATCCCATAAACTTGTGCAGGTCAGTAACTTCAAAAGACGTGCTAGTCGTTTCCCCTTCTTGCATTGTATTCCATGATTGTTGTTTTGAATGAAGGTAAACAAATTCTCATGGCCATCTAACACAGTGTCATTTCGGCAATATTACAGGTTCGGTCGAGTGGATCATTATCAGATACTTCAGTCATTGGAAAGATCGTGCGCTGTGTGTTCAGTTTTGCCATAGGCGATAATTTTGTAAAGTTTTAAAGAAATCTGGCTGTAAAAAGTATGCAGACCTTTTCCAGCAAAGCCTAAAATCTTGAAATAATTTCCTTCATGTTTTTGTAGGTCTGCCAGTAATTTTGCGTGGCCTTGAGCACAAAACTGTTGTAAAATACTAAAGCCAATTGAACTACTATCATTTTTGACCAAACCCTTTTCACTGTCCGAAAACAATAAAAGTACCTTTTAGCACTCTCGTTTGTCATGACCCCATTTAAGAAAAAACCAGAGGCAATATGTCCGCCGTCCTTCCCCCTCTCCCTCCTCCTTAGCAGGCCAGGATCTCATCATCTCTGCTTCGGAATGATGGTACTGATGAAAAAGAAGCTGAAAGAAAAGTCATTTATGTACATATCTTTGTATATTTGACATGTATCTATTTTACATTCTTTTGTCTAACTACCGGTAATTTTATCTAGTCAAAAAATCAAGGCTGTAATTTATCAATAGTGAAATTTTGACCATAGATTCACCTGGGGGTCTACTTAATAGATTGAGCACCCATGGATGTGCCTGCTGCTGGGGTCAAAATTTGGCAAAGAAAAGTCTGGATCAAGACCTTTTGTTTTGATCAAGAAACAAAAGAATAACAACTCTAGACACTTTATTGCAAAGAATTTTGAAACTAGAACTTTCATGCAGGGCCACCGAGAGCTTTTCAAGGCCTAGGGGGAAATCTGCAAAGTGAGGCCCCCTGTGAGCAAAGGGAGTAGAAAGTGTCTTTGATCACCCTCTTTAGATTTGGCATTTCAGAGCATTTTCCGCAGTCAAAATGTTCACATTCTTCAATTATGAGGCCCCTTAGACCCCAAGACCCTGGGGCAAATTGCCTCTCCTGCCCCTGTCTTGGTGGCCCTGCACTCAGGTGACGTTTCACTTTTTTCCTTCATCAAGTAAAATCAGAAAGTTTTTCTGATGAGGTGAAAGCAAACGTTACTTGAGTGTGATATGGCCTCGTTCGCAGACAATTGGTCTGCGAGTCAGACTAAGTGTGATATATTTTCGAAATTTGTTGTTACAATTGCAACTTACTTCAGGAAAGGTTCTATTTGTGTCTTTCAAATATTTGCTCCTTGACAGATCCTAAAATGTTTGGCAGGTACATCCCTATTGCTCTTCTTGACAGTAAACCCCTTGACCTTAGATTCATCATATTTATTACAGCAGTTATTGAGCATGGTAGCAGTTCGCTTGAAATTTATTATTCATGTGTTAGTTGGAAATACAATAGTCCTCTCTCTGTTAGCCTCATTAGCAGTGTAAGAAATCATTATGATTGTTATGATAACAATATAATAACTTTTCACAACTCATGTCATAGTGGAAACAGCATCAAAGTTTAGGGGAAATTCCTAACCAAAAATGTTTGTCTGAAGCTTGTGCCAAAAATGTGCCTTGCCAATATTATTGGATTGCCATGTCATTTTAGCTTGTAGATTAAATGGTAGGCCTACTGTAGGAGAAGCAAAGTACCATCAGCATCACAAGGCATAAATCCTATAAGAGATACATACATTAGATACATTAAATTACATAGGTAATGTAATGTAATGTAAAGGGGTACATACATTAAAATCAAAAACTTTTGGATGGAAAGAGTTTTGGCAAAAAACTTGGACAAAAAACTTTTGGATGAATTTTCGGTAATTTCAGAAAAAAACCTTTCCGACATCATAAAACGAGCATGATTCCATTGAGCAAACTAATTGTGGTTCTATCATAAATATCACCTCACAACAGGTAGATGGTGATGATTGCATCTACTAGGACATTTGAATGTAATTTTTGTTAGATTGAGCAAATGGTAAAACCAGCTGTAAACCAAATTGAAAGGTGCTGCCATACCTAAACTATTTTCATTTCAAGAAACCTATGCATTTCCAGCAAAACATTATAAACATTATATGTTACATTTCTTTGTTCTTTTCTATTTTCAATGAAATTAAAACCTTCAGACCAAAAAATTTCGGACAACACCAGATTTTGGACAATTCAACTTTCAGGCAAAATTTTGTCCAAAACTTTCATCATCCAAAAGGTTTCGATTTTAATGTACTGTTCATGAAAGAAAAGAAACCTCTACCCATTATGCCTTGCATATTCCTTTTCAAATTTATATTGTATTCCTAATCCTGATTGAATCTGGTAAGGTAATTTCTTCAATCCTGTACAAACAGCTACTTGCACCAATATGCTAGACACAAGACATTTGTCAAAGTTCAACTGATTGCTTGTGAACATCGCAACATCAAGTAGGATGCAGTTACTTCTTCTTGAAGACAAATCATTATTCATGATCTTAGCTTGCTTCTTTCTTGATGATATTTGCTGCTAATGCCTCTAAATTGCTAAACTTGTCAAGCAGCTCCCTGGAATATAATATGCTTCATCATAATGTATATTAAATGGTTAAATTCAAATTTGATATGGAATCATTTACATCAGACAACATTAACCAATAGCATGTTTTCCAACAGTGACAATTTAGCACAGCACTGCATTGTTGTCAAAAAAATAATATTTGACAGCTATGAACACTAGGGGTTCTTTGAAATTCACAAGTTATGTTGATCACATTGTGCCCTCAAATAAATAGCTTTTTTGAATTAGCACTCACTGTTTGGATTTTAACTGGGCCCTCAAAACCTCAAGCTCTTTTTCTTGCTCATCTACATTCATCTCCAGACCTGGCAGCTTGCTCACCAATTCTCTGCATGACTGAAGCTTTGCACGAAAATTTGCAACCTGGGAATAAACAATAGATTATTACATGCATGTCGAGCTTTTTGAGGAAAAAGTAAAGCTTCCTCTTGTCACGGTGTGCCAGCTGGGAAGTGCATCATTGAAATGATCAAGGAAAAACTTCCAAAAGCAAATGCCATTATCATTTTAATTTGATTTTCAAAGCAATACCAACAAGGAAGAAAGGTTTTGCTTAAATATTTTAACACCATTACCCTGCGATTTATCTCCTGCTGATCTCCACAATTCTGTATAATCTCAACTAACTCAAGGACCATTGGTATCAGGTTCAACTCGTGAGTGAGAGATGGGTATCCACCAGCACCACCAGCTTGATTCATCCTCATTCAAGAGATGGGCCTATCAAGCAAGATTTAGGATTTCTGGTCCTGTCATACGCAATGTTTATCGTTATGATTAGAGTTAAAAATAGCTGCAAAACTCCTTCAATTAGTGATTCCAGAAACAGTAATGCAGGAAATAAATTATCTTCGTTTGAAATTGATCATCAAAGTTTCAAATTTCGAGAGTCAATGGAGCTTCGACTTAGCTGCCGCCATTAAACAAAATCTTGTCCTGAAACGGCGATCACTCTGATCGAGGCTGACGTCACATTTTTTGCTAAGTTTTGAGATGTCATGTCCAAAAAGGCTCCAAGTCATGTTGATGTTTTGAGACGAGGATTGCCAGGAAAGTTTTTGCCAGCAACTTGAAATGAACCTTCCATCATGTTTCAATGAGGTTTATCAAGTCATGTTTTTGATCTAATATCTGTCATCTTTTGCAGTCAAACATTCCTTTAAGAAATGACATTTATTAAATTGTATCAGAGCAGAGCATGATGGGAGTGGGCACATGGCTCTAAGGTTTTAAAGTTCCTTCAGTCATTCTCTTTCGACGATTTTAAGTGAAGGCTCACCGCTGCAAAGTCAGTATTAAACTCGCCCCCAAATCATCAGACTTCGCAAGTCGGCCTTTAATTCAGTTATGGTAAGGACTTCTATGAATTATTAGTTCACATTTACATCGAAAATAGCCAAAAATATAGATTTGAACTTGATGATTTAATTAATTCCACAATTCATCATCCTAGAGCAAGGTGTAAGATTTAGGCCACCCCAAGCAAAGAAGGTCTGTCACAAGAGACGTGTAAATATTCTGAGTCAACTTGATGTGAAACTATTTATGTATGCAAAATAGGCAATAGTACAGATAGCATATTTGACAAGTCATAACATTTCTCAGTTGCAACAGAAACATTTTCATTATTGATTATGTCTCCACTCCAGTTCAATTCTGGATCACAGAGTGTTTGAGAAGCACCTGCCGTGTCTTGCATGTTGAGGAACATAAACAGTTTTCAATGTGTAAGCCACACAGTTGGCGGTAAATAAAACATCTATTCTTTATTGTTCTCAACTGTGAAATTTATGTGCAGTCTTACGTAGGTCATCGTAACTTGCATGTGCAAAATGCAAGCTTTCCATTCTGGGCTCAATTTTCTTCAATTCTCAGCCTGACCATTCCTTGGGATGGACAAACTTGGCCATCCTTTAAAATATCTGCTTCGCCCTTGGGTATTTGTGCAAGGAATTTCCGTAGACACTGGGGGAGGGGGGCATCAGTGAACTCAGCTGCATATTTTCAGAAATTCTTCAGTGTAGAGAGGATTATCTCTAGACAAAGGCCTCTTAAGTCTTATTTTGGCACAATCTCCCATGCAAAAAAAATGTCCATATTCACCCATGCCCAGGGATAGTCAGGGTAGGAATTGAATATAGCAGTGCATCAAGATGGATGCAATTTCTTGTGAAAGACATACAAGAAGCTCTTTCACATGCCAAGCTAATATTTCTTATCAACATCTGAAATCGTTATTTTGCCAACATTAATGGAGTCTTTGCTGCACACTATATTTTATATATACTTCTCTTTTTCATTTCTCAAGTCTGTTTACAAAGAGAAGCAAGTTCAGGAAGAGGAAGCTCCAATTCATAGAATCAGAATCACTTTGACGAGTAGAAATGTCAGAAGCTTGGAAAAGGTGTGTGCTGATTTGATCAAAGGATCCAAAACCCATAAGCTTGCTGTGAAAGGACCTGTGCGTCTCCCAACAAAGACACTGCGCATTACCAGCAGGAAGACACCGTGTGGTGAGGGATCAAAGACATGGTCACGTTATGAAATGAGGATCCACAAACGTTTGATAGATCTCAAGAGTCCCTCAGAAATTGTCAAGCAAATTGTATCCTTTTCAAACTATATATACTGTATAGGCCATTCGTAACTTAACATCATTTTCGCACCGAAGAAGTCGCGCGATGTAGCATGACGTCGTACGATTTCGTGCGAAGCTGTGCAATTTAGTACGAAAGAACAGAATAACATTCCTTCGTACGAAATCGCGGGGCAAAGGCGTGATAGCGAAACTCAAACGAAACGTTTCTTTCATACGAAATCGTAAAGTGAAGGCATGATAGCGAAACTAAACCAAGAACCTTCTTTCGTACAGAATCGTAGAGTGAAGGCTTGAGAACAAAGCTCAAAAGCTATTATAGCCGGCAAGCATTCGCAAATGAACAGCATTTTCAGAGGAAAAAGATTGATTGTTTAATCTGCCTCACGTTTGACATTACGTTGGAGGGAAGTCATGGGTAGACTGAGCTTCTATGCAAGAATGCGGCTCGTGAATCTTATGGAGAGAAAGCCTTACTTAAGGATCGCACACCTTAAAGGACAGTTAGAGGCAGAGGATGGAGTTAAAGTTTGTCGGCAAAGCTTGTCAAGGTTTCTAAGAAAATACAAGGAAACTGGCCTAATGCAGGATCTTCCGAGAGCTGGCCGAAATCCAACTCTAAACTTACATCACTGTAACTTTATCGACACTAAAATGGAGGAAAACAATGAACTAAGTGCGATAGAGCTTCGGGATTTGCTTCGGAAAGAGTTTGATATTCAGGTTAGTCGAAGAACTGTTCAGCGCATGAGAAGGAAACTAGGGTGGAAATCATATCTAGAAATGTCTGCTATATATATGTCTATTGCCGAAGATACTGTAGTACATTGCCGAAGATAGTGTAGCTGAAGATACTGTAGTCGAAGATACTATTACCAAAGATGCTGTAGTACATTGGGGGGTTCCTCGTTCCTCTGAAATATGATATTCCTGAGGATCCGATCAATATTTCAAATCTTCGCACAAAACACACTATGCCAAATTCGTCTTTGGGTCCATCCCTAATTTTGTTGAGACCCACACAGCGAAGCTCCAAACCGTCACCCCCTGAAAAAGCAGCCATTCTTGGCTGATGTGTACAAATAATTTAAAATGAAATAATTGAATTTCTTACCGTAAGAATACCTAAATCGTGTATGGAAAGAAATCGACCATTGAAAGTTCAAGAGCTCGTTAGTGACTGCTTCACAAGAAGCTTGGGCAAAGTTGTTGATGTTTGAAATCCTTGAAGACTTCAATTCAGTGCAAAAACATTAACAACTGCAAAAGAAACTTCACTCGGTATTCCCTGAAAATACCATCAGCAAAGCGCTTGACAAAGAAGCAAAAAGAAGCCCTAAACATTTCGATGTTCACTTCAAAAACTTTATCGATTGTAAAACCTTGTTGTAACTGCAAGTAGAAAATAAAATAGAGTAAGAGATCCCAACGTTAAAATAATGTAGGAGATGCTGGATAATCAGTAACCAGGGCTCTTTTAAAGCCAATCATTCAAGGTAAATTATTCTGAAGTTTCAATCAAGTTGTCAAAAACTAACTTCCTACGTGAATCCATGCAAATAACCTTAGATCTTCGTATGCGAATAACTTCAACATTCCTATGCGATTGCGTGATTTCGTAATGCGACTTCGCATTACGAATGTATGCAACTTCGCATTACGAATTCGCTTTCATTTGTCTGAGATTGCATGGTTTCTTGTGCGACTTCGCATTACGAAATTGCTTTCGTTCGCACGACGTCGTAGGATTTCAAGCGACATCGCACAACTTCTCGTGAATTTCGTAAGTGTTAAGTTACGAATGGCCTGTACTGTACCTTTGAATGATTTCAAAAATTTGGCACATTTGTTTGACCAGTTACATTTGCTTCATCAGAAATAGCATTTTTGGGCTATCAACTTTTGATTTTCATCTCGTCTAATGGCATTTGGCTGTTAAGATTAGAACCTCTGTCAAAAATGCAAAATCACTGTTATGACCATACTTACTAGGATCATTTTTGTAGTATGCAACAAAGACAGTAAATTTTGAATTTGGAGACAAGGCCCTTTAAAATCAATTTGGGGTCTCTAAAAGGAGGTAGTTACCCTGGTTATAGGGTATTGAGTGAACCACTTATTGATAGGTCTTACTGAGGATTTCTCCATGAAAATTTTCCAAATTAGGTCATTTTTCACACAGTTTTTCTTAAAATGTCCTCACGTTTGCCTTAAATCTTAGGAACATTGAAATTGGTAGTTTACCTTAAAAGCTTTCAAAATACTTGGCTGGCTGCTGCAGTAAAATGGGTTATTGTTAATTGCTGGAAAATGGTAGGGGTAGACCCTGAACCAATAAATGAGTTTTAACTTTGTCAAGGAGTTGTTTGTAATTCTATCAATGCAAGTCTGGCAGACATTATCAAGAAAGTATAAGACTCCCATCTCAGATTATTGGATCCTGCGTTGTAACGATTTCAGGATCATCGTCCTTGATGGTCCTTCATGGAAGCATGCATGTCCCAACCCAAAGATCTTTGTCTGTTTCTTTGATTAGTGACCTGATCAGAGTTATTATCTTTCCTATTGTGATTTCTAAAACGGGATATTGCTGTATCCCAAACAAGGAGGGCAGTTAAAGTGAAAGCTAGAGGAAACCATGAAAATTTTTTTTCGCAGAATTTATCAAAATGTTTCCCTCCCCATTTTACTGCATTAGACTCTACTGCAACAAAATTTTGGCCAGCACAGCCTATCAGCATCATGACTGTAAGATTCAATTTTGATGCTTTATCAAACACGTTGTTATTGATGTTCCTTGACATAAAATTCAGACATCTATCAGCATTGAACCAGGAGTTGAAGTTGAAGTCACCATTGCTGATGCATAAAATGAAAAGTGGACATTATGTCACATGTAGTCATTGAATCAATCAATGATTGGCTATCTATGATCAGCTTCATGTCACTTGTTTTTTCTGATGTTTGGTCTGAATCCTTCCTGAATATTGCATATAGAACCTGATGTTAATCTGCCAAGCTGCGTAAGGAAAATAGGGTGTTGTGTTCATCATTGGGGTATGCAGTTTTTCATATCTCTATTTTTATATCATCTCTTTAGCCATTCAGCCCTATGGTCCAAGGACAAATGAGTTCATACGATGAGATATGACCCATAGACCATTGTGACATCAAAAATCAACGCTAGGAAGAGTGGTTTGTTCTGGTAAATGGCTGCTGCAGGGTGTGCCCATTAAAGTGAATAATGTACATTATTGATGTAAATTAATACCGTAATCTGCTTGCCTCGCTCAATGTTTCCATCATTTACTTCAGTTCAAGACGTCCACCCTGTGGCAGCCATTTACTACAATTGTACCCACCATTTACAAGAACAAACTGTTCTACCGAGTCTCTGATTTCAATTGTCAAAATGGCCATTAGCATAGAAGTAGCTACCCCCCCCCCAACGGTTGAAAGTTTCTCAAAAGTCAGCTCTTTTTGGGCTAAGATCTGGCCATGGTTAGTCAGGCTAAAAGTTTGGTAACAATGGACTTATTACAGTTTTAGATCTTCACAACACTAAAATGGCTTGCCATTTCAACCAAAGAGTCTGGATCAAGCGATATTTGTATATGCTATACATTACATCATTTGACTATGGTAAGCAGCAGAAACGGTGACAGGGAATTTTATCGCTGCCTAATAGGACCTTCTAAAATGAATGTGGAAAATATCGCCTGATTCCTTGGTTTAATTGCAAATTTACCATTGCATTTATTTCTTGTGACAGCTTCTAGGAGCTCTTCACCACGGGTTCGCTCTTAGCCTGAGATCAGGCTCACCATAAGAAAAAAAATTTCGATTTTTTACTTTTTGGTTAGCCTGATCTCAGGCTAGTTCATTCTCTTTCACCATGTGCTTCTAAAAAGTGAGAGGAAAGCAGAGCTGATCTATGGCGCCTGATACAGCATTATAATGATGACAGATCAAACGATATCGGTCTAAATCTCTATATGCTACAGACTGTAGATGTCCCATGATTTGAATAGATTTCAGGCATCCCCTTGGGATTAGAAATAGCCAGACCGAATACACGGGTATTCCCAGGTTACTTAAAGAAAAACGAGCAATAACACTTCAATTGATATCCAGATAATCCCAAAAGCGTCTCAGATTGACAGGATTAAAATTAAATTTGCAACATTAAGAAGCCTTCCCATAAGAGGAAGCTCTTTACAAAAAACGCCTTTATGTTAATGCTCCGCTTTCTTTAAACGCTGAACGTATTGTTTGGCGAGCGCATTGTCTTGGGAACAAAAGGCGACAGCTTTTTATTTGCAAGGAGTTGTTCATTCAGAGTTGAGTGAATGAGATATCCAAACGTCGCTTTCCTTTGCTGGATGCAATTTTGCTTGCAGTAATCGAAAAAGATGGAGAAGTTACAGATTCTTCAAAGTTTCAAGTTCCTGCTGATCCTCGGAGTGAAGCTATGTTTTTGCGCAGAAGAAACAGTTTTGTATGACACTTCAGGAAGCAAAGAATTTGGACAAGTTGGCGCGAAAATAAGTTTGTCTTCACCCATGCATTTTTACGATGAGAAGTATCAAGCAATTCACGTAAGTTATATTTTTAGTAATATCTCGTGACATCATTGCATATAAGAAATTCTAGTAACATTTACCCACATTATGCAAGAAAAGGGCGTTGCCTTTTCGAAACTGGGTATGAAATTCAGCGGAGTTGGGGAAAATCGGCCAGGAACACAGCAAAATCGGTCACTTTAGTACTGCTCCGTAAAATGCCTTTGGTTGTAAGCTTGCAGCTATCTATGAGTGAAATTGTCTTTGATCATGCAGGAACCTATTTTTCGGTCGAAGTCCAGAGCTGAAAGTGCCTGTAGAAATGGATGGAAATGGAGGGGAGGTTGACAAATTGAAGAATCGAGTTTTCATCCTCCTAACACATTTATTGTTCGCAAGTTCCAGGTAAAATTCCTAGTCAGTTAAAAGTTATTTTCAGGTCCGTTCTGAATTTGTGGTCCACGTTTAAGAATTGTCTTGACCGTATGTTCTGGAGGCATTATTCATATCTCGTGTTTTGGCTATAGGTTTTCGCATAAGTTTTCAAGGCGAGACTGCGGGCAACTCTATAAGTTGATCTCCCAAAATGTTTTTCTTCACCTACGCACCGACAAGGAATATTATCGTCCTTCCTACGCCCTGCCACTCCGTGGGAGCAGTTGGGTCACTGATAGATGAGGAAAGACCCAATTTCCTCAATTCTTTATTCGACAGCAAGCAGGCACGAACTGGATCGGTGGATCACTCTGTCAAAGAGCATGCATAATTGATTATGAGGACAAAATATCTTAAGAGCTTCCAATTTCCGATTATATGAACTTTTTTGATAACTTCTCTGTGTTCATTTACAGTATTTGCCATTTTACAAGAGAACACTTGAGAGGTTTAGGATTTTCTATGGATTTCAAAATTCCGTAAGGCAGTGGCGGATTTAGGGGGTGCAGTTGGGGGCAACTCCCCCCCTTAAAAATGAAAACTCAGCTTGGCGCCCCATTTTTGGCAAGAAGGGCGCCCCTTATCCTGACCCAAATACACTCTATTTTTTCGTGTTCCTTTCTGAATGTGGGAAACATATGGATTAAGGCATTATTCAATCAGAGTCTATTGCCGATTCAATTGAAAAACCAGAGAATTTCTCCCGAATAAAGGCCCTAAAATTTCTGCGCACCTTCGGCGCGCTTCCTTTTCACTATGTTTCTGGCGCCCAATCTGCAAATTGCCCCCCTTCAACTTCGGGCTGGATCCGCCCCTGCCGTAAGGAGACGGGATTTTCGCCGACTGTGCATGGGAATCTCGGAGTACCCTGTTGGCGCTGTTGGATAGAACTTGTGCCTCCCAAAATAGCGCACTTAGTTGCTGCGCCACGGAGGGAATGGGGGAACTTATCCGCAGACTTGCTCCCCCCCAGATTCCAGAATTCAACAAAAATTCTTCAAAAATGACAAAGTTGGTTGGGTATAATTTTACACGCTCAGCCAGAAAAATTACGTCTAGAGTCCCCCCGACAACTTACGATTTTTTAAAAGCTGGCGCCGCCAATGAACACACTAAATGGAAGCCAGTGGTTTTAGATAACCGAATATCATGGAATGGTGTCAGAAGTTGAAACCCTTTCATACAAGGGAATACAAGGCCAGATCTGATCTCCACTTAATTATTTTTATGGTAATAGCGGCAGCCGTAAGCTTGTTTCATCTGGTCGGCTAAGCTTGTCTTAACTTCATTCTTTGATTGCGTTCGTTATTTGACGGACATTAATCGAATTTTATGCATCAAAAATTCAATCGGAATCAATTTGCCGTCCCCAGATCATCATCTGGGTCATGCGTTGTGCCAACTTTGTTGAAACGAGGGGATAATGGCCTAAACGCAAAGGGTCCGTTTCCACAGCATGCTCTGCAATTGCCATCTTTTGGTTGACCATCATTTTCGCCGTTTTCTTGGCTTTTCAAAACACAGGTGCAGTTGGAGGGTGCAAGTTGCAAAAATCAGCCATTCGCGTTTTTTATAAGAAACTTTAATCAGGCCATAGTACTACAAGTTTCTTAATTTAACATGAAGTTTTGTCCATTTCAGTAGTAAAAGTTTCTTAATTGGTTTCTTATTTTTTTGAAAGTATGAATTGTCAATGTGGTCGCTGACGCTGCTGCAGATATGTTTCTTGACATTTAAAGCATCATAATATAGGAATAAACGGTGTTCTTTCATGATCAAAACACAAATGATTAGTTAAGGACCTGTCATAAAGTATCTACTACAGGGGGCGGAGGATTTTCGACTTTGGTCAAAATATTATTCAAAGCCCCCATTGAAAAGGAATAAAAATTCTGTGGCCCCTCATGCAGAGAAGAACGATTTTCGTGGCCCATTTCATTTTGAATTTTTGAAATTTGCCCATAGCACCGCTATAGCACAAGGTGCTCTTCTCTTTCATCTTCATTTTGATTATGACACTAACATTTTTCACCTACCATAGAACTAACGCTATTTTATATTGAACCACTCTGTAAAGCAGTGGCAAGGCAACGTGTCCACTCCTTGTATTTATGATTGTTGCCGAGCTTTGTTGATGAAGCAAAGAATCATAAATTTTAAAAGAACAGCTTTCAACTAATTCGCCTCCAAAATTTGAGTTTGTTTTAACCTCAATGCTCTTTCAGCATTCAGCAATAAAGAAGCAAGCTTTAAGAATTTGCAACTATTTTGGCGTTCATTGGCTGATGCAAGGATTCGAAGAAGGATGATTCAGTTATGAAAATTAAAAAGCAAAACAGGCATCAGAAAACGGAAAATTCGCTTATGAAAAAAGTGAATGAAACTGGAATGTTGAACCAGTGACTGGATTGGATTCTGACTGCATAATAGCTGATTTTACTTTTTTTAAAGACCTTTGAATTTTCTCTCGCATAAATTTCAAAGTATCTTCAACATTTCAAAAAGCTTTTGTAAGGTTATTAACGGAGGCTTTTCATGGCCCATTCAAAATCTGCAAATATTTTCTGTGGCCCATTATCAGGCCCATCAAATTTTTGGTGGCCCCGGCCTATATCTTCCGCCCCCCTGTAGCAGATACTTTATGACAGGTCCCTTAATATTGCTCAAGAGTAAAGGTTCAACGATCTGTTTGCTATGATATCCATGCTTTGAAAAGTTTCTTAGTACTTCTCATCCATAGTACTAGAGTTTATTAAAATTTTGGCCATCGTAGTACTAGTTTCTTATAAACCAATGTCTTATGAAAAAAGGTATAGCATTCGTGACTCTTCCCATGTAGTGATGGGCCATGTCATGACATCCGAGGGGCATTTCACTCCCGAAAATCTCGTACACCTTTAGCAAAAATCCTTTTGTTTCCAAGGAAACTCCTTACATAAAAGATCTGTAAAAATCCTTTTGTTCTCAAACAACCTCGTACGCTTTTTCGAATGAGTGAAAAGCCCCTCGATCAAACTTGGTGATTTTCAAAACTGGAATACTTTTTTGTGACACCCGATAGGTCTGACAAGGTCATTTCGAGCCCTTGTGAAAGAAACCTTCAATGTACCTTCTTTGTAAGAAGCTTTTAACAGGTTCCAGATTCGATCTGAGATAAGAATATTTCTTTGTAATGTAAATTATGAACTCCACAAACTTCGAAGAAAGATGGTTTGATTGAAGAAACTCTTCATACAATTTGCAATTGTGTATTCATACGAATTTAGGAAAGGATTTAGCCTTAGGGATAATAATCTTTGACAGAATACATTTAGTCATGTATCCGCATGTCAAAATATATTGTCGGTGATTTTGGGAAAAAATCAGATTCTCTAACTTATTTGATTTATCATGAAAATATTTTGATTAAAAAGTTTGATATGGAAACAATATGTACTATACTGTATAACAGTAATCTTTCACAGTGCCAAAGAGTTCATGTTTTGAATCTTTGATTTCAAATCTTTCTTTTCACGATACAAATCAAACTTCTATGAATATCGAGAAAGTATGTCAAATGGCTGAGCGACAAGTTGACAACACTGACTTATGGTGGCGCCAATGTAAGAATATGGTCAAAAGCACATACATCTTGTGCAAGAAACTAAGAATTTGACCACGTGCCGAAAGCTTCTTTCAGGGCCTGTTTACATGAGGAAAACACCTCACTTGCCAGACCCGGGGCTGAGAGGTGAGATTCCACCTTCCAATAGAATCCTTTGTATTTTCATTTCGCATTTACATGACGAACGCAACACCACCGGTATAGTGAAATCGCAACTCACAAGAGGTGGGACCTCACCTGGGTGAGGTGAAATTTTTCCATGTAAACGAAGCACCACCGGTATGGTGAGGTGAATTGAAATTATTCGTTGATTCTTATTGGTAAATTCATTCTGATTTCACGGAAGAGAGACTTTACTCCACCTCGCCTCTCAGCCCCGGGGCTGACAGGTGGGGTGAAAACTCTCATATAAACAGTGGCTGAAATATATCTCAGCCTCGGGTCTGGCAGGTGAGGTGTTTTTCTTCATATAAACAGGGCCTTAAAAGCCTTATATTTGAGTACTCAAAATTTCTTAACGGTTCTTTTGACCTTTACATTTAGATTCTGAACTTTCACAGCGACCTTAGCATGAAATTTCTGCCTATGGAGATAAGACACGACCCCTGGAGAAATAAGATTTAAGAAAAGAGTAAAATTATAAACTGAAGATAAAGAGATGAATAAATATAGATATAAACTGTATTGTGTAGTGGTCTGCGTTAAAGATACGTGAATTGGAGACAGGGCCGCCAAGACCTTTTGGAGGTCCAGGGATGAAACTGCAAAATGAGCCCCCCTGCAAGCGAAGCGTGCAGAACACTTTTTCTATTTTCCTGCTGTCAGAGTGTTAAAAATCTTCAATTATGGGGCCCCTTAGACCCTGGCCCGGGAGCAAATTGGCCCTCCTGACCCCCTCTCGGCGGCCATGATTGGAGAGGTTCTATGTTGTAGCGGCACTGGTAATGCTCAGTAGAAAGAGTCTCACAAGCATGATTGATTGTATTGATGCATCATGGAGATCTGTACCCTTTTGCGCTTAGCTTTTCACTAATGATTTAGGATTTTCATTCCCATATTGCAATCTTTTACTGTTATTGCAACAAACACAAAACCTAAAAGCCGTAGACAATTTGCACACCTTCAGTTTTAACGTCAAAAATAATCTTTTCAAAGAACGAGAATAAATAGAAAGAGGTTTGTTTCTTTTCGTCCACTTTAACATCAAATTTCCCAACCTTTCCCGCCTTTGATTATTTTCAAACAGCATTGTAGTTTTATGCGCTAATGTTGAACTTAAAAACAAAGTCAAATAAGAGCTAATACGTTTTAGAATAAATACATTTGGAACGCAAACTTATCATGTCTTACAATATCTGACAGACCCATAAATATTTGCCGAGTTTTTTGTCAAAGAGTTTACACCGAAAAAATATTAAATTGATGAGTACACACTTTACGTGCGTAGTTTAGATGATGAAGCTTTGGTGCAAATATGATCACTGCAAAATGCTGCTGGTGTTTCATAAAATACCCTAAAAACCCTTTCATTTTCGTACAAGCAGTGGAAAAAATCGTTTGGAAAGACACGTTGTCAAGCATAAATCGTTAGTCTGACGAGTTATACAACAGGGAACTTTCAGTCAAACTACGGCTAGGGTTTTGCTGTCAGCAGTCAGCTTCTTCAAAATAGAACTGTGGCTGGCCCAATTTTTGTGGAGATGAAACCTTTTGGTAGACTGAACTTCTTAAGCCAAAACTACCAAACTTCTGCCTTTTCTAAAAGATTGCAACATTTTGTTTCACCAAACACAATTTGCCTAAGTTTGGCTTATGCTAGACACAAGCTGCCAAGAAACGTACCCTTGCCTGGACCAAAATTGCAAAAAAGTATTCCCTTGGCTGGACTAAATATCCAGAAAGTGTACCCTATAGGGTGGCACATCCTCGGGTACTTTTACTATGGAAAACAACTCCCCATTATGGGCTCGTAAACAAGTTTGTTGCTTAATTCTATCTATTTTTTAGTTGAATTTGTTTGTGACATACTTCATAATATATTTCAACTTCAGGCTCATGAGAAAGTCTTTCCCTCAAATTGTTTCATTTTTCGTTTAACCTTTTTGTGCCTTCTTATCAGAATCCTAACCTTTTAATACATTTCAATACCTAGGTTTAATCTTTCAATATTTCCATTTCAGCCCCATACTAATGGCTACGTGACTTTCGCCGATGAAAAAGTCTGGGCAATAAGCTATTTCAATGAAAACAAAGTTATGGCTCCTTGCATGGTCGAAATACAAGATAATAATAAACTAGGATTTATCAGTGTTTTGGTCAGCAAAGAAGAGTATCAATTGAATCGAGCAACTGCTGATGTTATTGCTCATTTTGCAACGGAGGCTGATTTTGTAGCTACAGAAGTTGTCGTTATAACTTGGAATGGATTACTGTCACAGGTATCGAGTTTTGCCACATTGTTGCTTCAAGAACCTTACAGCTATTCTTCAAATGAGTCAGGATCGAGCGATCGTTTTATACATTTTATCGAAAGATTCTATTGAGTGCCGTTAGAGCTTCTGTCACTTTACAATCGTTGTAAATGTCTAAAAATATCGTTCAATTCACGTTTTGATTTCAGAATGGCTGGAAGATCTATTCAATATTTTCCTCGTAAGATTTTGGTAGATTTTCTTTTGTTACTGTAGTCAACTACTGCAAATGTGACCTCATAATTGATTAGATATCCC
Source organism: Aurelia sp. 4 Dawson et al 2005 (assembly GCA_964019985.1). Lineage (NCBI taxonomy): Eukaryota > Metazoa > Cnidaria > Scyphozoa > Semaeostomeae > Ulmaridae > Aurelia > Aurelia sp. 4 Dawson et al 2005. The sequence continues at coordinate 1,412,193 of OZ026494.1, read as the reverse complement.
ACAAAAAGTTGGATGGACTTACGCCTTTTGGTCCCTATTTCCTTGCGCTGTTTGATTTCTTGATTTCAGTTGGTCAAAATTGACTCATTATTTGGCTTATATTACTCTGAAAAAGTGGGTCCACTTTTTCGAAATGGCCTGAACTACAGCGCGAGTTCTCTTACACTCAACAAAATTGCTTGTTTTAAGCGTGGTCTAAAGAGCTTGAACAGTGAAAGGAGACTTTTCGTACAAAGAATGATATTTTACTGACCTACAAATCTCAAAATGCATGCCTTTCAGGCATACTCTTTCCCTGTAGAAACAAATAGATCCATCGCAGCTGAGAGAAGTCTAGGCCTCATCAGTCGCACTTTGTATACAACAGCAACAAGCAACAACTGTCTGACGTGCGCCTCCAGATTGGTTAAAAAATAACTGCTAGCAATGTGACTGGTGAATATGGAATCACTCTAGGCGCAGGGAAGCAAGGGACGAAAAGGCAAAAGCCTGGCACTTGGGCCCAAGCAATTGTCAATTCCCTTGAGAAAGGCCACTGCTTCCTGGATATCAAGACGATGATATTGGAGTAACAAGGTTCCTAAAATCACGACCAAATTTGCCGCCTTACAGCAATGACTTTTACGTGCTTTAACAAGTCCAAGTCTTATCATGAGCGATAGGACCAACCTGGTTCCAAGGGCCAGCTTCCTGCGTCAGTAGATACTGACGACATCAATGACCTGAGATGTCGGGCCTGGGAACGAGGTTGCGATAGGACACCCAGTGTGTATCAGCCACCTTAACTTATTGATTTTTTGTGTCTTGAACTTGTTTTTACTTTGTACACAACCACCTTTCAATGTTTCGTAATTTTGAAATTTTCAGTTGTGAGCCACATTTTCAGGTAAGGGCTTTACGAGTTAAGGTGGATCTTCACTTAAGGGGGCTCACTACTGAAAATGTCAAAATTACGAAACATTGAAAGGTGGTTGTGAATAAAGTAGAAACAAGTTCAAGACACAAAAAAAACAGTAAGTTAAGGTGGCTCGCTACTGATATAAATTTAATCTTCTACACACTGGGTGCCCATCGCTTATGGTGTTTAGGATGAAATTGGAATTCATTGGAGCATATCAACATAATTCCGGGCGATTTAATACTCCCAAGTGGATGGCAAATGCTAAAAAATGTTAGTTGAAGTCTTGCTCTAAGATAGAAATATTACGGAAATTTGGTTGTGATTGCACGCTTCTTGAAGGAAAGTTTCTTGAAAGGACTCTCTGGAGAATATTCCTCATAATTCAGGACCAGCTGGCTAATTTCAGTCAAGTAAATCTGAAACATGATTAACAAACTTATCGATGTTATTGCCTTGATATGTGGAGTGTAGCGGTCTTGACTTATGACCTGGAGTCCCTTGTTTCCCTGTGCTCTTTGACTAGATGATGGCGCTGTAGTCAACAGAGACTCACAATATTGCTCTGAAAAGCCTGACTTTATTTAGGCTCGAACTCTGAGCCTCCTCGAGTACTAATCAGATTGCTATGTTTAAGGCAAATAATATAGAATTTTCGATTCGGTTGAAGAACTAATAACATTCAGACGAGATTCGAGGCCGTGATTCCACCATAACTCGACTGATCAATACAGAAAATAGGATTAGCTTTTTCGCTGCTGTTTCACTGAGCTTCAGGCTTTGTCAATTGATTTTAATATGCAACAACAACAACTGTCAGAATAGTGCCTCCTGATTGGTTGAAATCTAAATTCTAGCAATTTTATCGGTGAATACGGAAAGTTGGCCCATTTTTAAGCGTTATATCACGAGTCCCTGTTAATGCAAGGTTTACCGCAGGGTTACAAGTGACCCATCGTCATAAGTGTTGCATTTCTGGTAGTGGTCTTTGAAACGGGGATTGTTGTTTTACTCATCCATTGCACGTTTGAATGTACTGAGCTGCCTGGATGTAAACATAGTCATTATTTAAATCATGAATCTAGGCATGCAGTAAATTCAAAATTCAGGGAACAAGTCTAAATGACTTACATCAGTGGAAGTAAACGTCTTTCTAAGTTTCATTTTTTCTGTCGCAGGACACAACAATTCAAAATGTAATTGTCATTGGAGAAAAAAGAACATTTGCACTATTCTTATTCAAGAACACAAATAAACTTGATTTTGAGAATCAACTAAGAAATTTAGGTGCAAAGGCCGGATTCAGTAATGGAGATCGAGTCAGGTATGTTGCAACTGGTTCAATTTCAAAGCCTTTTTATCCGAAAATATATTTGTAGTAAATTTGGCAGACCGGAATATTTTTATGAATTTTCTTTGTCCAGTCAAGAACAACGTCTAGGGAATCTGTGAAAGAGAACACAGGCTTGATTTTTTTTATGTTTTCCCGGGGGGGGGGGTACTTCGTTATGGGGTAAGACGGGGATGTGCGCCAGTTTTGGGTAGTTTTTGGCCAAAAAATTCTGGGATTGGGACATACTTTTACTTCAAAATTTCTGTGATTAGGGTATACTTTCACTTGGAATTTTCTGGGATTGGGTTTTACTGTTATACTCAAAATTCTGGTTATGGGTGCTGAATAACTGGATAATTCTTCCAGCAACACATGGTCAGTTTCAGGTGAACAGATTTCAAGTATTTTTTGTGTTTAAAAACGTGCTCAGATCAGAACTTCGTTCCAATGGCCACTTGGGACAAAAATTTTCGTTCCCAGCCCTCGATCCCTTATCCCTTTGAAGTCGAATTGTTTTTGTTACTTCTTCAAAATTCTGAGATTGGGTATCAATATCTGACAAAAGTTCTGGGATTGGGTATCAATATCGGACCAAATTTCTGGGATTGGGTCCTAGCAGAAATCCTTGCGGTGCACACCCCCGTATGAATTTATAGTGAAGTACCTCCCCCGGGGATGTTTTAAGTTTTATTTAACATCCGTTCTCTGATTTCAGAATCACAGAGTTGCTAGATTTCAGAGTAAGCCGTGGTATCAAGTATCTTTTCGAACAGTCAAACACAATGGTTGCTGGTAAATGGATCTTTATGATTGGTTCAACAGACAAAGCATTCTTTCAAATTCGAATGCCTGACACATTTTCTGTATATGAACCAAGTCTTGGGAAGTTGGTTCGCAAAGGTTTGTTGTTACGTTCTTATTAAAGGTATCCAACAATGGTGGTAGCAGTTGATTCAAGAGTTGCTTCGAGTCTTGGAGGAAAATCATTTCAACTCATCCTAAACTACTGAGATTTTCGTTATGGCGTTATGGATAAGATCTTTAATCGATCCTTCTGCGAGAAGACAAATGAGATAGAAATATTGTGCCATCTGTCAATCAATATCAGCTAAGGATGGTATGAAAACGTTGATGTTCCTGAAAGTGGATGGATATGAAACAAAAAGGAGGACAGCGAAGGCTTCCTTCTTCTCATTCTTTTTCTTATCCCCTTTTCAGGAAAATCAACGTTTTCATACCATTACACGAAGATTTGAATATAAATAATGCAAATAGCCTTGAATGTTACGATAAGACGTTTCGGGCATGACCCTTCATCAGTAATAAGGAAGTAGAGAACGATCAGGTCGTTGGAATAGAAAAAGAACGATAGATAGAACAGGTAATAAGTAGAATGTAAGTAGAATGCAGCAAAGAATGCGACGCAAGTATGCGACGCAAGAGAAGGATTCGAAAAGAGATGTTACTACACCGAGATATTAGGATATAAACGAAAATCTTTTGTTAAGTCCGTGTGGCAAAAGAGTCCCCAATTTGAAGATTATTCTTTTCTCTAAAGTCTTTCTCTTTGTTGAATCTTTGTCGGCAAACAATAGTCCCAAAACTGCCATATCATCTGTGGAATGTCCATCTGAATTGAAATGTTTTGATACATTCGTGTCTTTCATGCTTCGCTAATATTGATCAGACAGTGTTTCCCTTGTTTATTGTGATGGGCAGTACCGAAGAGAATATTTTCTCAATAATGAAAATGAAAACCTAGTTTCCGAACAAATATCGTTCAGCAATCAATTTAACCTTCAAAGTTCATAATTTCTATTACAAAAAGGCACAATTCATGATTTTTTTCTAGCATGCACCATCCATAAGATTTGAAGATTCCCAAAAAGGCAGACATGTTCACAAAGTTTCAATAGCCTATAATTTGCGGTATCTGGCTGCCATGTTAGCAGATTTTTCGTCCAAGAAACCTACAGTTGATTAAATGTGAAGCAATTCTTGGCATTGGGCCTTAGAAGGACTTTTTGAGACCAGTGATCTCGTCTGGGCAAACTATGAACAACTGCAACGTCCCTTTAACGCTTTTCTGCGATTTCCCTTTTTTGATATGAAAAATCACCACTAAGCGAGTATTTGTTGCACTTGTTTCCCACATTTTGCATGTTTTGTCCTTTTCATTTCATTTTCATTTCATGTCATTTTATTTTTTTAAGGAGGGTAGCCCTTCAACTAGAGTTGTTTTACAAGGAGCCCTCCACTAAAAACATGAAAATACAATTACATAACGAAAAAGAAAAATTACAATATAAAAACCCTGTCATAAAAGCCTAATATAATAGTTATAAAATCTAACATGAAAAAAAGAAAAAGAGAAAAGGAAAAATTCCTAAATAGATTTTTTAAAACTATTCAGTGAAGATGCCTGTTTGGTATCGGCAGGAAGTTCATTCCACGTTTTTGCTCCTGGATAGGAAAAGCATTTTTGCCCATTACTTGAATTTTTCATGGGTAATCTTAAATCTGTTTCTGAATTGCGCAGGACATACGAAGAGCACTTAAGAAAAGGTCACACAAGTATTGGGGAGCCAGTTCATGCAGGGACTTGAAGACCATTGTTTTAGATTCACAAGCGATGAGTTGTTCAATGGTCTTCCAGCCCAGCTGGTCGATAAGTGGTCTGCTTGGGGTATCAAAGCTGCTGTTGGTTATAAGTCTAGCAGCTCGGTTTTGAAGTTTTTGCAACTGATTAAGCTCAGTCGAACCGGCACAACCCCAAACAGAGCAATAATATCGAAAGTGTGGCTGATATGTAAAATGCAGAATTTTAGTTTGAATTTAACAAGAATGTTTTATTGTTTTTTCACAGATGTGAATGAATGCAAAGAACGAATTTCTGCTTGCCATAGATTTGCAGATTGTCAAAATACTGACCCTGGCTATAAGTGTACTTGCATCGAAGGGTATTTTGGAAATGGAAGAGTTTGTCTTCAGAAAGGTCAGCTACATTTGTGGGAATTTCTGTTAGTTATTTAGCATCTGAGATCTTTTCTCGATAGCTTAGTGCTCTCCTTTCCGAGACGTATGACTCATGCAGAATAAAGTCTGAAGAGGTAAACAGTGCACTTCTTTAGAAGATTATTTTGTTAATTTTTATTTATGGTTTTGTGATGGAAATTGAAAATATTCGTTGATTTATAAACTTTTTGTAAATGTTATTCGCAAGTCAATTTTGATAAATTTCGAAAATCTTCACTTCAGATTCCGTGGTAAACGTCGAAGGAAAGCTGTCTGGCAAAATTAACGATTTTTCTATTGGGAAAGTTGACCTAGCCGCATATATATCAAAGAGGAGTGGCGAACTATTCGTCTCTATTAGTTCGGTCAGCCCAAGAACCGGACATTCCCTACAGATGATACCGCCAATGGCCGGTTTGCTCGGTTGGTTATTTGGAACTACTATTGTTGGAAAGTCTGGGTTGGAAATTGTTGGAAACAGATTCAAATCTACTTCCATAATTATATTCCAGACAGGTAAAACTTACATTATTTGGAATTATGGATCTTATGCTGTCAGAAAGTTAAAGACCAATGGCCAGGGGCGGATCCAGACCGGTGCAACCGGTGCAGTTGCACCTGTTCAATTTTCAATGATTTGTGATTGTTTCCATAGAAAGCGTTTGATCCTTTTATTGTCAGTTAATACCTAATATCACTGTGACCATTCTAATAATATCATTTGGAAGCGAAGCGCAGCGATTTGCATTCTCATTTTACGTTGTTGAAGTTGTCGCAGACACAACGACTCGCTCCAGGCTTCACCTAGCCTCAAGACTCCGAAGTTTCGTTCTTGTCAAGAATGATGTACAGGTATTGCTCAATATTTTTCATAGTTGCACCGGTGTCAATCAAACTCTTCAGCAGGCCTTTTGTTGCGTTGCTACCCAACAAAAATGTGCACCGGTCCCTAGTCCTCTATGCCACTCACGGTCAAAATAGGACAATAGAAAAATAGTTTTTGCACTCGTTCACCGGTGCAGCCCAAAGGTTGTTATTGCGCAATGTAACATGCGACTGACCTGCTCGGAGGCCATGTGAAATACATTTACAGTTGCTGTTGTAAATGCAACTACTATGGCGGCAAAAGGACGTTCTCTCGCCGCCGTTTTACAGGAAGGATTGGTGGGAAAAATCGTCAAGGAACAAGAAGCCTGTCGTAGAAAAATTCAAAATTCGAGAACGAAGATTAACGAAAAGCATTTGTCGTATAAGGGAGTGCACAGTCGAGATCTGTATGCAGAAACTTTGATGCCAGAATGGAAAATCAAACAGCATTTTTCCTCAACTCCTGTTGCACTGAAGTAAGTTAGAGAGTTATTATTACTAGCCTATGGATAACATAATGATGGCTTTGTTGACTTATCAAAAGCAGCAGAATCAATATAATTACAATTACTTATTATTACGTAAAGCAAAAAACATCAACAAGTGGGCATCCTTTAGTCACATGTACTTATTTTTAGGCCTATATCCATCATGATTTTATTTGTCAAAATATCTACAGGTAGAAATGAAATGTTTCAAATGCAGGTTTCTAATGCCAGATGTCTTGTCCTCCTTTCCAAAATTTTCCACAAAATGATATGCTCTAATTAGGGATTGCAGAATTAAATCAGATTAAGAGTATTCCAGCCTGTAAATGCAAAACATTGAAGAACAGCCAATCTCAAGTCCAAAAGAATTTGCTTTTTTCATTCCTTTATATCAAAACAATCTGCCTATGAAATAATAAAAAAATTTATTTGTTTTTAACAGAGTGGATGGAGATGGCAATTGCTTGTATCGTTCATGTTCCAAGCTACTTTGTGGCCACCAAGACTTGTGGCCATATTTGAGAGACTTGACAAGCATGGAATTGTATTTGAACAAAGATTTTTATGCAAGGCATCTGTATATTGCTGAAAAAGCGACAAAATTCAAGTCATACAACACAACATTGTCATTGTCACTGTCAGACAAAGTTTTGAATGGTTATGACCCAAAAATCCAGGGCTCTCAGCACAAACTTATTGAGAGTCAAGCAATATATAATGCAGTTCCTGGGAATTATGCTCCACTTATGTGCATGCTTGGACTTTCATCAGTAATAGGAAAGGAAATAATATCTGTGTATCCAGAAAATGAAGGCTTTGAGACAAAATATAGCTGGATTGGGAATGGTACTATAAAGCCAAGATCTGCTCATACTAAGTTTGATATCAAGCAAAAGATTATCATCATGTGGTCCAAAGCTGGTTCTTCAAGTTTTCTTTCTGGAGTTGATGAAGATTTCAAACCGAATCATTTTGTTCCATTGGCGGACATAGAATCCTGCCATCCCCATACTGGTTTTTCAAGAACTGCCAGGAAAATGTCAAGCACAAGGATTGAAGTTGATGGTAAGAAGGATTTGATAGGGGTATGCCACTGAGAACTATAAAAGGGTTTCAACTACAGACCTCACAGAATGTCATGAAATGTGTGCTGTTAGCATCATTGAGGTGTCCATCATGATATGATACACCAAATCTGCCATCTTTCTTTGAGGGGTTTCAATAGAAATGGCAATATTGTTTTAAAAATTCTTTGACAAATCATGAGTACCTGAGTGGCACATCCCTGTACCAATTTCATCTGGAGATCAGTATTAATTTGATGTTAAAATTTTAGAGAAGGACACTTCTCTGTGATTACCTAATGGGGATCCTTTTTCGCCTTCATGAGGAAGCTTTAGCCTGTAGCTGTTCTACTATGTCTAAACAGCAGAATACCGTAGTATCACCACTTAGGGTTAATCAAGCATTCTTACTTATATGTGAATCAAGTTTTGGTGCCAAAAGCCACAAAGTCACCATCATCTTTACCAGAAATTCACATTCAGCATTTGAAGAATCAGGGTAGTAAAAGATGTAAAATATCTATATGGCAAAACAGTGAAAACTGATATTTTGGGCCAGCTGAAAATGGCATTTTTCCAAAAATTCAGACATTTCACCTCCTTTCAGGTAAATCAACTCAAACTGGGGTGGAGGCTATGAAGTTTTTGTCAAAACCTAATGTAAAAAACAAAGGTACGTAGCTTTGGCTTTCAGCAAGGAAAAGATTTGTTGCCAATTTATTCAAACCTCATAAAAGTGATTTTCTCAAATTTATCTCAACCCTTTTTTTACTTCAGAAAAGCAAGATGTGATTGATCTGGATGATGATGAGTCATTATCAAAGGATTGTGAACAAGGTGATGGTAAGCATATACTGTACTTTTTCTAGTCAAATGTAAAATATTCCTTGATATTACTAATGAGCTGAATTATTTGACTGGAAGGTTGGCCAGACATAGAACAGGAATCTTGCCAGTACTATTTTTTATAGTTAACTGGATCTTTTTTTAGTTACAGAACATCAAATGATCTTGCTTTGATGGCTGTGGAGTCTTTATCAAACCATTGTGAAACAAATGAGCACGAGCATATAGTTTCTTAGCCATAGTGATAGATAGTTTTGATGGCATTGATTTGATGGGAAAATGGTCCTGGCATAATGATGGCATTTTGTACTGTTGAAGTGTTTTCCATATTTTGCTTAGATTCCATACTCAATTTCTAAGTTCTATTTCAGTTTCATTGAATGACACTAATATGGATACCTCAGGGGTTTTGTTGAGAAATCAAATGGGTAAGCATGTGCTTAGTCAAGCCAGGATATCTCTACAAGCTATAAATATATATTTATATATATGTAAATATAAATAGTAAAAGAAAGTGTGTCTATTTATCCCTGTATATATTTGTATATATTTTGAATTTGACAAATAAAGAGAAAGGAACTGCATATTAAGTGCTTCCTTAGTTTAGCTTTGAGTTAGTGTTGCTATATGTAAACTCTAATATTGCAAAAACAGGCTGAATGGTTCCATAACAATCATATATGATCAAATTGCCTGCAATTTTTCAATGGTACCCTTTCTGGGATACTAATGTTAATGAAACCAGTGAGACATAGGCAAAAAATGAAAACCAGTGAGACATGAAGAATTTGGTGACTGCAGTATTTTCATTCATTTTTCATCCGCACTGGTATCCATTTCATCTTTTCTTTATTGCCTCTATACAAATGTTTGTGTGCATGTGTGTGTGTGTATGTGTGTTTGTGTGTACTGTAAAAGGTTCTCTACAATATTTGCTTTTTTATTCTCATTTTCTTCTGAAATATCTATTTTCTTTTTAACTTTTAAGTATCTATATGAATTATGCTGTGAGTTTCACAATGATATATTACTTGTTGTATAATTCCTACCGTTACTTGTTATATATCCCTTATATACCTTACCAGTTATTTCCTTTGCAGATGACTGTTACTGCATTTCATTATGAATATTCTTTCAGATAAACCAAGCTGCAGTCAGACAAAGGTACAACAAACCCTTGCATTCAAACCAGTTGCAACTAAAAAAGGTTAGTGATACTCTTGATCCTGCATCAAGAGGTAGATGATTTTCCAATAGAAATCTTTACATAATTATATGATATATATGTGCATGCAAATAAACATATGCTGAAGAAGAGTAAGGTGGAAGATGATGTAATGGTAGTGGTAGGGGTAGTAGTGCAAGATTACTATTGAAGAGTATAGGGTTGACAAGTACACCACACCAACACTTTTAATGTACATTAGTGTATATAGTTCTTAAAAATCTTGATGATAGAAATGTCAAAGCTTGCATCAGACAGATCTGTGGCAAACACATTATATTCAACTGAGCAACTTTCATTCATGTTCATCCATCTTATGAGATTATTTTTGTCGATTACAGATGTTGAAACTTCTTCCCAGCAGACAAATGAAGATGAAATATTTGGTAAAACAACATCCTTTATCAGTGAGTATATACCCATTTAACAAGTAATTTTCTGTTATTGAGTTAGCCTTAATTTGGAGAACTGTTTTTAGCACAGAGTATCAAAGGCTATAGTTGTTTCAATTACATTACTTTAAGAAAGGTATACTAACTGAATAATCAAATGGTTTTACCAAGATAGTCTCTGGAGACTTTAACTGTCTGCATTATTTTGTTTCAGAATCTGGTGTGAAACGAAGTGCCCCTTCTTTATATGGCGAGTTTAAAAACAAGAGGCCAAAGATTCCTTTTAAATCTGACCCTGGGATTGATAAAATGGACATTGGAAATTATGTTGGAATTCAAACAGATGATGAAACAAGATATAGATTGCTTGAACATCATTGGAAGCCATGTGAGAAATATCTGTTTCCATCTCGACAATATGGTGCAAAGAGAGTTGTGTCAAGGAGATTCATGATTACATGGCTTAGAAGATGGGAATGGTTGTCATACTCTAAGAAGTTTGATGGTGCCTTCTGTGTTCCTTGTGTCTTATTTGGTCAGGAAACTGGATCAGCAGGAATGAAGCTTGTTAAATTGTACAAAGAACCAGTTACTAACTGGCAGAACGCAGTTTGCAAGTTTGAGGAACACTGTCAAAAGTCGCCACTTCATAAATACTCAGTTTTGCGTGCCAGTAGCTTCAAGCAAGTAATGTCAGGGAAGAGAGAGGCAATAGATTCACAACTAGATAGAGTTCTGAATGAAAGAATCAATCAAAATCGAAAGATTATCCATTCCATGGTGGAAACAGTCGTTCTTCTGGGAAAGCAAAACATTGCCTTCAGAGGTCACAGGGATGACTCTAAGAATTACAGCGATTCAAATCCTGGTAACTTTCAGGCTCTCCTTTCGTATAGAATCAGCAGTGGGGATGAAGTTTTGAAGAAGCACTTTGAAACTGCAGCAAAAAACGCAACTTATCGATCTAAAACTGTACAGAATCAACTGATCAAGATTTGTGGCAAGCAGCTTGAACAAAAGATTGCCAATGATGTTAATAGTAACGCCTTCTTCTCGATACTCGCCGACGAATCAACAGATTGTAGCAAGAAAGAACAAATGGCTATAGTCATCAGGTACATCGATCACGATGACATAGCAGAGCGTTTTGTAAGATTTATCCATTGTAACAATGGTACGTCTGGCGATGTGTTAGCAAGTGAGATCTTGACAGCATTAAAGGACATTGGTCTACCCATACAAAACTGCCGTGGCCAAGGATACGATGGAGCAAGTGTAATGTCAAGCCTCAGAAAAGGAGTAGCCGGAAATATTTCAAAAGTTAATCCAAATGCTGATTACGTGCATTGCGCAAGTCACAGGCTGAACCTTTGCATTGCAAAGTCTTGTGGCATTAATTGTGTATCAAATGCCTTGGATAGTGCAAGATCGCTGGCTTCATTCTTTAACCATTCTACAAAGAGAGCCAGTTTCTTGAATAAGAAGTTCACTGAATATGGTCTCAAAAGGTCAAAGCTTGCTGATCCATCACTCACTCGTTGGGTTGAGCGAGTCAGATCTTTAGATGGTCTCATCGATGGACATGAGGCAATAGTTGAAGCACTGGAGGAGATGAAATTGAACGTGGAAAAGCTGTGGAATCCACCTACACCTGCAGAAGCATCGCAATATCTTTCTGTATGCTCTTCATTCGAATTTATTGTCACAATTCGTATCACGACAGGCATTTTGGACTACACGTTGCCTTTGACAAGACGTCTCCAAGAGCGGAAAATTGATGTTCTTGCTTCATTGAATCAGATTCAGTTGCTCAAGGACACAATCAGTGATCTCCGCACAAAAGTTGACGAAACACACGGAAGGCTGTATCAGCAATGTCTAAAAATGGCTGAAAAGATCAATGTGCCTGAAAGCAGACCAAGAGTTTGCAAAGTTCAGATTTTCAGGGAAAACTATGCTGCTTACTCACCCAGTGAATACTATAAGCAGAAAATCACTATTCCATTGTTAGACCACTTGTCTAATGAAGTAAACGAACGCTTCTCGACAAAGAATTGCAGAATTATTTCAGGCCTGTATATTATCCCTGGCGTATTTACTGAATGTTCCGAAGACGTTAATTGGAAAAATGAGGTATTAAAGTTTGCCGAGATATATATGGAAGATTTTCCAGATTATCACCAAATTGCAACTGAGCTTGAAATGTGGGAAAGATTTTGGAAAACAAATGCAAATGTTAGATTGCCAACTACCATAGCCGAAACCTTGAAAATAGCTGACAAGGTCGCATTTAGAAACATTTACATTTGCCTGAACATTCTTGGAGTGGTCCCAGTAACATCATGTGAATGTGAGAGGTCCATGTCAGCTATGAGACGACTTAAAACATGGTTGCGAAGCACCATGGAGCAAGAAAGATTCAATGCGCTAGCTCTGATGCACATAAACAATGATTTACCAATTAACAATGAAGAGGTTGTGAATGACTTCGCAAGAACTAACAAGACACGAATGGCTTTCAAGAATATTCTTGATGATGATGAAAAGTGAAAAGGTAAGTGGATGTACCAAAAGACTTGTTTTATTCAGATTTGCTGCAGATAAACGACGAGTCAAAAATAAATCTTCACATGCATTAGTATTAAGTTCCATCAATTCACAGCGCTTTTACATTTTTGTCATGCTGACTACCTAATTTTCAGTGTGAAGGCTAAGGAAACAATTTGGGTCCTCGTTGATGGCAGATATTATTTTTTCTTTTGTTGGTATTTGTATCCCCAGCCGGAGCACCTCTGTCCTAATTATATCAAGAGTATACCCGTTGGTTACTATCAAATAATGTCTTGCTGTCCAAACGAGCTTTCAAAGTGAACTTTCCTTTTTATGCAATATTGTTATAATTCGCTGCTAATAGAAGAAACTTTCCAAAAGAATTTTATTCTTGCAGTTTGCGTAATTTGTTGCAGATCGGAAGAATTTCCTTTCACAACAGCCAATCTTCTTGGTAGATTTCTTGTCAGTTTGATTTTAACCAGCTTTACTGTTGTCAATGAGCTGGTGAGGTGAGGATAACTCAAGCAATGAGTATTCCTGTGACGCGGGGCTTGAGGCTAACTTCAGTTATGTTTTTATTGAGTGACTAAATAATCCTTGCAATTTTTCAACAGAAATGATTGCGTTAAACCTGAAACCCCAACAAATGCCTGCTGAATGAGAATCTTCCTTCCGTGCACGAGTGATTTTGTATCTCCACGGAAGTGGGCGTTGTCCAAGCCTATCAAAAAAGGGCGTTCCCGGACCGAAAAATGGGCGTGGTCCCAAAGAATTTTCCGGGGGCTCCGCCCCCGGACCCCCGCGCTCTTTGCGCCTACGGCGCAAAGAGCTTTCTTGCGCGCCTTCGGCGCTGCGAGCAAGCCTGAGTGCACCCCTTTAAAAACTTCCTGGATCCGCCCCTGCCAATGGCTAATTACAATTCTTTGCGAGCCGAACAGAAACACAAAACAATCGTAGGCCTTAAATGAGTTTTCTATCATACGAGAGTCACCTTTCACATGGAGTATGTATGCCTTGTTCTTAGTTTTCAGTAAGTTGTCAAAAAGTTGTTTCATGACAATTTTATCCCAGTAATGTTTGTTTGTTCCTTTTGACTTTTATGAAGTGAAAGAGAACTGATATATTCTTCAATGAAAACATATTTACTGCATAGGCAACAATTCTTTAATGTTTTCTAAGGGGTTTCTTGTTTCTAGTTTTCAGAGATGCCGCCAGAGAAGAAATGCTGGGGGGGGGGGTAACTACTGTCAGAGTGCCGACAGTGAGCCATTTGAATTGACTCTGAGTTAGCGAAGTCGGAAAATTTTTAAGGACAACGCTTTTCAGAGTGGCTCAAAATGTGACAACACTCTCTAAAAACATAACAAAAAGTTATGAAAGTACCGACAGTGCATTGAAATTTTCAAAAATTTAAGTATGGATGGGGACCTCTGCCTTCAAGCACTCGCCTACCACAATCCCCGCTAGCTTTTTATATGTATTAGGAGAGTATTACCCAGTCTCCCATAAAAACCATCATAAGACTAGTTCAGCCTACTGGGTGGGATACAGTTCTAATGTTAGAAATAGTACCCGTGAGGTGGAAATAAAATGAATGGTTTCTATAACAGGAAACCTGCGCTTATACCTTGACAGGAGAAATTCTGTACATCACGCAAGAAATGAAAGGGTACGACTCCTTCAACAATCTAATGCTGGATACCCAAATCAAAGGATACATGCCTATTCCACTTACCAGTGCGACAAGCATGCAGAGCATCAAACCATACATAGAGAAATATGCGATTGGACAGCACAACGTTGTGTATAGTGAAGGCTCCGCAGCGTACGTGGTCGATGGTCGATCTATCAACTATACGGTGAATAGACTGATTAAGTATGAACCAACATCAAACAATATGGATTACAAAGCGATGGTTAATGTGACAGAGACTGTTAGTTCATTCTTTGAAGGGAATGATCTGTTGAGATTCAGACAAAAATATTCAATCATTCAAAGTAAGTATACTTCTTTTATTTTTCACGTTCAGTTCTTGAATATCTTCTGCTAACCATGAGGCGTTGCGCACTAATGCTGTCCCATAATGCACCGTGAAAGGAGTTTCAGATTACCTGAAGGTCTGTGAAGCTAGGCCAGTGTTTGTTTCTATATCACTACCATGGATACCGAGAGGTAAATGGGTTGTGCAAGATGCCCAGAGGAGAGCAGAGTGGCCTTTTCTCCCGATTCTCCGTTTTCTTCTTTGAACCCGATAGGAGAACCGTAAATATTGTCATTATTCAGCTTTGGTTTCGCGTTGCTTTTCTCTTGCATCGCGCACAAAGCCTAATGGTAAGCAGGGAGTTTCAAAGGGTCTATTTCAACAAGCATGCCCTTGCACGTACCTTCTTTTTAAAATTTCCAACGTCCTTCTGTGCCCTTGATATGCAGTCAGTTTGTAGACTCATTCTCCACTCACTGCAGCATAGCATTTCAGTTTTAATTCACATTTTGGTGACAAGCAAAGGCATTTCACTCGCCAAAATATTTTAAATTCACCTTGTTATCCATTTTCAGCAACTTCTAAACCGACTCAGCCACCCAAAACGGTGAAGAAAATCATTACACCTGATTCGGCCTCACGTAAAACAACAGATGAAACAATGAAACTGATATCAACAACCAAACGGCCTAAAGAGATCACGAGTGAGCAACAAAAGGCCAGGGAGCTCAACAAAAAGTTAGAAGAATTGATGAAGGAAGAGCTAAAGCGCCTAAAGACTTTACATCCAACAAGCAAACCGCAGGTAACAACACTGAAAGCAACAGCAACAACAACCCTGAAAGCAACGACGACAACATTAGAGGCAACAACAACAAGTCCACGCCCAACCACATATACTTATTGCAATCGGGAAATATGTTCGAAGAATGCTACATGCCAAAAGATTGATGGACGGAAGAAGTGTGTCTGCAAAGAAGGATTCATTGGAAACGGCTCTGATTGTGCGAGTAAGTCTAAAGCTTTAGTTTGATTTAACTGAAAATGAAATGAAAAAGCCTCCAAGCCTTTCGATTCTAACTAAATTTTTAAAGAGTCCCTTGAGGGATAAAGACTAAAGATGTTACAAAAAAGAGAAATAGTTGTCTCTATTTAATTTGGTGATCTGAAAAGGCCTCCACGAAGATGAAAGAAAATTTTTGGAAGTGCTGTGGTGCAGTGGTATAATCCCGTGATTCTGCAGCCAGAACAGTCAGGCGGAATGGGTACGATACCTGGTAGGGCCCCTTCACTTCTGCGTCATGACAAGGGATCGCAGACTGTTTCTCTGAACTTGATATGTGACGACGCTATGAATGCTCCTTAGTTGAAAATTGTGTGCAGTCTCCACCGAATCTCTTTGCAAACTTGCTTATTTACTAGCTTTCAAATTGAAGGGGCTCCCTGCAGCACTTGCTGCCTCAAGTGAAAATGGAACAAAAAAACACGAGAAGCACTATATAAGCTGCAAGTAAATCATTTATTCAGTTATATTTAGAATATGCAGGTTATTCCAAACAAATTGCACCCCGTTCGAATGGCTGCTGCGGAGGAACTGGACATTCGATTGTTCCATTCTGGGTACAGCTGCATAGGATAAGCCTGAGCTTACAGTTTGAGACCTTTTTTGCCAGTCTGACAAATGGTTGCTGAATTATGGCATGCGCAAGTAAAAGTTGCTTCGAAAGCAGCACTTTCTGTACCTTGGGTACCAGAGCCTCAAAATTTAGCAAAATTTAAATGAATGGAATTTCTTTTTATTATATTTTGGCTCTGGTACCCAGGGTTACACTTTCTGTAGCCTGCGTTGTAGACCGAATCCCAAAAAGAGTTTTGCAACTTGTTCTACAACGACGGTTACACTTTCTGCGTTCTCAAAGATACCAAACCCCATAGAAATCCAAAACCATCTTTCATGACTTTCCATGCCATAAATCAATCATTCAATCAATCAATCAATCAATATCAATATTCACAGATGTTATTTACAGTAGTATTAAGATAATACTACTTCAAACCAACAATTTACTAACATAATATAAACAAAGTAGAAAGCAATGTTTCTGATCAGCGAGATAGTTTACAGGTGCATCTGTCTGCAGTCCACTATTTGATCCTCGTTTTAAAACGCGACAGCGTTGGTTCTTGCTTGATACTGTCATCAAGAGTGTTTCATAGGAAACTGCCTGGAAATGAGCCCAAAGCCAAGTGTTTTGATTTTTGGCTGCTTGGACAAGTTTTGTATTCTTAGATAGTACGTTATGGGTTTCTTTGCATGAAATTCCCATAAAAGTGAAGATTTTAAGCATATACTTGTCTGATTGGCTAAAAAAAGGTCTAAAACTACAAGTTGAAGTTTACCCTATGCAACAGTATCAAGAACAAAGCAATGAAACGTACAGCTCCTCCGCAGCATCAATGCAGATAATGCACAAGTTGCGACAAGCTGGACTGAGCAGAAACTGCGCACGCATGCACGAAAACTCGTAGCTTTGAGCCCCCCCTAGCTCCCTGCAACAGATCCCGAAATTAGGCAGCACTTCATATTTTCTTCCTAGGGCCTTAAACTGTTAATTCATCATTTCAAAAAGCTTATCCATGCAAACACTTCCTTATCTCAAATTGGTCGATGAAGTCATTTTACGCAGTTTCTGCTCTGTCGACAAACTGTGGATGCTCACAAATGTTCAATGTTCTTTACTTTTAGTTGACAAAAGAATAAAATGTGGAACATACAGATGCGATCAAAATGCAGAATGTATCAAAGAACAGTCGCAATATTTCTGTAAATGCAAGAAAGGATTCGTTGGAGATGGAATCAAATGTCAGGGTAAGTTATCTTGATGAAACTTGCTTCTCTTGCTATCAATGTTTTCACACTGTAAATGATAAAGGTTCTTGAATCAACAGGAGTCGCAGGTTTTCAAGATAAAGTGCCATTTTGAAGACAAATCTTTGTGCTCCACAGAGGAAAAAACCAAACATTCATATCTTTTGCAACTGCTCGGATATTTTTAGGGGATTTTTGGCGATCGCTTTTTGCCGAATGAAGCTTGACCTATGATTATGAGTCCCTTGTATCCCTGCGGCAAACCTTGCTCAGGCTCAACAGGGACTCAAAATGTAACAGTGAAAAAGCTGACCCTATTTTCTGCAATCATCAATGGAATTATGATGGAATCACGGCTTTCAATCTCGAATACCGTATGAATGTTATTAGTTTGTCAATCGAGGGAGCTCAGAGTTTGGGCCTAAATAGGGTCAGGTTTTTTTAGAGTAATGTTATAAGTCTCTGTTGACCAAAGCGCCATCTTCAAGTCAAAGGAGCACTGGGAAACAAGGGACTCCAAGTCATAAGTCTAGAATGAAGCCACCAAACAAACTGCAGAAAACAATGGGTACGTGCCTAAGACAATAATGTTTGCAGATTTGGTTACATCTTGTTGACAAAGCCCCCTTAAGGTCTTTTTGAGTACCTTAACGTCTTCGCTGATTATTGATTGACATTGGCTTGATCCAAGCTGTCTTTCTTGCTTTCGTCAAAAAGACTGTATGCTGATACATAGTTAGTGCACCAGAACAAAAAGGCAGTGTCCCCTTGCAGTCCTTGAACAAGGGCGCTCTTTTTAACTGAGTTAGACTTCCGCTTTTTGATGTCTTTATTTTTTAAACCCTGAAGTAATTAAATCTTCTCTCCTCAAACATAATCCAATCCGCGCAGTTCATCCGCGCATTTTATCCTGGGTCTGGTTTCAAGCTGCTTTTATTGCTGCAAAGAGATAACAGTGTTGGATTTTATCTTTGAGATCTCGCAGTTTTGTCACTGTTTTATCATTTTATAACATGAAAAAATATACAAACAGAGAGATTTTTAAGCCTGTTAAAAACAAAACCATGAAGAAGATTAAAACAGCTGAAGTTTAATTAATTACTTTATGTTGAAATTTCCTTTGATATTTGACATCTTCAACCTTGAATAAAGGTTTCTTTGATTAAGTTGTCACGTAAACCATATTATATCACGTCAGAGATATATTGATTTAGAAAGGGTAGACATATAAGATTCAAATTCTGTCTGGTAGAGAATATTGGGCGTGCTGTGCTCAGGCGGTTCTATCTCAGTCTACCCAGCAAATCAGTCAGACACATACTCACAGACGTTTCCACATCCGAAAAACATGGAGTTCGGGTTGATCATGAGTTTGATGCTTCAATTAACATTTGCGTCTTTTCTGCTTGCAGTTGATGTGCCATGTCGATGCGATATTAATGCTGAATGTTACAGAGACGATAAAGGTGGAAAGTATTGTGTCTGCAAGCTTGGATTTAGAGGTGATGGAAAACAATGTAAAGGTGAGTTTCATCTTAAGGACTTCGTTTTGCCCTCGTCTCTTTTTGTAAATTTCAGAAACGACTGAGATGCTGGATGCGAATGAAATGCTAAAATCACGGGGGCTCTATCTCGGAGAAAACAACCAGGATATGTCTGGAATAGGGAAATGTCAGACACTTACGAATATTGGAAAACAGAACAACAGACCTGCCAGGAACAAGATGCAGCAAAATAATCAGTGTTGTTTTTTGCGTCTTCGTAAAGTTTCCACCTGTCTCGGAAAGATTACCTATATTGATATACGTGTTTTGAAACCACAATGCGAAAGATATGGTCCTGTCCTGGATGTTTTTATTGAAATTGATATCCTATAACGTGCACATCCTTGGAAGCTTGGTCTATTAAGTAGACCCCCTGTGCCTAGGGCCCTGGCGAATCTTGAAGCACAAGGCTCTTTTACTAAATATTTCGAGTCTCACAGTACAGGGTAAACTTTTGCAACTATGTGCTGCTGGCTTTCAAGGAAAATCTTATTCGGAAGGAGCGGCAGGTGTGACAGGTCAATGCCAACATGTTTTCTGCACTTGTCAGCTTATGTAAGTGTGAAAAACTCATCCAGAGGTGAGACGCCTTTGTGCGCAAATATAAGTATGTGTCCAATAGCAGACAACCAGACATACATAAGCATTGCATGCTGGAAGACCATATGGTGGGAATGGAGTTTCTGTGATGTGGAGTCTCTCTCACTGGCTCTTACTGGTCATAAGTGCATAGAAAGATAAAACCTAGGGGGCTGACCGATGAAACAATCATTGCTCATCAGCATTTTTGTCTGACTTACGATGGAATCTTTGCCCGAAAAAGGGGGACGTTTGTAAATTTTTCCAACGGGGAAGGGGGAAGAGTATTTTTGATATTTACGGTCTACCTAAAGTTGAAGCACCTTGGTTTGGATGTAGGTGGATTTTTTCTGGGTCTAAGTTATTTGAATGTGACTTGGACACCCTGCAAATATCTTTTTACGCCTACTATGGCTCTGCAAAAAGTGACGTTAGCAATTCCTTTGACGTATATTGTTGTGTAATGCACGCTAGCTAATCGCAGAAAATCTCATCCTAAATATTTCGTGCCATCGATCACAAGATTAGAATGAAACTTGTCTGCAGATCATCCTCACTCTGATCTGAGGATCATCATATGCTGGAGAACAATGACTTATTAAATAGACTTGTTTATTTTCGAAGATAAACACATGGAAGAATAATATGCAGTGTGTTTTTCTGTCAGATTTTCCACTCCGTGCGTCACAACGAAACATACTTTTCTGATCTCTTTTTGATGCAGACCAGGCCCAACTTGAAAATAAGAGTTTCATTCTTTGCACGAATGAGAAGGCATTTTGAATTGTAAACAAGGATTTACTGCTGACTGCAGAGTAAGGGAGTTTCAAACGAGACCTCTTGTGCACAAAGCCAGCCTCCGTTTGTCTCTATGTTGTTAATGTTGAATAGACTTACTGTTCTCGTTGCATTTTCTCAGTTGAATTGGATTTCTTCTTTCAGATATCGATGAATGCAAGGAAACTAAAATAGTCTGTCAATCACATTCAAAATGCATTAACACCATTGGCTCTTACGATTGTATTTGTGACAAAGGATTCCGCAAGAACAATAGCAAATGTTCGGGTGAGATCACATTTCATAGCTTTGTACTTATTCGTCTCGGCATCTTTTGGGATAAATTACAGAACTGGAAGAACTAAATGTATGTTTATTGGACGTCTGAAGTCTCGAAAAGGTCTTCCATAAATCTGCCATCCAATGTGATAACCTGGCAAGCCAAAAACAAGGGCAAAAGCTGGTCCATACAAAAGTGCCAGCCCATTAAGATCGCTGTGCCACAAGGCTGTGTCTTGGGACCACTTCTGGTTAACATATGTTTTTATGATTTGCACCACTCCATATTTCCACATTTCGCAGACTACGGAATCATGGACTGCGGGTCTTAAAGCAACGATAGATGGATTGGTCAGACGTCTTTCAGGAAAAAGACTTACAAAATTTGATAAACGTGCAGTTGACTAATGCTTAGATTTCAATTTTTGGTGATGTGAGAGAAGTTTTGCTGAGCTTGCTTTAAGAACCCCATTGACAATGACAAATATTTGCGTCAAAGTCAGTTCTGATGACGGACATGTGATAGTGAGAAACGGACAGACAACTTTTCACACAAACAGACGTGGCTAGCCTTACTTCACAAGCCCATCACCTTTCACTCATTCAACTGAATTCGAGCTGAATTCGAATTGACACTGACGTTGCTCTCACTTTGAGCTTACCATAGATAACATCCTTTTCTATGCCATAGTTTCACTTGAAATTCTTACTCATTCTTGAAATTTCTTGTCGTTGTTGGTATTGGTGTACTTTCTTTGTCTGACATTGTTCCCTTATTTCGTGACTTTTCATTTATTTGATAGATATACCAGAATGCAATGAGCTCAGTGATGCATGTGGCAACGGTGCTATCTGTACTGAAATACCCGGCTCATACAAATGCAGTTGTCCCAAGGGATTCCATTTTGGCTACCGTAACAGAGACTGCTTCCGTAAGTCTTGCAATTTGCGCATATGCAATCATGGGGCAACCAGGGTTTTAGGGAATTCTTCATTCTTTCTTATTTGGTTCAGGATGGGGGGGGCATGAGGCAGCTATATTCTTCTGATAAAGAGAAGAGAGAGGAAGCAAATCGAAACAGCAAAGTCCTCCAAGCAAGAATCATTGCAGCCATTTTTACCAATTAATTGGCCTTTGTAATGAATAACGCCTGAAATTTTACGACCTCGGGCGCTCTGATCGAAATTATTTCAAGAAGCTCTGGTCACAATAAGGATCACAGATCTTTGTGAAGATGGAGACTGCGGAGCTTTTGCATGTCGATGGGTTAGAAGCGAGCAATGAAATAAATTGTCCTAAACTTTTATATAGGTGGATCAGGTCAAACATTTTCAGCAGAATTCAACTATGATCAACATATCCTCTTTACGCTCATTATTAGGCAAATACACGACTATGTAGCATACGATCTTTCGATTTCTTCTAGCCGATTGTCCAAGATGTCTAAATGGTGGTACATGCATAGGCAAATTTGGATGCAAATGTCCAAGTGGTTATTCAGGAGAGATTTGTCAGTGGGGTAAAGTTGTATTTCTATGCATTTTTTCTTTAGATTATCGAGCCTGAAGCAGGTCTGCTGAAGGTGTGACACCGCCTTTTAAAAATCAACTCAGAATCAGCCTATTATCAATATTTAATTTGCAAAACTTCATGGAAACCTCCTCAAAATTAGTCTGTCTCTGAGAAAGTACAGTTCATTCTGAACAATTGAGCACTAGCTAGGCTAAGGAGTTGGCTAGTTTCAACTCTCAATGGAATTATGTTCTGTTGAAAGACTACAAAAGATCTCAAATGCACTCTGTCAACTAAACATCTAAAGTCGTACAGTTTTATGAATCCAAAGATTAAATTGCTCTTCTAACTCTAAACGCACAGCTCCTCGTTCAACAAGATCGGCGAAAGATGATCTCCTGCTTGAAATAAAGTAAACTTACTTGGTTACAGCTGGGGACCGATCATTTGTTCATGTTGCCTCATGTCTCTGGAATGAAGTGCCATATTCAATAAGGGCAGCAAACTCAGTGGACACATTTAAAACACTCTTGAAAACATTTTTATTTCGAAAACATTTTAGCATAAACAATGTATAATGTTTTACCAATTTGTATCTTTTAGTTGTAAAGTATGTAATGCGCCTATGAGCCCTGAGGATATACGGCGCAATAAAAATTCCTTTTTCATTATCATTATCATCATTACCGTTCTGAGCATCATATGTTTCACACTTCGAGATGGGGCTATTTCTAATAGGCCCATTAACTATAAAACCATTAATAATATTTTATCTGAACCTCTTTTATCAGTTGGTGAAGAATTCTTGCTGTACGCCCAAGGTGGAAATATCAAACGTTTCTCGTATCCATATGAGGCAATGTCTTATGGTTATATTTACCGCAATAATCAACATCTAATGGTCGGCGTCGATTATGACTGCAAAGATAAGAAAGTTTATTGGACAGATGTAACATCAGGGAGCATTCAAAGATCGAATTATGATGGCACTGCAATGGAAATTGTTGTAAACGGCCTGAGGGACCCACAAGGTATGTGATTTTACGATATGCTAGTCTTATTAACTTAGAGCGCGTGGCCGAGTGGTTAAGGCGTCTGACTCGTAAACCAAAGGTCAGAACGGCCGTAGGTTCAAATCCCACGCTGGACAGTTTGGTCTCTGTCCGTAACTCTAGCCCGGGTCGACCAGAGCCATGTGAGGGAAATTTGGTAGCTGCGGCGGGTAGCTGCGGCGGACTGATGGTAAAACATCCATGGCCCCTGCTGGAAATAAGTCTGTCAGACTTTCGCAGGCTAGCCACGTTAAATATAAATACCTACCTACCTAACTAACTGCTAATTGAGGCACCCGGACGTGATAATGTTGTGTCACTAAAGAGCAGCATTTGCAATCGAAAGAAAGTCAACAACCAAATATAGGCGAATAGCATTTAAAAATTGCGACCTGATTGGTAGGTCGAGATATCATGACGACAATACGTACAGACGCTGTTGTTTTTTTGTAGCTTCGAGAAGACTGACAGGACCTTGTTTGCCTGTAAACGGAAAGGCTGTACAGAATAATTATGACATTTAACCTTTTTGCATCAAAGAAAACACTCCTAACTCGTTTTCCATGTTCAGGTCCCGTACCTGGAATCTGGAAGAAAAGCTATTTAGAAGGAGATGAATGAACAATGAATCGCAAAAAAAATTTGCAAGTACTGGGATAGCCAGAAAAAAATTTTTTAGGTAGCAACTACAACAAGCATTGATAAAATATCGTTTTTTAGGCCCTGTTTATATGGGGAAAGACACCTCACCTGCCAGACCCGGGGCTGACAGGCGAGGTAAATTTCAGTGACTGTTTACATGAGATTTCTCACCTCACCTGTCAGCTCCGGGGCTGAGAGGCGAGGTGGAGTAAGTCTCTCTTCCATGAAATCAGAATGAACTGACCAATGAGAATCAACCAAAAATTTGATTTCACCCCACCATACCGGTGGTGTTTCGTTTATATGGAAAAATTTCACCTCACCCAGGTGAGATTCCACCTCTGGTGAAGTGGGATTTCACTATACCGGTGGTGTTGCGTTCGTCATGTAAACGCGAAATGAAAATACAAAGGATTCTATTGGAAGGTGAGATCTCACCTCTCAGCCCCGGGTCTGGCAGGTGAGTTGTTTTTGCTGATATAAACAGGGCCTTAAAATGTCATCAACCTTTATTCAATAAACAGGACTGACGATTGATTGGCTTGGTAGGAATTTATTCTGGACTGACAATGGTTTGGACAAAGTGCAAGTCTCTTCATTGAATGGCAAAATCAGGAAAACATTATTTAAAGATGGGCTCAGATATCCACGACCTATCATTTGCAATCCTTATACTGGGTGAGTCTATTTCTAAGGATGCATTCATTTGGTCTGAAAACGGTAGGTTTGTAGGTTTAAGAGTTCTCTGCTTTAAATGAGACTTAGGAGAGATAATCGTCTTCACTTTTTCAAATGGTACTGGTGTTGATTAGGAAATACTTTTTTCCCTGTGAAGTTTTCAGAGAATGGTAGGTTTGAGATTTTCAGTTAAATACACCCTAACGACGGATGGTTGAGAGACCCAAATCCCTTTCTTAAAATGACTGCAGCCAAAAAGGAAAAATAAATTAAGTTTCTATTTTGCTTTTTAAACGGGACTTTTATGGTATCAGTTCTTGTTTTAGGCCTAACGGGTGATTGTTACATATCCTATCCTTTCTTACTATTGTCAAGGAAAAACATGAAGAGGTTATGCCTCTTTTCAAGAGAAGCATTTAGAAATTATCTGCAAATTTGCTTCCCAAAAGAAGAGACCGTCGTATTTTAGACACTGCCGTGATGGCATGCTTTCCCTTCTTACCATTGTCAAGGAAAACATGAAGACTTTATGCCTCTTTTCAAGAGAAGCATTTAGAAATTATCTGCAAATTTGCTTCCCAAAAGAAGAGACCGTCGTATTTTAGACACTGCCGTGATGGCATGCTTTCCTTTCTTATCATTGTCAAGGAAAACATGAAGAGGTTATGCCTCTTTTCAAGAGAAGCATTTAGAAATTATCTGCAAATTTGCTTCCCAAAAGAAGAGGCCGTCGTATTTTAGACGCTGCTGTGATGCCACGCTTTCTCACAAAATCGCTACCTTCTTCAAGGATTGGCACCCGGATGTGTACCACCAAAGATTCTTAACAATTAGCAAGATGGTAATGAATCATAGCTTATATCAATGAATTGAAATCTATCTTATCCATCTTGACAGGCAATTGTTCTGGGGGGACTGGGACAGAAGACGACCAAGGATCGAGGTTTCATCAATGGATGGGACAGGTCGTAGGATTCTTGTATCACGTAGAATTGGCCTTCCAAATGGTCTAACAATTGATTACAAAGCACGTGACCTGTGCTGGACTGATGCAGCTTTTCAGGCATTATCATGCATTGGTTTAGATGGTAGGAATCAAAGAATCCTCAATAAACAAGTAAGTAGAAACAATTAACAACAATTATCTTCTCGTCTGGCACTGGCAGTATCTGACAAGACCTAAAGAAAAACAATTCGATACTCATGTCAGATTTTCACGGTGGAATCAGTACTTAAGAAATGAGTGTCTGAGGGATTGCCCCAGGAAAATTCTATGTGACTAATTCCTTCCAACTCAAACATGATGCAGATAACGCCCTTTTAGCTAAATCTACCGTATGTACGAATGAAATCGTTTGATTTCATGAGAAAAACACTTCATCTGGTTTAGAGGCCCATTTTACTGGATTTTGTGCGAATCTTAGGGACCATTTTTGGAGAAATGGAGATCTAGAGCCCTTCCGCCATTCTCCCCTGCTGTTGCTCCACCGCTGGATTTACCAAACAGACAGTCCAGTAAAAAGATTCACCGTATTGTTCTCTGGAAAAAAGGTATTGTGTTGGAAGCTTGATGCTGCAACATGATATTGATTTTGTCTGAGTTTTCGAGCGGACATGAATGTTTTCTTGCTTGGAACTTTTCCTTAAGATCAATATCACATTTAGTTTACAATCTTGACATTAACTTGACATTTACAACGATACATTCCTGACGTAAGTTGTTACCATCTCTCGACTTTATTTTGATTTATCACAAAAAAATATTTGAAATATTTGATGTTTGATTCAGGTTGGTTATCCATTTGGCATTACAATTCATGACTCGATGATCTACTGGTCAAATTGGGTGACAGATAACATTGGCAGATTCGATAAACAACATAATAAAGCAATGAATGAAGTAAGAAGTGGATATGGAATAGATGGCAAACTACTTGATATCAAATCAGTCACTGCGTGTCCAGCAAGTGAGTGAATTCTTCTCTTGATATTCCAAAAGACCTTTTCAAACAAGCGGCCTCTTTTTGGAATTTCTCAAAATCTCTTTAGCTTGCGTCATGTGAAATTTCAGACCCCTTATTCACATTTAGCACCCTAATTTTAGTTCGATTGTAAATTTTCATGATCTTAGTGTCAGTGAATTTGATTTTATGAGGACATCAAATTTGAAAATTTATGAGGGATTTGACCATTAGTCCCGGTGAAAATTTACACCCCGAACGATTTTGACGATTAAATCCCATATAAATTCTCGAATTTATTATCGACATAAATCGAAATAGTATACTCTAGGAATATGAAAATTTGCAGTTAGACTAAACTTAGGGTGCTGAATCCAATTTTGTGGTCAGAAATTTGTATGGGGTACCAATATCTCTACAGGCTGTTCTCAGTTTCTTTCAAAGTATTCCCTATTCAAATGAGATAATTTGTTTCGAAGACAAATACTCTAATTCACCAGACCGATCCATCAAAACTGTTCTTGATATGATTAACGTTCATTTTTAGGGAAGAATCTTTGCAGTTTCAATAATGGTGGATGCAGTCACATCTGTTTAATGAGAGTTGATGGTGGCAGAACTTGTGCCTGTCCAAACACAAAATCAGGAAATGAAGTTGCTCAGTGCGTAGAAAATCGTCGATAAACATAACTTCAATGGGCAGATATATTGGGAAATCACTGATTTAACTGTGAACTTATAATCATTGGCCAGATGCTGCCAAGTACGAGTCAAACTAGCTCCAAGATAGTAAATTATCTCACAGTAAAGTGATACATAACTTTGCGCCATTCTACCAAATAAAATGTATATATTCTCTTCTTAAATTAATCTATTCGTTATTCGTTTAGTTTGCTCGAGCTTCAGGCAGTTTGTTAGCACACTATAAACAGTGGTAAACATTCTCAAATATCTTGCAATTAAACACACTGACAAACATGGTTTGAAAAAATAAGCAGTTTTTTGCTTCCAGTAGCAACAGTGGTGTTCGATTAGTTTATTTGTTATTTATTCTATTTGTAGACAAGAACTTGTAGAAACTTAGACTTGCTCCAAGTCTGTTTCTTTTCTTCATCAGTATCTTACAGAGAAAATTATTCTATTGAAGGGAATGCAAGGAACAAAAATTGAAAACGAGATGGGACTCCAAATCCATTTGTTTTATTCATCAGTATCTTACAGATGAAATGATTTTATTGAAGGAAATGTGAAGGAGCAAAAATTCGCATTTCCTTCAATAAAATTATTTTCTCTGTAAGATACTGATGAAGAAAACAAAGAGACATGGTGAAAGTCTAGTAGAAACCCAATGTCACCTTTGAACCAGTTTAGGGTTGCACATTAGCAAATAATCAGAACTTTGAAAACAATGCACCTGGTTTTTTAACCTTGCCAAAATTATTACAAATTTTAAATTTTAGTCTTTCGTTACAAATTCTGTAATAACTGAAGTATATGTAAACATATATAATCTGTGTTGTTCATTGGAGTTACATGATTTTATATGAAAGAACAGTTGTAAATCAATAATCTTACCTTCTGCCCTGTTACAATGGGGGACAATCCCTGAGGGGTACTTTACAAAAGGTCAAATAATTTCACTGACATCAAGCCTACATTGCCTACATGTAGACCCACTATCGAGGAGAAGAAAAGGAGGAAAGGCCTATAAAGCTTAAAACAAAATATGCTTGCTACAGTGGTCCAATTGATTATTCCAAGCTTCTGTTGAAATGATGTGTAAGACCAAGATAAGATATCATGAAGAACTTTCTTTCAAAACAAATCATTTGTGGTACAAACTTTGTAAATAACCTTGAATAACTGAGTCATCACACCAGACCCATAAACGCAACAAAAATTTCTATGTTTTACAGAACTTTCCTTAAGTTATATCTGGGTGAGGTGCATCTCAGTAACGGCAGCATACATTGAGTTCCAGAATCTGAAAGCCACAGTAGCAAGATTTTGTGGTAGATGGACTTTTTATCTTCTGGATAATGGGTATACTCATAGGCTAGCGAAATTATGGATGAATTCATTTTTCATCTAGTACATACAAAGGTGCCATAATTGTATTTTTATTTGTCTCTACAATACAGCCATTCATGACCATTTCATCAATAAGCATATAGGCTTTATCAATATTGAACATTATCTGATAGATCGTTGAGGGAAATTTTGATGATTTTGTCACTTTCCGAGAGAAAAGTATGAAGAACAGTTCATAGTAATTCTTCAAAGACAATATTAGCTATCAATGATAGGAGAAACTGGAAAGAGAGACATCTTGATTTCAGATTGAGGACGTTTTGGGGTCTAAAAGTAATTACAAAATATGCTAGAATTTCACACAAAACTTGAGGAATGAATCCAAAAACTAAAGATGGAAGTCAACCATCTGTTCTTGAGAACTGATTGTTTTCGCCATAAGATTCAACATTTTGATTTCATGAAATTGTTTTAAAAGTGGATCAAAAATAAGAAGTCCATTTCACAAAATAGACTATAAAGCTATTTTGTAAGCTTCTATACAGTCTCACAAAATAGAAAGGATACATCCAGTTCACACTAAAAAGAAGAGATAAGTTTGTAAGATTGCATCATTTAAAATTGGAGGAATTTGAAATTTTATGTATTCATTCCTTATAAAAAGCTATTTTACAGCTTTTGATGGAAACCCTATGTCTTTTACCTGCATTGTTTATAACGATTAATTGTTATCTTTAAAATGAAGACAGGTATGAATGTGAAAAAATGGCCTATAACTAAACTTTGTATGCAAAACAACATTTTAGCCTCAAAACTACAAAATCTCAAACAACAAAAGACCTCTGCTTTGGCACCTTTCATCTTGAAAAGGTGGATTCATTACAAATCTTTCTGTTCATAGAATAGATATGGTAAAGAGAGTTGTTAGACATACCACACTGTCAAAATATCTATCCATTGTTTCCACCATGTTGTGGATGAATTCTAAAATTCCAATTTCATTCTACAAATCAGAAGAGAATTATCATAACAGGTATATTGGGCAAGCCACAAAATAGGCTAAATGAATGAGATTGTCAAGGCTCAAACCCAGGTATCTCAGATTTGATCAGGACATAGATGCTTCCATAGTTCTCATCTGATTAAGGCTGGAGACCTTCAAACCTTGAGCTGCAAGGGCTGTTCTTTGCCTTCCATTGATAGATTATGCAGACATTGTTCCCAAACTCATCACATTTGAGTAGGTACATTGAGTCAAGCAAAAGAAGATTGACATAAAACTGTCAAACTGACCTCCTCATTGTCAACTCCCATTATGAAAAACAGTGATGCATATCTTCTGTAAATGATTTTGATATTTTTGTATTCGAAGAATGAGCACTAAAAATCAGAGCAAACTGATCATAAACATCATAATTAAAATAATTCAAAGATATCAAAAGACAAGAAAGGAATGCAAAGAGAAGTCAAAGGTTCTAAAGCATTTCCTCTTGATAAAGGTGAAACAGAAATTTTCTGTGCTAGTTCTATCTGGCAAATGCCTTTTGACGGTTAAAGGCAGTCTGTCACGTATCTGATTGGCCGCTACAAACAGAGCTCAACACAACGGATTTCTTTGTGAATCTGTGTATTTGAAACAAAGGAGGGCTAATCTTCTTGACTTTTTATGGCCATAGAAAGTCAGAGGATCATCAGCCATTCAAATTTCCTATTCTTTGTATTGTCATTATCACCCAATCAAATGCGTGACAGACTGCCTTTAAACAATTTTCAAACGTTTGCAAGCAAATGTTTTCAGAAACTGCAGATGAATCTTTCAAAGTGGAGGTGGCAGTCTCCATGCATTAAAAATATATCTGAATTGTTTTGATTGTGTAAATTAACGATATCTATAATACTTCAAATGCTTCATCGATTGTTTGGATTGTGTGCATAAATAATGCCTATTGTTACAAAAACATTCCTGATTCCTTCCTCTCTGGCTCTAGGTATGTAGGTCGGTAGGTAGGTCTATTCCTTCCGGTTGGACAAGAAGCCCCTCCATGATGTTTCCATTCTTCAAACATAACAATGATGAAGAAGAAGAGCGTCCCCCAACCCCACGCTGGAAAACATATTGTCTATGGTACGCCAAATATCTTTGGCGTTACGTTACCTGATTATCTGCTCTCGCAAGACATTTTCTCACAATTTCTGCCTCCAAGGATACCCTAATCTTTCTTTCTTTGTATTTATAATACTTTGCTAATCTTGTCTGCCCTTGTTTGTTAGCAAGCAAAATAAACTCAATCATTTTCCCTTTTAAGCTTATTTTCTTTCCGTTTACTTTCCTTTTCTTGTTCCAAGAAGTGGGCAATTATGTGCTAGTCTCATAGTGATGCTAGTCAGCCTCTTTTGGACTTCAATTCGGAGGTCTGGGGATGAGTCAGAAGGCGCCAATTTGAAAATCAAAATCATTTTCGGTTGCAGAAGTTCGGGAAAGAACAACACAGGAGAAAAGAGAGAGAGTTGAAAGAAAATCTCAAGATGATTAGAAGGAATAAAGGTATTTCTGATAATCCTCAAATGAACTGATTGTATAATCATTACGAATTTAACGCCATTTGTCAATTTGTAGTCTCTACAAGGTGTAACAGCGAAAGGAAAAGGATCTTTCGTATCATTGTCTCTCTCATGATATGGCGCCCACCCTACCTAGTTCTGTGCTAGGAATGTAATTTAGCGATATATGAATACTGTATTAGAATAAGATCTTAATTTTTCAGGAGAATCAAACTCAATGCAAGAGAGATTGCAGGAATGGAAAAAGCAGAAAAAGTTCACTGGTACTGCAGCTGGTAAAAATTTGGAAGTCATGAAGAAATCAATAAATTATCAAGGGATGGTTTTAACAGAGTGCAAGAATGCTGTCAAGGATATGACACAGACTATTAACAGCCAGAATACCAAACAGACAAGCAAGGAGCCATTATTACAGTCAACAGGAAAAATCAATTCAGCTAAGATTTTCCAAGAGACAGCCAGGTAAAGTTTCAAACCAAAACTGAGCAAACTTGTATAAAACGCTTCTTAGGGTCAGGGGCAGCACCAACCCAGCCAGAGAAAGTGGGGTGGAAAAGAAAAAGAACTGATGACCAGAAGTTCTACCTAACGATTTTTATGTCGTTTTTGCTTAGAAATGAATACCAACCCGAGGAAAGTGGGGTGGACATGTCCACCCCGGTCCACCCATGGCGCCCCCCTTGCTTAGGGTACTATAAAAGTAGCAACCTATCCTGATCTCTTTATTATCAACAAGTGCGTATGTTTTGCATAAATCATTTATTCAGGTATTGGCAGTGATCAAGATAAAATAAGGAGAACTTATTTTATCTTGCAGTGATTTGATACAAAAAGCGTACCATGTGGAGTTTTTTGATGTGAACAATAATTCCTCAGCCAAAGTTAGACCAAGTATAGTAACCCTGTGAGAAACATTTTATGAAAAACACATACAGGCCATGTGCACATTAACAAGGGGCAAATCACTGCTTAAAATCTCATACACTCTCAAAAATAATCACACTTTAATCACAAATTAATCACACAAAAATCACACTAATTACGAAAAATCACCAGTCATATTAATCACAAATTTTGAATTTTTAACCATGTTTATTTGTTTACTTTCATAAGAAATGAAAGGATTAGATTGCCCCCGTCACCATTTCCCAAGTTTATGTGAACAAATTGCCAGGCAGGTGAACACAAGGTCGAAAACATGAACAGCACAACCGCGTAGCATTCTTAGTTTCCTGCAATGGAGCAAAAAGTAAAGTGTTGTTCTTGTGTTACAAACAACTTTGGAATTATAGTCTATGACTTGATTATGAAACAGCTTACCATCATATTTCATCATTTGGTTTATCAATCTCGCTCTGTCTTGCCCTATTCGTACAATTTTTATAGTACAGGAGCTTATTTGAGAAGTTTTTTTGGAATGTGTGATTTTTTCTGGAATAATCACAAATTAATCACTTAAATCACCAAAAAATCAAATTAATCACAAAATAATCACTTGTGATTATTAATCTCATATGCCATTTCCTAAAGTGATTTGCCCCTTGCACATTAACATGAGAAAAATGCTTTACACCATGATCAGTAGTCTTTAGCCATATGAAATACATAAGCCCTTGTACTGTACTGTGCCATACCATATCTGAGATGTGATTTTCATTGCAATGACATTTTTTGCTATCAAGGTATTTGATATTATTACATCTGGTTGTCTGTTATAGTAGGTCATGTTATTAACTCTTCCAGACATCCTAAACAACTCTTTTGTAAGTTACTGTTGAAGATAATGTTTTGCCATCTGTTTTTAGTGAAAACAAAGAACCAACTGAACAACTGACCATGAGGTAAAGACTGTTTATTTTGGTTAATTTTATAACTGATCTCTTGTCATGGCTTGGGGTCACTATTTACGAGGTGAGTCAGAAAAGATGTGGTGTATTTGCCAGTTTTTTATGATGAAGGTTACCAAACAAATTCGTTAATTCAAATTCATTCCATAGAGAAGAGGCAGACTTATATAGATGGGAAAATTTGTTTGGTCAAGTTGAACTCTTTGTTCAATAATTACAAATAGTCACATGGATTCTAAAATGGGCCTTCAATTCAATTCCATTCATATTCATACAAGTGTGCACCTCTAAACCATGACAGGTACATTGTTTTTCTGCCCAAGAATAAAAGCAACTCATGAATCATGTGAGAGTGCAAATAGAAAGAATCTTTTTAGTTATTTTGTAGCCTTAGGGGGCCATTCATTTGGAATGCATTACTAGCAAACATTACATTCTTACCTTTTCACCATGATAAGAATATCACAAGTCACTGATAATATGGAAGGAAATAAATGATTTCAATGAACTAAATCACTACAACAAGTTTGGTCTTTCTTTGGCAGTTTGAAACTGCAGCAAGCCCAATTGACTTGTTTTTACCAAAGTATGGCTTGCTAAACATACCACTGTTTTCTAACTCACACCATCTGGGAGAAATCACTGACAAACACAGTATTTAGCAGGAGCAGTGGCAGAACATCAAGCAGTTTTACAGATTTGATAGCAAGGGATGTCTTTGATCTGGCAATTTGAAATAGTAAGTTTTTATCCTTTTTCAGAGAGAAACTAGAAAGATGGAGAGAGCAAAAGGGGTGAGTGACCATATTTTTGTCAAATTTATTATGGTAAAACCTGCGTGAAAAGTACCTGTGATTTTCAGTGCAGGCTAAAATGGTCTCTGTACATTTTATATCATGGTTCTTAGATACAGGGCAATTGACCAAATTCATTTTGGAGGTCCTTATTTCACTTTTTCTGTCATGCAGGTTTTTACTGCTGTGATCTGCTGGATATGTTATTCTGCCAAAAAAATAAAAATCAAATATTGTTTGTCAAGCATCTCCTACTTATAATCTAATACAAATATCTGAACCCTCACAGATGTCAGTAAACTTGTGGGCAAATTTTGATGCTTTTAAATTCTGCATGCAGTGTACAGTACTGGTCCAGGGTGTGAAAAATACTTTTCTTCCTGCGACTGGTTAAAACTCATACTTCAGATTTCGTGCAAAGAGAAAATGGACATATTCTCCAACTCTAACCATAACAAAATTGGGCTCATCAAGCATTCCTCACCCATCAAAAAACACCTTTAATACTCTTAGGTGTAAAGCTATTATCAGTGGCACAAATTAATGATCCTTCCAACCAGAGCTTTGACACTCTCCATGTGCACTGCATTCATGAAGTTAAATCCAATACTGCTACCCCAGGGGGTACATGACTTGTGGATAGAGGGAGTCTGCCACCCTGTTCTCAGAAAGGTACCCTCTTCTAATTACCGAAAATTCCTATCACACCCACTTTTATGATGAATTTTGGCGGAAAACGACCCATTTTTGGCTATTTTTTGCCAATTTCTGGATAACCCACCCATGTTTATGGAAAATCTGCCGAAAAATGGACCCTTGTTTAGAGAATCTTGGCCCAAAAACCCACCCATATGGGCGGCACATACCTGTAGCCTCAACATGTTATGTACCCCCTCTGGGGGCTGCAACCATTATGAGTGCTGGTTATATACAATAAATTGTCCATGAGATGAAAGTAGATAGGTTACTTTTGCTTGACCTTGATATACTTTGAAAAATTTCCTCCAGGATGTTATGAATGAACACTTTCCTGCGACCACCTGGTCACATGGTGGGGTTGGTTTCAATCCCCAGTGCTGGTCGTACGTAAAGTCCGACAATTTAATGATGCCATAGATTTTTTCAAATGTATACATATTGTTTTCTTTCATTGATGAAAGATTGAAAGATACTCCTCAACAGTGAATCACTGCCGTTGTCTGATTTTGATTTCTGTTCTCTTTAACGAGTAATAAAAACCTCGAAACGAACTCCAGCAGACTCCATCGGCAATTGATTTGTAAGGACCTTTCAAGTATTTCCCATTTAAGTTAGATGTATGACAGTTTGAGTACCACCACGCTCCTTTATAAACTTGAGCACATTTTTGGAATGGTTCAGCGTCATAATCTTTATCTTTGGTTGAAAATCGGAACGAATATCCCTTTCCTCGCAAGAAACTGTCTCCGGCTGTTCCCGAATATGTCCCAATATCGTGCACTTCATACCGAGCATCTTCGCTTTCTATTGAAAATGCTGAATATTCGGCGTATGCAGCTCGTCCATCAAAATCTTCCAAATCAAACCGAAGTTGCATTTTACCTCCTTTTGTAAGCCGATGGATCTTATCATTGCCAAGCCAAAATTCACCTTGTAAATTCCCAAACCCATTTTTATACTCGATCCACGTTCTATAGAAATCTACGGATCCTTCCATTCGTCTTTGCAGCAATGTCCAACCGCCATTTTCGGTTGTCATGTCACAATAGGCACTAAAGGGGATGCCCCCATCAGGGTTAATTATATACACCCCACTTTTCTTGTGACCAGTTTCTTTCCAATCAAAACTATCTCTCGCCATTACGTTTATATGAATGGATTCGCTTGTGATTCCAAATTTGTTTTCAGCCCAACAAACATAAAAGCCGCTGTCCTCCATCGTGGGGTTCTCTAACCTCATTTTCAAGCTGGCCCCGTCAGAAGAAAGTATACCTCGTCCCTTAGAATGACCAAATGCTTTCTCCCATTTCAGTCTTGGTTGTGGGTTCCCTGTAGCGTTGCAAATTACTTCAGCTGAGTTAGCTGTGCTTGTAATCAATCTCTTCAATGGCAAGTAAATCCTTGGTTTCGTTTGAACATCAAGGATTGTCTCTGCTGTGTCTTTCCCTAGTATATTTTCTGCAACGCAACGTACAGTGCCAGCATCTGCCTCTTTTACATTTGCAATCACAAGTCCACCTTTAAGTGGAAACCTATATCGTTCATCTATTTCCTTGTCGTTAAACTCCCATGAAATCTTTGGTTCAGGATTGGCAGTTGCCTCACAGTTTAAAGTAAACTCCCTTGTCTCAACTGTTTTTATGATAGCTTGGAAATTGGTCGTGATTTTTGGTTTTTCGATTGATTTGCCTGTTTCTCCACGTTCACCCTTCTCTCCTTTTGGTCCTAGCAGCCCTGGTGGTCCTTGAGGGCCATGTCCTCCAGGTAATCCCAAATCACCTTTCTCTCCTTTTTGGCCCTGGGGGCCTGCTTTTCCTCTGGGGCCTTCATCTCCTTTCATGCACACCATTCTTTTGTTTTTGCACACACCTTGCATGTCTTTCTGCAACGATTTCCAAACAAAATTCCGAAGACTTTGTAATAATCCCTCATCATTTGAGACATGTCGTTTCTCTCTGCTGGTGATCATCCCCTTCTGTGGAAGTTTAACTTCGTTGTTTTTCATTGCGGTTTCAAACTTGAAAACTTCTCTGAGTAGGCTACATCTTGTAAGTTCTTCCAGCATTGCAGTTTGTTTCTCTGTCAGTGCTTTGATTTCGCCAGTAAATTTATCCTCAAGCGTCACAAACTTCGTTTGGACATAGACAACATGAACAGAAAACGCAACAACAATGAAAAAGAGAAAAACATCATAGAATCCTCGATGACTTGCTGTGTGTTTGCTTGTCATATCTGAAGATTTTTTAATCTCTGTTGCATCCATGCTTTTAATCGACCAACTTCCTCGCCGTACTTAAGAACTCGCTTGAGAAGATGCTCACAACTCTTTGTATCTTCTGGACAGCTCTCTGAATTATTTTCCCTGTCCTCTAATGCATGATCAACAACGTTAGGGCTGGACTTGATGGCAAAGGACAGGGACGAGTGGAAGAGACGAAATTCGATAGTTTCACGAATAATTCCACAGGGCGAAACAATCATGATACGAATAATTTAAGGTCACTGTTTTCTTTGTTGCAAAGACCACACAAAGATCAGACCAAACACCAGCATAAAGAATCTTTTATAGCAAACTACAGATGCTCCTATACCAGGAGCCGGAAGATTCTGCGGCTCAGGCTCCCTACTTAACGAGTTTCTTCCGTTTCTTAAAAAACTGACATTGATAAACTATTCACGATCTGAGATACGTTTGAAGTCAAGCCTCCATTACGCTCGTATCAATTCAGTTGAGTTGTGACTTTGTGTTAATTTGCTTTTGAAACGGTCTGCCTGAAATGCTCTACCGATATGATATTTGAAAGAAAACTAAGCATTGTAAGAAAATTGATCGTTAAATTCTGCCAAGTTTTCCAATAAACTGGATGGATGAGGGCCACCGAATACTTTCTTCATGAATTTCTTCGTAGTCTAAGAAGCAAGCCAATAGTGACAGTGAAAAAGAAAGGCCAAGGAAACATCTCTGCTCATCCTTGTTGTTTTCCATGTCCTTTTTTATAGAAGAATCCACTTATTTGTCTGGTACAGCGAAACCCCGCAAACAAGAGCATAGCAAAATAAGAACTTGCAGACTGATTTTGTGAAAAAAGACACACAAAGATAAGAACCAAAAACTACTGATTTACTTCAATGTTCTTATGAGATGGTAGACTTAATCAATAAATTTCATCATATCAGTGTAAACAAACTCCCAACTGAACACCTCTAACACGTGGCACAAACACCGCAAATGAAGCGGAAACATCGCTGTTGTTTTATGCTTAAATTGAATTTGAAAACCTTTTCTCCTGTTCTCTGAAAGTGTTATTATTGCTTTTATAAATTTCCGTTGGTTGCATTGTAGGAAAAATAAACCTGACACAGTGAACCCATTGCTGTCAAGAAAGCGCGCTCTTGTCACTGTCGACAAAAAGCCAAGATCAGCAAAGAAAAGAAAATCGAATGTTGAGGAACTTTCGTTAGCAAAGGACAAAATAAAGGGACATATATCTGGTCCGTTAAAGCCAACGTCAACTTCTGGAAATTCTGTGCAAAGCATGGAAGAAGAATTGCAGAACCCAACGGAAGATAAAACCGTGTGCATGACAACTTTGACGGAGGAGACTAGCAACGGAGTTAATGTCCAGGAAGCAGTGAAACCTGAACGAAGGCCTTTTCAAGTGGCAGCAAGAGCTTCAACACCAGAACAAGATGACTTAGTTGAAGGGAAAGAAGACTCAGATATCTTAGGGAAAGATCTCGCTTGTGGAAATAGATCGCCGACCTCTGAAATTGTCAAGGCAAAGAATAGAATGGCGATTGACATTGACAAGAATAAAGTTCATAATCCGGATGAGGAGGAACGAATTTCTACTTTTTCTCATTTCTCAGTGGGTCGCCGCACTGCTACTCCGCAACAAAGAGTTAAAAGTTGCAGACAAGCAGGAAGACGCAGCTTAGGCCCAAGAGTGACCGACAAAGAGAAGGAGTATCGCCGTAAGACAATGTGTTTGACGCCAGCTCAGTGTTCAGTTCCATGGAATCAAAACAGTGCTGTTAAAAAGAATGTATTGAGAAGCGCCCCTCCAAAATCATTACCCTCCAAGAAACCACAGGTCACTGCCGAACAAAATGGTCTGAGTAAAAGTAGACTTTTTAACAGTCGCACGATGAACTTGGCTCCAAATAGTGTTTTGAGGCAGAAACCAACGCGTGGCAGAAGTGTTGCTTTCGGAGAAGAGATTCAGTCTTGGAAGAGATCAAATGCTAGAATGTCCGTTGACAGCTCCTCAAAGTCTAATACCACCAATGGTACTCCATTTCGAAGCCGTATCGCGTCCTTACCTCCAACCAGTGTGCTTAAAAGTGCTCCTACACGGCCTAATATGTCATCGCAACGGAAAACACAACCTTGTAGAAAATCAGTCGGCACTGAGTCATCGAAAATGCCACAGAGCTCTTTAACCCCGTTCAGTAGCCGCATCGCCAACCTGCCACCTACCAGTATCCTGAAGAGTGCTCCTTCACGACGTAGTGTCGCAACTATCACAGCACTGAAGGACCATCAGGCAACACTAAGCAATGAAGTGACTCCGAAGGAGCCGGCCAGTAACAGAAAGAGAAGAAATACGATCCATTTTGCAAGGGATTCTGATGCAAATGTTGCTGCCGCTGTGGCTCCTTTTACGCCTCGTGGGGAATGGCAGAACAAGGATTTAAGTGTAAGGTATCAAATAAGTAACTGCTTCTGTGATAAAGCTGAAGTTAAACCTGTGTTTCAGTATATTCCCATAGACCTTTTATGCAGCATCTTGTTGAATTTTCGAAACGTAGGCTTTTTGTGGTTGTGTTTACTATCTTTCCGATGCAAAATGTTAGTGGCTAATGGCAGAGACGAAGTAAATTCGACAACCAAGTTTCGTGCGATTTCATCTTTTAAACAATGAAAATAAAATCAAGTTGATTCTCTAGGGACCTGCTTCAGAGTTCTATTCATTCGGTGTCTTATTGTTTTTCCTAGGGAGAGATTGGATATTTGGCTTGCAGCAAAGGGGTAAGGCATTATTTGTTTCTAGCATTGTTTCTAAAAGTTGTGAAGTTTCTGTCAAAGGCAGCAGATAGGGTGGAAGAACTTTTATTCAAATTACACAGCTTTTACCCAAACAATTTACGCTCAAGAGTTAATCTTTCGAAAAATATTTTTCATCGCACGATAGATTCTGTTCTCAGTATGACTCCTTTTGATTATTATCTTGACTGAATAGTGCCCTTGAGTTTACTGCACAACTTTTTTGCAGTTTGTGGTAGTTAAGGAAGCTTGCAACCAATTGTTGAATTTGCCAACTCTTAGTGTCTGCATCTCAATTTTGGACGTAAGAGTTTTGGCTGCAAGTTACCTCAACTCGCAGCCTCGTTTTTTGTTCGTATTTGTCTAATGTAAATGCCACAAGAAAAGATATGAACTCCTGTACTCAATAAGGACAGATTTTCAATACAATACCAACAGTTACTTCAATGGACACCTCAATTCAAAGCAATTAGTGACTGCAAACAATGGAAATTCTCGCAACAGGTAAATCAAAACCAACACGGCTGCAAAAGTCGCCAGGAAACCATAGGGCAAACTCTGGCCTTGTGCAAGCTCAAGATGGTTTTTAAGAAAGGTTATGTGCCTACTACGAAAGGAGAAGGGTAAATGTAATGTTAAGTCTCGCTAATATTGTTCATTTGATTCAGAAGCCGAGCAGAAGGCATTATAATCCTCAGGTATTTTGGGCTTGAATGAAACAATAACCACACAGCTCTTAAATCAAATAAACAAAATCCGCAAGACAGAACTTTAGAATAACTTCTCTTAAAAACCATCTTTCGCTTGCATAAGGCCAGAGATTGCCCTCTGGTTTCCGGGCAACTTTTGCAGCCGTGTTTGTTTTGATTTAGCGATTGCAAGAATTTCCTTTGTCTGCAGTCATTAATCTCTTTGAACTGAGGTATCAATTAAAGCAACTGTTGCTATTGCATTACAAACTCTGTCCTTGTTCCTGTACACCCTTTGGTGTCATGTCTCTAAGGTTAACCCTGTTTATTTTTTTAGGAACACAGTCAAGAAACCATTTGTGGTTCTGCAAAAGACACCTCATCCAAAGAATAAAGGTTTGATGGCTACAACCCCAGAGATTACAGCCCCAGAGAACACACAGTTAAATACCACATTTACGTTTGAGATGTCAGATGATGAAAATGCTGAAGATAATGAAGTGTCGAAAATTGAAAAAAGAATTCCAATGATGAATGTGATCGAGGCATCGGTAGTTGAAGAATCATTACGTGGTATGATTGACAGGATTGAACAGGTATGTGCATTATCTATCAAAAAGCTTTCAAGTAAAACATCTGTTGCTGTTCAGCTCTAGCCCAGAGTCCAACCTGTAACAAGCGTGGCATGTACATGGTCTAAGAACAGAAGTGGAGGTGCTGCTGGAAACCTGAAAAGGCACGAAATGAAACGAAACGAAAATAAATTATTTACCATTTAATGTTCCGTAGAACTGAGACGAAAAAGAGTTCTAGAAAAGAGATCAAATTGTTCTAGAAACTTTCAAGAAACCTTTGTAAACTTTTTGACTTGAAAATTTTCTGCACTCAAATAATAGGAGTTGATCATTTGTCTAGCAACGGCAAATAAACGAGTGGATGTTTGTCCCATATTTCACTTATTACAAATTGCTTTGCACGGTCAAATTTTTCTATGAAAGTTGGTCTTTTCTTCTTTATAAGTGAGCTAAACATACGAGACGAGATATTCTCTAAGTGGACTTGCTACAAGTCTATCTCGCGGAAAAAACAGGGGAAGGAAAAGAGCGAGAGAGAGTTGTAATACTTGGCATGCTCATTAATATTCATGAGCTATCGAGCCTTGCTTCCACTTTCAAATGACGGGGTTGTTGTCAACTGTTTCATCGAAGCTTGAGTCAGCCATTGTCAAAGAACATCGCAGAGCCCAGCTCTGTTTTATCATTGTCCTTTCTAAGCATATGATTGGATATTGGTTTTTTGTAAAAGGATGCCGACTGGACAGAATCCTGTCCAGCCAATGACCTAGGCTGCCAAGTATTACAAGTCTCTCTCGCTTTTATTCCTTCTCCCGTTTTTGCCGCGAGAGAGACTTGTAGCAAGTCCATTCTCTAAGGGATTGGAGAAGAACAAGATTCTTATAAATGAAACCAAACGAAACATTAGATTTAGCTTATCGCTTACCTTGGTTTTTTCGCATGCATCAGTTACGATTTTCATTCATCCATTCATTCATTTATTCTTTCATTAATTCATTCCTTCGATTCTTTGTTCACCCGTGGGTATATTTTCATATTTAATTCTTTTAAGGAGAGTTGCCCTTCAACAAGTTGATTTTCAAGGGGCCCTCTTCCGATAAAATTGTTAGTTACAATATGATATAGAGAGAAAAAGCTATTAATCAAATCAAACTATAAAACCCTATTTACAATATTTAAAAGTTATGTACAATAGTATTCAAAATTTACAATAATAAAAATAAAAGGGGAAGAGGTTCCGTTTCTAAGTAGTTTTCTTGAAACCATATTGAGAGGTTGCTTGCTTTGACTCGGCTGACAGACTATTCCATAGCTTAGCACCTCTATTGGAGAAACATTTCTGGTTCATCGATTCACGGTTTCATTCACCTTTTCTACCAATCAATCAATTTGATTTTTCGTGATATTCAATCATCACTTGTTTCCCTTTAGGACTCACAGGTCGACGCAATTAAAGATGAACTCGACCTAATTCTTTCGACGTCACCCGGAGTCGTCAGACTTGCCTCGTTTTGGATTGTGCGTGCGAGGCTGGCAGCTATAAATGGGAATGTGGACCGAGTGATATGTCTGTTAGAACAAGCAAATGCATTCGATGCCCAGGTATGACTACGTTTGAACAGATTTTAGTTTCAATGTCAGAGAGCATTCAGTATTTCAAACATGTATGAAGGCAGAAAATCAGTTCATGAATAACTTGTAAACAACAAACAGAATCGGCTAAGGTTTGTTTACCCATTTCAAGACATGTGACCATACACTTAGGATGTTAAAGTATCATTCTACTTTCTTGCATTCATGGCAAACGTTTCATGGTGCAAAATATGTTTCAGAATTCAAAAGATGTATTATTACGAGACTGATGCGAGACTTGATGTAAGTGCAGATAGACTTAAGCCGATTTTAACTATATGCGCCATCTCCCAGCGGTTCTTGAAAACTTAAGTTTTATAACGCTTCCAGCTGAGGGCAGAGAATGGAGGTACGAGGCAAAGATTTCATCTTTTGAATGCATTTGAAGTTTTTGAATGTCGAAGAAAGATTTAAAGGAAAATGTGAATTTTCATTTCTTCAGCTCAATGTTATCAAATTGGTCTATATTTATCTGTCTATTCCTGAGATCATCGTTTCATTAGAAATCAGAGATGTTTGACTTATCTAACATTATCAGTAATTATGAACCAATCTTCCATGAAGACTATGAATGCAAAGACCCATACCTCCATCTGTCTCAATCTTGTTGAAGTTTCAAATTTTGATTTATCCAAAATATATTTTTCAGCCCCAATCCGACATTCGAGATGAAATCTGCAAATATTTAGAGAAGCTGAAGGATGAAGAAATCGAATGTGGAACCATTTGCAATGAGAATGGCGGTAAGTTTTGGTGCCTTTTCTAGCATCGGACTCAAATCTTTAATAAGTTGGATGTAAAATTGTGTCAAGTTTTTCTTTGAATTAAATAAAGTGCTTGAAAGAAACTTTGGGTAATTAGCTGTAGATTTGTCGTGGCAATTTTTGGATGTCTTGAATATTTTCAAAGTGGCGGCATTTGGATTATTTTTGCAAGGATTCATCGAAAATTTTGGAGACATTTAAAATCATCGTAAAGCTTAAATTTCTTGAGGGAATTTGGTACCATCTTCAAGAAAACCATAGTTTGTGAAGGTCTACGATAAGGTTGCAAGCAGAAATCTGAAGCTCTTTTGGTTAAGGATTTAGAAATTTGATGACGTCATAAGCTCAAAATTAGTATATGCTGCCATTTTGAAAGTAGTCAAGCTATTAAAAAATTGCCATGGCAAATTTACAGCAAATTATCCAAAGTTCCTTTCAGGCACTTTAATTCAAAGTAAATTAGAATTTTACACCCACCTTCTTAAAGATTTGAGCTCTATGCTG
This sequence comes from Aurelia sp. 4 Dawson et al 2005, assembly GCA_964019985.1. Classification (NCBI taxonomy): domain Eukaryota; kingdom Metazoa; phylum Cnidaria; class Scyphozoa; order Semaeostomeae; family Ulmaridae; genus Aurelia; species Aurelia sp. 4 Dawson et al 2005. The sequence continues at coordinate 1,368,492 of OZ026494.1, read as the reverse complement.
CCTTCTCTGGACTATTTCGAGCAAAATGTCATGATTCAATGGGCACGGCATAAAAAACATTTCAACTTCTAGAAGTTTTCACTGGCCATAGGTTTTGGCACTGTACCTTAATTTTTACATACCCCTATGGAAGTCAATATTTCTGCACATTAATTAATTTCTAGACTAAAAGCAACGAAATTAGTGCCAATAAGTTCTAATCAAGTGCGTTCGGTGGAGATAAATGGATTTTCAGTGACAGTTATCTCTGCGGTTGACTGAAGTGGACCGTTTGAATCGAAAATGGCACGGAGAAACTTTTCGTGTGGTTTTGGATATCAACGATTAACTAATAAGGTTGCCAAAAGTCAGTCAAGTGTGGCTGGAACCACCCGTTTTTATCATGTGGTCTCTTTATATTTGGCTTTGAAAGGTCATGCCTTGCTTACAATAATTCATCTATTGAAAATTACGAAAAATGGGACATCTTTACTGTCGCTGGATGTTCTTGAGTGCTATTAAACTTAAATTAATCATGGTCAAGTTTGAGAATTTTCGCTCAAGAATTTGCTCTCGATAACAATTTATTACAAAGTTCATCTGCTCAGACCATCTCAGTGGGCTATACCGAATGTCCCAAAACAAAAATTATGCAAGCTTGGATTTTGGTTGTGTCCAGCAATGAGAATTTATCTGTTTTAGCAAATTTGTGATGCATTTCAAAATCTTCCTCGAAAGTTAACTTGAACATGGCTATTTCATTTGTTTATATTGGTGCCTTGACCTGAAATTTTTATTTGAAATTTAAAATTTACCTCCACACATTCACACCAGAACTTTGGCTTTTGTTTGGCCAAAGGAAACTGCTGAGGCAGATCGAAATAGAATTGAAGAAAAATGGTAGACTCACGATATAGTCCCACTGATCGCAACAATAGCAGCAACAGCAACAATGACAACAACAACAATAACAACAACAACAACAACATTAATCATTTTTGCTTCAACTGGGACTTATGGACTTTCATATAAAGATTTGAGACGGAAATGAACACGTTTACATGTGCCCACTGGAACGTGGCTGCAGTGTAGTCTCAGAAGCGAGGCTAGCGACCCTCGACAGTTGGAAATTCTCAATGCTGCGGTGAAGTTCATGGAAGCTAATTGGCCTTAAAAATGAGGAACCCCTGATTCACAGCGAAAGGTTTGAAACATTCGTATGGATACTTTCGGCTTTTTCATGGCTAATTTAACTAAAATCTTGAACTGTGAGCTGTTTTAACATCGGTGGCTCGAGCTGGCAACTTAGGCCCACCCACCATTGCCTGGAGTTCGTAAAGTGTTGCTATGGTTTCCATATAAAGTTATGAAATCGATGGGGGAAAACCTCGTCCCAAATTTCAGTGTCAAAGTCCATGAGGCGTAGTTGGAGCGTCCATCAGTCTATCAATAGCGATCACTACGTGCATGCCATCAGTCTAGGGGAAAGCTTCGTCCCAGTTTTCAATGTGAAAGTCCATGAGTCGTAGTTTGATCGTCAATCAGTCTATCAATAGTGATAACTCCGAATATGCAGTCAGTCTAGCAAAATGGAACAACGACACAATGGGTAACTTTATCAGACATGATATATATAAATATGTAATCAATACTTTGAACCTGATTTTGTTCAAGTTGTATCGAGAATATTGTTGATTAATTTGCTATGCTACAAGAACTTGCTTGACCCAAAACGCCAGTTATCTTCTAATCCACCACTTCGTTATGGAAAAGGAAATAAATTATTTACAATTTAATTTAGGTTTCCCGAGAACTGAGACAAAAGGGTCGTTTTTTCGTGAATTGGCGATGTCGTCATACGCAGCCAAACTAAACTAAATGAATAAATAACACAACTGCTAGCTGCGTTCAGATATACCTTTCAATTGATTCTACAATTTTTTCTGTTCCTTCAGGAATCAACCGATAGAAAATTCTGTGTTGGGAAAATTAACCTGGTTGCGTATGAGCTTAGGTCAAGATTAATGGATAACTGTCTGGTTGCTCTCATTTAGATCGGTGTGTTCGTAATGAAATACTGCAAGTATGCGTAAAATGAACTCATGAGGGGTAAAGAAAAATGTAATTTCGAAACAGTAATCTCCTGCAAATACAATAGTAAATATGTATCTCTAGTTTGTAGGTGACAACAAATTTGAAATTTCAGCTTTGATATTATATTTCCCAAAGCACTACTGTCGACGAATGAGGCATCTATGTTCAAGGTAACTATCGAGAAACAGTTTGAAGTTGATTTGCCGATCGTTAGAGTTAAATCCTCATTCGCTGGAAGGAACCAAATCTGTTCTCTTTTGAAAAATAATTTTGCAAAACAGCATATAGCCTGATGAAGGGTTAAACGCACTATGTAGTGGCTTTGATTAGCTAGTAGTGATATTGAAATCGGTAACAAAAGACCCGTTCTCTGAGAAAAATAACCAAGCCTTTATACCCTTGGATCAATCCTTGTTTCGAGAATAAAGACAGTCAGATTGTTATCGTCGTCATGAATTTCAGTGTTCAGCGAAATTACTAAAGCTTGCCTAATTCTACCCTCTTTTACCGTCTTATTCATCAAATCAGTGTCACGACTGTGTGCATGTAAGCCCAAAACTTTTACTCTTACATGCTCTGGACTTCATTCTGTTTTTGAAGTTATTTGTATGTGTATCACCCCGTCCGTCTAACTGAAAGCAATGCTCATTCTTGAAACTGAATTACGTTTTATTTGTTTTATCTGGTATTTTTCAGACGCTTTTGAACCGGGAACTCCCAGTACAGATATCTGTGAGACAGCAACTCCAGTGAGGCCCACAACCACTCCTGCTAAGAGAGTGAAGTTTGCTGAAAGCCAACAGCACATGATCTTCAAATCTTCCCTCATCAAGTTTTGCTTGTTGGAATGCACGCCTTTCCGTCGAAAGTAAGTATAGCTCGGCAACAAATGTCCTTTGTGTCCCTGCCGTAAACCTTGCTAAATAAGAGTTGACACTTGAGACTAAAAAGATGGCTTTTTTCTTATCAAATCAACTCTCGGTTCAACTCAAGAAAAAAGGAATGGATTTGATTTATGAATATGTTACTCGTTTAGCTTATTGTTTTAGAGGAGCTGGTTACTCAGCAAAACTGCGGAATGTATGGTTTTAATCATTTACAACAAATTTTTTGTTTGTGTTCCCAGCAGTTTGCTCATGTAAGTGAATTTTCCTTTCTATACCTCGAGTTTTAGATGATGGATATCCACAAATCTTGAATTCACCAACACAAGAGCATATCCTTAGATTTAGGAAAAGTTGCAATCGTCAATAGGCTTGTCTGTAGATAGAACAAAGAGAATACTCAGACACAGCATTGCTTCTTTGGCGATCTACCATTCACGGTGCATGTGTAGCTTCGAGTTGAATGGGATAGTTTCAAATTTATTGCTGCGTGCACATGCAAGCTTTTAGCCTTGCAGAAACCCTTCCAGGAGATTTACTCCTTGTTTATCGCCTACGCGTTAATAGTTGTATTTTTGAGTTGATGTTATCCTATGTTTGCCCACAGGTTAAAGTCATCCCTGGCCCGCCAAGTTTTGACACCCGTGAGGAGATCAGGACGAATTGACAAAGTTGAATCAAGATTACCTGCCGTTGTGAGAAGCCATGTTCCAACAGTCTCGTCTCCACGCGATTTTGATACAAATATTCAAGATGGCAACGTTTACTTCTTGCCAAACCCCACTGTCAATTCAAAATGGAATGACATTTGGGGAAATGAGAAGATGAATGAGACTGATGACAATCAACTAGAAGTATCATATTAATACAGGTTTGCTTTGTGTTGCTGAAGTTTTGTAATATTTAACGTGTCTCACGGAAACAGTCAGTTTTTAAGTTTTTGCACACTTTTTGTTCGAATTGTTCAATTCTTGGAGATGAGTTTCAAACGGACTCTTCATTGACTGAACCATACAGTGTTTATTGTCCCTCCTCAAGATCAGCTTTAATAAAACCAATGTTTTACAGATCTTAACATTGCACTGGATAGTTGCATGGTATCTTGAAATCATAGTCACTTCTATTGTGACTATGTTGAAATATAGGTTAACTTTGCACATGTCCCTTAGTGCAGATTTGGTGAGGAGATGATCATTAACTTTTTTGACAGAACCCTATAAACTGAGAAATCGTTTTATTGCAGACCACTTGGGAGACAGGATGTTTAGTTGTAAAGTAACGTCAGGAATGATGTGCTGTTCCTAATTTCATGTTACCGTATTCCATGATTCCATTGTAAATAGATTTTATCCCCTTCTTAGCTATTTACCTCGTAGAATAGAAATGGTTTCATTTTATTCGTATGTGATGTAACGTTTATAGGGACATTCGGGACACTCGGTAGGAAGACAAGCTGTGAATTTTTTTGTGCCAGGGTAACGTAAGTATGCTTTGTGATTTTAGTAAAAAAGTACACTTCGGTTGTGACTGCTGAGTTTGAACCTAAATTCGATTTTAAATGCGATTTTGTTTCACTTGGATCAGAATCAGAAGTAGCTGCTCAACTTTGAGTTTATCACCTTGTCATTTCTGACAGAGTTAACAAAGCTATCGAGCATAATTTGGGAGTATCTATTAATTGATACAAAGCTCTAGACACGTTATGAAAGCAGAGGCAAAAAGGTTATTTGATTTTCAAGGCTATTGTTCTCAAATTCAACGGATGCTTGCATTTGAGCGTACGAAATTTTGAAAGTGACTCAGTTCGACGCGCGTTGATAATGCATTAGGCCCTGTTCATAGTGCTCCAGTTTGTTTTTATCCGTTTTTGTAAAACAGAAGCGCAGCCAAGCTATCCGTTTATGTTGCTCGGTTTTAGAGCAGAAAGTGGACGGAGAACAAACATGTCCGTTTTGTCGATTCACCTTGATCGCTTGATTAGACAAACGAGAAAGAAATTATATTCAGTTTTAGTGGTTTACAGTGGTCCATTTATGTGCAAGTAATCGTTGAAATAGTCAAAGAGGCTTCTCTTTTGAGGATGCATATTGATCCAATGCGTTTTAAGAAACCTCCGTTTTTGTAGCTATCTACTTTCACAACATCTTCAAAATGCTTTCTTCTCGTGATGATGACTTTGCACTTTTTCAAAAAACGTTAACGTATTCTCTCTGTTTCTACGCATAAGTGGAGCAGTGTGAACAAGCCGTAACTGGTTTTATAGCGGAACAGTAAGATCAAGAAACATCAGAAAAAATCTAGACACAGAAAATTTGAAATCTATTTGCTACTTATTTTTCAGAACAGAATCTACCAAAAGTCAGAATACTGCAACCCCTAAAGCCAACTCAATCTATTATTCATCAACATCTATAAAGTTGGATAAAAGTGCGCTCGCGCTTATTATGAGAGAATTTTAAGTCTAGATACATAATATATATATTGTATTGTTATTCACTGAAATCCTAAGAATCAAATCTAAGGCTGCAAGGAACGTTCAACAAATTTCCTAAGAATTGACTATTAGTTTGTCACTGAGATTGCAAATTCCTAAAAGTGCTTTTTTGTCAGGTACATCCCCCAAAAGTAGATTTTAGGTTTATTCAGTATGGCATTTTTATTTTGCAGTAGTGTACGAGACTACAGCTTTTGACACATAAACATACTGCAAATTGAGGAGATCGCATCGTGAAATCGTCTGCTTGAAAATACTGATGCCTTAGTGCTTTGAAAATTGACTTTCCTGGCTTCAACTCAGAAATACACAATACTGAAATTGAAATTCAAATACGAAATATCTGTTGGATCTCTCAAAAAATTTCTTCTAATTTCAAAAATCAGCAAAAATCGATTGCTGAAATTAATTGTGAAATTTTCTTTTCATGTCTCTCTCTGTCAATGATCCAAATATGTTTACAGATGATATGATATGAAATACATGTTTCATTGCACAAAAGGGTACTATTGAGTTTCGAATAATCGGGACGGGACAAATATTAATTTCAGCGAAAAATTCTACCAACGACAAGTTTATTCCACCAAACCCATTTATTCACATCTGAAAAATGTCCACCCACCCCAGCCGGATGCTATACTGTAACGTGCAGCAGCGAAGTAGTCACGCAAACTTCCTTACTGTTGCAAGACTGAACAACTGTCAGCCCTAGATTGTCTCAATCGGCCAATTAGATCACATTATCATGAAGATATTGATCTTTGATTGGTAAGCAGAAATGTTGGTGCAGCTTACCACCTCAGCTTACAGTTAGATTATGAATCTATTCAGTAGATAGCACTACTAGAGAACGTCTTGAATTTACGATATAGACGTCCGGGCAATTAATCCAGTCATTAGTAATTGAAAAATTGCCAGAAACTGTTGGTGAAAGTTTGTTCATTGTCATTCATCTGAAGGACAGTATCAATTGGGTAAACGACGCCATTTTTTGCGGCAATCTCTGCACCACTTGCGGTTGCGTCATTCACGTTGATGATATCTTTGGCCATATGAACCAAAACGCTTCTCCCGTTCATTGTTGTGATTGGACACTGTGCTGAAAAAGCGCAGCGGAAGTATGTGCCATGCATGATATGATATCGTAAAACCTCTTTCAATCGTTGACCTTCAGCAAGCAATTTCTCCAAATCTTTTGGTTCCATCTTACTAAATGCAGCATTTGTTGGTGCGAAAATGGTCAATGGTCCTTTCTCTTTGAGCTTTGATTGTAACCCTGCTTTCTCCAACGCAGCGGCGAATGCAGTGAATCGTTTGTCAGTGTCTATGACATCTTGTAAGGTTTGTTTTGGAGGAACCAAGACTTGGGAGATCACGTGAACCGCCCCATTGCATGCTTCGATGTTGCATTTTGAAGAGCCAAGACAAACACCTTGCACTGCGTTATTCTGTTGAATTAAAAAGAATAAAATGATTTTATGGCCCCGTTTACACGATACCGTTTTCATTTCATATCAGATTGGCTAAGACGATCCGATATGAAAATTTCTCCTGTTTACACGATGCCGTTTTCATTCCATATCGGATTGGTTTCATGCCACTTTCAGAGCGTTTTCATTTGAAAACGCGAAAACGGTATGAAGCATATCGGATTGGTGCGTTCTCGTGTAAATAGGAGGCCAATCCGATATGGAATGAAAACGGTATCGTGTAAACCGAAGGCCAATCCGTTATGAAACTAATCTGATATGAAATGAAAACGGTATCGTGTAAACGGGGCCTATAATGGCCTGTCTCTCAAAATCTTATTTTCGAAACTTTCGCCTCCCCAACATGAGCGACTGGACACCACAAATTTGTATCAGTGCTATGGTTCTATGAATAATGAGCCCCCTAACCCGTAGTTTATCTTTGTAAAACAACAAAGCAACGAAACATTTATGAAAGCAGATGCGTCCAATCTATTCGCACGTCAAAGCAATCAAACAAAAGAATGAAATTATAAACGTTCGGGCAATCAAAAATGATGTTTTGTTATTTTGTGTACAACCTATTCAGCTGTGCACCATAGCTCAAAGCCAAAGTAATATTTTCCCTATTTTGTGTTCATTGAAATGAATTGAGCAAAATCAGTCGTGCTAAATCCGTTCTCTAGTGCATGAAGTGTAGCGGATCTCATTATTTTGTTTCAACATGGGTGAATTTAGTAAGGTAAGAAGTCTGATCAGCACAAAGCGATTTTGCAGCCTCGAGAAAAGACTTCACACCTTCTGTACAGGTGTATTTTTATTTGACTGGCTGCATTCAGAGATGTGAATTTGTTCTTTAGAAAAAAACAAATCGTGTTGTTTTTCAGAAACCTCAATCTCTTGTTGATAAAACTTACCCTTGTTTTTTTGTATCACAAAACCGATCAGTGCGACGTTCGACGTTTTTTGAGAAGATTGTCTGCGATTGCAGAGAGTGGACAAAACGGAACAACTTGCAGAGAGCTGCTCAAGATTGAATGTTTCCGTAGTACAAGATTTGGAGACATATAAATGGAAAACGAAGTGAAATTGATGCCTGAGTCATTGGTAGGTGAATCATTTAGCTTGAGGATATAAACTAAGCCTTTTTGGGGCAAACGAATGAGTTTTTGTTGGTAAGAATTTTGTAACCCCAGATAACATGTCTGCCAGAAATCGCTGAAAATTGTCTGTGATAAGTGTTTGGGGGATGCATAATCGCTGACATTTCTATCTTTTCATTTTATTTTCGCGACATTCACTTATACTTGAACAAAGGCTAACACCCTTCGACCGGAAAATGAAAGCAGCTTCAGCTTCAAATGAAATAGGTTCTACTGGGGTATAGAGTGAAGTTTGGGGTCAAAGGGGTAGTAATCTGGATCAATTTGCCAAAATCTTTGTTCACAGTTGTCCTCCAGCTAGAACAGCCCTAACTACCCTCCTTGACAAAGAGAATGTTGACTTATCAGTTTGTAGTCTTACGTTTCCTGCAATCAACACTGCCTTAGCCTACATGTGTCTGCGCACAGGTTAAGGTTCCCCTTAATGAGCCATTTGTCACCCCAGGTCTTTTGCAGACTGTCTCCAAATCAAATATGGCCAAGCAGGAACTGTGGATCCGAACTGTTTTAGTTGAAATGAGAAACTTTTTAGCTTCCATTGGCTCTTATCAGTTCAACTTCTGTTGTGTGGCATGCCCTCAAAGCACCCTGGGTGACTATGGCTCTTTAAAACTGCATTCTAAGAGAAAGAACACTCCACTAACCTTGCCATAATTGTAGACATTAATGCGAATCTTGTTTTTTCCATCCAATGTATCCAACAGCATATCGTTTTCGAAATCACAAGTCTGCAATGATCGTGGTACAATGTGATATTTGATAATTTCTGCAATATTTCCAAGCACTTCAGTTGAACTATTTCCCACAAATTTCTTCATGGCTTCATCACTGGGTGCAAATATCGTATATTTCTTGTTGTCTTTTATCAACGACTTCAAACCAGCTGTTTTGATTAAACGAGCGAACACGTTTGCTCCATTTCGTTTAGCAATGTCGAGGACAGTCAAAGCTAAAAGAAAAATGTCAAAATTAGGATCTAGGCTATCGACTAAATGGTCTTAAACATGGTTTAAATCAAAGAAAAAACACATTAGAATTTGCATAACACGTTTTCCCAGCTCATTTGCTAACACGTTTTTACTCAAGAATCACTTCCAATGAGTCAAACTTGTTTAGACCCATCTAAATACGTTGTGATATCTTAAAATGTAGAGAAAACATCTCAAACGGAAGCAAAGATAATTTCTAAGGCTTCTTTCTATTGCCTGTCATTATGCTTGAAGGGGTCATGCAACCGTAAAGAAACCTGTTATCTCTATAACTTATATTGTTTCCCATATGTATCTGTCGTTTTCTCCACAAATTTTGATGGATCGGGATGAACCTACAATAAAGATACCCTTCGAAATTCATTGATGTCCCTATAATCTTGCAAAATATGAATGCTTTGTTTGTTTCTCTACAGAGTTCAAAAGTTCATTTTCAAAATATCGCTTTCGTTTTGAGAAAAATAGTGGAAGATCGGTGTGGTATGTATGTCCTATATAAAACTGTAAAGTAGTCGTTTCGAAAGAAGGTTGTTTACGTTACGTGATCTGGCCCCTTTGAGTGATTAAAACTTTGTCCTTTTCGCTGAGCAATATCACACTGAATGAAACATACTCAAATTTGACAATAAACCTGCATCAGTCCCACAAGGTTCTGTTCTTGGCCCATTGTTCATTTCGTGCATATGAGATTTGGATTTCCAGAACTTCACGGGAAATATAGCTCAACGGCATGATAAAGTAATATTTCGCAATACATGAAACAGAAGAAACAATAGAGCTCAGACAAACCTTTTTGATTCCTGAGAAATTTGTATCCATGATTTGCTGTCGTTCCGCTAGAGGTGCCTTTTAGTAGTTAAATACCCTTGGATTGAATCTCTTACAATAATTGATTGTCAGTCTTGTTTACAAGTGCTGTATTTGATGCATGGGTGTAATCATACCGGGCGAGTCAATAAAAACGCCCGGCGTTGACAAAATCCTGCTCTCTGAATATCAAAGCAATGATGTTGAAAACTGTCTTGTTTTATCCCCGACATGTTAAATTAGGTTCAGGAACTTACCCGGCTTTAATAGCGCGTTCCTTCCCGTCAAAACAGGAGATTTTCTGCAGAAAGCCCACAGGGGCACCAGTTTAGATATTCCTAGTTATTATTTAGTATTTCTCGATATTGTTATTTTGAATATTTTCAGTTATCTTTCTTGCTTCTGAAGAGCCGCGAGTAGTTTGACCAATGCGAAGGAGAGCAGAAAATGCGAAGGAAGTGAGGGAGAGAAAAGCGGAGGAGGAGCGAGAAAAGAGAAGGAAGAAAAGGACCTTTTCTTCCTTCTCTCTTTACTCGTTCCTCCTCCGCTTTTCTCTCCCTCGCTTCCTTCGCATTTTCTGCTCTCCTTCGCATTGGTCAAAGTATTCGCGGCTCTTCAGAAACAAGAAAGACGACAGTATCAAGTAATAGTGAAAATATTCAAAATGATAATATCGAGAAATATTAAATATTGACTAAGAATATTTAAACTGATGCCCCTGTGGAAAGCCTCCTTCGAAGACCTGCAAAAACGAGTGAAAATGCCAAGCGCGATTTCTCTTTGTTCTCCTTCCTAACAATGATGACTTTTGGGTGTGCTCATGTATTTTGTCCTCATGGGAGAATGGGATCCCCCTGAATAAGTTATTCACACTAGGGGGAAGACTTTTCAATCCGTCAAAAGGAAAGAATGTGCCAAAGCGTGCTGAAAGTCATCGCTGTGAGGTTAACACATTAGTGATTGTTGCTTGTAATTTTAGCACGTTTTTTAAGATTTCTCAAAGGGATTCAATTTAGAAAATTGCTTAAAGAATTTGAACGAAGTGACCGATTTTAGCCAGGAAAATTTCTAAAAATAATTGAACATGTTAGCTATTCAATCAGATATTGCAAAATATTATTGCTTATATACTCAGCGAGCAGTAGCCTTTTAAACGCCGGGAGTTTTTTTTTTTACTCACTATACAACGCAACCATAAACATAAACAAACCTGATGTTGGAATAATAACATTATCAACGACATGAACCACAGCATCGGTTGCAAGTAAATCACTCTTTACAATTGATGCCTTATCAATCTTGATAGTACCATTGGTTTTCTTCATAAAATAAGCAGTTCCCTCCATTGTCCTTACGCCTAACTGCTGGTTCTTCTCGAGCACTTTTGAAAACACTGGATCAGGCAAAATGTGGTTCAGGAGGAGATTCTGGAAAAAGGTTGATTCAAGATTGGAGAATCAGGTGTCAAATCATTCAACAATCATAGGAATTGAGAAATTATTCACTTTCTGTTCTAATCTACGATCTCAGAATTGGGCAAAATATCTGCATATTGCACATCACTTAGAAATGACTGCAAGAAGACACTTGCATTTTGCTTTAACAACTGCATTCCTAAGACCTGGTTCTTTTCGATAATTTTTTAGAACATAAGATCTGGTAAAATGTTCTGGATTGATATCAAAATATAAGACGAAAAGTTCGTTTTATGCATAAGGAATTTTTGAGCTTCCCAATCATACTCTGCTTTCTACGGCTGATTAGTCAAACGATGCATGTAATTAAACAAAGCTGTAAGCGATACCCAGTGGCATGGGTGGCTAACTCACTCATATTGCACGCCAAAGCAGAGATTGTTAGGAGAAGACATAATACCCCTTTTAGCTGTTCAGAAAATGAATCTGAATCGAACCATATTCAGTATATTCAATGCAGTTTGAAGAATTTTCGAATGTGCATAATACCGATAGAAGCTCTGACGTAGCCTGAGATGCTCTAACGCAACCTAGTTGAACCTTATGTGTAGAAAAATATATGAAAATATCGTTCGATCCAGACTCTTTTATAGAATAGCCAAAGGCGTGCTGATTGGAGAAGCTGGGTGCTACAAGATGATGATGTCATTTAAGAACTAACTACATATGGTTTCATACTCCCCAGAAGAAGCAAAGATTATCGAGTCTGGGGCGCTTACAATAACGCAGAAAACATTTTTTAAAACACGTATTGCTTGAAAGAAATTGCCACTGAAAGGAAAAGAATCATACCTTCATGCAAGTTGGTGAACTGAGCAATCGTGCAAACACCGAAGCATCTATTTTATTGAATGCGTCATTTGTTGGTGCGAAAACGGTTGTCCCTTTAGGGATAGTGACATTGGTCATTGCAAGAGCTTTGCGAAATAATGATGCTTCTTTTAAACCAGCGAGGATTTTCTCTGCTGAGAGGCTTGGGGGTGTAAGAACTGCATCGATGACATGGATGATGCCATTACTTGCTCCTTTGTTCTTGAGCACAACACGTGCACCATTAAATGTTACGATCTAGAATTCAAAATTGGATGTTGTAGAGTGAAATTAGCTATCAATTACTTTACATTACACTTGAATTATACAAGAATGCCCATTTTCGAGCTGATTGCGAATGATCCTTTAACTGTAAAGTAGTAAATGTCCTTTGTGAAGGATTGCAGCGCTAGAATCGAAATTCATTCTTTATATGCGGGCAAAGGCTTCAGACGCCATGATAGCATTGATAGCAGTTTTGCAGTTTGCAGTTTTACGTTCAAGGCAAACTTGGCAATGTCCACATTTCCTTCTGTCCATCTGTCATACAATTTCCTTGCACTTGAATATATCAAACTTTTAAGTAAGAAAATCGTGATGTCATATGTCCTCTATTCTCTCTATGTCCGTCGTTTTTACCTGCTTCAGATTAAAAAAAGAAAATTCTAAACTGGCATCATTGCCTGACTCGCATCTGTGAGACACACGGACTCATTACATAAGTCTCAGCATTGCTCATTAAACTGGATGGTTAATAAAAGATCAGATTGAAATATTGAACGAATACAACGAATCGCGTCCTAAGTCAATCATGTACCTGCAAATAACGTGGTTCCTTCTCAAGAGAGGATGCAACAGAGAGAAATCCAGTGTTTTTACAGTTAATTCATAGAGTTTTTGCTCATGTTCTTACCTGTCGATTGAAATATAAGTTTACTCTAATGGTTTTCCTCTTATCCATCGTTTTCACAAGTGTATTTTCTTTTAATGCTGACGATGGCACCTTTCCACTGATCACGTGATACAAAAGAATCCTTGACAATGCTTTTTTGTCTTTTGTCAGCTCCTTGATTGTTTCCTTGCCGAGTGCTTTGAAAGCAACATCACTTGGTGCCAGTAAAGTGAATTTGTCTTTTCCTGATAACGTTTTCGTTAGGCCTGCTTTGCTTATCAATGTGACCAGTGTCGTAAGACCAAGCTCTTCTGCTGCCTCTATCAGTGTTTTGTTGGAGACGTAAAGCTCTGCAATTGAGATCACATGAGACTGATTACATATGACTGATTACGATGAGTCCCAGTAAAAGCGTTTCAAATGAGATATTCACCGAACTGAGACTGCTCAGCAGCTCATCCGTAGCAATAACTACGGCTAAGTAACAGTCTAAGATCACAAGTAAATGTATATTTTGATACTAGCCCTTTATAACCGTAAGTTTTGATACTAAATTTTCAACGAATGGAGGAAGATTTATATCATGTAAATGTATAAATGTTTGTTGTCATCAAACTTTCGGATTTATTATCCTTGGTGCTTTATTAGGCATACATGAAACTTGACTGTCCATAACCCGTAATCTTATACGGTTGCTGTCTAGTCCATCCTACCGTTTTTGTCAAGACAAACATTTCTACTTTAAATATTAAACAGGACAACACCAACAAGTCGATCTGAAAACTTCCACCTCCGCAGATGAAGACGGCTATATGACCATACTCTCAAGAAGACATTATACTACTTTTTGCATTCATGAGCTCATGACACAAGTTTTCCTGGCACAAGATTTATTAAAGAATTCAAAAGACGCTTTATCAAGCGATAGACCACTTGAATTTAAGTGGGTATAAACAATCCCGATCCGATTTCATCAATTTAAAGGCACACTGTCGTGGTTGCTGATTGGATAAACAAGACAATCAAGAAGAAAAGAATTAGGCAAGGTTCAGCAATTTCGTTGTACAGTGAAATTCACGAAGATGATAATGATCTGATTCCCTTTATTCTTGAAACAAAGTATTATCCGAGAGCATAAAGGCTTGGCAATTACTCAAAGGCTAGAGCTTTGTTTTCTATTTCAACATCACAACTAGCCAATCACAACCACGACAGTGTCCCTTTAACCAGCAATATAGTTAGTGAGTGTTTTGGAAAATGGGAAGAAACTGCACCAACACGGGGAATGGAGTAAAAATAATAGGCCTTTCTCATCCTGTTGACATAACAAGATGCCCTTGCCTCCACCCTGTCTTGCAACACCTCATTCTCGCAATCAGTTCAGTTCTGTTGACATTGCATTACACCACAAAATCACTACTGTCTCCCCGCCCACCGTCTCAAGACCATAACGAAGTCATGCAAACAACGCATTCATTCCATGGAATAAGAAGGCTTTGATGATACCGCCACTGACGTTCTCGTTATTTTGTGATAAAAATGGGTAATTCAGGGAAAGATAATTGCTGGATTGCGATGTTTCCACGAACAGACAGACAGAGAGAAGGAAGGAAAGAAAGTAAGTATGAAAGAAAGTAAGTAAGAAAGAAAGAAAGAAAGAAATCGCAGCTTGCTGATTCTTTCGAAATATACTTTGCGGCTAATGCCGCAAACAAAATTTTGAAGACTTCTCTATAACTGACAAAGTTGGTATCAAATTTAACATCGCATTTTGACAATTTTTCACGAAAGTCGAGGAATCGGAATTTTGGCCACTTACTTATCTTGGAGGAATTGTGTGACAAAAGTTTGCCTGTGGTTGCAAGAAACAGCGTAAAAGTGAAAGAAGGCATTACCGTGAGGACATCCAGATTTTTGTAATATTGCTGTGAATCCTGGGCAGCAATGAAATACTGAGCGATACTGCGAAGTCCTGCAATAGAAAACGAACCTTACTTACGTCAAAAAAAGTTTGAATGGTGTTTGTTGCTCAATATATTTGTCTGAAAAGGTTTTGCCAACCCTGCCAGTCACATTTGTTGATAAATCAAGAAAGTATGAAAAGTTGCATTTACTGTAGCCAAATTTTAAGCTGAAACTTGACATGTAAAATCATAAGAAGACCTCAGAGATAAATACAAACATCTAAAAAGAAATCCGTTTTTCCTTATAATCCAAATTGCAATAGAGTTTCAAATCTTGAAAGATGTGACAAAGAAAGATATTTCATTTTTGTCAGAAACATGAAAATTGTCAAATGAATTGAATTCAATTAAATTTTTCGACTCTTTTACAGGAGTTTGGCGTCCGGTGCTTGTCTCGTTTGTTTGCAGGAAGGTTATTACAATGGGCACCAGAGCCTCGAAGATTATTCAATGAATGATGAACATATACTTACATACTGCAGTTGTATTTAAGATTGATCATAACGCATCTTGTTTGAAAACCAATTGGAATGCGTTGAACACAAACATTTGGCCTAAAAATTTAGAACAAGCTTTAACAATCAATAGCTGACTAATCAAGTTGCTTACTCAAGTTTACTTTTCAATCTATGTGAGTTTACCTTAGTTTATTATTGTTTACCAATGCTTACTCTCCCCTTCTTTCACTTACTATGGTCTCCCTGGTTTACTCTTGTTACTTTACGTAGCTTGGCCTACATCAGTTCGAGATTGAACCCGAGACGCAATGCGAACAGCACATTCGCATTCAAATGCGAAATGGTCTATTGGACCTTGAGTTCAAGTGAACCATCATTTTTTGGCTATAAAGGATTCAGAAATTATCCGTTGTTGTCGTTTTTCTCCTTATGGTGGAAGCAAAGCCATAAGGCTGCAAACCGTGACCATCCTGCGTGAAGCCAAAGAGAAAATTATGGACCAATATACAACGAAAGAGAGACATAGCCAGATAGAAATAATTGGGAGACAACAATAAAATCATTCTAATAACAGACTTATGAAAGAGCCTTTGTTTGATAACCTGTGACATTATGATGTCTGAAATTTGCAAGCTAACTCGACGTGTCGAATCACAGATAAATGAACCAAGGGAGTAGAAAGCCCTGGAGGAATTCTATTAGTGGTTTTTCTGTCTATCAAAGGTTTGGCTGACTAAACTGATCTAACCATAGTGGATTTGAGGAAATGAACCATAAACTAACACTATCAGGTTCATCCCAGAAGACTTATTAATAATTGAATACCGATTGGTTTAAAAACTTTCTTTGGTGTTTTTCCTTATTATTTCTCCTTCCTCTCTCCGAGGGGCAAATCACTTCTCAAAATAGCGTACGTGATTTCTGTGATTTTGAAATCACATGATTTTTTCTGTGATTTTTTTGCGATTTTAGTGATTTTCAGTGATATTTTCGTGTGATTTTTCAGTAATTTTCAGTGATTTGTGACTTTGGTGCTTTCTGTGTGTGATTTTTTTGTGATTTTGTGATTTTTGTATGTGATTTCTTTTATGATTTCAAGAAGGGTGTACGAAAAAAATCAGTGATCTGCCCCTCGCCTCTCTCCATCTTCCTTTTGCCTATTTTAAAAGCGTAGCTAAATTGTAATCTGTACCCAAAAAGTTTTTCAATAGCACCATCAAATTTTTTATATTGACATTGATTTCATTGTTCAGCTATAAACCACGTAACGGAGGGCATATGACTCGAAAACTCCCCCAGAGTACTTTCCATATGTCATCTTCAGCTCCATCGATTTTAGATGCATTACATAAATTACATTTCATGCGTTTTTCACTTTTTTCTATCAATTTAGTATCAAACTTTTATATTTAAACACAACTTCATAGACAAAAACAAAGAAAGCCGCAAAGGTTGATCTGAAACCCATGTACTTGGCTCTTTGCGCATTCCAGATATGGTTTCTCTGAGATCAAACGTGAGCATGTATTCAAAGAAGAAGGCTATATCTAAACATCTGCCTAGAGCAATTTGTTTGCGTGGTATAGAAGCCAGTAGGGAGATGCTTCAGCTCTTCTATATTCTATGTGTGATTAAGATACCTCTTGCTCAGCGTCTTAAAGGCACACTGTCGTGGTGCTGATTGGATAAACAAAACAATCAAGAAGAAAAGAATTAGCCAAGGTTCAGTAATTTCGCTGTACAGTGAAATCCATGTAGATGATAATGATCTGATTCCCTTTATTCTCGAAACAAACTATGATCCAAGAGCATAAAGGTTGGGTAATTACTCAAAGGCCAGAGCTTTGTTTTTGATTTCGAAATCACAACTAGCCAATCACAACCACGACAGTGTGCCTTTAACCAGACAAAACAAAATGCCCGAGGCAGATTTTTAGATATGTACTTCTTCATTCGATATATGCTCATTCTTGCTATTGAGGACCATTCCTGGAATGTGCGACGAGTGAGCTAGCTACCAGCGTTTCACAGCAACTTTTGCAGCTTTCTTTGTTTTCGTTTAAGACTTGATAAGTTCCCTTAGTCTACAATCGCCTACAATAAGGGCGAGCAAAGAATTTCCTTAGTCTTCAATCGCTAATCCTGCATCTCATTGTAATTTTATCTTCAATTGCTCTTGAAAGCTGGTTAGCAAGCTCTATGACTAACTCATTGTTAGTGTATGCGAGTAGAGATATTGTCAAGAGAAGCTATGAGTTTCTATCGAAAGAATGGAAGAACGTAAAAAGATGTTTAGGTTACCTGATACTGTTTACCCTTGAGATTGCTAAATTGGAGGTTTCAAAATGTGGAGACGACGCTCTTGATGCAGTTCTATTTTATGTAGAATTGATGAGTTACATGGCCAGAATCAAATGATGGCGCACCTCAAGATTCGCTTGAGCTGAAACGTTGATATTGCTGCTGCACGTCGCATCAAAAAACAAATTCATTTTTTGAAGTGTTTGGAAGATTGCAGATCATGGCATTTCTTCGAGAAGAAATTCATTTACATTTTGCAGCATCAGATACAGCTTTTTCAATATGAAATTCTAAACAACATTAAATATGATGACATTCTATATGATCAATTAAAGACAGCGCATACCTTAAGACGTTTTAAAAAGAGCATCAAACAATAGGATGGCAAGGGATTTAGAAGATAGTTGGTATAAATTAGTTGTCAGTAACTATGTTTTTTTAACAACTGTAAATAATGAAAAAAACTTCCTCCCAGTCCTTATCTCGATTCTTGGTTTTCCATCTATTTCATTTGCCTTCCTGGGCCATTTCCGACTGTCTAATTGCTCTAGTTCTGAGGTTGTAACTAATCGACATTTGTTGAGACAATGCTCCGCAAACGAATGTTCTTGTTCAACTGACAATTGTGTC
Organism: Aurelia sp. 4 Dawson et al 2005; assembly: GCA_964019985.1. Lineage (NCBI taxonomy): Eukaryota > Metazoa > Cnidaria > Scyphozoa > Semaeostomeae > Ulmaridae > Aurelia > Aurelia sp. 4 Dawson et al 2005. The sequence continues at coordinate 1,350,083 of OZ026494.1, read as the reverse complement.
TTTTGAGAATCATGAGGTGGGGAAGTTCATATCTTTTAATCCACTTGAAAAGTTATCGAATTCATCTTATGGTTTTAAGATTTCATGTCTTTCTGTCAAAGCTAACATTATGTGCTTAAAGTCCAAGGGTAATTACATGTCATATTGTGGTGGCAAGATCCACCATTGGGAGATAGTTTGCTTCTCACAAAGATGTAAGAAAATCATTGTTTGTTATGCTGACAATTTCTGACGGTTCAGCTCATTTCCTCCTTTGTTTGTTTTTCATCTTGGTCCAGCATTGAATCTATGAGGGATTTTGAGACAAATCGCTACATTTAGCGTCACATTACAGACGATGGTCATGCTAGAAAACTCATTTGCGAGAGGGTGGTCTTTGGTGATCAGAAGCATAATCGAGGAACCTCTTTTTCGAAGTTTCCACAAGTTTTAAGATTGGTTGCAAATTTACTAATTCCAGTTTCTAGGTTTCATTTTACAGTTTTAGAAAGTCGGTGCCTGAAGCTAATAGCAGACCAAATCTGGTTTCTCTACACATAATCAGTCAAGAATCAGATACGGGTTCCGTCCCCCGGGCTGGCCAGAGTACTAGACGGAAGTTGTATCCGTTAAGACATTATTTGGCTGTGTCTTGGGGGAAGATCCCCCGGCCTCTCTGTTTTGGTAACTCTTGCCATCATTAAGCAATAGTCAAAAAATAATTAAATGTGCACTCCGTTATGTAACCTGGTAGGTAAGGTTGATGCAAAACTTCAACCTGCAAAATCATTTCAAAATAAAAAATAGATTCCTTTTCCGTGTATAAGGAAAATTCATCTTCTTTCAAGGCTTGGAGGATTATTCTGTTAAAAGAGAGGCAGCATCAACATTCGAGGAAACATACAGGCTACAAATAAATTAGGTGTCTTTGAAAAGGAACTGTGCTGTTAACAGTGACTTAAATTTATCTGGAAACCATTTGCAGTAATGCTCATTTTAATACTATCCCCAGAAAAATTGTGGCAACAGATCTGAAGAGAAATTAAGGACATTTTATCACAAAAGGCTTTGTTAAAGTTTTACGTGGAAAAAGCTGGAATTATTTACTTAATTATTATTTAAATTATTATTAATTATTTAAAAGCTGGAATTATTAAGACTTTTCTCGATGTCTTTAGAAATGACCAAAATTTGTCAATAAACTGGTAAAAAGTTTCAAAACGTGCGGTGATAAGATACACATGAAGTCAAAGACAGTATCAAAGTTTGGGTTTTTAACTCATCTTGAAGATAAGCCGAAAAGCCTCCTATGGCTATGAATAATTTAGACTACAACTAAAATTGGGATAAATCTGAAATGATTTTCAATTAGATTTCGTTATGCTTAGATTCTGAATCTTGAGGAGACGAGGTAAATCCAAGTAGGACTCGTGTGAAAAGCCATTGTCCACTAGGGTCCTTTGCAAAATGCAAGCATGTTGCAATTCTAAATCGGCTGAAAAATCAAAATTTGGCTTGAATAGAGAATGTGGATTTCCCCGGGTGGATTTACACCGCAAGAGTTACATTGCTAGATAAATTTGACTTTGGTTGGTTTGCTTGCTAGTTTTTACCATCACTCTATAATTTCTCGTGGGGGAGGGGGTACATGATTTGCGGATAGACGGGGACCTTCCACCCGGTTTTCAGAAAGCTTCCCTCTACTAACCACGCACGGTTGCCGTCATACCCATTTTTATGACGAATTTTGGTGGAAAGCTACCCATTTTTGACAATTTTTTTGCCAATTTCTTGAAAGTCCACCCATGTTTAAGGAGAATATGCCGAAAAGGGACCCTTGCTTAGAGAATTTTGGATCCAAAAACCCATCCATATGGGCAGCATGTATCCGTACCCTCAACATGTTATGTTCCCCCCCCCCCTCGGGAATTTCTGCTTACGCCAAATTTGACTTTGACTTTCAGACAGCGTATGGAAATTGCAGCTTGCCTGCAGATGATGCTACTTTCTTTCAAGTCATCCAACCAAACAACGACAGAATTTTTCCCCACTAATACGGTGGGGTACTGTCCCCCCCCGTATGTCCCCCCAAAAAGGAGCTCACTAAAGGTAAAGGAAACTTTATGGAGTGACTTGCACTAAACCAATTGAGTTCACATTTCTACGACCTTCTTCTCGAGCTGCAACACAACATCAAGGCAAATTGACAACTGAAAACCAAATATAGTTGAGGGATGAAACATAAAAATATCCGATATTGTTGTGATGCTTTGCGTTTCTGAGAATGCATGCAGCCTTGCCGGATACTACTCCTAACGCACTTAAAATAAACTTCGTGAAACTAAAGTCAGTTAGAGGTAATGATGAGTTTTATTTGCAACATTGCAAAGAAGCTCTCTTCTCTTAGATTCAGTATCCGTTCTTTTTCCTCTTTGCAGGTGTTTAATGAGCCCCTCTATTGTCTTTATGCAAAGTGATAACAAGTGTAAATGTCAGTAACAAATTGCCTTTGCATAAAATATATCGCATGGCAGTTAAAACTGATTTAGCATTTGCAGGTACAATTTTAAGAGCCAATTTTGAAATTCTGCACCTGTGACGTTCATCATATACTTGATTTTCAATCTGATATCGTTTACACATTGACATTTCAGACAGTTTTGTTAAGAGACACAAGCAAAGCTTTAATTTTCAGAACTAAAGCTGAATTAAGAGGAAGAACTCACCCCAACGCCTTTGCTCTGATTTTATCAGCTGCTGTCACATCTTTGCCAGGTCCAATTCTCTCTAGCCTCGAAAAATATCCCGTGAATGACATGGAATTTAGACCAATAGAAGGCCATCTCATGCCAGAAATAACAAACATCGCAGAGAACACCAGTAAAATTTGCACTTGCTTCATTTTTTCACTTTAGCTAATGCAACAGGAGTCTCTAGTAGTGAATGTTTGACGGGATAGCCAATGCGTGTCAACGAATTTGGGTCTACCACTAAGCATAAGACTGGAAATTTCTCGATAACCAGACCACATTTAAACACTTTTTCAGGGGGTTCATACAAAATAATTCTAGATTTTTCTTTCATACTTTCTGTCACCTAGCAACCGACTCTATAAGATGACCACAACGGTTTTGTGAAGCAACAAGTTGCTCCATGTATGACTGTGAGTTTTGTTTCGAAATTTGAAGTAACATCTTGCCACTGTGAAGGTGCAGATACAAGAGGTTCTCAGGTTAATGCGTGAATCAATTTGTCTTTGATTGATTTGTTTTGATTTTGAAGTTGTGTCAACTATCCAACATTGTTTTAAGAGATTCCCTTAGTACACGCCTTACTAGAACTGTTCTTTTACTAAATCTGTTGAGGAGTAGGCCTAACTTTAGATTTGCTCTGTTCGAACCATCGTATTGTATCTTGGACATCTTTCACCATTCTCTGTAGATTGTGGCTTATTCATTTGGATTTGACAGTTTCCTACATAAAGCAACTCTGTTTTTAGCTGACTCCCTCACAGTAAGACCCTTAAACCATAGTCTTTTAACAAACCGTTCTTTTCCTGGTATGAAGTATTGAATTCTTGACTTTGCCTCTTTAGTTTATAGTGCGCTGTCTGTTGCTTTCTCTGTCAATTCGTGTCATTGCTTTCTTATTTATAACAATAAACAGATAAAATGCACGTTGATAGTAGTTGGTAAATATTTCGAAACAAAATGACGAAACAACGTTTTGACGAAAACTGCAAGTAAAGGACTAAACTCCATCTTTGAAAGCTTCTCTGCAACTGGCTTTCTCTTCACGACCAAGAACAGTGAATTGCCAAATCTCCAGAATGAATGAAAAGCAACGTTTTTGTGGTGGAACAAAATCCTTTTCCGATATCCCTCTAAGGCCTCGATAGAAACTTGGTTTACAAGATCCGAAGTTGTGATGCCTCAAAACTTTCTCTTGTGGTATTAGAGTAGGCCAGACTCGTTTAAAATTACTTCATGAGATCTCTATTGATTCTTCTGGGGGGTGCGCAAGATCCATACTTGCCTTGCTATCGATATAATGATGGGGACCTTCTACCAACGCATACCGGGTGAGTCAAAAGGGTAGGCCTATAGCTTGCTAGCTCTTTATCAGATTCTTTAAAACTGATGGTTATTGTGCAACTAACTTATCTACTAAGATGACGAAGTTTATTTGGTAAAAACTGGTCCTATCTTTCTCGATTTACAGGTAATGTTATAAAGTGTTTACCTTAAAGTCGTAAGGCATAAACTTCTGGGTCAAGTTTTCCTTAGCGATGAAAATAAAGCTTAATGGGACTACGCGTATTTTTATAACAGGCTAACAATTAGGGCCAGTACTGAAAGTTTCTTAAAATTATCAGACTTTGAGTACTCAGAGCTTCTTTCGACTTTCTTAAGGGTTCCATAAGAATCTTCATATTTACTACCCGTTGTAGCAAATTAGAGAAGGGCTTTTTTAGGCCAATTTTCAAGGATTCTAGGGTTAAACAATTTTACAAAATTGCTCATAACTGGTGAAAAATACAGTCGAATTAAACCAACTAAATTGTTTTATCTAGCTTTAACATGTAACCTACGTAATGAAAATCAATTGAAAGGTATCTGGTAAAACGATAGCAAGCTGGACGCTTCGAAATATTTGAACTTTTTGACTCACCAAGTAAACACCGTCTTTCCTTCAACGATGCCTTGAATCAAATAAACTTTATAGAGATAGGTTAACATTCAGTGAGTGAAATAAAGTTTTTGACTTAAGTCTATTTCAGGGTGTAGTGTCGGCCATAAAAGCGAGAAAAAGGTACGTTGGCCCCAGAATTTCTCTGGTTTGCATTATTACGTAATAACTACGTAATATATAATTACGTAAGTTTGTTCAAAAGTTGCAAAACATCGTTCTTGAAAAATTTTGGTTTTCTAAGGGTGGAGCAAATTGTGTCGATAATGTGATACTATCAAATGGGCATGGAAAAGTCCAAAACCGCACTCCAAAGCTTTTCACAAAGTTTCACACATTTTGTTGTTGGAAAAACCTTGATAAAAATTCTGGGACATGTGGCTGGTCCTCTGGGTTATTGAGAATTGACAATGTATAAAAAGAAACCCGAGTTATTTGTATGAGATACCGGATAGGTTGAAAAAAATGTGTCTACTGTTTGAAAAATTTTACAGTAAAAGCTATCAAGCCAATAGACCTTTAGCTGTTCTGAAGAGAATCAGAATGGAACGAAATTTTGCTAAATTCTGTAGAACTTTCGATTGTGCACAATTGTGACAGAAGGTCAAGTGCCACAACGCTCGATCCAGGCTCTTTTGTAGAATAGCTAAAAGGTCTATTTATGAAACTTTGGCTTTATCATCTTATTGAGGCATGAAATCTAAATTTTTGAGATATTTCTCGTAATTGTAGGTATATTAGTTCCATGGCAATAATAAACCGTGTACGTAACTTGGAAATTAAAGTTGTAACCTCAAAATTACCATAGGTTTCTTCGTTGTTTCCCTTTGGCCTAAGCCTAACCTGTGCTAGAAATTAAATTCATATGGCTCCAGCGCATCTGCACTGTTGTCTCCTACACAGCGTTCATCGTCATTTCAAACTGTCTCTAATATTGTAAGAGGAAGCTTGAAACGAGGATGAACGCTGTGTAGGAACTAACTGTTCAGACGTGCAGGAGCTATCTGAATTTGATTCGTAACACTGGTTAGGCTTCAGCAGAAGAGAAAGCAGCAAAGAAAACCGGAATATCGAGGTAATAAACTTTAGCTACAAACACGGTGCATTATTACCCATGGCCTAATATTGTAAATGGAGCTAGAATTATACCGGATGTCCCAAAAACTACTTGCATGTGAGAATGGTATTTTCACTTTCTAAATTTTCCCATTTTCCTCCATTTGTCGAGATCTTAATATCAACAATATGGTTATAAAGGGCTAGTATCCAAATAAAGATGATAAAGGTTTGTTTACATTACTCAAAGGGTATGAAATAAAGCATTGAAAAGTCTCATGTTAAGTTATGCCCTTCAAGCAAAATCGAGCATAGGTTCCAAATCTTTGAATCGATGTAAAAAGGCGGGTGTAAAATTCAATGACCGATTTCTTTAAACCAAATGACTTTAAAGAACTTCAGCCACTTTTCTAGGATTCTACCGTTGGGCTTTTCAGAAATCTTGAATATTTGCCAAAATTACAGCCAATTTCATACTTCAGCTCATTTATAATGTGACGTCATGAATTTTTCTAAATCACAAACCAGAAGAGTGAAAGAGTTTTGCTTGATACCATACTGTAGGCATCCATAAACTATAGTTTTCTTGACAATTATTTCATATTTTTTCAACAGGTTTAGAAGTTATGATAGTTTTAAGCTTATTTTGAACATTTTCTCGAATTCTCGAAAAGAAGATAACACTGTAATTCTGAAAATATTGAAGATTTCAGGAAAGTCCAACGGCAGATTTACTGTAAAATTGCTCAAGTTTCGTTAAAGCCGTTTAGTTCAAAGATATAGGTTATAGAATTTTACTCTCAGCTTTTTAAAGATTTGAAACCTATGCTGCAAAATCGTTCATGTTGTCTCTGAGAACTAATATCTTGAATTTTTTCATTCCTTCAGGCTTACCACAGTATTCTGCGTTTTATTCTGGCATCTATGACCAAAGAAGCAGCTTATTTATCACAAGAAATTGCTCAGGTGATCGACAGTGCTTTTTACAGTATGCTTCAAAACCAGGCAGCATTAAAAAGAGCTAATTTAAAAACAAAACAAGCGATCACCTGGTGTTTGTTCCACTCACCAAATAAAGAAATTCGAAGATCGGCCTTACAATAAGATTTTGGTGACTTTTCAAACAGGAGTACTTTATTTTAGGACACACGCACGGTAATATTTAAACTATCTTCATTACAGCAAATACTTTAATACCATTAATGTAGATCAGTTCACAGCTGTTGTTCGAATAGAAGACAGTTCTTTGTAAAGCATACCGGGTGAATCGCATAAAAGTTTTTGCGCGTTTGGCGGGGTATGGAATAAAAAGTATGTAACTCATATTCAAAAGTAAAATGTTAATCAATCTATCAGTCAAAGGCTAACTTAGATGACAAAATTTTTGTTTGGTGATACCACTCATCTTAAAGACCCTAAACTTAGAAAAATGCATGGGAATCGAAAATTCCACATTCTATTTTGGTTCATGATTTATGTGGCGTTAAAGTTTACATTGTCAGAACCTGAAATAGAATTTTAATGTCAATAGGAAGTAAATCATGGATCAGAATGGAATGTGGAATCCTTCGTGCCCCTTGCAAGCATTTTCCTAATTTCTCGGTCTAAATAATGAGTGACTTGTCAAAAAATGTCTTCATCGAAGTTATACCCTTTGACTGATAGACCCGGGGGGGGGGGGTACTTAGTATATTTGTCCGACGGGGATGTGCCGTTTTTCAGGGTATCATTTTCGCCCATTTTTTCTAGAACAGGGTATCAAAAGAAGGCAAATTTTCTGGAGCAGGTTGTCAAAACATGTCAAAAGAGGAAATCTTGTTACAACGGGTCATTAGTTAGTCAAAGTTTTGTGTTTTTGAGTATACTTTTCACAGATTTTTTCTAGAACAGGGTATCATTTGAAGGCAAAAATTCTGGAGCAGGGTGAAAAATTTTTTTTCGTGGGCACATCCCCGGACAAATTTAGGTCAAGTACCCCCCCCCCCGGGCTGATAGACTAACATCTTTGTTTTGAACATTGGCAGAATATCTATGCCATAACCCACCAAACAGGTAAACCGTTTTGACTAACCCTGTACAATGAAACAGAAGAGAAGAGCAATTCAGTGTCTCCATTTGAGAATAAAATATGTCCAGGAAATAATTGTCTCTGTTGGTGCAGAAGACTTTTCAGTAATACACTCAAAGTTTCTTTTGACGCCTGTTTAAGCATCTCCAATGTAACGGATTAAATTTTGTCTGGCAAATGCTTTCAGTTCTGTATTGCATATGATCAAAATGATTGCATTAAACGCTGAATTTGTCAGTGCAATCAAACTTACCCAGTACCCAGCATAGACAACGGGAATGTCTAAATTGTCGTGACCTCTCTTGTCCATTGTAATGCTCATTAAACCGCAGTAGACAGCAAATGCCACATAAGGAATGTAAGCCAAGGCAAGTGACAGCAAAACAAATGCCATTCCTTTGGCGAATTCAGTCTCTGCATTTCGTCTGTTTCTAGAGGTATCAGTTATTTCACTGTTTAGATTAAGGTTCACAACTCTCTTCCTAACAGCAAAATAAGTGCGAAAATACAGCACGTAAATTGAGATGATAACAAGCAGGCTTAATCCAGAGAAAACATACGTAATGTTACTTTCGTTGCTTGTTGGCGTTGTCAAACGTGCAAAACACAACACCAGAATCACCACCATACCAATTGAAACTTGCAGTATAACTCTTCTTTTTGTCACTATGTTAGCATAACGATTAAGATATTTCATACGAACAAAGCGATCTAGCGATATTAGCAGTATCATGTATGCTGAAAAGTAAGCGAAGAAGACATACGATCGGTCTGTGAAATCAACTCCAAAATTATCATCACTTAGAATATGGCACCTCTGTAATGTCAGTGTCAAATGGAATAATATTCCAGTTATTGAAACGAAAATATCAGATAAACTCAATATTGCCATCAATTGATAAGATATTTTGTTGTATTTCTTTAGTCTTCGTATTGCATGCATCAAAAATGAATTGATGAAAATGACAAATGCATCAACGATGGCATTTAGTACCATAACGATGACAAACTTTGTATCAGACATTCTAGATTAAATCATTATATCTTCTTGGTAAAAAGATTTAGTACTTTTTCAAAATCGTAACTGGTGTTTCGCGAATGCCAAATTTCTATCAAACTCACCCATACGAGTTGATAATGCCACTATGTGTCAAATTAAAGATTATTTGCAGTATGCGAATCCGCTTAGAAGTTCTAAACCTTCCTCAAAATACTATGATATTTTTTCATATTCTTTATCTTTATGAAAATAAACCGCTGATTTTTCATTTGAACTGATGCTCAAATCTATGTAAAACAAACTCATGATAACATCTATTGCATGTGAATCCGGGCAGAAGTTCTAAATCTTCCTGAACGTACCATGATGCTCCTTTATATTCTTTGTGTTTTGAAAACGAAGTGCCGAATTTTTCATTCAAACTGATGGACAAATTGACGCATTATTCAGTGCCAAAATCAACACAAAATTTGTAGCAGAGCCAGATCTACCAATGCTTCTTCGAAGTGTCACTTTCTTTCTGCTCTCAATCTTCCTGCAGATCAATTTCTGAATGCGTAGTATTGTTTGAACGGATGAAAAAGCGAAAAATCCAACTTTGTGAAAATTTTAGGACAAATCATATGTCAAATATCGTTCAACAGGTTGCACATACTTTACGAAATGCAATTACCGTTCTCCAAATTCTTGATCTTTTTCTACAGATCAACTTGTGAATGCACATTATTTGTTTGAACAGATGAAAAAGCGAAGAATTCAACTTTATGAAAAGCTTATGACAAATCATATGTCAAACATCGTTCAGCGATCTGCACATACTTCTTCAAAATGCAATAACATTTCTCTAAGTTCTTCACGTTTTCTCCAGATCAACTTCTGAATGCACAGTATTTGTTTGAACAGATGCAAAAGCGAAAAGTCAAACTTCATACAAACATCATGATAATCTTTATGACATACATCGTTCAACAGAGTTGCACATACTTCTTGGGAAAGTTATAAGATTTCTCCACATTGTTGACTTTCCCGAAGAACAACTTTTGAATGCGTAGTATTATTTGAACAGATCAACTAAGCAATGATGCAACTTGGTAAGAATGTCAACATGATATTATGCCAAATATAAATCAGCAGATTTTATGTTTCTTCTCGTGAACTTCTTGGAATCTTTTCAGCTCCTTTGACGAGTGAAGCAGCTTTGGTGGCGAAATGAAAAAATTCTTCTTAAAAAAAATGTGGAAATCACGATATCCTAATAACAATAAAAGAAACGCTTTCTCGCACCTTCAACATGTCTTAAAAACTTCTTAGCGCTGCTGAATATACTCTACTTGTTTACCCTAACAAGTACTTGTTTGTTAGCAGTTTCGGTAAAGATTTTATTAATTTCCATTGCTATCTTATCAGCTGCAAAAACGAACGATGAATTAAAATGTCTTTTAACACCAAATTGAGGAGAAATGCCTTCTTAACTATGACCCAAACAATGACAATTCTTGTTCTGGAAATGTGCAAACTTTCACGCAAAATGATCTTGAAGAGCCACAGAACTCCGGATTCAACTTACCAACGAATAAGAATTTGTGAATTTCATGACAAGATATCACAGCGATTGATTTTGTTTGACATATATTTCTAGATATGATAGAACTCCTTGGTTTCGTCTTCCAACGTCTTTCTCTTTCATCCAATCAACGCTGATAGAGAAAACAAAACAAATCTATTTCTAACCCAATATTTGTCCACCAGCTGTAAAACTCAGCTGTTTTCACATATATAGTCGAGTTAAATCTAATAATTTGTGTAATGAATTTTCTCCAGTCACTTACTACCAATCTTGTGCATTGATTCTAAAATCAAAGCAATGTACTTGAAATTTCGAGTTCCCGTTTTAACCAGCTGTAGTGAGCACGACTCAAGGACAAAGGATGCAAGGAGGAGTCCCTTGTATTCCTGCGGAAACCCTGCTCAACAAAGACTCACGATGAAACAGTGAAAAAGCTGACCCTACTTTTGCTTTCATCAATCAAATAATGATAGAATCACAGCTTCGAATCTCGAATCCTGTGAAAATGTTCTCAGTTCTTCAATCACCGGTTGTTAGACACCTCACTTGTGCTTCATTGCTGCTTTGTTCACATAAATATAAAAATTTTCCTCCCCAGCAGCATATACACTGAAAAACAACTGAGGTGTCTAACTACCAATGATCAAATCGAAATTCTTTCACAGTTGCCGAAACCATGGTAATCATAGACGTAGGAACGGGGGGGCACTGGGGGCACGTGCCTCCCGAGATTTTGCAATAAACAAAGAAGTGCCCTTTTCATTTTTAAAAAATACCCCCTTTTTCTTAAGGAAAAAGTGCCTTCGAAGTATTGTGCCCCCAAGTTTGAGATGCTCTCCATGCCTGGTCATGAGCCTTTGTTAACCAAGCGTCATCATCAAATAAAAGGACCACGGGGAAACAAAGGACTCCAGGTCATAAGTCTACTTGCGAACACGAATCATTTTTATGAACTCATCTGGTTCTATAAAACGATTTGATTCTATTCTTTAGCAGTCATTCCCTGTCATCAGGTTAAAAATAAAATCTTTATAAACCATTATCCAGTTTAACATCTTCTAAATCAGTTCATCTGTTGTAGGTTTGAAAACTCGCCTGGGATTCCTGCAAAGAAATATAAAACGCCCAGAACAGGCTGCTTGCCATAATTACGGGAAACTTTCAATTGCGCCCAACAGCAACTTTTTAAAGCAACGGTACATCACCTAGACATCTTCTTCAGGTACTATGAACAGGCCTTGTCAATGACAGCAAGGAACATCACAAGAACGTGATTGTAAAACAAAGAAACGAATTAAAAATGCCTTCTCTCAGCTTGTTCTTTCTGATTCGTTCTGCATGTGATAGAAAAGCAGCTTGTCTAATTCATGTCTGCATGAAAATCAACATCACATGCCTCTTATAACCAGATGTCAGCTATAGATAGCAATCACTGCCGTGTGGGATTTTTAAAATCAAAAATGATGACAAAGTTTGCCGAACTTGGACCCGTTTGGTTAATTCCTACATCATACTCTTCTAAAGTCAACTTTGAAAGTTTGTGGACTTCATTTCTATGTTTTAAAAAAATTCAGTCAATGCAGTCAATTTTGGCATTACCAGACGTCGCCAAACCGGAGCAAAAATTTCGCAAGCACGGCTACAGGGAATGATGATGTCTTTGAATCATTTACATAAAATGAAAACACGAAATCACACATGTTAGCAATGGGTACCAATAATTGTTCTAGCGGGTAGAGCAGAAAAAATGGGGGCGTTTAAAGAGTTACATTTGGTGGAAAAACAACTCAAAATCGAGTGCAATGAAGTTTCATTTTGCAAAAGAAAGACTGAATTAGATAGTTGTAGAATTTTAATTTGTTAAAATCGGTCATTCCTTTCATACTTATAAGCAATTTTGTACTGTAGCTACTTTAGTGAAAAGTATGGGACAGGAACTGTCTGTTGCCTAGCAATAAATAAAACGAATTACAATAATTTTCTTTGAGTGGTCTATTACAACGCATGCGTTGATTGAATCTGTTGGAAGAGAAAGATAAGGTTTTATATTGCTCAGAAGTTCACACGTGCAGGAATCTGAACGAATCGATGGCCCGTTTAAGGTTTCTTGCGAAATACCGTTTTACTGAAATTGCTCGTAATTATAAAAAGAAAAGACCAATTTCTACTGATCAAATATCTGATATCTAAGTTAGCCTTGGTACTATTCACAGAATTTTAGGGAAACGAATTTACGATGTAAACTGCACCATACGAATTGGCAAAAACACCCCACTTTTTTCTGACACAACCCCGACACAGCAGATAGTTTAATTTGGGTGGCTTTATAAACATACTACCTTCTTGAGATCCGGTTTGGAAATGCAAAATGCGTGAAAAGACGACAAAAAATAATGAAGAACTTTTTGGCAGTTGAACGATTAAATTGTTTCATCATCAATATATTGTAAATGAATATTTTATGACTATTTATATGATTAATATAATAATTATTGCGATTTAAATTTTACCATGCAGCGTATCACTGGAACTATACCTGCACAGATTACTAGCATTTTCAGCATTCTGAAACCCAGCCCCTCCCAGAAGTCTTGATAGCATTGGAAAATCGTCTGATAAAGATTGGTTATTCTGCAGCTCCGTCGCAAGCTTTCGTAATGAACCAGAGTCGATAGATTTTCGCCGGTCAAACGATTCATCGTTTATTCTTCGGCCGTTTCGTTTATTTCCCGTTCGTTTCACTCCGGATGGCAGTTCGATCTGTGATTCACTCGATCCGCCACGTTGATGCTCCGCGTTAACAGATGGACTGGAGGCTGCCCGGCGCATATACTTCAAGGCTTCTTCGCTCTGAAACTTATGTTTCTGTGGCCTAGATGGCCTGTTCATGCTTACAGCCTTTCTAGATTTAACAGCGAAGGAAATACCTGGGCTGTCACCAGCTTCTGGAATGTTTGGATCGAAATTGGACGCATAGTTGGATCGAAGATCGATTTCAGAGCCAGTCTCAGGTCTTTTTTTCCGTGCTACAGATTTAGAAATATCATTGTATGAAACAGCTCTGGTCGTAATGGGAGTAAAATCAGATTGTTGATTGTTATCATGAAACATATCTGCCTCATCACCTTTGCGAGGCGAAGATAAGATGGCGGATGATTTCTGTGAGTACGAGGCACCATTGACAACTGCAGACTGTTCGTTCAGTTCGGAGAAACTTTTTGAAGGTATGGCGCGACCGATTGATTGTGAAGAATAAGGCGACTGTGCCTTATCTTTGTATCTGTTTGTAGGAACCGGAGAATCTCCGTAATTTACTGGAGTTGACGTTGTAGCAGGTGATGCAAATTTTGGTCCACTAAGCAACCCTTGCGAAGGCGAGCTGGCACTGTTAGATGACGTAATAGGAAATCTTGGTTCACTGTATTTCTTTGTCATATATCGCATTACATGTTCGTCGATTCCAATTTTTTCACGATTGATCTTACCAAGTAATGTCGGCATAATGAACTCCACCTCATCGTAAGATGAATGCTGAGATGAAAAATCATTTGACAAATTATTGCAGTAACTTAGCTGTGAATCAAGGCTGCCATTTTGATAGATCTCACTTCCGGTCGGCGTCCCGTTGATACTCTCACCAAAACTGGATTTCCTCCCACGTAGCTGACTGTTAAAAATTTGAGAAGCAACCTGGTATGATGGAGGAGGTCTCATGATATCGAGGTCATAGCCTGTTGTTGCTGCTAAATGTGCTTCAGGGGGGTTTGTATAAAGCATAGGCGAAGAAATGTTACCATTATGAACAATATAATAACCTTCGTTGTTCGTTCCGTTGCTTATGCGATCTTCCAATTTCATTTGCAGCTGGTTTGGACTTCCCTGGGCACCTTTTGCCGACGATGAGTATATTTGTGATCCTTCAGGTGGGCTAGCTTTTCTTTTTCCATTCACAATTGATTTCAAAGGAAGAAATAGCTCTTTTCTTGATCTGTTCACCTCAGGTACATCCTCATTGGTACTATTATTCGATGATGTCACGACTTTTTCAGTTGCATGGCTAATAACAAGTGGGTCACTGAGTGTTTTATCTTTAACTAAATGCACCCCTTGAGCTCTGTCCGATTTCGAATCGGCAGCACCGTGTAATACATTCCCGTTTTCATCCCGTTCGTTACCAGGTCTCTTCTCGACAACGTTAATATCTTTCCGGGCCTCTTTTGTATCAACCCCCGTTTCTAACGAAGCGCGTGGGGAAAATGAAACAATGGCATTATGGGATTGCATTACTTCGTTGGAATCTATTACAACAAAATCCTCCTCGGTCAAGGATCGCGGAACTTCGACTGAATTCGTAAGCGATTGTTGTGTATTTGTGTTGTCCCGCATTATCTCGCGTTGTGATGCAGCAGTACACCTTCGCAGCTCCGATAATGCTTCGTCCACATCAGTCTTTGCCTTTTTCAATGCAGCCTCTTTTGAAATGCTACATTGGGGTGACCTGTGCCTCGATTTCTTGCAAACATCCTGTTTCAGAGATTTATCACGCTGACGTCCAACTGAAAGAATAAAATTGTTAAAACCTGAGATTTTCTCCTTGTGATTTTGTTTTAAGAAAGTATGGGGCTGGTATTCAAACTTGAAACGTCAATCTTTAAGTTGAAGGCTTGCTTAGATGTGAAAATCTTCTTTGGTAAAATCACTCATCATTTTAACACCACAAGATTAGGAAAAGCTGGTGAAAGATCTGTCTGAGAAAGAGAATTTCAAGTTCGATTCTTCTCCATTGAAATTTAGGTTGAATACAATTGTCAGTTTCACAAAAAGAATATGAAAGGGCGCAGGTTTGATAGAATAAATCGAAAACGTTGCTCGTCGGATCCGCAGATGATAACGATTGAATTTGTAGGCAGAAACACAGCAAAACGACGAAGAACAACATAGAATGAGTCGGTTTAAAGATCACATTTTTTTGCATGTTGATTCTTATTGTTGCTCAAACAAAGGGAGCATTTGGTACCCACATGGAAGATTCCGTATACATTCCACCGAGAATAAACTTGCAATTTACGTCGTCAAGAAAGGAGCTCTGCATAAATGCGAAACAAATACCAAGAAAAAGACCACATACCTCTCCACAGAAAAGCATGCTTCACAACTTCTAGTAAAACAGTAGGGCCAGCTTTTGCAAGTAGTGCAAGGGCTTCCATGTCAGTCATTCCTTCAACTTGACGTCCATTTATTGACAAAATTTCATCACCTGGAAGTAAACGGAGTGCTTGTAACATCATGTGGTGGGTAATGAAATAGATTGGAGATATTTCAAGATTCAATGTCGAAATCTTTTCGCTGGAATACGACCATTTGTCCAGATCAATAGTCTTTCGAACAACATCCTGGTTGAAATATTATTGTATGGTGATAAAGACTTCTCTGATGACATTAACAAAACTATTCTTGAGCTTACTATCAAATTTATCAACAAAACCGGTCGGTTTGATTAGGCTATGTACAAAGCAACCACCAAGTTCCTTTGCGTAAATGTTATTTCTTTTTCCTTTGTAAATTCTGTTTCATATTGGATGTCAGACTTTATCCAACTTGATCCCATAAACAGTCTGCACTCGTGACCTTTTTAAAATTTCTTCCCAACCCCGATCTGACATCCAATGTGAAACAGAATCAAGTACAGTATTCTTTGGCCTTTAACTGTGTGTGGTGTACAGTTAGTTGTATGTAAGGTATAGTTGCGCGTCTTTATGTTCAGGCTCTGGGGTAGTCGTTGTCCTTCGCTCCCCTTTGCATCGTCCCTGTAGTATTGTGTAGTAGCTAAATAGGTATAGTAGAATGTAACACTTGTTGTAAATTTCTTATATGAGAAGAAAAAAAAATAGATTGGAGAAGTACAGAGTGATTCAAAAATGCCCTCTGTTTGAAAAATCCTTTTGCAGCAAAACCATTTGCGCTATAATCACCAAAAAGTTCTCTTGTTCTAGCAAAAGATCGTAAAACAGCCGGAAAATGGAAAGGGGCAAATCACTCCAGAAATCTGGTAAACTTTCGCAATAAATCCTAAAGAATTTTTTCAAAACTCAGAAAAATCTGGAAAATCTTGAAAAGTTTTGAAGTTCTGCTTGAAATCCTAAAAATCTTCGAAAATCTAAAAAATCCAGAAATATCCCTAAGCAAAAATCTAAAATTTTTGAAATCACACAAAATCTTTGAAAACCTAAGAAAATCTTTAAAAGCTTTACAAAATAATCCGAAAATATTTGCAAATCTCAAAATCTCTTACGACATTTTTGGAATGATTTGCCCTTAAAACGTATTATCAAAGGAATTCTAAAAAAGAGAAAGGACCTTGTCAATTTCATTTGCTCTAATAATCCCTACTTTAAATGAATATATGAGATAGTATGAATTTCAGTATTCTATTCGAGCTTATTTTCAAATAGGTTGCATAAGGGCTGACATACCTGTGAATTCCTCGTAAGCCAGAAAATAGTTCCCACCTTTGAAAATTCATAGAATCAAGAGAACTTTACAGATTCAAATTCTAATTGAAAGTCAAAAGATTGAAGTATTTTTTTTCATTGTCCTCGCTGTCTTATCAGCAGTGTATGTCTCGAGAAATTTAACTTTACAAAGATTTCATCGTTGCAAAATGACTGAAAAATGGCCAAAGCATTTATCAAATTGCAAGGACTCTCCTTACACAAAACAATACGCAATGGACGTTTCACCTCGCTTAAGAGTTATACCACATCAGTTATCAAGCAAATACAAGAAATTTCCAGTCCCATGGCAATAAATATGCAGTGGATATCTCTCACCCACGACCAATGGTATTTTCTTTATTGGTCTGTGCGAGGAGACCTTTTCGATTTGATCAATGTTTTAGGTCATTTTCAAGTCATTTTGCAACCATGAAATTTTTGTAAAGTTGAATCTGCCGATACTTTTGTTGCTGGTAAGACAGTGAAAAATGTCACAAAAATACTTTTATCTTTAAGTTTTCAATTAGAACTGGAATCATTCACATCTGTGTAGTACTCTTGGTCCAAAGAATTTTCAAAAGTGGGAACTTTTTAGGGATCACCAGGTACAGTACTATTTTGTAAGCCGTTCTTGTCCAATTATCTTACCGGGTGTCCCAAAAAAAACTCAACAGATTTAAAATATTCTAACACAAGCTGTTTCAAACTAAAACTTTAATAATTATTTTCTCGAAATTTTCAATACTTAGATTAAATTTTGAGATATTTTTCAGAATTTTGGGTGACCTGGTTCCACAGTTATGAATTGAAAAACTCAAAATTTGCTGTCATGGCAAAACCAGACCTCCCACAACTAGTGCAAAGCATAATGCAAAATTACAAGCATGGCATTGTCTACAACTTTACAGGATTACAGACAAGCACATAATTTGATCAAGAAACTGTGACAAAGGAGATCCCTTAATGATTTACGAGTTATCTACTTCTGAGGGAGCACTCAGTGCTCGTTTCCAATTGAAAGCATAACTGTAAGAATGGCATAGTCATTTTAGAAAAAGCAACTTCGTCATGACTGAAATCTTCATACAAGTATCTGTTCCATGTTCGATTAACTTTAGTGTTTGAGCGCTTGTCAGCAATCTTCGGTCATTGCTAAGACCTGTCATTTTTATGATTTGACAATTTAATCAACTATTGCTAGTGCAGCAGCTCTGGTTTCGACTTGGAAGGAATTTTGAACTTTGCTGATTTTTCACTTTACAACCAAGTCACCAAAAATACTGGAAAATATATCAAAATTTATTCTAATAGTTGTAGATTTCAATAAAAATAATTGTTTGCTAATAAGTATAAAACAGCTTCCATTAGAATTATTCAAATCTGTTGCGTTTTTTCTGGGACACCCGGTAGTTCCATCGAAATTTATCAAATTCTAATAAAAAATCACGATGGAAATAATTTGGACCTAATTTTTCAAAGCTAATGCAAATATAAAGTATATTTACCTGGTTCTACAATGCAACCAGATTTGAGGGTACAGTTTTCTCCAACTGTCTTAACATACAAACCAGCTACACCAAGATTTAGGCCCAATCCACCATCGTGTGTTTTCTCAATGACAACAAGTTGGTGCTAAAAGGAGATTTGAAGATGAACGAATTATAGTTTTTGATAGTTCGAAAAAAATACTGGAAACCAGAGAACCAGATAAAATATTCTAAAATGAAAATGAAACCAGAAAAGTTGGTATATGCATGAGGCAACTTTTTGAGGTTTTTTCCTCAGATATTGGTACAAGGAATGGCATCAATTTTCATAATTTTGGTATGAAGAAAGCTGTGCCATCTTTCAAGAATGTGGTATAAAACGTAAGATCAATTATATTTTCTCGATAAATTGGAACAAGGAATGGGTCAGTTTTCGAGCCTCGATGGCATGTCCTGTACAGCAAAAACCCGCGTATAAGAACCTACAATTTGGCAAGTCAGCCTGATTAGGCTCTTATATATTGAGTATTTAGTGGGAAATTAGGCTGTTCAGGTTCTTAAATTGGTTCTTATTTCTTTTAGGGCTTTCAGGAATTTCTTTTGTTCAGATTGAAACTTGAAGCCCATTATTTATGGTCACTTCAGAGGCAACTGAGTTCATGAGGCAGTATCAGTCTGCACAAGTTCAATGACAAAGCAACAAGAGCTTTGATCTAACTTGATAAGTCCATACAAATAAGAGCCTATTTCAAATTTCAGGGCTGAATGGGTTCTTCAGCCTGTAGGTTCATTATCACTAGTTTTGAACCGTTTTAAACAATGTATATAGGGAATGTTAGCTGTTAATAATGTGGTTGCTATATGATTTCTTTTTGTTGTTATTATCTATTTAGATTATAGGGCTTTTAGTAATTAATCAGAAACTGAATTGTATTAGATTAATTCAGGTTGTTATTGTGTATTAATTATTGTAAGTTTTGTAATGGAGGGCCCCTTGAAAATCAACATTGTTGAAGGGCTACCTTCCTTAAATATTTGGAATGAAATGAAATGAGACTAGATTCTTATACGCCTGTTTTCACTGTTCTCAAAAGCACCCCACGGAACCATTACCTTGAAATCTAGCAAAAAACCTCTGTATGATACAGTGCACGATTGAAATTGAACAAACCAGCTCCTTGGATCAAACTTACCTTTGGTTTAGCAAGAAAAGATTCATCGGTTTGAGTGCAAGCATCATTGAAAATCAATCTTATATCACCAAATGATTCATCAGTAGTTCTGTTTGACGTCTCCCCATACGTCACCATCTCGTTATTTTCTGAAACTGGACTTGCGACTCCACTGGCTGGTTCATTGCCAATAACTAGAAGATAAAGAAGAATGGAACAGACGTTTGGTTCTTCTACTAAAGAGCCTGGGTCGAACTATTTCTTTAAATCTCTTCACCCGAAATTCGTTCTGCTCGTCATGTAGCCTTCGTAATATAGGGACCGACCTGAGATTACCGATTGAAAGGTCAGCCAGTGGCCAGAGATGTTTTCTTTCAGAGATGCAAAACTATGGAATAGCCTTAAAGCCGAGTCAAAGCAGGCAACCTCTCGGTATACTTTCAAGGAAACTATTTAGACAAATTTTTAACATTATTGTAAAAAGATTGTAAATACTGCAAATACAGTTTTTTAGTGCAATTTAATTCAGAATTTTATTTTGTATCTTAGATCGTAATTGATGTTTTTATCAGAGGATTCCTTGAAAACCAACTTGTTGAAGTGTAAACCTCCTTTAAACAAAATAAATATGAGAAATATGAAAATGAATAAAATCTTTATACGAGGACTATACAAATAAAGTAATTGTTATTGTGCTTCGAACAGAGCTTTGTAATATACGACGCTTCGGGCTTAAACACATTATCAAATTCGACGTTTCGGGCTTAAACCCACTATTCAGTGAATACTTGATAATTCGATAATGGGTTTAAGCCCGATATGTCGTATGTTACAAAGCTCTGTTCGAAGGACAATAACAATTACTTTATTTGTATAGTTATCATTTTAACATTGTGCAACACGCATAAAAGAAGTTTGTTTGTATCTTTATACCAGGGCTCCGAATGAATGGGGTTAGGGCTAAGCTCCTAAAACATCGTTGTGTACATTTGAAAAGTCTACAAAATAAATAAACATAGCGTTCGATTCAAACCCGTTTCGAGAATAGCTAAAGCGTCCATTACGTGACTGCTATGTTGTTAACTCAATCAGTTTTCCACAAGGCGAATATCTTTGCACACAGTGAATTTTCGGATTTTCGGCTTTGATGAAATTAAAGGTATAGTTAGTTCTAAGTCTTCTGTTGACCTTCTGATTTAAAGTCAAATATGTTGACAAACGTTCCATCATCTATTCCAAGTTATCCCATTCCATTCCATTCCATTTCTTGACATTCCATGTTTTAGAAATACCCAAAATGGGACTCACGGTAAAGAAAGGACTAATCTACCACACACTTTGTTTTGTTACAGTAGCAATAAAAACCATCGATAATGAAATATTTTTGGTCTCCCACTGAAGAGAGTATGTTCTACTAATTTTCAGCGATGGATACAAATTTCATTTCAGCTCTTAAGAAACTAATGAATTTTTGGGCATATAGTAGTTATTGCAGCGGCAATGAACCAATCCATACCAAATAAACCAAGAAAATTTAAAAAACTTTGTTGAAATGAAATTATACCCTTTTTTCCTGCGACTACTTTGTTCTGCCCTAACCCTCAACAGTATCTTACATCCTTCACATTCCAAACTCGTGCAAATCAACAATTTCGCTTTCACTTCGCCCGCCCGCCTTCCACTCCACAAAGTCCTGTACGATTTGATTGTTTCTATTATGTCAATCTGGATTCGGCGGGCAATCTGCAAAAGAGTCTGGATCGAGTAACAGCCATGAAACGTCACAAAATATGCAGCTCTGTTCAAAGAACAATTTGATACCCTAATTTTTTTGCCACTGTCTTTCAGTTGCGAAGGAGGATTCTTTACGTGTGACAAACCTGATTCGACATGAAAGTAATTCACAACAATTTTTGACAACTTCGTAATCAGTGACTGAACCTGCGGTAATGACGACTGAATTTTTGAATTGACTGTTGCGTCAAAGCAAAGATCTCCGGCCCAATCTCATATATTCATAAGGAAACAAAGTATGTACACGTAAATATAGAAGCCCGCCCCCCTGGAAAATCGACCAAGTAGTCACTCAGAAAAGAGAGTCTTAAGAGGAGGTTCATAGCTCCTGCTTTCATGTCAAAGTTTGCCATAAAATCGCGGTTGTATCAAGCTCTCATTCTTAATTCATTCTTGCACAAAAAACAATAAGCAAAGGGAAACTGAGCCTCGTCATGACCAATGGAGCTATACAGGCCCATCCACGTGTTAAAGGGAACAGGCATTTCTAAGCTAGAAGCATGGGCCAGAAGTCAAAATGATTTGGGAACGAGGGAACAAAGTTGTGATAGGTCGTATTTTTAGGGAACAAATTTTCTGATTCTGGCATTCTGGCTGATTCTATAATAGCAAACAGAAAAACTGGGGAACAAGGGAAATTCCTCTCCAGAGAGAGTTTTGATTGATACATTCACAAGGCGCTTGAAATCTAAGACGAGGTATCCAGAATAATCAGAGAAAAATTCGCCAATATGATTCTGTGAAGATTAACGTCATGATCACGAAATATATTTTGTTACTGATTCTTCATAGGTCTCTGATTCCTCTATCCACTACATTCTTCACAAACTTTGGTCATGTCGTTTGATCTTATTAATCTCTTGGTATTTTCATTTCAGTCAGATATGTTGCCCCTCTTGGCGGTTTTGTTGCTCGTTTATTCACTCAAAATTCCCGAAGCATGCATTTTTGAATGACAATATCGCAGAGGATTCCCAGCATAATGCGTGGAATCTAATCGGATCTATGTGCCCTTTGTTCTCACCTGCAATGCAATTTGAGGTATTCTGTTTACCGAATCTATTTTCGATCAAAGTGAACACACAACATGCCTGCAATACCTCAGGAATTTGCAATTTTCGCATTTTAGTGTCATGTCATTTCGAATTCCCACAATGATATTCTTGCGATTTTAAGATGATGGATAATACTTCCATTTCATCAATTCTTACATATACTCATTGGTACATTTTGTCTAGATTCTTTCTCTTTCCTTCTTTCTCTTCTTCATTCACTCGCTCATTATGTCTAAAACACATTACTCTATTCCTTTGTCCAGTCTCTCCATTCATTCACTCACTCATTCACTCACTCATTCATTCATTCATTTGTTGTCACATGTTCATTGCCTCGTTTCTTTCTTCATTTACTGTAGGTTGGCTAGGATGACCCGAAAATTGACAATGACAGAAAAGCTTCGAAGATAAGGTAAAACAATGATTCTGGGTTCCAGACTGCACTCATTTCCTCTCCTGACTATTGTTTTGTTTATTGATCAAGAGCGAGGGCTGTAGGATACCCAGTCACAGGTAGCCGAGCCAGAGCCGTAGGAAGCATCTACGGCTTAGGGGTAAAACACTTCAAGGGCACTTTTGTCATTAAGCCAAGGAGCACTTCCTGAAAAAAGGGTACTTCTTTGCTTATCGCATAATCTTTGAGATACGTGCCTCCATTCCCCACCCCCTCCCCGATTCCTACGACTTAGTCTGCGCCCAGCTTCAACTCCTCCCAAGGAGTTGCGGCTGCGCAGGAAACTACGTCATGAACTGCATAATCTCCACAATTCACACAAGCCAGGGATTTCACAGTTCAAAACGGTTACAACCGAGGTTACCCAGACAAAAATTAGTGGGAGGGTAAAACTTAAAAATTTTCAGACTGTGGGGTTGGGGGGGGGGCAAAAAGGTATACCCAGACATTTTCATTGCATTTTCCAATTACAAATTTTGCCAACTTTTGAAAAGGGGAGGGCAATTGCCCCCTCATACCCTCCTCTGGCTACGCCACTGCGTTTGAAACATCAACGACAGCACTTTTCCGAGAAGAAATCTTCATTAGTCGACACAAAATTGGACCATAGTTAAAATAGGACCAAAGAAAGTTAAGACTTTACCTTGCGTATCCATTGTGCTTTCAAAATGCAAATTCTCTGTACATATACTCTCCTCGACTGCCATTTTCCGACGAGATTCTAAAACCAGAAAAAATTCCTTAACTTTCAAGCACTGTGAATTCATGCTAAGGTAACAACAAGTTGATGAAACTGCAGTTTTTCTCTGGATTGGAAAATAAGACTTCGACGCTTAGAAGTGAAGTAGGCCTGCCTCAAGACTAAACATAACCAACCGTTCTACTGCAAAGGGGCAGCAGCTAAGGGGCACTGCCTGAAACAAAAGGGTGGTTTCTCGTTATGACTGCAAAATCGTTGGGGTACTTTCCACCAGTGCCCCTGGTTCCTACGTCTCCGCCAAACAGCCCCTCATTGCGAAGAGGGGGCACTCAAGAATCAGCCATAATCAATGGAATAATTGTAAAATTTGACTTTTACCAAAACTATGCAATAAGGATTCAAGCACGCGAGTTATTGTCTCACGTTTCAAACCTAATATCTTGCGAGGATGACCTTCACTGGTCAAATTTCAGTTATGCTTTCTATTTTTAGAGGCTGCCAGTTGCAACTCTGATTTGAACCTTGGATTTTCTATGCTGTTTGCTGACATGGCATACATACGTCAGCCGAAAGAACGACGTCCTATCGCTCAGACAACTTACGCTTCAATATTTGGGATCTTGAAACTAACGAGGGGGCCACAAAATAGAAATCATTCTTCCTTAAAAACGATGTTTGACAGGATAGTCTCGCGTTTGCTTCTTTTGGGGAAGCCGCTGGGGGAGTATGGGGTTTGCTTGCATGACTCTTCATGTGTCAATAATCGAGACTTAGCTGTAACGTGGGAATGCAGCTTGGTGGGGATCATTTTCAAAGACCTGGGCCTGGCCTCTAATTTAACGTATTGTCAAGGATTTCAAAAATTGACTCTAATTCTCGCATTCTGCGCTGTTTTAAACCGTGGGAAATAACGCCAATTATAACTATTTCGACATCTTTAAGAATAGTAAGTTGGTTTTTTTTTTAGCAGCCATGCCTGTAAATAGGTAGCGTATATGCTATGATGATGATGAGTAAGGACAACAAGCGAGCAGTTGTATGGCCTGAGGCGTGCTCAATGTTTAGACCGTCCATGCTTGACATGAAAAATGTGGGGTTGGTTTGGTATATTCACAGAACAGCGTGGTTTGAAAGTGACGTAAAAGTAAAACTATTTTACAAAATTAGGCCATTTTCAAGGCTGGCTCTCGATTTCTCTGATGTTCGTAGTTGAGAAATCTTGCCATAAGGCAGCCCCCCCCTGGGAGGGCAGTAAGTTTTACACTCCCCGAGGGACGTTTAGAGATCTACTTCTTCCCTCTTTCTAATTGTGCCGTAAGCACCAAGTGACTGGGGCATGATTAACAAACAAAGGAGGAGGTACACTCTACTCTCTCTCCCGGGGGCTTATTAGGGTCAAACAGCCAAACAATTCTTATGCAGAATAAGACTTCTGTGGGATTTCTACTAAAACAGATTCTTAAACAGTGTACTGTACTCAATATCTAACTTCGGTGACTCCACAGGGGGGCCAAAACGAGAGGGGGCTTATTTGAGAGAGGACTTATGCATAAAGTCAATGTCAAGGATATGAATGATGGCAGGTTTTGAATTCTTTTAATCCATAGTTTGTGAAATCAGCATGAAATCTTAAGAATCAAATAGAAAATTCGACACAGTTTCAGTTTTATCTCCAAACTGTATTCAAATTGATATGCAATTATTTAAATAAACTGACAATATTTGGCTATATTTGGTAACTTCTGATGTTTGATCTAAGAGTCTAAGTCTTTGATCTAAGTCTTTCTGAGAGAGGAGCGTACTGGATTCAAAACAGGGAGCACCTGATTCGAAATTTTGGCTTAGAAGGGTGGGGGGGGGACTTCTAGAGCCTTACAGTGGCCTGACTTTTCCCGCTTTTTGGGCTTTGTGTGCTCATCGCTCCTCATTATCCGCACTTTCTAGTCTTCCGCCCTTGCTTTGGGCCCTTGTAAATTCTGTTCCTTTACCCCCGAAACCCTGGTAAGAGCCTCAGTAATTCAGTTTATAAGTTTCACTTCAAACCAACATCACTGATATATGGATTGATGGATATAAAAGCAAGCTGAATGAATATCAACGTCTACTACAACGAGCAAACATGCTTTGCCAAACTAACATATACGTACCTCGAAGCCTTTCATTCCTTGTACATCTTCGAATTATCATGAAAACTGCCACTGCTAATAAGAAGCATGCTGCGAAAGTACCCAAGGTTGAAGCTATGATGAATGTCCTGCATTCTAAAACCGATCCTGCGGCTTGCCCGAACTCAATCAACTTACAAATTAGCAGGAGAGAGATCCAAATTTTGCTGGCATCAAATTTGAACCACCTGGAAATCATGGCAGCAATGTGGACTTGCAAAGGTTGTCACTACAAAACCAGCACGTAAATAACACGGTATTGCGAAGCATGCTATTTTCGATAACAGCACACGGCCTAACGGTGAGGTTCTTGTTTTCACTGCTCACTGCTCGAAGCACAAAGAACTTTAGCGTTCTACAGTAGCTTTAGAAACAAGGAATGCGAAAAATGTGTCATTGAATAAGCACCCAAAACAATGTGGGCTTAGGAATTTAACGGACCAATATCACCTGGAGAAAATCCCTTTACAACTCGCTTTCAATGCTTTATTACTAAATTTACTACAGTTTCTATCTATCGTTTTGTGAAGTGAGAAGATGTTTTTAATTACGGGAACACCGATATGATAGAACTCAGTGTAGAAACATTCTGAAGTCTCATATCGGTGTCGTTTCATGGAATGCACCCTCGGGATAGCGGGATATCGGGGTCTGCTATCGCCGATGTGTCATCTCCTTTGAACATCTCAACGACGGAGTGCATGAAAGTTTTCGAAGTAACTTCACAATTTATTTGGAATTGCAGCGAAAAACATTTGTGTTGTGTTTTCATGAAAAAATGACGACAGAACAAATATTTTTGAGCAGAATCCGGGAAATAAACAGTCATCTTCAAGCCTGGAATGCCTAAATTGAGATTGATGATATTGGTTGCTGAATGTTGATGACAATATCCAACTTTTGGTTTGAAAACCTCAGCCTGAAATTCGGAAAACGCAAATTTGCTCAGGATCACGTACAAAAAATTTACTATGAATTGCAATGGAGTTGTTATGAATCATGTGGAGATTTTACGGAAGGCGTAGGGCTCAAATCTGTAGGCCCTACACGCAAAGTCATGAAGAGGAACTGCTTATAAGAAACTCCTCTCTCAGATCGCGAAAAATTAAGAAACTCCAGTACTGAGAAAATATAACTTGAGATATAACTTTTTTTGATATAGGAAATCCTTTACATATTATTACTTGACCTTCATTCGTTTCCTGTATCTTATTCTTTATTACTCAGGAGAAACTTGAGTAATGTGTAAACTTGAGTAATGTGTAAACATTGGAAGGACTAGGAAAACTATGTTTACCTTTAAGAAACTCGTACTGAAAAAGAAAATCTGATTACTTGAAGAAGAAAATTTCAGAAATGGCCCAGCAAAATCCTTAGTTTCTAATAAAAAATACCCGTGATTATGAAAATACGAATGAAAATGTCATATATGATATCGTAAAACCCATGCAGTTTTCTGGGCTTCCAGCAAATACTTGCTTAGTCCAGTGTCAACAACGAAAGAACAAAAATGTGATTATGAAGAGATTTTAAGGTAGAAATAACTGATCGAATTCAATTCAGAATAAGACAACGTTTGTTTATCAATACAACACTGAATCAAGCTTTTCTGTTCCAGACATGTTTTACCAGGAAGTTGACTTGCCCAAGTCGTCATATAAGAAAGAAAGTGACTTTCTTTTTATATGACGACTTGGGCAAGTCCACCAGGAAGGAAAGTGTTGGCGCCGCAGAGCGCAGTGTGGGGGTCGAAGACATTAGGCCTTTCAGAAAAATGTCAAAACATAGCTAGAAATTTTTGAAAATTAAATTAATTTCTGAATGAAAATTCCAACGACAGAGCGGCAGCGAAGTGGCTAGCATTTCCTTCATGACATTCGATTCAAGGAAATTGGTTATAGAATTTACACCGACGTTTTTAGAGGATTTGAATTGCACCTTTTGAGCTCTTTAAAGGTGAAGGTAAAGCTGCCTTTTTCAGCGCCAAGCGTTGAGATGGGATCGCAGAAATAGAGCAGACTTAATCGAATCCGTGACCCCTTGTCATGACGCTCAAGTGGTGGGGTCCTATCGGGTATCGAACCCACTCCGCCTGGCTGTTGTGGCTTGAATTTTTCAGAATTTTTCAGAATTTTTTATATCTCATAATAGCCTATCACAAAAATACATTTGTATGTCTAAATACAGCTATTACGAGAATAAACAAGACAGAAACTAGTACAGAAAACACGAACAGCAACAAACACGATGAAAAATACGCAGTTGATTAAAACTACTATGGGTGGCCAGGTCGAAGACGCGGAACACCCGGAAACCCCGGAACTCCCGGCACCCCCGGAAACCACACACCAAGATGCCCCCGCAAGTCAGAGTCAGAGGCTTGAAAGTCAGAGGATTACACCACTGCGCCACAATACCTTCAATAGTCTTTGATAAACGTTGATACACACTTGGTGTCCCATGTTGCTCATGATCAGACCTGTCATAATCGTGCACGTTCTGAAATAAAAACATCTAATCTATAAAAGTGCTAGGGTGAAATTCTTCAAGAATTTCTGAGATAAGTCAAGATTAGTGGTCATTCGTTAGGTATGGAGTCAGATGCTGGACAAATTCGATGAACTCTCTTCGTGGAGCCGAAATGCACATCGGGGAGGCAGGATTCATAGATCGTTGCGGCATTTCCCTCTTCGTCGAGTGGCATTAGACTTTGTCGAGGGGACAGAGCACGCCTTTTCGTTGCGGCACTGTGTTGGCATGACTCTTCGTAGTGGCATTTGAATGATATGACCGTTCGTCGAGCCGCTTTACTCTTCGTCGAGGCACTTTACTCTTCGTCGAGGCACTTTACTCTTCGTCGAGGCACTTTACTCTTCGTCGAGGCACTTTACTCTTCGTCGCGGTGCTTTACTCTTCGTCGCGGCGGTGTGATTGATAGGACTTTTTGTAGTGACGCTTTGATTGACAGATAGTAAATATTGCTGCTATTATTTCACTTCACTCTCATGATACATTTGAGTGGCTGATGCCAGTGAGGGAGTCTAAGGCGAGGCCCTCAGGGACATCTTGCTGACCACGCCCATCAGAATCTCGGAAAATATGGCAAACACCTTTTTAAAAACCTTTTTGGGCCCCCACAAGAAAATTTGAGATTACACATCCTCCGGGCTCAAGGCGAATTTAGGAAAATATTACCCTTGGTACGAGACTTTTTCAAAAGTTTGAGGCTTCAGGAGGGATGGTGGTTCAGATTTGATTAATGGAAAGCCTGGCATAACGAACATAGATAGTGGTATCTGATACTGGGCGAGTTGAAGTCAAAGTAATGTTGGTGAAAGAAAATTTTGAAAATTATCATAATATTGCTTCAACTATGCTTCAACTGCAAGTCTGTAGCAAATGAAACTACCTAACGCATGACACCAATCATGCATACCACCAACATTGTTTATCTTTCAGTTTCAGCAGTAATTGTACTTGGCTTGTTGATCTGTCAAATTCTATCAAGAACTATCGAAGTCTTTCATCTCCTTAGAAATTGCACACTGAAGCGAATCTAACAATATCCAAAATGCGTCAGCAAAAGAACATTTTGTGTATCATGAAAGCTGGACCCATGGAATACCATCCTTGGTCACCACCTTTGACTTTATGTTAGGTTTTTGTCCCAATGAGTCTGCTGCACGTTTACTGTTAAGCAGGGCCGTCGAGAGGGAGACTAGACCCCAAGGTTGGGAGCAGCAGGGACCCTCTAAGTGCCGAAAAATTGCTTTGGCCACGCCCTATTCTCTTGGACAATACCCTCAAATTCACTGGTGAGGCACTGAATCCATTACCCTGGGTACCAGACTCTCTCTAAAAGAAACTTTTCTTTTAGAGAAAGTCTGGTACCCAGGGTATGAATCCATGTGCAGCGCTACTGGTAAAATGCTACACATGTAAACGACCTCCTATACACTGTTTGATATAGAATCTTGAAATAGAATTTTGATGGAAAATCTCTTTATCTCATGGGCAAAGACTATACTTAGGATGTCAGTGGGCCCACCGACCAAACGTTCCTCGAGGAAAACTGAACACAAAGAAAAAATGGTTAATATACATCTTTCCGTGCTACTAAAGGCCCCAGGCCCCCTAATAACTACCCTGGCTGCCCCCATTCTCGCCGGTTTTGCTGTTAGAAACTTTAAATACTCAAATCTGACTTCCAGAGGGCGCCGAAACGCGAAATTATTTGAACTTCTGGTTAAAGAAAATTCTTTGGTTTTCTACTAAATAACGTCTTGATTTGCATGCTTCTCCGTATTCCGATCGAAAACAGAGTGCCAAGGGTCATGATGAGGGGACCACTTCTTGCCAAAGAGGGAGCGCAAAACTGAGTTTATCTCATGAAGATGGAGGCTGGGCCGCCGAGAGGGGGCAGGAGGGAAATTTGGCCCCAGGGCCTCAGGGTGTAAGGGGCCTCATACTTAAAGATTTTTTGTCATTTTGGTTCCAAGAAGTGCTCCGAAATGCATTCTAAGCCAATCTAAGGGTCAAAATTAAAACATTTTTCAGCTCCCAGTGCTCGCAAGGGGCCTCATTTCGCGATATTATCCCTGGGCCTCGAAAAACTCTTGGCAGACCCGGATCGAAGAACAGTACGATCTTAGAAAAGTATTTTGTTTAGATACATTGTAAATTCTCTAGACATTGTTTCTTTATTTTTGTTGTTTTACAATCATACTGATTGAGTATCATGTATAAAAAAGATAAAATGAAGAATAAACTGAAATGGAATGGAAATGGCAGTTGCCGCTACTAGTCCCCTAAATCCACCATTGAAACAGCAAGTTCATCGGGAAAACAGAGAAGAATAAAATGAAACAGGAATGATAAACATACAGGTACCTGCATATTCCAATTCCACGGGACATGAGTCCGTCCTTTATCATATGCCAGGACATTCGACTGGAAAATACTAGCATTGCACTGGGAATCTTCGGAAATTTGAATTTTTCTGTTCGTGTCGAAATGGAAAAGGAAGAATTGGAGAAGGAACAACTTCGATCTTCATTGCAGACAGTGATTAGGCGTATCGAACGCTTAGAAGAAAATCATGGACTTGCAGAGCAGCCTCAGACTTTTCACGTCGAGCCAAGTCAAAGACCAAGACTGCCTTTTCGTCCACCATACAGACCATCCTTGGCAACAAGATCTCCGCCGCACACTTCCAGCCATATGGCTTCAGTAAACCAGGATTTCAGGTAGGGATTGGCCATTGGGATTGAGTACACTTCATGGCCGTTATCTGTTGACCTTTTCTGCTTTACAGTCACGGGCAATGGTAGCTTTTTTCGAGAACAGTGAGGAAGAAGTTCGAGGGGCGTATCACTCTTTGAAACTCCCGTACACCTCTTGCATAAATCCTTTTAATTTCCTTCCAAGAAAAATCTGCCAGACATCTCTAACAATGCTAGGTTTTAAAGGGTCTGTTTCATCCAGTATTCCTTGCACGTGTCGTCTTTTGGTTTGCCTTTGTTGTCGCCATTTTCATGGCCCATGAAAATGGCGACAACAAAGGCAAACCAAAAGACGACACGTGCAACGAATGATGGATGAAACAGAGCCTTTAAAAATTTCTTATGCCTTTTTGGAAGAATGATGCACCATGGGTAACGAAGTAATTGTTAAAAATGTAAAAGCAAACATACCTGTGTCTTTGTCGTGGATTCTTCTGCCTTTCTTGGTTTTCTTTTGCTTCCCTGCCTCAGCTCAATCCATAATGGATTGAGCTGAGGCAGGGAAGCAAAGGAAAGCCAAGAAAGGCAGAAGAAGCCACGTAAAGACACAGTATGTTTGCTTTCACATTTTTAACAATTGCTTCGTTTCCTGCGACCCATAGATACACCCCTCGAGAAGTTTTTCGATATCAACAAAACGCCAGGGTGATTAGTAGACGAAACAAAGCTTAAAAAACGGCCATTTTGCTTTTGTTCTTGTTTGAATTGCTTGAAACATGTATCATTAGATTAATCACGACAAGATCTTTCATTTGATAGCCTGTGTTCCAGAGCACTTGAAAAGAAACCTCAGGATCTTTCGTTTCAAGTGGTCTGGAACATAGGCTATCATTTGATGAATAAATCTCATTTCTGCAGACATCAAGCAGAATGGCATATCGATGACGTCATTTTTCAAATAAATACGTCTTTAAGTTAAGAATTTTATGGCAGGTTAATTTGATTTCAGTTGTTTCAAGGAGCTTAACTTGATATGGATTGGAAATTGGAAGACAAATGCGAAAATGACAATCCATTCCCTGAAACAAAGAGCGAATTCAACGCTAATTACTCTAAATAGTAGAAACTTGGAATTGCTGCGTAGTACATATTTTGATCATACCTCTATCATTTTAGGTTATTTTCAATAAACTCTATCTAGCAATTAATCAGATACAGTTTTCTTATGGAACTGTGATAATGAATATGTTTTTGTTTTTTCAACAGGAAGGCATTTCCTAGTCTTGGAGGAGGTGGCAAAAGGGAACCACTGCCGAGATCAGCAACCCAGACAAAAAAGCCAAAAAAGCAGAACTATGTCGTTATAACGCCAAAAGAGACTTATACCCATGATTTCTGCTTGCTTTCAAGCAAAACTTCAACAAAGACACCTTCTTTAATGGAGCTGACAAAGTTGCGAGAAGCTGGGCTTGGCAAACGAAGAATCACGTTTGACAACAAAAGATCTGGCCATGGCAAAGTACGCCAGGTATTGGAAACTATCTATCCAAAGCTGAAATGTCAAAACGGGGCATTTGAGATCCTAAGAGCAGAAAGAGGAGGAACATCCTGCAAGTTAGTGCTTATTGAAATGTCTAAAGATGGCTATACTGTACCCTATTTGAAAGAGCAAGTAAGTTGTAACACCATACTGTACATCCGTCCGATGCAAAATGATTTGTCGATGTCAAAGGTGATAATGAAAACAGATGACTCAATCAAATCAAAGTGTCAGAATTGCAGCAAAGAGGTTCCACTTGGAGACATGAAGATTCATCTGGCACAATGCACAGAGGGTGAATCAACCGCCTCTAGAGCATCGATACCACATAGCTACTGTGAAGACTCTTCTGATGATGACTGCCTTGTCACAGGTATTGAGGAAAACTGCCCTTCTTCAAGTTCAGCATCAATTGATGACAAGACTGCTTGGCGAAGGGAGCTCTCAGCCCTTTTCCCGTTTCACACAGCTGGTCAAATAGAAGTTTCAATGATAGGAGCATCTTCAGTAGATGAGGCCGCAAATAACTTGATAGAAACGTACAATCCTGATTCAAGAGCCGCAGCAAGTCATTCAGAGGAAAGAGCTGTCACAGATCTGCCTACCTTACTGCGTGAATTCCAGGGTTATCACATGAAGTTTGGAATTGAGGAACTTTGCATAGACAGAGATGCAGTTTGGGCAGATACCCTGCGATTCTACAAAAGGAAAGTTGCAGCGCCAGAATCCTTGTGTAAACAGTTGGAAGTTTCCTTCAAAGGCGAAGATGGCCTGGATGGTGGCGCTTTGAAAGTGGAATACTTTAACATGGCCTGGGAACAGGCCACCAGCAGGTTGTTTGAAGGCAATGTATCCAGTTTAGTCCCAATAAAGGACACAACAAAAATTTTTCTTTTTCGTCTAATGGGAATGATGGTGGTTCATACTGTACTACAAAGTGGGCCAGTTAAAAGATTCCCAAAATTGTCTCCAGCTGTTGTCTCATGTATGCTTGGGAATGAAGTAGAGGAGATTTACAGGCTGCTGATAAAGCATGATATCCCTTTGAATGCAGCCACTGAAAACATCCACAATTTAATTGAAGAGCTTGACACTGCCAAATCAGACCAAGCAATCAAGGAGTTGTTGGGTGAAAATTCAAAAAGTGGCGCCTACTGGGAAATTGTTAATGCCTGCCATTGGCCAATTTCGGAAGCCATTGGAATTCATAACAAGAGTGAATTGATCCAAGAGATCATTTACAACGAGGTCATAAGATCAAGAAAGGACGTCATTCAAGAAATCAAACATGGGTTAGATGTGATTGGATTTTTTGGATTCATGTCGAAGCACCCACATCAATTTAAAATCCTATTTTGTGCAACGGAGGAAAAGTTTGGACCAGATGAGTTCAAGGCTTTACTTCTAGAATCGAAACCATCTAATTTTGCAGAGCAACAAGCTTTTGAATGGTTTAATGAGTTTATTTCAGAAGGAGATTCCCCATTATCCGATGATGACCCAGAAAGCATAGTTAAGGCACTGCTTGCATTCACTACAGGATGGCAAACGCCATCAATGTTTATCTCAGAGCCAAGGATCAAGGTAGAGTTCCTACTGGATGACGATGATCATGCCTTACCAACCTCATCAGCATGCCTACAGATTCTTCGCATTCCAACGGTTCATTCCACAAAGGTTAAGTTTCGGGAAGCGATGATCACAGCGTTGAAGTATGGAAGACAGGGATTTCCAAATCCATGAGAACTGTACGTCATTACCATCCAATCTAATGGCTTTGGGGAGTTGTCATTTTTAAAGATGGGTACTGGGGTGGAAGAATGTTTGGAGGGGTACCGAATTCTTTAGCCTCGTTTTATTAGGGAGTCAAACATTTGACCAAATGCAAAATGCATATGATGGACAGTTAATTTTTTTTTCTCGAACTGAAATAAAAATTTCATTGTTTGACAAACTTCACATACTGGTATATTACCGCTATGTTTATTAGGCAGGGAATGAGTTACTTGAAATTGTTGGTGATGGTTCTTTGTTCTGATGACACTTTCACTTTAAGATATGGGTTATGTCATGTCCAGATTGTGCTTCATAGGGGTTCAAGCTTTCATGTAAATCAAAGAAAAATCACTCAGTAATGGGGTATCAAATTTTTCATCGTCTTGAAGTGGGGCTATTATATTAGCAAGTGGGCTGGTGTAAGAAAAGGTTCCTATTTGCCATTAAAAGTCTTCTACCCCTCCGTAACATTTAAAGTGACAACTCCTATGACAAGTTACGAGATGCAGTACCAGCAATGAACATTAAAGACGAAAAAATGAACTGCAGACGTATTTGCATCTTTGGCTGTGAGATAAATACCTAGCACGTTTTATTTCTATTTAATAGCGGTACATTTGTTTTGTAAGAAACTGCTGATATGGAACTGTAATAGCCTCTTCCAGAAAGTTAAAGAAACTCAAACTCTGCTAGAGATAATCAAAGGTTACTTCAAGTTTACATAGTTTTCAAAATATTTATGAGTTGCAAAATGTTTTCAAACTGAAAGTGTGTCACCCATCCAAGTGATACCAAAAGGTCTTAAGTTTTGTTTATGAGTTGGTTCGTGTGCGTCTTGCTTCAAAAGCGGGCCTAGATGAATTTTGATAAATGTAAGATTTATAGTTATGGATGATCAAGCTTATGAATGATGAAGAAACTATGCAAGAACCTTTTACTGTTAGGTTAAGGTTTAACTTTAAGAAATTCAGACACCAGCTTCATATAGAAAAATGAGTGCACCATGGAAGGAATTGCTTATTGTTTTTACCTCGGAGCTTTAAACTGCTCATATCAGTTCAAGTTGGTAGCTCGTCATACCAAACCGCTCGTCCCAGACAGGGACTTGTTTGACCTTTGCGTAAATTCTGAAGTTTGCTTATTGTAGTTTAGTAAGAAAGTTACTGTCAAAAAGGACAAAATAACAACAACCTTCTAGTTTAATGAGTCCTTTAAAGACCTGTGGCTGGGGGAGGCACATGGATTTTTTAGAAAGGGCTCCCACCCAGAATGCTAAATAAATACCTAATCTCAGTGTCTAAATCAATGATTTAGGTACCCAAATCTATACCTTTGCGTTTACACATGGTATACCAACACATGAAAGAAAGTGAAACTGTCTGTAAAACTGTCACCCAAATCCATACAGAAACTGATGAACAGTGGGAGTATTTGCGCGGCACGTTCCCATTCCGTCCTCTAATCAGCGATAAGTAATGCATGAGCCATGCACTGATGACCTCCTTTGAGTGCAGCAAGAACAAGCTCCGATATCCAATAAGAAGATCTTTGATTTTATGAAAAAGGATTTAAGATATGTTGCACCTAAGGATTTTGTAGTTAGAAAGCAACATAAAACTCCATATCCCATGAAGGAAATGATTGATTTAACCCATACTGCAAAAGAGTTTTTGGTAGCAGAAAGAATTTGTGTTTAGATGTTCAACTTGAATTCACTGCCTCCTCTCATTAGCTTATGCTTACAACTGTTACTGTTAATGTTTGATATATGAAAAGAAAACGTCAAATCTGTGGTATTTCATTTGGTGTCTCTGCCTTGACCTAACCAACTAACATTTATGAAAGACGTTCGGCAATACCAGGCTTGTAAAAAAGAGGTTGCAGTTTTTGATAAATCGAAAGTTGTAAACATCACATTTCTTGACTTCGGATCTTCGACTGATGCCTGTTTGACAGAGCTTTAATGAATAAGCGCTGCCTTTGCAACTGAAAAATTTCTGTCAACTTTGTTTTTGCGATTCCGCTAAACGTTTTGAAGCGTTTTCGTTCTGAAAAGCAGGTAGCCTTTTCGCATGGGCTTAAGATTGAAACTTGTGACCCTTATCAATTTGCAATCAACATTGACATAACAGAAATATATGGACACTGCAGAAATGAATTTTTCACACTGCAACAAAGCAGTGGTGAACATCTGAAAGAAACACGTTTCGTCTCCTTTCTCAAACATGCGAAAACTTATATCTTCAGCAGAATGGTTGTATTAGTGTAAAACATCAGAGTCGAAAAATTTGATCGTTAGTTATCTCCAACAACTCCATCTCTTTTATCCACTTTGGAGGATCTTTTACAGGACAGGTTCTATCGGATTTACAGTGGATTTTAAATAGTCCCTTACATGCAAGAACAAGTCAATGCCATCTGAATTTAGCTCTTGAAATGGATCCATCTCTAATCTTAAATCCTCTGAGACACTTACAGGAATTTCGTTAAGTTCAGGAATGTTCACAGAAGCATCTTCATCGTGTGGTCCATCAAACCTTTCTGATGGTAATGGTCCATCCCAATCGATTCCATAAGTTGATATATCCATTTCAGCAATGATTTCTTCCTGAGTTGGCCGATAGTTATGTTGTCCTTCCACCCAAAGCTGAAGAGGTGTTTTGTTTGATTCTGTCCGAATTGGATGGTTGTGATAACCTTCAAGGAACAACGCTATTTTTCTATTTATCCTTGGCAGGTAGACGTATTCAAGACTGAGGAGGTCCTGTTCATCACTGATATTCAAATAGCCCTGGTCTTCCAAAAAGCAGAAAAGATAATAAAAGAAAAACAAGCAGCCATGAAAAAGGTCCCTCCAAAACCTCTCAATACGCTGATTATGGCAGCTCTTCCCTGAAATATAGCTACCCCTTGAAGGACCCCTCAGTGGGTTACTAAACATATAATACGCAACATCTACGTTTTCTACCCCCTGGTCTCCTCTAACTCGAGAGGGCAGACCAAATTCTTGAACAGCATTTTTGAACAGTGTTAGTACTGTTGATGCCTTGTTGTTCGTAGAGCAATTCATGAACATAACTCTACGGGAAAAACCATCTATACAACCGTGAACGACAAAACGCCATCGTATTAGTTTGTGGTTCCCGTCTATGTGCCATAACGCTAGTGTGCCCGGAACGGAGTATTTCCTTCTGTTTACTAAAGTCAATTGTGTAGATCGCAAAAGTAACCCTTCTGGGTCGACACGCCACATAGACGAACGAACTCTATCCCATTGAACTTTTAGACCTCTAGCCAGTAAAAATCCTTTCATTCTTCTTATGCCGCAATTTGGGAATAAAGTGAATATTTGCTCCACATGTGTGTCAAGGTCGGAGTCACTGATCCTAGAATGCTGCATCACGTGTTCCTGCAATCCAAAAGCATCGATCCTTCTTGAAATTGTTTTTACGCTAACTGAGAAAAGTTCTGCGATCCTTGTCTTTGGGAACCCATAGTTCAAGTACAATTTTAAGGTCTCCCTGGGAATAATAATCATTGCCTTGCCTGGCTTTCCTTGGATAGAATCCGTTGCAATATCTTCATCTGTAAATGAGCATGAGTTTTCTAGCTGTCCAAGTGCTTCGAGCAGCAGTTGAATTGTTTCATCGTCGATGAAATTAGGCCATGTGCTCTGGCAACGAATCGAAAGAGTTACTACTTGCCCCAACCTGTATGAAGCATGATCAGCCATATCCCGGTCAACCAATGAAGCATTCTCCAAATCTCTAAAAATTCGTCTTAAAACTTGAAGGATATAGGATCTCAAATTATCTTGAGGAGCTAACTCTGGAGACGCCATTTTCTCTGAAGCACATGACAGTGAAGTGAAATAATAGCAGCAATATTTATTACCTGTCAATTACACCGCCGCGACGAAGAGTAAAATGCCGCTCGACGAAGAGTAAAGCACCGCGACGAAGAGTAAAGTGCCTCGACGAAGAGTAAAGTGCCTCGACGAAGAGTAAAGTGCCTCGACGAAGAGTAAAGTGCCTCGACGAAGAGTAAAGCGGCTCGACGAACGGTCATATCATTCAAATGCCACTACGAAGAGTCATGCCAACACAGTGCCGCAACGAAAAGGCGTGCTCTGTCCCCTCGACAAAGTCTAATGCCACTCGACGAAGAGGGAAATGCCGCAACGATCTATGAATCCTGCCTCCCCGATGTGCATTTCGGCTCCACGAAGAGAGTTCATCGAATTTGTCCAGCATCTGACTCCATAGTTAGGTGATCTTTTTGTTAAGCTTGATGCCGGGGTCGACCTGCCTTCTAAGATCAACCGTGTTAAAAACCTGAAATGCTAATCGCCAACAACGGCAAATTCCAGAAACAAGTAAGCTTATTAATTGACCACCGTTATGTTAACCATGCAAGGCGATTATCTTATTTTTGAAATAAGGCATACGTTTAGAATACGTTTACACGATAAGGACCAAACCGACACATTTTGAAAAAGACGTAAAATTGTTACTATTAGGCCCCACCAGTTCACACGAAGGGGCTAATTTTTAGCAATTTCCAACAGGAATAACATTAAAACAACGTTGTGTCAACACTCGAAAACGATAAAGTGCAAATCAACACGCTGTTTCTGCAAAGTTGACTTTAACTAAAATCATCAGGGGCCCTTGGGATCGACGGGCAAATCACTCCTGAATATGGCGTACGAGATTAATAATCACAAGTGATTATTTTGTGATTAATTTGATTTTTTGGTGATTTTAGTGATTAATTTATAATGAATCCAGAATAAATCACACATTCCAAAAAGTTCTCAAATAAGCTCCTGTGCTATAAAAATTGTAAGAATAGGGCAAGGCAGAGCAAGTTTGATCAACCAAATGATGAAATATGAAGGAAAGCTGTTTCATAAATCAAGTCATAGAATATCATGCCAATTTGGTAGAGTTGTTTGTAACACAAGAACGAAACTTTCCTTTTTCCTCCATCGCAAGGAACTCAGAATGTTGTGCTGTCGTGCTGTTCGTGTTTTCGAACTTGTGTTTGCATATCTGGCAATTTTTTCACATAAATATGGGAAACGGTGACAGGGACAATATAATGCTTTCATTTCTTATGAAATTAAACAAATAAACATAGCTAAACATTCAAAGTTTTTCATTAATACGACTGGTGATTTTTCGTCATTAATGTGATTTTTGTGTGATTAATGTGATTAATTTGTGATTAAAGTGTGATTATGTTTTAGAGCGAACGAGATTTTAAGCAGTGATTTGCCCCTCCTTGGGATTTGCTCTAACCCCAGCCACCGTGCGTTACGCCACCGACTTGAAATTAATTGTTCTGTCAGTTCAACAACTCTGCTGTGGATCTGTAGTTTCTGTTTAGGCCAAATTTGATTTTGAGTCAATCTGAAATTGCAGCCTGCCCGAAAAGCACCATGGGTGACTATGGCTCTTTAAATCATCAAGAATTAAAATAAGTCAAATACGCTTGCGGCAACACTCGAAAAACTGATGTTTCAATAAACAGTTCAATTGATTTTGGAAGCCTACCTCCAAACTCCTGTCATACTCATATAAAATATTCTTCCAGACATTAGTTGCGCTACATTTTTACTTCTTTTAAAACGATTAAACCATCCTAATCTTATCCCGATTCAGGGGCGGATCCAGGAAGTTTTTAAAGGGGTGCACTCAGGCTTGCTCGCAGCGCCGAAGGCGCGCAAGAAAGCTCTTTGCGCCGTAGGCGCAAAGAGCGCGGGGGTCCGGGGGCGGAGCCCCCGGAAAATTCTTTGGGACCACGCCCATTTTTCGGTCCGGGAACGCCCTTTTTTGATAGGCTTGGACAACGCCCACTTCCGTGGAGATACAAAATCACTCGTGCACGGAAGGAAGATTCTCATTCAGCAGGCATTTGTTGGGGTTTCAGGTTTAACGCAATCATTTCTGTTGAAAAATTGCAAGGATTATTTAGTCACTCAATAAAAACATAACTGAAGTTAGCCTCAAGCCCCGCGTCACAGGAATACTCATTGCTTGAGTTATCCTCACCTCACCAGCTCATTGACAACAGTAAAGCTGGTTAAAATCAAACTGACAAGAAATCTACCAAGAAGATTGGCTGTTGTGAAAGGAAATTCTTCCGATCTGCAACAAATTACGCAAACTGCAAGAATAAAATTCTTTTGGAAAGTTTCTTCTATTAGCAGCGAATTATAACAATATTGCATAAAAAGGAAAGTTCACTTTGAAAGCTCGTTTGGACAGCAAGACATTATTTGATAGTAACCAACGGGTATACTCTTGATATAATTAGGACAGAGGTGCTCCGGCTGGGGATACAAATACCAACAAAAGAAAAAATAATATCTGCCATCAACGAGGACCCAAATTGTTTCCTTAGCCTTCACACTGAAAATTAGGTAGTCAGCATGACAAAAATGTAAAAGCGCTGTGAATTGATGGAACTTAATACTAATGCATGTGAAGATTTATTTTTGACTCGTCGTTTATCTGCAGCAAATCTGAATAAAACAAGTCTTTTGGTACATCCACTTACCTTTTCACTTTTCATCATCATCAAGAATATTCTTGAAAGCCATTCGTGTCTTGTTAGTTCTTGCGAAGTCATTCACAACCTCTTCATTGTTAATTGGTAAATCATTGTTTATGTGCATCAGAGCTAGCGCATTGAATCTTTCTTGCTCCATGGTGCTTCGCAACCATGTTTTAAGTCGTCTCATAGCTGACATGGACCTCTCACATTCACATGATGTTACTGGGACCACTCCAAGAATGTTCAG
The DNA here is from genome assembly GCA_964019985.1 of Aurelia sp. 4 Dawson et al 2005. Taxonomy (NCBI): domain Eukaryota; kingdom Metazoa; phylum Cnidaria; class Scyphozoa; order Semaeostomeae; family Ulmaridae; genus Aurelia; species Aurelia sp. 4 Dawson et al 2005. The sequence goes on along the minus strand of OZ026494.1, from coordinate 1,309,057 downwards.
GCAAATGTAAATGTTTCTAAATGCGACCTTGTCAGCTATTTTCAAGGTTTCGGCTATGGTAGTTGGCAATCTAACATTTGCATTTGTTTTCCAAAATCTTTCCCACATTTCAAGCTCAGTTGCAATTTGGTGATAATCTGGAAAATCTTCCATATATATCTCGGCAAACTTTAATACCTCATTTTTCCAATTAACGTCTTCGGAACATTCAGTAAATACGCCAGGGATAATATACAGGCCTGAAATAATTCTGCAATTCTTTGTCGAGAAGCGTTCGTTTACTTCATTAGACAAGTGGTCTAACAATGGAATAGTGATTTTCTGCTTATAGTATTCACTGGGTGAGTAAGCAGCATAGTTTTCCCTGAAAATCTGAACTTTGCAAACTCTTGGTCTGCTTTCAGGCACATTGATCTTTTCAGCCATTTTTAGACATTGCTGATACAGCCTTCCGTGTGTTTCGTCAACTTTTGTGCGGAGATCACTGATTGTGTCCTTGAGCAACTGAATCTGATTCAATGAAGCAAGAACATCAATTTTCCGCTCTTGGAGACGTCTTGTCAAAGGCAACGTGTAGTCCAAAATGCCTGTCGTGATACGAATTGTGACAATAAATTCGAATGAAGAGCATACAGAAAGATATTGCGATGCTTCTGCAGGTGTAGGTGGATTCCACAGCTTTTCCACGTTCAATTTCATCTCCTCCAGTGCTTCAACTATTGCCTCATGTCCATCGATGAGACCATCTAAAGATCTGACTCGCTCAACCCAACGAGTGAGTGATGGATCAGCAAGCTTTGACCTTTTGAGACCATATTCAGTGAACTTCTTATTCAAGAAACTGGCTCTCTTTGTAGAATGGTTAAAGAATGAAGCCAGCGATCTTGCACTATCCAAGGCATTTGATACACAATTAATGCCACAAGACTTTGCAATGCAAAGGTTCAGCCTGTGACTTGCGCAATGCACGTAATCAGCATTTGGATTAACTTTTGAAATATTTCCGGCTACTCCTTTTCTGAGGCTTGACATTACACTTGCTCCATCGTATCCTTGGCCACGGCAGTTTTGTATGGGTAGACCAATGTCCTTTAATGCTGTCAAGATCTCACTTGCTAACACATCGCCAGACGTACCATTGTTACAATGGATAAATCTTACAAAACGCTCTGCTATGTCATCGTGATCGATGTACCTGATGACTATAGCCATTTGTTCTTTCTTGCTACAATCTGTTGATTCGTCGGCGAGTATCGAGAAGAAGGCGTTACTATTAACATCATTGGCAATCTTTTGTTCAAGCTGCTTGCCACAAATCTTGATCAGTTGATTCTGTACAGTTTTAGATCGATAAGTTGCGTTTTTTGCTGCAGTTTCAAAGTGCTTCTTCAAAACTTCATCCCCACTGCTGATTCTATACGAAAGGAGAGCCTGAAAGTTACCAGGATTTGAATCGCTGTAATTCTTAGAGTCATCCCTGTGACCTCTGAAGGCAATGTTTTGCTTTCCCAGAAGAACGACTGTTTCCACCATGGAATGGATAATCTTTCGATTTTGATTGATTCTTTCATTCAGAACTCTATCTAGTTGTGAATCTATTGCCTCTCTCTTCCCTGACATTACTTGCTTGAAGCTACTGGCACGCAAAACTGAGTATTTATGAAGTGGCGACTTTTGACAGTGTTCCTCAAACTTGCAAACTGCGTTCTGCCAGTTAGTAACTGGTTCTTTGTACAATTTAACAAGCTTCATTCCTGCTGATCCAGTTTCCTGACCAAATAAGACACAAGGAACACAGAAGGCACCATCAAACTTCTTAGAGTATGACAACCATTCCCATCTTCTAAGCCATGTAATCATGAATCTCCTTGACACAACTCTCTTTGCACCATATTGTCGAGATGGAAACAGATATTTCTCACATGGCTTCCAATGATGTTCAAGCAATCTATATCTTGTTTCATCATCTGTTTGAATTCCAACATAATTTCCAATGTCCATTTTATCAATCCCAGGGTCAGATTTAAAAGGAATCTTTGGCCTCTTGTTTTTAAACTCGCCATATAAAGAAGGGGCACTTCGTTTCACACCAGATTCTGAAACAAAATAATGCAGACAGTTAAAGTCTCCAGAGACTATCTTGGTAAAACCATTTGATTATTCAGTTAGTATACCTTTCTTAAAGTAATGTAATTGAAACAACTATAGCCTTTGATACTCTGTGCTAAAAACAGTTCTCCAAATTAAGGCTAACTCAATAACAGAAAATTACTTGTTAAATGGGTATATACTCACTGATAAAGGATGTTGTTTTACCAAATATTTCATCTTCATTTGTCTGCTGGGAAGAAGTTTCAACATCTGTAATCGACAAAAATAATCTCATAAGATGGATGAACATGAATGAAAGTTGCTCAGTTGAATATAATGTGTTTGCCACAGATCTGTCTGATGCAAGCTTTGACATTTCTATCATCAAGATTTTTAAGAACTATATACACTAATGTACATTAAAAGTGTTGGTGTGGTGTACTTGTCAACCCTATACTCTTCAATAGTAATCTTGCACTACTACCCCTACCACTACCATTACATCATCTTCCACCTTACTCTTCTTCAGCATATGTTTATTTGCATGCACATATATATCATATAATTATGTAAAGATTTCTATTGGAAAATCATCTACCTCTTGATGCAGGATCAAGAGTATCACTAACCTTTTTTAGTTGCAACTGGTTTGAATGCAAGGGTTTGTTGTACCTTTGTCTGACTGCAGCTTGGTTTATCTGAAAGAATATTCATAATGAAATGCAGTAACAGTCATCTGCAAAGGAAATAACTGGTAAGGTATATAAGGGATATATAACAAGTAACGGTAGGAATTATACAACAAGTAATATATCATTGTGAAACTCACAGCATAATTCATATAGATACTTAAAAGTTAAAAAGAAAATAGATATTTCAGAAGAAAATGAGAATAAAAAAGCAAATATTGTAGAGAACCTTTTACAGTACACACAAACACACATACACACACACACATGCACACAAACATTTGTATAGAGGCAATAAAGAAAAGATGAAATGGATACCAGTGCGGATGAAAAATGAATGAAAATACTGCAGTCACCAAATTCTTCATGTCTCACTGGTTTTCATTTTTTGCCTATGTCTCACTGGTTTCATTAACATTAGTATCCCAGAAAGGGTACCATTGAAAAATTGCAGGCAATTTGATCATATATGATTGTTATGGAACCATTCAGCCTGTTTTTGCAATATTAGAGTTTACATATAGCAACACTAACTCAAAGCTAAACTAAGGAAGCACTTAATATGCAGTTCCTTTCTCTTTATTTGTCAAATTCAAAATATATACAAATATATACAGGGATAAATAGACACACTTTCTTTTACTATTTATATTTACATATATATAAATATATATTTATAGCTTGTAGAGATATCCTGGCTTGACTAAGCACATGCTTACCCATTTGATTTCTCAACAAAACCCCTGAGGTATCCATATTAGTGTCATTCAATGAAACTGAAATAGAACTTAGAAATTGAGTATGGAATCTAAGCAAAATATGGAAAACACTTCAACAGTACAAAATGCCATCATTATGCCAGGACCATTTTCCCATCAAATCAATGCCATCAAAACTATCTATCACTATGGCTAAGAAACTATATGCTCGTGCTCATTTGTTTCACAATGGTTTGATAAAGACTCCACAGCCATCAAAGCAAGATCATTTGATGTTCTGTAACTAAAAAAAGATCCAGTTAACTATAAAAAATAGTACTGGCAAGATTCCTGTTCTATGTCTGGCCAACCTTCCAGTCAAATAATTCAGCTCATTAGTAATATCAAGGAATATTTTACATTTGACTAGAAAAAGTACAGTATATGCTTACCATCACCTTGTTCACAATCCTTTGATAATGACTCATCATCATCCAGATCAATCACATCTTGCTTTTCTGAAGTAAAAAAAGGGTTGAGATAAATTTGAGAAAATCACTTTTATGAGGTTTGAATAAATTGGCAACAAATCTTTTCCTTGCTGAAAGCCAAAGCTACGTACCTTTGTTTTTTACATTAGGTTTTGACAAAAACTTCATAGCCTCCACCCCAGTTTGAGTTGATTTACCTGAAAGGAGGTGAAATGTCTGAATTTTTGGAAAAATGCCATTTTCAGCTGGCCCAAAATATCAGTTTTCACTGTTTTGCCATATAGATATTTTACATCTTTTACTACCCTGATTCTTCAAATGCTGAATGTGAATTTCTGGTAAAGATGATGGTGACTTTGTGGCTTTTGGCACCAAAACTTGATTCACATATAAGTAAGAATGCTTGATTAACCCTAAGTGGTGATACTACGGTATTCTGCTGTTTAGACATAGTAGAACAGCTACAGGCTAAAGCTTCCTCATGAAGGCGAAAAAGGATCCCCATTAGGTAATCACAGAGAAGTGTCCTTCTCTAAAATTTTAACATCAAATTAATACTGATCTCCAGATGAAATTGGTACAGGGATGTGCCACTCAGGTACTCATGATTTGTCAAAGAATTTTTAAAACAATATTGCCATTTCTATTGAAACCCCTCAAAGAAAGATGGCAGATTTGGTGTATCATATCATGATGGACACCTCAATGATGCTAACAGCACACATTTCATGACATTCTGTGAGGTCTGTAGTTGAAACCCTTTTATAGTTCTCAGTGGCATACCCCTATCAAATCCTTCTTACCATCAACTTCAATCCTTGTGCTTGACATTTTCCTGGCAGTTCTTGAAAAACCAGTATGGGGATGGCAGGATTCTATGTCCGCCAATGGAACAAAATGATTCGGTTTGAAATCTTCATCAACTCCAGAAAGAAAACTTGAAGAACCAGCTTTGGACCACATGATGATAATCTTTTGCTTGATATCAAACTTAGTATGAGCAGATCTTGGCTTTATAGTACCATTCCCAATCCAGCTATATTTTGTCTCAAAGCCTTCATTTTCTGGATACACAGATATTATTTCCTTTCCTATTACTGATGAAAGTCCAAGCATGCACATAAGTGGAGCATAATTCCCAGGAACTGCATTATATATTGCTTGACTCTCAATAAGTTTGTGCTGAGAGCCCTGGATTTTTGGGTCATAACCATTCAAAACTTTGTCTGACAGTGACAATGACAATGTTGTGTTGTATGACTTGAATTTTGTCGCTTTTTCAGCAATATACAGATGCCTTGCATAAAAATCTTTGTTCAAATACAATTCCATGCTTGTCAAGTCTCTCAAATATGGCCACAAGTCTTGGTGGCCACAAAGTAGCTTGGAACATGAACGATACAAGCAATTGCCATCTCCATCCACTCTGTTAAAAACAAATAAATTTTTTTATTATTTCATAGGCAGATTGTTTTGATATAAAGGAATGAAAAAAGCAAATTCTTTTGGACTTGAGATTGGCTGTTCTTCAATGTTTTGCATTTACAGGCTGGAATACTCTTAATCTGATTTAATTCTGCAATCCCTAATTAGAGCATATCATTTTGTGGAAAATTTTGGAAAGGAGGACAAGACATCTGGCATTAGAAACCTGCATTTGAAACATTTCATTTCTACCTGTAGATATTTTGACAAATAAAATCATGATGGATATAGGCCTAAAAATAAGTACATGTGACTAAAGGATGCCCACTTGTTGATGTTTTTTGCTTTACGTAATAATAAGTAATTGTAATTATATTGATTCTGCTGCTTTTGATAAGTCAACAAAGCCATCATTATGTTATCCATAGGCTAGTAATAATAACTCTCTAACTTACTTCAGTGCAACAGGAGTTGAGGAAAAATGCTGTTTGATTTTCCATTCTGGCATCAAAGTTTCTGCATACAGATCTCGACTGTGCACTCCCTTATACGACAAATGCTTTTCGTTAATCTTCGTTCTCGAATTTTGAATTTTTCTACGACAGGCTTCTTGTTCCTTGACGATTTTTCCCACCAATCCTTCCTGTAAAACGGCGGCGAGAGAACGTCCTTTTGCCGCCATAGTAGTTGCATTTACAACAGCAACTGTAAATGTATTTCACATGGCCTCCGAGCAGGTCAGTCGCATGTTACATTGCGCAATAACAACCTTTGGGCTGCACCGGTGAACGAGTGCAAAAACTATTTTTCTATTGTCCTATTTTGACCGTGAGTGGCATAGAGGACTAGGGACCGGTGCACATTTTTGTTGGGTAGCAACGCAACAAAAGGCCTGCTGAAGAGTTTGATTGACACCGGTGCAACTATGAAAAATATTGAGCAATACCTGTACATCATTCTTGACAAGAACGAAACTTCGGAGTCTTGAGGCTAGGTGAAGCCTGGAGCGAGTCGTTGTGTCTGCGACAACTTCAACAACGTAAAATGAGAATGCAAATCGCTGCGCTTCGCTTCCAAATGATATTATTAGAATGGTCACAGTGATATTAGGTATTAACTGACAATAAAAGGATCAAACGCTTTCTATGGAAACAATCACAAATCATTGAAAATTGAACAGGTGCAACTGCACCGGTTGCACCGGTCTGGATCCGCCCCTGTCCCGATTTAAATGAAGAAATTCACCGCAACATTTTTTACATAACCAGCAAATTCCAATGCTTTTGATTTGGTCAGCTCAAATGAGTTTGAATGAAGTCTCATCAATTGCTCATCGATTGACTGCGTTTATGAAGCACCCCGGTTTTACATACGCACCCACAATAATCATAACGTCTTTCCTCTGTTATTCTGATCGCCAACCTCGTCCCCAGAGCCTCATCATCATCATCATCATCATCATCATCATCATCATCATCATCATCATCATCATCATCATCATCATCATCATCATCATCATCATCATCATCATCATCATCATCATCATCATCATCATCATCATCATCATCATCATCATCATCATCATCATCATCATCATCATCATCATCATCATCATCATCATCATTGCTATAGAGCACTACATAAAATCATGTATGGCAGCTATAAGAAACTAAACTAAACTTTAAAAACAACTAAACCATAGTCAACTAAGACATATGAAACAGGAACGGGAATATATGAATAGATTGAAAAAAACATTGAAACATAGATCAGTGATCATCCAGGTGCAGATCCACCAGGCTAGTGTTATCTGGCAACAATTTCCCTGATATGGTTGGCTTGTGACTTGAACGAAGTACGATGCTAGGGCGGCTATTGTGACATTATCATTAGATTTCATCATCTTCTAGAATAGACCTTTTCGCTATTCATCAAAAGAGCCTGGATCGAGCGATCGAGTGGCGTTAGAGCTTCCATCACAATTGTGCACGTTCGAAAATACTACAGAATGAATGTAGTAAAATTCCGTTCGATTCAGGTTCTCATCAGAATAGCTAAAAGGTCCATTGCAAATTCGTTGTGAAGGGTTCGACCGCAGTGTGCGATAAAAGATCCGAACTAGGAACGCTATAGGCCAGCCATCTCGGTCCCAATATGACAAAAGGCCATGGGGATGAGGTTGTCTGATAGTTTGGGCTTCAATTTACCTTTATTTACAATGCTCAGAAAACAGAAGAAGAACCGCAAAATATTACAGCATTCCGGGTATCAAGGGCATAGGGCTCAAACTTTTATCACATTTTTCTATGAATTGAATGGCGTGGCAACTATTGATATCCTGGTTATTATCAAAATAGCGACATTCTGATTATTTCCGTAAAACTAAAATTCTGAAAAAATCAAATCAATCAAAAATCTTAAATTGCAGCATGAAAATTGTAACAATCTTCAAGAAAACCTAGTATCAACAGCATAGGTTCCAAATCTTTAAATCGGTGTAAACAGGCGGGTGTAAAATTTAATGACGTATTTTCCTCAATTGAATGGTTCGAAAGAAACTTTTGCCACTTTTCTATGATATTACCGTTGGACTTTTCAGGAATCTTGAATATTTGTCGAAATTACAGCCTATTTCATATTTCAGCTCATTTTATGATGTGATGTCCTCAAATTTCTAAATCACAAACCAGAAGAGTTTTCTTCAAGTTTATATTTTCACACGATATCTCACCAGTTATAAATAGATATAAAACAAACAAACTTCAAATAGCTGTTAATAAGTTGGACTGAAAGAGTTTTTCTTGAGACAATATCATAGACAAACTATGGTTTTCTCGAAAATTATCTGATCTTTCATCAACAGGATGAGACATTACGATGGTTTGAAGTTTTTTTCGAAAATTTTCTTGAATTCTTAAAAAAGAGGAAATACACTGTAATGCTGAAAATATTAAAGATTTCAGAAAAGTTTAATGGCAGATTTACTGTAAAATAGTTCCAGTTTCGTTGAAGGCTTTCAGTTCAAATTAGTCATAGAATTTTACACCCAGTTTTTTAAAGATTTTAAACCTCTGCTGGCATTAACCAAACCTTGATGATTCCATATCTCAACTTTGGTCTGCAGAACGAATTTTCAAACATATGGGCGACGAAATAAAGAAGAGCAGTCATTTGACAATTTGAGAAACAATCTAAAGTAAAAGAATTACAAATTTATTTTACATCCACCACTAGCGACTTGTATGAGTTGCTAAGAAAATTATAATTTGAACTAAAAACCAATTCGATATATTTTAGATGTTTAGCAATAACACAAAAGTTCATCTTGACTTCTGTAACTTCTAAGATATGACAAAGTGACGACGATGACCAATCGTTAGTTTTGCAATTGTACTTGCAACCCTGACAGAAAACGAAGTGGAACTCCCGTGGAACTCCTTGAAAATCTCCAAAATTTGGATATATTACATATCATAAACACTTCTCTCGCTGCAAATGTGTCAAAGGTCTAATTAACTTTGCATAGTCTGTATTAGTTAGCAGAACTGTTTACTAAATGCCTAGAGGGAAATGGTTGCAATCTTTGCTATGCCGAAACATATTTGAAGGTCTATATGTGAGACATTTTGTCACGACATTGAAGAAAAGTTGAGAAACTGCCAAATAGGAGGCCGGGGGGGGGGGGGAGGTTGGACTCATGGTAAACAGAATGGTGATAAGATCCAGCATTATTCAAATCATTTAAATTTTATCAATCAAGGTTATCGTTGATTTTTCGCTGAGCATTAGGAATCTATTTAGGCCAACTGCGAATTTAAGATTAATATGTCTACTATCAAAGTACCAATACCATACGAACAAACAAGATACTTACAGTAGAAATCCGCATAAAAGAACCTAGGTTGTTCTTGGGCAGCCTGAATAGGCTCTTAATTAAATGGCTGTTATTCTAAATTCCAGCCGGCAAGGTTCTTAAAAAGGTTCTTATATACAGTACACAATTTGCAAACATTAATCCCGTTTTTCAGCACAAGATTTCTGAAAAATTCTTTTGACTTCATGAGAACGGTTTAGGTTAGAACTCTTGTTTAAAAATCATGCAGTCTTTTGTGCCACTGAAGAATTCTGACAGAATGTACGAATTCTTCAAAATTATGAGGAATTCTGAACACATGAAACCTGTTATTAAAGAACCTCTCCTAGTTTCAGCCAATGGAGGGTTCTTAATTATGGGGTTTAAAATATTAAATCTCAGCCTCAAGGTTCTCATAAAAACAGGTTCTTTGATGCGGGTTTCTACTGTATGTTCAAGTTAAACATCGAGGAACATTTTGAGAATCGACTAAAGCTAAGTTCATATCGATGGTGCCGACAAAAGCCAACTAAATCTGCATATTCTGCAAGGAAACCCAGAGGATCTCAAAGAAGACTTGGTATGAACAATCTTTGTTCTTGCTGGCACAAATTTATTGCTGTGATGCTTGAGGCGAAATCATGAACAACATGTAATACTTTGTACGAGTAACGAGGCTGGAGTTTGTCAGGGATGATTAAAAAATTATTGATGCGGAGGCAGTACATTTCTTCTTTGCAGCTAAAGCCTGGTTTTTCATATGATCGTAACAGTCGGCGACTCGTCGCCTAGACAGGCTCGGGAACACATCGGGGCGACGGTTGAGATCGAACTCATGGTAAACACTGTACGACTTCGCCGACGTCGTCGATCAGACGGGGTAAGTAGGTACGGGGACGCATCGAAGGAGTTTAGATGTGCTCAACTTTGTCAGCCCTCGCTGACCAGTCGCCGTACAGTCGCAGACTGTTGCGATTAAGATATTTCATGGAAACATGGTTTTTGGCTGCACTGCGATGTCGGTGACTATGAAAAATAATGTGATCCAGAAAAATCAATCCTAGAATGCAATGTGCGCCATATTTCATCATTCAACAAGATGCTTCAACCTTGTTTGGCAAGTTCGCTCTGGGACGCATCGCAGACTCATCGGGTACACGTCGCCAATGTGTCGTAGAAAGGTCGCCGACTGTTATGATCGTATGGAAACCAGGCTTGATATTAGCATTCATGTAATACATCCAGGAGTGGATTGAACAAATACTCAGTTTTCATTCACAATGTAAAACGATCCACCTAGCCTTTAAAGGCTGACTTCCAGTCAGCGAAATTTTTCGAGCGGGCGGAATTTTAGACAAAAAAAGTTGCTCAGCCGCAACGAGCTATTCAATTCAGAGCGACTTTTTCTCCCGCAAACAATAGAATTTCCGCCCGCTCGGAAAATTCCGCTGACTGGAAATCAGCCTTAGATCCTTGGCTAACCACACACTTTTGCAGCCCCGAAGACAAATTTGGTTTCATGCAAAATCATTTCTGGCCTGAGTTCTGTTTTTGTTTTTCACTTGTCGCGCAAAAGATCATAGTTTGTACTGGGCCTCTGGCTTCATAGAAAATCCAAGCAAAAGCAGCTGCAGTACACAAGAAACAAATATTATTCAACATCTTCATTAGGAGTTGTTTTTTGTTCTCGGACAAGGATAGAAGTATGCTGTCCACCAGCAGAAACAAAAATAGCTTCATGTTTACGCGGGTCTAGATTTTTTCCTTTTACTTGCGTTGGTACAAGTAAATCATCTTCACTACCATTGCCAAGCTGCATATTGCTTCCCAGGCCCCAAGCATACACATCACCTTCTTTCGTCAAGGCCATACTACAAGCTTCACCGCATGAAATCTGCTTTACTTGGAAATTTGCCAGAGTCTCAACTTTCTTGGGTTCTGCAATTTCTTTGGCCTCTTCTCCATGCCCAAGGCGCCCATAATCTGCACGTCCCATACTGTAAACGAGGCCTTTGTGATCCAACACAAGAGAATGATGTTGCCCCCCTGATAGCATGATGGCGTCACCTTGCTCTTTTCGAAGTTCACTTAGAGAATCTACTAGTGCTGGAGCAAAATGATTGTACGTGTCGCCAGTTCCAAGTTGTCCCCAGTTGTTAAGTCCCCATGCATAAACGTCAGTTTCACCTTCAGCGACAGCAAAGGTATGGAAGCTTCCAGAAAATATATCTTTGAACTTCTGTTTCTTCTTGAAGCGTACTATTTGAGGTACGAGCAGCAGATTGATTCCGCGTCTTCCGCCTCTGTGAGTAAAGCATTCTTTGATTCTGCCAAGTTGCCCTTGTTCACCACTTCCAAATGTGAAAATTTCTCCACTCTCCGTCAGAATAGCAACATGATCATTTCCTGAAGTAATTTTGACAGCTCTGTCTCTGCTGCTCTTCATCGGATATACTTGGACAGGCTCTGTGCATTTGCCATCCGGGGTAAGACCGATCGGTCCATTTGCATCCTGACGAAGATTGTAAAGTTTTAAGGCCTTTAGTACCCAATGAATGTTGATATCTATTATAAACCTCTCAAAAGAATTCATTGTAGGAAGAGAAACAATAAACCAAGAGATTTTGCTCTACGCCAAAGTTCCCCAAAACCAGCAAGATAGATATGGTAACAAATGACTAAATTTGACTTCGTCGTCCAACTTTCACACATAGCACAAATGATGTAATCAAGTTCAAGTTTGTCACATTCGATTTACTATGGTATTGGTATTCTTCATTTATTGCGTAATGTTGTAGGTACTCTGTATTGCATAATATCAAACACGTTTCGCTATTCGTGTTGTGTTTTGCTTTTGCAAGCTTCTCTTGCTCGGGCCTTATAAAAGTGCGCCAGCGTGCGCTCGCAGTCACACAACATATAATAACACATTAGTAGTTACTTGCATCTTTACTGTACCCAGAGAGCTTTTTCTTAACTTTCTACTTCGTCGGCGTAAAAAACTTTCAACAGTCAACTGATGCTGATCGGCTAATTTGTGGCACAGTGAAATCTCTTAGCAGCAAGATGTGGCAAAAATTGGAAAAATCGCTAAAATACCGGCGCTTGGACAGTAAACTTTCTTGTTAACTCTCATTGAAAGTATGGAGTTTGTCCAAAATCGGATTGTTTTGGCAGATAATCGGCTGTTCCCTTGTTGAACAGGCGAACTCTCTTGCTAAATAATTGGTTTCCAAAATTGCAATAGCCAGACACTAAATTGCAGCCAAACCTTACTTTTGGAAGAATCTAGCTAGAGAATATCAAATTAATTCGGGCGACCGGTGCGTTATATTAGTTTTACACTTCTTTGTTTTGTAACGATATTTGCAAACTTCGTTTATGAGTATAAACAAAATTTTCTGCACGTACTGTACATAAATGAATGGGTATATTTAGAAGCAGATATATGGACTTAAGACAATGAGTCCCTTGTATCTCTGCGGTAAACCTTGCTCAACAGGGACTCAGAATGAAACAGTGAAAAGACTGACCCTATTTTCTGCTTTCATCCGTCGAATTATGATAGTAATCACGGCTCCAAACCTCAAATCACGGTCCCTAATCTCGAACCCGGCCTGGAATCTCGAATGTCGTTCGAATGTTATCAGCTTTTCAAGTCGAATCGATAGTTCTATCATATTTGCTATGACCATAGTAATTCACGCATATCGCAATCTGATTGGCAATCTAGGAAGCTCAGAGTTTGGGCCTAAACAGAGTCAGGTTTTTCATAGGAATATCATGAGTCTCTGTCGACCGACGCGCTTCATCAAGGGACTCCAGGTCATAAGTCTAGTAGACATACCCGAAATGTTCCCCATGCATAAACAGAGCCATCATCCAAAAGAACAGCAGTATGACTATCACCACCTGATGTTTGGACAATTTTCGCAGATGACTCAAGTTTAACTGATCCTGGTCTGTATTCGTCACCTAAATCTGATGATGTCTCTCTTCCAAGTGCTCCTTCATCATTGCATCCCCAAGTAAATAACTGCAATAGAAACAAAACACTTTTAGAATCAAATCCGTCATATTATCGGACAGATATTGACATCTTCATCTTGATAGAACATCAGTATGCAAAGGAATGCATTAAAATCGAGAACTTTCGGACGGAAAAGTAATTGCAAAACAACTTCGGACAAAAAACTTTTGAACCCTTTTTTAGAACCTTGGATGAAAAAAGTTTGGACCAACAATTTGTGCAGAACACAAAAATATACTTTAAAACTACCTGTAGTTAACCTTAATCAATCCTGTGCAACTTAAACTGACTTTACAGATTAATCAAGAAAATTCGACAAAATATTTATTCAACAATGGTAACACTTCTGAGAGCAGTTTCTAAGATTGCACTGCAGACGAAAAGAAGAGGTACTTCTAGGGACTCAAACACTGTTACTGACAACTACAATGTGGCAATTCATTTTGGAGCTGGATAACTGATGACAGTATCTCACTTTTGAACAGTGGCAAGAGAGATTTCTGTTTTTTCTATTTTCAAAAACTTTAAAACTTTTGGATGAAAAAACTTATGTGTATCTCCAGATTTTGGACTATTAAACTTTACGACAAAAATTTGTCTGAAAGTTTGATCATACTGTACAAAAGTTTTGATTTTAATATACTATGTAGCCAGGAGCATTTCTATCAAAAAATTCACGCAAAGCTTTTGAAAATGAATTAAAACCATTGTGACATTTATGGTAACTCATAAAATTCTCCTAAGGCCAGTTTTCAAATTCATACAATTCAACACTCAAAGCAGCTTTATACCACCGTTTCCTTCATATGCTGTTCTATGAAAATATATAAGCATATAAGTGGAAAGGAACTTCTAAAGGGACAATTTTGCAATAAATCTGCCATAGAATTCTTTTGATATCTTCATTATTTTCAAAATGACAGCATTTTAATCATTTTTGAAAAAAATCATCAAAAATTTTGAAAAAATTAAAATCATCATATAATATATACAAATCTTCAATCTGTAGACGAAACTTAATACAATCTTCAAGAAAACAATAGTTTTACAGCCTGAGAAATAATAAATGCTGCCATATTGAAACTAATCAAGATACAGATTTTTCATAAGAGACTTGGATCAGGCAATAGTACTAAAAGTTTCTTAATTTAACCACAGGGAGCCCAGGAATAACTGGCAAACTAAAAACATAAATTGTCTAGAATAGGAGCTCCGTAGGAAACTGCGAAGGATTTGCGAAGCCTTGAAATGAATGCTGCGAAGGACTTGTAGCGCGTTGAGCTGCGAAGGAACCGTTTTTCACAGTTCCTTCGCAGCTCAACGCGCTACCAGTCCTTCGCAGCATTCATTTCAAGGCTTCGCAAATCCTTCGCAGTTTCCTACGGAGCTCCTATTCTCGACAATTTATGTTTTGACTTTGCCTTTTCACAGTTCCTTCGCAGCTTAACGTGCTACGAGTCCTTCGCAGCATTCATTTCAAGGCTTCGCAAATCCTTCGCAGTTTCCTACGGAGCTCCTATTCTCAACAATTTATGTTTTGACTTTGCCAATTATTCCTGGGCTCCCTGTGATTTTAGTACAAAAAGTTTCTTAATAGGTTTCTTACTTTTTGAATACATTAATTGTCAATGTGGTCGCTAACACTGCTGCAGATATGTTTATTGGCATTTAAAACATCATAAAGGAATAAACAGTGTTCTGTCATGATAAAAACACAAATGGTTAGATGATATTGCTCAAGAACAAAGGTTTGACGATTTATTCACTATAAAACTGATGCTTTTAACTTTGATACTTCTCAGACATAGTACTAGAGTTTCCTAAAATTTCAGCCATCTTTTCTTATAAACCAGTTTCTTATAAAAAAGTGTAATTACTTCCAAGAATTTTTAATAGAATTTTTCATCCACCCACTTAAAGATCTGGGCACTATGCTAAACACACATACCTGGCCATCACTTGACAAGGCAACAGTATGCATTCCACCAGAAACAATTTGAACAACATTGGTTCCTTGCAAATCTGCTACTATGGCTGGTCTTTTTCTTTCTAAAATTTCATCACCCAAGCCAAGCTGCCCACAATCTCCTTGCCCCATTGTCAGCACCATGCCATTGTTTTGGTGTTCATAGGAAGGGTGTGAAACTGAAAAACAGGAGATCAAATAATGAATCAAATATTCTTTTCAGTATATACATTTTCCTACATGACAGATTTTGTGATGTAATAGCATCGGCTATTTTGGACGCCATTCGCTCTGCTGTGTTCTCATTTAAAAAGGGAGCTAACGATATCCAATGTGGTCTTGCATTCACATTGCTCCACTGTCAAAACGTACCATTTTGAAGAGGCTAACGAAAATGCACAACTTTGAAGTAGATGCACTTTGGAAACGATTTCTCTTTAGTGTGAAAGTAAAAATCAGATACACTTGGAAACACTCCACATTCTTTAGCTTAGAAGCAGTTGATTACAATATCATTAAAATTTGCGATTGGTGCCTTTTTGACAGCTACTAACAAAAGACTTTGGTTTGATAGGAGGATATTTAACAATGACGTTTTGCTAAAGCAATGTGAATGCCTGTCATAGTCATATTGTATTCCTGTGAAAACAAAGCAGTGTGAATAGGCAGGCAGTCATTTTATCAACAATAATGGATGGACACAAAAACCGAGCAATGTGAATGTAGCCTTGGACTGACATTGCAATTAAGCAAATAGGAAATACAAACAGAGGAAGTTGCAAAGTATCTGGGCTGCCATGTTATCTACACAATGGTAAGACCTTTCAAGGAATCTGATGAAAAGCTGGAAAAGCTGTAGCCTTACAAATGTGTTGATCTTTCTATTGACTCACCCAGCACAATAACTGAAATTTTAAGGCCAGGCTTCACAAACTAAACATGATTTTTGGTTGAAAGGAGGATCACCGAGAAACCATAGTCAATAATTAAAATTCAAGGAAATTTTGTATATTTCAATCCCTTTTTAAGTCAAATTTTTTATGAGCAATACATCCCAGTTTTGGGCAGTTGAGATATTTGAGAATATTTACTTTTAAACTTCTTTATGTTTAACATTTTTTAGTCAAGGTAAAATCACACACCTCTCCTAGCTTTCTTTTCTGGTATGGGTGTTTTTTCTTTTACCTTCTCTGTCTTGTTTTTCCTTTTTCCTGCAGGCATTTTGACTTCGTGATTTAGAAATCTAAAACAGTGACATTACATCTTCCATCAGAATAAGTAAAATGTATATTTCACAGTCTTCATAAACTGAGGCAGAATGATATACAGTGGCTGAAAAAGTCTCTAGTACAACTTTGGCAAACATGGTTTAATATCCAGTAGAGCCCCACCACTTGAGCATCATGACAAGGGGTCACAGACCCCCAGGGGGTACTTCATAACTTCCAATGCGGGGAGGTCCATGCCAATGTTTGCGGTCTGAAATTTTATGTAAATCAATATTTGGGGTCTGTGAATTACAACATGGACAAAAATTCAATATTTAGGATCCACAAATCTGAAAAAAGGAAGAATCGTGGAATTTGGTGTGGGTCTCCAAAATATTGGACTCAATATTTAGGGTCCCCAAAACGTTAGGCTAATATTTGGGGGTCAGCAAGGAAATAGTGGCATGGCATGGTATTGAAAGCTAGGGAGTACCCCCTGGGCACGGACCTGATTAGTGCTTAGTATCTTGTTTGTGATTCCAGCGCTTGGCGCTAAAACCGCAACTTCCTTTCACTTCATCTTTAGCAGACATTTTGCAGACCATTTAAAAAAAATCATAACACAACACATCCTAAAACAGCCACATTGGTGGTCAGGCCAGGAATTGAATGAGACATAGTACAGAAGGCAGGCAAGAACTTTGTGCATGTTTCTCATCTACAAAGCTTGTGCATTAACATTACAAGACTATGAAAAAATGAAATCCAACTTTCATGCAGGACATTTCTCATTTCAAATTAGTTTGCAATCCAAATTGTCCTTCAAGAAATCCCCATGACTTACATAATGATAGACTTAATCAAGTAGCATTTGGTACACACAGTCTCAGATCTTTGGGTCCAAAGGTGTGGAATAGTTTACCAGATGAAATCAAATCCTCGGAAACTGTTAACATATTCAAATGATTGATAATGACAATGGTCTGGCATTCGTTGCAATTGCAATGTGTGTATGTATGAAAATCCTTATACCTATGTTTGAAGCAAATTCAGCATCATCTAGTGACAACTGAGTTCCATCTGGATACTCAAATCAGAGGGGCATATAGGTAGGAATTTTTGGTTTTTTACTAGCTCTTAGAATGTATTTCAATTTTGGTAGATTTCCAAATTTGGACAAACTCTGTTAGCATTTTTTTTTTATTCCAATTAGATTGGTTTCTTATATTACTGGTAATTGGAAACTAGAATTATGTGTATTTCGAATCAAAATAAGATCACACACACACAGGGTTACCAGGCTAACACACCACACACACAGAGTTAAGGCAAGGGCAGGCAAGGGACTTGCAAGGGCCCACTAAAGGGTTGTTACCCTCCCGAAATTGCTCTAAATCAATTGAAATGATCAGTTTGGAAGGAAGTTTCCTTCATTGACCACTGAAAATTTGGGACAATGCTCGGCTATGATTTTGCTTGGACCACATACATATGGCGAGAATGACAGTCAGATCAAATCAGGCGGATCAAATTTAGGCCCTAGCTTGAGACTGCGCTTGTCCACAATAAAAAAGCAGCAAATATTATTTTCTAATCAGTCTAAAAAGTCATGGAGAATCAATTCAAAGAGTAGAAGAATCCAAAGATATTCATACTTACATGTAAGCAATATAAATCAGTTGAAAACTTAGAAATGAAGTGGAAGCTGCAGCGGTGTATGGTCAACTTCTGGAATCTCCCGTGTTCCTTCGTTTACTTTATTACGCATGCGTATCAAGAAACCCGCGAAAGTTTAAAGAAAACTGATTATTGTTAAACTCGACCGCTGATTGGTTAATTACAGTTATAACCGATTTTACCGGATAAGGCCGGTCACTGGACAAGGAGAGCAAGGTTATTTTTATCCTGCGTACCAGAACCTGAAAATATTTCAAATGAATGGAACATCACTATCTTTCCTTCTTTATTCCCACCAGGGCAGTGATAAACGTTTCTTCTCATAAGAAACTGCTCAACAAAGCTTGGGCTTGATAACGTCGGGCTATGGTCGAAACGTCGCTTCTTTCAATTCGCATCAAAATGCTTGCATACATTTTATGTTATTTACTTGTTTATCTTTGTATGATGGCACACGCAACAAGAAGATTTTTTTGCTCAACTCTCCGATTGCAAAAAATTAAGGAACTCCAGTACAAGGAAATTGTAACTTAAGAAACTACGTATTTTTGTCAAGGAAATCCTTTGCATACTTTAACTTTTTGTCACTAATCAAAATCTGGTGATGATTTCAAGAAACTTAGGAAAACTTGACAAGTACTTTGTTGCATTTGAGCCACTGCAGGAAGTTTCTAAAATGATCAGAATTTGAGTTCTCGGCATTTCTTTCGAGTTCCATAAAATCCTCTTGTTTACTTCTTTTATCCTCGTGAACATTTCTCAATAAGGCATTTCAAGCCCTCATTTCATTGGGCATTTCAAGCCCAATTTCTAAACAATGCAACTTCCGCACTTCCGAGTAATGTGATCCGGAAACAAGTTTTTGCCAAACAGATTGGAAAGTTCTGATTTGTAGCTTTTCTTCCTATTTCTTGGATATTGATTTTTGGCAAACACAATTTTTGATCTGATTTTAGTTAGATGTAACAACAACTAGGCCTCTAAGCGGCAGTTGAGGCTGCTCGAAAGCTAAGTAACTTTTAGCTAAATAACGACCTTGACACTGACGACAAACACAATTTTGTTGAAGTAAGATTTTGAGATATTTTTCTTTTCAAAACTTTCAGAACAAAGACTTTTTACTTGCAGGCAATTATTGACAAAACCAAACGAAATTTTGGGACTATAAGCAAAAGAAATCATCATAAACATTTACAATATCTAACTTTAAATTAAACTTAAAAAGAAAAGGAAACATTTACAAAAATCAACAACGCTCTTAGTCTCCTCCTTCTTCATCACCTTCTTCTTGGCGAACAACAGGAATGCCTGAAAAACAAAGATGTAACAAATTTAATGCAGTTGAACACGAATGAAACTACCAGGTGAGTCTAAAGAGGATAAAGAGGAATAGCAGCTTTTGCTTTCTGATTCATTTTAGGTTCGATGGCTTGAGAAAAAAAGTAGAAAATTTAGGCCATGTGATGACTTACCATCAAGCTTTTTCAACTTTGGTAATTTCTTTGTTGCTTGATCACGCCAATCGCCCTCTTCTGAATGTTTTGCCTCCAAAGGATTGCCTATAAAGAAAAATTCGAAATGAGTCGAATAACAACTTTTCATCAGAAGTACGTTTGTTTTTCCGCGCAATTCCAATCTTTTTGTACAATCCGTTTGACTCACAGGGTATACTCTGTGGAAGTCTGGAGTTTATGTGATGGTGGGCAAATTTTGTGCCTCCTGTACAGTGAGGTTATTAGGACTCTTTCATGTAACTTAGGGTTCGATAGGAAACGATAAAAGACGTGATGGAGCCGCTAGAACCAGTTGAAGGCATGATACGAGTGGACCAATGCCTTATGGTGTCTTTTGCTGAACATTCGAGCAACAAGTGCCCGAAAATCTTTGATATCCGGCTCCTTGACTGACAGGACTTTGAGGGTGGCCTTTCGTTGATTAGTTTAGCTGCAGAGAGAATTTCTCCAGTAAGAAGTTCCCAACTATGAATTCCCTCGTTATTCAATTTTACATTTCTTATCATTGCAATATTTTCATATTTTTATTTCTTCGCTGTAATAATTGGACCTACGTATATATTTCTCTTTGTGGACTGGTAGAAAGTGCAATCTCAAACAAGACGAACTGACTTCCAAAATTAGTTGGAAGTTTTTGTCTCCTCGGAGTTGGATCTCTGCACCATAGTTCCATTCTCCCTGCAGATGCTGTCGAGGTTGTGGTTTGGCGGGTGGTGGGCTGTTTGCGCGGGTTTTGGGGATACTTCAGTTTCCACTTAGTTTTTTTTTTTGTTTTTATCTTTTCTATTACCATTATGATGTTTGGAGGAGAAAGCTCTAACTTTCTTGATAAGTTTGTAAAAAATTCTGAAAGTTTTTTCCTGCAACTACCTTAACTTGCCGTTGACATTTTGTAGAAATTGTAAGTGGCATTTGTAGTGAGGACTCGGTGACCTTGTGTCTTTTGTCGCTACAAATGTCACAGCATTTGTAATTAAATTGTTGCTTCTTTAAAATTTTACATTTATGTAAAAAAAGATGAACTGAACTGAATAGACTTTTCCTTGTTCCAAACGCATTCCGACCATTTCGCTTGAAGTATCCTACCATACCGCTACTGAATTGGAGATTTAGGAATTAAGCATGAAACTTACCGACAAAAAGGAGATCTTCAAGATTTGGCAAATCAGCCTATGGCGAGAAGAAAATGATTATTGAGTAGAGTTGAGCGATTTTTGGCTACGAAGAAGAAAAACTCCGACCAACAACGCTAGTATTGTTATGCCACAGGATCTACGCAGCAGAAAAGTGTTGTAAACTGTGAAATGAACGAAGCTCTTGATAATCATGCTATACAAGAACCTAGGAAGCATCTCAAACTTGGGGGCATGACACTTAGATTGAGGACACATTTTCCTTAAGAAGGCATTTTCTAAACATAAAAAAGGCACCTCTTTATTTAATGCAAATTCTTGGGGGGCACGTGCCCCCATTGCCCCCGGTTCCTGTCTTGATTATTCGGCGATCTGAGAGTTGAGTTATTTAAAATCTGTACAAGTTCATGTTGTGATATCGCAAATTTTAGAAATGTTAGAATGTAAAGACCTACACGTAATTCTTTCATAAGAAATTGCTTGGAAGAAAGTCAACTCTCAGATCGCTAAAAAATTAAGAAACTCCAGTACTGGGAAATATAACTAAAGAAACTATCAATTTTCAATAAAGGAAATCCTTGACATATTTTACTTTCTTTTCACTTGTTTTATGCATCATAATTTCTGCCTATTAAACAGTACAAGTGGCTATATCTAGATCCGAAAACCTAACTTTTAACACACTTATGTTCACTTTATGCAATAGTTCTTTCACTAGTTAGTAGGTGTAAATTCCTTTTCTTTCTTTTGTATTTCATTTCCATTTCATTGCCTTTTTTTCAAACGTTTATGTTCACTTTCATAGCTGACCATGCACTTAATTGTATTGTGTCATGAGATTAATAAATATATATCTATTACTCTCAATGTACTTGAATGATGCCTAAACATCGGAAAGTTGTCAAAAAACATTGTTTTGAAAAGTTTAGGAGAGCGCAGTCGGTGAACGTGAAGATTGTTATGGAGCCTTGAAGAAACTCGTAAGAAACTCTGAGTTCTCAAATCTGACAATTTTAAAGACCTTTCAGTACTGGCCCAAATTCTTAGTTTCTTATAAAAAAACTACGTGCATCATGCGGAAAACTGCAAGGATTACAAAAGAATATGTCCAGCTTACCAATTTTACGAATTCGTCCATTATCTTCACTGCATTATTAGACATGTAAAGAACCTTGATAAAAAAGAACGTGCAAAGCCATAATTAGAAATATAAATCAATATATGTCCATAACCTTTTCAGATTTTCTGTCAGAGAAAAAATATAATACGCAATCAAGACAATCAGCCAAAGGTTAATTCATTCCAGTACCTCAAGTCTTCCTTGTAGGACAAATTTCAAACATTTGAATTATGTAAGCTCTTTTTTGGTCCACATCCCAGGGGGGGGGGCACTTCACTAGCGGGTCATATGAGGGTGTGCGCTCCGAGAATTTCTATGCTTAGTTTCTGTGTTTCTATGTATCTTAATGTCTTTGTTTTTGTAAGAGTTTTAATCTCTATGTTGAATTGGCCTCGGGGTAGGGGTATTAATCTCTATGTTTAATTGGCCTCGGGGTAAGGATAGTCATGACAGCCTGTTCCTCCACGGAGCATCGTTGCAGTATCATTGTATAGTTGAATGGTAATTTTGTAATGGAGCCAGCGGAGATGCATGGGGCTCTTAGTGAGGGAGAGGGATTGGGGCCTTTGTACCTATGTTTATGACGAAATTTGACGGTTGGAGCCCCTAAGAAGCCCTTAATAAGTGAGGACCCTTAGTGGTAAGCCCTGAGGGTAACCACCGTCGGCTACGCCACTGAAAGCAGCGTACTTTGTAAATTTATATTGTAACTTTTTAGAGGATATAAAAATAATTTCTTTTACGACCCAATCCTAGAATTTGGCGGGAATCTGAGACAAATTCCTGAATATGGATGTGGTTCCCATCCAGTGTCTGCACTACAAAGCAATAGGAAAATTTGTAAGTTATCCAAACCCTAGGCATTCACAGAATTTCTGGCAAAAATAAGACCCTTATCCCGGAATTTTTCTTTTAAAAGTACATCACATTCCCAGAATTTTCGTGCAAAATTTACGCAAAACTGGCGCACATTCCCTTGTGATCGGATAGTCAAGTACCTTTTTCTGACGTCCACACGACACTGTACAATGAACCCAGAGGGGTAACATAACATGTTAAGGGTACGGGTATGTGCCGCCCATATGGGTGGGTTTTTGGGTCCCAAATTCTCTAAACAAGGCTCCCTTTTTCGGCAGATTTTCCATATACATGGGTGGGTTATCCAGAAATTGGCGAAAAATAGCCAAAAATGGGCCGTTTTCCGCCAAAATTCATCATAAAAGTGGGCATGAAAGCAAGTCTCGGTAATTAGAAGAGGGTACCTTTCTGAAAACCGGGTGGCAGACCCCCGTCCACGCGCAAGTCATGTACCCCCCCCCCTTCGGGACAATGAATTGCACTATAAACAGCGCTCTATTTCGTACGACGTTTTCGGGATGATCGTTTAACAACAGGTTTAATTAAGCCCAAAACATTGGAATTCTTACAATGCGAAATACTGTATTAGTTTGTTTTAACACAATATTGAGCAATAATTAGCAGCAGGCGTAAGCCCATTGAGGTGGACTGTAACTTTAGCCAATACTGATTAATTAGATTATGACAAAGAGGAGGGAGAGGCAAGCTGTGTATAACGTACCTTCAGCTTTTTTAACACACCAATGCCTTTCAGTTTCTCGATACTATTGTACGAAATCCAAAGTTCTTCTAACGTTTCTGCGACTGCTTCCTGGAAAGCAAAAAAATCGGCCATTATAAGAACAATATACTGTAATAGGAGACTTTCTTTCAGCCATTTGGAAATTGTGTGCATGCACCCTATTGTGTACCAAATGTCATTCAGTAGTTCTGATACTGCTGTACTTTTCGCGTTGGAGCAAAGCAGAACAATAAATGAATTACATTTCACACTAAACTTATTGAGGTTTAAATGGACAGTAAAAGGACAACTCACCAGTCCATTCAGGTTTTTAATGTTATTTCTTCCAAGGGACAATATTTTCAGATTTTCTGTCAGAGAGAAAACATAATTTATCCAATCAAGAACATCAAAAGAATTCTTATCATAAAATGACCATGAGTGAATTTTCTTGAGCTGCATTAAAAAACAGATTGACAGACAGGCAGACAAACAGACAGACAAACAGCCAGCAAGACAGCAGGATAGTTTTGTGGCTGTCAAAACTGTATACTTACTGAGGCCATTGAGGTTTGCAATCTTTTCAATGGAATTTGTTGAAAGGGATAATTTTCTACAAAAAGGAACCTCATATTAGTGAAAATGTAATGATCTTACAAAATGAAAATAAGGGTGGCAAAAAGTATTTGTCATCATCTTTTATGGAATTGTCCAATTACTAGGCCCACTTAACATTTTTGGCAGCATATCTGTACAAGAAGATTTGTAGACCTTTGAAAGAGACTGGCTTTTTGGGACATTGTCTGAAAAACAATTTGATTATATATTCTAATAGGCAATGATAAAATAACCAAAAGACATGTTCAAAATCAGAGCTAAAATGATCTTCACACTATTTGTCTGATAATGCACTCTATAAGATCACACATGAACACTAGTTCTGTTTATGGTAGGTAAAGCAAAAAGCAATTAACACTCGGCCATGAGAACCATGACATACAGAATCCTATCATTTAGTAAACAATAGAAATAATTCAGCTCCTTCCAGAATGACATACAACTATTGATCTAACTTTTCTGATAAAGTGAGAAGCAAAACTTTGAATGATTGCTCTATGACTTTAAAGCTCTTGATCAAAGTCTGTATCATTGTTATCAAGGAGAGGATCGTTTCTATGGAGAGCATACAGTGCAGTTTTCCTGCATGAAAACTTTTTGCTCAGAAAAATTTACTGTCTTTCATATGAGCAAAGAATTCAGATATAAAGAAGTTTGCCATGTTGATGTGTACAGGGTGCTGCCTGTATTGCATTATTCATCTCTTCTGATATGTACAGTAGTTGACAAAAATACAGAATGTGTATTTACTCGCATGCAGATAGGGTGGAGAGGGAAGCATCCATCTTCTCAATTGGAGGCATTTGTGCATATAGTTTTACTTCAGTGGCCTCTGCTGCTTTCATGCCATTTTTATCTTCCTGTGTAAGCAGTGAGCAAATCATTAAAGTTATGGTACTGTGATCTTAATTTGCAGAAGACCTGTAATGCAATACAGATTTCTTTTGCAAATAGCAAGGATAGAAAATTTCATTGTTGGAAAATGGATTGAAATGTTCCTGGTTTTGAAAACTTATTCTGAGATAATTTACTGTAGCTATGAGATACCTAATAAGAAAGAAGCTGTTGCATGTCAGAGCAATAGACCTTTTAGCTATTCTCAAAAAGGGCCTGGATCGATAAAGGATAAAGTGAAAGTACAGTGTTTTTGTAACACATTGCCTACCACATGAATCTTTACACATTAGGTTTTGGCATTTAGCTTCCACAGCACATCAAGCATTATGGGTAGCATCCTTAAGTAATGGTACCAAATGTTCTTACAAATTCTTATGAATTCATTTCTGAGCAAGTACATATTAATGCTATTCTTCAGAAATTTCTGCTTTTCTTGACACCACCCAATAACAATTCAATGGAGCAAAAATTAGACGGTCTATCCTGCCAGGGCAAAACAAAGACCAACCCCAGGCCAACCCAAGAAATTTTCTCCCACCCAGTTTATGTTTATCTTACCCATGAAAAATTTTACAGGTTCCATCATAGATGATTTCCAAAAAGTTTCCTTTCCCCATCTTGATAACTTTAATCCATTGAAAATGAAAATTGAAAAATGTAAATTTCCACATTGAAATGCATAATCTCAAAACTTTTGCTGACTGCACACTTAAGGACTGGCAGGGTATGTTACTAGGGGGGATGTTTCTTAGCATATCCTATTACAAATACTTTGCGTTATGAAACTCTTTACAGGTATGTCCATTCAGGTTAATTCCATGGTATGAAAACCTTGTGAATCAAGCAGCTATTGTATATAGTCTGCAGTCAAGTAACTATCAAGTTAATTTTTTGAAATATTACCCATTTGGCAAGAGCATCTTTGATTGTTGTTCCTTTTGACTGTGAAATGAAATAGAGAATTTACTGTTACAGTGTAGCTTCTTCCTTGAAAATACAAAATTAAAATGTAGGAAGCTAGGATCTGACCCTCTAACATATTTGATAAACTTTGAATGACAAAATTGAATAGTGTCGACAGTTCCTGCTGCACAAGGCCTTCTTTTTGGTGAAGGTGAAGCTGCAATTTTTAGGCAAAGTGCTCTGATAACGGATAATTGAGTCTGTGACCCCAGATGTCACAAATGCTCGGTGGGGCTCTACTGTGTATCAAACCACGTCCACCGGACTGTTCTCACTGCAAGATCAGAGAATCATACCTCTGCACCACAAAACCTTGTTTAGATCAAATTCTGAACTAAGATAACAGGCACCCAATCTTCAAGGCAGGCTTGATAGGTTTGATATGATTTGATTCAATAAATCTTTATAGGAGATGCATCAGTCACAACGAGGTGCTTTTCAGGGAGGTCCTCAAGGTGACCCAGACTGAAATTCTATGGTTAAACAATAGAATAAGTTAACAGCTCTTTGTTCATTGCCAACTAACGCATAAAAAATATCATAGTTCTATTGCGCGTTCCTGCATTTTCCATGCATCATGTTGCAAAATCAACCAACTTGCCAGTCTCCTCCCAAAGATTTGGCCCAGGTGCAATGTTTCTTTTCCCCTCTAACTTTATTTGCCATACTATAACGTTGGGAAAGCCAAAGATGGTTTGATTTTGATTGGTCCAGTAAAATTGTCCCCATGAGGCCTGCCAAATGGCAAAACAGTCTGCCCTGCTGATGGACATGATCTGCTGTTTTTTGTGAAGGAAGTGGACTTGGACTGTGCTGCTGGAAGGTAAAATGTTTTAAATGGGTGTTATCAGTCCTCACTTACCATCCCAAAGAACCGATCCTTCCAGTTCTCTTTTCAAAACATCACACTCTAAACTCTTGGAAACTTTTCACAGCAACTGCAACCACTGTCGATAACATCAGGGAAGCAGTAACTGTTTCCTAGCAACGGTAAGCCGCGTTATCAATGAGATAGCCTCGTTCACGCTTGCCACTTTCAAAGAGAAGAAAAGATTGAAAAGATGGCGGACGCAGGAGAAGCAGCAACAGAAAATGAAGAAAGCCAAATATCGCTTGCAGGTTGGTAAGATGGACGGACAAAATATTCTGTGGTCTCTCATGAATAAGATTCAAACAAGGTCAAACACTACCGCGTTTCAGAGGTAAAATCCTTGAGGGGGCTCGTCGGAATCGGAGGAACGAAGAAATGGAAATTCATACAAGGGGCCGTCCAAAAATCCATTTCGTCACGGATAGCGGAATTTGGCCGCTAACTTCAGATACCCCCTCCCCCCCTCCGCTTAGCGGACATGCAAAATTTAGTATTTACCTATCTCGCTAACTGTTTCATCGCGATCGTTAGAAACCTTCAACTGTTAACAAGGAGAACTTCTTCTTAGGCCGTTTCTGTCTCTTCTTTGCGTTATCCAGTAGTGTTGAAACTTTGCAAAATATGATTGAAAACATTGTTAGGTTCCATTCCATCACGCTTAACGGATTAGTAATAAACCCCCTCCCCCTGTAACGGCCAAATTCCACTATCCGTGACGAAATGGATTTTTGGACGGCCCCTAAGAGTAGTAGGGCTGAAGTGAGTTGCGAGCAAAGCAAGCAAAAACGGGGTCCCAGGGGCTTGCCCCCGGGAAAATTTTTCATGACCACGCCCTTTAGATCATTGGAAAATGCCCCATTTTTTGCAAATGTCCTATTGACGAAGCAATGGGATGAGAGTCTCCATGAAAATTTTGAAATTCTTTGACTTACATATGAATTCAAAGATATTGCATTTTTGACAGACGCTGGTATTTTCCTTGAATATTGCGAATTTGAATCTTCATTCCTACGACCTTGGCTTTTACAGCCTTTTTCACTTGGGGAAAATCAACAAACTTCAGCAAATTATTGCCGGAGCTGAAGTCCCCTTCAGCCCCTTCAGCCCCCACTTCCGGTGGGCCTTTCTGTACAACATGCAATGATGCCAAGCTGGAAAAGTTTCTCCATCACATTGATTAGTCAGTCACATTAGGCTGATCAAAGAGTGCCACAAGGATCTTGCTTTATGTGTGAAGGATATGCCAAGCGCAATTTGCTCAGAAGCAAGGCTATTCACCAATAATATGAACCAGAGCTAGATGGGTTTTGCAGCATACTGTAGTCAACAATGCTCACTATGTATGTGTCTACTCTAAAATGGTCAATGCCAGGATTTGTTGTCACAAAACCAGTGGAAGTTTTCATTCATGTATTGTAAGTGGGAAGAATGCATATTTAGTAGTTTCCAGATCCTAAACTTATGCAATTTGGTAGTCTGAAACATCATGTATATCTTTTTTGCTACAGGATGAGGGGTCATCAACTGACAGTTTTCGTCACAGTTAACAGAATTGGGCCAAGGCAAGGGGATCAAGCTGTGGCCAAGTTCTGTCTACTATAGCAAAGGCATACATGATTGTCCAGACCACCAAATTTATCGCTAGATTTTCTGTTGTCATGGACCCCCCTACAAGTCTCTTTATGGGCCTATTATGTGACTTGGCTTGGGGAAGCCTACAGCAACTTCAACATCCACATTGGGATTTTGAAATAAAGTAATGCATTGCTAAAAGATTGACTGCTGCTAGTTATTCTTTAAAGATTGATAATGAAATATCAATTATTCAATTTTTCCATTACAAAAGTAAAACTTCTAGCAGATTTCAGCTGTCTCCGTCCCTAACTTATTGGCCTGATTCCACTAACTGTGATGAAAATTATTCACCAATGACCCCTAATCTTTTGAGATGAATGGCTTGTAGAAGAAAGCTTTTAAGAATTAAACATATGTTTCTTCCCTTTTCAGAAAATATAGACCAAGCAATTATCAGTCAAATGCATGACATTGAAAGAGAGGTAGGTACCCTCTCAGAATATCTTCACATTTATCTTATGGCAGGGAATTTAAGCTGCTTGAGATTGATACTATATGTGAAAATCATGGATTAGTGCAATCAAGGTAAAACACCATTATAATTTAAGGAGATCAACAAACAATGATGTTAGAAGCCATGATGAATAACAGAAAGATCTATAGAAGATATCAACATGGTTATCAATCAGCCTTTCACCATTTTTACATTACATGAATTATAAACTTTACAAAAAATTGATTTTTTTGTGAATGTTTATCGTTCATGTTAATGTAAAACAAACATGCACTGATTTATTAGATTATTCAACCTTTCTATGCCATTTTCTCATCATAAAGTATATGCTGTACTGTCTTTGCTTCAGTAGTTTTTAAAAAGGGAGTCCATTTTTCAGGTTGCAGAGCACCATTCCTTGATAGGGGCTCTTGAAGATGTCACATGTTTGAAATCAGAATATTCAAATGAAGATAAAGTTTATCAAGCAAAGATAGAGGTAAAGAGCGCAATGTAAAAATCTCACTGAATATCTAAAGAGAGCAGCAACCTGCAAGGGCATACTAGCTGATTCAGTGATATGACCCTGAGACAAAAGGAGAAATATTGAGAAGGAGGAGAAAAAGCTCCTTTCTGTGTACATTACACCTATCATTTGTTAACATTGTTTCCTTCCTAAGAATTCTCATTTGGAAAACTTGAAAGCCTTTCATGATAGACTCAAGGGTGTCTCATCATAGTGCATAGAATTCTTGTTACATTTAGGTGCACAAGGCCTGTTCCGTTTTCAATTCCTAATATGGCATAAAAGCACCATTTCTTCTTCAATCTTTCAATTGTTGTTTTTTGTTATAAAAATGCAGTAACCTAAGATTCCCAGAAAAATTTCTGAACTTAACTTGAAGTAGTTTGTTTTCAAATGGCTGCAATTCTTGACTGTGTGTAAGTTTCATTTCACCAAATAGAAACTTCAGTTTCAGACCATGTTCACACATTGCCAACACATCTTGAAATTGTTGCAAATGTGACAGCAGCAAAATTTAAACTAGTGTTCACTTGATGCCATTTTCAAAATATGCCAGCTAGAGTTCTGTTGTTAAAGAAAATCTGCTGGCATAAATTGTGCTGTTTCATGTGAGGAGGAACCCTGTCTGTCACATTTTACATCATTTTTTAACATTTGCTTGCAGCTCATGAACAAAGTCTTATTTCAATGGAGAGGGTGCTTGCAGCCCAGAATTCATTTGTAATTTTTCTGTCTTATAGCATCTGGCCACTCAGTTCCATAAAATTAGGAAGATAAGAGGAGATGGCAATTGTTTCTTTAGATCTTTTGGATTTGGTTGCGTAGAATATTTCCAAAGAGACAAGGAAGCTCTAGAGAGGTTTGCCTAACTATTTCAAGAATTGTTTGCTACAAATGTCTTCAATCAATCTACGTTAAGAATATGTTCATACGATGTGAATAAAATTTTGATGACAGTAAAAATGTTACAGTACCAAAATTTCAACCAGTATTCACACAATACCAACAGAATCTGAAAGAAATGGAAATTTCATTTAAAACTGTCTTCAGGCGATTTATTCAAAGGAAGTGTGTACTTACCACTTGGCGCTTTATTAAGTATTAAATATCTTAAAAATATACTTTCTACAAACGAGAATACAACCAGATGAATTGCATTGATATACTTTACTTGCTTCTTAGCAGGGAACTGAGTGCTTTACCACTGTTTGCAATGTCCTTTGTAGATTTATGTCATTTTCTGAAAGAACCAAGAATGAACTGATAGAAATTGGATATCCAAGCTACACAGTGGAAGATTTCTATGAAACAGTAAGTAATTTTCGTTTCTTGTTAGTTTATCTGTTTTGAAAATCCACAGGAATATGCAAAACCTTGGGGAGTTCCAATTCCTGTTTCAAATTTTACCGGATAAGTGAAAAAGAAATCAAAAGAAATCCCTGTTTCAAAGGCTATTGCTCCCTGGACATCAAGGCAATAACATTGAAAAGTGCATATCATGCAACTTGGAACATGTTCAACTATATTTTGAAATTTACCTGACTGAAATGGGCCACTCTGCTCTGACATTATGAAAGATTTTCTCAAGAAAGCCCTTTCAAGAAAACTTCAAAACAAGTTATTTTCATTTCTATAAAATTTTACAACATACCTTACATTCTACAAAACTTTCTTAATTACTTTACAACATTACAGGGACGACACCATGGGGAGCGAAAGGCATTATGACTGCCCCATGGCCAATATATAAAGACAAGCAAGTTAATCTACCTGCACACATTAAACTACAAACGATTTAAAAACTAATGGCTACTGTACGAGATTCTGTCTTACACTAGGTTTCAGGTCAGGGAGGGTTGCGATAATTCTTTAAAATGTCACGAACACAATTCGTGTGGTGTTAATAGTGAAAAAAGATTTGCCTGACACTTAATGTAAATCAGAATCTTCAAAGAAAAAGAGCATTACAGTGAAGGACTTAGTTCAAAACAGGTTAAAAGTCACGGTCAATTTTTCTGGTTTCATGAAATTTTCTGGTTTGATGAAAGTTGCCAAATTGTGCTCTTGCTGAATTGATTGGCAGTTTTAACCTTATTCCAATTTTTATTGTTTTCAGTTCATAGATACTTTAGAGATGATAAAGAAAGGGAGTTCAAAAGAAGAAATGTTAAGTGTAAGTTTCAGTGTGTCTTGTTTTGCAAGACGTTGAAATTATCCATTTTTCTTTTCCCTGAAATGAACAAATGAATTATTTGAGTTTTATTTCGAAGTATAATGTTGCACTACGTTCACGTTTAGGCCTGTTATCAAATGAACATTATTGCCTCCCCCCCTCCGCCTCCCCAAAGCACTCGCTAAATTAAGCAATTGCCGATTCGTTTGACTTCAAGACTTATTTTCTCCAAACATCCAGGATTGTAGGTAGGTGAATTTCAAGTATTCATTTGAACTAAATTTCATTTCATTTTCGTTCATCTCGCTCTGTTTTTATTGTCAATCTAATCAATTGTTTCTTCTGCAGAACATAGAGCAGATTTTGATCTCTGTTTAGGAGTATTTGTGTGTTGCATTTCAGCCTTAACCTCGGTCCTAGATTGGCCAAAATCTGGGCAGTTACTGCCTCAAATTATTTGTTACGTAGAGTATTCAATCTTATAACATGTTTTACTTATCGTTTAGGTATTTCGTGATCAAGGCCTGTCTGACTATTTCGTTGTATACCTTCGCTTGATGGTCTCAAATTATCTCCAACACAATGCTGAGTTCTTTTCAGCATTCATCGAAGGAGAAGCAAGCATGAAAGACTTCTGCTCTCATGTAAGTTCTATCATATTCTTTATAATTTGATCTGAATCTTATCACTACAGGGCAAGGGTGATATGAGATACGCAGTTGCCTTAAAATAAAATCTGCGAGGGATGCTGTGAGAGAAACAGTCTACAGAGGCAAATTCTAGGCCATTGAAAGGGAAAAATGATGATGTTTGCAGAGCTGTAAGGACAACAAATGCCATGGAATGTTTGAAAGTAATGCCAGTGAGGTATGAAAATTTTCTCGTCGCAAACAAGCACTGATACATGTGAACGAATTCGGGCAAGGAACACATGCCCTCCTGATCTGATTGGGCCTAAACCAAAATTGAACTGTCTACGTAAATGCGCATTTCATATCGCCGTTGCACAGGGTGCATCGAACAGGCTAACGGTCGGAAAATTTGAATTTCTCTCGAACGAAGCATTTGACAGTAATAGTGTTTTTCTGAAAGCCCGACTCTCATGCTTTCACTTCATGTAAAGTTCTTACAAATTTGGTCTCTAGGGACAAGTAAGCATAGTTCAAAATGAGTTTTCGTCCCTTAAATCAAGTATCAAAAGTTTTAAAAGACCGGGGTTATTATGATTGCTGATGAAATAAAGGATTACACTGCTGTGAATGATGTGTATAATTTTTGCCGAGTTTTCTCTCTCTCTTCTCTTTGAAATTACATATTTTAGTCTACGAAGTGAGCCAAGTGACTTGTCCTTTATTAAGGTATTTAACCCTAGATTTGCCCTTTAAAAAAAGTACTTCACAACAAATAGTTTCTTCCAGTTTGGAAATGCCGCATGATGTCTTGAAGACTGCAGTATTTACTGTAGGTCTGTTGATCTAACTTGAAAATGAATGATGAGTTAAATCATTTTCCTTGGGCTTCAAAACTTCTTAAACATACTGCTGATTATTTTCAGATTCTTTTGATACCTAGCGTTGCTTAAAGAAGATTTTCCTAATGCGTTAATGCCCTATTTAGATTGTGATCGCTCCCGATTTCGGCTAGAACAAAAATCGTGTGTTTTGATGTAATAGCTTCGCCTTTCCCCCAATACTTGTCAAGGCGTTTGCCGCAGTCTGCAGAGGCTTTTTGAGAAGCAAGTATCATCCTTGATCGATCACATGAATAGATCGATCGATAATGATTGACCGATTATATGAATCGACATGTCCTCTCAGCAAAGAAATACCAAAATTTCCCTGTAGTTTATGCATGGAAATTCAGAGGAAACAGACAAATTTCTTTGGGCAATTTAAGGGAAACAGATAAATCTATTTCTTTCCTTTGACACTGTTGGGTCAGTTTGTTTTCCTCAAAATTTCCCCAAAGGAAAACGTAGTGAAATTTCATCATTTTTGCAATTTTTTTGCGCGTTTGTTTTTCGTAGGAAGTGGAGCCAATGGCGAAAGAGAGTGATCATATCCATATCATTGCTTTGACTAATGCTTCAGGAATATGTGTGCGGATTGTTTACATGGATCGCGGAGGAGCCTCCACCGTCAACCATCATGATTTCCCAGAAGACGGTTCGCAACCACAAATAATCCTCCTTTACAGCCCAGGACATTATAATATACTTTATCCTGTTAGTTCCAACGAAAAACGTGGTAATGAACCCTAAAAACGATTTTATTTATGAAAAAGGAAAGGAAAGATGGAGAGGAGGCCTAGATTTGAGGCTCTGTACAAATTAGTTGTTGTAAAAACGAGACATTATTCAATTTACAATTTAAGAATTTTAACTAATCTTAACACGAATCTAAATCGAATTTTTTTATACAATTTCAAGAATTTTCGAGTACAAAATACTGCAAGAAAGTCTAACGTCCAGCGTGAATAATGACTGAGGGTATGAAGTTACACCTCGAACGATTTTGACAGCCAACTAACGTATAAATACTCAAATTTATTATTGCCATAAAATCGAAAGCACATACTGTATGAATATGAGAATCCAGGGTGGTGCACAGTTGACCAGGTTTTGGTCGGGGACGTGCCATCGAAGCTTCAAAAAAATACCCGTTCCGTTTACCATTTTTTTGAAAAGTATGCCGGATCTGATACCATTTTTTTGAAAAGTATCTCCGACCTTATATTTCATACCACAATCTTGAAAATCGGTGCAGTTCCTTGTACCAAAATTGTGAAAATTGATACCGTTCTTTTTACAAATATCTGGAAAATTGATACCCTTCCTGATAGCACGTCCCCGCACCCGAAATATATGTAGTGCACCCCCGGGAAACTTGGGGTGCTGAATCCAAATCCATGCGAGGCCATCAGTTGAAAAGATGTATCATAGTCAACAGGCTACGATGTGTAATTACACTTTGTCTCATTATTCCCTTATCTCAAATCAATTTCAATTTCACAGCCAGAACTATAAGGAAGCTGCAAGTTAAAGTAAGTGAATAATTGTTACTGAATGTAGTGTAGTTTATATATCTTGACAAAATATCATTCAGATTCCTCATGCTTTCTTTAATGTTAATTTTTATTAATTAGCTTTTTCAGGAATGGTTTTCTTTCTTTGTGAGAACCAGTGCTCTTTGCATACTTATTCACTCGGTCATTGCCTCTGTGCATCATTGGAAGACCCTGTCGCATCAATCCGGATTCTAGCCTGTGTGGCAGCCTATTTGTGGCGGCCTAACGCGATTCTGAATCCTGAGATTTCATATACTGCAGGCAACTGGGAACTCAGTTGGACAGGAATGGATTAATTACTACGAATTAATTTTAGTGTGTTTTGATTGGTAAAAACCAAGATAAAATATGTTCCTTATTTTATCTTGCTAAAATGGTAGACTTGATAGACTAAGAATGTGTATTTGATTGACTCCGAAAATCTCAAAACAGTAGGTTTATTGGGTTGGAAGTTGGAAGGCCTTTCCGTCTCGTCGAATTATACTGTTGTCAGAATTTTGTGGGTGTGCAAATGCCAGTCTAACACACTCTCGTATCTCTCTCTTGGCAGAAGGTCCCAATAGAGTCGCGTGCCCCCTCCTTTCGTTTTCCCCGCGAGATGGAGGATGTTAGGAGGGCCCATTTCCGTCTGATGCAAAATAAAATTTTAAACTCCAAACTGCCATGCCCAGATTCCGGTGGATCCAAACTCCAGCTCTCACGTTGCGGAGGAGCATCCTAGAACAAGCAAGACCCAAGCGCGCGTCTTCATTTGCATTCTGGTGGGACCCAACTTTCGAGAAGCAGAGCCTGAATTACTAAAGGAGTGCCAATTTCATTGTGATTGTTTAAAAGAAGACGAGATATACAAAGAAGCTGACTGAGGAATGGATGGATGTATTCATCTGCTTTCAAAATACATCTCTAACTGAACGCCGACACACATGGGCCTAAGTAAGCCCAGCCACAGAGCCTGATCTTGACTGACAGGAAAATCCTCTTAGCCCGGTATTGACCCTATCAAGTTACACAACAAAGTGAGAAGTCATAGACATGGCTTCGATATTAGTTCGTGGAACATTTAGGCAAAAAGCTGACAAACTTTGTTGTTCTGGAATTAGATATTACAAGTCAAACAAAGGTTGTTTTGGGTATTTGCCACCAGCTGTTAGAAAGAGAGAAAACCGCCCTGTGAATGGTGAGTGTAACAAGTGGACGGGTAGGTAGGAAGGGTCTTCTACTCTTACACTTTTCAAAAATCTTAATTATTTGTTGAAGTTACAGCCTTTTTTATTTTTCAGCTCATTTTATGATGTGACGTCATCAAATTTCAAAATCACAAACCAGAAGAGTGAAAGAGTTTTGCTTGATACCATATTTTAGGCACCCATAAAGTATGGTTTTCTTGAAAATCATTTGATCTTTCGCTGATAGGGTTTAGAAATTATGATAGTTTTAAGTTTTTTTAAAGATTGTGTTGAATTTGTAAAAAAAGAAGAAAGTACCGTAGTTATTACATACTTCCCAGTTATCCTGCTCTGCTCCTTTTATTTTTGAGTACCAAATAATCACCCTCTCGCTTACTAATTTTTGAAGAATTTTCCAACCCCCCATTGTTTTTTCAACCACTTTTTTATTAATTCTTGAGAAATTGAAATCTTTTATTTTCAGAAGATGTCATTTTAAAGAATAGGGCCACAAATGCAAACCTCTTGCGATACGTTGATGCTTACCGGGAACATGGTTATGAAAATGCAGACCTGGATCCCCTTAACATCAGGGAAAGGTGAAGTATTATATGGCTTTGTGTTTCATGTTAACGTAAATGATTCAGTTTCAGTTTCAGTTGTCATTAACTAACATATCTAAATACATCAAAGAATACCAAGCGAATTTACCTTTATTTAAATGATACAGTTATGTAGGAATGACTTGACGAAGAGACACAGAAAGCTGCAAAGGATGTACCCCCAAACATAAAAGAAATGGGAAAGAAGGACAATAAAGTACAAAACATACTTTAGAATAAGCATATATTTCAGGAGCAATCCCTACCCAGCAGGACAATAAAAAAGTGGCAAAACAATGAGGAATGCAAGCTCAACAGGTATAACCCAGTAAGGACCCAAACCCCCAACACACCACCACCATCCCAAACTGTCCCACCAGACAACAGATCATGTCCAAAACCCATGCTCTTATGTATTTAGATATATTAGTCTAGTGGGAGTTCTCTAATAGGTAGACTAATCAAACCCCACTAGAAACTAAGAAAGGAAGAAAAATTCTGTGCACAAGAAACACAAAACGAGAAGATGGCCCAAAAGAATAAGATGATTTAAGGACCTATGGACAGTAAGAGTATTTTCTAAGACAGGAAGCAACCAATCATAGAAGTGTAGCATTTGCTGGCAGAATTAGAGCAATTCTTTCAAAATAGTTCAAAATTTCTTTGCATCTTCATTTAGCATGTATATACCACCTTAGCAAGTAACTGGTACGTTTGTGAAAAGTATTATTTCTCAAGGAAACAGCTCTACTTATAATTTTAATACATAAATGTTTGCTCATTGTTTACAATATCTTACTTGCTCATTTTAGGAATGGGAGTCATTTAGATCCAAGCATGTTTGCTTTGTCAAACATTGAGGAAGATAGTTTGTATGACATAACAGGTATGATATGATGAATACTATGTATTTATGGTTCAAGATTTGTAAGTTTTTTGACCCTAAGAAAGCAGAAAGTTTGTCAAGCAAAGCATTTCAGGAATTGGTGCCTCAGTCTTTTGACATAACAACTATACTGTAAAAGTACTTATGTTGCAGATTACATCTTCAAATATTCATCCGGAAAATATTCTCCTAAAAAGTGATGTACAACTTATCATGTTGCAACATGAGTTTGCAGTACAGTTAATTCATAACTTAACATGATTCATGGTTGTAAAAGTTCCCTTGAGGTTTTGAGGATTTATAGAATTATTCCTAAATTCAGAGATTGTCAAATTCATTAATATAGCAGTAAATGATGAATCATGCATTTCCAAAACAGCTATTCACGTTGAGGATCAGAGATAACTGGAAAGAAGGTCTAGGTGTTTCCTTTTCTTTTTTAGAATGAAATTGGCATGAAACTGAGGCAAATTTCTCTAAATTCTGTGGCGTGGCCACGGGGTGGTATGGGGGGCAGTCGCCCCCCCCCCCACTTTTTTCAAAAGATGGTCCTCAAGATTCCTTCAAAATCGAAGAGAAAATGGCGGGGTATAGGTTTGGTAACAATCTTTCCCAGAAATGGCCGGCTGATATTACCTAATTGAATTACGTGATGGTAATTTGTAACTCTCCCTTGATTCGAATGTGATTTTTGTGATTTTTCTCGCTTTTTCAAGAGCACTAAAAATAAAGGTAAGGTCGACCTAACGAAATATATTGGTTGCGAAATGCCTGAAAATGTGCCCAGGGCACTTGATCAAATCATAAGCAATCTCCTCACATGGAGCATTGCGCAAAGGCGTTCTCCCTCAAGCAATCGAAGCCATGAAATTTTGTAAAAGTCAAAATTACCTATACTTTCAGTGTTCATGAAATACTTCAATCTCTCAACTATCAAGCAGAAGTTGATTCATTCCAAGTCAAAATTACCTATACTTTCAGTGTTCATAAAATACTTCAATCTCTCGACTATCAAGCAGAAGTTGATTCATTCCAAACCACTCAGTACTCTTCTCTTGGTGCTTTGAATTTTCAAGAGTGTGAACTTTTTGGCTCACCCAAAGGTGCTCTTAGGTCTAGTTTGTGTAAAATACTAGTTATCAGGAAATGTACGACATAGATGACATTGTAAATTTTTTTTCACTAAATGCAATTGTCTGCATTAGAAAAGAAAAGAAAAATAATTGGGAAGCATATATTAGCTGATTTATAAGATACTTTATACCAAATTTTCAAACCTTTTAGCAATCAGAGGATGCATTCTGCGCCAAATGAAAGGATTTTTCTTCAAAAAAATTTTCTTGCGCTTTAATTTATAGAATGACTGTCACAAAATTATGAAAGTTTCCTTATCGCTAATGGTGAGCATCATGATAGGAGGTGTGTTCTATGCCAAAGTAAAGGGCGTGGCCCCAAAAATTTTCCTGGGAGCTTCACCCCCAGACCCCCTCCCTCCTTTGCCCCCCAATTAATTTACCCTGGCCACACCGCTGTCTAAATTCAGGGATGCTAAGTTATGAAGACTTCTGTACTAACAGAGGGAAACATGTTCTTTGAATTTACAACTTTGAACATCAGTTTTGATTTATTTCAGGAATTTTGACCATCCCTGGAAAGAGTGAAGGAAGCTTTCAAGAAATAGCAAACCACTTGAATGATACATATTGCAGTACACTGTCTGCAGAATTCTCCCATCTTAAGGTGAGCTCACACTCTTAGGATTTACTGGTTGATCAACCAATTTCTTGAAGTCAATGTTAGAAAACATTTTCCATTCAACACAGCCCACAAGATTCAAGGAAGATTTCGTAGAAATTTCAATGACACTTGCACCCAATTTTAAATGCTTCTTAACCAGTACTCTTTTGAATTCTTTTGTTGCTCTTCAGGATGCAGGCGAAAAGCACTGGTTTGCAACCAAAATGGAAGAAAGCAGAAGTTGGTCTTTGAATGGAGAGGAAAAGAAGAGGCTTGCCTTAGATTTACTGAAATCTCAGGTTAGCAATGATCATGTTCCTAAAATCTGTCTCAAATTAGATGTAGTGCTAAGATACCTATGAATAAAAACAATTGAACTTCTTTTGATGTGTAATTTTGCTTTGTCAAAAATCTCACTTGACGTTTAGTTTGAAATGGACTCTACAGACTCTCTGGCGGTAGAAAACATTGTGCCAGGTGTTAACCCCTAAACATACCCTTTGCTCACAAATGTTTAAGAGTGACAAACAGTGATGAAGCTGGGAACCTTAATTCTCCTGTAGGAAGAAAGGGGAAGAAAAAGAAGCTGAATTAGAAAGAAGAAAAGAGGTTAGAACAAAGAAGTGAGGAAAGGAAAAGTGAAAGGAATAGAAAGAAAGGAACGAAGAAATGAAAGATGGAAAAGGAAAAGAAAGTAGAGTGACAAGAGAAAATGAAGAATGAAAATTGTAAGAGGAAATCAGGAAAGAAGAAAGATCAGAACACAAGAAAATGGCAGTCTTCAATTGTCATCTTGTAACTGCACATACCACCTTATGCACTGTGCAATTAGTACTTTGAAATCTGCCACACAAAAAAATTTATAAAACAACAGAAGGAATATTTTTACGATGAGGCTTGCTTCACAGGATGTAAATAATTCTTTCCACCACTGGTGACAAGTCTCTTCATAAGTGACCAAAATAGACTTGACACACAATGACTTTACCTCAATAGCGAAAATGCTCCAATTCTTCGTTCCCACTTGAGTCTAAGCCCAGAATACGCCTTAATTTGGTTCTGTGAGAATTTTTGAGAAAACGGGGTTCTTCTAGATTTCTTTTTGTATATTCCACAAGAGTTATTACTTCATCTACCATATGATTGACAAACACTGCAAGAATGATCCCATGGGGAGCTAGAAATTATTCTTGTCCAATGGCAAAACCCTTAACTTGATTTTCTTGGGTATACATAACAGTAAGTAAAGGGATTTCCGTCAAAAGTGTACAAGATTCTTGACCTTTCTACCTTACCACTCAATTGATACGCCCTTGACTTTGTAACGTCATAATATCACAAAGTTTTATTCGTAGGCATTTGATAATTTTGTTGGCAAGAAATTCCTGACACTGAAACGGTATAGTGGTGAAGGAGCTGAAAGTATGATTGCATTTATGAATGAAGCCTTTGCTGCCAGTGCAGATTGTAAGTACCAAATGACCCAATCAAAAATGAACGTCTTTTGAAAATCACTAAAATTCTATTATGATGCCAATCCTAAGAATTGCTTTTGATACATTTGCATCTCAGGGATCAAATTAATTTGACAGATCTTGTAATCGCTATTCACAATTTGGCACTTGTTGGAGTTGTTGCTTTTGAGAGCTACATGGTTTTCATACATACTCTCAAATTGCAGAAGCTGTTTACGAATTGACTCATTGATCCATCTAGCCATTCAGTTTGTTCACCCTCGTCTGTGATTTAGCTCTTTTATCATATTAGACTCAATATTTGATATGGCGTCGCAAAAAATGACTTTTACATCAATATTCAATGACTTTTCCCTTCAATGTGCGCCAGCAATGCATCCAATGTCTTCTTTCATCTTTCTGGGTCAAATCTGACATGCTTCCCATTTTCTGATTACATTTTCTCTTGTTGTCAAAAAGCCAATTGCAATTTGAAGAAGCCCAGTATCTAACTCGCCCTTTTGTTTTTTCAGATGGCATCACAGATGTTGTAATGTGTATACCACACCGTGGAAGATTGAATTTATTGGTCGGATCATTAAATTACCCGCATAATCAAATGTTTTCAAAGGTATTAGAACATCATTTCAAACTCTTCTTGGTTTTCCTGTTATAGGAAATTAACGCTTGTTAAAAATTTTAGAATCATGTTGCAACAAGATACGATAATAAACATCATACGAGTTTTATGTCTTCACTAAAATTTGGAAGAAATCTACCAAGTGGCAAGGTTTCTAACCAATTGGGATCTGATTTTGTACTCATTTTGTACTAAAAAGGAAATTGATGTCAATATTGTTATTAACAGCTGCTAAATTGTTGTAAACAAGCTGCTTAATTTTTGTAAACATTCGCAAACTTTTTCAAACCGTGTTGTTTGTTTTGTAGATGAAAGGAAATCCTGAGTTTTCCAGTGATCTGAAATTTACTGGAGATGTGCTTTCTCACCTTTGTAAGTGTTCAAAGCAATCCATTTGTTTACTCCTATAATTTCTCTTTACAATAGTATTAGCGCTGTAAACCTTAAAATTCTGCTTTGATATACCGGGTGAGCGAACAACAGCTGCACATTGTTTGCTTCTGAAACAAGGAACAAAACGATTCCCAGTTGCAGAAGCTACGGTTTCCCTATTATTAACGCAATGAAACCTGATACTGTTGAAACAAACACACATAGTAGCTTACTTTATTGTCATTGCTGAAAGAAAAGGAGGCTTTCTACGTTAAATCATCATTTTTAGCCGCTTTGCAGGTCTCTATGTCTACCTTCTGAAGATCCCAATAACTCTTTAAGGAATAGCACAATTAATCTTTGTAAGCTTTATTTGTGTTTGGTTACTGAGTAAGACTTTTTCCAATATTTTGGCTTCGACATATAGGGAGTAAGCGTGCTTAAGCAAAGAAGGATTTTGTTTCCACGATCTGCCAGTATGCTTTAGACATGTTTTGTGTCCAAGATCTGCCAGTATGCTTTAGACATGTTTTCCCATTTTTATTGCTAAAAGTCTTTTGTGACATGAAACATACGACGGACGTTTATCATCACTTTCAGGTATTTTTGAGGGTTTTTTGATAGGGTTTTCTCCAGAGGGTTTTTTTGATAGGGTTTTTTGATAGGGTTTTCTCCAGGATACTCCAATAAGTTTTCAGAGAATGTCACAAGTCACTCCAAGCAGCTATCTGATTAAAATCTCGGCCATTAAACAAGGCATTTACCATTATCATAGCCATGACATTTAGAGAATAAGAGCCATTAAAACAGCAGAGATCGCTGTTTGCCGCTCATCCGGTATATGTTTTCCACAGAGGAAACTTTTTGAGTAATACCTGCTGTTATACGTTTTGTTTTCCCCATTTTTCACCGCTGTAAGTATCATTTTGATTACAGATGCAACAACTGATTTGCAATATGGTGA
This sequence comes from Aurelia sp. 4 Dawson et al 2005, assembly GCA_964019985.1. NCBI lineage: Eukaryota > Metazoa > Cnidaria > Scyphozoa > Semaeostomeae > Ulmaridae > Aurelia > Aurelia sp. 4 Dawson et al 2005. Next base: position 1,266,580 of record OZ026494.1, on the reverse strand, counting down.
CAAATCTGTTCATGTTTCCATGTTACCAAATCCATCACATTTAGAAGCTGCCAATCCTGTTGCTGTTGGGAAAGCAAGAGCGAAACAGCTAGAGAGAAAAGAAGGACATTATGGGGATGGTACATCAAAAGTAGGTGATCAGGTATGATAATGTGCTATTTTTATTTAACACGCAGGGAGCAATGTCTTGTAACTTAATTTTTTCAAGATCATAATTCATTTCAAAAGCATTATTAGCAACATCATTTACAACGCAAAACTATGACGTGTAATTGGCAAAGATGTCTTACTTCACAGCTCACGTTTTCAAGAAGATGGTTGATGTGCACTAGAAAGAAAAGACGACCTAATACAGAACCTTGTGGAACAACAGCTTTTTTCAGTTGATCAATAAACGATACTGATTCCATTGGGAAATGACATTATATTATGTCCCTCTTCCACTGCCTCTTTCTCGGCTAACTTTTCAAATCATTTTCAGGTGATGTGTTTGCAGATTCACGGAGATGCCGCCATTGCCGCACAGGTACTGGTTTTTCCTTAGTCACTGACGAACGTATCTTTTTAAGTGCCATAAAATCTCGAGAGTAACGTGTGGCAATAGTTTCAGCAAATAGACATCAATTCCTGTATGAATTAAAGGGAGGACAGAGACCAGCAGCCTTTGCCATCGTTTTGTTTTTGTTTTCGTGAATTTCGTACAGTCAGTTATTCTGGAAGCTGTGCAGGTCAAGTCGCTGACTTCCTGCAAGGCATGCTGGTCTTTGTACTCCCTTTAAACTAAAATAGCACGGTTTAAATACTCTAAACTTATCGTGCACAACTCTTCATCAGTAGTGATGAAAATGGAAGCTGTTTAATAGTTAAAAAGAATAAAGCAGTTTAAAAATCAGCTTGATAATTAAAAAGTAGTTTTCTCAACGTTAATGATTATGGATTATACCCGATATGCTTAGTTTATTTTGATCCTGGAATAGACATAGCTATATCTCGTAGTCGCTATAAATAGGTTATAGAAAACGCCTACGCATTCATTGTTTCCTTGGCCCCACAATGAAGCCGCACGTGTCGAAGTTATCAAATTCAATAGATTGCATTTTTAACCTGGCCCGGGACAGCTTTGAGCTACGTTGATTTCCTTTAATTTCTAGTGAAATTTATGTTTAAAAATCTTTCAAGTAGCACTATATCATGTATTGCTTTCTTCAAAGGGCATCGTGATGGAAACACTTTGCTTGGCAAATTTGCAGCATTTCGATGTTGGTGGCAGTGTTCATCTTATCGTCAATAACCAGCTAGGATTTACCACACCAGCAGATAGGGGAAGGTATTCATACTACCTGAAAAATGTTCATCCATTTGAAACATGACCAGCTGTCATTGCTTGTTGTTTATATATTTGAGACTTCAGTATGAAGCAATCAGTGTTAACAGGACAAAGGGATTTATAGGACAGATTAGTCCATAAAGTAGCTTGGAAGCTAACTAACTCGTTGTGCATGGCAAAAGGGTTGCTAAGAGAAAGCATGGGTACATATCGAATAGAAGGATAGGTTTAAAGAGCAACTCCTGAACTAAAGTCTCGAAAATTTACTGTACTTGCGATGACAAAGAATTGCTATTGTGAAATAGTTCAGTTGTTTTATTTATGGACATCTTCACCTGAAATCTTATTTGAGACAGACTACAGAATCAGACATCAATGAAAATAGTCAATTTTCCAAGAGTCAATCATACGTTCGTTATTATTGTGGAGCTTTTATTTGAAAATTCTCATTGTCTTTTAGCACTGCGTCGAATGCAAGCGACGTGGTAAAATTCATTGACTGTCCGATTATTCATGTGAATGGGGATCATCCAGAGGTTTGTATCATTCAATGTTTTTTATTTTGTACTTGTAAATAAGAGAGGTAGGCCTTGGAACATGTACTGATGTGGTCTGCTGAGATATGAGTCAAATTTACTGTACGCTTAGGTTCGATTGTGGCCTGTTTTGACTTGAATGAAAGTTTTGTTCTGTATTTTTTGCACCTAATATTATCAAATCTAATTTTATGATACGGTTAACTACTGGATGAAACTGAAATCAATTTGATCTTTTGGGCTTTTAATTCTCTGTCATTGCTGACCTGTTTCGCCCACTAGAGTATCTTCAGAGCAATATTATTACTGATATACCCGCATAAGTGGTATTTCTAAACCGCTCTTTTAGGACACAATAATAGTAAACGAATTGGCTATTCGACATAATAATTTGCAACTTCTTGAGTACTGTTTTCTTGGTAATACTGATATTTTCTGCCATTTTTAGGATGTCATAAGAGCCTGTCAAATTGCTATGGCATACAGAATGGAATTCAGAAAAGATGTAATGGTCAATCTTCTTTGCTTCCGAAGATGGTAGGTTATTTTTTGCCATTTCATTTTGCAGTTGAAAGTTCATAATTTGTGGACTTTTGGCCCAGACTTTCATCAAATTTGCGAAATTATGGCCCTTTAGTTCCTTAAAAATGTGCAGAATTATAAGTACCCATTTTTGCAGCAAATCGACTGTCCCCGCAAAATTATAGGCCAAAATATTTCCCGAGATAATCTAGACTAAGATAAACAGTAACACTTGGTTTTTCTTTCAGGGGTCACAACGAATTAGACGATCCTACCTTCACAAACCCAGCAATGTATCGAGTAATACACGACAGAGAATCAGTTCCAGACCTCTATGCAAAGAAAGTTGTAGAAGAGGGTCATGTCGATGGAGATTATTTAGCAAATGAAATATTGAAATACAAAGATGAAATGTCTAAAGCACTTGCACAAGCTGATCAATTTCAGCCTGAAAATGTCCATTTTAAAGGGCTTTGGAGTGATTGTCAGCAAGCAAGTGATGATGTAGCTACGACATGGAATACAGGTAATGATCGGCTCTGAAATGAACTTTGTTACCGTATTGCAGCACGGTGGATGTGCTGAATGGCAGGACAAAATATTGGAATTGTTAGTTGTAATTATATGGTGTTGATACATGTTTTTGTCGTGTTGCAGCGGCCGAGAATAGATTTTTGTAATATTGTCATTCCCTTTATTCTATAATCCATAAAGAATATTTTCCGCCTTGTAATAGACGATTGTTCTAAAGATGGCGATGAGGAAGTTTTTACCAAGATGCACTGCGTTCTTTAATCACATTCCTACACAGAATCGTCAAAGAGTCCATTTTCAAACACAATACATTGTGGTAAAAAGGTGCTTGCCGCCATCTTTAGCGCAATTTTCTATTCTATTCTGCTGCTCGAGCTGCCTCCAACACAGCTACTACTTTCAATAAAGAAAAGTTTTTGATAACTAACTGATTTCTTGAATGTAATCTCTGGCTTACAGGTTGTTCTACCGACTTATTACAGTTTGTCGGATCAAAATCTGTTGAATATCCGGAAGATTTCAATATTCATATGAACCTTAAACGAGCGCATTGTGAAGCAAGATTGAATAAACTGAAGGAAGGGACTAATTTAGACTGGGCAACTGGAGAGGCATTGGCTTTGGGATCGTTGTTACATGAAGGTGAGTCTATGAGGTTTTAAACTTATATAAACACAGAATTGGTTGAAAATCTTTGAAAAGATTGGTTTAAAATTCTGTGACCTTCATCTTTGAACTGAATTGATTGATTGACGCTTTACCTGCTTTATTATAATTCTGCCGTGGGATCACGGGCTGTAGGAACCTATGAATTGCAAGAGTAGATTTACGTTTGATACATCGAGGTAGTCTTAATTCATGTTTTCTTTCTGTTTCTACCTCTCTTGGAAAGCCAGAAAAAATTTTAATTCTTGCGCGTGGATGATTGACGTGACCTGGAGGGCCCTGGAACAATGATGCAATTCAAACGCAAGCTCCTCAAAGGGAATGAAACGGAAACTCTTCCGTTTAATTTTGCCACTCTGAATGGTATGATTCCTGCAAGGCCCTCCAGTTCATGTAGATCTGCCACGCGTGGGAATAAAATATCTCCTTTGCATTAGAGGTAGAGACAGGGAGAACATAAGTTATGCCTATGACGATTTATCAAACTTAAATCTCCTTTTTAATTAATAGTTTTTTAGCAGCGCGTTGTTGGACGTTTCAGAGTCTACCGATGTACTGTACTACCTAGATCCTATCTTTAGTCATGATAGTTATTATTCATTTGCAGGTCATAATGTTCGGATATGCGGGCAGGATGTTGGACGTGGTACATTTAGCCATCGACATTGCATGTTAATTAACCAAGAAAATGATGAAATGTTCGTACCTTTAAATCATATGCTCGAAGATCAGAAAGCATTTCTTGAGGTATGTTAACTGCTAATACAGGCCCACGTCAACTGCATAGCTGCCCTATGCCTTGCCTGCATCAACAGATAGATTAATGCAGATACGCTGGCCCCATCTACAGTGGAAATGAGGTTTCTCTGTGTCTTTTCCCGTGGTGGATGGGACCTGTGATGTATTTGTAGTTAGGTTAGTTTTACTTGATAAAAAGAACTGATCGATGTTGCTTTTTTGCTTTCTTGCGTGCTTGCTTACTTAAGCCGTAGTGCTACAGGCTGACATGAGCCGTAAAGGTACCAGAAACCTAGCTTGGGTTAGCAAATAAGTGTTGCTCACTTGCTTGCTTAGATCGGAGAAATCTTGAAATATTTTCTACATTTCCTTTGAGATTACAAGCTGAGAGTACTAAATTTTTATTCTTTAAATGTTTTATTTTCAACTTTGTGCTGAGAAAATGTCAACCTCTTATGTATAAAGTAATCAAGCCTTTTCGATGCATCTGGCGCTCGTTTAAAAAAACTTTGTAAAATTTGCTTTGTTTTTTCAGGTAGCAAACAGTCCATTATCTGAAGAAGCGGTGATGGCATTTGAGTATGGAATGAGTTTAAATGACCCAAACAATTTAATCATTTGGGAAGCACAATTTGGAGATTTTTTTAATGGAGCTCAAATGGTTATCGATGCTTTTATAGCTGCTGGGGAACGTAAGAAATTTTTGATCTTTCGTATTTACTTTCCCCATGTTTGAAGAATTCTAACTTCTTTTCGCAGCTCAAGATTTATCCTAAATACCTTGATTAAAGTTTCCTAAAATTGATCGTCATGAGAATGGAAAATAAAGGAAAATAGTCTGACTAACAAGCTCAGGTGTATGAGGTCGTACTGCAGCCTCTTTCTAAACCTAGTAAATTTTTGAGCGATAAGATAGAGACTGTTTCATTATGGTTGCTGCAGTGCTAAATTGCTTGCAGATTTGTTTATGGATCTTTGGCCTCCTGTTTTGAGGGATTTTGAGATTAAGCATTTCTATACAACTGATTCCGACAAACAAAATTTCTTTATCTGAGTTGATATGCCTTCTACACTTACACAGAAGCACTACTTAAAAATTATTCATGGCAGCTATGAGTAAACTAAACTAAACTTTAAAAAGAACTAAACTATAATCAATGAAAAAAACGTAGCAGGAACAGGAATATGTGAATAAAGTGGAAAAACGCTGCAGTGCTAAATTGCTTGCAGATTTGTTTATCGATCTTTGGCCTGCTGTTTTGAAGGATTTTAGGTAACGCATTTTTATAAGATTGTTGTATAATTTGAGAACGGTACCACTGATCTGGACAAATAAAATTCTTTGTCTGAGTTGATGTGCCTTCTACTCAGATATTATCAGTTTGTAGTGATTTTTGATAAATGGTTTGCGAGCTACAAGCTTTCAAGCGAGTAAACATTGTTTTGTCTTATCCGGTAGTCATCATAATTGCTATAGAACACTACATGATATTATTTTTTGCAGCTATGAGTGAACTAAACTAAACTTTAAAAAGGACTAAACTATAATCAATGAAGAAGACCTAACAGGAACAGGAATACATGAAAAAATTAAAAAGAACGTTGAAACATCGGTATGTGATCATTCAGGCACAGATCCATCTGGCCAATGTTATTTTTGGCTACAATCTCTCTGATATGGTTGGCTTGAATGAGGCACGATGCTAGGGCCGTTATTGTGATATAATCATTAGAGCTCATAGTGTGTGATAAAAGATCCGATCTAAGGATGCCTTTGTGTGTTCCAGACTCAGTCAATAATGTATGGCCACTACATCTGAATTTGCATAGGGTTTAGCGGTTTTTAAAGTTTATACTAACTTACAAGTCTTTTTCTAGTTTCAGTTCGGACTTTAAAGTTCTGTATGTGCGCAGTTTGTTGTGTCGTAAGCAGCCTTGATGTGCAGAAGTTACCGCTTTTGAACTTCCCTCTCCTTACGATTTGCAGTTATTGGTACTTAATGCACGTGTCTTATATTGTATTTCAGTAAAATGGATTTTACAAAGTGGAATGGTTCTCCTTCTACCAAATGGATTCGATGGTGCAGGACCTGAACATTCTTCTTGCAGATTAGAAAGATTTCTGCAGGTATGCATTTGGAATGAAGGCCTGTAAGAGTAGCTAGTTGTCTTTTATGGCTCTGGCAGTAACCTGAAGTAATTTTTAAAAGACCTTTTTGAAGAAATTTTAGAGCTACGGACTAGCTAAGGTATTAAAAGGACTGTGCCGTCGAAACTGGTCGCAAATGACAAAATCACGGAGTGGGACAAGCCAATATTTACATCTATTTGCTAAAATTCCCGTTTGATCAATGGAAGACAAAGAACCCTGTGACTTCCCAGCATGGTTGTGGTCTTTGAATTAAAGACCTTTTTAACCCCTCCTTGAAATCTGTCTGTATCCCAGAAATCGTTGGGAAAATGGAATATTTAAAATGTCATCAAATTCTGCGATCATTAATCTACCAGAACGTGCTGTTATAGACCTCACGTTGTAAGATTTTCTGCGAAACGGCATCAGAGCCCCTTCGATATTTTTTCTGACTCACTCGGTAAAAAGATAGAGATGGAGAAAGAGATAAACCCTGTGACATTCTCGAAAGAGCGAACATTATTGATTCAATTAGTGCTGATTCAAAGTCTTGTTTCTTTGCCTTTATTTCTTACAAATTTTTCCTTATAAACGAACATGAAATGACTTGATATCGTTAGAAATCTCCCCATTAATCCTATTTATTTTGAAAGAAAATAAATCATTTTTCAGCTGTCTGACAGTAAAGAAGATAGAGTAGATGGTGACAATATCAACATGTCAGTCGTTCATCCAACTACTCCTGCGCAGTATTTTCATTTGTTAAGGAGACAGGTAAGCCATTCTATTTCTTAAAGGGACTCCAGCACCAGATTGTAAGTAAAACTGTGAGCATCATTGTTTTAGGTACTTAGTGCTTTCTGTAGTTTGTTTGTAGTAGGGAAGTAACCGTGAAAAATTTACTTAAAGCAATCATAATAATTTCGAATGTTTTTTTTTGGTCTTCTGTGAAGTACTATGATTTATCCCTGCCAAAGAAGGAAATTCTACATTTTCAATAGGAAATATCTTCCCTATGAGGATCACTGTCCGGCTATATTTCGTTATCTCCTGGGAAATATCCTTTTATTTCCCGCGGTCCTGGAAAATATCCTGTTATTTCCTGGAAGGTCTTATGAGGCGTACGAATGATGACTTAGGCCTTGGTTGTTAGAGATACACTCATTGTTAACTCCGACGCTAGGAAAGCAGCTGAATATTCATTCCTTGGGAGGGGATATTCATCCCTTGGGAAATAGCATGCAGGATATCTCCCGAGCCGTTCAGCGAGCGAAGGGAGTACGATGAATATTCACGTGTATTTCTCGGCATCGGAGTTAATATTATGTTCCTATCTTCAAAAAGCGCTTTAAGGGTGACCTGGAGTGAAACTTTTTATAGATGCAAATGAATAGCACATTTTAATGATAATGGAATAGCACATTTTAATGATAATGAATGTCGTTTATAATGTTGTGATACCTTGTTCCATCCATTTTCGAATTATTCATCATTTTGTATGATTGGCTAATGACGTCATTTTGTTCGCAATGAGTAAAGAAATTGTACAAGGCTGATCATGTTTCCAAAAGGGAGTTGACTCGAAGAGCTTTCATCAATACACATACCTTTCTAAACATCATATCAGTCCATGAGAGACAATTTCTGTTACATTTATTCAGCTCAACTTAAATGTCTCCTACAACTGTCACCTTTCAAAGATCAGATACAGCAAGCAAAGTGACGTCATGAACTGAAACTTAATACCACTGGATAACTTGAAAAACGAAATGAGATATCAAAGAAATGTAAACCTGATTCAGTATCATTCGACAGTGCCGTTCATTTTCATCAATAAAGATTTTCGCTTTAGATCACCTTTAGCTTTGAAAGAAACATGCAAAGTCTGTGTGGTACTGCCTTTCAAACAGTTGCAAACTCACTGTCGCTGTCTCAACAAGGGTTTGAGACAGAACCCATTTGATAGTAGCAGTCCAGCTGTTTCGTGAAATCTTTCCCTGTCCTTGACTGTTTCTTCTCCAGTTTCCTTCAAAGGTTGTGATGTTTTTCCTCTTTATCGCACGTACCCTTATCATTAGCTACATAGTAATCTCGCTGGCATGTCAAATTCTTCTTTGTCCAGTACTTGTTCTTAGATATTCATCAAATTCTTCATTTTTAAGGTCAGAGATCGGGAAAATCTTCGAGAATGGTTTGTCCTGTCCGTTTGGAAGCTTGCTGTCACTGTTGTCACACCGTACCTTTCATTATTAGCCGCACAATAATCTCGCTGTCATGTCAAATTCTTCTTTGTCCAGTATTTGTTCCCAGATATTCATCATGTTTGCGATACGACACGGAAAAAGCCTTGCCTTCTCCTGTTCGTTTGGAAGCTTGTGATGGTATCTCTTTTCTCATCAGATGCCATTTCCGCAATACCGAATCAATTGCTTTTCTAATCTCTTTGCTTCGATACCAATAGATAACTGGATTTGCTGAACTACAGGCATACACGAAAACATCGGCCCATGCATCAAGTATAAAAACCACATTTACACTATCACCCATGATACCCCTCATCGATAGAATCGGTAACAATGGCAGATAACAAATGAGCATTACTAAAATGACGATAGCTATTGTGTTAGTATTATTCTCTCTATTGTCTAAGCCCCTGCCTATATGCCTCTGCCGTGGTGTTTGCTGGTGAATACGTTTTCTGTGACTCAACACGACTTTGAAGATTTGGCCATAACACACAAGAACGGTTGATATATTAATGCCTATCATGATTGCAATGCCGATAAAGAATTTAGGTGCATCAAATACATCAACAAACGGCAGCAAGGTGAATGACGCCCATGACACCCAACTTATGCCAACAATCCATAGGTATCGTTTGATACTTGCGATATGAGCATATTTAAATGGCATCTTGATAGCGATACATCTGTCGATGCTGACCACAGCTACGTTTTGTATTGACGCAGAAATGCACAGAAACGCATGGTAAGCGCATATTGCACGCGTGATGCAATTATGGGCACCCCATGCTTCTAAGATGCGTCGTGCGATTGTAAGTGGTTGCACTATTGTGCCCGTGATGAGATCTGTGATGCATAGACTTGCAAGGAGGAGATTTGATGGTGTCTGTAATTTTTTGAAGTTCCAAAAAACATACAGCATCAGTCCATTACCAAATATAGCTAATAATGCGGTGATTGCATTGATAATGGATGTTGCTACAGCAGAACCTTTGATTGCGGTAGATGGATCTGAGATGCGTATTACGCTAAGAAAGACGCAATATTCTTGTGATGTTTCGTTCATTTTGGGGATGAAATTAGTTATTGTTGCGCTGAGTTTTTCTCAATTCCGTCTTAGTTAACTCGGCTGATGATTTGTTGCGCAGATACGCCACCAAATTAAATCTTTTGTGATCTTCAGAGGCCTCTTGTTAGCTTAGAAATCTCTTCCTTTGGCTTTGCAAACTGCATGACTCAATGTCCATTATGAGGCCTCAATGAAGGTGGCCCATTCCGGAATCTTTAGGCTTTCTTTGCAACTACTTTGCACTTACTGCGTTTTTTGGCCATCGCTTGAGAATTCTTCTGTAGCTTTCAAGTAAATGTGAGAAAGTCCTTGTAGTTCCCTGAGCACGCAATTGACGCAACGTCAACTTTTAAACCTGGCGTCTTGTTGCGTGATGATAGTATCGTATCAACCTTTTAACGTTTCTTTGCAATTACTTTTCACATCCTTCCTTTTTAGTCTTTATCCAAAATTCCTCTGCAGCTTTCAAGCAGATAAGGGAAATTCTTTAATGAGGTTACGTAGACATACAAACTTAACTTCTTCCTAACTGAATGTAGTGCCTCTTTTGAGAGCCTTTTACCATGCGCGTACAATTACTTTGCACCTCTTTCGTCTTTTTTGTTATCTCCGAAAAGGCTGTCCGTTGCTTTTAAGCGAACTTGAGAAAACTTCTGTGTACTTTTCGAGGCACGTTAATGAAGTAACGTAGACTTGCAAACTTGAATCTTCTTATGTATATTAGTGTTTTCATTAGAGATCCTTTAGCAAGTATTAACTTCGTAGCTTCTTCGTTCCTTCGATATCTCGTAAAGTCCTTTTACAGCTTTCAAACAAACTCACGAAAAAAGTTCCTGTATCCCTCTGATCTTGTTAATGAAAGTATGTCAACTGTAAACTTGAATCCCCTATATCCGTTTCTTGTCATTTATAACATTGTCCTCGTTAGGAATACATCAGCAAGTGTCAACATTGTAAGCTCCTTCACTTTTCAGTTATCTCTGCAAGTCACTATCTAAAAACTTGGAAACGAACTTAGAAGCACGTTTCTATCGCGTCGATAAGATCTTTTTTGATGAAGTGTATGAAGCAGCACTCTTGATGCTCTAATTCATAAACTCTCCCAGATGATTCTCTTCGCCATTTATTTCGTTGTGAAAGATCACGCCCACACAGTGACTGATTTCAGGTTGACCTCACCACCTTACAATACAATCTTTCGTCACAGCTTTGCAAATTTCACAATGCTCTTTATAACTATGTCATATATTAGCATTTGCCAGTTGCAAATTTCCAATAGATTTCTTCTTTTTCTTTAAATAACTTTCAACAATACTTACTTCAATCAGATCCTACCATCGCTGATTTTGGCGGGTATCAAACGTGCAAACATAATTTGACGTCAGTGTTATGCCTAAGTCAGACGCTCTTGCTTGTTCCTTAGCGCTACATCTAACTTTATTTCAGTGTCTATAAAGACTTATTTCTCAGCTTTATGCTGCAAGAATTACTGTTTATATTCAGCTGCCTTTTACGTCAGTACAAAGCTGATTGAATCATGCAATCTTCGTGAATAAAACAGCTCTTTCTATGAATATTACTCAATAGATGCTTTGCATTACTCACTGCCTCTACATGTAGCAGATCTCTCTCACAAATTAGATAAAATAGCGACTGTTTTGTTTATGAACCGTGCATATTTCATCAACATAAACCTCTTGTTACATTGCTCGCCAAATGCTGTGTATTATTCAATGTTTTTACAAACGGCAAATCTTTATCTCAAACCAAATAGCAATTTTGTTGCATTTTGACCAAGAATCATCTCGTTTCTTATTCAGTCTTATTGTTATTAGCCAGTTCGTACAATAGCATTTCCTTTCAAGTATTTATATTTATCTGATGCACTCGCCATTCATTAGCATATCTTCGGCATATCATGTTGTGTGCTAATTTTCTGTTCTTTGTTCCGTTGAGAACTGGTTTGGCTTAAGCGATGAATTAATTTTCAAATCATCTGATTTCAAACTGCAAATAGTAATTATAATTACGGACTTTTTATATTATGATTTACAAATATTTAAACTATAGCAGATGCTATTTCGCATTGTGTCAACAATTTCAACACTCGAGTTTGTCTTGGGAGGATTTTCCAGTCTAAAGAAAATTGATTTCTGTGCTTAATGGCTTTTTTTTCATGATTCTTTAATTGCTTGCTTGTGAATGCCCAATTTGTTAAGTTGGATGTTAGATGATAAGGTTTTTAGACATGCTTTCATCGCATGTAGCACAGGTACTCAAAATCGATTGACTTACAAATGAGACAAGCTTCCGTGAGATGGACCAATCACACTGCGTCAAAACACAGAGTGTGCCTAGAAGAATTTCACGGTTTGGCAGCCATCGCAAGGAAATATTTGATCTCTTTTCGTTCCAGGTCTGAGGATGAATATGTTTGATTCGTTATTGCCCGATGGCCGATGTGTATTGAATTTTTAAATCGACCATTTTGCTGCTCTAAAAAATAATCAGAATCGAACGATCTTTAATGTAGAATTTTCGAATGTGTCGCACGGTGATAGAAGCTCTGAAGCTATCCAATCGAATCTTTCGTTTAAAGATATGTAAAACTTAGACTGCGTTCACACGATGCCGGCAAGTTTTAAAAACGGCGAAAAATGTGACGGATAGGCCTCCCGTTCACACGAAAACGGCACGTTTTTGCCGGCAGATTTTGAAAACGATAGATTTTGAAAACGGAACTCTAACGGGCTCATTTTGGAAAGGGCATCGTGTGAACATTCGAAAATGATGAAAACAGAATATTTTTTGAGGCTTTTAGAACGAGACTGATCGATTCTTAGGGTGTGGGTACATTTTATTGGCATCAAAATCTTGCACGAGTTTTTACCGTCATATTTCCTACCGTTTTCAAATTGTTCCGGCATCGTGTGAACACTAGCTCTAAGTTTGCTAAAATGTGCCGGTATCGTATGAACGCAGCCTTATTTCGATCTAAATTTTTTTGTTGAACGGCTAAAGGTCTGTTAAAGAGAAACGTTCAGTTCTGAAACATATTCCAAATGTGAATATCTTTTGAAAATGATGAAAAAAGTTTCTGTCTGTGATGAATTACGATGTCAGTATTGCAGTGACATTTTTCTCCTCACAGTATAGTTAACGGAAATTTTTTTTATCCGCTGAAACCATTGCTACACATCATTCGCAAGATCATTTCAATATTTAAAAACTATTTATTTATTATTTTGCTATCGTAGACTTTTATGATCATTATCTTTATTTTAGGTTGTGCGTAATTACAGGAAACCTCTAATCGTTGCTTCCCCAAAGCTCATTTTACGAATGCCAGTACGTATCAGTTCGAATTTCTTACCTAACTTTCTGGAAATTTCGAATGCATCTGACAAAGATAGCAAATGCCATTAAATCTGAATTTAATTATTTCATTGATATTTGTTTTTACTATGTTTGTCAGAAACAATCCTTGTTTGAACGACCCGACCCTTTGCTTCCTGAATTTTAAGGAACTGAGTCCAACGCTATCCTGAATCTTTGCTGACAAACTGCTGCAAAACTTCAAGAACAAACAGACTTCCTTTGTTATCGCACAATAATGCTTAAGTCATTAGCAGTGGGGACCAAAGACTTCTTAATCCTTGCATTATCCTCAGGAATTTCTTTGGTTTAATTCCAGTAAGGATCAAATGACAAATTTTGTTTTTATGATTGGAAAGAAGTTGATATTGGGTCGTGAGCGCGCTATTTTTATACGGATTCAATGCCTTTTTAGGCAGCTTTTGGATACATATAATTTGACAATGGACGTGTCCAAATATGTTCTAAAAATTTATCTGACTGGAATCGGCTACTCTGTTCTGAAATTATGAGAAAGGATCTTCTCCAGACTTTGTAGTCTGCGTGCAGATTTTACTGTCCACTGCGAAGGAGAGCCATGGCCTACAGAATGCGCTTTCAAGAAGCCTTCAAGAAAGGCCTAGAATCACGACCAAACTTCCTACGTTACAGCAATGACTTTTACATACTTTTGCACGTGTTATTCCCTTGAGAGGACAAAAGTGTCATCCGTGGAAACATATCATCATTATTCTGGGCGCTTTGTTCCACCAAAGAGCGTAACGCGTGCTAAAACACATTGAAGTCATTCTTGCAATCCAGAAATATCGGAGAACTCGTGATTTCAGGCTCGTTTTGAAGGTTTGCTAAAAGGGCTCTCTCGAGAATATCTCTCATAAATTTAGGGCGGTGTGACAGATTTTGAATCAAGTAAATTTCAGAATGAATATGAACATGCACAAAGTTAAATATTATATTTGTCAATGTCAATGTTAGTCAGTTGGCTAGGGTTAGGGTTAGGGTTAGGGTTCCATGTTATATATATATTTATACTCTCATAAGCTCATTCTCATACTCTCATAAGCTCATATATTTTTGTATTCATTTCGTTTCCTCCGTTTTATACAGAAAACGATAGGTTATAACACAAACTTCGCCATCGCTCTCTGTCCATTACAATGGCATTTATGGAGTCCCAAGATGGTAACCCAATCCAGGTCTTAATGTCATTTATCCAGCGATATTGTCAACGTTATTGCCTAGATATCCAGGGAGCAATGGCCTTTTAATACTGCTATTGCTTTTCGTCTTACTGACCCCGTACTAGACTTATGACGATGAGCCCCCTGTATCTCTGCGAAGAAGGTACTCTAAGAAGCTCAGATTTACGGCCTAAATAAGGTCAGGTTGTTCAGAGTAATGTTATGAGTCTCTGTTGACCGAAGTGCCATCATCCCGTCGATAAGCAAAGGGAAACAGGGGACTCTAGGTCATAAGTTTAACCTTGTACTATCAATTCTAGTCGGCTGCTTTGAAATTGAAATGGCCTTCCTCCAGAGCAACACTCTAACTTGACTCACTTCTTTGCTAGGCTGCATCTTCAACTTTAGGCGAAATGTCGGAGGGGACTTATTTCAAACCAGTATTAGGAGATGCAACAACTAGCCCCGAGAAGATTGCAAAACTGATATTTTGTAGTGGGAAACATTACTATGCTCTTGAAAAACAAAGAAGTAGTGGGGGAATGAAAGATACAGCTATTATACGTATAGAGGTAGGAATTATTGTTCCTGTTTCTTATGATTTATTTATTTGTATTGAGAAAATTCCATGAAAGGAAATTCCTATGCTGAAATTTGGAAGTTTTAGGAATCAACAGTTTGGAGATCATTGCACGATTGGTAAATTTTTCCCTCGCTTGATTTAGTGTCTTGAGAGGAACTTTGGGTATATGTCATCAATTTTCACTAGAAATTTTTGATATCTTGATTTTTTGAGAATCATTGTGTTTTTCTCCTTATTCAAACATTCAAGAAAAGCTTTTGGAAAACGTTCAACCCATCGTGAATCCGAACTTAATGCTGCTAAAACGGTACGAGCTTTAAGACAACAACAGCTGATGAAAGTCTGAATACAGTGACAAGCTATCAAAACAAACTAAAGATGCATCAACCGATCATGCAATGAATGCTCAAAATTTCATCTATGATGACAAAATAGCTTGAAGAGAACTTTCCAAAAATTATTGAGCTTTTCTTAGACAATTTCATGCAAACATTGATGAAAATGAACCCAAACTGACAAAAGGAATTCTCTTATTTACTTGTCAAGTAGCGCTTGCGATATTTCATACATTGGAGCTTTAGGTAGAGCTTTGAAATAAGAGCTATAATCAACAGTGTTAAAAATTTATGGACAGTCTTAAGACACTGTCCATAGTCTAAAACGCTCGAGAGAAGGAATCTCGTATAGTTTATTTTGTTGGTTTTTTTAAACTACAATTAGCTGTTGTTCCTCTGATTTTTATGTTTTGCAATCCTCTTTCCACAGGAATTAGTTCCATTTCCTGCTGAAAATCTAAAAGAAGAATTAAAACGATATCCAAATGCTAAAGGTGATTGCTTGCTTTCCTCGTGATTATCCTGCTATACGTTGGCGTTTTTCATTCACAAATATCTGTACAAGCCGTTATCCAATTTATGCAGCTTCACAGATTTTCAAATCTCAGATAAAAAACATTATTCCTTCACAACGTATTGATAAAAATTTGAGAGTATTTGACTTTTGAGTGAAAGAAGATGTTACTTGAATTGGGGTGATGGTATTAATACAGGATATTTTCACTGGATGTTTCCATCCAATGTTTTGAATTTCGTATTGAACTACTGAATGATTTAAGTAAACAAAATCGCATCAGGCTGGGAGCTAACTGCTGCATTTTTGAGCTTGGAAAGCTGACTGCAATCTGTAGACAAAATATTTATCCCACTTTTTCCTTAAGTGGTTGTTGTCCGTTTCTTTCCTTTTTTAATTACTGACATCATAAGCTGAAATTATCAGATTAGAAAATTGTAGGCTCTTATACGCGGGTGTTTACTGCACTCTGATCTATTTGCCAGCAGCTGCATACTGTCCATATTGCGATAATTCCTGAAGCAACGTAAAACGCCCTATTTAACAAACCTCTGACAAAGACATCTTCTCATAAAACTAGTTTGTAGTTTTTGCTAAGAAACTTGACAAATTTGTTTTATCCGTCTCGGATTAAAAGATTTGAAGACAGCTAACAAATTTAAGAACATTGTAGCAGCCCCGAATTCTCGACCTCTCTATATTTTATTCACTTACCTTGTGAATATAGGATGTTTCGTTGTGGCCACAAGAAAACGAGAATATTGAATGAGTAGTTTGTTTATTCAACGCTTTTTACAAATTTGAAAAGACCGTTTAATTTTTTAATTGTTTTGACACTTTGACCAGCTCTCCAAAATGTCCGGTTATCCACCGCGAAACTTTTTGAATGTTTTGTTTTTAGAATTCTTGTGGTGCCAAGAGGAACATCGTAACATGGGTGCATGGTCATTTATAAATCCAAGATTCCAAAATTTACTGAACGTGAAAGTAAGTGGTTTTTGGTATGTTTTATTTTTTGCCGTCAAGGTATCTGAAAATAAACATAGCAGATTTCAATTAGTCCAGTGATCATGTTTGTTGGCGGCGTAAATTTGAATAATGATAAACGGTAATCCTAAAAACGGTTAATTTTCAAAATTAAAATTTGAGCAAATGAAAATTCGCCTACTACTACTCAATACTAAATCAAACATCATAGAAGCTTGAAGAGTAAGGAACGATTTACCAATAAAACGAGATGTTTTGACAATTATCTTTGAGAAACTGTTTGGTTTGTAAACAAGGAATTTTGTTGCTGTGGTGTGTCTCCCATATGAGAAACGCAAATTTAAGAATCACAGGCGCTGATTTTTCGAAATAATACTCAATTTATTAAGAAACTGGTACAGATTTGAAAAAGCTTGTTTCTTATGCAAATGAAAACAATAACTTTGTATGCAAAATAATGAAAAGGGACGTTCTTGGAATAATTATAGTATTTCCTGGAAGTGACATTTTGGGACAGTTTACAAATAAAAATCAAAAGAATGTGTTTTGTATCACAATCATAGAGCTAGTGCCTGAGTAGTTGACTGATAGTATATTATTTTCTAGTAAGAAGTTTTTCTCTGATTTGAAGTTTATCTCATCTTAAATTTATGGTTGGAAAATCTAAAAATTAAACAATTTGACTTAATTTTCATTACTCATGAAAAACACTAGCAAAATCACAAAAATGTTTCATAGGTGTTCTACAATCAAGGAAAATTTGATTCATTCAAATCCAGCCAGTATCTTAGACTTATTACAGTTAGTCCAAGTTTTTGCTCCCATAAAACAAAATCAGTATGTATTATTTATCAATCATCAGAGGTGATCTGAGGCGAAAATCTTCATGAATCCTAATTAATAGTACCATCATATGACTGAAAATTCTTTTTTAGATATCTTCGATACCTTGTTTGATTTTCAAGCTATCTGCTATTTTGTATCATCGGCTGATGACATCATGTGATAGCAAAAAGAGTAAAGGAAGTATAAAATGTTGACTACAGTATGTTCCCAAACGGAAATCTAATCAAAAATTCTTATTGATCAACATAACTTTTAACTTCATGTTAAGTTTTAGGACAATATATGTAACATTCACTTAGCTCAGTTGAAATGTTTACAACTGTAACCTTTCGAAAATAAGATACAGTTATATTTCCCTGTGTTATCCTGGTAATTTGCAAACGATATGACGTCATCAGCCGATACTTGAAATCAGTAGATAATTTGTGAACGAAATGTGATATCAAAGGACTTTAAACAGGATTTCTTGTCATTCGACCGTGCTTTTCATTTGCATCAATAATCATTTTCGCTTCAGGCCTCGTTCACTAACATTTAAGAGAAACAGCATGCCTACGTACGCGTGCAGTTTAATTGAGAAGATTTACATCAACCAATCAATATGATGTACTCCAAAGCCAAGTGGTCAATAACTAATCAAACTTCAAGCTAAACTGATCCCATGGAACATTAAATAGGAAATTGGGTACTTTGAAGTCTAAACGAGAACTGCATTAAAAGCATCAAGCCTTCTTTCACCTTGTTTGCAGAGTGTTTGCAATGAAGTTGCGGTTTTGTTGTCAAAAGTTGGTCCTTTCTGATGATATTTGGTTTTTCTACCGTTTTGGGAGGGTCTGCAAGCTTATGGAGCCTTATAAAAATAAACTGTAGGACGCTTGAATGTTATTAACTTTTGAAATAAAAATCACTTGCCGATAACATCTGTATACTTTCAGTGTTAAGGTCGTACTATGCAGACAGTTCTTTTTAGTCACTTTTTCGAAACTGTACAAAGTACGAAATATCTGATTTTATATTTCAGTTTGAAGAAAGAAGACATGAATCGATATTTGTAAAATTTGAAACGTAAATGTTTCTTGATTTCCCAATAGCCAGAGCCCTTTTGCCTCAGCCCTTCCTAGCCTAAGGTCCAGAAAATTGAGACCACTGCAACGTTTTCTGTGGATTATTGAGTGAGCTCTAATTGCTTTTTCCATTTATTCTGCCAGAAATTGTCGCATGCCAGAATTCTGTTATCCTGCCAGAATTCTGTTGATAGCACATAAAAGTTACCTGGCTAAGCCTATTAATTTTAGAATTTGTAATCTAACCGCGAAAGACCATTACGATATTAAAGACTTTTCAAGTAATCTTGCCAATCGTGTGGTTTTCCAGCAAAAAGACCATCCAGAAAGCAAATACACATTATCTAGGACTTGGAAAGAGTCGACTTTCTTTGTAATCCTAAACACATTTACCATTTCCACATCGGACCTAGAATATGGCTTTCATGATCCATACATGTTATGAAGTAGAGATAATGATTACAGTCTCACTTTTATGACAGCCTGCTCGAATATTTTAGCGGAGCTTTTAGTAAGTTTAATCAAGACTAAGGACTTCCTTGAATATCTTGTGCTTGAACATTTCCATAAAATTGCTCGTAACTTGAGAACCGTCTGGCAAATTTTGATCAACTCAACTCAAGTATCTAATGGAACATCTAAACTGTAAAATAAAGATCAGTTTGGATAAGTCTGATGAACGATTTGGAACCGATAGGCTAACAAACGTCTAAACTTTTGTCTGACCCAACCCGTATACGAACCGCAAAATCCTAGGTTTAAATTACGTTCAGAAATCCTAGATTTTCGATGACTGATGCATAACATGTTTATCTCTTGCCAAATAGCTCGCATATTACGGAAGAGATGTACTTGGAACACCAGCCGTTGGAATTGGCTCAAAACACTCTGAAGAAGCTGCGAGAATCATACAGGAACCTTTCGCCAGTAACTGATATTTTGTTGAATTCTGACGCTTTGGTAAATGTGAAATTATTTAATTCTTTTACTAGAAGCTGGAAATGAATGTTATTTTAGGAGGTTATTTTAGGGAAAATTTGTACGAATTTATGGCGAAATCGATGCCTGGTGTAGGGAAAATACTATGAGCAGTAGAATTTTTGAAATAACAGTTGTTTTGCTGTTGTAGATATTTTTCATGTTAATTATTTTTAATTTCATGTTAAACAGAAACTATACTATATTCTAAACGCTGAATCTCAGCGAAAAAGGAGGGAAGTTAGCGCAGGTAGTGTGGCGTTTCATTTGGTATCATAAAGAAAACTCCAGGAACAAAGTCTGAAAATTGTCTACAAACTTTGCCGTTTGTTTCAGAAAGGGCAAATTTTTTTAAAACAAACGGTTTACGTTTTCTAGAAGAAAAGCGATTTGCCTTAGAAATCAAACATTCTGGTCGCCTGCGTTGAAGGTGTGGAATCCTTGAGGTTGTCAGATCTCAGGCTATCAGATCTGTATCGTTTATTTTATATCATTCGCCCCTGTTTGTTTGGCTCAGTTCTTTGTTCTGGGGATGGGATTAAAAATCAGCAAAAAATTACCAGGATTGGTCGCAAAAATATCATGGGGAAGTGGAAATGAGAATCTCCTTCTGGACAATCATGTTAGGCAGTCTTGGTTTCAAGTCGATGAAAACAGTGTTCGAGTTTTCGGGTGTTTTCCAATGTAAGTCATACACAACTGCATATTGCGAAATTTCCGTGATCGAAATATTCAATGAATTCCTTGTTCGCTGACGTTGAGGTTAAAGAATTTAAAGAAACTTAACGATATTCATTTGTTTGTTTACGACTGATAAGATTACCCAAATATGGCAGTAATCGTCGGTTGTCCTATGAGGCTTACGAAAATACTGGAATAGATGTTGGACCTCAAGATGAAAGAAACCTCTGACTGCGTTTCTAAGTGTGGCTGTCACAATATTGTTAATTCAATTTGAGAAGATTTAGATTCGAAAGGGAATCTTCTAATGTCACTTTGCAACCGACGGAATTGAATATGATAGTTCAGTTTAAAAGCCAAGGTAAGGTTTTAGATATTGTACCAAAATGCAGCATATCCTTCAAACATAAGCTAGAATCATTGAAATTTTTTCGATAGAATCGTCACTTTTTTCTCTGTTTGCTTTATAATAGATTTAAGCAAGGGGATAACGTGTATCGTGTACGTACATCATGGATAGTGTACGGTATTTGAAAAATGAAAGCATATTACGGAGAGTTTTTCATCGAAATAAGCTTCCCATGGTTCCAAAACGGGGGGCAAAACAAAGAAAATTTACATAAACACAAAAGCCAAGCCATAGTCCGTGTTTTACACTTCATTTATCGCCGTAAGGAATTTTCGTTGGGGCGCGAGACCGGAAAATTACCAGTCGGAAGTGGTTGTTAAAATATGCCATTTTGAATATACGATGTCATGCTCTTAGAGAACTTCTATGTTGACTTTGTTCCAGTTTCCTTGTTTATGTTTGTAAAAATTTCTTTCTCAAACTGTTAAAGATTTCTCAAAAACTATGGAAATTTCAGCAGGATTTTAAACTTGCGATTCGAGCATTTGCGAAATCAAAGGTCAGTAGCCTTATGGTTTACGATTTAGCAGTTATGACGTCACAAAGTCAAAACTGGCCGAAATTTAGAAGCACGCACCGCAATTCTTCTGCAAGTAATGACAAAAATGGTCCTTCTGGGATTGTTGCAAATTACCATAAGCTCCCTCAGATCAATTCAGTTGAGAGGACAGGGCATTGAAATTTTAAACGAGCAATCTTTAAGCTTTGCAAAGTGTAGACTCGCGTGCTGTTGAGATCTGAATTTCCTGCAAGGTTTCTAGGCCGATCTTCTTAGCAAAAGAGCCTGGATCGAGCGTTATTTTTATACATTCTCATACGTGAGGCTCGATCAAGTGGCGTTAGAGCTTCTATCACTATTGTGCACATTCGAAAATTCTACAAAATGTAGCAAAGTATCGTTCGATTCAGATTCTCTCTCAGAATAGCAATAGCTAAAAGGTCTATTTCCAGAACGGATAGACGTAGGAACCGGGGGGCACTGGCGCACATACATTAGAAAATAGATTTCACGCCTTCCACGCAGCCAGCAGCTATGATGTTTTGCATTTTCTGTTTATTTTGATTTGATTGACTGCATTCAAGGAGTGAAATCTGTTCATCATAACGGCAAATCCAGGTGTGAAATCGGCGAAAAATGTTCGTCTTTTTCGGAGACCTGAAATTTTTCCAATTCTTCTTTTAGCAGAACCTGCTAAAACTTTAATTTGATCCCGAGAGTTAAATCCAAGACTGTACTTATGTTTTTGTTTGTTTGCCATATATTTTTAAACACTCAAATTTTTCCATTTTTACAAAATTCTCTGCAAAAGTTTGTAATTCTCTTTTTCTCTTTCAGTACATATTCATATATTACCGTTCATGTTTCTTATGTTTCCGTTGACTATAGTTTAGTTGTTCTTAAAGTTTAGTTTAGTTTAGTTTTACTGTTATAGCTGCCATACATAACTTTATGTAAAATGCTGTATAGCAATGACGATGATGTTGCTGCTAAGCCATGACATTTAGATGCTAGGTAGGAAGTGGCTGTGTTGAAGACCTGCCTCCAATCAAAGCAACTTTTTATGATTTTGTCCACAGCTACAGTTGGTCTCTAAAAAGACACATAACTCATCGAACATTGCTTCAACTCTTCATCATTCCTCTCGCAATATATTCACAGAATTTATCATACTTGTTTTACAATGAAGATCAAGTGAATGCTGTAGAGTAGAGACGATTTGCTGTTTGAAAGAAGGTGTTGCCGAGCCATCAACTTAGGCCCACTTTGGAGCCCTCTTCTCACTGGCCTTCCATTTGGATTCGAACTACTCCACACCATAAATCAATTGCAGTTTTAAGGATTGTTCTATCGCAAAAGGACTCAAGATGCTAGCGTCACTGACTGCAAGCCGCACTTGGCAACTGAATATATTCGTAACCGATTTGAATGTTTCGAAATCGATTGAAGTTACTGGCCAAACCCATGTTGGGCAAGTCATGTTGGATTTGGTTGAAAAGTTAGGTAAGCATAACAAAACGCAGGCTGAACAATCATGATATCAAAAACGGTAATCTTGAAGTACCATAAAGCTCTATTAAACTGCCCCTATGGTTAGCCAAAGCATTAAATAATATTATAGCCCTATCAAGGAGCCGCCGGTCCCCCAAAAAATATCAAATAATGCCATATCATAAGTATGGTGAATCATTTTATTGAAGATCTCCGTCTGCAGATTACGACTAACGAGGAGAGAAGCCCCCATTCAGGAGTAACTGGGAGAAGAAATAGCTCTACGAGTAAGTTGCAAGATCCCCTTTATGCTACATAAATTCCTGAAATAAGTAACTTCATTCCTTTTGAAATGTTATCCAACCTCATCAAAACCAATGTCGAGACAAAAGGACTCTTATTCACCATACATAAACATCTGCCCTATTGTCATGAAATTTATTTGAATTATTTGATTCATTTGCATACACACCCATGCAAACAAGCAAACATAAAACATGCTCTTTCTGCTATAATCATTTCGCAAAACTCCTTCATCAAATTTCAGTGAATAGGGCAACAGCTTGCAAGCACTTTATTCCCTAATTTTCTTTGGTGAAAAATGATTTTTGATCCACATTCCATACATATTTTCTGAATATGAAAAGGGTATGAAATTAATTGAATCAAAGAAATGAATTAATAGTAATGAAGGAAGGGCTAGTAGGGTGACAGTCACAAAACAAGGGAATAAACAGAACCAGAGTGCTTTCACCTTCAAAGTAGGAGATCTAGGGTCAGGAGGAGGGGCTCTATAATTATATCAGATTTTATGCCTCTAATGATTCCTTGAGAAGAGGCGCCCAAAATGTTATTAGCTCCAATGAGCAAATGTTTGAATGATACAAATCTACATGTTTTTTATAAGAAACTTGGATCAGGCCATAGTACTAAAAGTTTCTTAATTTCACATGAAATATTGTCCATTTTAGGAGTTTGTTGATTGGTTTCTTATTTTCGAATGGAGAATTATCAATATGGTCACTAACACTGCGGCAGATTTGATTTATGATATTTAAAACATCATAAAGGAATAAACAGTGTTCTGTTATGTCAAAAACACAAATGTTTAAATAATATTGCTCAAGAATGAAGGTTCAACGATCTATATCCATGCTTTTAACTTTGAAAAATTTCTTAGAGCTTGTTAGACATGATACTAGAGTTTCTTAAAATTTTGGCCATCTTAGTACTAGTTTCTTAAAAACCAGTTTCTTATGAAAAAAACATGTAACATTTCTCTATGTCTTACATTGTCATGGAACAATTATTGTGCATTTTCAAGAAAGGTAAGAAACTCATCACCAACACTGAACCTTTGTTACACTTCATTGAGCACTCAAAGTTTTTCAGGGATTTCTCAAGGGACTCTTTGAATTCTTGATGCCAATACCCTGCATCGTCATGAACATTTTAACAAACAAAGTTTTTGGAAGCTGCCCTATGTCTGGACAGTACTCAATACAAGAGAAAATTCATGAAACAGGTGAAAATGAAATTAAGATATGTTTTGGATTCCCTGAATAAACAAAATACTTTCTTTCAAGAAATTTTTTGCACATTCAACTTATTTAAATGATTAGGATCACTTCAATGAAGTTTCATAGTTTTTGGTGATCTGAGAATTGAATTTGTTGTAAAGATTCCGCCCAGTTTAGTAAACATTTGTGCAAAAACTCGATGAAACACTGCTGCTTTGGCGTAGCTTCTTTTGAATAATGATTGTTATTGAGGCACTTTTCAATGAGATTCATAAATTTGGTATTATTTCTTGATGATAATAGTGCAATGACAGTGAAATAACTTATGCCCTAAGTTCCTGCAAGCCTCATGAAAAGCAGCTTGAATGGAATAGTCTGTCAGTCAGGAAAGAGTCCCTAGAGGGTTCAAAATAATCTTCTCAGCCAAAGTGCTGGGCTGCACACATCTTACTACCATGTGTTGTTGGGATGGGCTCATTCAGCTCTGTAACAGCTTATCAGCTGTCTCAAATGAGATGAATTGTTTCTGTATGTTTTCAGATTAAGAATTAAAGAATAGCAATTTTTAAATCATGACCCTGAGCAATAGGAAAAAAGAGATGTTGTTTAGCCCTTAGATGAAACTGTTTTGACCTTGAGTCAAAAGTCACAGTGCTGTTTATCAACTCAACCAGTATATATATAAATGATTTTCTTGCAATGTTGTTTGTTCATCAATGAATTCATTATCTCTGAGATAAATTTTTCAACTAAATTTAGACATACAGTACATAATTATTTGGTCTGTTTGGTAATGTTTTTAGATGTCTTTACTGTGATCAGGACTAGGTCAATGATCCCCCAATTTAGAATTTTACAAAATATTTTTCTCTGTTTGTCAGGATTTATTAATTGATCTTGGAGGCTGAAAGACACTATTTGATTGTATTTCATTACTGTATATATGAGGTTACACTGTCCAGACAGGGACATGGCTTTAAAAATTTCTTGTGAAATCGTCACAGAAGCACCTGAACATAAACAATAAGAATTCAAGGAGTTCCAGGGCTTTCTAAAATATTGTTTTATTTATCCCTATGAAAATCATGCAAACCACAGCAATCAAACACATTTTTGGAGTTTGTGTTTGCCACACATCAGAGTGGGAACCCTTGTTGCTACAGTATACAGCACTCATTCCACTAGGTCACAAGTCATCAAATTAACCACAGGAATGTTCTTTCCAAAATGTGAAATGTCATATTCCCCCTTTGCCACATTAAATCATCTGTAGTTTGAGACAGGCTCAACTGATTTGTACTATCATCAACCAGTGAGTAACCAACCTTCCTGCCAAAATACTTGTTGTCATTGTTCTCTTTGGAATTGAGCCCTCCTTTGAGAAGGAATGGTTTAGTTTGAGGGGGTGAGACTCTTTTGGATTGAAACTCTGTTTTCTGCTTTCACAACTACTATTCTTAAGTGAATGCTGTAGTTGGCACTTGATTCTGCAAATTTCTGATTGTTAGGGTTGCCAGGTTATCCAAGATGTTTACAGGAATCCAAATTGGAAAGTTGATACCTAGAAGACAAGACTGATGACCGCAGAAAGCCAAAAACACCAAGAGACAACAAAACACCTAATTAAAACTTAAGAGGTTCAAGCTACATTGATTGGGTGATGGGGGTTGACTATCGGCCCTTGACATCTGACCAAATTATTAGGGGAAGTTTCTATAACACTGAGGACACACAGACACACAGTATTTTGTTTTTGAGGACACTAAGGCACTTTCCCATGAGTCAAACAATAAATGAAGATGTTTTGTGAATGGTAATCTCCAGAAAAAATCCTTTTGATGCCCAATCAAAAGTAAAATAATTGTCAAAATTATAGATAGGTTGTTCATATTATTTCAAAATTTCATGTCATTGAATAATGTGTAAAAACCTTTTTACAATGATAGAGTTTGAAAGCATTGTGATACAATTTTTACAAGGTATAAACAAGTAAAGAGGCACTGATGTGAAAAGATAATTTAATATCTTTATATGAGATGATCCAAAGATCACAAGCATCAACATTATTACTGACAAAATTAAGTCCCACCCTGTCCCTCCTATCTTTTATTTGATAGATTATCCTTTTTCATCACAATATCTCAATAAATGTTTCTTATCCTTGCCAATGTTCTTGAGTTGAGATTTTTACAAGGTATAAACAAGTAAAGAGGCACTGATGTGAAAAGATGATTTAATATCTTTATATGAGATGATCCAAAGATCACAAGCATCAACATTATTATTGACAAAATTAAGTCCCCACCCTGTCCCTCCTATCTTTCATTTGATAGATTATCCTGTTACATCACAATATCTCAATAAATGTTTCTTATCCCTGCCAATGTTCTTGAGTTGAGTCTTAATTCTAGTCTTCACATCTTTGTCTTCTAAAAGGATGAGTGATAAAAGAAATACCCACAATGCTGCATCAAGAATTATTGGTCATAGCAGCTGGAATGTATAGAGTTTTTGAAATTCCATATACACTATCATAGTGATAGACAATGTGGCTGTTTCTCATTGATGAATGCATTTCTTGTGTCATAAAAGAATTTGGTGACCTTTTGTGGCTGAAGGTCTGACATGCAAGAAAATCAGTTACAACCTCAAATTATTGTGGTATGTGGGAAGAAATTAAGATCTCACTACTCATGCAAAAAATGATGACAGGCCATTGCTAAGTTTTGATTCATAAATATTCAAGATTGCAAACTTAGTGATTTGATTTGAAAGGAATTGTTTCTGCAAAAATAGAGCTTGCAAAATACTTTTTAGGATTGAGAGCAGGAACACCGCAATGCGACCAAGAACAACATTAAATATCTGCAAAATTAAGAAATATGTATTAGATACCAAAATTTCATCCCGCCATGCAGAACTTCTACATGGCTTTAATCCAGTATGTTGGTCTCAAGCTTTGTTTCGAGTTTGCAACACTGTGCTAGTTTTAAGCTGATAAAAATATACATTTAGCACTTAATATGAGAGTAATTCTAAAATTATGCTCTCAAAAAGAGTAGGAAACTTCATAACACACGCAGTCTAGTGAAATAAAGACCTCTAAGTAGTTTTTGCTAATAACAGAGCTTAGATTAAGATAGTTCTGAAATGACACACTTGGGAATGGCTTGCACCTAGTTTGACACTTTAAAAATCCCTACAAAATGGTCAAGAGTTAATTCCAAGTAAGGAGCAGGGTTTAGAAGTTGTGCTTGCTTCGTTTGATTAGAATTTTGCAAAAACTGCACCTCTAGTGAAATAACCATATTTTTGGCCAGATTGTGTTGGTCCGGCATAGGTTTTTTATTTCTTGTGATTGCCTTTTTTTGTTTTGGGCTCTTGTGCCCAGGCTAAGTTTTGAGATGAAACAATAAAGGCAAGGTGGCAGAATCCCCCCCCCCCCAAGAACAATAACCACTTTGGATTTTCCAGGAAACCTGAGAGACTTGTAGCAAGTCCAAGGAAACCTAGACTTGCTGCAAGTCTTGTTTGTTGTCTTATTCAGGCCTTCTTGGTCAGCACTGTGCAGGACAGTGGGGCAGGACAGTTCCGCTTGCTTTGCTTGCTCCACTTTTGCCCGACCGAGTAGGCCCAAATAAGATAACAAACCAGTTGCGTATCTAGAAACTTTGTTTTTTATACTGGTCAAGTCAAAAAAGTTGTTTTATATACACAATCTAAAAGTTTACAATTCAACAAAAAATATTTACATCAGCGATATCATTGGGAACATGATAGGCAAGGCTACCCTAAATGATCTTTAACAAAGAAACAAATACGGATACTAAAGGCTATACCAAAGTTCTGGTCCCTTCATATACGCGGGAACTTACTGTATTCTGACGTGAGGCATTTGAATTCCTCCACCCTTTGCAAGATGGTACGTGAACAGAGTCAAAACTTGTCACTAGCCTAACCTTGATTTGAATTTATTGAATTTGAATTTTAATTTGAATTTATTGATTAATAATAGGACTTCAAAAGATTAAACTGAAAAATCTGAAAGAGAAAGATCAAGCCTTTTATAATATATGTTCATAAGCCTAATCCAATTCAAGGGATGTGATCTCCGCGATTGGGAAGACAGAATAGAGAAAGGTGACTCCGCATAGGCTAGTCTTCCCGACGGGTGGTGCCATGGTATGGGGCTCTGCCATTTTTGGGATACCTTTTTAAAGATAGGATTCGGATTTAGCGGTATTTAAAGGTTTCCAAATTTATGATTATCCTTTATTTAAAAAATCATTTAAGATGTATATACTTCTCCATATTATTTTCTGATTTCGTATGCATACTTTATTTTTTCTGCATTTGTGGGTATGCCTCTCACAAAGTTTTCTGGATTTATGGGTGGTACTTTCAGATTCTAAATCGCACGACCCCGCGTATCGGGACTTGAGGTAGCCCCCTTGGTCGTCTTTGCACCTGATGCTCCTTTGTTTGCAAAATGACGTTTGAAAATTGCATTATCCAGTCATTTTAGCCTCCTGTCAAGACTTGCCCCAAATAACAGGTCCATGAATAGCCGTAAAAGGAACTGTCAAAGGGACTGTGAGGAAATAGTCTTTGGACAAGTCTACCTCCCATGGAAGTTTCAACCCCCCTGTCGGAAGATTTCTGGTGCCACCCCTGCACCAAGGCAGTCTCTATGAACGAAGGTAAGGGCTATAATAAAATGAGAAGCATCAACAAGATGCCTTTCGAGAGCAAACGGTTTTGGTGCTATATTTCACAGCAGGATTTCCAAAATATTTTAACGCATTATCAAGAAGTAGCGGCAAGATAAGCATTTAAAACGTTTTTATCCAGAGATAAAGAATCGTTAATCACAAAAGGAAAAAGGAAAGGCAGTCCAACTTTTGCACCTGCCTTTCTACTGATAACTGAACTTTTTATCAAAATGCTTGCTTTTTCACGCAGAATGTTGTGTTATCCGCATTGCCTTATAATTTGGCACTAACTGATTAGACCACAAGGTGCTACCCAACAATTTTTCAGTCTTTGGTACGTGTTGCGGAGGAAAGTGCCTTGATGCTGCCTAGGAGAAAGAAGAAATAAGAAAATATTTGGTTTCATCCCGGGGGTACATGACTTGGGGACGGACGGGGGTCTGCCGCCCGGTTTTCAGAAAGGTACCCTCTTCTAATTACCGAAATTTGCTGTCATACCCACTTTTATGATGAATTTTGGTGGAAAATGACTCATTTTGGCTATTTTTCGCCAATTTCTGGATAACCCACCCATGTTTATGAAAAATCGGCCGAAAATGGGACCCTTTTTAGAGAATTTTGGCAGAAAAACCCACCCATATGGCGGCACATACCCGGACCCTCAACATGTTATGTACCCCCCCCCCTCGGGGGTTTCAGAAGCTAAGCGGTAAATTTTTTAATCACAGTACATCTAAAAATGCGACAATTGAGTCGCATCCCATCCCAGTCGTCTCCTGAAGTCTGTTGATATATGTACCATGAATGAGCAAGCTACCAAGTTTTCAGAGCAACTTATTAGTGTTAGTTGTTTTGAATTACTGCTCGAGAGAATTACGTTTAGCCTTGATGGCTAAGCACTTAGCAATCAATTGATCAATCAATCAATCAATCTATAAATAACCTTTTTTTGCCTTTTCCCAGATGTTGCAACTGATTGGTCCGACCATGCTTTATGGTATTCGATGAAGTCATTATGGCTGTTGAAACCACGTGTTACATTAGAAGCGTATGGTATCAAGGGTGAATGCTCACTACAGTTCACACCAGTACATAAAGTATTGAAACTACAAATGCCAGACTTACAAGTTGTCGACATGCGGGTCAATTTCTCGATGGGAGTTTTCCACGCTATCAAAGAAATTTGTACCGATTTTGGAATAAGACACCCTGAGGAAATGTCACTATTAAAGCCTCCTGAAGCGGTGCAGAAAAGAAGGGAAAAGACAAAGTCTACTAAGAGGAAGGAAAGACGTGGCTCTATGGGATCTTCTGACACAAATCTATCCTCAGGGAGCCTTGAAAATGGTCGTGTGTCATCAGATAGAAAGAGGAGCTCTGGAAGCATTGGGAATCATGTTCCAAGTAGCCCTGGTTCACCAAAATCAGTTGTCAGTCACAAAAGCTCAGATTTCTCATTCTCTGAAAGTGATTCTTTGAATCCTTACTCAACTTCTCTCTCACCAATGCTGGCAAACAGCCCAAATGCACCAAATGCAGATGCTGTTGAATATATGACAAGACCACGAACAATTCAAGAACGATCTGGACTCAATGTTGGGTAAGTGAAATGGATTTTAGGCGTTGTAGTAAGACAAAAAATATCATCATTTTGTAGAAGCTGGAGGTAACTACTGAAGGATGACACGAGATTTCATGTCCATCTTATGCCAAACTAGTGGGAAATTTGCCACAATGTCATAAATTTAAGGACAGATCATGCAGATAAGAAAACAGACAAGGGAGAAATTTCATTTTGCCTCTTTTTGGAAATATTCTCGTTATTTACAGATTTGTTCGTTTTTCAGTTGATATGACTATTTGTCGACAATTGTCAAACGCAAAATTTAAAAACAGTAGAAAGCTGAGAATCACAACAACATTCTGACCTTCTACCTAGACTCAATACACAGTCGTAGTTTTGCTCTTTGACTGAACAGACAAGACAACGACTGCATTGATTCAGTGAGATGAGCTAAAGTTAAGTGTAATATATTAGCCTCAGTTTGAAGTCTTGTTGTTTTAGCCTCGTGTAGAGATAGTTATTTAGGTTGCTTTTTAGCGTGACTTGAGCCTGCTCTCTCGTGTGTTGCTCGGCCCGATATATAACGTACTTTGCAGTTGGGAATGGTTTGAGGTTCGAATAAGTGATTCCAGAGCAAATAGTATAAAATCAAATTCAGGATTGCTAAGTCTACAGAATTGACAATTCGCCAGATTGAACCGCTCATCGCAAACCTCAAATTTGGTTGAAGTTGTTTTTCTATAACAACAATGCCTAAGGCTGAAATAAAAGACAGAAATACTATTTACCTTTGCCATTGACAGAGGGGAAAGACACAAGTTCATCTGACCCCCACCATGAATGACACTTAAAGTTCAACTATCAATTTCAAAGTTTTTGTTTAAGTCTTTGAGTCTATCTATAATCGTCATATTGCATTCCATGATTGAAAAGCTTTATTATGGCTTCATTTCCAACTCTAGAATAAATGTGCTCCCTCACTGAGTTTTGTACAAAAGAGGGCCCTGATCTCGATGTTGAAAGCCCCAAGGATTTGGTCGTACTTTCTTGATATTGTGTGTCACCCTTTTTTAGATGGCTTGATTCTTCGAAGTCTCTGATGGAACAGGTACAGTAAATCATTGATTCATTTCTTCCTCTATTAAATACAGTTAATCATATCACATAAGCTTATTTGACC
Source organism: Aurelia sp. 4 Dawson et al 2005 (assembly GCA_964019985.1). NCBI lineage: Eukaryota > Metazoa > Cnidaria > Scyphozoa > Semaeostomeae > Ulmaridae > Aurelia > Aurelia sp. 4 Dawson et al 2005. The sequence goes on along the minus strand of OZ026494.1, from coordinate 1,234,895 downwards.
TATCTCCCTTTGCTAAGTCTTCCTGCTTTCCAGTGCTTATGAAGGTACTAGACGTGCCTTTTCTTGGAACAACTCACCTCTAAGAATTAAACTTTACTGCATGTAATACTTGCTTGATGGTTAATCTTCTTTCTTTGAAGATGTTCTACAAATTTTGTCATGCCTAATAAATCTAATTTATTTTTATGTCATAGGAGATCAAAGAGTTTGACTACTTATTCTTCAAATTCAAATTCTTCAATTTCTTCGATATAAACCAAAAGGTAAGTTCTTCCTTTATTGGTAAGAGAAAGAATTCTTCTCGTTTGATAAAGGATTGAATACATTTTTCGTCATTGGTTGTACAGGGTGTCCAAAAAAATATTGCCCCGTTTTTGTGGCTGCGGAGGAGGAGGTGCTGCCCCGTTCTTGATAGGTACCAGTTTAGGACCTTATTGTGGCCAATGTGACTAGTGGTTCCTGATTTATTTCACAGGAACTTCAAAGCATTGATAGTTTCAAAAACAGCACTTTCCTTTTGCGCCAAGAATGTCAAATGTGAAAGCTGATTTCCAGTCAGTGGAATTTCCCTGAGCGGGCAGAACTTTAAACAATCAAGGGTCATTCAACCTTGAAGTTCCGTTCAATAGCCAAGCGACATTTTCTGCTGTAAACAATAGAATTTCCGCCCGCTTCGAAAATTCAACTGACTAGAAACTAGCCTTTATGAGTCGCTATTCACTGAAATGAACGATTAAAATTGTGAAACACAGGGGAAAAGGCAACCTCGTCCCCAGGGCCGTTTGTCATAAGACCCGGGGACGAGGTTGGGGAAAAGGGACTCAGTCCAAAAAGGCTATTTGTGACGAATTAATTGAGAACCCTGTCATTCCTAGAGAATTGCTTATTCCATGTCCTGTGTTATGCTCCTAATAAGAAAGCATACGCATAGTCACCTTTTATCAAACAAATTATTTCCAAAGTAAGATAAGATTTCACCTGATGCTTTCTCCTTAATTTGTTGTTTGGGTTTGTGGGCCAAGTGAATTACTGATGTTCAGTTGAATCACATGATTCATCATTTTGTTTCAAGGTCGATGAAGTGAGAATCAACCAAATTTATGAACAAGCAAAATGGCAGATCTTAACAGAGGATGTTGAGTGCACTGAGGAGGAGGCCATCACGTTTGCAGCTCTTCAGTTTCAAGTCAAAGCTGCTTCGCAATCACCGCAAAGTAATCAGAATGCTGATGAAGTTGATGACATAGATGCAGCACTTAACGATTTACAGGTTCGCCCATTTTCTTGATTTGTGTATATGATTGTGTCTTTGTGATTATAAAACTTATGATTTACAGGTTTGCCCATTTTCTTGATTTGTGTATATGATTGTGTCTTTGTGATTATAAAACTTATGATTTGCAGGTTTGCCCATTGCATTGACTTGTGTGCACATAATTTCAAAAAGAAACTAAACATTTTGGCCAGTATCGAAAGTCTCTTGAAATTTTGAATGGTCAGAGTTTCTTACGAGTTTCTTAAAGGTTCCATGATAATTTTCACGTTTACTGCCTGTGTCCTTGTGAACCTTTTGAAAATAAACTTTTTGAAGCTTTTCCAACGTTTTAGAATTTGCTCAAGTATATACTTAAATAGTACTATGATGCGATGCAGGAAGCTTGTGAAAATAACGTGAAAATATGCAAAGAGTTTCTTTAAGTCGTAGCGTGCATACGGTTGGCTTTTGCGACTCAGGCTGTGAAAAGTTAGGTAGACAGATGCTGCGGGCGCATTACTTGTTTGTTCATTACCATGATTTGTATATGTGGGTAATGATTGTGCGTTTGGGACCAGGGATAGAAAAGGTATTTCAGTTTCTGGGACAAAAACAAGCCTTGAAAAACTTTCTGCGAGAATCACTCCAAGAAAGTATCCATTTCTGACAGATCACAATATGTATATAATGAATTGGACAGAATTTGAAGATTGATGATTATCAGTCTTTTATCACTGGTAAATGATCCTTGTTGGACAACTTTTGCTTGATTTACTGGCTGACTACTTCCAGACTCGTAAATAATATCTTTTTTATAAAATTCCTAGGTCAGGTAATAGCCAAAATCTATTTGATAATTCCTATCATTTAAGAGAACCTTCAGGATTTAACGAAAAAATTGACCTCCCATTTCTTCTTTGCTCTGTGTTTGTCCCTCTTCTTTTCTCGTTTTCATTCCTTCTAAAAACATGAAAATATTTGTAGGCCTATTGGTGCCATGGTCCGCCCTTTTTTATACCCCAGTTTGTGACATTGAATTATGTAGGCGTGTTACATGTTTGTTCATTACCTTGATTCGCAGAAATAGTTGTGTCTGCCTTGTAAGATGGCCTTGTTTTGATAACGCTTCCCTGCCGCTCCAATCAGTTCATAGAGCCGACGTTAATTGACATGTTTCCTTCGTTAGATGTCATTAGAGGGAACAACTGCAAAGAACCAAGGCACATCGAAACAAGTAGGTATAAATTTGCTTGGAAAAAGTTACTCCATTTTTGTTGCTGTTAGAAATGAAATAGATTTAATTTTTGTGCTCCATGCAGTAGAATAATTAACCAAACTTTAGCTCTAAGGCAGGGTAACAGTTTTTTCGTGAATTGAAAGACTTTTCAACATAAGTTTGTTGCTGTTGCGCTTGATCTTTGCTAGAAGATGCAAACTGTAAAATTTTAGGTGCAAGGAGCATTTTGCAATCAAGATAACCCCACGCCATCTGCTGATAAAACAGGAAAACTGAGGTGATGAGAAACCAGAAAGACGAGTTTCTTGTTACAAGTTCTAATTCTTCAGTAATTCATGCTATTATTGTTGAGTTGGCTGTCTCACTTATTTATTGTCATCTTCACTTTCTAATTTACAGACATTAACGCAGATTCCAGAAATGAGTGACTCTTTGAATCTCATCAAGTAAGCAACAGTTGCTTGTCACTGATTTATGTACTGCCCTTGTTTTTGCTTCTATTCTTCTTTTTCTTTGTCTGTCATGGTTTAAAGTAAATCACCGTAAAAGCTCTATTAAGCCACCAGAAGCTTATTGAGTTTCAGAAAATTGAAAGTGGGGCTTATTCACACAGTCTGGTTATTGATTTTAATTTCACTGTAGCTTTGTCATTGGATTACTTATTTTCGTTTGTAATTTTTTGCCTGTAGCGGTTAAATTGTAATTTTTTTCATGACCCCCTGAAAAGCGGCCTTTGCCGAGAATGTGAAATGAAATGAAAATGAAATCTGGCAACAAGGAACCCACAATGCCTTTGCGTCGTGTTAGGTGTTCTAATCCGAGGAGTCTATCTTTCAAGGACAAGTCCGGGGTTGGTGTAATTGTTGATTGTTCAAGAGATTACACTGTTATGAATGGTGTGTAGTATTTTTTCAACTTTTTTCTCTTTTTATCTGCGAAACTACATATTTCAATCTGCTAAGAAGTGCGAAATGACGTCATTTTGTATGGCGTCTCTTCATATTGACCTAAACGAGGCTGCCAAATGTGTTGATATTATACCACCCACATTGCTAGCCTCCTTATCGCGCCTTCGCACACTCGTACAAAATGCAAAATGGCGACGATATTTGGCCTAACGTACGAAGATAAATCATCGAATTTATGAAAGTTCAAGGCTTGAAAACTTAGGAAGAACTCACGACTGGTGTTCAGCAGTTGGTACGGTTGCTTTTTAGCAATAATTTTATCAACCCCGGACTTGTCCTTTAAGATGCAGGCTTCTCACATACAAGATAGAAGGCAGTGCTTTGTCCTATCAGTCAGTTTCCGAGATTTGTGACCTTCATATTCGGAAGAACACTGTCACGAAGAGTTTTAGCTTGGCAGGTTGTTATCACCATTGTTAAATCTCTTCCATTTTCTTCTCCGTGGTTGTGGGCTGAGACAACAGATAATGTACATGATCATAACCATGTATTTATCATCTTGGTGTTTACCTAGTGTACACTTTTGAAGTATTTTTGATAAACTTTTGTTTTCGTATTTCAGATCGAAAAAACTTGGAATGAAAAGTGTAAAACCACATTGGTTTACTTTCCGAGGTAAATGCACCTTTCTTTGATTTATTTTCATAAATTGTGCACTTTCCATTGACCATATTTCTATAAGATATTAAGTCACTTTCTGATTAGGACGTAGGTTCGAAGGGCCTCAATGTGCCAGAAATCTTTCTGTTTCTTTGCATCTGGCTCCTTCATCATAGCAAAGAAATTTTTGATATATAACAGCTTTTAGTTCCCAGGGGGGTTACTCCCCAACTTTCAATACGGGGGAGTCCATGCCACTATTTCTTTGCTGACCCCTAAATATTAAGCCTAACTTTTTGGGGACCCCAAATATTGAGTCCAATATTTTGGAGACCCGCACCAAATTCCACGATTCGTCCTTTTTTCAGATTTGTGGACCCTGAATATTGAATTGTTGTCCATGTCGTAATTCACAGACCCCAAATATTGATCTATGTAAAATTTCAGACCCCAAATATTGGCATGGACCCCCTCGTATTGGAAGTTATGAAGTACCCCTCCCCCGGGGTTTTAGTTTCAAGTTCTTTAAATATGTCTATGTACTGCACGAATATTTTACAGAAGAATATGCAAGCTATCGACCTTCTGACTGCATCAAACTACTTCCCGTATTCTTGAAATATCATGTAGAAAATGCGTTTGTAGGTGCTGTGGTGCAATGGTATAAGCCTCAATCAATCAATTAATCAATCAATCAATCAATCAATCAAAATCTTTAATAATGTGTCAAAAATATTTAGCTTACAGACTAATTGGCGACACAACAAAAAAGGTATAAAAAAGTTAAATGGAATATACTATATAAGAGTGAAATTAGAAGACGGTATATAAAATTATAATCGACATGTTACGTTAGAATCCTATGTGCAACAGATGAGTACGCCAGAGACGGTGACGAGGAACCCCCCACCAAGATGCACCGCGTTCGAATAAGGAATCGTTAACGAATCCATAGGAGTTCGATCATATAACGCAATGCATCTTGGTAGAAAGCCCCCCGCTGCCATCCCCGGCACAATCGTATAAGATGTATTAATCTACAATCTGCAGTTCACAAGAGTCTCCATATCCATTCTTCTTATTCTTCTTTTGAACTGATCCTCAGACTGCATAGCCAAAACAGCCATGTAGACAGGGCTCAATCCTAGATAGATCCTCACCATTTGAATGTTGTGACAAGGGGTCACATACTTGATAAGATCTTCTTTACTTCTGCGATCTCAGCGATTGTCCCTAAAAGCTGCAACTTCGCCTTCATCTTTTTCATTGCTTTTATTCTTTTGCAGACACTCATATTTCATACCACAAAAGCCAAGAAGATTCAAGGGGGCCACCGATAATGAAATTTAACCTTAAAGGTAAAAATATGACTGTGTTATGTTTGTATGTGACATGAGTCGTTAGACCCATTCACAATCGTACCAAGCAATCGTACCTGGTGAGCCAAAAAAGATTTCCATTTTGGCAGGCCCTGTTAAATTGTTCATTGGACCGATCTTCAAGATTTGCGACTTAATCTTCAGCAAAATCCTGCATTCTAAACCCTGAAACCAACGTTCGTGCAGCAAGTTACACAAATCGATTTTTGAATCCCCCAATCACCACCAAAATATTTTCTCTTTGTTCATTTATGTCGTATTTTTATAAAATTTTTTGATCGATGTAGTTTTGATTGTTTTCAGTGGTTTAGAAACGACAATTTTGAGAGATTGGCTTATAGCTCTAAGAGCAGAAAAAATCTTTGCAAGAATTCCTTGAATCTAATTCAGGCCTTTGCTAAAGATTAACTCTATATTTGTTAATTAGCGTTGTTCCTTATTGCAGTTACTAATTTATTTCTTTCCTTTCAGGGTTTAAGATTGAGTTATTTTTCTTGCAGGTTCAACAGTTTTCTCTCTAGTTACAAGTTAATTTTTGTTGTTGTTCTTTTATGAGTTTAGTACAATGCATCCGTTATTCAGGGCTATTTTAAAGAATAAGTCATAAATCTTCGAAATCGGTCCAATGAACGAGTTTTTCGTGATCTGTTAGAAGCGAATAGTTTATTTTTGCTCACCCGATATTTTGAAATCGTATAGAATATTATTCGATAACTTCGTCAACTTTATTGGCAGCTGTGATTTCTTACTTTTCTCAAGACGTATTCTAGAAGCTAAGATGCAACAAAAGAATGTGTATGGCATCAACTTTATTGTTTTCTTGTTTCTCACTTTCAGATTGCGAAATAGTGCCGCAGGTGAACGTTGCAAAGAGCAAATTCAACATCAAACTTAAAATCCCTGGACCTGACATGACTGAGCTTGAGCTTGGTTGCAATTCTGACGTGCAATATGGAAAATGGATGGCAGCTTGTAGATTAGCATCTAAGGGGAAAACAATGGCTGATCCTACTTATGATGTCGAAGTTTCCGGAATCAAAACATTTATAAGTATGCAGCGAGACAACAAGGACGAGACAGATAATCCAGCTGTTGAAAGTTCAAATATTCAATGCGAAGATTTTGTACCACCTAGATTACTCAACAAATACAAAAGTAAACAGGTTAGTGACATTGAATATAAAATGAAAGGTTGACAACACATATCTTACGTGCCTAATATGGTGTTTCTATATTTGACCGACTGTATTGATCAGATTTAGAATAGAAGATTACGCTGAAGATGGCGGCGAGGAACTTTGGACCAAGATGCATTGCGTTTTTTTAATTGCGAATTTTTAACGTTCTATAGGAATTCGTATAAAGAACGCGATGCATCTTGGTAAAGAAAGAGTTCGTTGCCGCCATCTTTAGCGTAATCTTCTATTATTTTTTTTATATTCAATTAAATATTTTACAAACACATTACTAATAACAATACCTACAAACTACGTTACAATACTACAAAGACGATGCCACAGGGAGCGAAATACTATGTCTACCCTTTCAGCCGTTCTAAAAATAATTAAAAGCTACATAAAACTACATATAACCATTACAGAAAAAGGAATTATAAAATACAAACTGAAAATAAGGATACAAGCAAAGGAAGCCTGCAACCAAATAAAGTAATTGCATGGGTAGATTTGTAGGTTGGGAACCAAAGAGGATAATCTGCAAATTAAATTATTTGGTCGCAAGCTTCCTTGAGACATTACGTGATTACAAAATAAAGAACTACTAAAACAAACACATACAGAAGGGGTTTGGGTGTTCTTTTTTTTGCAGGGATATGCGTAGTATTCAGTCAAAGCGTCCTGTTTCGAAGATATAATTCATTGTTGCATTCAAGATAAATCTTCTATTGTTACGTTATTTTTGCATTTTCAATAGCTCTGCCCAGATAATTATACAATTAAAACTCATCCTTGTGCCTTAAAAGGGTTAAGCCTTGGTAACAGGCAGTTTATTTTAAAGAAGACGAACAATAACCAATAACGAACAAGCGTTGAGATCATTTGTTTATAACTGATTGTAAAAATTCTGCAACACATTCCAGTGAATATGGACAAATATGTCGTGCAATCTTTGGGCAAAAATTCTATTAGACTAAGAGCACTTATTGCAGGACAAGGCGCCCCTGCAGGGTCCGAACGAATGATCATATACACAATCTAAATTTCGGTGTTGCATTGCAGTTCATTTCAATTAGGTAGAGAAATCCGAATCAAAATTGTAATCGGTAATCAAGATGGCAGTGAACAAAACGTGACAGAAACAAATAAACCACCAGCAATCACAGAAATCTTTATTCATGTCTTGCACTTTTCTACTGAACAAACTACCAATTCTCTATAAGGCTGGTAAGGATATCATCGACAACTTTCCGCATTGCTCAAAGCTTTTGATGTGGCTAGGCCCATTATGAACGCAGGCAAAAAGAACGGGGGACAGGACATTTTCATTGTCAAATTTTTATGGTTTTTCAAACATACGTACTTTTTTGGAAATCTTGCATGTCGTAAACACTGGCTTAAGAAGAACCTGGAATCTTGAAAATTCCACGATAAACAAATCTTTTTATGTGTAGAAAACTGTTGAAATTGATGATTTTAAGTCAAAACTATAAAACTAACATAAATCTTTATGAAAAAGTTATGATGCAGTTAAAGTTTTAAATACGTCAGCTCGGGTTTTTATACAGTGAATACAATCAAGATCAAGATAAAACAAGTAGATTGGTTCTTAAAAGATGGGAGCGTAATTCAACAATTTCAGCGTGAAGGTCCACGGTTGTTTGCCCAAGTCCGATAAGGATTCGAAAGTCAATTAATGTTGGTTTAAATCTTCAGCTGGTGTCGAAATGTAAACCGATGCATTAGTCCGTTTCTGATTTTAATGCATTTGTTTGGACAGATTGCAGCTAGAATTCTCGAGGCACATTCTGGATTCACAAAACTGACCTTGCAAGAAGCAAAAATGAACTATATCCGTCAGTGGAAAGCATTACCTGAGTTTGGCATCACTACATTCAATGTGAAATTCAAAAATATGAGAGCAAAGAGAGCGGTAAGTGTTGTCTAACGTTACCTTGCATTTTGTGAAAGCAAAAGTATATCCGCCGCGCCGGATACGAACAATTTAAATACAAATTTTATTTATTTTATCATTATTTTGATTTGTGCTGACTGAAGCAAATTTGCATGTAACATTCACACCTGCACCTGTAGAACCAACGATATATCTTGTAAAAGTTCTATTATGCGCCCGGGGGTATATTTACGTGGATACCGGGGGTAAGTGTGGAAGCTCCAGAGGACAGCTTAAAAGAGAGGGAGTTTGTCGGCGGAGAGGTGGATTTAATAGAGAGGTGGGGCTAAAAAGAGCTTTTACGATAATAGACCTTTTAGCTATGCTACAAAAGAGCCTTGACCGAGTGTTGTTTTTAAACTTTTGTCATGCGTGGTTTGATTGAATGCGAGGCATTAGACCGTCTATTACTTTAGAGCACATTCGAAAATTCTGCAAAATGTAACAAAGTATCATTCGATTCTGATTTTTTTCAGAAATCCTAAAATGTCTTTCACTGTTTTTATATAATTTTGTTTCAGGAAATCCTTGGTATTACTCCGAGTAGACTGGTACGAATGGATCCTACGTCGCGAGAAATATTGAAAGAATGGCGATACAGTGCAATGAGATCATGGAATGTGAATTGGGAAACGAAAGAAATGATTATCCAATGTGAAGATGAAACAGTTGTGTTTTCATGCTGCGGATTTGATGTCAAAATTATCCATGAGTTCATCGGTGGCTATATCTTCTTGTCGATGCGAAAGGACGTCAACTCACCCCCTGAGGAGGAGCTATTCTTCAAGCTTACAGGTGGCTGGGTTTGAAATTATGTTATGTAAGTCGCTATCTCGCTATCATCCCTTTGATGCTTTACTTATGCTCAATTTGAAGCTATTATGTAAAAGAAACAATAGAGTTGAATCAAAGACCTTATCACAGATATTGCTATCATTATTTGTCATGTCACTGCATATCAACGAGCAGCTGTCGAATATTCCATGCCACTCGATCATTCTGCGCCCAGATCCCCTCTTATGAAAATTCGCTGTCACTCGAATTATTTTGCCACATGATGAAAACTTTTAAGCAATTGCTCTACCATTCAAGCATGCCACTCGATCATTCTTCGCCCAGATCCCCTCTTATGAAATTTGCTGTCACTCGAATTATTTTGCCACATGATGAAAACTTTTAAGCAATTGCTCTACCATTCAAGCATGCCACTCGATCATTCTTCGCCCAGATCCCCTCTTATGAAATTTGCTGTCACTCGAATTATTTTGCCACATGATGAAAACTTTTAAGCAATTGCTCTACCATTCAAGCATGCCACGCGATCATTCTTCGCCCAGATCCCCTCTTATGAAATTTGCTGTCACTCGAATTATTTTGCCACATGATGAAAACTTTTAAGCAATTGCTCTACCATTCAAGCATGCCACTCGATCATTCTTCACCCAAATCCCCTCTTATGAAAATTTGCTATCACTCGAATTATTTTGCCTTATGGAAATGAACACTATTAAGCAATTGCTCGACCTCAACAGGAAACCGATTACATTCTTACCGGGACTTACCACTGAATCGTAAAAATTCGTTGACAGAGCACAATGAAATTGGCGATTCTAATTTGGAGTGTCTTGTTGGATAGATTTTGTGTTTCAACTTCTGCAGTGATTCATGCATAAGATTGATAGAGATCATTGGTGGACTCGTTTGTAGTAAAGCCCCCGACCCCCATCCCTGGTTGCCTCATCCTGCTGCCTAACATTTTACCACATGTGACCACAGAAGCTTAAAATTTCATCAACAGAACACAACGATATTAGATATTTTATTTTAGATCGTTTGCTGTACTGTAACCTCAACAGTGAATCATTGGGCCTTGATTGATATGTAGAAATTATCGGTGGACTAGTTTGTAGTAAGCCCCCCAACCCAAATCCCTGGTTGCCTCATCCGTTTTAAGCATATTGTGCAGCATTTGTGTGACATTGTGGCACCCATAAGGATATGGGGCTAAATTGAATCATCTTACACAAAAAGGATACAATTCCAGGGAGTGTCTATTTTTGTACAATCTGTAAAATATCCAGCTCAAACGCGAATAACTTGATTAATTGAACACCTCTGCCTTATTACCGATGGCCAGATGGACGTGGATGCAAGATGATTCATTATCCTGAATAAGTTGTTTAGATTCAACTCAATGCATTTTTCTGTTATAGCCACCTTACAATTTCCTTGTGTATTCAAATCACTGTATATAATTATATCTATCGAAAGAAACATTGTTTTACGAAATACTTGTAGTTGATTATAGCCAAGCCACTATATTATAATCTGTCTCAAATTTGATGTTACATAAAATTGCCTGCAAATGACAAGAACTGATTCGTTTTATCATGGTCAGTCATGCACCGTGTTTGTAGGTAAAAAATTAAAGTTCATTACCTCGATATTACTGTTTCACGTTTTTGCTTTCTCTTCGGCTGAATCCTAACCAGTGCTAGGAATCAAATTCAGATGGCTCGAGCCAACTGATCAGACGCGAAGAAGCCATTTGAATTTGATTTCTAGGGATTTCTAGCACTGGTTAGGCTTGGACAAAAGGGAATACAATGAAGAAACCTATGATAGTATGGAGGTAACAACTATAATTTCCAACCTACAAGCACGGTGCATTATTGCCCATGGTTTCATGAATAATTTTGCGTTATGACAAACTTCACGTGGCGTCTAACTTGAGACAGATTTTAGAATATAGATCCAGATTAGTTCAAAGATTTAGTACCGTTTTCTCCTATCCCATACCTAGTAGACTGATTATTTTTGTATCTACTATAACTTGCTTTTCATGTCATAAGGCGGTTTACGAAACAATTGATAGCTGTTCACCAGAGATGGAGCTGATGGCTTCTGGCGAAAAAATCGCTGCCAATAATCGCTGGTGAAAGGAAACAAGACACGAAATTATCACCCAGTGTTCTTTGCGAGTATTCAGTGTTTCGGATTGCACGAGTATCAAATTTGGCCTAAGCGGAAATGTCTATTCACACTGCAGTATAGTTCAGTTGAGATGAAAGTCAGCTTAAGTCGGTACTTTCTGAGATGGGATGAACAGAAGAATCTTAATCTTTAAAGTTTATATTTCTCATCAAAGCAATGATAAAGCGACATAAGTAGAAGTGAGTCTGAAAGCCGAGAAGAATTTGAGCTTTCAGCCATGAAAGGGCCAGGGGGTTGGTCCATTGGGAACTCTAGTAGCTTCTTAGTTTCAAATTTGACTGACGTCACATTTACGTTATTTGAATGCGCAATTGCTCTTGATTTCAAATATCAAGTCCCCTTCTTCTGGTGGCGAGGGCCTGAGCAGTGTTCAGTCTTTGAGAGTGATATTGTGATGAGTGCTTATTGACTGAAACATCGTGAAAGAGCACAGCACAGGGAAATAATTGCCTCTACCATGACCTTTTGGAGTCAGTAGGACAAAGTTTTCCTGCCAATCATGGGTGACTTCATTCAGCGATTCCGAGAAACAATGTAGTAAGAACTGACATGGCAGTGTATGTCATATCCAGAATATTACAATCTTGTACTTTTATTGTGATTACAGTAAATACATAAAAGTAGTATAGACTTATAGCTTGCTTTGCAGAAAATGTTGATTTTGTTTTGTATGTTTGCTTTTGATTGTGTTTTACAACGAAGATGCGATTTGGTTGTAGGCAGGCTTAGACGAAGGGTGCTAGGATATCACTAATTTCCTCGTTTTCTTGTTTTCGTATCTCCCTGTTTTCAAACTGGGCTTGGCCTATGCTATTTTGAGTTTGGTCATTCAAAGTTTACTTCCTTGATTTCTTGTGTATTTGTGAGCTTTCGCTGAAGAGACGCTGTAAGTGAAACTAGGTCGAAGATGGGAATACAAGGGAAAATTGACCAGGTTGAACACAGGGCTTCACGGGAGTGAAATTTCATATGACCAAACCGAGAAGGCTCAGGCCAAGCCAAGATCACTGTCAATTAGTGACGGAAGAAGAAAACAACAATAAATGACAGCAAGGTAAGTAAGTGTCCTAACACCCTTCCATAGACAAGGAAACTTGCTAAGATATCAATCTTTCAAGTCACTCTTCTGATGAAAGTTGATATCAGTTTGATTAAATCGCAACAAAGTCCCAAATAATTATATAATCAGGTTCCCAATCATTACAGCACAGGTCGTTTTCGATGCTTCTCAGAATAACGACGGTGCGAGTCATGTCATTTGAGTCTGAGCTATTCTTATCCAGGATCCTTAGCGGGCACGTGCAATTTCAGCACTGGATTTCAGACTGTCTGGCAATTAAATTTGACCATTGGTGGCGCCAAAGGGGGACTGGGGGGGCTTGTTTTCCCAAATCCCAAAAGTTGGCAAAACTTGTGAAAGAAAAATGGCATGAAATTAGTTGGGTATGCTATTGAATTGAAAAATTACGTCAAAATCCCCCCCCACTTCTGTCAATTTTTTCACACTTGGCGCGGCCTCTGAATTTGACCGAAACGGAAGTTTTAGATCCACAGTGCAGCAGTTGAACTGGTAGAAAAGTTCGATGAAGTACAAATGCGCCTTTGGGGATTCCTAGTTTTCAGTTAGGCCAAATTTGATTTTCAGACCATCTGAAATTGCAGCATGCCTGTAAAGGACCCTGGGTAATAATGGCTCTTTAAAACCACAGGACATCAAATTTAAAGAGGGGTCGTCAATCTGTCTGACGTAGGAGAGAGAGTCAGTATGTTTCCTTTGTTCTATCATGCAAGTCAATGCCATTTACCAATCTCCATCAAAGTCAAAGAGGCTCTTTAGATTCACTTGAATTCATAGTTCAAAGGTTTTTAATGCAAGTTTGATCAGTTTTATATTTAGATCATTTAGTATATTTAAGAATACTTATTTGATTAAACTCGACATGTGCAAAAATCCATGTGATCTTTTGATGATTTCTTGATCTACTGTATGCTTGCATACTTAACAAAGTCCGATCCCCCCCCCCCCCGCTCCCCTTGTTTGAAACAAGTTGGCTGCAAAAGAATAGACCTTTTAGCTATTCTGAAGAGTATCAGAATCGAATGAAATTTTGCCACGTTCTGTAGAAGTTTCGAATGTGCTAGCAGCTCTATCGCCACTCGATCGAACCTCGTCTATAAAAATGTATAGAAATAACATGTGTTTAAGGCAAAATGCTAAACGAAGTATTGAATGGAATGGCTAAATACTTTATAAATGCTAAAGGCAAAATTTGATCATTCCTTCTCGGCCTTTTTTCCAGTTGTGCTCCCTGAAATACAGTTTGTAGTATCCAAAGTTCCCAAAATTCTCTGTCAAATGTTACCACACAATATCGCCAAAGCCCGCGCAGCTTTCCAGGGTTACATTTATTTCATTCACAGGTAAAAACGGCCCTAAAAAAGCTTTAGAGCTGTTGGATGTACCGTTCCATCCCACATTGGCACAACTAATGATGCCCAAGCACAAATGTATCAAAATTGCCGCCCATTTATTTTTCTTATTTTGTTCAAATTTTCCACAAATTTAACTAAGCAGGCCTTGAGCTTGTTGAAGAGAACAATCCCCAACAGGTTCTTTCATTCTAAATGCAAAGCGGAGGAGGGCTTTTCCATGAGTCAGCCAGCATTTCGCAACTCTGGGTGACGTTGTTACGCGATGGCCTCCCGCTGGCTATTCTTGCAGCATCTGCATGAGTCCAAAATTTAAATATCACACCCATGATCACACTGATCAGTGATGCATCAACAGTGATTACCGAAATTCAATAATCGCACATACAAGAGGACGGAGGAAAATGATGACGAGGAGATTCGCGCTGCAAGTGCACCAACCGCGGCACCAACGACCAACCAGCAGTAGCTAAGACAAGGACTTTGTACGCTAGCATAGGCTTCAATCCTTGAAAATATTGATGTTAAGTTCTATGATCTATTTCTTGAACTGAATTGCTTCAAAGGACTTCGAATGTTTTGGTATGATTTTGCCATTGGAATTTTCTGAAATCCGCAACATTTTCATGATTAGAGCGCTTTCTTCTTTTCAAGAATTCAGGAAACCTTTAAAACTTGATTTTGAAACCTTTTGACGAAACATAAAGTGATTTTCAAGGAAATCATACTTTATGGATTTCTGCAAAATGGTATCAAGCAAAAGTCTGGCACTCTTCTGGTTTAGAAGATTTAAAATTCTGGTGATGTCGCGTCCTCAAACGAGTTGCAGTGTAAAAGACGCTGTGTTTTCGAAAACATTCAAAATTTCTGAAAAGGCCAACGGAAAATATAGAAAAAAGTTAAAAGCTTCTTTCAAGTCTTTTTATTATAGAAAGTAGGTAAGTGAATTTTACACCCACCGTTTTACATTCACAACGATTTAAGATTCAAAAATCTGGAAACTATGCTTCTCAGCTGCACTTTGACTTTTGCCTTTGGTTCATGAAAATGACCTTCCGTCCGGTGATTGGTAAAATTTTTGTGTTATTCAGTATGTTATTCAGTTAAAGTCTAGTTTAGTTTATTTTAGTTTAGTTTTACTAATAGCTGCCATACATAACTTTATGTAGTGCTGTGTAGCAATGACGATGATGAGTATCATAAAGTTCGCCGAACGGATGGCTTTTGAGTCACCTGCAAAGAATCAACTGACTGTTATCACCAGCTAGTTTTACGTAATGCAGCTTCCTTCAATGCAGCTTCATTAAACTCAAATGAGCTTGCAGTGAAAGCAACAAAATGAATGCAAGTACTCATTAGTACGTTCAAAATTGAATATGAAACTGCATGAATGTTGAATGAGAACAATGAAGATCCTGCCCTGAGCTTCATTGAGACCACATTTATACTGGTAGGGGCTGACGGCGGTTTGCGGTTCCAGCCTTTTCTGAAACGGTTTTACGGTTCTTAGCCTTAAAAATGACAGTTTTAGGGTTCCTTTCGTTCTTAACGTTTGCACATTTTTCCGATAAATATGGTTGGAGAAGTCAAGTGAGCACACAATTGGAGATATGGCTACTAAAATTGTCCAGTATATGATATGATTTGATGTATGCTTAAATTTGAAAAAGTGTTGTGACGGTTTTAGCTGAATTTAGATGCGGTTTTACGGTTTTTGGTACCCCCTCGGACCCCACCTTGCAAAGATGTTCCGGGCAAGGGAGCTGTTATAAATTATGGAACAAAGGGGACCAGAAGGGATTTGACAGGGTCACCAAAACTATTGGATGGAAAACGTTGGGCTAACTAACCACTTCATGTGATAATGAAGCTATTTGCATCTGGATCTGTTTCAATATTTTGCAAATGTTTTAAAAATTTGCCAACGTCAATTTTGCTGTTCTGTAGATCACTGATAATGTTCTTCACCTCAGTTTCTAATACAGTGGTATCTGCAAGTCCTCCCTGCCTTATTGAAACTTTATACGAGATCCTACAAATACGGTATTGACAGTAGCCTTGAAGAAGCTTCTGAGCCACAGAGTTCATATTGAAGCCACAGGGTCATCAAATCATTTTTGCAGATGTTTAGGGGCTATGTAACAGTTTCTGTTTCTTGCATAGGGCTACATGATTTTACGGCGAATTTTGAAATCTCTTCCGCCCCCTTCAGCTCCATCCTTTATGACACCTATGAAGCGTTTACACTGCGCCAGTCGTTGCACTTTCCTTGTGGGTTGCTTGAGTTACATGAAGATCTGCGGACATGTTGTAGAGAATAATCTCACTTAGTTTCGTCAGCGTAGAGGAAGTTACAATGTAGGGGGCTGCCCGATAAAAATCCATTGTTTCCCAATATTTTGGTCTGACTAAAAACAGATCTTAGCCCGAAAAAGGTGATGTTTGAAAATTTCTTCAATGTCTAGGCTAGTGGCAAGTGTGCAACGCAAGGGCTAAGAATTCCAGCCCAAAGCTTACTGCAACGTACCCTGGGTACCAGAGCCAAAAATAATAAAAAGAAAAAGTCTCACTTTCCTTTCCTCTTACCAATTTCTTTTCATTTAAATTTTGAGGTCCTGGTACCCAGGGTAACTGCAACGCCAAAGTTTCAGTACTTCATTTACTTAAAATCATTAACAGCTGGTTTATTTGTCACCTCAGAGCCGGGTATCAAAAGGCTCGGTTCCAGACTCTGGAACACAGGGTAGATATCAAAAGAAAGCAACTTTTCTCGAGCGGGTTACCGGAACATAGTCAAGGGGGAATATTTGTTAGATTCGGTCGTAGCGCCGTTCACTCTTAATTTGATGCCACCATAGATAATAGAACAGTTCTATTATCTATGATGCCATGCAGAGAAACATTTCATGCTGGCCACACCTCCGTATAAATTGAAGTCGAGTAGCCTACCTGGGTACTCTGCTTGTGATTTGAGATTCCCTGTGTAACAGACAGAACCAACAAAAGTTAAGATGTTTATATTCTTTCGAATCCTTTTCCCTGGGTAGATATCAGGCCGCTTGTCGGTTCTCAACTTCTGCTGAGAGGGGAATGCAGTCATAGAAATTTTGATATGGCGCTGACAATTTAATATTTCAAGATGATAAACAGTCTTATGAGTTTGTTTGACTCAAGATTCGCCATATTTGGTTGTGCAGGAGGAAAATTGCTGCCCTATCACATTCCCTTGAGAGAAGTTCCCGGCCCAAACTCAAGAAACTTACCTAAACAAGCGTACACGTTTTTTATAAGAAACAAGGGTCATGCCGTGGTACTAAAAGTTTCTTAAGTTAACATGAGATTTTGTCCATTTTAGTACTAAAAGGTTCTTAATTCGTTTCTTCAGAAATGTTTCTTGACATTTAAAACATCATATAGGAATAAACAGAGCTCTGTCATGATGAAAACACTAATGGTTAGTTGATATAGTAAAATAATTAAGGTTCAACGATCTATTTGCAATAAAATCCATGCTTTTAACTTTGAGAGTTTCTTGATACTTTTCAGACATAGTACTAGAGTTTCTTAAAATTTCGGCCATTTTAGTACTGGTTTCGTATAAACCAGTTTCGTATAAAAAACGTGTACACGTTTTTATGATGAATGTGGCTCATGCCATGGTACTAAAAGTTTCTTGATTCAACATGTGTACCCTGGGTACCAGAGCCTTAGTAAATAGGTGGGGCCTACGGCAAAAAAGAGAAAGGAGGCTCTGAAACCCAGGGTACAACATGTGTCGACTTTCGAAGAGATTGTTATAAGTCTATCTGAACTTATCTCTCATTTCTTGAATGCATGAATGATCATGCAGTCCCTTTCGTTGCTACGTTGCTACACATGTTTCTTGACTTACAGCGCAATTTTCAGCAAGAAAGAAAGACTTTATTTGTCGCATAGGATAAAATCATGGTGAAAAATCACTCAATAATAAATATTCAGCACGAATTTTGCGATAACTTCTTTTAGCTAAGCTTTCTCAGTGTTTCTCGAACATTCAAACAAAGCAATAGAGTTTCTTAAATTTTTGTCCATCCAAAAGCACTTGTTTTTTATGTAAACATCTATACATTCATACAGGGGCCTGACTGGTATGCCTTTCGCTCCTAATTTCGCTCCTTCCTCGAGTCTATCTATCCCCATGGGACACTTTTATTTAAGGGGAAATATTTGCGCAAGGGAAGAGGCACAGCAGGAAGTCACTAAAACATTCCAGATTTTTGCAATTGCTCCCCCCTTGCTTCCTGCAATGTCCCCAGATTTTAATGGTGTCTCCTTTGAAGGGAGACAGGAACATTCTTGGAAATCTGGTAATGGGAACTGGGCAGGACCAAAACATGAGACTTATTTGTAAGCCTATGAGTTCAGGTTTAGTTATTACAAAATGCTCTTTTGTCTGTGGGATGCTGCACACCCATAGTGGGTGGGACATAACCTACAGAATTTCATTCTTGATATGGTGGATCCCTTTACCCCCGGAATATTCTGAACCTGTGTTTAGCCCTCAACTGACTCTTATTTCTTTAACATTTGAAAAACTTTCATGCCTGCTAAATTTTCAACACAGCTTTTAAAGGGAGTGTGCAATGGTATAGAGGCTCCTCTATAAATAGGACAGAGAAAGCACTCATACTCAGAATTGATACTTTGGCAAGCAATTGTTCACAACAGGTGTGGGACATCCATTTGAACAGGTTATTTTCAGACCTTATACTCTTTGCAAATGCAAGTTTTCAACTTTGCACTCAGCACTGCCCATTGTGACAGAACAATGTTGGCAACCAACCATTTTCATGCTCCAGAAATGTTTATCTTCCTCTTGTTTGCATTTTCAGTCTGGCACAGCTAACTGGTTGATTCTTTTTAGCTCAGTTCTGGGTTGGCTGCCAAAATGAAAACTTGGCAACCATGTTTGAACCATGTTTGCTACAGGGGCCTAAACAATAGAATCAAATCCCAGATAAACAACTTCAATATTAGCTCATCTGGCATGTCAAATATACCATTGGGCTCTTTCTATCTGCATTGTTTACAAGACAAAAGGCATGTGGAATGGGAGCCTTCTTCTGCAGTTCCTCAAAATGCCACACCCCTTTCTCTAATGTCTGCCCTCTTGTTTGTCACTCAATGGAGATTGGGTTGAGCAAAGCACGCTTGACAACAACCCTGATTGCAGAGTAAACACAAATAACATCAATGCAGCTTTTGTGATGGACTAGCCACCATGCTCATTATTTATTAAATCTTTAGCAGTATGTCTAGCATACTCTGTCGACACGACCATATTTATGATTTTGGGCTTATCCGTGCATTAATGATAAATACTTGAATTACCATGATTTCGGCACAGCCGAGCTAAAAAAACCTGGAGCCTTAGTAACAAGGCTTGGGGCGTTCAATGCTACAAAATTACGTAAAGCAGCCAATTCTCTTTGCAAAAGTACAACTTTGCTTCTCAGTTTCTCATTTTCATTGGTCAGCTCAGTCACACGAACTTCGGTTTCGAGGTGCTTCATTTTCGATTTCGATCGGCTCTTGCGAACTGCGATGTTGTTCCTTTCTCTCTTCTGGCGGTACTCCTCGCTTGCTTTATCACAGGCCTTTCTCTTACTTGCTTTTGTGCTGGTTGATTTCACTTTTTTGGCGCCATGGGAGCTTGGGGACTCGCTCGCAACGTTGCACGATTGTTGATACTGATCCAGCGCTTGCTTGAGTTTGTGATGAAGCGGGTTCTTGTGCTGGCTACCAGTTTGTAGCTGATAAACTAAACTATCTTTTCTAAAGTCACTACCGTAAAATGTTGGTGAGGGAATGTTGAAATTTTCAAAATCGTGCTCGGGAAGCATTGATTCTGGAGTCGAACATCTGGAACTAGCTGATGAATAGCAAGGTTCCTCCTTTATCTGGTTGACTGGAACGGGAAGAGGTTTCTCTGACGGGTCTTCCACAAACAGGTCATCGAAGAACTCTTCAGGGCTTGCAGGCAAATCCGATGATGTTAAATACTTTGAAAAATCAAGGACACTATCCGTTATAAGAACATCTGAATCTCTGAGACGCAACTCGCAATCCATGATGTTTTGTTGTTGTTTTTTCGACACAGCCGGAATGATAGAGCTCATACAGTCTTGCAGGCTCGAATCATTGATGTTCGTCGCCACACTTCCCCAACATCTTGAAAATTCGTCCCTCACTTCTTGGGAGTAATCCAAGGTGAAATTTGAAACGGTAAAAACCGTTCAGGGACTCTTTTTTCGTCGATTTCTCACGAAGCAAGACGGAATTGTCTTGCGTCTTCAAGGCGACATTTGCAGAGGTTTCTCTTCACCAGCCAAGCGTGGAATGAATCATGTGAAAGCAATCTCATTGGTTCATTTCTCTCTATTGTTCTACTTCGCAGGGGGATTCTCACATTCCTCACTTCCTGCATTGTCAAAAGTATCTGAACACAATTTTGAAAAGTACACGTTTTTGGAAAATAGGTTCATGAGAAACTAGCACCAAGATGGCCAAAATTTTGAGAAAAAAGGTTGGAGCCAAATTCTATGACCTATTTTCTTAACCTGAAAGGAATTTTAACTATTTTGGAATCATTCTACCGTTTGAATTCTCTGAAATCTTCAATATATTCAGAACTAGAGAACCTTTTATTCTCTTCTAGGAATTCAACTAATCTTCTGAAAAATATTCCTTCCGATATTTAGACATCACTCAAGCACATTCCGAGTAATATGAAACAAGAAACAAGTGAAGTACAGTAAAGTAAAATATGTGAAGGAATCTTTTGGCGATGTGCGAGTTGAGTTTCCTGTAAGCAGTTTGTTACAAAAAAATACGTTAAAGTCACAATACTATTACTATGATCTACAATATTCGTAGTATCAACCACAGTTTGTCACTCCTCAGGTTTATAATTTAGAAACTTTATGACGTAACGTCCTCAAATCAGTTATAATATGTGAAATCAAGGCCTCCGACGAAACCTGAAAAGTGGAGGGGCCAAACCATGGTATGAAAATATACTATAGCCCAATATGATAAGCCGCTCTCCCAGGGACAGATCCAGAGGGGAAAGTGACGGAGGTGTGCGAGCGTGAAGCGCGGGTAATTTTTCATTTCATTTCATTTTTTATTTTTTATACCACGGTAGCCCCGTCAATCTGCATTGATTGCTTTACAGGGGGCCGTGCAAAAATACATATAATTTCCAAGTTTAAAACCTAATCCTAATTAATTTACAATTGTGTTTACAAAAACGAAAAAAAAAAAAAGAAATGAATGTACATAAAAAAGATCTTTAACCCTCCACTACGTCTTTAAACCTCCTTTTGAAGGTAGAAAGGGAGGGTGCAAGTCTGACATCAGAGCTTAATTGATTCCACAGCTTAGGCCCACGAAATGATATTGACTTCTGCCCATTTGCCGTTTTGAAGAGAGGAACACGCAAGTCAGCTTCGGTATTTCTAAGTCTCATTGTGTTAAGCGCTGAGTTCTTTACAAACAGCTCGGAAAGATATTCAGGCGCAAGACTATTTGTTGACTTAAACATTATGGTCGCTGTTTCACTTAGAATAATGTCCGAGATTGTTGGCCACCCCAGCTTTTTAATCAGACCAGTTGCTGAAACATGATAGCTGCTATTCGTAACAATTCTGGCAGCTCGATTTTGCAGTCTTTGGAGGGCATCAATTTGAGTTTTGCCGCAACATCCCCATACTGAGCAACAATAACGAAAGTGGGGCTCAACAATTCCTCTGTACATTTTACTGAGCGTTCCCTGTTGGAGAAATTTCTTTGCATATTTCAGAAAGCCTAAAGCTTGAGAGACTTTGTTTCTCATACCCTTTATATGCTCATCCCAAACAAGATGACAATCCAACTGAACACCGAGGTATTTAGTCCTCTCGACAGTTTCTATCTGTGTGCCATTTATGAAAAAGGAAGGCTGCTCACTGACTTCTTCGGAAATCCTCTTGAGCTTTGGACGGGATCCAACTACCATTGCGTGAGTCTTAAGGACGTTTAAAGACAGTTTGTTTCCCTGAAGCCAATCTTTTAAACAATCTAGATCTTGGTTCATAAATTGGTTTAGATCATCGATGTTATTTGATGCAAATGAAAGACTAGTGTCATCTGCATACATGGTCACTTTACAATTATGTAGAGCACGCGGGAGGTCATTAGTATAGATTAAAAATAACAGGGGACCAAGGCATGAGCCCTGTGGAACACCGCAAGTGACATCCTTTATGTGCGACAATGCACCATTAACTTTGCAAAACTGCTGTCTGTTATTGAGATATGAAACGAACCAAGAATGTTCCACATCTCTGATACCATATCTAAGTAGTTTGTTAAGGAGAATGTCATGATCTACAGTATCAAATGCTTTCTTAAGGTCGATGAATACATTTGCTGTGTATTTTCCGTTATCCATATTTACGTACCAGTCGTTAGTACTTGCAAGCAGACAGGTTACAACAGAATGTAGCAATCGGAAAGCAGATTGATTCGAGAACAGTAGATCGTTTTTGATCAGAAAATCATAGATCTGATTATAGACCATCTTTTCGAACAGTCTAGCTAAAAATGGCAAAACAGAAATAGGCCTGTAATTTGAACTGTCATCTTGTTCACCGCTCTTGAAGACAGGGGCAACACGCGCAATTTTCCAGCTGTCAGGAAAAACTCCAGTAGCAAGAGAGAGGTTGAAGATGTCGCATAGGGATTCAGCTATCACAGGCAGTCCAATCTTTATGAAAAAATTGGCTAGACCATCAGGGCCAGACCCCTTTGAGGTGTCAAATTTTCCTAAAACCTTTTCGATTTGAGGAACAGTGATAGGTTCGAAATGAAATTGCACGCTTTTAGGATTCACCTCGTAGTCATTATCTAAAAGAGGATTAGATGACTGAGGTATTTTGTCACTGAGGGTCTTGCCAATTTCACAAAAAAAGTTATTCATTGACTCTGCAATAGCTGTATCTCCCGATACCGTTTTCCCCTCAACATCCAAGGATGTAATATGGGTGGTCTTTGACTTCTTATTTAGAACTTGATTAATTGTTTTCCACGTGTTTTTTAGGTCGCCATCATAGGAGGCGATCTTGTTTGTGAAAAATTCGCGCTTCAAATTCAAATTCAATTTATTTACGCGATTCCTCATCTGCCTATAAGCCTGCATCAAAATTTCGGACTTAGACCTAACAGCAAGTTTCTTAAGCCTATCCCGAGATTTACACATGAGTTTGAAATCTTTCGTCAACCAGGGGGAAAACTTTTCAGATACTCTTCTGTTTCGCGTGGGGGCATGCTTTTCCAGAATAATAGAAAACATGTTTGACCATTTCTCTACAATAAGGCTAATATCATCAGTGCTTGTAACTATCTTCTTCCAGTCAACTTTACTCAAGTCCTTCAGAAAATCCTCCTCACTGAAATTTTTCATCTGCCTAGTGGAGATGATTTTGTGCTGCTTTTTAGAAGCACCTCGGAATTTTCTGACACAGTAGACTAGAAAATGGTCACTAAGACTGATTTCCTTTACATCGGAAACAACAATGTTAGACTTGTTCGTCGTAGCAATATGATCTATCAAGGTCTTAGATGTTAGAGTTACTCTCGTCGCCTTGTCAATTAGCTGTTGAAATCCGAAAAGATCATAAATTTCCATGAGACGCTTTGAATGAGCAGGAAGACTATTTGCTGAAGTTGGTTCCGTGCTTGAATGATTAGCTAAAACGTCACAATTTGTGTCACCTAAAAGGATGACTTCCTTATTTTCATTATCCAAAAACTGCAGAGATTCCTCTAGTTGACGAAAGATGTCAACAGACTCATCAGGGGGTCGATACCAAGCAAATACTATAAAAGGAGCGGAGCGAACCGGTTTGCATTCGATGCACACAGCTTCAAGGGAAGAAACGGGGACATCCTCCCGAACACTGCATTTGTCGAACAAGTTATCTTTAACGTAGATTGCCACCCCACCCCCATTTCGATTCCGGTCACATCTTTTAATAGAAAAGCCATCAATATCCACGAGTTCGTCAGCGATGTGTCCATCCAGCTTAGTTTCATTTATAGCCAGGATATGTATACCCAGCTCCTTAACAGTCGCACGAATCTCGTCGATATGCAGGAGAAGGCTATTCACATTCAAAGATGCGACCACTACCCCCTTCCTATGACCCAGGAAAGTGTTGCCCCTTTCCGAAGAGCGGTCTGGGAGGGTATGAGATTGGAATCCAGATGGAGATGTCAGACCTGCATCCTCATTTTCAGTTACATCCGAGTTAGTTTTTAGTCAATGTTGTAAATTACCTTTTGTGACTTCACACAAATTGTTTGCAAAGATATCTATACCTGATTTATTTAGATGTACTTTACTACGGTTGAGATTCTTGGAAGGATCTATATTTGCATGATCTGTGTAAGAGATCTTATTCTCCTCACAAAGGTCACGCAGAACGTAATTTACCTTAACACGTTTAGGCTCAAGAGCATCATATCTAGGAACTATTGCTGAAACTATAGGTTTAATACCGCTTTCTGCAATGTTCTTAGCAAGATTCACAATGCTTTCTGCAATCTCTACTTCGGATTTTGACTTCTTTCCAAGATCGTTTGTTCCTACGTGGAGAACTATGCAGTCAGGTTTCCTGTCAATAGTCGGCTTGACATAGCTTTCCATATCAGACACCGTACTCCCACTAAATGACTTGACGTACACATTTTCTTCTGAACCACATCTATCATTTAGTTCCCAGCCTTTTACATCTTTCAGCAAGGAATCTCCAATTATGAATGTGGTCTTTTTCCCATTCTTCCGGATCTCAGCTTTACGCATGTTATCGATGCCTCCCGGTGGCGGGTTATTCCGCATCCCAGTTTGATGTTTGTTGCAAGTGTCTTCCGCTAGTGGGTTTTTCCGTATCTCAGTTTGATTTTTGTTTTCAGTTTCTTCCGGTAACAGGTTATTCCGGGTCTCGGTTTGATTTTGGTTTACAAGGCCACTCGGTATCTGACCTTCCTTTGTGTTTTTTCCATCTACGCCGACTGTTTTGTTTTCCTGGGTTTTCTGCAAATTTGACCTGCGGTTACTTTCGCGCTGCCTCTTATTTGGTCGCTGTTTCTTTTTACCCTTGGTGTCATTTTTTATTTCAATTGATTCCAGGACAATGTTTGGATTGTTTAGGCCTTTGTTCGTCATTCGAGCAGCGTTTGCAGCGTTGCCAAGCCCAACAGGAGCATTATTTTCAACATCCAGTCCTCTTGGGGCATCGTTTGTAGTAACCTTCGTAGTCTCCATAGACATTTTCGCTTCATTTCCATTTGTATGCATATTTCGTATTGTTGGATTATAAAGAAGTAATTCAATGATATGTTGTTTTTGATTTAATTGCCGTTCTAGAGAGTCGATCCTTTCTTGAAGGCATTGAATTACTTTGGCCTGCATGACATTCTGGCTTGGCGGTGGTGGTGGCGATGGCGGTGGCGCCTTGCAGGCGGAGGAGGAGCCATCCTTGCTTCCACAAGTCGAGTCCTGAAGTAGGGGTAAAGTCCTGGGGAAGAGGTAAAGTCCTGAAGTAGGGGTCCTAACGTAGGGGTCTGCGGGTTGCAGCCCTTGAAAGAATTTTTAGACTACGCCTTTCATCTCATTGAAAAATCCCCATTTTGAATTAAAGCTGGCAGAATTGAGAAGTAAACATTTGTAAGATACCCTACCAAGAAAGTGTATAGTTTTTAGAAGTAGCATTTTCTTTTGCTGGCAAGCAGCACTTGGCTTACTTGCCTACTAGATTTGTGCCCAAGAGATACGAGGTCTTTACATTCTGCATTGACTATCTGCTTCCTGGGGCAGTTTCTATAGCTTTAAAAAGAGAATTAAAACGATTATCAAAAAATTTCGGAATTGCATTTTTTAGCAAATAAGTGGAGGGGCCATGGCCCCCCGGCCCCCCCCGTCGTCGGAGGCCCTGGAAATATGCTGCAGTTTTGTATCGAAAAAATTTCGGAAACTTCAATAGATCATATTTGGACAAAGGCTCTGGGGAGAGCTACCGAGGAGAGCAATATTTTTACGAGAAATCGCTGCCACATGGCTCCAACGAACGTAAATTGAACTCTACGAATCTACTGGCTTAAATTTCACAATGAAAAAAGGAAGCATGTATTTGAAAATAACATGCATAACATTCATCTGAAAAATTGTGCTATGACTCACAAGCTTCGTAACAGAAGAGAGACCCTGTCCAAAGATCTCGAATCCAGCGACTTTTTGCGTTTGGTTGCAAAGTATTCGTCATTCCCAGAATCTTGCTCATTCGTTACCAAGACAAACAAAGCAATTACAAGCTATTCGATTCAACGAAATAGGATGTGGCATTTTACAGGATCATTGTTAAGATGAGATAAAACCCACATCTAGACCTTTTTGGGGGGATGAAACGAAGAATGTATTCAGCAGCCTGCACTTATTACATTGAATCCTATTAATCACTACCATCGGCCCATTCGCCGTCATTCTCATACCAACAAGAAGGGGGCAGTTGATTGCGATTGCTGGGCTCAACGTGATAAGTCTGTATGCAACCCCCTGCCATATTTGATACCAACAAACATTATTAGTGCGACATACATGAAGTACTTGAAAAGGGGCCTAGCAGATTGTGAGAAAAGAAAGTTGTGGAAGAGTCGGTGGGAACTGGCAAGAAACATTCATTATCAAATATACTATTTTGCTTGGTCCTAATCGCTGCTCATTTATGAACATGACCAGCTTCAAGCTGACAGTTGCTCGCAGAACATTCATTCAACTTCCTCAAATGCTTCTCTGCAGTGTCCGGCAATTTCATACAACACACACATTGGAACATGACCCAAACTTAAAGAAAAAGAAAAAAGCCACACAAGATCAGGCCAAAGAGAAGATAAGAAGAGATCGACAAGAAGCAAAACGAAGAGCCGAGCCTATTCTCATCCCTACAGATCCAGATACTGTACCTGGTAAGAGTTGCTTGCATGCAGTTTGTTAAGTTAAGCAGAGGCATCTGCTTGTCTCTATATATACACAGCACAGGTGTGGTGAGTTATGGCACCTGCACTGCATACTGAAGATTTCAGTAGACTTTTCAAAATAGGCAATAGAGAACAAAATAAACTTCTCCTTGCACACTTGAGATCTTGTTGAATAGTGCCATGCCCTGCAGACTGGCATGGCTAATACATATATTACTTATGCAGTAAGAAACCACCTAGGGGTCAGAGCATATATCAATTTCATCCCCGTTTAGTGTCATTTTGGCGCTAACTTTCATTCAGTTGATAAATTTCAGTCAAAATGAGGTTAAGCGAGGACAAAATCAATATATGACTGACCCCTCTTGAGAAAAAGAAACTCTTACTCTCAGATCACCAAGAACCTCCTGCTTGTTTTTCTTTATTTTCATTTGTTTCTTCTAGTATCATATTACTTGGAAAGTACTTGAGTTCTAAACACCTTCTTTTGATGTGTTCAGAGCATTAAAAGATCTGATGAGTTTAAGAAACTCTCAGTACTAGCCCAAATTCTTAGTTTCTCATTAGGAAATGCAGTATGTGTGTGTTGTTCTTGTCTTGTGAAGTGCAGTTGTAGTTCTTACTGTCAAACATTGGATTCACAGATGCAGAGAAAACCCAAAAATGGATTCTATGACCCTTTGTTATGATGTTCAAGCCATTCTGCAGAGATTCTTGCAAGAGCAGTTTTATGTCTTTTCGAGATTAACGGCAATATGTGTTGTTTTTCTGGAAAGATGCAATTCTCTGCATCAAAGCTCCTTCTTTTCAGATCCATCATTATTTGAAAGTAACAGACAGAGATCAGCTCCAAAAATTTCCCCAGAAGTCAATGAAGAAAGAGTATTGCTATCAAAAGAATGGGCAAGGCATACTATGAAATCCCACAGAGAGGAACTGCATAAGCTCCAAGTGAGAGCAAAAAGTCGCCAAGATGCACTAAAAGAACTGAAAAAGATCTCAATAGAATTGTTCACAGAAGCTACTAAGGTAAATAGAACAATGTTCCCACTAATTTTGAATGGACCTGTTGAAACACCAGCTTTTAAGGATTATATACCACCAGATCTTGATGATGTTAATATTAAACAGTCTAAAAAGGCTTAACTTTGTTGTATTTGAATATGTTTTGTTTGCTACAAGATCTTGACATTATTTTTGAGTAATATGAAGGTATTTTGCTAAATACTTTTAGTGTGACACTACTACAGCATACCCCATCTACAAACAAATTAGCTATGAAGCTGCTTTTATCAATTTCAAGTCATACATGACAATACTGTCAGGAAGTGTTAGTTATACTATGGAGCAGTGTGCGTCACTGTCACCTTTATTTTGAGCAAAATATGCATTGGTTACTGCTACTGTACCTTGATTTATGGTGAATTAAGAGCCTCTCTGGAGGAGCAAATAAGTAATGCTAGCAATGCACTTGCAGTTAAATTAGTAGTCTCCAATAAGACTTAAGGTGAGGCTATCAAATGCTCATTTTGTTCAAAATATTGTTTTGTTCAGTCTTTGGATTGCTCCATGGCTTTCCATTCAGGCAGCAATTTTCATGCAGGTGTAAAACTATGGAAGGGGTTCTGGTGATCTAGACCCCTGCCTCTTTTTTGTAAGAACCAAGAACTGCCCTTTCTGCTAAAATAATCTGACATGTTTCATTTTGATAAGAGTTCAGATTGTTAAAGTTTACTTTTCATTTCAAAGTCATTTCCAGTTTTCTGAACATTGAACCTTAAAAACTTGCGAAAACGACTAAGAAATTCTGCATCATTTATGCCTTTCATGGCACATGTAAATAGCAACCAATAATTAATCCCTGAAAGATTCCTAGCCTGAGGTCTTTGAATGGGAATAGTTCTTGTCTTTACTTTCGCCCACATTTCCTTCATCCACCTTGAAAATGCTATGCTGTAAGTTGACTTATCCAGGGAATGGTGTTTCTGAGAAGCTAAAGATACTTTTGATGAAATGATTTGGAGTGTGCTTTATTTCTGGCTTGGGCCCCTGTCCCGTAAAATTTCTAGTTGTGTGCCTGCCATGGCATGAAATATGTCAAGGAATTCAGATGTTTCTTCAATAGATTGATCAATTGATTTGAAATGGGTATAAAAAATTTTGTCCTGTAACAGCTTCGTTCTAAAAATGATTGAAAATTTTTATCAAAACCAAAGTTTAGAGCCCTAATTCAGATTCAGTACCCAAACTTATAATGGTATTACACGATTTCAAACAGCTTGTTCTGGTGAGTTAGACTGTTTTATGATATGAAGTTTGAGAACTGATGAGGGATTGAATCATTTGAAATTCTTCCCCAGTCATATTTCCACAGTCAAATTGATAACAAAGTTTCAATCTTTCTCTAGATTAGATTTAGGGTATTGTTCAAATCTGGGGTCAAACGTTTGTGCAAAGAATAGGGAAAAAATTCAAACAGGATTTGAACTTTCAAATTATTTATTTTTTTGTGCAATATTTGCTGGTTTTATTGTCATGTCTTATTGCTTTGATTTGATCAGTTTCCCCAACACAGGGCTCAAATCTTTAAAAAGATGGCAAACAATTTCCTGTGAACTGAATGACTTGAAAGGAACTTTTCCTGTAAATCTGCCATGGCAAGTTTTTCTATCTTGATTACTTTCACACTGGCAGCATTTTGATTATTTTTGAAAAATTCAACGAAAATTTTGACAAATTAAAATCATGGTAAATCTCAATCAATAGGGGGAAACGCCAGGAACAGGACTGATGCAATGCAGAAGT
Source organism: Aurelia sp. 4 Dawson et al 2005 (assembly GCA_964019985.1). Classification (NCBI taxonomy): domain Eukaryota; kingdom Metazoa; phylum Cnidaria; class Scyphozoa; order Semaeostomeae; family Ulmaridae; genus Aurelia; species Aurelia sp. 4 Dawson et al 2005. Next base: position 1,205,042 of record OZ026494.1, on the reverse strand, counting down.
TAGCAAAGGAAGACTCAGATCTTGTTTATTTTTGTAACCTCTCTTATCAACAATTTCTTGACAATTGACTCAACTAATTTATTAGAATAGCTAGCAATAGACCATTTAGCTATTCAGCAAAAGAGCCTGGATAGAGCGTTTTTATACAATTTTATACGCAAGGCTCGATCGAGTGGCGTTACAGCTCCCCGGGGGGGGGGGGTGTACATGACTTGCGGATGGACGGTGGTCTGCCGCCCGGTATTCAGAAAGGTACCCTCTTCTAATTACCGAAACTTGCTTTCATACCCACTTTTATGATGAATTTTGGCAGAAAACGGCCCATTTTGGCGGAAAATGGCCCATTATTTTTTGCCAATTTCTGGATAACCCACCCATGTGTATGGAAAATCTGCCGAAAAAGGGACCCTTGTTTAGAGAATTTCGCCCCGAAACCCCGCCCATATGGGAGGCACATACCCGTACCCTCAACTTGTTATGTACCCTCCTGGGTTAGAGCTTCTATCACTATTGAGCACATTCGAAATTCTACAAAACGTGGCAAAGTATCGTTCGATTGAGATTCTTTTTCAGAACAACTAAAACGTCTATTGTCAGCTTGTGACGTACCGACGTACCCTTTCCAATCCGCCATCTTTACTGATTGTATTAAAACAGATAAAATAAATGTTTTACTAGGACCCTAAAATTTACTACCGGCAGGATGTGCTCCTTTCCTATGAATCTGTCACTCACAACAAATTGCGGTGTACCATCATCATCAATAACTTACTTTTACAGGAATATAAAGTAAAGTAAACTAAAGTAAACTAAACTAAACTGAACTAAAACAGAAGAACGTAGTCTAAACTAAACTTACCTAAACTAAACTTAACAAGATGCATGATCATTTTTTTCAATCGAGAATCTCAATGACGTATTTCGCAGTATTCTCATTACTTTTTGGACATAGATCTTAATAACGTGTCAGCAAAAAGAAACGAGACTCGCTCCGTTCTTCCATCTTCACTAGTCCTTCGCAGATGCCGCGCTCGCTTGATGTGTCTCACTGGTAGAGGACGGTTAGAGCACGCTTTGTGTCTGGCTTTCGCTACTTTTTAAGGGGGCTCCCTGTGATGGAACTTGGAAAATTTGACCAACCCCCTCCTGGGAGAGCCTAACTTTCTACGCATAGAGTAAAGGAAAATAGGCCTAACTTTCTGCATATAGATCATTGCGGCACCGGTGCAGACATCGACTTATTGTTGTTTTTAAGCGCAAACGATTTGAATTACAATATGTTTGTTTTCAGTGCAAAGATAAGTTTCAGAAACTTTTCAGATCAACTTCAGTCGTTCTTATCGAAAGCTGGATTGTTAAATGTTTGCTCCAGCGGTCTTTGTATTGGAGCACCTTTCCCACGTGACAAGACGCTGCTGTCGGTCTGAGACACTGCGTAGGATTTCTTGCGAGTATCATTCGCCTGACCGCTGCGGAGAGAGCCTCTGCAGCAAAGCTTCTTGCAAGCTTTGCGCACAAATTCGTTTATCTCTTGATGCATTTTGGCATAGATGAAAGGATTTATGCAGCTATTTATATTTGTCAACACAAAAAGCGAATAATTCAAAACCCAGATCAAATTGCGATCAACTTCAGCTCTCCGATATGTCAGCATGAAATTTGTTGCAACATAAAAGGCAGAATATGGCATTGTAAAGACAAAGAAAATGCAGACGATAATCAAAAACATGTTGACGACTCGTCTATTTTGCTCGTTCCTCTTCTTCATACTTTCATTCCCCGCTTTCAACTTGCTTTGTTTGAGCTTTTTAATGCAAAGCCCGTACAATATGCTGATGATGCAAAGTGGTAGAATCCAGCCTCCAAATATCCACAGTACCGCGTAAACATTGCGCTCTTCTCTTGTCATGAACAGACCTGCATCCAAGCAGTATTCTCCGAATATGAGCTCTTGTGACAAAGTGTATGGCAGCGTAATGCCAACAGCCAGGCCCCATGTAAACAGAATGCCAAGTATTTTGGAAATAGTTGATATTCGTGGCTTCATAGGCGTAATGATAACCCTGGTCAGGAAGAAATCGAAAATGAATAGGAATCAAAGAGTAAGAGCATAGAGACATGAACTCATAGCTGCGTCCTTACTCCCTAAAATGAAGTTATACAGCCTCTTCTACGCATTCAACTGTTTCTTGACAAGATTTTTCCGTGTAGATGGGAGTAGATCGGGTGAATTATGACAAGTTTTTTTTAGACAAACTGTACTATTTCAAAAGGCGGCAGATCAAGTTTTGAAAGTACGCGTGGCAAGGAACAATAGTTTTTGCCTTTTTAAATGCCATTCCAGGGGATTGAGAGTACTTCTGTATGTGTATTTCTGTGTCTTAGTGCGCCTTCACACAAGAAAGGTTTCAAGCCGCAACAGAAATACTAGGGAGTTCTATTCGGGCAACTCGAGAGCGTTTGGGCCTAACCACACTCAGTTCTGCACATCAGTTGAAGAAGAAACAGAACAGAAACAGACAACAAAACAATACACAAGGGTAAGGACAAGGTAGATAGATAATCATTCAAAACACCCGTGTCCTTACACCCTTGGAGGAATCATTAGATACGGTCATATCGAGAGAAAAAGTAAGGACACTGCTTCTATGGTATTTGCTTATCTGTGTTTCCAAAAACTGCCTTTGGGTCCAAGGCAGAAGCAAAACAACAGAAAGACAGAAAGAGTACGCTGTTGGCCACTTGTTCTTCAATAAAACTTTGGTCAAACTTTTGTTTCTTGAAACTTTGTATCTTACACAGGAAATTAAAAATCGTATGGGTCTGCAGGGGGTAAAATGGGTAGTTTGCCAGGAATACGGTAGTTCATAAACTGTAAAGCCAATATTTATAGCGTGTAGGATGGAAGTTAAAAATTTTGAAGCTTGAGAAGATCATTGTTTTTATGACTGATATGACTGAAATCGTTATTTTCATGAAATTTGTTCACATTTCTCTCCTTGCCCGTTTTACCCCAAGTTTACTCATTTTACACCAGCAGACAGCATGAGTTCCAAATCTGTAAAAGGTTGATGTAAATTCTATAACCTGTTTCTTTTATTGAACTGAATGGCTTGCAAGAAACTTTTCTCTACTTTGTTATACTGCTACTCTTTGGCTGTTCTTAAATCTTAAAGATTTTCAGATTTAGAGGGTCTTCCTTTTTTAAACGAATTAAAAAACAATTAGGGAAAACATCTGAGGAAGATAGGAAATTGTAAAGAAAATCGTTGTTCATAAATGTTTAGAATGTGGTATCAAGCGAAAGTCCTTCACTCTTTAAAATGTACATTTTCTTCTTTAGAACAGAGCTTTGTAATGTACGACGTTTCGGGCTTAAACCCATTATCTGTTATTGCGCTTTGAACAGAGCTTTGTAATGTACCATGTTTTGGGCTTAAACCCATTATCTGTTATTGCGCTTCAAACAGAGCTTTGTAATGTAGGACGTTTCGGGCTTAAACCCATTATCTGTTATTGCGCTTTGAACAGAGCTTTGTAATGTACGATGTTTTGGGCTTAAACCCATTATCTGTTATTGCGCTTCAAACAGAGCTTTGTAATGTACAACGTTTCGGGCTTAAACCCATTATCTGTTATTGCGCTTCAAACAGAGCTTTGTAATGTATGACGTTTCAGGCTTAAACCCATTATCTGTTGTTGCACTTTGAACAGAGCTTTGTAATGTACGATGTTTTGGGCTTAAACCCATTATCTGTTATTGCGCTTCAAACAGAGCTTTGTAATGTACGATGTTTTGGGCTTAAACCCATTATCTGTTATTGCGCTTCAAACAGAGCTTTGTAATGTACGACGTTTCGGGCTTAAACCACTAATCTGTTATTGCACTTTGAACAGAGCTTTGTAATGTACGATGTTTTGGGCTTAAACCCATTATCTGTTATTGCACTTTGAACATAGCTTTGTAATGTATGACGTTTCAGGCTTAAGCCCATTATCTGTTATTGCGCTTTGAACAGAGCTTTGTAATGTATGACGTTTCGGGCTTATACCCATTATCAAGTGTAATGTATGACGTTTCGGGCTTATACCCATTATCAAGTGTAATGTATGGCGTTTCGGGCTTATACCCATTATCAAGTGTAATGTATGACGTTTCGGGCTTATACCCATTATCAAGTGTAATGTATGACGTTTCGGGCTTATACCCATTATCAAGTGTAATGTATGACGTTTCGGGCTTAAACCCATTATCAAGTGTAATGTATGACGTTTCGGGCTTAAACCCATTATCAAACAATAACAACTGCTTAATTTGTATAGTTATCCTTGGTTGATAGCAGCAGATTCATTTTGCTGAACAAGTTTTTCCTGTATGAATTTCATTACCATCATCTTCCTCAGTTTTCTCCTAAAATCTTTCTTAGTTGCAGTAAACTGAGGAAGATTTTAAATCGAAACGTTTTTTGCAAAATTACAGTTTTGTTTTTTATTTTATTTGTCTGTATATGGTGCTTGTTTGTTTCTTTCTATTATCATTATTATTATTATTATCATTATTATTATTATCATTATTATTATTATTATTATTATTATTATTATTATTCTGGTTTACGATTTGAAAATTTGAAACATCACATCCTCAGATGAATTGAAATGTAAAATACCCTGTTATTATTGAACAATATTGAACGTTTCTAAAAAATCAAACGGTAGAATCATATCAAAGTAGCTTGATATTTTAGCTATCCAGTCAAAAGAAAATAGACCTTTTAGCTATTCTCGAAAAGAGCCTGGATCGAGCGTTATTTTTATACAATTTTATGCACGAGGTTCGATCGAGTGGCTTTTATCACAATCGTGCACATTCGAAAATTCTACAAATTGTAGCAAAATATCGTTCCATTTAGATTCTCGTCAGAATAGCTAAAAGGTCTATTACTGGAGTAAAATTGGAATGTCAATTCCGGTAAAGATTTTGAACGACAGCTCTCGTAAAGACCATGATTATGAACTTACTTGTATCGATCAGCTGCAATGAGGACAAGTGACCATGATGAAACAGCCAAAGTCAAAGGAGAGACAGATGGCAGTATCTTGCACATGGCTGCACCAAAATACCATTTCACGTCATTTGTCGTTAGGTCTGGTATGACAAGAATTGGTACGAAGATGGATGCTAGTAGATCTGCAGCTGCGAGGGAGATCATGAAAACATCACCTCCACTGTATTTCTTCTTCTTTCCTACAATCAAGTAGACCATCTTTAAGTAGTTTTACTGGTGAATCGATCGGGAATGGACTTCAAAGATTGTTGAAACACGTCTTTCCTTATAGGAAATTTGTAGGTATGAAGATGGCCAACATTTAAGAAACTCTGGTGTAGTAGGCCCCGCATTCAGTAGCGACGCCAGCTCTGAAAAATCCGAGAGAGATGGGGGGGGGGATTTTGACGTAATTTTTCAACCTAATGGTATACCCAACTAATTTTATGCCATTTTTCTTTGACAATTTTTGCCGATTTTTGGGCTTGGGGGACAAGGCCCCCAGTCCCCGCGTGTTGCCTTCCACTGCCCGCATTTAAGAAAGCATCTGAAGGAAACTTTAAGACTACTGAAAAATGAGTAGCCCCCTTACCTATAAGAAACTCTTGAGGCTCATACCCGAAATAAAGTTTCTTATATTTTGAGTGACACAAAAGTACTCGTCTGATGGTCTGAGAGCATTTCACTTGATGCATGATTCATAAGAAATTGCTAGCAAGATATCGTCGATCTAACAGATGTTTACAAAAATTGTAATTGATACCCTTGGCAATCATTGATAATATAAACACATGGCTGAATATTGCATATAGCCCAGATTGATCACCTGTGTAATTGAAAATCAGTTAAGCCCTAACGTTCTAACCGTTGCACTCAACATAGCTTAACATATGGAGAGCGTTAATCCATGGTGTGCAGTTGGGGTGTTAAAACGCTCTCAACAATTAGGACTCATCATTTGTTGGGCCACTACTAAACGTATAAAGGCTGTAGATAAACCCTTTTTGGTGTAACGTATTTGTCTAGGACTTTCCAGAAAAGAAATTAGAGACTTTTGAACCCAAAATATGAGAACAATCATAGATACATAGGTACATTTTAGCCTAAGGCGCGAAAAAGAGGTATCTAAAATGCGGGACCTTACTGTACTGTGTCTCTGAATTCGCAAGAAACTTCAACTTCAAGTTTATTTTTTATAATCCGCCGAAAGAAACTCAAACATGTACAGCTTCTGTGCCTATCATGGAGGGAAAAGACGCTAGGTCATCGCAGTCCCCTATTCAAATGCAACTTGACAAATACGTCGGTAAACTCTGATCTATTCTTGAGTATATGTTTTGAACGTAATAGAACACTTTTCGTTCCTATCTGACGTTTTAATGTCAAGAAAAAAATCACTCTCCGGTAGAGACTATATACAATTTGTGCATTCAAAACTAAGAAATAAATTAAGAAACTTTTGGTACTAAAATGCGAAGATTTTCATGTTTAGTTCAGAAACTTTTAGTACTCTGGCCTGATCCAAGTTTCATATAAACGAAACGTGTGGATATAATCTGGCGAAATTTGGCATTGTTCTTAGATGGAATAGTCAATGTCTGTCAAATAAATGCTCACGGGCTAATTTTTTGTTGTAATTTCGGCAAACACATAATATTCTTGTCAGGCGTCCCCCCCCCCAGTGGCGGTACCAGCTCTAAAAAATCTGAAAGAGGTGGGGAAAGGGATTTTGACTTGATTTTTCAATCTAAAGGTATACCCAACTAATTTTATGTCATTTTTCTTTTACAATTTTTGCAGACTTTTGGGCTTTGAAGGGGACAAGTCCCCCAGTCCCCCCCCCCCGTGGTGCCGCCACTCCCCTTACGTTTCAGGCAACGATCGTAGTACCGGTTCTACATCGATTTGGTATATTGTATCAGGGGGCATCCATAAACAGATACGCATTGGCGGGGGAGGGGGGATTCAGTTAAAAAGCGCACAATGTGTAAAAATGATCTAGAAATGTTAGAATTTCGTATGCGTACTTTCCTTGAGTCCTTGAAGAATGGAAAATTCGAAGTGCAGAAAATTAACAATGTCCGTCAAAAACTCAAACTGTAGTAGTAGAAACTAGACTAGATAAAACGTCAAAGATAGGTAGACTACTGGCCCGGTTTGTGGTGCCGGACAGCCATCTTACCTATTATGTAGCAAACCAGTGAATTTCCTGACATCCCAAGAAGAAATATGAGGGAATAGATACAAATCAAAGTGATTCTCGCTTCCAGTGACAACTGTAACATTGACCGCTCTCTCGTTGTCTTCGCATTAGAATTGCATGACACATTTGTTATTGTACCATTTGAAATAATAGTTTCATTTGTGCCACAGGTTGTGTTAAGAGAACTTTGGTTATAAGACATGTTTCTTGATCTGAAATCTTTTAATTGCAGTTGCTTGTTAGCGGTCCTTGACTGAGGATGACTATAGCAGAATGAATGAGTTTCAGTATGGAGCAATGCATTTATCTGAATGACATGTGCATTCAACATCTCTCTCCTTCTGAGAGGTAGCTCGCTACGCTCGCAGTTAAGACAGTAACCTCGAATGAGAATGTTGGAGGTACGGTAGTAGCTTCAAGTAACGAATAAAAAGTCCATTCAAAGTAAAGGTTGTCTACATTTCTCCATAATTTCATCTCTATTCTTACTGTATCTTTGCCACTGCAAATATTTCCATTTGATTCTGCTCAGCTCATCTGATCCAGATTTTGCAAACTGTTGACGACAATTTGGCATTTATGATATATTCATTATCGTACGTTGGTTTACATAGAACAGTGTTGATAGATGCAAGACCAATCTATATTAAGATGATATTATAAATCTAAATACAAACTGGTGCCGTATCCCGTTTCATTATCGGCATATTCTGCAGGTGCAGTTTCTACCTGCCCAATTTTTATGTTTGAAGAATGAAAACATTATAGAAGATCTTTTGCTGGAGCGAATACACCAATACATGTAAAGAGAGAGGAATCAGGCATACTGTAACAATAGATATTATTCATGCACACAATCGAAGCAATCAATCAACGAAGCATTTGAGATATTTATACGCATTGTTGATGCGTACAATCGAAACAATAGAGCGAAATAAAAAGTCGCTGCTGTCAAACGTTGATGAGTTGCCTTTGAATTAAAGGGATTTCTCCTCCGTAAGGCCAATTACTATATGTATCTATGTATATATGTATGTGCATTTATGCCATAAATTAAAATTGAATATGCCATAAAATTTTACTGAAAATAAACGGAAGGCTAATTTTACATGCTGTGTACAAAAAAAGTAAAAAGAAAAATAAACAAACTAAAATCTGACATAAAATCTAGGTGTTCGTGTCGTGTGCCATTCTTATTTTCGGTACATCCAAAGTGATGATTCTGATGCGGATCAAGTATTTCATTGTTAAAACGTGCTAGGGTCAGTTCTTGTTTTGTAACTGTTGTCGGTTGTTGTTCGATTCTCAAATTTCTTCTTTTTGGCAAGTAGATCAAAGACCAAAATATTTTTGCAGACATTTTTATCTATGATAGCTTTTGAAACTGGCAAATTTAGCTTTTTTATGGCTGTCTGGTATTCAGGCAGGCTGCACTTCAGTGGCGGCGCCAGCTCTGAAAAATCCGAGAGAGATTGGGAGGCTTTGACGTAATTTTCAATCGAAAGGTACACCCAACTAATCTTATGCCATTTTTCTTTGAAAATTGTTGCCGACTTTCAGGGTTGGGGGGGGGAGTCCCCCTCTAAGTTTCTAGTTTGGTCATGATGTTAGAAGAAAACAAACTAGTAGCGAGGAGTTCGGTAGACTTTGTTCCAGACCGACACAGGCTAGGAGTTCGGGATAATTATTGAAGGATAATTAAAAATCTCAATCAAAGAACCCTTGGGGGGACTCATAGAGCAAGCCTCCGAGAAACAATAGCGTGCCGATGAATTGGCACTGACAATCGCATAGTTCGAAACAAAGCACAAGCTCATAATGAGAGGTGTCCTTATTCCTAGTCTGATAAATGGATCGAAAACGCAAGGTCCAATACCCTGTCATACTGCTACGTTTTCGCTATTATTTTCTTGGTAGCTATTTTCCTCCATTCATTCTTTAATTATTTTCTTCTCAATATTAATCACTGCTTTCTCTATGATTCACAACTTTAACTGCCTTCATTATTATGTATGTATTAGCTTTGACGGGAAAATTTCTATTCTTACTACGCAACTCTCATACGTCACACATTTTATGCCTTCCTGTTGTTTATTTATTCGTAGCTTTATATAAACTAGATTCTAGGCATATTTTAGGTAGAACAGCACGGACATGTAAGGCTAAGCATAGGGGTAGGTAACCGTCTAGCCCAAGAGGCTTGCGAAAGCTCTTGTGGCCTAGTTATTAAGAATCTCACGTATCGATTATTGTTGGATTGGATTTTAAGGGCAGGCAGTGCTTGCGAAAGACTGTTCTGTACCGTTGTATATCATTGGCCATTTGTATCGAGATTCGCATATTTGCAGTGCTCAGTAGTAGCCTTCGTAGGTGATGCTAGCCTTGGCTTTGTTTTGAAGAAAGAGATTCATCGAACAGTTCGCTCATCAATTTTGTATCTTTCTTGTTCAAATCTTCGGGAGATCCAGTGCCTGGCCGAAAATCCTTTCACAACCCTGCTATTGCAATTGATAGCAAACCTTTTATCAAGAATGTGTTTCCTTTGTTTTTGTATTGCCCATTGTGGCAATGGAGGTCATTATTCCAAGGGAAGCAGGGGGCGCCAAACGAGAGAGCGGCAGGCAGCGTTCTTAGCTGCTTATGTGTCATCAATTTGTTTGTCGACTCCATGCTACATTACTGCCAAAACAATCCCTCGCACCATGACAAAAAGGTAGCTTGCACGAGGAACAGGAAGATATCAGCTATCCCATAAACTCCATGAGTCAAAAATAGCTCTTAGGCAAGATGAACGAAATTTGAATTCAATACGATACGATGATCAGTTTCAGACATAGAACTCAAATTTTAATAACTAGTACATCATGGACCAGAAGTGAATGTGGAATTCTATTTTTGTCTCCATACAAACCCCATCTGCATGCAGGCTACTTGCCAGTATTTTCGTAATTTTGTTGCTCTAAATGATGAGCGATCTTACCATACAATATGTTCACATCTAAGTTAGCCTTTGAATGATATATTAACAAATTTATTTTTGAATATCAGTGGCGTACGTTTTATAATACAGCCTCCCAAACATGCCAACTCTTTGTTGCCGCATCCACTAGTTGGGGCATAAAGTTGCCGCTATGTCCTCTTTCCGGTCAAGCAAAATTTATTAAAAATGTCGTTTGCAATTAAATGTATTTTTGTTTTGATTACCAAGCCCAATCTTGAAATTAAATGTCTCCGAAAATAGATCATATTTGCATGATAAATCTGGACTTGTTCTCAAGAAGAAAATTATCACGTATGTTTTTTCAATTATCATGTATGTTTCATCTGATTTGTTTTCTTCAGTTGGTTAATTAGGGAGAGGTTAATAAAGATTAGGAGCAAACAATGAAATGTAAAGAACTTGCCACCTTAATGAAGGACCGACGAACAAACAATGAAAAAATTACCTTCACATCATTATTTACCTCGACTTTATAATTGGGGGAATGTGTTGGCAATATTAGAAAGAACACAAATTTTGAATAACAGTAATATGCACGTATTTTTAATCAGAAATAACATACAAGAAAATGAACTCGCTGATCAAAAAGAATTTAAGAAACCCGGTATTGGGAAGATATAACTTAAGAAATTATGCATTTTAGCAAAGGAACATTGATTTTTTGGAACTTTCAAAAACTATAAATTCGTTTAAATACAGTAGGTTATATTTAGATGGACCCAGTCCCCCTCGCTAAGTTGCTTTTAACCCCGTTGATGTACCTTAAAGTAACGAAGTAGTCCATGTTATATTTACCATTGTCATAGTATATACCAAATGTTTGACAAAAAGAATCGATGTTTTTGGAGTTGCAAGGAATAAACTGAGTTGGTTTGATCTTACTTGCATAATCGTAAGCAGTGTTTCAAGGTTAATGGACGTCTTTCCAGCATGGAATCAATTAAATTTGGGGTACCCCAAGGTTATTGCCTTGGGCCTTTACTATTTCTGATACATATTAATGATCTTTCCCTTTCACTAAAGTTGGCTGGCTAGATGTACAGCAAATGATAGATTTTTGAAATAATGAAAATTGTTTACAAGTCATTGCACAATACAGTGCCTGATTATCTGCGCAGGGTCTGTTTACGATTGTGAAACGAGTTTCTTAAAGGCGGGACTTTCTCTAGTCGAGTCCACGACCCTTTGTCATCACGCTCAAGTGGTGGGGTGGTCCGGCTATTTCTATGGGTATCCGACTCCGCCATTGTCAATACTGCTCGCCGTCTGACTGTTCTGGCTGCAAAATGAAAGGATTACACAACATCTTCAATTGCCGTCTTCTCCTCAAGTTTTCTTCCACAAATGCAGAACAGGCCGCCATAAAATTTTACACAATTCATTCTGCAGTTTTGCAAAGATTCGACCCCTATGCCACCAACGTCACCAATCAGACCTGTCTTACCAATCAGAGAGCAGCATTTATCAAAAACAAGCACTGATTGGTTGTTTCAGAAATGCAGAGGGCTGATGTGGGCAAGGGCCAACCTCGAACCCAGGGTAACAATGGGCGGCCAGTTGTTTGTGCTGAAGAGGAAGATAGGCGACATTCGTCTGAGCATGCGCCGCGACCTTCAGGGATGTCAGTGGGTACCAGGCCTCAGTAGCTGTGGCGGGAAGTTTTGAGCTGACGTGATTGTTTGTTTTCGTCGGACCTGGCTTGAAAAGTTACCTGTGAAAAGGTTCACATTGAAGGGAAAGGTACGTGAAATCATCGAATTCATGTTTTCCGTCATAAAATAGGAACCTGCAGACTGATTTTGTGGGAAAAGACACCCAAATATAAGAACCAAATACAGACTGATTTACTTCAATGTTCTTATGAGATGGTACACTATGATTAAGAAATTTCATCAAATCAGTGTAAAAAAATTATTGACAACTAGACACCTCCAACAGTTTCAGGAATATGCAAATTCTTTTATCTAGCTGTATGATTTAAATTGCTTTGTCAATAACAAAAATACCATACCTTCTGATATTGAAATGCAGTCATTATACCCTTAAGTATATTTCACACATACTGTATACTGTAGCTTTATATTCATCATAGTCATAACTGTCCTTGTGATAAGAACCAAACCCTGTAAATGTCATAAGTACCTTATTTATAAGAACCTAGCCAGTCTGTCTTTTAGAAAAACATGTTCTTGTTTGCGGGGTTTTACTGTATTCCATTGTAAAATCACAACTTGTTGAGTACACTAATAAGTCCTCTTCATTTATTCGTTGTTAGTGCACTTTGATACACCTACTTTCTATAAGATATGAAGGATACCCCCAATGTACAGATTATTAGGGCAAAAGCATAGCATGCATATTTTATGAGAAACATGGTTCTTGGGTTGGTTGCCATCAATTTTAGGCCATTTTTGCTCAAAAATTCTCTTGGGATCCTTACATCTTTAGTGCACTGGAGACCCTAAAATTACTAGAAGTCTAGAAAGAATTATTGACAGAAATCAGCTGAAAGCAGTTTCAAAACATTTTGAATTTGGAATGATCTTCGAAAATCAAAGCTGCAAACCAAAAGGTTCCTTTAGCTTTTATAATCCAGGAATCACTTTTCCCTGATATTTGAAAAATAAGCCCTAAAGTTTAAAAAGTCTAAAAAATCTAAATGTACTACAGAATCCTACCAGGAACTGTCACATGTAGGGCAAAATCTGCTATTTCTAAATCCTGCAAAGTTTTACATCATTGTGACCAGTGCTAACATGTTGTGGTCTAATATGAAAATGCCTATACAAGATATTGTTTGTTTGCTTAGTCTACAGCAAGAAGCCTGGGAAATGTTTAATTTTTAGATGCAAGCATTTTACACCAATTTAAAGATCAAACAAAGAATAGCATACGCAGTTGAAAATTCTTAAGAAAAGACCATTCCAGCAAAATTTGCAAAGATAATTTACTTGTGAATGTTGCTATTGCCCTATCAGGCACATTTCTTTGTAGGATATTGAAACAAGGTGGCCAAGCTGTTTCAGTTGTTGTCATATTATCACACAATTTCTGGTGTAAAGTCTATTTTGAAATAGATCAGAATGAAATGGCTTTCATTGACTGGCAATGACAGAAGAAGTCAATAATGAAATTTGAATAGCTTTTACATAAAAATAAATAGTATTCAAACTGCAAAGCAAGAACTATAAGAAACTGAGGAAGGATACTTGACAAAAATATACTGCTAGTTCTCTCTGTAAACTGTTAGATATGTTCTGATAGCCTTTTTGAGTTCAAGGCAATTAGAATCAACACCACTGGCATCTCTCTTTCCTGTACATTCCTGTTCTGTTTAACAAAGGTTACTAATTTACTCCTCTACTTCTTTATTACTCTTCTATTAATGTCTACTCGCTTCCTAATGGCCTTGCCACCCTTTGCTTTGCTATTTACTTCTTTTTCTCTCTCAATGTCCTCCACTTCTTCTTGTTACATTTCTTCTTCCTTTCATCCTAATCCATGTCCTTGTCCCAACCGTCTTCAACAAGATTCCTGCTATAGCTTTCAAGACAATTCCCATCACAAAAGAGGTACTTCTTATCTTTTAACTGTTTGCTAAAGTTACAAAATGAGAAGAGATAAGTGTTAAAGAAATTAGGCTACTTTAATTTGAATCAAGAAGTCACGCAGACTTTGAGAAATCAACAATGTATCAACTATTTTTCTTGAGAAAATTTGGAAGATGTGAAATATTCAGGTTCTTGCCTGACATTGGAAAACTGTATCACTGTAGCTTATGCCCATTAAGTTTCTCAAATTCGTCCCAGTCTGCTGCTTTTTGACAGAAAATAGCTGTGGTGGCACGAAGGGAGGGCTAGATGGGGGTACAGCTCCCTATTAGAAGAATCTAGTCTCAATTTGGGAGCAAATTTCGGATTCCTGTCTGAGGAAATATTATGAAAAGATGTGCGAAAACTGTATTTTGTAGCCATTCAGCCTCCCTGTCAGAAGCTCCAGTCCCTGTCAGAAGATTTAAAGCGCTACATCTGGGAGGTAGTACTAGGATGACTAAGATTTCAAGAAACTCTAGTACTATGCTTAAGAGGTAGTAAGAAACAAATGCACTATAAAATAAGCAGAAAATTAAGGAACTTTCAATACTTTATTGCAAGAATTTTATGTTGAATTTTGAGCTCAACGGCTTTACGCAAGTCTCTTACCAAGAAAAATTCTTCCGAAAATTCCATCAAGATTCAACACATACAAGTCATTCAAAATCAAATGATTCTGAAAATGAGGGTTTGTACAAAAATCATTTAAATGGTTCAGCTTCCGTTGGAATAATTTTCATTATGAATCAATCAGTTTATAATTGGTTAGAAGTTATTTGTTAAATTCGCAGATGTTTCAAATATTCACGTTCTTCTCGAAGGGGAAAGATCAACTCCTTCGAATCTTTGTGAAAACCCCTGCGAGTCTCAACCCCTCCTACTAATACAAAACCAAATAATTCAGAAATTGAAGGGTGCAGAATAATTATTCATATCTTTCTTCATCCATTGGTATAGGTTTCATTTTGAATCAAACCGGTTATACTTGCTTTCAAGATATTTGTTTAGTTGGTAGTTTTTCGGATACATCGCGTTCTTCTCGAAAGGGATAGATCAACTCCTTCGAATCTTTGTGAAAACCCCTGCGAGTCTCAACCCCTCCTACTCATACAAAACCAAATAATTCAGAAATTGAAGGGTGCAGAATAATTATTCATATCTTTCTGCATCCATTGGTATAAGTTTCATTTTGAATCAAACCGGTTATACTTGCTTTCAAGATATTTGTTTAGTTGGTAGTTTTTCGGATACATCGCGTTCTTCTCGAAAGGGATAGATCAACTCCTTCGAATCTTTGTGAAAACCCCTGCGAGTCTCAACCCCTCCTTCTCATACAAAACCAAATAATTCAGAGATTGAAGGGTGCAGAATAAATATTCACATCTTTCTGCATCCATTGGTATAAGTTTCATTTTGAATCAATTCGTTTATAATGAGTCACAAAGCATTTTTATTTGCTAGTTCTTGCTCTTTCACGTCTTGAAAAACATGGAAGCTTGAAATCGATGTCGAAATCGCCCCTGAGTTTTCAACCCTAGCCATTCATTTAAAACCAAGCAAACTACAAAAATGAGTTGAAAATACGAACATTTGAAGTTTTCTGCATTCAACTGTGTAGGTTTCATTATGATTCAAAACCTAAATTAGTTGCTACAGTAGATGTTTTGGTGCGCAGGTTCTTGTTCTTCTTCGGTAGAAAAACATGGAATCTTGAAATCGATGTTGAAATTGCCCCTGAACTTTCAACCCTAGCCATTCATTTGAAACCAAGCAAACTACAAAAATGAGTTGAAAATGCGAATATTTAAAGTTTTCTGCATTCAACTGTGAAGGTTTCATTATGATTCAAAACCTAAATTAGTTGCTACAGTAGATTTTTTGGTGCGCAGTTTCTTGTTCTTCTTCGGTAGAAAAACATGGAATCGTGAAATCGATGTTGAAATTGCCCCTGAACTTTCAACCTTAGCCATTCATACAAAACCAAGCAAACGACAAAAATGAGTTGAAAATGCGAATATTTGAAGTTTCCTGCATTCAACTGTGTAGGTTTCATTATGATTCAAAACCTAAATTAGTTGCTACAGTAGATTTTTTTGGTGCGCAGTTTCTTGTTCTTCTTCGGTAGAAAACATGGAATCTTGAAATCGATGTTGAAATTGCCCCTGAACTTTCAACCCAAGCCATTCATTTAAAACCAAGCAAACTACAAAAATGAGTCGAAAATGCTATTATTTGAAGTTTTCTGCATTCAACTGTGTAGGTTTCATTATGATTCAAAACCTAAATTAGTTGCTACAGTAGATGTTTTGGTGCGCAGTTTCTTGTTCTTCGTGTCCTTCTTCGGTAGAAAAACATGGAATCGTGAAATCGATGTTGAAAGTGCCCCTGAACTTTAAATCCTAGCCATTGATATAAAACCAAGCAAACTAAGAAAATGAGTTGAAAATGCGAATATTTGAAGTTTCCTGCATTCAACTGTGTAGGTTTCATTATGATTCAAAACCTAAATTAGTTGCTACAGTAGATGTTTTGGTGCGCAGTTTCTTGTTCTTCGTGTCCTTCTTCGGTAGAAAAGCATGGAATCGTGAAATCGATGTTGAAATTGCCCCTGAAATTTCAACCCTAGCCATTCCTTTAAAACCAAGCAAACTACAAAAATGAGTCGAAAATGCTATTATTTGAAGTTTCCTGCATTCAACTGTGTAGGTTTCATTATGATTCAAAACCTAAATTAGTTGCTACAGTAGATTTTTTGGTGCGCAGTTTCTTGTTCTTCTTCGGTAGAAAAACATGGAATCTTGAAATCGATGTTGAAATTGCCCCTGAACTTTCAACCCTAGCCATTCCTTTAAAACCAAGCAAACTACAAAAATGAGTCGAAAATGCTATTATTTGAAGTTTTCTGCATTCAACTGTGTAGGTTTCATTATGATTCAAAACCTAAATTAGTTGCTACAGTAGATGTTTTGGTGCGCAGTTTCTTGTTCTTCGTGTCCTTCTTCGGTAGAAAAACATGGAATCGTGAAATCGATGTTGAAATTGCCCCTGAACTTTTAACCCTAGCCATTCATTTAAAACCAAGCAAACTACAAAAATGAGGTGAAAATGCTATTATTGGAAGTTTTCTACATTGAACTGTGTAGGTTTCATTATGATTCAAACCTAAATTAGTTGCTGTTAGTGAATTTGCAAGTGCATGTTCGTCTGCACTCTGTAATTGACGTTAGTCCGAAATAGATTTTCTCTCTGCAACAACAGCTTCAATTTTTCATTGCTTTGTCGGGAGGGATATATACATTGCTAAGAAAATAAAGGAACTTACTGTTATTTGATTTCTTTGTTGTGTGTGGCTTGATGTCTTTGTTTTATTGATTGGTCGATTGTTTATCTTAGAGCTTCATTTCCTGCTTCCTCGCTTCTGCAACTTTCCTCGAAAAGTAAGATCTCGTGGTCTTGCGCAGAATCTTGCGCAATGCGCCAAAAACGAATGTCGCCTATCTTCTGAAGAGGTGAGGGCTGAAGACAATGATACCCCTGGAATCGAGGTTGGGCAAGGGCAGAAAAATCTTTCCGAAGTCCTCTGCGAGGGAATTAATGATCTTCCTGCCATGCGCACTGCCACGTCGCTTCCTGAAGCCTGACAAAAGATACAAAATGGCGAAGTTGGTAGAAGTGAGTCTTGCTGTAGTCTTCTTCAGTGCCTTATTCTTCAAGGCACACTCACTGTCTTTTACGCTGTCTGCGGGATCAAAGAAGTGTTTACGAGAAGAAGTTCATAAAGATGTCCTCGTTACTGGAGAATACAGGTTGTCAGAAGCGCCTATCAAGACCCATCTAACGGTAAGATTTAGGCCCATCCACATCGATCATATGATATGGATGGCCTAGTCATCAGTTGGCCTACTATGTTATCAATGTCCATTGTGGGGGAGTATCTGGTTTAAGATTATCAAAATAAAATAGCTCTTATAAGGTTCTCTATACAGCTGTAAGATGGATTGGTAAGATTTGTTAGCTGTTTAGTTTTTACTATTAAAATAAAAACTTTGCCGGGTAGAGACTACTAGAGCACTGTCGCCCTGAATGGGTCTAATCACAAATAGAATTGATATTCTCATTAAATACTATGACTCTCAGAAATGTTTTCTTCTTGGATGTAGACTTCATTTCCTTGCCAACCATTATTTCTAAGCCAAAAATAATTTTACTGACGTTTGCTTCCAAAACTGTGGCTAACATCAGAAGCACTCAAAACAACAGCTTGCCTCAATTGTCGCCCTGAATGTGCCTAAATATTGTCAGGGCCTCAGGAAGGAAACTTTACTAGCAGAGAAGCCAGGAATCTCGCTATATTTACTATATTGAGTAGACTTTAAGAAAATGTGTATGGCATCCAGTTTTACATTAATGACAACACAAGACTTTGACAAACAGATTGTGCCCTTCCTGCGCCGATGAAGCTCAAATTTACGTAAAACTCAACCCCTGCAGTATTCCTCAAACTTGACGAGGCACCAAAGTTGACGAAACGTTAAAATATATCAAAGTAAGTAAGTAGCACCCTTCCTTTCTAAATTGACACAAAACCGGCACATGTAAACTTTGAGTCGCTACGTAGAGTCGTTTGAAAAGAATAGACCCATTCAGGGCGAATTTTTCCTGATCTATCTGCTTCCTGAAAAATACCCATATGTCGGCAACGAAAATTTGCAAGATGTTGCGATGAATGCTAGAATTTAATCTTAAAAGGTTGGCATGAACTGTGAAACAGTTTAACAGGATATCAACTGTGCAAAAGTGGAAAAAAACAAGCTGACCCATTACACCCAATATCAACACGAACGGAAGATTTGACGAATCTTACAAGTCCACGGAAAATAGCCTGCCCCAAAAGCTTCATATTCTTAAGAAATATCCTCTTTAACAAAACACAGACAAAGAGTCAGCGAACCATTTTCATCGGATTTTTGAAAAATATCAAATCCAGGAGCCTTGTATTTCACGTCGAAAGAGGAGCATGTGATTCTGACGAATAACAATATTAAACCCATTCAGGGCGAAAGTACTCTAACTGTTTTTAGTGTTACGTTTGCCCATTCATTTAATGATATTTGCCATCCATTTTATGAGTGGATCCTTAGGCCCTGTATTCTGTGATCACTCCAAAAACTATAGAACTTTAATAAGAGGAGGCAAAAAACCTCTTTTCTTCCTATTGTGACTGCCTGTCATATGGAAAGTATGGCACTTTTCAACAAGATCTTGGGCAGGCGCATAGGAAAAAAATTTAAAGACCCATTGTCAACCAGCATGCTTTGGGTGGATAAACAATACCACAATGCAATTCTTGACTGTCAACTGAAAACAAACTCTTTCAAACTTCTGACTGACGAAGCCTGGTGCATGCAAGTATCACAAAGCCTTTGAGATCAGTTGCCAAGATCAAGCAAACGCAAACAAAAGCCCCCATAAAAGCCTTTCCGTAATATGATCTAAAACCATTTGCTGCGACAAATTGCTTTCATATGTTGCACAAAAATTGTATAGCTTCAAAAATAGAACTTCCTTCAAATTCAACAGAAAGATAAAGAGAAGCGCGATAAAGATGAGATAGTATAATGAGGGCTTGTGTTTGTGCTGGGTTTATTATGGCAAAGGCTTTGTATTTGCTTTGCACAGGGGGCTCTTCAGTCATTAGTTTTAAGAGTTTGTTTGTTTTTGACAGTCAAGAATTGCATTGTGGTATTGCTGGTCCACCCAAAACATGCCAGTTGACAATGAGTCTTTAAGTGTATGGTATCAACGGTCAGCAAGTGCACTTCAAGTGTGCACATCTTGAAACTTTTTAAATAGAAAGTCTTTCAAGCGATTTCTCAGTCCATATCAGTATTTATAATTGCACTCTTATTCTTCCCTTTTTGCTCAAATCTTGGGTGGATCTATGCATCTATGCTATCCTTATGTATCCTGTGAAAATGATCAGTTGAGCTGTAGGGTGCTCAAAGTTGCAAATTTTCACACATGCGCACACAGATCTTGCTCTGTTGTTTTTGGTTGTAAATGACTCAGGTGTGCAACCAGCAACTCAAGCAAAAATCTTGTGTGCATCTGCTATACTTTCCATACTGGCTGTCTTCTAGCATTCTTTTCACCAAAATTCTATTATCCCTATCAGTCAACACAGGTTCTTAATGTTTAGTACTAGCCAGAGGAAGCAAGGAAAAGTACATTTCTCCATGTTTGCAGATTGTATAGGCAGACCAGTTTGTAGAGTTTGGCAAATGCATGCCTACACTGGCTGGAAAACATGTATGTTATGCCAGATATTTTTGGCGTGGAGCAACATTAAGAACAGTAGTAAAGCAACTGGTCTGTTATCTCTAAACAATTGGTATGGCATACAGCTTTAGCTTGGCAAAATTGAACTTTCCACCCTGGATACACACGCAAGTTCTTTGCAGAATTTTTATGTGTATCCCAATTTTGAATGAGATCTTTTATTCACTACTTTAAAAACAAGGGAAAAGACAGCTTGCATGCAGGGGCACCACTGCTTTGTTGGCCTCCAAGTTTGAGATATTGTTGAGAACTGCCTTACACTACAGACTGGTACACAAAGATTCTATCAGAGGATAGCAGCACTGTACCATATCACCTTCAGTTTTCCCATAGTTGTAAACTGTGATGTATATATAGTATATATTTTTTAGTTTTACTTTTGCATTACATTTATTGATTGTTTTTAATTTTATATGGCATACTAATTCTTATAGTATGTCTTAACTTTATTCATAGGTTGTTGATACCAATAATCATGTCCTGTACAAGAAGCAGGATGCACAGAAAGGAAAGTTTGCTTTCACTACAGATGATTATGATATGTTTGAAGTTTGTTTCCAAAGTGAAGGTATTTGAATTCGTCTGCTTGGATTTTAGATCAAGGCAATGTATATCATGCAGCTTTTGGATCATCACAATATTCTACTCCAGGTTTCCAGATCGTTTCAGATCTTGTCATCAAATTGGATTTGAATCACACTAGATTTGAAAAAGTTCTCACATTCTTGTGGTGTGCTACATATATATATATGATCTAATTGCTCATATCTTTAATTGGTAGCTTTTGCGAAGAAATACGTGTGTCCAGAGGCAAGCCTTATTAAAAATTGTCTGTGCCTGTGCACAACCAGTTCTTTGCACAGCCAGTTTGAAAATATGTGTGTATGCATGTATCATTTCTCCAATTAAAAATATTTACAAGTTATTATGATAAATATGATAAGTAGCTACAATACAATATAACTTATAGGTTTAAAACGTAAAAGGAAAACACCCCTAATTACAGTGGCAGGGATAGCATTAAAGGGTCATGCTGACCTTGTTTCCATAATGGTTCTCTTAGAGGTGTGCCTGCCATTTGCCTACTTTGAGTTAAGTAAATGTGGCAGCAGTTGATGTGCAGTGAAATGATGTGCTTGCTAATGCTGCTTATGCACATCAATGTGCCCTGTCCATAGAAATTTAATTGTTATCTAGAAAATGTGACTGCAATAGGAGGGTGGCTAGAAGCTAATGCAGTACATTATTGTGTTAAGCTAATTTTTTTCACTTCCAGGCCAACATGGACAGGGAATTGATAGAGAAATATTCCTTGAAGTCAAAACTGGAGTAGAGGCCAAAAATTATGATGATGTAAGTATGTTGTAAAGCCCCAAGTAAAGAATACCATTCAGTTTTGTTGGAAGTTTTGTCCGATTCAGACTATAGGTGAAGACCAAAAGTATGAATTGTGCAAAGGCAAAAACAAGACAATTTCAGGTTCAATTAAATTGACCTCTCCTAGATCTTGTAAAGTAGTCCTATTGCTATGACCACAGAAAACATCCACAGTTTGCATTTGACTGATTCTGAAACTTAAGTCACCTAATAGCCTACAAGTAGATCCATTCTCCAAATGAAGAACAGGTCTAAACAAAAAAGATCAAAGGTTGCTACAGCCATTTTTCTAATCCTCTATTCAAATACTTTACAAAACACCTTTCAATAATGGTACATCAATTATATAAGTCGCCAAATATCTGGAAATTGCTGCAGCAAGCATTGACTCTTGTTTTCTTGACACGTTTGCCTCTTTGTCTAAAAGTTTGGAGAAAGGGTTTATGCATAGGGTAACACACTTGTTGCTTCCATCATTTGAATCCAGCTGATCTCTATGACTTTTATTCTTTAGCTTGCTAAGATAGAAAAATTGAAGCCAATGGAATTAGAACTGAAAAAATTAGAAGATCTATCTGAAGCAATTGTAAATGACTTTGCTTACATGAGAGCAAGAGAAGAGGAAATGAGAGATACAAATGGTAGGTCGTTTTGTTTATTTGTCTTTTTTCCTTATGCTTTTATTTATTCCTTCATCCTGTCATTGTTTCTCCAGTCCATTTATTCAGATTGTACAGTTGTTGCAGCATGTGAGTCAGAACAAATGTGAGACTTTTAACAAGCCATATTTTAGCGAAAAGTCAAATTGAGTTCATGAAGAAGAAGATCAGTTTCAACCAAGTGAATTTTTGTTGCTGAGTTAGCCTTTCTTCTACATGAAATTTAGCAATAGTAAATACATATATACTAATTTTCCTCACCATAGCATTGTGAAGGAGAAACTCCTTACCTAATAGACTGCCCAAAATTGCAATCCTGCCAATGCCAGAAATGCTACAGAGGATAGGATAATTCATTGTGCAGTCTGACACATTTTGTTATGAGAGTGTAATGCTACAGATGCTGGAAATGATAAAGTGTATTTGTGCCGTTGCATACTTGCATGTTGTGAAGCATTTGATGTCACTACTATTTGTGAGGAAGTGTAGTGACCTAAATGTTCTGGGGCCTGCTAAATCACAATACCACCAACCTCCTACTCATGACTAGCATTACAGTTTGTTTCAATGAAAAATTAAACTTACATCTATTGCTCCTTTCTGTTCTGTTGCCTTTGGCTCATCATGTGGAGCAAGTGTTAGATATTATATAGATTCTTTCCCAGACAATTAAAAAACTGTGGCTGCTGTAGTCTGCTGCCATTGGCATTGGTTCTACAGGGTTGTCAACTTGTGATCAAAACCGGTTTAAATGAGAAAGACCAAAATTAAACAGTAATAAAAGATGGTCTCTCTGTATATCATTTACACAAGGAGTATTAAAAATCCCCATATTGGTGCAGGGCAGTAAAAAACTTTTGCTTGATCCACCTTTCAGACAATAGTTTTGTCCAAAAGCTTAATTGTCTAAGAGTTTTAAGTTCTTTGAAAATTGAATAAGGCAGAAAAATTTTCAATGTCATGGTTAAAAATGATATTCTGTCATTGGTGGTCCTGTATTCAAAGTGAGTTTCCGCATTGCAGTTATCAGTAAAAATGTTCATGAATCAATGACAGTACCACTTGTTTTTGTCTGCAGTCTCGAAAACTGCTTTTTGAATTCTTCTGATGCATCTATATGTATCAAAATAGTTTTTACATATGATTAAATAACATAAAAATTACAACTAGTTGAAAATTTTTTTGTTTAACACAAAATTTGTTTGTCCAAAAGTTTTTGTCCTAAATTCTCAAAGAGGTATCCAAAAGTTTTCGTCAGAAGTGGTATTCCTGAAACCTTTCCATCCGAAACTTTCAATCTTAATGTATATATGCAAGGAATTTAAAGAAACAAATTCCAAATTGGGAGAGTAAACTGCATTGATACAAAATGGCAGTCTCCCCACTTGATGTGTTTTGTAAAATTTTTGGCATGACCCCTTGCAAATCAGTTTAGCTGACTGCTTGGGCTTCCATGAATAGAAATTGCAAAACGAAAGGAAGAACTGAAAAATTCTCGTTTTTTTTTGCTTTTGATAAGCTTGATCAAAATAGAATTTTTGCTCACCTCTTTATTCATTTTTCAGAATCAACGAATGCAAGAGTTCTATACTTCAGTGTTTTCTCAATGCTGTGCCTTATTGGACTTGCTGCATGGCAAATCTTCTATCTTCGAAGGTTCTTTATTTCAAAGAAACTCATTGAAAATTAGATTTAAGTAACGTTCTGTTTCTCTTCAACACTAGATCTGTCATTCTTTCACGGCTACTGTAGAAACCCGCATGAAAGAAACTAGGATTTTCTGTAACAAGCAAACATAGTTCTTATACATAATGTAGGATGCACCATATGAAAACAGCCGGGATAGGTTCGTAAATCATTTCTTACATTATTGTTATCACAAGAATTGTTTGGATGAAAACATATATTTTTACACTTGTGAAATTCCTTGAAAGTGATTGGCGTTTAGCATTCTACAGTCGTGCATGTGTCTTTCAGATCTACATACCTGGGTTTGCACCAGTGCTCCAATTCTAGGTTACCTCCTGTGTAAGAACCTGCCCCAATGCCAAGCTGAAGTGGTTCTGATGTGTGAGGTGTTTTGCTTAAATCGGCAAAAATCATCCTTGAAGTTCATAATCAGCAGTTTCTTTAGGCGGGCTTTTACTGTATCATTTCATTATCTTTGCCACAATAAATGCATTGTGTTTTGCCATATATAGTACAGTATGTATTTGAAATGGACATAGTATTTGGATAAGTTCTCGCTGCTAGCAAAGATGTAACGTAAACTTGTTATGCATACAGGGTGTCTCAAAAAGACTGTGGAGGATCTGTAGATTCAATTGGCTCGACTTTTACAAAGTTGTATAGGTCAGGGTTTAACTTAGAGTTTGAAACCTTGTATGGGCACATTGGACACCTGGTTGCTGATTAATAGCGGAAGAAAGGCCAAATAAGTGGTTGCTTCAAAAACAGCACCTCTTTTATTATCCCGCAATATCATCAAGTTTCCAAGGAAATGGTTCTGGTGTCACATTAACATTTTTGCTAATTTTTTGAAAGGGTTGACAGTGCACTTTCGACGTTTTAAAAAAATGTGATGAAAATTTTAATATGATGCTAGAGCAGAATCCTTTCTTTGAAAACTTACCTTATTTCGACATACTGGAGAACAATAGAAGTGCTGTGTTTGAAGCAACCTCTGATTTTGCCTTTTCTCTGGCGTAAATCAGCAACTATTTGTCAGATCGACCCACACAAGGTCTCAAACTCCAAGTTGAAGTCTTACCTATGCAACTGTGTAAAAATCGAAATGATTAAATTTACAGCTCCTCCACAGTAGCCACGCAACGGGGCACAGATATGTTGGGACACCCTGTATCACAATGACAGATTTTGTGACGTCATAGCGTTAGTTGCTTTTCATTGACGCTGTAATTCAAAGTCATGAGGAAGTTCTATCTGTTAGTAATTCAATCAACCAGTCGAAACAAGTAGGGCAAACTGTCACCTTGTGCACGCGAAAGGTTGTTATTAAAAGAAGACATGAGTTCATAGCGAAAGAAAAAGGATGTATTTTAAGAACAGCCCTAAGGAAATCCATCCACCTTTTCAAGATAAGAATTACGAAAATGGAAGTATTTTGTTAAATGAGATTTTGGATATTTTAGACTAAAGTCGTGTTCTGCTTACACAGTTTCGTGTTGACACAAATTTTCACTTTCATATCTGTATTCATGTGGAAATTATGTCGATATAAAGAATTAGAAATCATAAGGGCTTTGATCGTGAAATCAAAGTTGGGACAGAATTTGTCCAAACTTTGATTGTGCCGTCAAAGCACTTATAACTTTAAATTCATAAACTCGCCTTGATTTCGAAACGCAGACATATATGGATGTGAAAATTCTTTCTTTGCTACACTCTGTACACATGGCCTCAAAAATCCAAAATCTCGAAAAGGACTTCCGTTTTCCTACCTCCTATCTTGAATAGGTGGCTACTTGTATATTGAAGCAATGAAACAGTGTCCTGGACTATAATGACACGTAACAACGTGTATACTGAGTGAGTCAGAGAAATGTATCTTCTGTTTCAAAAGTCTTACAGGAAAAGCTATGTAACTAAGGGCCTGTTTATATGAGGAAAAACACCTCAACTGCCAGACCCGGGACTGAGAGGTGAGATTCCACCTTCCAATAGAAGCCTTCGTATTTTCATTTCGCGTTTACATGATGAACGCAACACCACTGGCATAGTGAAGTCCCACCTCACTAGAGGTGGAATCTCACCTGGGTGAGGTGAAATTTTTTCATATAAACGAAACGCCACCGGTATGGTGAGGTGAATTGAAATTATTAGTTGGTTCTTATTGGTCAATTCATTCTGATTTCACGGAAAAGAGACTTTACTCCACCTCGCCTCTCGATCTCTGCCCCGGGGCTTACAGGTGAAGTGAAAAATCTCATATAAACAGTGGCTGAAATTTACCTCGTCACTCAGCCCCAGGTCTGGCAGGTGAGGTGTTTTTCCTCGTATAAAAAGGGCCTAAGTTGTAAAAGTATTAATTCCATCATGTTGCTGAGGCTTCAACTTAATCTTAAAGATTTTTCGCATATTTTTAGGTGGAATGCTCCCTTCTAAAATCAAAAATCAGGCAAAGTTGTACATGTTTTTTTTACAATAAACTGGTTAAATGGAAACTGGTACTAAGGTGGCCGAAATTTTAAGAAATTATAGCACGATGTCTGAGAAAGCGTAAGAAACTTTAAAACTTAAATTCAAGTATATCATGGCTAATACATCGTTGAGCCCTCATTCTTGAAAAATGCAAACTGGCCTTTATACTTTGAATATAATGAAACACAGTTTATTCTCATCTGATGTTTTAAATGTCAAGAAACGTTTCTCCTGTAGTATTAGTGACTGTATGACAATTTTTGCATTCCAAAAATAAGAAACAAATCAAGAAAAATTTTGTACTAAAATACGGAGATTTTCATGTTGGATTAAGAAACTTTTAGTACACTATAGCCTGATCCAAGTTTCTTGAAAAACTTAAAAAATGGGTATCGCTTGATATGGCCCAAAACAGCTAGAAGCAAGGACTCGTTGACAATCATGTAGGTTTTACATCAGTTGAAGTTAAATCTCATTGAAGAAATGGGTTTTTTAATCCATTCGTTGCGGCGGAAGGTCGCTTGTGTAGGTGAGTGACTTTGAGATTTGAGCGCATACCTTGCTAATTAGGCAATTGTTAAAACAATAGCAGTCACATGCCACGACTTTATTTGATTGGTGGCAAGGAAGAATGAATACGTTATCATTGGCGGGCCTAACAATTAGTAGGGTTTTCATTGGCTGACTCAAAGAAAAGAATAACCAACAATAGGGTTGTCATGCCGGCACGAGTTTCATATCTGAGTGCAGGTCTGAGCTACTGCTGTGTGTATAAAATGTAGTGGCGATATGAAACTTTCATTTCGCCGCAATGAAAATTTCATATCCCTTAGGGCATGAGACTCATGTGGGCATGAAAATCTCACGTAAACAAATTTTTATATTGGGGGATATGAAAACCAGAGTTCCTGTTTTCTCCTTGTATCTACGTATAGTCACGTGAAAGATGCATGACGAAGGTGGAATGTTTCATATCGAGTATGGCTTCCTTCATATGTTTTTAAAAAGTTCAAGGCAACCTCTGTCTTCAGTTAGATACTTTAGAGCCATCTATTCTCCTCGACAACTAACATTTGAAATAAATAAGTTTTACTCAGATCTGAAGAACAGCATATCAGGAATGAGATTGCAAGGATTTACGAGTGAAAGCAAACAACTTCATGGTCTCTCAAAGGGAGAAAATTCGCAAAAAAAATTCATGGAATCTATTACAGGTTGGAAGCAAAGGGTCGCAGTTGCAGTCACTGTCTTGTTTGCTTAAAGTCCCTTGATAAATCCAAAATAAATAACTAAACGAATAAGGTAAATCAATCCTACAAAGTTGTCACTTCGTCAGTTCTGCTTGCTTGCTTTACTTGATCATCAGCATCTTCTGAGCTACTTTGGTGCACTGCTTTCTTTTCAATGTTACGTCCTTTCGGAATTTCATGCCCTCCAATTCTTGTATGCTGTGTCTAACAGAGAGATATAATCTATTTTTCCCTGATTTAGATAAATGGTTTGCGATACAGAATTAAAGAACAGCCATAAATAGCAAAGTCGTCGTAATGAAACCACAAAACACAATATTGGACATTGCAATCCAAGGGGCAAATCGCTTAAAAACTCTTGTACACATTCATAAAAAATCTTTCAAAATCTTGCAAACAAGTGTGCCGGAGGTGCGGGGGCAGCACCGGGGCAGGAAGTGCCCTTTTAAGAAAAACTTTTCTGGTGTTTCCGCTACATCTTAAACCCTTGACCTATTGAGCTTCTACAAATGCCCTCCAATCCTCTCAAATGATGGTTTTTCGGGGTTCTTTCAAAAACCAGTAGATTGGGTTGCGCAGGTTGGTAGGATAAGAATTTTTGCCGAGAAATGTTATGAATAAACAGGGAGAGTTGTGTCAGTCCTCCAATAATTTTTTTGGCTGCCCCCGCTACTTCATCTTTCTTCCAGCGCCTCTGCTTGCAAAACCTCGAAAAATGTCGAGAAAGTGAAAATCTTCACAAAATCTTTGATATACAATTGAAAATCCTAAAAATCTTCCAGAAATCCCAAAGATTTCTCCGAACAACAAATGATATAAATTCTCAAAAATACTATGGAAATTAGCATTAAGATGCACAGTTGAAGAAGTTCTGTTCCTCAGAAAAAGTTCTTTAGTCAATTCTTTGCAAAAACTGCAACATACCATTGGTAGTCTTCCATAGCGTTTTTCATTCTCTTCCCTGTTTGAAATTGAGAAAAATGATTCCTTTTGTATGCTGTAGCTGTAACACTATTGGTTATATACTTAATAAAATCAGACCTCAAGTACGGCGACCATCACCTATTACACAGAACATCAGCGATCGTCGAAGACGAATTACCATGAAAACCAGGCTTTAAGGAAAAAATTCTCTGCTTGATGGACTTTTGATTTAAATGCAAAACTTCAAATTATAGCAATGAGCCAGAAGGAACAAATCGCTTCGCAGGAAAAATAGATGGAGTTTGTGGTGCAATTTACAGATTATCGAAGCAACGCAAGTTTCTTACGGCTTTCTTGAACTAAATTCGTGGTTTTTTTCAAGAACAGCTCATTCGTGCAATCATTTTACTAATTGAGATCAGAAAAACTCTGTCTCTCAAGGGAAAACTTTCTTTTTCAAGGCAAAATCTTTTTCCGAAGGCAAAACTTTCTTCTCAAGGCAAAATTTTCTCTCTCATGGTAAAACTCTTCTCCAACGTTAAAACTCTTTCTCAAAGAAAAAGTTTATTTCTCAATGCAAACTCTTTTTCTCAAAGCAAAGCTTTCTATATCAAAGCAAACTTTCTTTCTCAAAGCACAACTTTCTATCACAAGGCAAAACTCTCTATCACGAGACAAAGCTTTCTTTCTCAAGGCAAAACTTTCTTTCTGCAGGCAAAACTCCTCTTCTCGAGGTAAATTACAACTCAAAAAGTTTCTGCTTGAATGGAGTCAACAAAAATTTACTTACGCAACTAACGATCTGTTCCTTTTGCTTAACATTCCTTGCTTCAACCTATTACAAAAAGTTGCATAAGGACACTGGGATATTTTCAGTGATAAAAGAACAAGGAAGATATTAGCTACAGTATGCCCAAAATATGAAGTAAAAAATGATGCTTCTGCGAGAAGCCTGTAATGATGATCGAAAGATCACAAACAAACATTCACGACAGTAAAAAAAAGCCAGTGGACTCATGCCAATACAAATAACATAGTTTTGCCTGAAGTCAAATCTGAAACAGGAAAGAAGGCATTTTCCTTTCAATGAGCAAAAGTTTTCATTAGGCTAACAGATAATATAAAGGCTGAAACTTCAATTTGGCGATTTAAGACTTTCTGTAAACATTTTAACTTTGAATTTTGTTTGTACGTGTGGCTATAATAACCAATGAACACTTAAAGTACGTTTTATACAGTATATAGCCTGGAGCGTATTCAAAATACATATTGAAATACTACCGTACTCCTGTATTTCTAGCCTAGGCTATGTACTATATTTCACGTAATTTATTAATTCATTCTAACTTTGACTTTTTACTCTTTATATTCTAAATGTAAATTACTATTTTCTCTTTTAATTTATGTGGCTTTTAGACAGGTCCTTGACTGATAACAGCACGTTGTTGCTAAACGAGCTGTATGAATATGATATTGTTATTATCATTCAAATCTTTCAAAATATCTTAAAAAGATCAAAATATTTTATCAGAAGAATGAAAGGTATTCAACAGCTCAAAAATGCTTCATTCGGTAACCAGAGCTAAGGTGGCTAACTAACAACAAGAAATAAGTTCAAAACACACAAACAACAAGCTAAACTGACTTGCTAATGATAAAATTTTCACACTGAGAGACATTTTGGTGCATTGTTGCTCACAGTAAAACGAACGGCTGTAAACGCAAAACAGTAAGACCTAAACTTACAAATTGGCTGTTGTTTCATGCAAATATTCGTCTCGCTTGCTTCGACCATTGTCAACAAATCCTTTCTTGGTATCCCTAAAAAAAGATGAGCGATTTGGACAATATGTTGAGGTAGAGCAACGAACTCACTCTGGGAACGAGATGTTAGAAAGGAGGCTGTCAGAGAGTATTCACACCTCAAGCTGCCTCCCCTGAAACCTTCCAGTGGTAAACGGGTGCTTTGCTTATAGGGGAACACGACTATGGAACAACCTCAGCGCTGATGATAAGACATAAATGTCACTTTGCAAAACATTTCCATTAAAATCTTCATCCGTTAACTTTACAATTGCGGACAGTCAGGTTTATACACCTTATACCTTAGCAATGATGTTAAGACGGCGCCCACCTCAAATCGATTCAAAGCGGCAAGAAAAATCAGCAAGTAATCTTTCGCTCCACTCCTTGTTTACATAGCTTTATTGCGATCTTCATACCTTAATGTAAATCTCTATGATTGGAAAGTTAGTTTATTGTTATTTCCCAGGGCAGTTTGTAAACTAGTAGCACTTAACTGTAAAGAACGTAAGATCATCCAAGTCAGTCGATCAATGAATTGATTAATCAATCAATCAATCAATCAGATTGATATCCCTTATCTGGATCTGAATACCTTTTTTGTCCTTCAAGCTCCTCAGATTTCCACCAATCACCATACTGGTTTATCCATCCCAAAGTATCGTCGCTAAAAGGAAATTGTTTATACCGTCATTTTCAATGAAGCAGATTTTAAAAAGTCAACAAACAAAAATAGGCCATAGACCTTTAGCTATTCTACAAAAGGGCCTGGATCGAGCGTTATTTTTATACAATATTATACGCGAGATTCGATCGAATGGCGTTAGAGCTTCTATCACTATTGTGCACATTCGAAAATTCTACAAATGTAGCAAAGTATCGTTCGATTGAGATTCTTTTTCAGAATAGCTAAAAGATCTATTAGCTATTCTCCAAAAGAGCCTGGATCGAGCGATATTTTCAAATATTTTGATGCGAGAAGTTCCTGCGAGTGGTACTAAAGCTTCTATCACTACTGTGTACGTTCGAAACAGGTTATTTTTGAGAATAGCTAAAAGGGCTATCAAATATTTCTAGCACTGCAAAATTTCAAATACAAGCAGCATTTATTTGAAGTTTCACTTTTATTTCATCGGTTCTACATGGAGAGGCAAAAAATCTGCGCTTTTGGCAGGCTGTGAAACAAAAATTGAGCGACCGATATTCAACACTGAAAAGTCAATCAATCAGTCAAAGGCTAACTTGATTTAAGAACTTTATTTGGTAAAAGCACTCATTTGTTAGAGCCACAAATTTTGAAAATGCTGCTAACGCGTTTTTACGGGAACGAGAATCCCGCATTCGATTCTGGTCCACGACTTAATTCTGTTTCTGAAAATGACGATTGTATTAAACGCAAATTGTCTTGGACACATCGATTGCCTTTAAGAAAACATGTTTACATGCCTCGGTAAATGTTTTTTTCATACATTCACATGAAATGCAGGGTTTTACCTGAAATGCTTCGTTCGTCTCTTTCTGTTTCTCGAAGTTTTGGACCCTTGGGACAGCGGATCATCATCTGAAACCTTTGACAATAATCCTCTGAAAAAATGATATACTCGTTAAAATACTGTGTCGAGTCAAGTCTACTAGACTAAGAAAAAACTTCCGTTCAATCAAAATTGTACATAAAGTGCTGTTGTTGCTGCTGTTGTTGCGACAATTATGACTTAAGTCTAACTTGAAAAATTGATTAGGACGCGTTTCACGTGGGAGAAATCCAGGCCATCTTGCCTCCTTTTTTGTCTTTCTCTTTACCTTCTGGCGCAGAAAACAACGTTCTTTCAGGTCCAACACATTGCTAGCGTGTGCTGTTAGACCCTCGTTGTTTACTACCGAAATCTCAAATTCCTAAATCTCGTCGTGGTTTGCTCCTTCATAGCTTGACAAGTATGCAAGTTTTTGAAATCCTTCTCTTCTTTTCCCTGGGTGGCATTGCTGCCACGAAGGAGCAAACCAACACAGGATTTTTAATTTGGGACATCGGCGCTAAACGAAATGGGCCTAACTGCACACGCTGACTCTGTGTTGGAACTGAAAGAAGTTTATTTGCTGCTGCAGAAGGTGAAAAGAAAGTTAAACATATGAAGGAGACAAGGTGATGTATACTCTTTAGGCCATATAGCGCAATTACAAAGACAGTAAATAACAATTCAGTTCAATGAAGCCAACTGAGACTCTAGTTATCAGTCTAGATATAGATCCTTTCCAGTTTCAAGGTCGACTTTCGTATGAAATGAAAGTAATTTCTTGCTTGGCCTAAGTTATGTTTGGTTTGCTTTTTATCCGGCGCGCGAAAGGTCATGCTGGTCTTAAATGGACAACATGTTTAATGAAAATACAATAAAAACGTACGTTCTTCTAAGTCGAATAAACACAGTTGCTCCAAAAATCAACAACATTCCTAATATGATTCCAACGACTATCAGCGCAATGACGTATGTCTCAATTTCTTCGTTTGCTATTTGTTTGGATGTTACAGGAGAAACATTGTTGATTTTCCATTTATCATATTGTTCTTGGAAATGCTTTTTATTAGCTTTGATTTTCCTGCAAACAAAAAAGAAATAAACCAGTGATCTTTACCCAGGGGGGTACTTCATAACTTCCAAAACGGGGACGTCCATGCCAATATTTGGGGTCTGAAATTTCACCTAAATCAATATGTGGAGTCTGTGAATTACAACATGGACAAAAATTCAATATTTTGGGTCAACAAATCTGAAAAAAGGAAGAATCATGGAATTTGGTACGGGTCTCCAAACATTGGACTCAATATTTGGGGTTCCAAAAACGTGAGGCCCAACATTTAGGGGTCAGCAAGGAAATAGTGGCATGGACTCCCCCGTATTGAAAGTTAGGGAGTGCCCCCCTGGGGATCTTTAGGTATGGGTAGACGGGGCATTGCAAGCATAAAATTTGCGTCAACTAATATTTAATACGAGTACAAAAATCTAGCGCCCGAGAAAATACGACAGGGGGAGGATAAATAACTAAACGCAAAGCTATATCATAGAAAGATAGATCAGGGAAAGAGAATTGGAAAAGGGTGCAGAAAAAGATGAGCAAGACAACTGAAAGAAAGAGAGGGGGAAAGGAAGCAGATGAAAGATTTGACTGAAGTTCCACTTACTGGATTATGAAATCTGCTTCCAGGATGATACCCAAAGATTCATCAACTGCATGGAATACAATCTCTGATTTCGAGCTTCCATCATTTGAGAATACATTCAAAACAGATTCAATGTATGTTTTACTTTGTGTAATATTGTTCAAGAATCTGAAAAACATAATGAATAATTTTTTGACATTCTCAAATCAACAGGCAATTTGATGACAAATTCATAGATATCGCTGTTGATAGACTGGTGGACATTTAAACTATAGAAAAAATTCAACTCAATTGAAAATGCAAAATGTGAAAAATGCTGTTGTTGTTGTTGTTGTTGTTGTTGCAATTACTTGGACGATTCCTTGAGTCTAGTAAACAAGGCTGGATGAAGCATCTTACACTTAGAAGGGCACATCATATCAAGGGGCACTTTTTCATGAAATGGGCACTTTAAGGTAAGAATCAATCAATCAATCAATCAATCAATCAAATCAATCAAAAACTTTATCAATGTGTCAAAAATATTTAGCCTACAGGCTAATTGGGGACACAATGAATGAATGTGAAATATAGAGGAAAAAAGTGTGAATTCTGATAGATATCCAATTTCCTTCAAAAGAAAGCAAAATGAAAAGCCAGAATATCTAATTCACATGGTAGATGATAACTGATAGATATAACTCACTTGATCAATTCCAATTTTCTGCTTTCAATGAACTTTGAATTAACACCGAGAACCAACCAAATTCGTTGAGATTCTTTCAAGACATAGATCTAAGACATAACACTAACAAATGATGAAAAAGACAAAGTTTTCTGCGCTCAATGAGATACTTTGGCAGAGCGAAAAATTTTCTCCTCGAAGTGAAAATAAAAAGTTGCAAGAAAATTAGCTTGCAAAGAACGGGGCTTTTTCTTGGGAAATCATGATCCAAATACCAACACGACAAGCTTGGTTTAACAACTAACTCTAGGTTATAGGCCTAGAAAAATCTGTTTTCATCACAAACAAAAACAACTAAAAAACAAATGCATATAAATATTCTATGGTTGGTCGCCATAGCTGGAAAAGCCATGTCATGATGGCACCAATTTCTAACAAGACAAATCTTTCGTTGTATGCGCCCCTGCTACAGTCGCCATTTTCTCGAACTTAATAGCTAGATTTTAAACCCCTTTTCAATAGTTTCAGCTACGGCTATAAGCCTAGCATGAAGGTAAGCAGAAAGAGCGGGCAAATACGCCAGATTTCAATCACGGGACATATTCATGTGAACATTTCAGTTTCAATAAATTTCTCTTACCCTAGCAGTTGTATAGTTTGATACTGTATTGTAGGGCAGTATTCCATTATTATCCTTAGCAGATACCACAATCTCATAGCGAAATCCTGATTTTCCTACTAACGACTTTGTTGTGTAAATTTTGCCAGTTGCAGAATCTATCTTGAAGTTTACTGCTTGAGCTTCATTTAAGAAAGAATACGAGAGGGATGCATGTTTGCCAGCGTCGAAATCAAAACCCTGGAAAAAAGACGGTATTGAATTAGTTCCATGAAATGGTTATGTCGTTTAACTTGCCTATGAAACAAGAGAATCGCACATTTGTGGAAACCATCTTTTCAAAATCACACAGTTTGTTTTCTGGACATTTTGAAAAATTGTCAGACAGGACATCTTACCATTCGTGAAAAGAAACATATGCACAATTCACCGTGGTTTTTGTGCAGAAGGTTTTTTCTCTGTTCCCCTATCATAAAACAGTGCATTGCGAAGCACTGTGGGCAGGCGGCCAAACGCATTACGCAAGAAACCACACATTTGGTATGTAAGTTATAAACATCTCTTAGCGCATGTCCTTACCACTCGACATAAAGGGTTTTCAGGCAATTTTGCGATATCTTGAGGCGGTAATTTTTAAAAAGTCTTTTATTGCAAGGAAAGCAATTGAGCAGAACATTTTTGTAAGGTATCTGTGATCAATTTATGCTTTCAGTTACACAAGAAAGTTAATCAATAAAACCGAACGACATGTCTTTGTTCATCACCGAGCAAACACGTGAAACTCTTTTTTCTTACTAAAATGGTGTTTTGAAATTTAGGATTTAGTTTCTTAGTTTGATAGCTGCAGGTCTTTGCTGTGCTGTTTGGAACAACATTGGTAGACGCAAAAACAGTTTTGCAATTTTAGAAAAGTTTCCTATTAATACAGTGCTTGAATATCTGAAAGAATCGTCAAAAACATTGAATAAGGAATTTGATACCTTGACGTCCATGACATATGTGTTGATTCTTGCACTTGATGGAACGCCTAAATGATGTTTACAGATTACAGTCAAAGCACTCCAAAAACATAGTCCTAATGTAGTAATCTCATATTCGTATCACTAATGAACGCATCATTGATTACTACGGGTACAGGTAGGCTAAGCGGAATTATTGGATCTCGTCCAGTCGAGAAAACACTGCAACAATACAGAAATGCAGCAAGCATCGGATCATCAACAAAGTTCTAGAACCCTGTTTACACGGTACTGGTACAACTCTGGAACCGTAGCAAATGAGCAGTGAATCAGCTTCTCGTTTACACTTGTATATTTGCAAATCAATAACATTTTTGTTCCTTCTGTCTTTAAATTATTTTGCTCTGGAGCAGTGTAAACGCGCGCTCATGAACCGAAAGAAACTTCGTGGCAGGTTGAAGAGATATTCGCAACAAATATCAAGCGTGAGATAGACATGAGTTTACAACACCGTTTACACTGTACTGGTGCAGTTTGATTCATTACAAAAGTCTTACCTCCTGTAAACACTTTTCGATTAAAGAAAGGCGGATTATCATTGACATCAAGAATTTGAATTTCCAGAGTTGCAGTCTGCAATTTTGTAACACCTGTAAAATATTTACCATTTTCAGAATTATAGTGTTCTAAATATATCAATTGAAAGAATGATTGAACAGCTTTGAAGAAATTAAATCACTGTGGGTCCTAAGATAATGGAAGGAAAAAGTCATCCTCACGACAGCCATAGCTTGTATGGTTTGTAACATATTGGTAAGCAGATATCCGTAGCCTTTATGATTCACGATTTGGCAATTTGATGACGTCACAACGGGAAAACTGTTTGAAATCAAGTGTAGATGCTGTAATTCTGGAAATATTCTGAAGATAGAAATATTCCTATCTGGAAATATCTGGAAATATTCCGAAAATATGTCGAAGATAGACCAAATTGGCTAAGGTTTGTTTACACCCATTTCAGGTCATTTGATCAATCTCTAGATAAAACGTCTTTTGATTTCTCTTACGTATTTCGTGCTATGCAAAGTTGTGCCATGTGTGCAACTAGTAGCATAATACTTCAACTTCCCAGGAGTATGGTCACATGACTTGAAATGGGCATAATAAACCTTAGCCGATTATGCCTATTGCTAATGAAAACTTCATTAAAATATCTGAAGTTCCTTTTAAGCCATTGAGTTAAACGAAAGATGCTTTTTTAACCAATCATGTAAAGTTTTTTAAAGATTTGCTTCTCGTTCTCGAACTTTTAAGGTCTTAATTCACTGGAGACAGCCAGCCTCTAACACGTAGAAAACAAAGTTGTTGAGCGTGTTGTACATCGATTGTATCAATAAAAGTATAAATGTGTCAAAATATTCGAATTTTTACAAAGATAATAAGTCAATAACAATGTTTCGAGCTTAATTCTGTATTAGGTCCCTCTAACACTTAGTTTGATATAAAGAAAGTAAGTAGTATAATGATCAAAAGGAAAGGGAAAGGTTTACATAATATAAATCTACCTTCATTTTGATATTGTGCAGCAGTATTTGACACAGAAACGTTTAAGTAATAAATTGAAATTGCTTCTCTGTCCAATGTTCCATTTACGCTGACAATTCCCGTTGCGAAATCGATTCTAAAATGGCCTAAAAAATGAATAAGAAAACAATTAGTAAACTGCAATTAGAAAGCTTCCATCCAGAAATCCTATAAGCGGGATCCACTCTTTCCAATCGTTTGTCTACGGTAATAGTCAGGCTTTTAATGGGGTTCCGTCTCTAAAAGTTGTCGCAACGGTGATATCACCATAATTATGAAGGGCGATATCACAGAGAATTTTCATCATTTTGAAGAGTATGAAACAGTTATTCATAAGATGAATTTTGAATTAAAACAATATTCCGGATCTCCCAAATATTCTGCTAAGTACTCGGGGGGTCAGCTTTCAGCTTAAAGAGTTGAAAAAGCTCCACAATTATGAATGATCAGAAGTAACCCCTGGGAATCGAACGGGATGGGGCCCAGAGGCTTCTCGAAACAATTCAATTTTGAATGGTTATATACCAAATTTCAATGGTCAGAAGCTGAAGATCATAGATCAAACTAACCTTTGCCGTTGCCTCCAATGATATCAAAGGTCATTTCAGCATTTCTTCCAACATCTCTATCAAACGCTTCTACCAGGGCAACTTTGGTACCATTCGGTGCATTCTCGTGAACTGAAGATCTACATGAAAATATAA
This sequence comes from Aurelia sp. 4 Dawson et al 2005, assembly GCA_964019985.1. Taxonomy (NCBI): domain Eukaryota; kingdom Metazoa; phylum Cnidaria; class Scyphozoa; order Semaeostomeae; family Ulmaridae; genus Aurelia; species Aurelia sp. 4 Dawson et al 2005. Next base: position 1,167,003 of record OZ026494.1, on the reverse strand, counting down.
GATGCTGACTCCTGAAAGAGATAAACGGAAGCAATGGCATGGAGCACCATCTTTCTACAGTTTGTTTGGTGGCTTCACCCAAACTACCAAAAAGTAACCTTCAAAAATCCACTGATATCCGAGCAATGGTACGAGACAAGAATGCTAGGCTTGTTCTTCTGTGAAGTACAAAGATTATCTTCAAAACGATGTACTTAAGTTTGAAAGACGATGAAACATCTGTGCGACATTGCCTTTCAATGATCAAAAAACTTATGTCTCGATACAAATTTGGAGACCTTCAACATAATTTCTACATTCTTACTTCATAACGTTTTGCTTGAATTCTGGAACGTTGTCATTGACATCTTCAACGATAATTTTCACTTCTGTAGTGCTGTTTAAAGAATACGGCAACCCAAAATCACTTATTTCTACCATGACCTGAAAGAAAACAATAATCATTGCTAGGTGAATGAAAAATTTGATGCGATGGCGTTTGTTAAAATTTAGAATGAGGAATAAGGAATCATATGCACTAATATAAATGAATCATGTACGCTTTTTTATAAAAAAATCCTTTCCACCTTTGTGGCTTTGCTTGTTTTTAATTATTGGCTGAGAGAATTCCTTTATCTACAATCACAAAATGGTTTTGAATCTAAGAGTCAACCTGTCCTCGCTGTGATATCTACAAAAGCAGATTTGCTATTTGGACGAAGTTGCATACAATTTCGGTGTCTATATAAGCCAAAAAAATTTCCACATAATCTCTCGAAACTGAGCAACTTTATAGAGACTTCCTGTACAACGCAATCGTGCATAATCAATAGAAAATAATCGATGCAATATAGGAAAATGATACCTTAACTGCTCGTATTTCTCTTTTGATGATATTCAACCTTGTTGTGAGAATTCCTGTTTGTGAGTTGATTGCAATAAAGTCAGAGCTTTCATCACTGAGGTCGTATCTAATGTTGAAAGCAACTTTTGCGTTCATACCCTGCATCGAAAAAAAACTTTACTGGATGGTTATCATTGAAGATAAAGCTGGGACTTTTAGAGCCAAGCACTACATATTGAGGATGAGGACCTAATCAAGTCTATGACTTCCGGTGGTGACGCTTCAGTGGTAGAACTCTACCTGAGGTCGAACCTTGGCCTCCTGACTGTTCTGGCTGCATAGTCAGAGGAATATAACACTACGCCATGGATAGCACACTCAAACATCTCGATTTCCAACCCAGTTAACCCTTTCACGCCCGGCTAAAATTAAGCTTAACAGGAAAACGTAATGTAGATTGTTGTTTTCCAGGGGGTATCATAATCTGTGATTCAGTAGGCAATAGATAAATGCAATGTGCATAACCAATGAATCAATGAAAATGCCAAATGCTTTTCCCCTGAAAAATTTGCAGTTCTCAATGAATACTGTTGGGCCATATGGCCCTTCGGGGGTGAAAGTGTTAATATTTTTTCAGTTTGTCTTTACTTGTTATATTGCCATAAAATCCAGCGACGTCTCTAAGGGGGCCACTATATGGAAATAAGGTCAGCTTGACCCTTTAATGCCACTGTAATTAGGGGCGTTTTCCTTTTACGTTTTTAACCTTTAAGATCATATTGTATTGCGTTGTATCTATTCCTTCAATTTCTCTCAGTATAGTAACTTGTGAATGTTTTTACATGGAAAAATAAAGCATGCATACATAACATTAATGAATCAACAAATGATTCGATCACTCAATCAATGATGCAGTCACTCCTCAATCAATCAATCAATCAATAAGTAAATCAATAAATCAATTAATAGATCAAATGAATAAGCAGAACTTGCCCACCGAATCAAGATCATTGCCACTCAACTGCATAATTTGCGTTCCAAGCTTCGAAGCTTCAGAGACAGTACCATTTAGGGATAATGACACGATTTGAGGAGCATTGTCATTAACATCCAATACATGAATCGTAAACACTTTTAAAGAGCTCTGTGGCAGGATGGCTTTAGGATTGTTCACTTTTATCGTAATGTTGTAGTATTCTTTGATCTCACGATCCTAAGAAAGATGACATTTAATATACGAGAAGCTGTATTAACAAATTCTGCCAATCCTCTTGGTTGTGTAAAAATAGGAAGAAAATCCATTGGCAAATTTCAGTCTCACTCTGCCTTTCCTTATCTATGCATGGGCTAAACGGCAGAAATGGAACTTTCAAGTTGTGCAATAAAAAGGACTTTAGTTGACTTTCATTACTGTATTTGAGTAGGCTGGCATGATTTCTAGGTATTTACAACTACTTTAGGCCTAATATGCATAGAGCACCCAGGTAGGGGACTACTAGTTTAAAATCCCTTCCAAATGACGGTGAGGTGGGTTGCTTGGTAAGTCCTCTGGAAGGTCGCCCATCAGATTTTGACCTCACATGACCAAGCTCAACTTCAGTCACCTGACAATAACTGTATAAGCCGCTCGGCCACTCACCCCAAATAGTCCCTCAAGGGACAGAATTTCGCATGTGAAGCAAACAATGTATCAAAGCTAAAGTTCTGAAACGAAGCAAATTGCGGTGCAGTTGTAGTAGCCATCTTGGTTTTATAAACTTGTAATAAAGGTCTTCGATCAGTGGCGGGAAAAGAAACGAAGCGACGAAGGAAGAGGACGCCCACAGAAATGAGAACGCCAGTGCAGAGCCAAAAATTTTGAAATTTTAGTCCAGATCAAATCACTTACCAGCGAAACTAAACTCTTTATTTGGCCAGTGAACTGATTTATTGTAAACAAATCATTAGCTGCTTCTCCTGAAATTAAGATCAAATTTGATTCAAAGGAGAATTGATATATCAGTTAATCATTGATATAAATGATATGAATCAATCAGTTAATCGATTGATTAATCGATCAAATAATAAATCAATCGGTCAATCATTCAATAAGGCAATAACATTAATCAACTGATCAATAATAACATTGATCAATCAGTCAGCCAGTCCACGAGATTCAATCAGTCGATCAAATATACCGATCAATCAATCAATCAATCAATCAATGAAACAATTAATAATTCATAATTTAACTAAAACTTACCAATCAGTGAGTACTCCATGTATGCGTTTGCCCCAATATCTTTGTCAGTTGCATGAATCTGTCCAATAGATGTCCCATTTGGAGCATTCTCTTGTATGCTCAATGGAGAGGAAAGCTTTAATTGAGAAGAAAAAATACTATCACAGATCAAAATTGAGCGCGATTTGTTTGTTCTTTAAAGTGAAATAACAAGATTAACAAATGAAAGCTAAAGGATTAAAATGACATAGCTTACTGTAACACTCCCATTGTCGAAGATGGAACTTGCTTGGCTGCGCGTATCAAGAAACCTTAACAACAATGGCACCCAATATCTAAGTTAATAGCAAACAGTTTGCAAAGCACATGGGCGCTTGCAGTACTCACGTTATGAGAAAAAAGACAAAACAAAGCCCAAGAAACATCTACAGAAAGGCAGGCTGCAAGCTAGTCAGACACGGCCCGTCGGCATCGCCATCAGTCGTGAAACTGTTCATGTTTACAAGAAAATTTCAGTTAATAAAACAACATCGACAACCACCACTCAACTTGACAGTAAATCACGAAATGAGACGATCATTAAAACTTGGTGAGTGGCCGAGTGGCTTATACAGTCTTCGCAAGGTGACTGAAGTAAACAAGTAAAGCTCGGTCGATTGAGGTCAAACTCCGGATGGGTGACCTCGGAGACCTAACCTCACAACTCACCTAGCCGTCCTTCGGAAGGGACGTTAAACTAGGGGTCCCATGCCCCACCGCAGCATGCATAATGGGCCTGAATAAGCCTTAAGTAGCTAGAGATTCTATCAAGCCCACTCAAAACAAATAGAAAACAAACAAACAAACTCACCTGAAGAAATTCCGGGGCATTATCGTTGACATCAAGGATATGAATTTTTACAGTTGCAAACCCATGTAGCTGTGTTGATCCTTGATCACTGGCCATGATAACAAGCTGCAAAAAGTTGCAAATAATTGTTAAAGAATTGCCTGAACAATGGACTCATTATAATGATCATTCAAACAAAACACAGTGGGGAAGAGATTAAACTCTGCAAAGAACATAATGCAAAGTTGACCAGAATGGTTTGTGACACAGTTAAATACATTCAATCTATAAATAGGACAAGGAAATCGATTCACATGCTATTCTTCCTTTAGCTGAGAGGTCAGTCATTTATCTATGTTGTCCTCGCTTAGCGTCATCCCGACGGTAATGGGAGGGGGGGGGTCAACAGTCTTCAACAACAATGACGCTAAGGACAAAATTATTTACATCAATTTTCATAACATATATAATGTAATATACATAGATATATTTCTGTGATATTGTGCAGATTGTGATAACTTATGATTCATTTTATTTTTGGGGCCAATTTCCAAGTGATCTGCTCGGTCGGAGAATGTTCTCTGAAGCTTCGTTGGAATGCCAAAGAGGCTAGGCCCGATACTTCCCTTCCCCTTGTCCAGCATTCCTTTGTCAATTTTGAATGGACCGACGCTAAGGGTTGGGAAGTGGGGAGTCGGAAAGTTAGCGTCGAAATGACGCTAAGCGGGGACGAAATCGATATATGACTGACACCTAAGCAACATCCATGTACGTGAAAAATCATTAAATGATATAGATTAATTTTAGACATGTAATTGTAGCTCTTGATTTAGCTCTTTATCCCCGTCAACTAACTTTAAAAACGGCCTAAAAACAAGAAAAATTCTCTGACCTCAATAGCATCTAAAATCTTACTGAATAAAAGTTCTTGGTTTCTCTATCAAGAATTTTCATCGTTGAAATGGCTCCGGTTATTTGATCGATAACAAACATTCCATTTGAGCCATGTACTAAAGAGAACTTTATTGCTGCGTTGGCGCCCTCATCTTTGTCACTTGCATTAATTTTCAGGACGAAAGAACCAATGATTATATCCTACAAGAAGGTAAAAAGAAACAATCTCAAGAACATTATTACATGAGACGTATTCCACGAGATGAGGTGGATTCTATCAACCTAAACAAGACTTGAGAAAAAGCTTTGTCAGTGTCACCGTAGAATAGAACTCTTAGCTATTCTGAAAAGATCAGAATCGAACGACGTTTTGCTTCATTTTGTAGAATTTACGAATGTGGACAATAAAGATAGAAGCTCTAACGCCACTCGATCGAGCCTCGAGTATAAAATGTATAAAAATACCGCTCGATCCAGGCTATTTCATAGAATAGCTAAAAGATCTATTAGGAGCTCTGAGAAGAAATTTCAAATTGGAATGCAAAGAAAACTTGCAAAGCGACTCTTTCCTTCTCGTTTCAATTTCTACCACCTGCAGGGTGTCCAAAAAATTATGTGGCTGCTGTGGAGGAGATCGTTTGTGTGGTTGTTGTGGAAGGCTGCAATTTGAAATTTCCCGATATTTCATAAATTAGGCTTCAAATTGAAGTTTGAGAACTTGTTTCAGCGAACGTGACAAGTGGTTACTGATTTACGGCACACGAAAGTAAAAAAGTTTTAGCTTCAAACACAGAATTTCTTTTGTTCTTCAACAATATCAAAATCAGCCAAATTTTGAAAGAAAAATTCTCATAGCATTGTCCCTGTTGCGTTTCATGGTAATCTGAAAGTATAGTAGAATGTAACCTGTATGGTAATATTTTATATGGATAAAAAAGCGATGGCTTCAATTACCTCTGATATGCTGATTTCAAATGTATCCGGAAATATACGTGGGACATTGTCATTTTCGTCAGATATATGCAAAGTGACTGTGGCAGTATCATTTAGAGATGGCATTCCATTATCATTTACTGCAACTTGAAATATGACCAAATTTCTTTTTTCTCTATCCAGTCTCTGGATCAAATTCACTTCTCCTGTTTGATGATTTATTCTTAGCATTCCTGACAAGTTAAAGAAGAGATAATTAAAGAACCTGCTGATTACGTACATTAGTTTATCATCAAATTAATCAAATTACATCTATCTATAGGTGAGTCAGTAAGTAGGGTCAATGATATGTTGATTAATTGATTGCCTGATTGAGACAATTGATTGCTTGATTGATATAGTTGATTGAATAATTGAATTATTAAATGATTGGTTGATATCACTAATAGAATGATTGATTGATTGATTGATTGATTGATTGATGGATTGATTTATTGATAAGACTGATTGATTGATCAACAGATCGAATTCATTGACAAATTGATTGATCAATGGCAATGGTTGAATGATTGGTTGATAACACTGATTGCTATGTTGATGACTTAATCAACTGTGCTGTTCGTATCGGTCTACGTACCAGGTAAGTCAGAAGAAGCTCCAACAATTATTAACTTACTTGTCTCATTTGTATGAAGTATCGAATAATTCAGGATTGCATTTGATCCACTGTCAGCATCTGCCGCAGCAACAACAACAATCACAGATCCAAGATTCGTTCCTTCTGATATTGTATTGATATAGTTTCGCTTTGTAAACAATGGTTTATTGTCATTTACATCTAACACATCGATCACAACCTGGAAAAGTCAACAATACGCCTTGAAATTTAGCCTTACAGGGCATGTGCAATGGTAAGTATGCAATGAACAGGACGACGGAGCAGATACTGCGCAAGCATGAGCGAAGGCTGCTAACTTTGAATCCCACTAGCCCCTGCAACAGATCCCGAAATGAGGTAGCACATGATATTTTCTTCCTTGGATCTTACACTCTTCATCATTAGTTTCAAAAAACTTATGAACCCAAACACTTCGTTAACTCAGATTGCTCGATGACGTCATTTTACGAAGATTGCCCCTTGAAGAACAGGACAAAAAAAGCGCTTCGGCCATCGTCAAGTCAAAGAGCACAGAGAAACAAGAGACTCATCGCAAGAAGTCTATACTAAAACTTGTTGTAATGCAGGTATATAATGCTAAAGTTCGAAGTTTTGATATTGTCTGTTATTGAGCAGCTTAAACATTCTCCAATAAAATGTTTTTTATTCATCACTGATTTGATCTGATCTGAATTTTGATTTCATCTCATACGTGACCTTTCATTCGATGTCATACATTTATGGAGGACAACCAGTCAGAAAATGCTGATATTCAGGGGGTCCTCCACAAAATGCACGATGTTTCACTCACTTCAACTTATAAAAAACAAAACAAATAAACGCTTACTTTTGCATATGATCTTTGCCTTGGAATACCATTATCTTCTGCCATAATTGTTGCTTTCAAAACAGTTTCTTTCTCTCTATCAATTTTACGAATAGGACTCAATGATCCAGTGCTTTCGTTGATTGTTAATGCATCGGCACCTTCAGTTAATCTGTATTGCACCTGCAAAATCAGTAAAGATATCCATTTAAAAAAAACCAATATTGACTTACAAACTGATATTATTTCGATCTTTTGATATGACAATACTCTAAATCAATTCATTTAGCAACTTCCAAGAAAGATCTCCTTCATCATCTCTTAGATAGGAATTAAAAAAGCTCGGTCCTCCCTCAACACCCTTGTCTTCAAAATGCAAATCAAATGTTATGCATCTTTCCCATTTTTTAAGAAAGATACTGCCATTCTCTTGTTATTTTCTTTTTCCCAATTCGGTCCCGAATCATTGTAAGAGCAAGTCATCCACAGACAGAAAAGCCTTAAATAAGATTGCAATAATTGCATTTTCTTCCTTTGTTACATCTATTTAGGACTTCTCTAGAAATTGAGTGTACAATAATTGCGTTTTGGAATATGATTAGCAGCTTACTTGATTTACATATGCTGTCTGACTAATCAGACGTAGAAAATCGCTGATCTCCCAATACCGGCATGCCACACAAAAGCAACAGATGGTCAATTCAAATCTGCTTATGTTTCAGACAAGAGGACAATCTTAGTACTACCATCTTGGCCAAAATATGCTGTGACACATGCTAATTTCCTTGTTTTCGTGATGTTTCCTAAAATATCGAGGCGAAAACACTAGTTTAGGACCTTCTGATCCCCCTTCCTCCTCATTCAATGTTAAGATGGTCGAATGGCATTTGATTCAAGCAACATTGAAACGGAGGGACGGCGGCAGGCACGTAATGAGAGACCGAAGTAGTACAATTTTGTGATTTGTCCCAAGTATTTTGACCCATTTGCTAGCTCAAAATACCTTTGCATTTGTCCCTTCATCAATATCACCAGCAATAATCTTTGCAAAAACGTCACCAATCTTGATCGCTTCTGAAACCGATACTCGAAATTCAGATTTGTTAAATTTTGGACTGTTATCATTGATGTCTGTAACGTTGACGACAAGATTTGTTGATGCTGTTAATTGTGGTATTCCTGCATCTTTAGCAATAATTTGCAATGTGTAACACCTCTCGTAAGCATTTTCATAATCCAAATTACCAGATACTCGTACCACTCCTGATAATGCTAGAAAGAGTAAAAGATACATCTCAGTCAGTCCCAGCATATAAGAAGTGGACATAAAAGAAGCCGCAACCAGTCATCTTATATATTATAAAACCCAAACAGGTTGTTTTTCAATTTCCTACAAATGGTTAAAAATTATAAGATAGAGTAAAAACATTAGTTGACAGATAAAAACCATCCCCTATAAAGGCGAATTTTGTTATTGGACATATATGAAATCTGCAAACCCCTTAAGAAGATACTTTCTCACACAAAAGAAACTAAGCACTCTGATTACAAATTTCAAGTTTCTTGTATGAGGGAGATACTGTATACTTTCTGTTGTCTGTTTGTTGCTTAGTTTAAGAAAAGGAAATTTTGTAGAGAAAAATTTCTGCGTTTTTCGTGTTTTTTGTCTGACAGTTTTTAAAATGACAAGAAAACACTCACGTTCTATGATGAATTTAGAGTACCCATTTACAAGATAATACGTAACTAATGCATTTTTATCAGCATCAGTGTCATTTGCAGAGACGATGTACACCTAGAAAAAAAGAAATGTTTGGCTTTGACATAGTCACAAGAACCATGGTTTTGATAATGAATGGTAACAACATAGATAAATTTCATAAAACATCTAGGCCCCAACATGACAATACGATGTAAGGTTCTGAAGAATGAACACCTAAGCGAAGCCAAACATACAAATTTACAACTCTTATAATCTAGCTTTTGATTGGCGTGAGCGACCATCCCAAATACTGATCTCTATCACCAATTAGAGAGCAGCACTTGCAGCCATGATAAAGTCAAAAGCCAAATATGGCTGGATAGCAAACAAATAACGCGCTCTGACTGGTTGATCACGCTGACAAGACAACAATGCCGACAGACATTGACTCACGCAGCATAGAGAAGATTTTAATGATCCCATTTGCCCCTAAACAAGAAAGATCACATTCCTGTGACGAAAATGCCATTTTGCCAAAAACAAATTCAACGGACCAGAAGACCACGACAATTACTAACGGGCTACAAGGAAAGGGCTGAAAGTTCAATATGAGACTGTTAAGATTATTGGTAACACAGTGACGTCAGTATTCTTCAAATTTCGATGCAGTTTGAAATAAACATAGCATCTAAAAAGCTTACCTCCGTTCCAGGAAATGAATTCTCTTGAATAACTGCATGGTATTCAGTTGAAGTAAAAACAGGGGGGTTGTCATTTGTGTCAATTATCTTCATTTCCAACATCGACGTCGTATTCAGGGAAGGGATTCCGTTATCTGATGCCTGGACAAATTGATTAAGCGGTCATTAATTTCACGTAATTTGCGGGGACTGTCATGCCAGGGCCGAAGCTAATAGATGCAGGGGGTAGAGCCCCCAGAGGGCCATTCATCGGAATTCTCTTCTTCCAGTCGGATTTGGTGTGATTTACTGGTCCATCTTTGAAGGATTTTGTTGGAGAAATGACATATTGAACATGATGTTACCAGCATTCGCGGATAAATCGATTGGCTAATGAATACAATTAGATTCTATTGTTGTACGTACACTCAGTTTCCATTGTCTTCTGAGGTACAAAATAGTGGATATGTTTGTGGAAAAAAGGAGCACCTTGTTTTACGATCCAATCATTTGCATGACAGCAGTCCATGGATTAATCAGATGAAATATTATTTTTGAAGTGGATATTGGTTAAGAGCTTGTATTTACAAAGCGGAAGAAAATCTAAAAAATATCCCACACAAATCCATGTCACACACACGCCGTGAACAATATTGTCAAAGAAACAATGCCATGTCAGTGTAATATTTGTTCTGTTTATAACAAATCCTATGTTTGCTATTACACATTCACTTCAATTGTAAAACAAAACTTAATTCTGACCATGGGTCGCAAGAAACGAAGTAATAGTTAAAAGTATAAACGTAAACGTACCTGTGTCTTTATCGTGCCTTCTTCTGTCTTTCTTGGCCTTCTTTTGCTTCCCTGCTACAGCTCAATTCATTGCTTCAAGTTCGTAGTGAAAAGAGGGCAGCCTCGTTTTTGCAGAGAAACTGCATTAGGCCACTACGAACTTGAAGCAATGAATTGAGCTGCGGCAGGGAAGCAATAGAAGGCCAAGAAAGGCAGAAAAAGCCACGATGAAGACACAGGTAAGTTTACGTTTATATTTTTAACTATTACTTCGTTTCCTGCGACCTATGCTCTCACCTGCAAAATGGCCTTGTATGTTTCCCTGCGTTCTCTGTCTATTTTTTCTGTAACGAATATCTTGCCAGTTGACTTCTCGATTTGAAAGGGAAGTCTCACTAGAATTGAGCAAGGCTATGTTTATATAAGAGTGAAGAAATAAGAAACTGATTTTTGAAAAGAAGATTTGCGAGATACAGTAAGAAAATTCGAATTTCCTGAACACTTTATTTATATTCATAACGTGAACACTCGGTTTTCGAGATCGGTTGTTTTTAATCGGATTGCATTGTTCAAATACGAACAAATTCTGCCGAGTGAGTGAAAGAATCTCTGTTTGAAAGGCGATTGCTTGCTGGATATCAATGCGATAATATTGAAAAGTATATCACTCAATGGTGGACATGTTAAAATAAATATCAAATTGATATGACTGAAATCGGCTTCTCCGTTCTGGTATTATGAGGGACTTTCTCATTTGTTATTTTGGGACTGTTAGAAGGTTTCTTGAAATGGCTTTCTTGAGAAAATTCCTGAGTCATAAAGTCAGAAGAGAATTACAGATGTCAGTCCGGTAAATTCTAAAATGGATTTGTTGCCTTTCAAACGGGACTCATCTCTCTCTGCTCAACCGGTATTGCTCAACATCTGTGTTTGTTTTAGTCCACACAATTTAAATACCAATCGGTTTTCGAAATTCCCTTGTTTTCGATTAGATTCTATTGTTCAAATGTGAACGAACTCTATTGTTCAAAATCTGCCTTTTCGGAATTCCGTTGTTTTCGATCGGATACCATTGTTTAAACATAAACGGATGCTATTGTTCAACATCTGCCTTCGTTTTAGTTCAACACACAAACTACATACCAATATCAGCGTCACCTAAATTGCACCCATAAATTTCAGTTCTCAGACAAATTCGATTGTTCCATGAAACAGGATTCATTCTGATGTATCTTGCTCGCATTTCAGGAATAATATCTTGAAACACTGTTGTTGAAGTATCTTTGTTTCCGATAAAGATCTGAAAATAGAAGTAAAACATTGGGGCTCGATCGAATAACAATGGTACACTGTACAAATGAGCTCCATTTCTTTAAAAAGTTGGTGTAAAATTCTACCATTTTACTGTAATTCTGTCTGAAAGATTTTCCTGAAACTTTCAATATTTTCAAAATTAGATTGCTTTTCTTCCCGTTCAAGAATTAAAGAAAAACTTTGAACAAGAAAGTTAAAACCATCATGATTTCTCAATCTTTGGATGGAACATGAAACAAATCTTATGAAAGCAATAATTTATGAATGTCTAAAATATGTTATCACGAACAAGTGTATTATTCATCTGCTCTACCATTTTTGGAATTTCCATCCAATTCAATGAAAAGAAACAACACTAGGAAACCTCGTTCCCAGGGTGTTCTTACGTCATACGCTCATCACGAAGCCGAATGAACACCCTGGTACACTTCGATCAAATGCGCCCAGAATCTGGGTGCATTTGGAAGCCAATATGGATTTCACCGTTGGCTAGGCAACGCGAATCGACGAGAAATGGCCGTCGCTCTAGAGCTAATTCTGCAGTGAATAAATCGAGAAACCAAAAGTAAACACTTTGAGGACCTTATTTCAGCCTTTTTGAAGGTATTTGAGCAATAATCTGGGGTTGGCAAGTATGTTTGATGTGAAAATAAGCTCGGTTTGTTTGGTTCGAAAATGGGCCTAAGTTGAACATTAGAGCAACTTTCACCGCAGCTTCCAAAATGAAATGGCTCGTTATTCTTCGAATTTGGGAAACAAATTGCAAATGATGGTCCGAATAGGTAAAGAATATGGTTTTACGTTGAATTTTGACATGCCGCGGCCGTTTACCCACCGTAAAACGGAGTTACCGCGCAAAATGGTGAGCAGCCAATCAGATTGCCGAACGGCGTCTTGTATCCCAGAGTAGAGGTAAAGCAACGAACTCACTCTGGGGACGAGATTGAACACTAGGTCTACTTGAGATTAGCAAGAATACTTTTGCACTTTTGTTGTATCACAGTAGACAGCTATAATCTACTCAAAATGTCCTTTCACAAGGAGAAATGCTCGTTTATCTAGTCTTTCAGTGTGTAAAACTCTTTACCAAACTAATTTCTCCTCGGTACCAGCTCCTTGACTAAATAGTCAAAGTAGTGCAGCATTTTTTTTATTGTTAAATTAGTTATATTTTGTCTTGTAAATTATTTTCGGATTTGATTAGCTTAGTTAATTTTACATATTTAGAGGCTATAAAAACTTTTTTCGAAATGAAATAAGATTCTAAGACAACAACAACAACGACAGCAACAAAAACAACAATAACAACAACAACAACGACAACAACGTTCCTTAGTTACTCAAAATCATACCTTCGATGAACTTGTCCAGTTGACTAAGTTTGTGCTATGAAAAACTTTATAACTGGAAACATAATCATTGCTTTGTGGTCTGCCCTGAACTCCAATTTTCGTTATTATTTTCATCATTCCAAAATCAATTTGTAAATATTGACTGACATCAGTAATTCCAGAGCACCAAGCTCCTAGAAGTGAATAAGACAAACAAATAAACATGTACTGGCTGTGCAAAGATAAACTTCTACTTTTGCCATGCTACAATAAATCATACACTGGACCGATTTTGAAGATTCATAACTCAATCCTGTAGCAAACAGCCTGAATTAGATTCTAGGATTTTTTCATATTTGTTGAAGGTGTTGTGGCACAGTGATGTAATCCTCTGAAGACTATGATTTTGCAGTAAGAACAGTCAGGTGGCGTGGGTTCGATACCCAGTAGGGCCCCGCCACTTGAGCATCATGACAAGGGGTCGCGGACTCGATTAGCGCTTCGCTACTTCTGCGATTCCAGCGCATGGCGCTAAAAACCGCAACTTTACCTTCGCTTCACCTTCAACTTTGTTTTCTGTTGTTAGAGCGGTATATTAACCAGTTTCTTTAACTATTCGTTTTTGAAAACACTGATAACAATAAAAAAACTTCGATCAAATTTCCTAGAGACTCAACATGAAATACATAGAGAAAAATGTTCTTGGTAATCTGGGATTTAGAAACCCATTTATTGAAATCTGCTGCATGAGCGTTGGTTCTATGTTTGGAGAAATGCAACATTACTTTCAATGATCAATAGAAATGTTGAATCTACCAGCAGCGACCGTTTTTGAATACACATTTAAGCAGCATTAAAAATACTTACCCTGATACTGAATGCCTGACTTGAGATACTGCACGTTGTTTAATCTTGCTTGTGTTGGTGAATAATCTTTGTTTTGTTCCAAGAGAGTTGTAGATGACGTAACATGACTTGCTGGAATCCCCTGATTCTCCATGCCTAATGCACCAACGCAAATACTTCCCAATAACACCATTTCACCTAGTTTGCCTGTGGTAAAAGATAAAACACAAAGTTAACAATATTGTTAATGTTATGCTACGTCACTGAGTGGCAAGCGAGAATCACAGTTCCCTGGTAAACAAGGATTATCATTAGAACAACTTGGTTCATCCACTGAAAAACTACGTTGAATTGGATGAAGTATACATATAATCTTGGTTGTCATTTTTCGATGTTGATAAAACTTGTTTATGTCATATAAAGCAAGACGATTACAGAAATATCCTGTTTAGCAAACTGCAATTCCTATTAATTTACCATTTCCATTTAGCTACTCCACAAAAGGGTGTGGAAAGAACTTTATCTTTCCACTTGTTTATGTCATATAAAGCAAGACGATTACAGAAACATCCTGTTTATCAAACTGCAATACCTATTAATTTACCATTTCCATTTAGCTACTCCACAAAAGGGTGTGGAAAGAACTTTATCTTTCCACTTGTTTATGTCATATAAAGCAAGACGATTACAGAAATATCCTGTTTAGCAAACTGCAATTCCTATTTATTTACCATTTCCATTCAGCAATTCCACAAAAGGGTGTGGAAAGAACTTTATCTTTCCACTTGTTTATGTCATATAAAGCAAGACGATTACAGAAATATCCTGTTTAGCAAACTGCAATTCCTATTAATTTACCATTTCCATTTAGCTACTTCACAAAAGGGTGTGGAAAGAACTTTATCTTTCCACTTGTTTATGTCATATAAAAGAGTGTGGAAAGAACTTTATCTTTCCACTTGTTTATGTCATATAAAGCAAGACGATTACAGAAATATCCTGTTTAGCAAACTGCAATTCCTATTTATTTACCATTTCCATTTAGCAATTCCACAAAAGGGTGTGGAAAGAACTTTATCTTTCCACTTGTTTATGTCATATAAAGCAAGACGATTACAGAAACATCCTGTTTATCAAACTGCAATACCTATTAATTTACCATTTCCATTTAGCTACTTCACAAAAGGGTGTGGAAAGAACTTTATCTTTCCACTTGTTTATGTCATATAAAGCAAGACGATTACAGAAATATCCTGTTTAGCAAACTGCAATTCCTATTAATTTACCATTTCCATTTAGCTACTTCACAAAAGGGTGTGGAAAGAACTTTATCTTTCCACTTGTTTATGTCATATAAAGCAAGACGATTACAAAAAACATCCTGTTTATCAAACTGCAATACCTATTAATTTACCATTTCCATTTAGCTACTCCACAAAAGGGTGTGGAAAGAACTTTATCTTTCCACTTGTTTATGTCATATAAAGCAAGACGATTACAGAAATATCCTGTTTAGCAAACTGCAATTCCTATTTATTTACCATTTCCATTTAGCAATTCCACAAAAGGGTGTGGAAAGAACTTTATCTTTCCACTTGTTTATGTCATATAAAGCAAGACGATTACAGAAATATCCTGTTTAGCAAACTGCAATTCCTATTAATTTACCATTTCCATTTAGCTACTTCACAAAAGGGTGTGGAAAGAACTTTATCTTTCCACTTGTTTATGTCATATAAAGCAAGACGATTACAGAAATATCCTGTTTATCAAACTGCAATTCCTATTTATTTACCATTTCCATTTAGCTACTTCATAAAAGAGTGTGGAAAGAACTTTATCTTTCCACTTGTTTATGTCATATAAAGCAAGACGATTACAGAAATATCCTGTTTAGCAAACTGCAATTCCTATTTATTTACCATTTCCATTTAGCAATTCCACAAAAGGGTGTGGAAAGAACTTTATCTTTCCACTTGTTTATGTCATATAAAGCAAGACGATTACAGAAATATCCTGTTTATCAAACTGCAATTCCTATTAATTTACCATTTCCATTTAGCTACTTCACAAAAGGGTGTGGAAAGAACTTTATCTTTCCACTTGTTTATGTCATATAAAGCAAGACGATTACAGAAATATCCTGTTTAGCAAACTGCAATTCCTATTAATTTACCATTTCCATTTAGCTACTTCACAAAAGGGTGTGGAAAGAACTTTATCTTTCCACTTGTTTATGTCATATAAAGCAAGACGATTACAGAAATATCCTGTTTAGCAAACTGCAATTCCTATTTATTTACCATTTCCATTTAGCAATTCCACAAAAGGGTGTGGAAAGAACTTTATCTTTCCACTTGTTTATGTCATATAAAGCAAGACGATTACAGAAATATCCTGTTTAGCAAACTGCAATTCCTATTTATTTACCATTTCCATTTAGCAATTCCACAAAAGGGTGTGGAAAGAACTTTATCTTTCCACTTGTTTATGTCATATAAAGCAAGACGATTACAGAAATATCCTGTTTAGCAAACTGCAATTCCTATTAATTTACCATTTCCATTTAGCTACTTCACAAAAGGGTGTGGAAAGAATTTTATCTTTCCACTTGTTTATGTCATATAAAGCAAGACGATTACAGAAATATCCTGTTTATCAAACTGCAATTCCTATTTATATACCATTTCCATTTAGCTACTTCACAAAAGAGTGTGGAAAGAACTTTATCTTTCCACTTGTTTATGTCATATAAAGCAAGACGATTACAGAAATATCCTGTTTATCAAACTGCAATTCCTATTTATATACCATTTCCATTTAGCAATTCCACAAAAGAGTGTGGAAAGAACTTTATCTTTCCACTTGTTTATGTCATATAAAGCAAGACGATTACAGAAATATCCTGTTTATCAAACTGCAATTCCTATTTATTTACCATTTCCATTTAGCAATTCCACAAAAGAGTGTGGAAAGAACTTTATCTTTCCACTTGTTTATGTCATATAAAGCAAGACGATTACAGAAATATCCTGTTTATCAAACTGCAATTCCTATTTATTTACCATTTCCATTTAGCAATTCCACAAAAGAGTGTGGAAAGAACTTTATCTTTCCACTTGTTTATGTCATATAAAGCAAGACGATTACAGAAATATCCTGTTTATCAAACTGCAATTCCTATTTATTTACCATTTCCATTTAGCAATTCCACAAAAGAGTGTGGAAAGAACTTTATCTTCATGCATTTTGAAACCCATGGTTCGATTGAGTGACAATAAAGCCTTAATCAAATATTCTTTTACACATAAGTATATCATGTTTCGAGAAGTATCCGAAAACTTTTCGTCCAAATTCTTTTGTCAAAAATTTTCTCCACCTAAAAATTTCGGTATTCATCAAGTCCGGCAATGGAATACCATTGTCTGCCATCGCTACTCACCTTTATACCGACTTTGTACTTAAAATTATCAATTAATTACCTTCTTCGCAACTAGCAGGTTTGCCAAGAAGGCGACTTGAACCATGAACCTTCCGGTAGTTAGTAATGTGTGGTAACATATAAACAATTTACCTATGTCTGCATGAGTTAGTTTATACTGAACAACTGCATTATTCCCAGCATCAAAGTCCGTCACAAGAACTGCTCCAATGCTGGTATCAATTTTGCTGTTTTCAGGTATTTGCATTTTGTATTGCTGGAGCTGAAATTTTGGGCTGTTGTCGTTTGCATCAAGAACCGTGACCACAACCTACAAAGGGATAAATCTTTCACTGTATTTCATATTTCATATCTAATTCTTTCAAGGAGGGCGGCTCGTAAGCATAAGCTCCTTTTCAAAGGGACTTGTGATAAAAAATCAATTACAATCTGTAATGAAAACATCAACAAAAAAGTTATTAACCAAATCAAATCAAATCAAATCATAATACCCTATTTACATTGTTTAGAACTTATGTACAAGAATTACATATTTACAGTTAAGAGAAAAGAATCCCAGCTGTTCCTAAATAGTAAATACTTGAGTAAGTCCCTTGGACAACTCTCCTCCATGAAGGTTCTCATTAAGAAGCGGACGACAGAGCTTGTGCCAAGGAAAGATGCCCATGGGCTTGGTTTTCAAATGAATCTTTGAAAAGGCCTTATTCAAGGAGGAGAGGGCTCGAGGGGGAAGAAGGAGGTTATTCGAGGGGGGCTTATCAAATAGTCCAACAGATGTGTAAAGGTATATTGCTCTTGCAGGTAATAATAGTACCGAGAAAAGTGAAAAACATCTTGGTTATTAACTGAAATCAACAGGAAGTGATGTAAAAAATGTAGTATGGAAATAAAACGATGAAGAATATGATGCCCGGACAAATGATATATATCAATTTGTAGAAATTGCAGGCTTTTGACAAATAAGGATACCCCATTAGTGATTGTTGGAAGAGAGGCTTATTTGTTTTAATTGCCTCTGAGATGGAGGCTTAAGGGATGCGATGTATTCGAAGTCGATAATTCATCGAGGATTCAAATTAATAATACTTACAGCTGTGTATCCAAAACGAGGTGGCAACTCATTATCATTCACTTTTACATTTAGAATGAACCTCGATTTCGTCTCTCGATCAAATTTTACTGCAGTTGTTATCGCTCCCTGAAAAAATATGAAATAACGGGAAATAGTATTGTTTTATAATTACCATGTCGTCAAAATTATGCGGAGAACTTTAAAAACAAACATTTAAAACAAATTCAAAATAGGACTCACAGTATTCACGTCAATATTGAACCAACTATCTGTCGTTACAAAGGAATATGTCAGGATGTTTCGAAGAGACTTCTTTCTAGCAGCAACTTGAATAACATGACTTCCTATTCTATTATTCTCCTCTATGGACGTATGATAAACCGTAGAATTGAAATAAGGATTTTCTTCATTTATGTCAATAATGTTAACGATCAAAGTCATGGAGGAAGAGAGACGAGGGCTTCCGTTGTCTGTTGCAGTGATGTTTAGTTTGATGCCAGTTTGGTTTGAAATGATGCCTCTTTGGGTAAGGGATGCAAAATCTAATGACGATGCTAATCTACAAAAAGAAAGAAAAGTTTAATAGCACCAAGTGAGTCAACTATAGCTAACATGTTTGGTGCCCACGTTGAATAAAAAGTACATGGCCCATATTCATGGCAAAATGTACAAAATCTACAAAATTTACATGCATGACCCATATGTTAATGTATCAGTCAAAAGATAACTTCGATGCTAAAATCTTGCCGGGTAAAATCATTCATCACTTAGACCCAGAAATGAGGAGAGTGCTGGAAAGGGAATTGTATATAGGGCAAGTTCCACGTTCGATTCTAATCCATTGGTTAATATACCATTAAACAACAAGTTCGGTGCAAATGTCTGTTAAAGGAATAGAAGTTAAATGTCATCAATTGAAGTACCCAGGGGCAATCAGACTGGTAGCAACAACAAATGCAAAACTTGCAATTCAAAAATAGGTATATTTGATTCGTAATTCTAAATCCATCAAATTCTGAAAACATTAGATGTTGAATACATTTTCATTCAAATAATACGTCATGAGGCATTGGGCGTCGGATTGGCAGTTCGATCGCTCCAAAGTTTGCCAAAACTTCTTCATGATGGAGCAGAAGGTTCCCAGGGCATTCAAAACCTACCCATTGGCATCATTAAGGGACCAGGATTTAAGGGGCAACGAATTATTTCCTTGTTTGAAACGGACAATAGGCCTATCATTGTTTCAAAGGTAAAACAATGGTTGTAAGAACCTCTAAGAAGGGACAAGGGAGCAATTTTCCTACTCAGCTGGTATGCTGAGAAGCACCGCCTACCATATACACCATTTTCAGAGTTTCGGCCTCGACCGAACACAAACTCCGAGTTAACCAAAAACAAACAGAGTATTACCTGATGATGGATGTCTTGTTGTTGATCGTAAACAATTCTGAACCATTTCCATTAAAAGAATATTCAATAATTCCATTGCTTCCTGCATCTTTATCAGCAGCTTCGACGATTGCGATTATTGATCCGCTCGTAGTTTTCTCAAATACATCAACAATCATCGGATTTGATACAAGAAATTTTGGTTTATTATCATTGATATCATCAACTTTTATCACTAAACTTGTGTTTGAAAATTTTCCGCCTCCATCCATAGCAGTTACTATCAAATTATAAATACCAATCTTTTCACGATCTAGGAATTGTCTTGTTTTGATATCTCCAGTTTTCTTTCCAATTGAAAACACATCATTATTAATACTATATGTAATATCTCCTCCTTCACTTAAATCTTGGTCAACTGCTTTCATCTTCATGACAAAATACCCGATCGACACATTTTCCTTAATAGAAACATCGTAACTTGTTTTATCAAATATCGGAGTGATGTCATTGATATCTGCAATATTAACCAAAACAAGGCAAAATCCGATATTTGGGGGCAGTCCCCCATCTACTGCCGATATATTCAACGAATAGGATGCTTTGCTTTCCCTGTCAAGGTAGCCCTGAGTTGTAATCATCCCCGTGTTCCTATCAACTTGAAATCTACCATCCGATCCTGACACAATATGATATGAGACCGACCCAAGAATTCCGGAGTCTGGATCACTTGCGTTTATTTGCATCAACACATGTCCAAGGCTAGCGTTTTCATATACGCCAATTGTGTAATATGAAGCAGAAAAAGTTGGCGTATTATCGTTGATATCTTTGATGTTGATTGAAACATTGGCAGTTGTTTTTAGGCCCACACCTTCCCGATCGGTCGCACTGACAATAAAATTGTAATAAGTTTTCGTCTCATGATCAATCAGCCCTTTGGCTCTCAGTTTCAACATGCCACTGTTTTCGTCAATGATAAAAACATTACTTCCTAATCCATCAATTTTGTACTTGACTTTAGCATTTATTCCAACATCAGCATCATCTGCGTGGATGGGTATTGCCTGAAATAACGAGAGACGTTTTTCCATCTTACAAAACGTTCGAACGAAGAGTAGGAAACAAATCGTGATAAGAGATTGTCAAAGACAGGCTTAGATACATCAACTGACTAAGCAAAAATATTCCATCAGTAAGAACAAACTTTTGGACACTACAAATCAATTTCATAATAGTCTACAGAAGCAAGGTGCTTTAAAACAACACAAATACTTTCTCACAATATCTAGAAAAGGTTAACTGAAGATGGGAAAGGAACTTCTTCTTGATGTTTAGCTTGCTCTTACCTTTGCCACAAAAAGCAACACAAGACTTATGATGTTGATGACAATTTTGAATGTACAAAAGAGATAACAGTAAAAGAGATCTTACCATCGTTACGTGTGTGCCTACTAGAGCATTCTCCTCAATTGTTCCAGCATAGATCCCACGTGTAAAGATTGGACGATTGTCATTTTCGTCAAGTATGTTTATTGACACATATGTGATTGCCTAAAATTGAGGAGACATCATAATGAAAATATTGTCTATATAATACACACATACTAACCGGTTTTGTGTTGTACAGGAAAATACAAAGCCTGATGTCTTAAAAGTACAGACCGAGTTGCGGTGTATCAGTTAGGCATATCAGTTAGCGGTAGTTGTAGCGGCATATCAGTTAGGCAAATAGTCTACAGACCGAACTTGCAAGGTCTGTGCATTAAGGCTAAGGGCTTTAGACTTTCCTGTACAATACAAACCTGTTAGTATGAGTTTTATTACTTGATAGGTTCTAATTTTGTCTCGTATCACATATCCAAACACAATTTGTTACTGTCGTATCGTTTGAGTTTACTGTAAATCTCTCAGGCCTAAAGTAGTTACTGTGGCGACAAAAAGGGAAAACCGCGGGAATCGTGCAATAGACGATTACTCTAAAGAGGGCGGTGAGGAACTTTTTACCAAGATGCATTGCGTCCTTTAATCGAATTCCTATAGAATCGTCAAGGATTCATAATAAGAACCCAATGCATCTTGGTAAAAAATTCCTCGCCGTCATCTTTGCGCAATCGTCTATTAACGAATAGGAGAAGTGGGATTCTGTATTGCCTCATTTTTGAAACTATAGTCAGATAATGATAGCTAGCTCGTCATATTTACTTTTAAATTAGACCTGATCCAAATCTCATTCGTTTGGCCATACAAAATGCTATCAACATTACGAAGGAATTGGCAAACGAAGTGAGCAGAACCACAGCTGGATAGGTCAGTGAACATTTCAAGAAGAATAGTAATTTGAGATGAATGAATCTCTTCAATCAATTATTGCTTACCATTCTACTAAAGGGCACACCGCCATCTGTAGCCATCACTGAGAGTTGATAAGATGATTTAGTTTCTCTGTCAATTCCTTTATTCAACATCAAAATACCAGTATTGAACTGAAAATCAATGGTTTACAATCTATTATCAATTTGATTAAAAAATCAGTGTTCAACGTGAAGATGTAAAATCATTGTTTCCATGTTGTTCACCATTCAAAGTTCTTAGCTTTTCAACGCTTTCCTCTTCAGGATTTCAGATTAATTCATTGTTTCTCTTGCAGAATTTAACAATTTTCTTTCCAGTTACATGATAATTTGATTGTTACTCTTTTAAAGTTTTCTTTCCACAGATTAGCTTCTGAAATAGACTTATGAACTGGGAGTCCCTCGTTTCCATGTCCTCCTTGACTGGATGATGGTGCTTCAGTCAACAGAGACTCATAATATTAGTCTGAAAAACCTGGCCCTATTTAAGCCCAAACTCTAAACTTCCTAGAGTACCAATCATTGTTATGGCAAATGTGACTGAATTCTCGATTCGATTGAAAAACTGATAGCATTCCTATGGGATTCGAATTTCGGAGCCGTGATTCCATCATATTTCAATTTATGATTACAGAAAATACGTTCAGCTTTTTCACTGTTTCATTGTGAGTCCCTGTCGAGCAAGGTTTACCACAGGAATGCAAGGGGCTCATTGTCATAAGTCTTGCTTAAAATTACATTTGCGGGTTTATTACGATGAACCCGTTAATGAAGACTATTGTAAAATTCTGTACCGCAAATAGTTTGCTTAAATATATTAAGAATAAAGTAGCAAGAAACAATCAAAAGTATCCAAACCTTTGAAATTAATCTAAAATTCCCATCTTCGTTCCCTCCAACAATTTTATACGAAATCACAGCATTTTGACCAGTATCTGCATCAGTTGCAGTGATATTTAAAATGTTTTTATTCCAGGGTGTATTTTCAGATATTTTGATTGAATAATTTTGTTCGCCAAATACAGGAGCATTGTCGTTCGTGTCCCCTATTGTTATGTAAACAATTGTCTGAAAAATGAAATACCAAAAACATTAAGAAACATATTTCTTCTTTGAAAAAAATGCTTATAGAAACTCAATTCTCAGATTGCCTAAATATTAAGAAACTGCTGTACTGGCAAACTGCATCTTTATATCTATTTCATTGAAGAAAATCCTTTGCATCTCTTTCATTTCCTGTCATTTGTTTCCCGTACCATATTAATCGGAAAGTCATTAAATGATCTCTAAACCTGGAAAGGCTTTCAAACTTCGCCTAGAAATCCCCAGGATGATGCAGGGAGTAAAATTGAACTTTAACATCAATATTTCAACATGCAAATTACCAAAATTAACAAACAAGGTATCTACGTTCAAGTTAAGAATCCAGAAACGTTTGAAATTGATTAGCCATTTATTAAAGCGAAATTCCCATCGCTGGGCCTAACCAAATTTGTGTAATTTTTTCTGGGACATCCGGTATAAATATCTGAACATTACCTTAGCATTGAGTTGTGGTACTCCAAAATCAGTCGCTTTTACGGTTATGTTGTACGAAAATTTTAATTGACGCTCGAGTTTCTTTGCTGTCTTGATCATTCCAGTTTCTTCAATGATTGTGAAATCACCTGCGGGAGAATAAGTATATGAATTTTCACACAACATACGAATACTGAGTCCGTGTAGAGCAGTAAACACCCGCGTATAGAACCTACAAATTTTGAGATCAACCTAGGTTCTTATACAATGTACACAATGGATTTATTTCTATCAAATAGTGGTCGAACATAGCCACTTCAGCATGTAGGCTTGTTATCCGCTTGGTTCTAACCATGCGCGATAAGAAACTTATATTGTGCTCACCGAATGTGTGTTGTTTCTTTGTGTCAGTTCTTCTTTCGGCGCCATCTTGACTTTGAATAATGACTGCGCATGGTGCTGCAGTGTTCTGTTTTAACACAGGGGACTAAGGGAAAAACACTGCGAAGCACCATGCGCAGACAGTCAACGTCACGTCAAGATACGGCGCCGACAGAAGAACTAAATATATGTTTCTTATTCCGCATGTTCTAACACGTAGGTGTGTACTGAGTAGACAGACTTTCAAAACATCGTCGAGAAAATTATTTAAGAAGGGAGAAGGGTATTCTCTCGAGACAGCTAGGAGCTAACTTGGTTCTATACCAAAAGAGAATGAGCGAGGACGCCCAAAATTCTATGTCTCATCGCCAAAGGTTTGTATGTGTGCTAGAGGTGAAGAGAAATGCAAAGATTAAACAAAATCTGCGGTACTCATACCTCCCTGATTTCCAGCCATAATTTCATATGATAATTTGCTATTATTAGCTGAATCTGAATCTAGTGCCTTCGCCAATATGACATCTTGATTTGCTAAAGCTCCTTCTGATATGAAAACACTATAACCATTTGTTGGGAAGATTGGTAAATTGTCATTGATGTCCAGCAGGTAAACATTCACCTAGAAACGGAATCATAAGGGAATAGGACGAGGAAGAGGAAAGAAAATAGATAGAAACTAGCCCTTGCCTCAATGACTGGACATCAATAAAAAAAGCAAAGATATAAGGCTGTCAAAACCTGTAAGGTTTCTTTCAGCATTTGGGAATTCCTCTTAGTTGAGAATAATTTTGTTCATTTAGCCACTCTTAAGAAATATTTTTTTAAGTTTCAAAATTAGCTAACTTTTCGAAAATGGTTGGGAAGAATTTGAGATATCGAATTCATATTTGCTCCTTCTGATCCTGATCCAAATCTGCAGATAGCCAGGGTTTGTTTACATCCATTTCAAGTCGAGTGATCAGTCCCTTTGACACACCATATTCTGAATTCTTTGACATATTTTGTGCCATTACAACTGTGCTATGATTGCAAAATGTATCATACTGAAACTTCCCACCAGTATGGTCACATGACTTGAAATGGGTAAAACAATGCTTTGCCGATAAAGATCATTCTACGAATCTTATGAACTCAGCAAGTGTCCGATCACCGCTCAAGTAAACCTGGAAGGTTTTTAAAACAGAGTTGTCTCATACAAGAGAGGATGATATGCCTTCATATGCAACAAGCAAATAAAGAAAATTTGCACCAACTTACTTTTGCAGTAACTGATGACGTTAACGGGGGATTTCCCTGATCCGTTGATTCAATCATCAATTCGTACACTCCTTTAGACTGAACATCTATCTTCAACCCAGTTTGTTCTCGATCAAGGTTCTTTCTAGACATGATGACACCCTAACATGCAATAAAATTTCAACATTAAATTTCAGAGTTAAAGAGCAATTGTTACCCAGAGTCCTTTGCGGGCACACTGCACTATCAGACTATCTAAAAATCGAATTTGGCCTAAGCAGAAAAAATAGATTGGTACTGCAATATGTAAACAGACACACGAGTCAACCGAAAAGTCAAGTTATTCTGTTAGAGTAAGAACTGCGGTGAGAATCAATGTTTTCCACTTTAGCCAGAACTGATTTTCACACAGTCTGCTGTGCGCCTGAAGTGACCATTGGTCACAAACCACTTACCCATAACCTTATCAAATTTGCTACCTTAGACGCATAATTAGCATAAAGCAGGTCACATTCTCATGATAGATGGTCTATGATATCATCCAAAAAGATGTCATATGCTTGGAGGTGTGGTTAAACTTTTAAGATCTGATATTTTTAGACAATTTTCCAGATCATTCTCTTGTTAATAAGTCCCTAAAACTCGAACAATTTTGATAATTGCTCATTGTTGAAATACGATGGAAAAATGAACATAGATCAAGTTCGTTGTACAAACCGTTTGAGGATGAACATCAAAAGCATTGCCAAGATTTCCGCTTTTAATTTGATAAATAATCTTTGCATTCGTTCCAATATCACAATCTGTAGCTTTAACAGTTGCTATCACTTTGCCATTACTCCCTGGTCCCTCTTGGATTTCGAAGTCATAAGTCAATGGCAAAAATACTGGCCTGCAATCATTCTGGTCTAAGATCGTTATCCTAACGATTGTGTACCCCTAGAAGATGACAGAATAAGATAAAAATCCTAAACATCTCTTAACTCTTTCACCCCCGGAAGGGCCATATGGCCCAACTGCAAATTTTTCAGGGGGTAAAGCATTTGGAATTTTGATTGATTTGAAAGGTTATGCACATTGCATTTGTCTATTGCTTACTGAATCACTGATTATGATACCCCGTGGAAAACGACAATCTACATTAGGTTTCCTGTTAAGCTTAATTTTAGCCGGGCGTGAAAGGGTTAAAAGAAACATGCTTTGCGTCATCAAGAAGAGAAATACCCAAATTTTTGGTCAATGGCCTAGTACCCCCTAGTTCAACTTCATAGCAAAACCATACTTTACAAATCTATTTTCTGAAGCTCACAACAAACTATTTGCAGAGGCAAAGCCTACATATCTAGCACAAATACCCACAACGCGATTATTCAACTAGTTCAAGGGAATCAACACTGGTGAGACACGCTAATTAAAAAACAGAACAGATGACTCGCTATCTGGTAGGACCTCGATTTCAAAACCCATGCTCACTGGACCGATGATAAGTGAGGAACAAGGCCAATTTAACCATGTTGATTACCTTAAACTAGTATCGTGCTAGCCACAACCAAACAGAAAGCCTTTGCCTCATTCAAAACTTACAATGCTTAGTTAGCCTTTTGGTAACCTGTAGGTATTATCCATTATTTTTATTTAAAATGTTAGTAATCTGTTGCTGCTGTAGCATGGATAGAAACAGGAAAATTGTTAATAAAATCTTGAAAATATACTTTACCTTCAGGCCACCTGAATCTTCTGCTACACAAAGAACATCATAAACTTTATCAGTTTCTCGATCGAGTGCCTTCGATGTTGTCTTCATTTCACCAGTGAAACGATCCATCGAAAGCTTTTCATTTGAATCTACGAAATAGAATGAAATAAATGAACTGAGGTGAATGCGTAGAAACATAATATTAATTGGCGAACATAAAATTTGAACTATCATTATTATTATTATACAGTCTTAACTCACCTCAAAGGAGATTTCTGTCAAGTTTAAAGACCAGATTCCACACAAGAATCATTCGCTATGAAAAGGTTTCGAAAAATGAAAAACATCGATAGAACACTTTCCTTCAAGATTTACTGGATTTTGACATTGCTGGAGAACACAGAAAGTGCTGTTTTTGAAATACCAATTTATTTTTCCTTACCTGTCGGTCCACCTGTACCATAAATCAACAACTGTTGTCAGATTGACTCAATCATGGTTACAAACTGTACGTTGAAGCACAATTTATGCAACCGTGTAAACAACAGACGAGGCACAGTTTTGTTGGGGCACCTAGCATTGCAAAAAAAGTCTTTCCGACTCAAATGAAAGAATCTCTTTCCCTGATAACTAACTAAAACAACACAAAGAAAATGAAACCAACTTTGTATGGCATATCTTATTATGGCATTTTGTCCTTCATCTTTGTCAAATGCTGCAATCTTGACAATCAATTTTCCAACTGCTTCATTCTAAAATAAGGAGGCACAAAATCATACAGACAGCCTTCGCTTTGAATCAAAAACCAGGTGTTCAAAAAACTATCCACTTTTGACAGGCAACGCTAAATCCAGAACTAGGTAGATTTTGAAAATTCAAGACTTGATCGGTAGCGAAAATCAAGAATTAGACTCCAGATTTTTTGCACATTTTTTAGTCTTTTCAAGGTCGAAATGAAATTCGCGGTTCCGTTCACCGTTCAATATTGATTTAGGCCAAATCAATCAGATCAGAAGAGCACATATTTCTAGCCCGAATTCGATCACATGTATCAGTGCTTGATTGCTATGAGAAATTCTTCACATCTTATTGAAGATAACTATCACTTGCAGTTGTTTTGAAGCCAAAACTTTTAGGAAACTTGCTTACAGCTCAACACAGAAGAACAGAAAATTTAAAAAAGTTCTGGAATTCAACTCAGGATTTTATCTAAAGATCATGTCATAAATCTTCAGATTCGGACCACTGTTCGATTTATCGTTTCAAAAATGGATCGAATGTTTTGGAGTGCTCAATATTGATTCAATAGACGATTACGTCAAAGACTGCGGCAAGGAACTTTTTACCAAGATGCACTGCGTTCTTTAATCGAATTCCTATTGAATCGTTAAAGATTCGTAATTCGAACGCAATGCATCGTGGTAAAAAGTTCCTCGCCGCCATCTTAAGCGTAATTATCTATTACTAGTAGAATACAGAGTTAGAAATAAGGAGGATGGGATGGGACGTGTCTTACCTCGAAAACTGATGCAAAATATATACTTGAATTAAACAGAGGAAAGTTATCGTTAACATCCTTTATTTTGATAGTGACATTGACAAAATTCGTGAAAATTCCATCTGACACTGATACCTGCCAAAGAAAAGAAAAACAATGTTTTGTTTCGTTTGTAATCCGATCACTCAACTTTCGAATATTGTACTAATTTACTGCCATTCATTTTTCAAACATTAACTTTCGTTCAAAATTTGAATTACCGGCTGGACCAGGCGATTTAGACATTAGGCCTGGTTTTCATTAAATCGTAATTCGTCGCCGATCATTACAGCATCTGCGATGATCGGCGATGCTCTAAGACAATGATCGGCAATGAATTATGATTTCATGAAAGCCAGGCTTTACTCAAGTACCCCAAGGAATACGATACAGGAAAAAATCTAAAATAAGATTACCATATGCAAAGTTCAACCTTGACCGAAATAAACAGCTGCTTCAATAACTTTCCGTACTATTGGAATTTCTTAATTTTTTAGCGATCTGAAAGTTGAATTTCTTACAAGCAGTTTCTGACAACAAAATATATGCATGTTTAGTGCATATCAGTCTGCCAGTAAATCGAGTCGAGAAAACTTACCTTGAGTTGATAAAGAGATAAAACTTCTCTATCTATTCTTCCAGATGTCTTGATAATTCCTTTAAATTCATTCTTGGATACTTGGGATGATACAGAAAATGCACTGCCTGTATTTCCCTCTACGATCTTGAATGCAAGCTAAAAAGATATGATGACTTCATATCAACATTAATCCTGTATAGTAAAACATTACGCTTTCCTCAGCTAGAAATTTATATGTCACCTTTCCAGTACTATTGTCCATGGCAGTTACTAAAATGATAATTGCCTATTAATTGCCCTGCAGAAAAAATATACTTTTAAGTTTCTGGAACCAGCATGACCTTTTAACTATGGATCGAGCGATAACTTTATACATTTTGAAATGAGATGTTCGATTGAGTCGCGTTCGATCAATGTTTTGGACATTCGAAAATTTTAAAAAATTCTAAAAAATTTTTGATTCAGATTCTTTTGAGAACAGCTAAAAAGTCTATTACAGTCAAAGCGAAAGGAGCGTACCACCTCTGTTTACAATATTCAAATAGAACCTTATCTTCACCGAATTTCGTTTTCTTTGCATGGCAAAATCCTTGAATCATCTTATTCATTGTGGTCTCCAAGGGAAAGAGCTCCTGTAATCCACTAGGCTCCACTCAACGGAAGCAATATCTAAATAAAACGGAGCTAAACACTGAAGTTATGTTTGAATAACCATCCAATCATGAAAATCTATTTCAAAGAGTCTTCGAAGTTATATGGCAAGCTTCTTCTGCTTTGACTGTAATTTTTAAAATGTCCA
Organism: Aurelia sp. 4 Dawson et al 2005; assembly: GCA_964019985.1. Taxonomy (NCBI): domain Eukaryota; kingdom Metazoa; phylum Cnidaria; class Scyphozoa; order Semaeostomeae; family Ulmaridae; genus Aurelia; species Aurelia sp. 4 Dawson et al 2005. Next base: position 1,137,150 of record OZ026494.1, on the reverse strand, counting down.
TTCATGATAACAAACCTTTAGCTATTTTGAAAAGGATCTGAATCGAACGATACATTTTCAAGAATCTTGAGTGTGCACAATAGTGATAGAAGCTCTCACGCCAATCCATCAAATATCTCATATAAAAATGTATCCACATATATCTCTCGATCAAGGCAATTTTGTAGAATAACTGCTAGGCCTATTGTGTCAATACATTCTCTGAGTAGACCAATCATTTGCTAATCTTGACAAGGCGCATTTTTTGTAGGTATCGATGAAAACCAGAGAAATCTTCGAAGGACAGCGCGTCTACGAACCAGGACGGCAACGACAGCCAGAACGTCATCTTGTATCCTGAAAGCATAGTATTCTTTTCCGTGCGCTTCCTCCTAACAGACTTTTCGAAAGGTCACAGCACAGAACAACAGAAGTTGGCGTCGTGGTTTCGTAAACTTACCTTAGTGTTCGTGGGTAAATCCTTGTCAAATACTGTTAAAGCCAAAATAGATGTGCCAGGAGCAGAATTTTCGGTAATTTCAGCACGATAATCATTGAACTGGAATATTGGTGGTAAGTCATTGACATCTTTGATCGTCAATGTCACCTGAAAATAAACAAATCAAAATACTAATGAAAAGATGACACCACGTTCCTCCATGACTTCGCTGGGATAGGGGTATATCTAAAGCAAAATCGTAGGACCTAGAATCTCACTAATTGGGGTATTTTTCTAAAACGTCTCCTAGATTCTTCAAAAAGGGTATATCATATAATTTTCAAATAGATTGCAAAATATTCAAAGAACTGTTGCATGTTGATGAACTGGAGACACACTGGAATAAAGGCAATTTTACCTGGCCTGAAAACCATCTGACATCCTGCGTTTTGATGTATTCTACAATTTTCCAATAAAGAGATATCGCAAACCTTTCTCTCAGAACTAATAATCATACTGTGAAAACGTCTTTAGGGTTCCGTGGTGCTCCTTTAAAGGGGGGGGGGTGATCTTTGCCAATTTTCCGTGATAAGGAGTCTTTTCACCAACTGGAAAGTCAGAAGAAGGGTATTTTTTGCAATGGCATAGACATGCGTGAACACAATATTATACACACATAAAATTACGAGGAAAGCAAACTCACATAAGCTTGTCCAAGCCGAGGAGGGATGCCATTATCACTTGCAGTGATCAATAAATAATAAACAGAGATTTCTTCACGATCCAAATTACCACTGACACTTATGAGACCCTGAAATGATGAAAGATTATGTAGAATAAATAAATTTTGTAGACCAAATAACAAAAGTATGACGGCAAAAGTTTTCAGAAATGTTGCAACAAAATTCAATTTCATTCTGTGTCAAAAGGTTTTTCCATATGAATTCTGTATCACAGACATGGAGTTGCGGCACTAACTTTCAATACATTCGTAAATCATCACACATCGTTATCCAAATGGCAAAGAAAATAATAACGTCTTTGTCATTATCAACAATGCTACACGTCTTCCCAAAAATATTCTTCACAATTTGTGTAGCTGGTGTGGAGGAACTTTATGTTCCAAGAATGATGAGTCAGAAATCAATTTTTGCACTTTATTTCTATCTATTTGTCCATTACTACTTCCAAAAGTCTAAAAATAGCCTAAAACTTGCATTATGAGTTAGGTGGGCACTTCAGGGTGATGCTACTTCATTCATTTCTATAACATTCATGTGTGATGAATCTTTAACCATTTGTCTGATTGGCAAAAACAACGTTTCAAACTCTAAGTTGAAGCCTGAACTATGCAACTATTGTCCCATTCAGACTGCTAGTTAAACCAGCTTAAATTAAACCAGGTTTTTGAATAGGGCCTTCTGATTGGTCAATCAAACAAATCCAGTCCTTTTGATTGGTTGAAATTTAAACTGGTTTAGATAAAGCATGTTTAACAGTGTCAGTGTGAATTCGGTATATATCAAGAACTGAACAGTAGAGCTTATAACTCCTCCGCAGCAGCCACAAAAACGGAGCACAATTTGTTTGGAACATCTTTTGCTACTTGAATCACTTACAGTAGTTGAATTGATACTGAATCTATTTCCGTGATTTCCATTTGCAATATAATATCCAATCCTAGCCAATTTATCGTTTTCTGATGCATTTACTTTCACAACTTCAGTTCCAGTTGTAGCATTCTCTTCAACGCTGACGGCATAAGTTGATGGATTGAAAACCGGGTTATTGTCATTTGAATCGACAATCGAGAAATTCACTGCCACTAAAGTGCTGTTGAGACGTGGATTTCCATTGTCATAAGCTCCAACCATGAATATATATCTAAAAGAGGTTTAAAAGAATTACTTAGTCGCTTCTTCAATATTACAGAATGTGTTAATGGACTGAAAGTTGTAATATAATCTAGATTAACGGGTGTTATGTTTCGCCTTCCTTAATAAACTTTGGAAAATTATAACGCTCGATGCAGTAAGGCCCCGCATTTAAGAAACTACCTATAAGAAACTTTTAGCCTACTGGAAAATAATTACAAGAAACTCTTGAAGATCGCACCCAGAGTAAAGTTTCTTGCATTTTGAGTGACACCAAGCACTGGTCTAATAGCCTGGAAACATTAAATCTCACAAAGGGTTCATAAGAAATTGCTATCACAATGTCTTGGATTTAATAGATTTTTACCAAATTTTTTAATCGATAAATCATTGCTAGGATACATAAATGGCTAAATATGGCTAATTTATCAATAGATAATTCCATTTCGTTGTAACTTATTTTTGTAAGATCAAATTAGAAGCTTTAGAAACTTGAGCCTCAAAGTATAAGAAGTATCTTAGATAGAAAAAAATTTTAGGCTAAGGTGTGAAAAAGTGATTTCTTAAATGCGGGGCCTTACTGTATAAGTTCTTTTCTAGCAAGTAAAATCATGAGCCATTGGATTCTCCTCTATACTTCGTAACTGCAGCTTTGTATCCCTGTGCTCCGCTGTCATAACGAGACAGAATTCGCCTACACAGCATCATTATGAAGACACAGGCAAACAAAGATAAAGAAATGAAAATAGAACAACATCCAGCTTCTCGTGGTACAATGGTCGGTGAAACCAAATACATAAAATATGAAACAAATAGTGGCAATAAATGGCCTAAATATGAAAACACATAAGTGTGAATGAAATGGGAGAAGCTTAAAACGTACTTTGATTTCTTCTCAAAATCGAAAATTCCGATGGTCTTCACTGCACCAGTCTTTACGTCAATCGCAAATAAACCCTCTGGGGAATAGCCATAGAAGGAAACCATTCCATTGCTGCCGATATCCTTATCAGTTGCTGTAACTGTTACGACATGCGACCCAACAAGCGTAGCTTCGCTTATTTGGATGTTGTCTGGTAGATTACCAAGTTGAGGAGGATTGTCATTCGTATCTTGCACCTCAATGTCAACCTCTACTTCAGAGTACTTTGGGTCACCTAGGAGTAATAACCACAAGAAAACTTTGAGACATTGAAGAACTTGAAAGTCGACATAATCCCTTCCCAAAATCTCTAAAAAATCTGATATAACGGTTTTGGAATGCTGAAATGCTACTTTGAAAAGGTTCCGCTATGCCAAATCACTTGCGTTATTGCGGAAGTAAACTACGCTAAACAAATTGAAACAACAGTTTCAAAACCCAGCTTTAAATTGAACTTCAATAAAATGAGTGTGACGAATATCGTGCCAGAGATATGTTGTAAACAAATGACCGTTCTCTTAAACCATGCTTAATTCAAAGAGACAAATCCAGCAATGTTATTGTTTTGTTTCAACAATTTCATGCGTTGATTGGTAAATGACTAAGTCATGTTGAAATAATTAAAATCATTGGTGATAACGCCATGTTGATATAAAAAAAGATCGAGACAGATTGTCTTATCCTCTGAGCATCTTCTTGTTGCAGAAGATTCCGGCCCCCAACAGGCCATAATGCCACAAAGCAAGTCAGTTGGCCAGGTCCCTTTGAAACTCACTAGACATTTTGAGTATTGTACGCATCGGAACACCAACCCATTCATACCAATTGCTGACGAATAATTTTACCTTACCTCCTCTATCTGTAGCACGAATAGTCAACTCGTAGACTGCTTTCGATTCCCTGTCCAATGCCTTTGCAGTTTTGATTTGTCCATCTTTGTTTATTGTAAACATGCCACCAGCATTGCCTCCTTAAAACACAATCGAATCGAGTGAACAAAAACAAAAAACTACCAAAGTTCAAATTACCTTCTAATGGGTACGTTCAGAGCTCGCAGTAGCACGAAATGAGACATAATGGAATTTATCTTCCAAAGATTTTATTTTTCTTCCCATTGCTACATTTGTTTTGAATGGAGCTGCAGAATTTAGTAACAATCAATAAAATCGAGATTATTTCTAGATCTCAATCAAATTGTAACATTCCTTACCAGTAATAGAATATTGAATTTCACCAGCCAATCCTGAATCAGCATCCGACGCATTCACAACAGCAACAACAAATCCAATACCATTTTCTGCAACCTTTCCTCTATATGAAAAACTGCCAAAGACAGGGGTGTTGTCATTTGCATCTGATATGCTGATATTCAGAGATGCAGAATTTGTGAGAGGAGGGTTGCCTTTGTCTGTTGCAATGATTGTTAGAATAAACCCATATGGGTATTTCTCTCTGTCAATATTGTCAGCTGTCTTGATCAAACCTGAGGATGACTTGAGATCGTTAGAATCAGTGATTCAATGATGATTAGGAAAACCAGTAAAAGCGGGACAGTAGACAACTTTGCTGGAAATTCATGCAAAAGCCATTAATTTTTGATTAGTGGGAAAATTTAGCCAGGCATCTGGCGTGAGAATGATTCTAATTACCTGTTTCAGAGTTAATTTCAAACTTTCCATCTCCTCCAACAATTTTATAGCTAACTTTCCCATTTAATCCAAAATCGGAATCAACTGCCTTTACTTGGATGACTGATGAGCCGACTTTTCTATTTTCTGTAATCACTGCTTTGTAACTTGGTCTTTCAAAGACAGGAGTGTTGTCATTTTCATCAAGGATATCAATAGTGACAGGAATGGCAGAAAGCTACAAATAAAACATACGCTGATATTAGACTTATTATGTGAGTCCTTATTGTTGCTCCATTCCCTAACGATAACAGTAAATAACAATTCAATTTAATGGAACAAACTTACGCAAATGTCATCAGTCTAGGCTGAAATACCAGGTGAATTAGAAAACATGCGCGATATTTGAAAGGATGTTGTCTTTTGAATATCACAGTAATGATACTCGTTGTTATATTGTTGAATACCTGACACAAATTTTCAATTAATTTCAGGAGTTTTCCTGCCTGAGATCAGACACTCTTTTCGACAGTATCAAGAATTTCTCGAGAATATCCCCACTGAAAACCTTCAAAAGTGACCTTAACTAGAGGGTTAGTATACAAAGAGAAATTAAAGGGGCTGGGTCACGTAACGTAAGCAAATATCCTTCCGGATGACATCTTTGCAGCGCTTCTAATAGGCCATATCACAGAGATTTTCCACTGCTTTCCTCGGGAAAACGGTGTTATTTTGCGGATTGGCTCTTGGGGTTCGTAGAGAAACAAAGGAAACACTCATGTGAGGTACGATTGCAGAGCTTCTCGTAGATTTTTAGAAGTGACTTTATTTCACTCCATCCGCCAAAATCTGTGCAGAACACAATGGGCACGTGTGGGCAACAATATGGATCATAGAGAAACAGGTATGTTTACGGTTAAATGGCCCAGCTCCTGGTAGTCATCAGTGCTTTTTTGCAGCATGATTAAAAGCTAGACAGCCCTAAAAAGAGATGAATTCGCTGATTTCCAAACCAGTCACAATTAGTTATTCGTGGAAAAATGATTTGGTTTTTGATCTAGACTTATGACGATGAGTCCCTTGCAACCCTGCGGTAAACCTTTCTCAACAGGGACTCGTAATGAAACAGTGAAAAAGCTAACCCTATTTTCTGTATTCATCAATCGAATCATGATGGAATCACGGCCTTGAATCTCGAATCTCCTGGGAATGTTATCAATTTCTTCAGTCGAATCGAAAATTCTATCACATTTCCTATAACCATAGTGATTCACAAATCTTGCGATCTGATTGGTACTCTGAGAAGCTCAGAGCTTCGGCCTTAATAGGGTCAGATTTTTCAGAATCACATTAAGAGTCTCTGTTGACTGAAGAGTCATCATCAAGTCAAAGGAGCACAGGCAAATACGGGACTCCAGGTCATAAGTCTATCTTCGATCTACTTACAAAGAAGTGACATTGAAAGATCAGCCATGAAGTTAAATTTCGGTGATTTTTCAATCAGGAGTACTTTCTTGAGGCACCCGGTGGTATAAGGAAACAAAAACAAGTCTAGTTCTGTGACAAAGTGTCTGTACTCATCTTAGCATTGTGATACATAAGATGATATACCATCACATAAGCAAAAATTTTACCTTGGCAGGCTGTCCACCATCCCTTGCAGTAACAATAAGAGTATGTCTTGAAATGATTTCTCGATCCAACGACACCTTGCTAATGATTTTTCCATCCTTTGAGTTTATGGAGAAATATTCACTTGAAAGGTTATAAGTTACTGAGCCATTGTATCCAAGGTCTTTATCTATGGCATCAACCTGCACATCAAGATAAAATTGTGATGATGACATTAATGTAAAGTCACTGCGATATCAGTTTTATGTATTGAAGCAAAATACAAAATTGGGCTAAGATGGCAAAAGAAAGATTTCAGAAAAAGTCACTGCTCGAACACTGTGAGGCGGATGAGGGCTTTGCAAATTGGAGTCATGTCTGAGGAAGGTTTGGTAAGTTCTATTGGACCCCTGGGAAAAGTTTGGCCTATTTGGTAACCGATACTATTTTATAACTTTAGGGTTATGAACAAAGAAAAAAGTTCAAAAAATATGCTCAATTTGACTTGATAAAAGGCAGGAGATAACTCTTACCTGAATAATAGATTTTCCTGGAGGCAAATTCTCCTTCACAGATGCACTGTATTTTGATCTTGAGAATTGAGGAAATTCATCATTGACATCAAGAACTTCAATTTTGGTTGTAGCAATTGATTTTCTTGGTGGCATTCCTCCTATAATGAATTAAGCCCATAGCGTACTGATAACTTTCTCTTGAAATTTGAAGCAACTCATAAATGGCGAGGTAGGCACCAATCTTAGCACAAAAATATTCTATTCATGCACACAGTATGCTTTAAAAATATATCACCCTAAAAAGAGCTAAGTTTGGTATTATTAAATATAACAAGATCAGCCATATCTGGAAAATCATTTGGTTTTTGATGTACCTGGTGACCCAAATAAAACTGCACGAGCTAGATCGCAATTAGTTTCCTGCAAGCAAATGTTATGAACGCAAACAAGGTATCAGCTTGTAGCAGAAATGTTCAGCGATGTTGCTGGGTCGATTTAAGGTTTCCCTATTGTCTGAAAAATGATTTTAAAACATATGGAAATTCATTCATTTCTCGGATCATTCCCTCGCTTTCCGGTCTATTTTGTGAAAGATGTAAAAAGCAGAATTTCAAAGTTCCTTTGGAGCACGAAATTTGAATGAGGAAGAGACGTCAAACACAAAAAATTTCAAAATTTCAACGACTTCCAATTTATAGCCATGATGAGTTTTCACGAAATGTTGACTGGAAAATGATGGCCATTTCTTCACTCGAAATGAGGATTCCAGGATTCAAAATTTTGCATGAATCTGGCTTTTTGGAAATATGTCCATGCAGCATCTCAATAGATAGCTAATCCTTTCAAGTTAATTGTGATGAAAACCATTTCAAAATAGCTATTGATCTCAGTGAAGTTTATGTCATATGTCAAAAAAGAAATTTACGGACCAGCCGTATAATCTGTAATCAAACGTAGATGATTTTCAAATAGGAGTGTTTTTCTTGAGACACCAGATATTTATAACTTGTAATGACGTAAAAACATACCATCAGATGCCAGAATCTGCAAAGAATACAACGAAATAGTTTCTCTGTCAATAATGCCATTCGTTACCAATTTACCATTTGATGAATCTATTGCAAAGGCATTGCCTATATTTCCAAATGCAATTGAGTATGTTATTTTGCCGTTCGTTCCTGCATCGATGTCAGCTGCTTTCAGCTATTAAGAAAATAGTAGGTATTGATATCAGATAGCCCCCCAGGCTCGGGTACGGTGAGCGGAAAGAACTGGGTTGGAAGAGAAGAATCCTCCACGCGTCTCAGATTGTCAAATTTGGTAGTAGATAAAGGACGTCATAAAATCAGATCTTCGTCACCGTAAATTCTGATAATTTAGAGCTTTTTCCTCTCGGCTCTGTCTTGAAGTTGTAGCGTTATGAATCTCAATTTGACCTTAAAGCCATCATTCAGTTCAATGCGGAAAACTGAGGTGCATGTAATCAGTCTCACCTTAGCACACATTCAAACAGAGAACCAAAGATGTTACAGGACATCAATATTTCAGGCAAGCTTACCGTAGCAACTTGTGTGTTAATTGCAACATCCTCAAGTAGTTTGATGTCCAAGTTCACCACTTCAAATTTTGGTTCATTATCATTGACATCCATGACATTGATTGAAACTTGAGTATAATTCATTTTTGGCTCAATCGGATCATTATCTGATGCTTTGACATCCAATTTGAATGATGATTGTTTTTCTCTGTCGATATCTCCATTGGTGAAAATTGCACCCGTCTTTCTATCAATTTCAAACAAATCTATGAAGAAACAGCTAAATTTGAAGGAGACTGAGGGACTTCATGCTACATTCATAGTTATCAATATTATGTACACATTTACTTAAGCAGGTTAATAATAAAAAAGAAAATTTCGGAAAGCGCTTACCTGAATTTGTTGATGTGTCTTGTTTCATTTGAGTTCCAGTCTTTCGCTCTAAGGGTAATCAAATTCAAACATGAAACATCCGTCCGAATACGCGATAAACTATTTCTAAAACTTCCAAGACTCAAGAGGTATAACATATCTTGCAATAGAGCATGAGATTTCTACAAGAACGAAAAGGATTTCTACAGGATCTGGATCTGAAGGATATCTAGCGAAAACAAAAGGAATTCTGTTGCACTGTACAAGATTCTAGTCACATTACATAAGTGCCAGCATCACTGATTGAATTGGATGGTAAAATGAAAATCTGATTAATAACATTGAATGCAAAATTATGCACAGACGTTATTATACACAGATAACGGGAATCAAACTCCTCGGAAAGAACACAGACTGCTTTCTTCTTCTATATTTCCATCCAGTGTTAGTTTTAGGACGCTGAAAAGCAAAGATTAATGAAGCTGTGTAATGGTCCTTCCCTCGATGTGACCAAACCTCGTGATTCCTCCAGCCTGGAACTGCACAGACAGGCCAATTATGGGTTTTGAAAATATCTACAAATTCGCAAAAACCTACCAGAATTTTTGTATGCATGCATAACTTCATAGTCTTCTAGTCTAGTTTTCCATATAACCACTTCGCCAACATAAAATCTACCAAATAACTGGGGAAACCCATCAGCATCATTAGGGCGTCCGAGCATCAACTTTGTATGTGCATCGGCTACTCGCAGAACGTTTCTCACTGTATATACCTGTGACAAAACCAAAATATATGATGTCCGAGCTGAATGACATCTAAGGATTCAACCGCGTAATCAGCGTAGTGTACGCCGGATTGAAAGTAGATACAATTAGAGTTCAGTCATAGTTCAGTTCGTGTTAAGCTTATCTATATGCATTCGCTTTTCTTTATCTTAACCTGACATAGGGAGCCCTAAGCAGATATTAAAAGATCTCTGACGAAAATGATTAAACGCATTGGATTAGTGTGACTCAGATTACAGAACGCTAGAGGGAATGAAGAGTTCTGAAAATCGAAAAATAGAAAGAGAAAACATTTTTTCGACGAAAGAAATTCTGCAACTGAACATTATGGTTCACAAAAAGGGTACGAGAACATTTATGCATCGTATGATTTCAATTACATATAAAAAAGATTTCAATTAAAATCGTATTACTAACAATTACCTTTGTTACTAAGATACCATTCTCATAATACGCAAGTCCAGCTTTCTCATTCCAAGTAAAAGCAAACTGAAACCAGTCTGTTGATACTGAACTAATTGACATTTGATATTCTTTGGTATTTGTCGACAATCGTAATCTGAATGCTGCAGACTCGAAGCTTAGTGAAAACCCAGTTGCAAGATTAGATTGTGCGCCAGAAGACATTATAAACCCTCCTGCTTCAAATTTGATCCACATTGCAACTGAAAGACCATTTGTGCATAGAGTTGGATTGCTGATACAGTCATCTGTTGAGCAAAACCGAAATGTTTGATCAATTTTAGGAATTTGCCCGGGTGAGCAGAAACAGAAGGAAAAAATTGTCATGCATTTAGGCTCATTTGGAAGATTTCTTGAAGGAGCTTTCTGGAAAAGATTAGAAACATTTTTTTGGTTAAACAAGACCAACATACAAATACCTTTGAAATCTCCAAGCAAAGCATAATTCGGTGAGCCAGACAAAATCAAAACATTTCCCATCTTCATATCTGAAACAAGTCTTGCACCAAAAAGCGTGGCTGTTGCATTTTTCTTCCTCTCCTTTGTCGTTGTTTTTGATGACAGAGAATTAAATGGCCAGAGATATTCATAATAGTAACCTTCAAGATAAAAATATATTCACTTTAACATAGTATAGATATGTCGATAAAGCCAAGCAAATACAGAACTGGAATTCGCCTGAATTTGCTGAAATTAAATAAGAACTGAAAAAACTGTTTCAAAAACTGAAAAACCAGATTCGAAAATCAAGTTGTTATTTCATGTCATTTAATCGAAATATCGAGTTTATGCAAGTGTTGGAAAATGAGTTGTAGTTATGGCAGTATCAGTTCACTACAAATACGAGACTACGACATGTACTAAGTCTAGCAGAGCATGCCACTTGCCCAATGGCCTTTAAAGAGTTTGGGTCATGTGCCTTAAACAAACTTATTTCGAAACGACGACTTTGCAGTATTTTTGATTGGCCATATCACAGAGGACTGTCAAACTTTTTTTTCTTTAATCATATAATCATGGATTGTCAACTGGATTGTAGAAATTTTTCTTCATAACTGGATTGTCAAAACATAATATGTCTTTTCTCATCGTCGTCTTCATTCTAAGATTCATAATAAAGCTGCGTTTCCCGGAATCATCATCAATTTCATCCATATCACAGAGATTTTTCAATAATTTTATTGAAAAGAAGGAACTGCTTTAAAGATGGACTCTTGCATTTCGAAGAGTAACAAATAAAACACTCATTTGTGACATGATTGCTGAGATATAGATGGATTTTTGCAAGTAACTCTCTTGGGGTTTCACCCCATCCACCAAAATTTGTGTAGAACACAATGCACATGTGTGTGCAACAATATAGATGTTATAGATAACAGGCTTGTTTACAGATACATGACCAACCCACTTTAATGTTCCAAGTTAGATTTTAAAAAGATGGAACATAACGAACGTACTTGACATGTTGATAAAGTTGTATGAAATAGCACCATAAACTGATTTATCAGCATCTGTGTCATTATCATATGCTTTTATTTCACCAACTTTCATTCGTCTACCAGTGTAATTTCCCTGTGTGTAAAATAACAGTTGTAAAATCTGCCTGAAAATAGCCTTGAATTTCATATTCAACTCACAAACTCAAAATTAAACACCGTAATCTGTGGAAAGAAAATTAACTCCTGTAAAAGAATAACAGCCAAAATAAATCTGCAATTGAGGAGAAGAAGGTTAAATCTCAAAAAAAAATATATATAAAACTTAATATTACTGGCTATTCAATGTTGCTCTTGTTACAGCTATTGACATATGTTCTCTCCTGTCACGGTTTCACACTAATTAGTTGTTACTCTTGCAGGCTTCAACAGTTTTCTCCTTGATTACAGGTTAATATGGTTGTCATTCTCTTACAGGAGTTCATTTTCTCCATTGATTACACTGTCTAATGCTGCACTGTTGGGTTTATTACAATGAGTCGGTTTTTAGTGCTAATTTTAAATTCTGTACCACAAATCATTTGTTTACATACAAAATTTACCATGAAATAACAAAAACTGTATTTGAAACAAAGACATTTAGGAATCAAGATTTAACGAATTAAGAATCTCTATAATACACTATGATTCTTTAGAGTCCAGAAAGTTGTCAAACCTTCCTCCGAATGGCAATTTCTTGAGAAGAACCTCCTTATTTCAATTATCATGTCAAATGAAATCCTTCTCGAAATAGATCCTTCACAAAAGGTGAGATTTGCGATACTGCAAGATTACCCATGCAGAACTCTCCAATTGTTCTTATTCACGAGCATTTTCATGTAATCATATTTGAGACAGACATTAGATGGGATTCAGGACTTACCTCACTTAAACTAAAAGGTCCAGATGAAATAAATTGAGGTGAATTATCATTGATGTTCTGAAGCGTGACAGTAATCTTTGATGTACTATCAAAAAAAAGAAATATATCATTGTCAAATTAATACTATGCGCATACTAACCGGTTTCGTTTCGTACAGGAAAAGGTAAGGCCCGAGGTCTTAAAGGTACTGACCGAGCTTGCGAAGTCTGTGCATTACGAGCGAGGGCTTATATTTTACCGTACAACGACAAAACCGGTTAGTATGAGTTTTATTACCTGACAGCTTCTAATTTTGACTTGTATCCTTTCGTCAAACAGATTCTGTTATTGTCATGTTGTCTGAGTCAGGTCTGAGTTACTTTTAAATCTCACAGGCCTAAAGGAGTTGCTGTGGCAACAGAAATGCGTACTTGTATCGTATTATGGAAGACCACGGGAAACCCGCGGGAAATGTGCGATTAACCAATAGGAGTGGCGGGATTCTGCATTGCCTCGTTTTTGAAACTTCAGTCAGGTAATAAATATGCATACAATTTTTACTTAGATTTTCTGAAATGCAAGAACTTTCAACTCAACACAGTTATAGAAACCTAGATAATAAATAAAGACGACTAAATGGCACTAACTTGACAATGTATAAAAAACCAGTATCAAAGAAACTGCAGCGTAAGAAACTTTAGGCCAATATAAATGTATAGATGCCATTTCAGCCTGCTCCCGGAAACCACAGGTTCGTTCATACGAGCTTTTATTGTATTCAGTAAATGAAATTAGCAAACCTTTTCAAAGATGGAATGCCAAAATCACGTGCCTCTATCACCAAATTATAAATCTTGTCACCTTGTTCATAATCAAATGCTTTCTTTGTGCTCACAGCACCATTTACCAGATTTATCTCGAAACCCTAGAAAAATTAAGCGTTATTTTAACCTTCCCACAAATCCAAACTGAATATCATTTACAAAGTTGAATAAGATTAATTAAAAGTCCCTTTTGTACCGGATGAGAGAGCAACAGTTCCCACTTTTGAAAATTCGTAACATCAAGAGTATTTCACAGATTTCAATGATTCGAATTCTGGTCAAAAGCCAAAAGACCGAAGCATTTGTGGGATTTTTCTCGCTGTCTCACGAGTACCAGAAACACAGGCAAATTCAATTACGAAGAAAATCATGGTTGCAAAATAACTGAAAAAAAAGGACTCCTAACTCAGATCAATAAAGAAAATGCAACTGACCTTGGATGAGAGATATCCACTGTACCTTTATGCGATAGAATTGATAATCTTTCGTATTTGTTTAAAAGTGATGTCATATAACTCTGCAAACAGGTGAAATGCCCATTGAGTATTGTTCTATTGTTCTAATATTCTGTGTAAGGAGATTCCTTACAATTTGATCAATGTTTCAGGCCCTTTTCAGTCATTTTACAACCATGAAATTTTAATAAAATTCAATTTACCAATACTTATGGTTCTGCTAAGACAGCAAGGGAAACCACAAAAATACTTCGATATTTCGGCCTTTGACAAGAATTTGAATCACTCAAAGCTGTGGAGTGCTGTCGGTGTTCAAAAGTGCGCACACTTTTCTTGCTCAGCCAGTACACAATTAAGTATATTTCGTTCATTATTTCTGCCATTACAACTAGATATCTTAAATCATGTTTAAAGGGTCTGTTTCGCCCAGCTTGCTTGGCGCATTCTATCTCTTCGTTGGTCTTTACTGTCGCCATTTTCACGACCCATTAAAATGGCGACAGAGGTGACATGTCCAAAGCATGCTGATTGAAACAGAGCCTTTAAACAAGACAGTTGTCCATAAATCTAGTTGAGGTCAAAGAAAGAACACTGGTAGTGTTCAAACTAATTTGGTCCTTGAAGACACTCCGCAAGAGCTTTGAGATAGGTAAAAAGGCAATTAAACATTTTTTCTGGACATTTTTCATAGTTGGCTGCATTTTCGAGTAACCCAAAGATATGCAGTATGGAAAGCTGCTAAGAGTTAAAGGACAAATTATAACTGGACAAGATCGCAAAGATGTAAAGATCGTAAATTCGTAAAGATGAAATTCTAATACCCTACAGTTAAAAATTATCCGCCCAACTTAATCATCGTATGGGATCATTACAGACCAAGCAAATGGCATCTTAGTCAGAAACTTGGACCAAATACCTGTTCAGCTTCTTGAACAAGCTTGAAGCTGATCCTTCCATTGTTGTCACTATCAATATCTGTGCAATTTGGTCTGTAAATTATGCTTCCAATCGTCACGTTTTCTTGAACGAAAATTTTTTGTTCCTCTGAAAGGGCATCAAAGTTGCATTACAAGGATAAAAGAATTCATGCAAGAAAATTGTACGCTTATTGTCATGTATGGGGAAAGAAAGTTGATGCTCACAAAAATTGAACAAATTCAATTCATAGCATAATAAAAATGTCAACATTCCCTTTACCACTGTTGAAAACATTCTACTATCGTGAGAGATTTATCTAGCCGCCAAGAGGATTATCTAATTTCCGAGACTCCAAAGGGGGCTTATCAAGGAGATGGTATAATAGAGAGTGAGGCTAAAAAGAGCTTTTGTGGCATATGAAACTCATGAAATACGAAGTACTTACTGGGGGAAAATACTGGACTGTTATCGTTTGAATCTTTCACTGTCACAAGAAGCTAGAAAAGTACCATGAAATCAATTATATTCAGCAATTAATTACATGAAATACATATTGATGAGTGCAATCTTATTTATCTGCCAAATGATAAACGAAGCACAAATTTCAAGCGTAGAATGAAGAATGGGGTTGATACAACCACATTGCTACAAATCCTGAAGCTTTTCGGCTCCTTGTTCCTACCTTTGCCATTTATTATGTCGTCTACATAAAGGAATGTGTGATCAGGAACCCGTTTACACAGTACTGACATAACTTTGAATCATTGCATCAGCGTCCCGTTAACACTCTTCTTGCTAATCCGTAACACCTTTAGTTCTTCCTGTCGACCATAGAAGCATTCTTTACTGGAAAGTATTAACGCTGTTTAACGGTAATTTGCGACGGATCACAACTGTATCGGTACAGTGTGAACATGGTCTTAGGCAGCAAATGGTTGTTTATCTAGCCTCTATTATGCAGAATCGTACTCTC
This sequence comes from Aurelia sp. 4 Dawson et al 2005, assembly GCA_964019985.1. Lineage (NCBI taxonomy): Eukaryota > Metazoa > Cnidaria > Scyphozoa > Semaeostomeae > Ulmaridae > Aurelia > Aurelia sp. 4 Dawson et al 2005. Next base: position 1,121,516 of record OZ026494.1, on the reverse strand, counting down.
AGTAAATCATAAATTAACTTGTTACCTTTGCGACTGTGCTCAGAGAAGGTGAACCCATATCTGTTGCAAGAACCTAAATGTAAGAGAAAAGGGCCATTTTAAAATCATGATCATTCAAAAATATCAACATCATGTTTCAAGAACTAACTTTGAAAGAAAGGTGTCAGATACAAGGGGTCAGCAATGAATGGATGGTAGAAGAAGAATGATTTGAACTCTCGATGGCCAAAAAATTTTCAGGAATTCCAGTAATTCGGAGCTGTACTCGAAACCATAATCGATTTTTATCGATCTGGATTAGTTTATTTTGTACATTTGTTTAGCAAGCTAGATGATGCAAATAATGGATTTGAAATAAGTAGGCAAACATCAAACAAATAAATTGAAACGAGTAGAGAGAAATTTTGCATTCTTGGAGATAACACTTGACAGCCTGATGATGGTCGTCTCCCTTTCACTCAACAAACCGAGAGAATGTAGCTATCTCATAGAGCAGAGGTAAACACTTTTCCCGATAAGGCTACCAACTTTCGCAATAAGAAAACTGCACAGTGCAAAAAACTTCTGTCCCTAGTAAAGGCTAACATTACAACAAAATAGCAGCTATCTGTTTCCAAAAAGACTGTTTAAGTAAATCTCAAATAAGTTATGCCGTACCAAATCTCTTTGTAAAAAGAATTACAAATCATCTTTATGATATTCCTTACCGAAATGTCAAAAAAATGCTCATTGCTTGGCGTATCTCTATCAATTTTGCTTCGCACAGTTACTGTACCACTTTTAGAATCAATCGCAAATCTCTCATGTTTATTCCCATTTACTAAACTATATAGTATATCTCCATTTTTGCCTTTGTCTTTATCAGTTGCTGTGAAAGTAGTGACAACGCTGCCTACTGCCTTGGACTCGTCAATAGTTACTGAAATGGTTGACTTTGAGAATACAGGAGCATTATCATTCAAATCCTACGACAAAGAAAAACGATTGTATGATGCTAAAGATCAGTTGTTATAATGTTTAAGAGTACGTTTGGAACTAAAGGTTTGGAACTCATCATGCCAACAGAGGTGATCTATCCATTTGAGAAAGACAATCCTTTATGGACTCAAAACAGTGCGATAGTTACTCTACAGATTAGAATACCCTTCCACTATTCATATCCGTGGCTGGTTCTCAATTTGTCGCAGAATTGTTTGTCTGAACATTTGGGACCAGTTCATTGAACTTTAGAGGTAGCATTCTCCGGAACAGCCTACCTGATACTATAAAAAGCTCACCATCTGTTGTATGTTTCAAGAGATCGATAAAAGGATGGAAAAGTGAAAATTCCACATGCAAAAATTGCTGTCAGATACAATATCTTTGGAAATCCCTCCACGAACAGAAACCATGTAAATTGATATAAATATACCTATTTTCTTTATATCATTGTAGATTATTCCTTCGCAGATAGTTGGTATGAATTAGCTATTGTATATAAGCTATTGTCAATACCAACTTTAAAGAATTTAGTAATAATAATGATCTGCTGTTTTCGGAATTGGGGAGTCAATCAAACACAAATTCCGAGTCTTCCAAGTCTGCCGTTTTCAGAATTGATACCAATCAAACACTCCCTAAATAAGATCAGATAAAATCTTACGTGGACATTAATCTGAACAGCGGCTAAATCTTCCAAAGCATTGCTTTTGCCATGGCGATCCACAACACTGACAATCAACACAAACAAAGAAATCTTCTCTGCATCGAGCATTGTTTTCATTGATAATTGTCCATTGCTTGAATTGATTGTGAACTCATTGTTTTCATTGCCAGAAAGTATTCTATAAGTCAGTGCTGAATTCGCACCACTGTCTCTATCCGTGGCCTGCAAATATAGCGGTAAATCACAAATATAGAACGAGATGTCAGTCGCAAACAACGAAGGACTTTTTCATATCAATTTGAAAAGAAGCCAAAGAATAAGATAGCAATTCTACAACGGCAAAATTGATGCCTGTTTCCTTTGAGTTGTTACGCCGTTTACAACCATAAACTATTAGTATGGATCCCAAATATATATCGGTTGTCTCGGAAAAAAGTAAACAGATTTGGTTGGATCCAGCGATGTGAACTTATCTTCAATCAAAGGCTAATTACTTTTGAAATGTTCCTGGATAGTAAACTTAAACATATGTACCTCGTTTATCGGTATTGATGCTCTGCGAGCAGAAATTTCAGCACCAAGCCAGAGCTTTGGTGTTATGGCCTAAGCAAATTCTTGAAGCACATCAAGTCAAAAAACTAACAATCAAGCAAAATGAAAAACTGTATAAAGGGTGACTTTTAGCTAATAAAATGAAATACAATCCAACATTTTCAAATTTTATCAAGGCTATACTTGATTCCCTCGATGTACTTTTAAGAATACGTTTAGGCCCAAAGGTGAACCTCTCATATAAAGATGGATACAAATTTGAGCTTTCAATGTTAGCATTTCTGCTCTCAAAGCACCAATAACAACAAACAACGTATTTACCTACGTTCAAGTTAACTATCGAGGAATATCTGGAGACTTATTAAAGCCAAATTCAGATCTCTTGATCCGTCTTTTTTTGCGACATCCGGTATTTTAATTTATATGTTACAATTCTCTTAAGGTATTTGAGTAGTTACAGAAAATGACCTTGTTGCCACTCACATTTAGATATCCAATGATTTGAGGTGCTGGTGCGTTTTCACTAATATTAAAGCGATACAGTCTTTGTTTGAATGTTGGCTTGTTATCATTAGCGTCTAATACAGTGACTTTGATATTTGAAGTAGCACTCAACGCAGTTGGCTTTCCTTTATCAGTAGCTATTACAGTCAATGAATATGTAGATATTGTTTCAAAGTCCAAGGGATTTTTGCATGTGATGATTCCTGTCGAACTGCCAATCTCAAACCTACAAGAGAAGCCATAACAATTGATCGTTATACGGGAAGAGTCAAAAATAAGTTTAAATGTTTGGCAGGTTCTAGAAAAGGAAAGATTTTCCTATGGTTTTGCGGTTTGAAACCCTTCCTATGTAAAAGCGCAATAAGACACAGAAATACATGGGAGTTCTATCGAACAACTTGAGAGCGGTTGGGCCTAACCACACACTGTTGTACACATCAGTTGAAGATGAAACGGAACACAAAACAAGACACCAAAACAAGACACTAGGATCAAAACGATGTAAATCAATCAATGAAACATCAGTGTCCTGGCACCCTTGCTATTCCTATCAAGGACTTATGTATGCTTACATTCCTTTTAAGGTGAAGCAAATCAAATAAACGTAAAACATTTACGTACATGGGTTGTCTTTGAATCAAAATAAATGATACATTTCCATTCATACCACTGTCAATATCAGTAGCCTGCAAGAAAAGACTTCAATCTAAAAAAAAAGTTTAACTTAAATTGGAACAACTATCAGGTGAAGTAACTATTAGACTGATGACGATGTAAAGTGGAGCTTCCATATGACGGACATCTTTGGGATCAATTTTGATGTCCGTCGTAGAGAGAGGTGTCCACTGCATGGAGGCATCATAATTTGTCATACTGTATTTTGGGACGAAAATATTTGTCCTTTGTTCGGAGGTGTTCGTTGTATAAATGTGTTCGATAATGGAGGTCTCAATTTTACATTAACTGTAGTTCCTGTAAGACAATGGAGAAAGAAGAGTCCAGAAATGTCACGACTCCGCGGCTGTAAGCCAGAGAAAGGTTTTCCATGTAACAGCAATATTTGTGGACGGTTTACTATTTCCTTTATGCGAAACCTGGGAGAGGTTTGGATTGATTTGGTGGCAGCAATAGACGATTCCGCAAAAGATGGCGGACCTCATTTCACGCAATGCATGATAGGAATATGCCCCCTAGTAACGCATAGCTACCAAAACTTACAACTGCAGCATAAAATCTTGACCGCAGCTACGATAGATTTAGGCCGTCGCGACTTCATCGTGAGATCTATACTCTCATAAGCCTTCGCTAGCAATAATTTACAGTTTGTCTTCCAACAATATCAAGATGTAGATGGCCAGCTGTTTTCGTTATTTCGTCAAGATTTTCAAGAAGAGTTTGACCTTGTTTACATAACTGATTGAAATGGAGAATGGTTGAAGAGACCCTGGATAAAAAAGTTCTAACATCATTCGAAAAAAGAATGAAATGAGGTAAATTCTTTTCTCTTGAGATTTGCGTAACATAAGTATTGCAATGGCTTCACTTCACTCGACCGAACACAACGTTCGAACTCTTTAACTTTCTTTCAGAGTTCTCATTCTTTTGAGATTTTTCTCCGCCAAGTCTGCCGACTTTTAACTCTACTGTTTTCAGAATTTGCATCCTTTGGTACGCTTTGGTAGCAGAGGTTTTTATCTTCGAAGTCTACCGTTTTCAGAAGACTTCGCAGACTTCAGGTGTCCAAAGAATATGCGTGGATTTTGCGATAAAGTTGAGATGCGGTGGCCTAAGTTTATCGTAGTTGTGGTCAAGATTTTATGCAGCAGTCGTAAATTTTGGTAGCTATGCGTTGCTAGGGGGCATATTCCTATCATGCATTGCGTGAAATGAGGTCCGCCATCTTTTGCGGAATCGTCTATTGGTTTTTAAGTCTAAGGGTTAAGGTTTGAAACAACGAGAGAAGTTCAAAAATCTGGTTGTTGATAAAGGTTTAACTGACAGCCCTTCCGAAGAAGGTTTCACTCGTTTCTAGATTCTTGAACAAAGTCTTTGCAGGGGAAATGTATGACGGATACTCCTGAAATGCAACATCAAAGTTCTCAAACTCAAATGAAAACATCTCTCACTTTGATTTGACCAATGAATGCATTTGAAACTTCCTCCATCACATAAAAATGATAACCAACTGACGATGAGAAAATCGGAGCATTGTCATTTACGTCGATAACAGTGATTGTCAATCTTGTAGTACTGTTCTGTGAATAAAGTAAGAGTATTCTCAAAAAAGATCACTTTTTATACTCTCATGAAAGATCACGTAAGCAATACAAACATTAACAGTAAGTAAACTTAAAAGCTCTATTAGGCCCCCCCCCCGAGGGCTTATTCAATTTCGGCCATCCCTGAGGGGGACTTACAAAAACAAGGCTCATTACGGGGGGGGGGGCTTATACACAAAATCAAATGACGAAGATATATGTGATAGCTTTTCTGTTCTCTTACACCATATTTAGACGATTCAACATATAACTTTACGAGTCAAACATATGAATCCGACACAGTTTTATCCCAAGCCATATCTAAGTTAACATGCAAGCTTGTTTACTTAATCAAATGGAAGATCTTTGCTAGCAACTGGAGTTAAATATAAGTGGGGGAGGGCTCAGATGTAGCAGGAATACTGCCTACAAGTTCTTTACAGCTGTCACAAAGAGAGGAGGAAGGGCTTATTAGAGAGAGAGGCTTAAGGGACAACTCCGAGGCTGGTATGATTGATGATGAAATACATGATAATATGGTTATGAATTGTTAATCATACTCTTTCTCACAATTTGTCACTTTCCGCCACGGAAAAGAGGCTGTCCTAATAATAATAATAATAATAATAATGATAATAATAATAATAATAATGACGATGTTTACACAGGGTAAGCTCTCCAACAAATGAAGTGCTGTTATCAACGAGGGCCCTGTATCTAAAACTAGGATGATATATTACAGTAAAGTTTCATAGCAAAGAAATATAATAATTAGGTACAACTGGTCAAAATTTAAAACATAAATCTCTAGTTGTCCATGCAAAATTGCTTTAGGTTTTGTTTAAAAATAAGAAACGAGTCCTATCGTTTTCTCGCCTCTTAATCGTTGCTAGCCTCTCCATCTTGTGCACTTGCAAGAAAATGGTGACACAGAGAGCAAAATGTGGCCTAAATTATCAAAACATATTTGGAGCTGACAGCCGCTGGACAAAAGGTAAGAATTGGTGGCAGTGGATGATAAATTTCCTTTGTAGCATGAATCATACTGACCCTGGACTTGTCCTTATATAGAGAGGGGGCAAACTAGAGCTTTTACGGTAACCATATAGATTCCAGATCTTTACATCAGATTAAAAAGGTAGGTTTATAATTTTGTGTTCCACTTCTTTTAATCGAATGACTTGAAAGAAATTTATTTCTTTGAAGTCATTCAATGCAAAGAAATAGCCCATAAAATTTTACACCAATCTTTTCAAAGATTTGGGGCCTATGCTCAATATAAATACGAAACAAGCGAAGAGCACCCTATACCGTGGGCATTATACTGAAAACATATACAAATGATGTTACAATCTACAAATACGCCATGAAAAATGATGAAATCACAAAGGACCCCATCAAAAGGAAATAAAGCGTTGATGACAATGAAATAAGATCAAAGAGGGAAAAGTCTGATAAATGGTAGCCACGGAGATTGAACGAGTGATGAATTTTCATCTGCGATACTGTTCATTTAAAATTCTTGAACGAATTACAGTCCCAATTGATAAAGAAGTAATTGTTCGATAGGACACAAAAATTGTGAAATGAAAATGGGATAAAAATTCTGCGATCTTTCCTTACCTTCCCTCGTCCATCTCTAGCTTGCACAATGAAATGATACTCAGCAACCTCTTCTCTGTCCAGTTTCTGTAGTGTTCGAAGTTGACCACTAACACGAAAAGAGTCACCCATTACTCTGTAGAAATCATTTAAGTTGATAAACGAAGATAGAGCAAGCAATACAAAACACAACACAAAAGAATCATATGTGCCCCTTAGTTTCTTATTCTTTCATCGATTGAAAACATCACATACACGTAATATTTAATCCCAAACTAACAATCTGAGCCAGTGCTGAAATTTCCTTACATTATCAGATTTATCAGTCTAAATCTGTTAAGCATATCATGATCTGTAAGCAGGTAAATGAAATAAATAGATAAATCAAGCAGATAAATCAAATAATAAAATTTTCGATCCCTGAATAATACAAATTTTACCATAAAGATTTATCAGATTAATAAAATGGTCAAAATTATCAGATTTATCGGTATTACCTTTTACTGTTAATGATGAAACTTGAAGTATTTCCAGAAATAATTTCATACGTCACATTCGCATTCATACCAGCATCAGCATCCAATGCCTGATATTTGCAAAAAATTGAAATAAAATAAACGCGTATAGAACAAAATACTTGTAACTTTGACAAAAAATATCTGCTGACCAAATGGGAAAATTAGCTTCCGTGTTATCTCTTAAGACTATGGATGGCATAGTTCAACATTGACTTGCAAGTACAAGTAAATTTTCAATGAACTGAGAATAAATCTAGGGTATGGATATCAAATCTAGTTTGTATTAAGTTAATTTTCAATGAACTGAGAGTAAAGCTAGGGTATGGATATTAAATCTAGTTTGTATTAAGTTAATTTTCAATGAACTGAGAGTAAATCTAGGGTATGGATATCAAATCTAGTTTGTATTAAGTTAATTTTCAATGAACTGAGAATAAATCTAGGGTATGGATATTAAATCTAGTTTGTATTAAGTTAATTTTCAATGAACTGAGAGTAAAGCTAGGGTATGGATATTAAATCTAGTTTGTATTAAGTTAATTTTCAATGAACTGAGAGTAAATCTAGGGTATGGATATCAAATCCAGTTTGTATTAAGTTAATTTTCAATGAACTGAGAGTAAATCTAGGGTATGGATATCAAATCTAGTTTGTATTAAGTTAATTTTCAATGAACTGAGAGTAAAGCTAGGGTATGGATATTAAATCTAGTTTGTATTAAGTTAATTTTCAATGAACTGAGAGTAAAGCTAGGGTATGGATATTAAATCTAGTTTGTATTAAGTTAATTTTCAATGAACTGAGAGTAAAGCTAGGGTATGGATATTAAATCTAGTTTGTATTAAGTTAATTTTCAATGAACTGAGAATAAATCTAGGGTATGGATATCAAATCTAGTTTGTATTAAGTTAATTTTCAATGAACTGAGAGTAAATCTAGGGTATGGATATCAAATCTAGTTTGTATTAAGTTAATTTTCAATGAACTGAGAGTAAAGCTAGGGTATGGATATCAAATCTAGTTTGTATTAAGTTAATTTTCAATGAACTGAGAGTAAAGCTAGGGTATGGATATTAAATCTAGTTTGTATTAAGTTAATTTTCAATGAACTGAGAGTAAATCTAGGGTATGGATATTAAATCTAGTTTGTATTAAGTTAATTTTCAATGAACTGAGAGTAAAGCTAGGGTATGGATATCAAATCTAGTTTGTATTAAGTTAATTTTCAATGAACTGAGAGTAAAGCTAGGGTATGGATATCAAATCTAGTTTGTATTAAGTTAATTTTCAATGAACTGAGAGTAAAGCTAGGGTATGGATATCAAATCTAGTTTGTATTAAGTTAATTTTCAATGAACTGAGAGTAAAGCTAGGGTATGGATATTAAATCTAGTTTGTATTAAGTTAATTTTCAATGAACTGAGAGTAAAGCTAGGGTATGGATATCAAATCTAGTTTGTATTAAGTTAATTTTCAATGAACTGAGAGTAAAGCTAGGGTATGGATATTAAATCTAGTTTGTATTAAGTTAATTTTCAATGAACTGAGAGTAAAGCTAGGGTATGGATATTAAATCTAGTTTGTATTAAGTTAATTTTCAATGAACTGAGAGTAAATCTAGGGTATGGATATTAAATCTAGTTTGTATTAAGTTAATTTTCAATGAACTGAGAGTAAAGCTAGGGTATGGATATCAAATCTAGTTTGTATTAAGTTAATTTTCAATGAACTGAGAGTAAAGCTAGGGTATGGATATCAAATCTAGTTTGTATTAAGTTAATTTTCAATGAACTGAGAGTAAAGCTAGGGTATGGATATCAAATCTAGTTTGTATTAAGTTAATTTTCAATGAACTGAGAGTAAAGCTAGGGTATGGATATTAAATCTAGTTTGTATTAAGTTAATTTTCAATGAACTGAGAGTAAATCTAGGGTATGGATATCAAATCTAGTTTGTATTAAGTTAATTTTCAATGAACTGAGAGTAAAGCTAGGGTATGGATATCAAATCTAGTTTGTATTAAGTTAATTTTCAATGAACTGAGAGTAAAGCTAGGGTATGGATATCAAATCTAGTTTGTATTAAGTTAATTTTCAATGAACTGAGAATAAATCTAGGGTATGGATATTAAATCTAGTTTGTATTAAGTTAATTTTCAATGAACTGAGAGTAAATCTAGGGTATGGATATCAAATCTAGTTTGTATTAAGTTAATTTTCAATGAACTGAGAGTAAAGCTAGGGTATGGATATTAAATCTAGTTTGTATTAAGTTAATTTTCAATGAACTGAGAATAAATCTAGGGTATGGATATCAAATCTGGTTTGTATTAAGTTAATTTTCAATGAACTGAGAGTAAATCTAGGGTATGGATATCAAATCTAGTTTGTATTAAGTTAATTTTCAATGAACTGAGAGTAAAGCTAGGGTATGGATATTAAATCTAGTTTGTATTAAGTTAATTTTCAATGAACTGAGAGTAAAGCTAGGGTATGGATATCAAATCTAGTTTGTATTAAGTTAATTTTCAATGAACTGAGAGTAAAGCTAGGGTATGGATATTAAATCTAGTTTGTATTAAGTTAATTTTCAATGAACTGAGAATAAATCTAGGGTATGGATATTAAATCTAGTTTGTATTAAGTTAATTTTCAATGAACTGAGAGTAAAGCTAGGGTATGGATATTAAATCTAGTTTGTATTAAGTTAATTTTCAATGAACTGAGAGTAAATCTAGGGTATGGATATTAAATCTAGTTTGTATTAAGTTAATTTTCAATGAACTGAGAGTAAAGCTAGGGTATGGATATCAAATCTAGTTTGTATTAAGTTAATTTTCAATGAACTGAGAGTAAATCTAGGGTATGGATATTAAATCTAGTTTGTATTAAGTTAATTTTCAATGAACTGAGAATAAATCTAGGGTATGGATATTAAATCTAGTTTGTATTAAGTTAATTTTCAATGAACTGAGAATAAATCTAGGGTATGGATATCAAATCTAGTTTGTATTAAGTTAATTTTCAATGAACTGAGAATAAATCTAGGGTATGGATATCAAATCTAGTTTGTATTAAGTTAATTTTCAATGAACTGAGAGTAAAGCTAGGGTATGGATATTAAATCTAGTTTGTATTAAGTTAATTTTCAATGAACTGAGAGTAAAGCTAGGGTATGGATATTAAATCTAGTTTGTATTAAGTTAATTTTCAATGAACTGAGAGTAAAGCTAGGGTATGGATATTAAATCTAGTTTGTATTAAGTTAATTTTCAATGAACTGAGAGTAAAGCTAGGGTATGGATATTAAATCTAGTTTGTATTAAGTTAATTTTCAATGAACTGAGAGTAAAGCTAGGGTATGGATATCAAATCTAGTTTGTATTAAGTTAATTTTCAATGAACTGAGAGTAAAGCTAGGGTATGGATATTAAATCTAGTTTGTATTAAGTTAATTTTCAATGAACTGAGAGTAAAGCTAGGGTATGGATATCAAATCTAGTTTGTATTAAGTTAATTTTCAATGAACTGAGAGTAAAGCTAGGGTATGGATATTAAATCTAGTTTGTATTAAGTTAATTTTCAATGAACTGAGAGTAAAGCTAGGGTATGGATATCAAATCTAGTTTGTATTAAGTTAATTTTCAATGAACTGAGAGTAAAGCTAGGGTATGGATATTAAATCTAGTTTGTATTAAGTTAATTTTCAATGAACTGAGAGTAAAGCTAGGGTATGGATATTAAATCTAGTTTGTATTAAGTTAATTTTCAATGAACTGAGAGTAAAGCTAGGGTATGGATATTAAATCTAGTTTGTATTAAGTTAATTTTCAATGAACTGAGAGTAAAGCTAGGGTATGGATATTAAATCTAGTTTGTATTAAGTTAATTTTCAATGAACTGAGAGTAAAGCTAGGGTATGGATATCAAATCTAGTTTGTATTAAGTTAATTTTCAATGAACTGAGAGTAAAGCTAGGGTATGGATATTAAATCTAGTTTGTATTAAGTTAATTTTCAATGAACTGAGAGTAAAGCTAGGGTATGGATATCAAATCTAGTTTGTATTAAGTTAATTTTCAATGAACTGAGAGTAAAGCTAGGGTATGGATATTAAATCTAGTTTGTATTAAGTTAATTTTCAATGAACTGAGAGTAAAGCTAGGGTATGGATATCAAATCTAGTTTGTATTAAGTTAATTTTCAATGAACTGAGAGTAAAGCTAGGGTATGGATATTAAATCTAGTTTGTATTAAGTTAATTTTCAATGAACTGAGAGTAAAGATAGGGTATGGATATTAAATCTAGTTTGTATTAAGTTAATTTTCAATGAACTGAGAATAAATCTAGGGTATGGATATTAAATCTAGTTTGTATTAAGTTAATTTTCAATGAACTGAGAATAAATCTAGGGTATGGATATCAAATCTAGTTTGTATTAAGTTAATTTTCAATGAACTGAGAGTAAAGCTAGGGTATGGATATCAAATCTAGTTTGTATTAAGTTAATTTTCAATGAACTGAGAGTAAATCTAGGGTATGGATATCAAATCTAGTTTGTATTAAGTTAATTTTCAATGAACTGAGAATAAATCTAGGGTATGGATATCAAATCTAGTTTGTATTAAGTTAATTTTCAATGAACTGAGAGTAAAGCTAGGGTATGGATATCAAATCTAGTTTGTATTAAGTTAATTTTCAATGAACTGAGAGTAAATCTAGGGTATGGATATCAAATCTAGTTTGTATTAAGTTAATTTTCAATGAACTGAGAGTAAAGCTAGGGTATGGATATCAAATCTAGTTTGTATTAAGTTAATTTTCAATGAACTGAGAGTAAAGCTAGGGTATGGATATTAAATCTAGTTTGTATTAAGTTAATTTTCAATGAACTGAGAATAAATCTAGGGTATGGATATTAAATCTAGTTTGTATTAAGTTAATTTTCAATGAACTGAGAATAAATCTAGGGTATGGATATCAAATCTAGTTTGTATTAAGTTAATTTTCAATGAACTGAGAGTAAAGCTAGGGTATGGATATCAAATCTAGTTTGTATTAAGTTAATTTTCAATGAACTGAGAGTAAATCTAGGGTATGGATATCAAATCTAGTTTGTATTAAGTTAATTTTCAATGAACTGAGAATAAATCTAGGGTATGGATATCAAATCTAGTTTGTATTAAGTTAATTTTCAATGAACTGAGAGTAAAGCTAGGGTATGGATATCAAATCTAGTTTGTATTAAGTTAATTTTCAATGAACTGAGAGTAAAGCTAGGGTATGGATATCAAATCTAGTTTGTATTAAGTTAATTTTCAATGAACTGAGAGTAAATCTAGGGTATGGATATCAAATCTAGTTTGTATTAAGTTAATTTTCAATGAACTGAGAGTAAAGCTAGGGTATGGATATCAAATCTAGTTTGTATTAAGTTAATTTTCAATGAACTGAGAGTAAAGCTAGGGTATGGATATTAAATCTAGTTTGTATTAAGTTAATTTTCAATGAACTGAGAGTAAAGCTAGGGTATGGATATTAAATCTAGTTTGTATTAAGTTAATTTTCAATGAACTGAGAATAAATCTAGGGTATGGATATCAAATCTAGTTTGTATTAAGTTAATTTTCAATGAACTGAGAATAAATCTAGGGTATGGATATTAAATCTAGTTTGTATTAAGTTAATTTTCAATGAACTGAGAATAAATCTAGGGTATGGATATCAAATCTAGTTTGTATTAAGTTAATTTTCAATGAACTGAGAGTAAAGCTAGGGTATGGATATCAAATCTAGTTTGTATTAAGTTAATTTTCAATGAACTGAGAGTAAATCTAGGGTATGGATATCAAATCTAGTTTGTATTAAGTTAATTTTCAATGAACTGAGAGTAAAGCTAGGGTATGGATATCAAATCTAGTTTGTATTAAGTTAATTTTCAATGAACTGAGAGTAAAGCTAGGGTATGGATATTAAATCTAGTTTGTATTAAGTTAATTTTCAATGAACTGAGAGTAAAGCTAGGGTATGGATATTAAATCTAGTTTGTATTAAGTTAATTTTCAATGAACTGAGAGTAAAGCTAGGGTATGGATATTAAATCTAGTTTGTATTAAGTTAATTTTCAATGAACTGAGAATAAATCTAGGGTATGGATATTAAATCTAGTTTGTATTAAGTTAATTTTCAATGAACTGAGAATAAATCTAGGGTATGGATATTAAATCTAGTTTGTATTAAGTTAATTTTCAATGAACTGAGAATAAATCTAGGGTATGGATATCAAATCTAGTTTGTATTAAGTTAATTTTCAATGAACTGAGAGTAAAGCTAGGGTATGGATATCAAATCTAGTTTGTATTAAGTTAATTTTCAATGAACTGAGAGTAAAGCTAGGGTATGGATATTAAATCTAGTTTGTATTAAGTTAATTTTCAATGAACTGAGAGTATAGCTAGGGTATGGATATCAAATCTAGTTTGTATTAAGTTAATTTTCAATGAACTGAGAGTAAATCTAGGGTATGGATATTAAATCTAGTTTGTATTAAGTTAATTTTCAATGAACTGAGAGTAAAGCTAGGGTATGGATATCAAATCTAGTTTGTATTAAGTTAATTTTCAATCAACTGAGAGTAAAGCTAGGGTATGGATATTAAATCTAGTTTGTATTAAGTTAATTTTCAATGAACTGAGAATAAATCTAGGGTATGGATATCAAATCTAGTTTGTATTAAGTTAATTTTCAATGAACTGAGAGTAAATCTAGGGTATGGATATCAAATCTAGTTTGTATTAAGTTAATTTTCAATGAACTGAGAGTAAATCTAGGGTATGGATATCAAATCTAGTTTGTATTAAGTTAATTTTCAATGAACTGAGAGTAAAGCTAGGGTATGGATATTAAATCTAGTTTGTATTAAGTTAATTTTCAATGAACTGAGAGTAAAGCTAGGGTATGGATATTAAATCTAGTTTGTATTAAGTTAATTTTCAATGAACTGAGAGTAAATCTAGGGTATGGATATCAAATCTAGTTTGTAATAAGTTAATTTTCAATGAACTGAGAGTAAATCTAGGGTATGGATATCAAATCTAGTTTGTATTAAGTTAATTTTCAATGAACTGAGAGTAAATCTAGGGTATGGATATCAAATCTAGTTTGTATTAAGTTAATTTTCAATGAACTGAGAGTAAAGCTAGGGTATGGATATTAAATCTAGTTTGTATTAAGTTAATTTTCAATGAACTGAGAGTAAAGCTAGGGTATGGATATCAAATCTAGTTTGTATTAAGTTAATTTTCAATGAACTGAGAGTAAAGCTAGGGTATGGATATTAAATCTAGTTTGTATTAAGTTAATTTTCAATGAACTGAGAGTAAAGCTAGGGTATGGATATCAAATCTAGTTTGTATTAAGTTAATTTTCAATGAACTGAGAGTAAAGCTAGGGTATGGATATTAAATCTAGTTTGTATTAAGTTAATTTTCAATGAACTGAGAGTAAAGCTAGGGTATGGATATTAAATCTAGTTTGTATTAAGTTAATTTTCAATGAACTGAGAGTAAAGCTAGGGTATGGATATCAAATCTAGTTTGTATTAAGTTAATTTTCAATGAACTGAGAGTAAATCTAGGGTATGGATATTAAATCTAGTTTGTATTAAGTTAATTTTCAATGAACTGAGAGTAAAGCTAGGGTATGGATATTAAATCTAGTTTGTATTAAGTTAATTTTCAATGAACTGAGAGTAAAGCTAGGGTATGGATATTAAATCTAGTTTGTATTAAGTTAATTTTCAATGAACTGAGAGTAAAGCTAGGGTATGGATATCAAATCTAGTTTGTATTAAGTTAATTTTCAATGAACTGAGAGTAAAGCTAGGGTATGGATATTAAATCTAGTTTGTATTAAGTTAATTTTCAATGAACTGAGAGTAAATCTAGGGTATGGATATTAAATCTAGTTTGTATTAAGTTAATTTTCAATGAACTGAGAATAAATCTAGGGTATGGATATTAAATCTAGTTTGTATTAAGTTAATTTTCAATGAACTGAGAATAAATCTAGGGTATGGATATCAAATCTAGTTTGTATTAAGTTAATTTTCAATGAACTGAGAGTAAAGCTAGGGTATGGATATTAAATCTAGTTTGTATTAAGTTAATTTTCAATGAACTGAGAATAAATCTAGGGTATGGATATTAAATCTAGTTTGTATTAAGTTAATTTTCAATGAACTGAGAATAAATCTAGGGTATGGATATCAAATCTAGTTTGTATTAAGTTAATTTTCAATGAACTGAGAGTAAAGCTAGGGTATGGATATTAAATCTAGTTTGTATTAAGTTAATTTTCAATGAACTGAGAATAAATCTAGGGTATGGATATTAAATCTAGTTTGTATTAAGTTAATTTTCAATGAACTGAGAATAAATCTAGGGTATGGATATTAAATCTAGTTTGTATTAAGTTAATTTTCAATGAACTGAGAGTAAAGCTAGGGTATGGATATCAAATCTAGTTTGTATTAAGTTAATTTTCAATGAACTGAGAGTAAAGCTAGGGTATGGATATCAAATCTAGTTTGTATTAAGTTAATTTTCAATGAACTGAGAGTAAAGCTAGGGTATGGATATCAAATCTAGTTTGTATTAAGTTAATTTTCAATGAACTGAGAGTAAATCTAGGGTATGGATATCAAATCTAGTTTGTATTAAGTTAATTTTCAATGAACTGAGAGTAAATCTAGGGTATGGATATCAAATCTAGTTTGTATTAAGTTAATTTTCAATGAACTGAGAGTAAAGCTAGGGTATGGATATTAAATCTAGTTTGTATTAAGTTAATTTTCAATGAACTGAGAGTAAAGCTAGGGTATGGATATTAAATCTAGTTTGTATTAAGTTAATTTTCAATGAACTGAGAGTAAAGCTAGGGTATGGATATCAAATCTAGTTTGTATTAAGTTAATTTTCAATGAACTGAGAGTAAATCTAGGGTATGGATATTAAATCTAGTTTGTATTAAGTTAATTTTCAATGAACTGAGAATAAATCTAGGGTATGGATATCAAATCTAGTTTGTATTAAGTTAATTTTCAATGAACTGAGAATAAATCTAGGGTATGGATATTAAATCTAGTTTGTATTAAGTTAATTTTCAATGAACTGAGAGTAAATCTAGGGTATGGATATTAAATCTAGTTTGTATTAAGTTAATTTTCAATGAACTGAGAGTAAAGCTAGGGTATGGATATCAAATCTAGTTTGTATTAAGTTAATTTTCAATGAACTGAGAGTAAAGCTAGGGTATGGATATTAAATCTAGTTTGTATTAAGTTAATTTTCAATGCACTGAGAGTAAAGCTAGGGTATGGATATTAAATCTAGTTTGTATTAAGTTAATTTTCAATGAACTGAGAGTAAAGCTAGGGTATGGATATCAAATCTAGTTTGTATTAAGTTAATTTTCAATGAACTGAGAGTAAATCTAGGGTATGGATATCAAATCTAGTTTGTATTAAGTTAATTTTCAATGAACTGAGAGTAAATCTAGGGTATGGATATCAAATCTAGTTTGTATTAAGTTAATTTTCAATGAACTGAGAGTAAAGCTAGGGTATGGATATTAAATCTAGTTTGTATTAAGTTAATTTTCAATGAACTGAGAGTAAATCTAGGGTATGGATATCAAATCTAGTTTGTATTAAGTTAATTTTCAATGAACTGAGAGTAAAGCTAGGGTATGGATATTAAATCTAGTTTGTATTAAGTTAATTTTCAATGAACTGAGAATAAATCTAGGGTATGGATATCAAATCTAGTTTGTATTAAGTTAATTTTCAATGAACTGAGAATAAATCTAGGGTATGGATATCAAATCTAGTTTGTATTAAGTTAATTTTCAATGAACTGAGAGTAAATCTAGGGTATGGATATCAAATCTAGTTTGTATTAAGTTAATTTTCAATGAACTGAGAGTAAATCTAGGGTATGGATATTAAATCTAGTTTGTATTAAGTTAATTTTCAATGAACTGAGAATAAATCTAGGGTATGGATATTAAATCTAGTTTGTATTAAGTTAATTTTCAATGAACTGAGAATAAATCTAGGGTATGGATATCAAATCTAGTTTGTATTAAGTTAATTTTCAATGAACTGAGAGTAAAGCTAGGGTATGGATATTAAATCTAGTTTGTATTAAGTTAATTTTCAATGAACTGAGAATAAATCTAGGGTATGGATATTAAATCTAGTTTGTATTAAGTTAATTTTCAATGAACTGAGAGTAAATCTAGGGTATGGATATCAAATCTAGTTTGTATTAAGTTAATTTTCAATGAACTGAGAGTAAAGCTAGGGTATGGATATTAAATCTAGTTTGTATTAAGTTAATTTTCAATGAACTGAGAGTAAAGCTAGGGTATGGATATCAAATCTAGTTTGTATTAAGTTAATTTTCAATGAACTGAGAGTAAAGCTAGGGTATGGATATTAAATCTAGTTTGTATTAAGTTAATTTTCAATGAACTGAGAATAAATCTAGGGTATGGATATTAAATCTAGTTTGTATTAAGTTAATTTTCAATGAACTGAGAGTAAAGCTAGGGTATGGATATTAAATCTAGTTTGTATTAAGTTAATTTTCAATGAACTGAGAGTAAATCTAGGGTATGGATATCAAATCTAGTTTGTATTAAGTTAATTTTCAATGAACTGAGAGTAAAGCTAGGGTATGGATATTAAATCTAGTTTGTATTAAGTTAATTTTCAATGAACTGAGAGTAAAGCTAGGGTATGGATATTAAATCTAGTTTGTATTAAGTTAATTTTCAATGAACTGAGAGTAAATCTAGGGTATGGATATTAAATCTAGTTTGTATTAAGTTAATTTTCAATGAACTGAGAGTAAAGCTAGGGTATGGATATTAAATCTAGTTTGTATTAAGTTAATTTTCAATGAACTGAGAATAAATCTAGGGTATGGATATTAAATCTAGTTTGTATTAAGTTAATTTTCAATGAACTGAGAATAAATCTAGGGTATGGATATCAAATCTAGTTTGTATTAAGTTAATTTTCAATGAACTGAGAATAAATCTAGGGTATGGATATTAAATCTAGTTTGTATTAAGTTAATTTTCAATGAACTGAGAGTAAAGCTAGGGTATGGATATTAAATCTAGTTTGTATTAAGTTAATTTTCAATGAACTGAGAGTAAAGCTAGGGTATGGATATTAAATCTAGTTTGTATTAAGTTAATTTTCAATGAACTGAGAGTAAAGCTAGGGTATGGATATCAAATCTAGTTTGTATTAAGTTAATTTTCAATGAACTGAGAGTAAAGCTAGGGTATGGATATCAAATCTAGTTTGTATTAAGTTAATTTTCAATGAACTGAGAATAAATCTAGGGTATGGATATCAAATCTAGTTTGTATTAAGTTAATTTTCAATGAACTGAGAGTAAAGCTAGGGTATGGATATCAAATCTAGTTTGTATTAAGTTAATTTTCAATGAACTGAGAGTAAAGCTAGGGTATGGATATCAAATCTAGTTTGTATTAAGTTAATTTTCAATGAACTGAGAGTAAAGCTAGGGTATGGATATCAAATCTAGTTTGTATTAAGTTAATTTTCAATGAACTGAGAGTAAATCTAGGGTATGGATATTAAATCTAGTTTGTATTAAGTTAATTTTCAATGAACTGAGAGTAAAGCTAGGGTATGGATATTAAATCTAGTTTGTATTAAGTTAATTTTCAATGAACTGAGAGTAAAGCTAGGGTATGGATATCAAATCTAGTTTGTATTAAGTTAATTTTCAATGAACTGAGAGTAAAGCTAGGGTATGGATATTAAATCTAGTTTGTATTAAGTTAATTTTCAATGAACTGAGAGTAAAGCTAGGGTATGGATATCAAATCTAGTTTGTATTAAGTTAATTTTCAATGAACTGAGAGTAAAGCTAGGGTATGGATATTAAATCTAGTTTGTATTAAGTTAATTTTCAATGAACTGAGAGTAAAGCTAGGGTATGGATATCAAATCTAGTTTGTATTAAGTTAATTTTCAATGAACTGAGAGTAAAGCTAGGGTATGGATATTAAATCTAGTTTGTATTAAGTTAATTTTCAATGAACTGAGAGTAAAGATAGGGTATGGATATTAAATCTAGTTTGTATTAAGTTAATTTTCAATGAACTGAGAATAAATCTAGGGTATGGATATTAAATCTAGTTTGTATTAAGTTAATTTTCAATGAACTGAGAATAAATCTGGGGTATGGATATCAAATCTAGTTTGTATTAAGTTAATTTTCAATGAACTGAGAGTAAAGCTAGGGTATGGATATCAAATCTAGTTTGTATTAAGTTAATTTTCAATGAACTGAGAGTAAATCTAGGGTATGGATATCAAATCTAGTTTGTATTAAGTTAATTTTCAATGAACTGAGAATAAATCTAGGGTATGGATATCAAATCTAGTTTGTATTAAGTTAATTTTCAATGAACTGAGAGTAAAGCTAGGGTATGGATATCAAATCTAGTTTGTATTAAGTTAATTTTCAATGAACTGAGAGTAAATCTAGGGTATGGATATCAAATCTAGTTTGTATTAAGTTAATTTTCAATGAACTGAGAGTAAAGCTAGGGTATGGATATCAAATCTAGTTTGTATTAAGTTAATTTTCAATGAACTGAGAGTAAAGCTAGGGTATGGATATTAAATCTAGTTTGTATTAAGTTAATTTTCAATGAACTGAGAATAAATCTAGGGTATGGATATTAAATCTAGTTTGTATTAAGTTAATTTTCAATGAACTGAGAATAAATCTAGGGTATGGATATCAAATCTAGTTTGTATTAAGTTAATTTTCAATGAACTGAGAGTAAAGCTAGGGTATGGATATCAAATCTAGTTTGTATTAAGTTAATTTTCAATGAACTGAGAGTAAATCTAGGGTATGGATATCAAATCTAGTTTGTATTAAGTTAATTTTCAATGAACTGAGAATAAATCTAGGGTATGGATATCAAATCTAGTTTGTATTAAGTTAATTTTCAATGAACTGAGAGTAAAGCTAGGGTATGGATATCAAATCTAGTTTGTATTAAGTTAATTTTCAATGAACTGAGAGTAAAGCTAGGGTATGGATATCAAATCTAGTTTGTATTAAGTTAATTTTCAATGAACTGAGAGTAAATCTAGGGTATGGATATCAAATCTAGTTTGTATTAAGTTAATTTTCAATGAACTGAGAGTAAAGCTAGGGTATGGATATCAAATCTAGTTTGTATTAAGTTAATTTTCAATGAACTGAGAGTAAAGCTAGGGTATGGATATTAAATCTAGTTTGTATTAAGTTAATTTTCAATGAACTGAGAGTAAAGCTAGGGTATGGATATTAAATCTAGTTTGTATTAAGTTAATTTTCAATGAACTGAGAATAAATCTAGGGTATGGATATCAAATCTAGTTTGTATTAAGTTAATTTTCAATGAACTGAGAATAAATCTAGGGTATGGATATTAAATCTAGTTTGTATTAAGTTAATTTTCAATGAACTGAGAATAAATCTAGGGTATGGATATCAAATCTAGTTTGTATTAAGTTAATTTTCAATGAACTGAGAGTAAAGCTAGGGTATGGATATCAAATCTAGTTTGTATTAAGTTAATTTTCAATGAACTGAGAGTAAATCTAGGGTATGGATATCAAATCTAGTTTGTATTAAGTTAATTTTCAATGAACTGAGAGTAAAGCTAGGGTATGGATATCAAATCTAGTTTGTATTAAGTTAATTTTCAATGAACTGAGAGTAAAGCTAGGGTATGGATATTAAATCTAGTTTGTATTAAGTTAATTTTCAATGAACTGAGAGTAAAGCTAGGGTATGGATATTAAATCTAGTTTGTATTAAGTTAATTTTCAATGAACTGAGAGTAAAGCTAGGGTATGGATATTAAATCTAGTTTGTATTAAGTTAATTTTCAATGAACTGAGAATAAATCTAGGGTATGGATATTAAATCTAGTTTGTATTAAGTTAATTTTCAATGAACTGAGAATAAATCTAGGGTATGGATATTAAATCTAGTTTGTATTAAGTTAATTTTCAATGAACTGAGAATAAATCTAGGGTATGGATATCAAATCTAGTTTGTATTAAGTTAATTTTCAATGAACTGAGAGTAAAGCTAGGGTATGGATATCAAATCTAGTTTGTATTAAGTTAATTTTCAATGAACTGAGAGTAAAGCTAGGGTATGGATATCAAATCTAGTTTGTATTAAGTTAATTTTCAATGAACTGAGAGTAAAGCTAGGGTATGGATATTAAATCTAGTTTGTATTAAGTTAATTTTCAATGAACTGAGAGTATAGCTAGGGTATGGATATCAAATCTAGTTTGTATTAAGTTAATTTTCAATGAACTGAGAGTAAATCTAGGGTATGGATATTAAATCTAGTTTGTATTAAGTTAATTTTCAATGAACTGAGAGTAAAGCTAGGGTATGGATATCAAATCTAGTTTGTATTAAGTTAATTTTCAATGAACTGAGAGTAAAGCTAGGGTATGGATATTAAATCTAGTTTGTATTAAGTTAATTTTCAATGAACTGAGAATAAATCTAGGGTATGGATATCAAATCTAGTTTGTATTAAGTTAATTTTCAATGAACTGAGAGTAAATCTAGGGTATGGATATCAAATCTAGTTTGTATTAAGTTAATTTTCAATGAACTGAGAGTAAATCTAGGGTATGGATATCAAATCTAGTTTGTATTAAGTTAATTTTCAATGAACTGAGAGTAAAGCTAGGGTATGGATATTAAATCTAGTTTGTATTAAGTTAATTTTCAATGAACTGAGAGTAAAGCTAGGGTATGGATATTAAATCTAGTTTGTATTAAGTTAATTTTCAATGAACTGAGAGTAAATCTAGGGTATGGATATCAAATCTAGTTTGTAATAAGTTAATTTTCAATGAACTGAGAGTAAATCTAGGGTATGGATATCAAATCTAGTTTGTATTAAGTTAATTTTCAATGAACTGAGAGTAAATCTAGGGTATGGATATCAAATCTAGTTTGTATTAAGTTAATTTTCAATGAACTGAGAGTAAAGCTAGGGTATGGATATTAAATCTAGTTTGTATTAAGTTAATTTTCAATGAACTGAGAGTAAAGCTAGGGTATGGATATCAAATCTAGTTTGTATTAAGTTAATTTTCAATGAACTGAGAGTAAAGCTAGGGTATGGATATTAAATCTAGTTTGTATTAAGTTAATTTTCAATGAACTGAGAGTAAAGCTAGGGTATGGATATCAAATCTAGTTTGTATTAAGTTAATTTTCAATGAACTGAGAGTAAAGCTAGGGTATGGATATTAAATCTAGTTTGTATTAAGTTAATTTTCAATGAACTGAGAGTAAAGCTAGGGTATGGATATTAAATCTAGTTTGTATTAAGTTAATTTTCAATGAACTGAGAGTAAAGCTAGGGTATGGATATCAAATCTAGTTTGTATTAAGTTAATTTTCAATGAACTGAGAGTAAATCTAGGGTATGGATATTAAATCTAGTTTGTATTAAGTTAATTTTCAATGAACTGAGAGTAAAGCTAGGGTATGGATATTAAATCTAGTTTGTATTAAGTTAATTTTCAATGAACTGAGAGTAAAGCTAGGGTATGGATATTAAATCTAGTTTGTATTAAGTTAATTTTCAATGAACTGAGAGTAAAGCTAGGGTATGGATATCAAATCTAGTTTGTATTAAGTTAATTTTCAATGAACTGAGAGTAAAGCTAGGGTATGGATATTAAATCTAGTTTGTATTAAGTTAATTTTCAATGAACTGAGAGTAAATCTAGGGTATGGATATTAAATCTAGTTTGTATTAAGTTAATTTTCAATGAACTGAGAATAAATCTAGGGTATGGATATTAAATCTAGTTTGTATTAAGTTAATTTTCAATGAACTGAGAATAAATCTAGGGTATGGATATCAAATCTAGTTTGTATTAAGTTAATTTTCAATGAACTGAGAGTAAAGCTAGGGTATGGATATTAAATCTAGTTTGTATTAAGTTAATTTTCAATGAACTGAGAATAAATCTAGGGTATGGATATTAAATCTAGTTTGTATTAAGTTAATTTTCAATGAACTGAGAATAAATCTAGGGTATGGATATCAAATCTAGTTTGTATTAAGTTAATTTTCAATGAACTGAGAGTAAAGCTAGGGTATGGATATTAAATCTAGTTTGTATTAAGTTAATTTTCAATGAACTGAGAATAAATCTAGGGTATGGATATTAAATCTAGTTTGTATTAAGTTAATTTTCAATGAACTGAGAATAAATCTAGGGTATGGATATTAAATCTAGTTTGTATTAAGTTAATTTTCAATGAACTGAGAGTAAAGCTAGGGTATGGATATCAAATCTAGTTTGTATTAAGTTAATTTTCAATGAACTGAGAGTAAAGCTAGGGTATGGATATCAAATCTAGTTTGTATTAAGTTAATTTTCAATGAACTGAGAGTAAAGCTAGGGTATGGATATCAAATCTAGTTTGTATTAAGTTAATTTTCAATGAACTGAGAGTAAATCTAGGGTATGGATATCAAATCTAGTTTGTATTAAGTTAATTTTCAATGAACTGAGAGTAAATCTAGGGTATGGATATCAAATCTAGTTTGTATTAAGTTAATTTTCAATGAACTGAGAGTAAAGCTAGGGTATGGATATTAAATCTAGTTTGTATTAAGTTAATTTTCAATGAACTGAGAGTAAAGCTAGGGTATGGATATTAAATCTAGTTTGTATTAAGTTAATTTTCAATGAACTGAGAGTAAAGCTAGGGTATGGATATCAAATCTAGTTTGTATTAAGTTAATTTTCAATGAACTGAGAGTAAATCTAGGGTATGGATATTAAATCTAGTTTGTATTAAGTTAATTTTCAATGAACTGAGAATAAATCTAGGGTATGGATATCAAATCTAGTTTGTATTAAGTTAATTTTCAATGAACTGAGAATAAATCTAGGGTATGGATATTAAATCTAGTTTGTATTAAGTTAAT
The DNA here is from genome assembly GCA_964019985.1 of Aurelia sp. 4 Dawson et al 2005. Classification (NCBI taxonomy): domain Eukaryota; kingdom Metazoa; phylum Cnidaria; class Scyphozoa; order Semaeostomeae; family Ulmaridae; genus Aurelia; species Aurelia sp. 4 Dawson et al 2005. The sequence goes on along the minus strand of OZ026494.1, from coordinate 1,097,342 downwards.
TTTCAATGAACTGAGAGTAAATCTAGGGTATGGATATCAAATCTAGTTTGTATTAAGTTAATTTTCAATGAACTGAGAATAAATCTAGGGTATGGATATTAAATCTAGTTTGTATTAAGTTAATTTTCAATGAACTGAGAGTAAATCTAGGGTATGGATATCAAATCTAGTTTGTATTAAGTTAATTTTCAATGAACTGAGAGTAAAGCTAGGGTATGGATATCAAATCTAGTTTGTATTAAGTTAATTTTCAATGAACTGAGAGTAAAGCTAGGGTATGGATATTAAATCTAGTTTGTATTAAGTTAATTTTCAATGCACTGAGAGTAAAGCTAGGGTATGGATATTAAATCTAGTTTGTATTAAGTTAATTTTCAATGAACTGAGAGTAAAGCTAGGGTATGGATATCAAATCTAGTTTGTATTAAGTTAATTTTCAATGAACTGAGAGTAAATCTAGGGTATGGATATCAAATCTAGTTTGTATTAAGTTAATTTTCAATGAACTGAGAGTAAATCTAGGGTATGGATATCAAATCTAGTTTGTATTAAGTTAATTTTCAATGAACTGAGAGTAAAGCTAGGGTATGGATATTAAATCTAGTTTGTATTAAGTTAATTTTCAATGAACTGAGAGTAAATCTAGGGTATGGATATCAAATCTAGTTTGTATTAAGTTAATTTTCAATGAACTGAGAGTAAAGCTAGGGTATGGATATTAAATCTAGTTTGTATTAAGTTAATTTTCAATGAACTGAGAGTAAAGCTAGGGTATGGATATCAAATCTAGTTTGTATTAAGTTAATTTTCAATGAACTGAGAGTAAATCTAGGGTATGGATATCAAATCTAGTTTGTATTAAGTTAATTTTCAATGAACTGAGAGTAAATCTAGGGTATGGATATCAAATCTAGTTTGTATTAAGTTAATTTTCAATGAACTGAGAGTAAAGCTAGGGTATGGATATTAAATCTAGTTTGTATTAAGTTAATTTTCAATGAACTGAGAATAAATCTAGGGTATGGATATTAAATCTAGTTTGTATTAAGTTAATTTTCAATGAACTGAGAATAAATCTAGGGTATGGATATCAAATCTAGTTTGTATTAAGTTAATTTTCAATGAACTGAGAGTAAAGCTAGGGTATGGATATCAAATCTAGTTTGTATTAAGTTAATTTTCAATGAACTGAGAGTAAATCTAGGGTATGGATATCAAATCTAGTATGTATTAAGTTAATTTTCAATGAACTGAGAGTAAATCTAGGGTATGGATATCAAATCTAGTTTGTATTAAGTTAATTTTCAATGAACTGAGAGTAAATCTAGGGTATGGATATTAAATCTAGTTTGTATTAAGTTAATTTTCAATGAACTGAGAATAAATCTAGGGTATGGATATTAAATCTAGTTTGTATTAAGTTAATTTTCAATGAACTGAGAATAAATCTAGGGTATGGATATCAAATCTAGTTTGTATTAAGTTAATTTTCAATGAACTGAGAGTAAAGCTAGGGTATGGATATTAAATCTAGTTTGTATTAAGTTAATTTTCAATGAACTGAGAATAAATCTAGGGTATGGATATCAAATCTAGTTTGTATTAAGTTAATTTTCAATGAACTGAGAATAAATCTAGGGTATGGATATCAAATCTAGTTTGTATTAAGTTAATTTTCAATGAACTGAGAGTAAATCTAGGGTATGGATATCAAATCTAGTTTGTATTAAGTTAATTTTCAATGAACTGAGAGTAAATCTAGGGTATGGATATTAAATCTAGTTTGTATTAAGTTAATTTTCAATGAACTGAGAATAAATCTAGGGTATGGATATTAAATCTAGTTTGTATTAAGTTAATTTTCAATGAACTGAGAATAAATCTAGGGTATGGATATCAAATCTAGTTTGTATTAAGTTAATTTTCAATGAACTGAGAGTAAAGCTAGGGTATGGATATTAAATCTAGTTTGTATTAAGTTAATTTTCAATGAACTGAGAGTAAAGCTAGGGTATGGATATTAAATCTAGTTTGTATTAAGTTAATTTTCAATGAACTGAGAATAAATCTAGGGTATGGATATCAAATCTAGTTTGTATTAAGTTAATTTTCAATGAACTGAGAGTAAAGCTAGGGTATGGATATTAAATCTAGTTTGTATTAAGTTAATTTTCAATGAACTGAGAATAAATCTAGGGTATGGATATCAAATCTAGTTTGTATTAAGTTAATTTTCAATGAACTGAGAATAAATCTAGGGTATGGATATCAAATCTAGTTTGTATTAAGTTAATTTTCAATGAACTGAGAGTAAATCTAGGGTATGGATATCAAATCTAGTTTGTATTAAGTTAATTTTCAATGAACTGAGAGTAAATCTAGGGTATGGATATTAAATCTAGTTTGTATTAAGTTAATTTTCAATGAACTGAGAATAAATCTAGGGTATGGATATTAAATCTAGTTTGTATTAAGTTAATTTTCAATGAACTGAGAATAAATCTAGGGTATGGATATCAAATCTAGTTTGTATTAAGTTAATTTTCAATGAACTGAGAATAAATCTAGGGTATGGATATCAAATCTAGTTTGTATTAAGTTAATTTTCAATGAACTGAGAGTAAATCTAGGGTATGGATATCAAATCTAGTTTGTATTAAGTTAATTTTCAATGAACTGAGAGTAAATCTAGGGTATGGATATCAAATCTAGTTTGTATTAAGTTAATTTTCAATGAACTGAGAGTAAAGCTAGGGTATGGATATTAAATCTAGTTTGTATTAAGTTAATTTTCAATGAACTGAGAATAAATCTAGGGTATGGATATTAAATCTAGTTTGTATTAAGTTAATTTTCAATGAACTGAGAGTAAATCTAGGGTATGGATATCAAATCTAGTTTGTATTAAGTTAATTTTCAATGAACTGAGAGTAAATCTAGGGTATGGATATCAAATCTAGTTTGTATTAAGTTAATTTTCAATGAACTGAGAGTAAAGCTAGGGTATGGATATTAAATCTAGTTTGTATTAAGTTAATTTTCAATGAACTGAGAATAAATCTAGGGTATGGATATTAAATCTAGTTTGTATTAAGTTAATTTTCAATGAACTGAGAATAAATCTAGGGTATGGATATCAAATCTAGTTTGTATTAAGTTAATTTTCAATGAACTGAGAGTAAAGCTAGGGTATGGATATCAAATCTAGTTTGTATTAAGTTAATTTTCAATGAACTGAGAGTAAAGCTAGGGTATGGATATTAAATCTAGTTTGTATTAAGTTAATTTTCAATGAACTGAGAATAAATCTAGGGTATGGATATCAAATCTAGTTTGTATTAAGTTAATTTTCAATGAACTGAGAATAAATCTAGGGTATGGATATCAAATCTAGTTTGTATTAAGTTAATTTTCAATGAACTGAGAGTAAATCTAGGGTATGGATATCAAATCTAGTTTGTATTAAGTTAATTTTCAATGAACTGAGAGTAAATCTAGGGTATGGATATCAAATCTAGTTTGTATTAAGTTAATTTTCAATGAACTGAGAGTAAATCTAGGGTATGGATATCAAATCTAGTTTGTATTAAGTTAATTTTCAATGAACTGAGAGTAAATCTAGGGTATGGATATTAAATCTAGTTTGTATTAAGTTAATTTTCAATGAACTGAGAATAAATCTAGGGTATGGATATCAAATCTAGTTTGTATTAAGTTAATTTTCAATGAACTGAGAGTAAATCTAGGGTATGGATATCAAATCTAGTTTGTATTAAGTTAATTTTCAATGAACTGAGAGTAAAGCTAGGGTATGGATATTAAATCTAGTTTGTATTAAGTTAATTTTCAATGAACTGAGAGTAAAGCTAGGGTATGGATATCAAATCTAGTTTGTATTAAGTTAATTTTCAATGAACTGAGAGTAAAGCTAGGGTATGGATATTAAATCTAGTTTGTATTAAGTTAATTTTCAATGAACTGAGAGTAAAGCTAGGGTATGGATATTAAATCTAGTTTGTATTAAGTTAATTTTCAATGAACTGAGAATAAATCTAGGGTATGGATATTAAATCTAGTTTGTATTAAGTTAATTTTCAATGAACTGAGAATAAATCTAGGGTATGGATATCAAATCTAGTTTGTATTAAGTTAATTTTCAATGAACTGAGAGTAAAGCTAGGGTATGGATATTAAATCTAGTTTGTATTAAGTTAATTTTCAATGAACTGAGAGTAAAGCTAGGGTATGGATATTAAATCTAGTTTGTATTAAGTTAATTTTCAATGAACTGAGAATAAATCTAGGGTATGGATATCAAATCTAGTTTGTATTAAGTTAATTTTCAATGAACTGAGAGTAAATCTAGGGTATGGATATCAAATCTAGTTTGTATTAAGTTAATTTTCAATGAACTGAGAGTAAAGCTAGGGTATGGATATTAAATCTAGTTTGTATTAAGTTAATTTTCAATGAACTGAGAGTAAAGCTAGGGTATGGATATCAAATCTAGTTTGTATTAAGTTAATTTTCAATGAACTGAGAATAAATCTAGGGTATGGATATCAAATCTAGTTTGTATTAAGTTAATTTTCAATGAACTGAGAGTAAATCTAGGGTATGGATATCAAATCTAGTTTGTATTAAGTTAATTTTCAATGAACTGAGAGTAAAGCTAGGGTATGGATATTAAATCTAGTTTGTATTAAGTTAATTTTCAATGAACTGAGAGTAAATCTAGGGTATGGATATCAAATCTAGTTTGTATTAAGTTAATTTTCAATGAACTGAGAGTAAAGCTAGGGTATGGATATTAAATCTAGTTTGTATTAAGTTAATTTTCAATGAACTGAGAGTAAAGCTAGGGTATGGATATTAAATCTAGTTTGTATTAAGTTAATTTTCAATGAACTGAGAGTAAAGCTAGGGTATGGATATTAAATCTAGTTTGTATTAAGTTAATTTTCAATGAACTGAGAGTAAAGCTAGGGTATGGATATTAAATCTAGTTTGTATTAAGTTAATTTTCAATGAACTGAGAGTAAAGCTAGGGTATGGATATTAAATCTAGTTTGTATTAAGTTAATTTTCAATGAACTGAGAGTAAAGCTAGGGTATGGATATTAAATCTAGTTTGTATTAAGTTAATTTTCAATGAACTGAGAGTAAAGCTAGGGTATGGATATTAAATCTAGTTTGTATTAAGTTAATTTTCAATGAACTGAGAGTAAAGCTAGGGTATGGATATTAAATCTAGTTTGTATTAAGTTAATTTTCAATGAACTGAGAGTAAAGCTAGGGTATGGATATCAAATCTAGTTTGTATTAAGTTAATTTTCAATGAACTGAGAGTAAAGCTAGGGTATGGATATTAAATCTAGTTTGTATTAAGTTAATTTTCAATGAACTGAGAGTAAAGCTAGGGTATGGATATCAAATCTAGTTTGTATTAAGTTAATTTTCAATGAACTGAGAGTAAAGCTAGGGTATGGATATCAAATCTAGTTTGTATTAAGTTAATTTTCAATGAACTGAGAGTAAAGCTAGGGTATGGATATCAAATCTAGTTTGTATTAAGTTAATTTTCAATGAACTGAGAATAAATCTAGGGTATGGATATTAAATCTAGTTTGTATTAAGTTAATTTTCAATGAACTGAGAATAAATCTAGGGTATGGATATCAAATCTAGTTTGTATTAAGTTAATTTTCAATGAACTGAGAGTAAAGCTAGGGTATGGATATCAAATTTAGTTTGTATTAAGTTAATTTTCAATGAACTGAGAGTAAATCTAGGGTATGGATATCAAATCTAGTTTGTATTAAGTTAATTTTCAATGAACTGAGAATAAATCTAGGGTATGGATATCAAATCTAGTTTGTATTAAGTTAATTTTCAATGAACTGAGAGTAAAGCTAGGGTATGGATATCAAATCTAGTTTGTATTAAGTTAATTTTCAATGAACTGAGAGTAAATCTAGGGTATGGATATTAAATCTAGTTTGTATTAAGTTAATTTTCAATGAACTGAGAGTAAAGCTAGGGTATGGATATCAAATCTAGTTTGTATTAAGTTAATTTTCAATGAACTGAGAGTAAAGCTAGGGTATGGATATCAAATCTAGTTTGTATTAAGTTAATTTTCAATGAACTGAGAGTAAAGCTAGGGTATGGATATCAAATCTAGTTTGTATTAAGTTAATTTTCAATGAACTGAGAATAAATCTAGGGTATGGATATCAAATCTAGTTTGTATTAAGTTAATTTTCAATGAACTGAGAGTAAAGCTAGGGTATGGATATCAAATCTAGTTTGTATTAAGTTAATTTTCAATGAACTGAGAGTAAAGCTAGGGTATGGATATCAAATCTAGTTTGTATTAAGTTAATTTTCAATGAACTGAGAGTAAAGCTAGGGTATGGATATCAAATCTAGTTTGTATTAAGTTAATTTTCAATGAACTGAGAATAAATCTAGGGTATGGATATCAAATCTAGTTTGTATTAAGTTAATTTTCAATGAACTGAGAGTAAAGCTAGGGTATGGATATTAAATCTAGTTTGTATTAAGTTAATTTTCAATGAACTGAGAATAAATCTAGGGTATGGATATCAAATCTAGTTTGTATTAAGTTAATTTTCAATGAACTGAGAGTAAAGCTAGGGTATGGATATCAAATCTAGTTTGTATTAAGTTAATTTTCAATGAACTGAGAGTAAAGCTAGGGTATGGATATTAAATCTAGTTTGTATTAAGTTAATTTTCAATGAACTGAGAGTAAAGCTAGGGTATGGATATTAAATCTAGTTTGTATTAAGTTAATTTTCAATGAACTGAGAGTAAAGCTAGGGTATGGATATCAAATCTAGTTTGTATTAAGTTAATTTTCAATGAACTGAGAGTAAAGCTAGGGTATGGATATCAAATCTAGTTTGTATTAAGTTAATTTTCAATGAACTGAGAGTAAAGCTAGGGTATGGATATCAAATCTAGTTTGTATTAAGTTAATTTTCAATGAACTGAGAGTAAAGCTAGGGTATGGATATTAAATCTAGTTTGTATTAAGTTAATTTTCAATGAACTGAGAATAAATCTAGGGTATGGATATCAAATCTAGTTTGTATTAAGTTAATTTTCAATGAACTGAGAGTAAAGCTAGGGTATGGATATCAAATCTAGTTTGTATTAAGTTAATTTTCAATGAACTGAGAGTAAAGCTAGGGTATGGATATCAAATCTAGTTTGTATTAAGTTAATTTTCAATGAACTGAGAGTAAAGCTAGGGTATGGATATTAAATCTAGTTTGTATTAAGTTAATTTTCAATGAACTGAGAGTAAAGCTAGGGTATGGATATCAAATCTAGTTTGTATTAAGTTAATTTTCAATGAACTGAGAGTAAAGCTAGGGTATGGATATTAAATCTAGTTTGTATTAAGTTAATTTTCAATGAACTGAGAATAAATCTAGGGTATGGATATCAAATCTAGTTTGTATTAAGTTAATTTTCAATGAACTGAGAGTAAAGCTAGGGTATGGATATCAAATCTAGTTTGTATTAAGTTAATTTTCAATGAACTGAGAGTAAAGCTAGGGTATGGATATCAAATCTAGTTTGTATTAAGTTAATTTTCAATGAACTGAGAGTAAAGCTAGGGTATGGATATTAAATCTAGTTTGTATTAAGTTAATTTTCAATGAACTGAGAGTAAAGCTAGGGTATGGATATCAAATCTAGTTTGTATTAAGTTAATTTTCAATGAACTGAGAGTAAAGCTAGGGTATGGATATCAAATCTAGTTTGTATTAAGTTAATTTTCAATGAACTGAGAGTAAAGCTAGGGTATGGATATCAAATCTAGTTTGTATTAAGTTAATTTTCAATGAACTGAGAGTAAAGCTAGGGTATGGATATTAAATCTAGTTTGTATTAAGTTAATTTTCAATGAACTGAGAGTAAAGCTAGGGTATGGATATCAAATCTAGTTTGTATTAAGTTAATTTTCAATGAACTGAGAGTAAAGCTAGGGTATGGATATCAAATCTAGTTTGTATTAAGTTAATTTTCAATGAACTGAGAGTAAAGCTAGGGTATGGATATCAAATCTAGTTTGTATTAAGTTAATTTTCAATGAACTGAGAGTAAAGCTAGGGTATGGATATTAAATCTAGTTTGTATTAAGTTAATTTTCAATGAACTGAGAGTAAAGCTAGGGTATGGATATCAAATCTAGTTTGTATTAAGTTAATTTTCAATGAACTGAGAATAAATCTAGGGTATGGATATCAAATCTAGTTTGTATTAAGTTAATTTTCAATGAACTGAGAGTAAAGCTAGGGTATGGATATTAAATCTAGTTTGTATTAAGTTAATTTTCAATGAACTGAGAGTAAAGCTAGGGTATGGATATCAAATCTAGTTTGTATTAAGTTAATTTTCAATGAACTGAGAGTAAAGCTAGGGTATGGATATCAAATCTAGTTTGTATTAAGTTAATTTTCAATGAACTGAGAGTAAAGCTAGGGTATGGATATTAAATCTAGTTTGTATTAAGTTAATTTTCAATGAACTGAGAGTAAAGCTAGGGTATGGATATCAAATCTAGTTTGTATTAAGTTAATTTTCAATGAACTGAGAATAAATCTAGGGTATGGATATCAAATCTAGTTTGTATTAAGTTAATTTTCAATGAACTGAGAATAAATCTAGGGTATGGATATCAAATCTAGTTTGTATTAAGTTAATTTTCAATGAACTGAGAGTAAAGCTAGGGTATGGATATTAAATCTAGTTTGTATTAAGTTAATTTTCAATGAACTGAGAGTAAAGCTAGGGTATGGATATCAAATCTAGTTTGTATTAAGTTAATTTTCAATGAACTGAGAATAAATCTAGGGTATGGATATCAAATCTAGTTTGTATTAAGTTAATTTTCAATGAACTGAGAGTAAAGCTAGGGTATGGATATTAAATCTAGTTTGTATTAAGTTAATTTTCAATGAACTGAGAGTAAAGCTAGGGTATGGATATTAAATCTAGTTTGTATTAAGTTAATTTTCAATGAACTGAGAATAAATCTAGGGTATGGATATTAAATCTAGTTTGTATTAAGTTAATTTTCAATGAACTGAGAATAAATCTAGGGTATGGATATCAAATCTAGTTTGTATTAAGTTAATTTTCAATGAACTGAGAGTAAAGCTAGGGTATGGATATTAAATCTAGTTTGTATTAAGTTAATTTTCAATGAACTGAGAGTAAAGCTAGGGTATGGATATCAAATCTAGTTTGTATTAAGTTAATTTTCAATGAACTGAGAGTAAAGCTAGGGTATGGATATTAAATCTAGTTTGTATTGACTTTGGTTTTTAGTTTCATTCCTTGCCTTCCTTTCCCTCTTTTTTGGACCATTGCATCTCAGTATGGCACAGTAATCTGGGCATTTTTACTACAAATTTGATTTGTTGATGACAAGAACAATGAATGGCTACAGGTACGAAGAACAAAATACTTTAGTTTCGTGGTTAGAGTTTATGACTTGAGCAACGTTAGCAGGAAAAATGTCAGCTACTTTACTCTGCGAATTTATTAAATTCTGGCAATTTGGTAAGAAGGTAGAACCGCGATGAATAAAACCACTCACAGTAAATTTGAAGACAAAGGTATTTGATGGCATATTCTCCAAAATTTCAGCGTTATACTGTTGTGAGCCAAAGAATGGGTTATTGTCATTCACATCTTCAATTGTAATTTTAATTGTTGTGTTGCTTGATCTAAAATTGAAACAATGAAATAAAACAATGGACTTTAATCATCATTTTCACATCAATTGGCTTTTTATCAAGTAAAGCCTAAACTAAATACTACTATACATTTGTCCCATCCACAGCGGGAAAGATACGCGGTAACCTAGTTCCCGCTGCAGATGGGACATCAATTTGTAATCAAGGCCTCGAGTTGCTTAGTGATAGCAGACATTGGAACTATCGAAACTTTACTGAAATTCGGTAGACACCATCAAGGTATTCTACAAAGTAAAATGTCACTCACAAAGGATTACTTGATCTGCTATTCACTGCTTGGACAGTAACAGTATACGATGCAACTTTTTCTCTGTCAAGCGGTCCAGCTGTCCGGATCTCTCCTGTTTCTGCCTTTATTTTGAATGGAATATACCCAAATGTTACATCATCGACTAGAGAATACGTCACAATTGCATTATCCCCAATGTCTTTATCCGCTGCTTGCACCTACGAAAGATAATTTTCACAGATAAAAGCCGGTATATTAACTTGCACTTTTTTCAAATCTCACAATTTCTTATAATCTTTCCATCTTCAAAATTTGCTAACGTTCATTTGAGTTTGAGAAAGGGTTTAGGCCAAAAGCTTATTTTGAAGGTGTGGTTGTGGGCTTTACACCGTATCTATAGTTTTGAATCATACTCCGAAGCTGGATTCTCCGAAGCGTTTACATTAATCTCCTTTATAAGAAACTAAGGTCCGAGACTGGCAGGTAGTTTCTTAAATCTAAGGAAACTTTTGCTACCCAATCTAGTGGTAAGATCCTAAGACAAGTAACAACACGATTTAGACCCAAAACGAAGTAAAAACAGTTGTTATTAAGGCACAAAGAAAAACGCCGTTGAGTAAAAATTGCAAAAGTTTCCTAACTTTTAATTTTGCTAGGGTAGTTTCTTAAGTCTCGAAAAATTGAACGAACCATTTCTTTGAAAAAAATGACTGTGTTATCATGCCAGCTCGATTCTTACCTTTGTGACTTTGGTGCCAAATGGTACATTTTCTTTGATGTAAACAATGTTTTGCGACGTTTTCTGAAACTGTGGTGCATTGTCATTTGCATCTGTAACTGTGACACGAACCTGAACACTGCTGTCATATCTTTCTACTGTTTTTGTTTCAAAAGCAACGATCTAGGGGACAAATACACAAAAAGATCCTTAAGGCAAAGACTAGAACCCAAAATGGGTAAACAAAATCTGCAACGTGTTTACAAATAACAGTACATTAACTTTTCTGCTCTGTTGTTTCGAATTTGAATGTATATCAAGTCAGATCTCAACCATATATTTTGACCAAATTTCAAATTAAACGACAAATATGCAAATCTCAAAACGTGCAGTAAACTTCCTGTTCACTCTGCTGATGAAAGTGGTTCGAGACAGATGATATACCCTCAAGGCATAAAGAGGGATCAACATGCAGATTAGATACTCGAATGGGCAGATGAAGAAAGCAGTTACGACACTGAAAACTGTTAACTACAGATTTAATATAACAAACAAAATTCTTACGGCAAAACTATGGCTCTGTGAAGCTTCCCTGTCCAGAATGGCATCCAAGTAAACATCACCATTTGATGAAACACCAAACTTAGCATCACCTCCAACTATTGCGTAACCGAATTCAGCGTTATTCCCCTGAAAGGAATAATAAGTCACCAACACAAATTGAATTAAAAGATGAGCTATGCTTTTACAAGTGTATGACAGCTAACTATCAGCTAATTCCGATAAGGGATGGTCCATGGTCCGAATTGATCGCTTGGCTTCCGAGAAAGTGAGGTCTCTTCAAATTGCCGCAAGTAGTGTAAAACAGCCGCGATAAAACCGGCTAAATTCCAGCCTTGAACTTAGCACAATTCGTGAATATCTATAAAAGATACGCTGTAAATTCAATGATTTCTGTTGGAATTTATGTTTTAACGCGAACAAATTCATGTTTTCATGCATTGTTTCTCCTCAACATCCTCCAAAACAAATCATTTAAATCATAAAGAATTCAGACAAGAGACTAAAATTTTCCGACAAATGGTCTCCTGGAGGCCCCCAGCCCTCCCCCCCCCCACTGGCTTCGGCTCTAACACCAAGGACTAAAAGTTTTCCGCCGCAGATTGACAGAAGAGTATTACGTATTAACACCCTGCGACAAGCTGGACAGAGGAAAGATTAGCAAGAACCGAGCAATCTACAATAAAGCAATGCTGTTTACTTTTCAATTTAATCATTTGTAAAATTGAAATCCACTATAAACATTTGCAAACAGCGATATCGTTTATTTCCAAATCATGGTTACTATAAGATACTCACAATGTCGTTGTCTGTAGCAACTACCCGAAGTACTGTGGTTCCAACGGAAGCACTTTCAATAACAGATGCATCATAACGAGGTTTTGCGAACAGCGGGCGATTGTCATTCAAGTCGGACACAGAAATCTCAACAGTTGCGTAGTCAGCATTAAATATTGTTGATTGAGCCTGAAGAAGAAATTTTAATGCTACTATTTTACGATTGATTTGGGATTTAAACTAATTTCTACATTCTAATACATCGAAAAAACGACATTAGCTAAGAAAGCAAGCACAAAACGTGAAAACAATGATAAATAGCAAGTGGTCATATCACCGAGAGTTTTGCTGTGCATATTACCTTATTACCTGACTAAGTTTCAAAAACGAGGCACGAAAGAATTCCGCCGCTCGTTTTGGTTAATCGCACATTTCCCGCGGGTTTTCCATAGCCTTGTATAATAAGAAAGGTCGATTTACAACAGATTTGACTCTTGTTTTTCTCTTTGAACCCTCAATAGGAAGCTCATCATGCCCTTTAAACTGCAGTACAAAACTCCACTTTCAGAATACTTTAGATTGGATTTTATTCTCATATCACCTGTAATATATCAAGTACCTCTGGACTCTATGGTTGTATGTGGAAAAAAATGAATTTGATCTGGGTGTCATAAAATAGTTTCATCATACCATTACTCTTAATGTGTACTTCGCTTTTACTTCTCTGTCGATTGAACTGTTAACACGTATAACACCAGTTGTCTTGTCGATGCTGAACGCGAATTCTGGATTTGAGTCTACGAAAACATATAATATAAACATAAAGATAAACAAGGACAAGACGGATGAACAGCAAAGATAAAAATAACCATTGGTGGAAATCCAAGTACTCAAAAGTTAGGGTGTATTATTTTGGGCATCTAAAGTCTGCGAAGGCTTCTGAAAATGGTAGGCTTCGAGGAGAAAAATTTCAGTTACCAACAAAAATATGGGAATTCTGAAAACGGTAAGGTTGGCAGACTTCGCAGAGAAAAATGCCAAAAGACTGGGAATCCTGAAAAAATGAGAGTTCGACTGTTGTTGTTTGACCGAGCGAATAGAAGCCATTGCAATACAATGTACTTTTGTTACGACAATCCCAAGAGAAAAGAATCTGCAAAGTGTCATTGTTTTTTCGAATGTTTTTGAAAACTTTTTCATTCACGAAACAATGCTCTCTGCGATCTTTCAAAAGTCTCCAAGCTTCAGGAGCAGAAGGTTTCCGGAGCCTCGGATCTCTACCGTTTTCAGAAGAGCCCAAAAGAATACGTCAAATATCTCTTGGATTTCCACCGAAAACAGAATGAGCAAAAGAATGGGCTTATTCAGGTTACTGAATAAACCTGATTTCATTGTCAAAAATTGCAAGATCAAAGATCGTTCTGTCAAATTACAAAAAGTGACTTTCATGAAAGAATACCTTGATAAATACTGTACTGTACTGGAGCATTGATTGCTGTATCCAGATCCAATGCTTTGACTGTGGCAACTATGAAGCCCTGAAAAATAAAAACCATGTAGCAGAATGCATATTCAATGAATTTTCCTAACAACTTTGTTTGTTCATCATCTGAGGCTACAATTTGAAGCTATTTGTTCATTGTATTTTGAACAAATCTGTAACAATTCTATACCACACTTAAAAGACTCAATACTCAATTACTGTGGTTTCAAATTTCACGTTGTTGAATATCCTTGCCGTTCTTAAAGAAAATCGGCACAGTTAAGAGCTGGTCCGGACCAAGCCCGAAATATCGTTTACTATATTTGGCAACTTTGACATGTGCCATTCATTGTGTAGCTAACGAAACATTAGTTGTGCAGGCGGTTTGCAGCCTGTTTATAGTGGCTGGGACGATCCATGCCACTGGTTGCAGCACAGAGCCATCAATTCTATAAACGACGTAACTACGGGACTTAGGAGATAAGTCTACGAACAAGCTGCAACTCGCTTGAACATGCCGTTTGGTATCTTCACAGTACCAACAGACAAAAGGACTGTTATTTGCAGTTAGTCATAAATATTGAGGTTTCTTACCTTAGGACTATTTTCTGGGACGTTTGCAAAATATTTCTGTTTAATAAACTTTGCAGGCTGGTCGTCATGGTCTTGTATTTGTATTCGAAGTGTTGAGGTGTTGTATCTTGTTGTGTTTTCTCCACTGTCCTGTGGCAAAAGAATTGGATCAGATTAGCTCATCCAATGAGTAGAAGACCGATATTTATGATTTCTTTTGCTGCAAAGTGCAAATATGTCTTCTGAAACAATTAAGCCTCATCTCAGCGCGTTTCATTTCGTCTCGTCGGGTCTCATCTCGTCCGATCTCGTCTCATCTCGGCTCGTCTCGCCTCATCTCGTCTTGTCGCGCCTCATCTCGTCTTGTCGCGCCTCATCTCGTCTCGTCTCGCCTAATCTCGTCTTGTCGCGCCTCATCTCGTCTCGTCTCGCCTCATCTCGGCTCGACTCGACTCATCGCAGTATCTAAAGGATCAAATCATACCTGCACAAGTATAGTAAGATTGTAGTCTCGTGTCGATTCAAAGTCCAATTTTGCTTTAGTGGAAATCTTTCCGGAATACGAGTCAACAGCGAATTTCTTCTCCTGGAAAGAAAGTCGAACGAGCATTGCAGTTACGTGAGAAAGCATGCCTTTTTTATCCCATATCAGTAACTACAGAACGTAACTTCAAAGAAATCATGTTCAAGTATCGAGATTCAAGACGAAATATTGAGTTATTTCCAAGAATCTCAGGCATGAATTTTAGTTTTTTTTGCTCATCTTCTCAAGAGAGCACTTAACAATTTGGCGTAACAAGCCAAGAGAAATTGTACCCTCTTTGTTCATGATGTGACAGAATGTAACCATTCTTGCCTCCCTGCAATTATATTCGTTTTAAACAACATCAGAAACATGGATTCATCTCGAAAACGACTCAAAATGGTGAATCTAAATTTGAGTCAACAGTGTCACAAATTTTGCTAAGAGAAAATGTACATTTTTGAAAAAAAGCTCAGCTTCACAAATCATATAATGATTTGTCAAATTGAAAATTTCTGCAAGGAACCTGAAAAAGCTGCGCTCGTAAATTAAGATTTCTTGCTACAGTTGCAAAACAATACTATGAAAGAAAACATTCAAAGTGTAGATTTGACTACCTGATTTCCTTTGGTAATTGAGTAGGTAAGCAAAGCATTTCTCGAGGTATCAGCATCAGTTGCTGTAACAGTAAATATGGCAGTGGCGATCTCAACATTCTGAAAAATTCAGTGAGAGTCTTACAATTTTTACAACGACGCAATACACATCACGGTAGTATTATAATCGTTATCATTTAGTAGACAAAACGATAAAATTCTGTGTAACGACAGGACAAGTCAGTGGCAAGTAGAACTACCTTTTGCCTTCGATATAGTTTTATGATTTCAATATTCTGAGCCTAGGAAAGACATTTTCCATAATCGAGTCAGACTATCGCTCGAACCCTTAATTTCATGGCTAAAACATATATATAAATCTCTGGAACGTTTCTTTTAAGCTGACTAGTTTTGCGTTGCGTTGGCATATCATAATTTTAATACTTTCATACGGTAAAAAATTCTGAACATTCCCAGGAAATCCTGTTGTTTGAAAATCTTACAAGAATTTTGACTACTGAATGATTCCCCGATAAGTTTGTGCGGAGAAAGTAGTCTGATAACATTGTCATAGTATACACGAGTGTTGTTCCTGTTGATAGTGTTGTTGTGATAACTGGATTAGTGTAGTGAGTCTACGGAGAAAGATCTTACCTCTCTCAACTGAATTGTTGCTGGAAGATTTGAAAATTGGGGAGTGTTATCATTGATATCAGAGAGATGAACGACCACTTCCACTTTGCTCTGTAAAAGATGGACAAAGTGAATAAGAATTCAGAAACTGAAAATAGACCGTTTAGCTATTCTACAAATGAGCCTGCATCGAGCGATATTTTTATACAGTTTTATACGCACGGCTCGATTGAATGGCGTTAGAGCTTCGATCACTATTGGGCACATTCGAAAATTCTACAAAATGTCATGAAATATAGTTCAATCCAAATTCTTTTTTAGAATAGCTAACAGGTCTATTGTATTCAATTACATTTCAATGGCAATTGAATAATCATAAACTAGAACAGAACGTGGAACTCTCCTTTCTATACAAACGTGGAACTCTCCTTTCTATACAAACTACTTACCATCTTCTTCTCCTTAGATCTTATCCCGATTAATGAGGGTTGGTCGCCCGAATACTCTGTATCCATTGTTCTCTTTCCTCTGCATCTTCCACGGTCAGGCTCAGTTCCTGCATCTCTCTCATATTATCCTTCCACCTCGTTCTTAGTCTTCCTCGGTCTCGTTTACCGTTCACCACTGTAGACATGGTGTATTTTGCCAGTTTTCCATAATCCGCTCTGTGAAAGTGTCCAAACCATTTGAGCCTATTCTCCATTGCCTTCGCTGGAACGATACAGCTCCTTTCTGATCTCATCATTCCATTGCTTGTCTTTCAAAGTTGCTCCAATTAATCTCCAATAACACCCCAAAACTACTTACCACCACTGTCCTAATTTCTGGGTCTAAGAGATGAGTGATTTTACCATACAAAATTTTCAAATTTGAATTAGCCATTGACTGATTGAGATTTCAGTTTTCAATAACGACGGGCGCGTCCACTTTACTCCACAGGCCGCCAGTCGTCTAAGCATGTTTGACTCACTCGGTAGGGAAATTCAACTTTATAAAAATAGATTGGTTACATTGGCTCAAAGGGCCTAAAATTCGATCAAATCGCGAGTAACTTTTTCGACAAATCCGGAAGCACTTTCTTGCTCAAAGTGATATGAAGTCAAATTAGATGTTAGCTGAGATTGGCAATAACGCAAAATTTTCTCATGCAAAGCACTATAATTGTTCCTTTTCGCCGGTCTTCATCTGACATTTAATTTGAGACAGACTACAGTTCTAAAGGTTTTCACTAGAGCAAGACAGATTTATTCAGAATTGCGTAAAAAAGCGTTTACAAACCTCTAGATTGTTAGCTGCGTTCTTTGCATACACATTAAATCTTTGGGTGTCGGATACCTAAAAAAATCATCAAAACTCAAAAGAGTACCATTCTTTTCAAAGAAAATGAAAGGTAGCGGAAATCTGCCCGAAATCTCAGAGGTCAAAATCTGGCTACTGTTACTTTGAATT